>BSBM01000368.1:2572500-3925000 GCA_027924585.1 Larix kaempferi
CCCCTTTCACATCACTCCCAATTCCTCATAACCCGACAAAAATATCTATGTACAAAAAAAAAATGTGTTTTTGTCATACTCTATAACAAGCAATGTTTCTAATTATAACATATAGGAAAATGGAAAAAACACTAAGAAACGGTTACTTTATTATACATACCAATAAAATTCAATATTTCTATCCCAAAATCAAATCAAAATATATAGAGTAGATATATTACTACATACCTCGTACACTTCAATGGACTCCATCATCTTCTTAATACAAGTCATCATCTGTATCATCCGATCCAGATTCAACAGTGTAAGGATTGGCCATATCATCATCATAATTGATGTCAGTTACGATCATCATGTCATCCTCGATGTCATCTTCATGGACATTGTCTGATACATCATCAGATTCAACTAATTCTTCAACATATTCTTCTGGAACATGATCATCTAACTCATGTTGATCATGATCATCTTCAACGTCATCTTCTTATTCGAGAACGTCTTCATTACCTTCATCTACTTTATAATTTATTGGCCTTCCCCTTGGATCATGTCTCACAGCAAATGACCAACTCGATCTACCTGGAACCTAAGAGTAAAACTTGTTCACATTGGGTTGGAAGAACATAGGGCTCCATTCCTGGATCAAACAATCTTGTATTTACCATGGTAAATCCATTATCATGTTCAATAATTGTTTTATCGGGATCACGTTGATTCAATCGACACCTGTACCATTTGAAAACAAACAGAAATACCTTGAAGGAGTTAAATTCACACTTAAGAATGTCTTCCAGATACCCATACTATCGATTTTTAGAGAGTTCTAGATGTCTGTCACTTCTAGAGGAAACATTGGTCACCTCAAAGACTGCAGATATCCCACAATATGATGTTTTCTTCGTTTCATCCAACTTTTTGATGCAATATCTACAACCATTGCACCACATAGCCTTATGGTGTTTTACCTACAACAAGCCATACAAGAAAAGATTACATAATGATCCAATATTTATGATTAAGTGCATGTTTATAATGCCATACAAAGAAAAAAATCAGCGTGTACATCGATAATATGTTTGCAAAAAAAAAAATAGTGCGGTTGATTAATATGCTTACCTGCTTATCTTTTAAACCATATGCTAAATCAATTTCCCTTTGTGTTAGATTGGTATCTCCGTTGCGATGTGCAGCTTTAACCAATGAAGCCACACCTTCCCATGATATTCCATGACCAAATTGTTCACATTGTTCAATCCATACCTTCATCCAGTCAAGATTGTTTGAGATGTATAAATGAATTGCATCCCACTCTCGACCAACTGTTTCATGACAATAAAATTAAAATTCAATACAAATGTATATTCACTTAACAAAGTATATTACACTCTAAATTGATGCAATATATTGAATATAAAAATAGAATATATATGATATATATACATAAAACTCAACAGTCAAATGTGTTATATTACCTTTCACCTTCCTCGATCTACCTTTCCCCTTTGGTAACTCCCCTTCGAAATATTTATTGGAGTCCAGATCACAAATGCGACGTAAATTGAGCTTTGACGCTAATATAGGAAGATATTCACTAATATACAAACTTTTTTGGTATACCATATATCCCTCCATCATAGAACCCTCAGCATGTGCTCGTTGTCTAACCAAACCCTTCATAAATTTCAAGTGCCTCTCAACCATCCACATGGACCTTGAGTGCACAGGTCCACACAATTCAATCTCCTCAACTCGATGTACGAGGTAGTGTTCCTGTTCATTGAAAAATGCCGAAGGTAGATGCTTCTGCATTTCACACATGAGCGAGGAATTTCTCTCCTCCAATACTTTATATCTTCTTTATGGAATTCTTTAGATGACAGCCATCTACAAGTGACACAACCCAATCAAGAGATTTAAGAAAAAAAACATTATATTACATAACATGAATTAGAGCACAAAAATAAAATATAAGTTCTACGATGAAGTAAACAAACACTAAGCGCATGCAAAAAATCGCTACTTACCTCATGTGTTTCCCGAGATTATATATTACTTGTTTGACATTGTTGTCAAAGTTGTCTGGGAGAGAGAGAGGTAGAACATACTGTAACAATATACAAATCGTTTCATTTTTTAAACAAAGAGTAGACAAACAAAAATACCAACCATATTCACTAGAATAGAAAGAAAAAAAATAATTAAATGCATACCATGATAATTACCTTCATGAAGACATGTCAATCATGCATTTTCACCCCCGCAAAATCACCTTTCTTTGTTATGATATTCTTCATGTTCGCACAAAATCCGGTGGGAAATTTAATTTTTCGCATGACTTCTTTTACAACATTACTTTGTTGGTACATTAAAATCCATGGAAGTGATTTTATATTAATTTTCTCTCCGTTGCTATGAAATTGAATGACGGCTTTCATTGCATGGTTTCCTTATTGAATGTCTTTGCAAATTTTGACAATTTTTTCTTTCTCACTCCTTCCATCCAATATTCGCCATAATGTTTCAGTCACATTATTTCCAATATGCATCGTATCAAACAGATGAGCAATTTGTAGGTGCTCATAGTAGGGCAACCTACTAAATTGTCTAGGATAACTTTTCATTCCTCGTGGAAGCCCATTAATGCCTTCATGATCACATGAACCACCATCATGAATCGTAGTTTATAAATAAATTGCAGAAATCAATGTCAATTACAGTACACAACACACGATAAAAAAAAATACATATTTCATATACGATGATTCATATGTACCTTGACAATTTCTATTATATTGCAACTTCCATAGGTGAGGTGTCATTCTCTCTCTGCGGTTTTGATGCAGTCTCTTGCTTTCCATTGAACAAATGTTTTCGGTAGTTCGATACCTGTGATTCTTAGAGAGGAAGTGCCTATGTTCATCAAACACCTCCTTTCCTAAGCTTTTTGAATGATGAGATTTTATCTTAGGATCACAAACTGGACATGCAAATTGTCCCTTTGTCTGAAGACCTACATAAAGAGATGGAATATCTATGCCAATTATAATTATATACAAAATGAATGGATTATTTAGAAAAACATGCGTGCGTAGTATATTAACTAGTTCATAAAATTAAATGCAAATAAAGTGGAAATTATAATTACAAACCGCAAAAATGGGGTAACCCTGGGGCATCATGTATTGTCCATACAATCATTGCATGGAATTGAAATTTCCTTTGTCATATTGGTATAGATACGTCATACATGGTGATTAAATTCCATAAATTTAGTAGCTCGTCAATAAGAGGTTCGATATATACATTCATATATTTTACTTGGTACTTACCTAATTGATTTGAACATATAAAAAATATATTTATGAGACATACCATTTAGATATATAAACCATATTGAACAAGAGAAAATAAAATATATATATATGACATTATGCAACAAAATACAACAAATGAGATGCCACTACATTAAAAAAAAAAGTTGTAGACACAATATACCTGGAACAATCATCGATAACATTATGCGATCCCTCTTTATTGACATCCATGGAGGAATGTTATTGTTGATAGCAAAAATAGGCCACACTGAGTAAACGGATCTCATATCTACAAATGGTTTGACACCATCTGCTACCAAAGAAATCCTAAGATTACGAGGTTCTTCTTTAAAGTGAGGCCATTTTTCCTCCATATCTCTAAATGCAGACCCATCTGCAGGCATTTGAATAATGTCGTCTTGACTTCTGTTCCGTGCATGGTAATCCATAAACTGCGCTATGTTTTTGCACCTGAACAGTCATTTCAAACGTGGAATAATGGGAATATAACGAAGAACCTTGCGAGGCACCTTTTTTGTTACTTGATATGTTTGATATCTACTAATATGACATTTTGGACATTCTATTGCAAATTCATGTTGATTATAATATATAACATGGTCATCGGGGCATGCATGAATTTCTTCATACTGCATTGCAATTTCTTTCATGATGGCAGATAAATATCGATATGTACGAGGTAAAATATTTGACGGTGGTAACAAAAATTCATCTATCATGCTAGAACAAATTTAAATTTAAAATCTAGTTAATATAATATAGAAATAATATTAATGAAACACATTTCATCCGTAATAATTTGACTTATGAATTAACAGTAAAATTATTAGACAAATGGTGATAACCTTTAGCGCGATCTTATATATTATGTGATGGAATATATTACATACCTTAACATCCGTGTGACTAATATGTTTGAAAGACCATTCATAACCTTCAAGTTCATTATCAACAATATAACAGAGAGAATATTTGTGTTGGAGCCCTCATAAAGGGGTTCGTATGCCTTCTCAAGAAAAGGTAAATCATGAATATCATCAAAATGATCATCATCATCATTATCCATTCTAACATTAAATGAATCATGGATCAAAGTATTTGTACCATCATCTTCAACTATGTTATCAGTATGATCATCTTCTTCAATATGATCATTAACTTGTTCTCCATTATTCATAGCTCCATGTTCCTCCGGTACTTGTTCTGAAAGCACTTCCTCCGGACGATATGTTGTAGGATGTATTTCCTTTATAATTACATGAAACCATCAATAGATAAAAGTTAATATAAGAAATATTAAAATAATACATACATTTACAAAAACAATCAAAATAAAAACATATATAATGCAAAACTTACAAATGGACGATATTCATGCCCCCCCTCAGCGTGTCCATGTTCCCTGTAATGTTTTCTGGTTGTTGTGATCTTTATTCTTCTCCTCTTAAATCCCCTACATTAACTGCATGGACAATAACATTTCCCATCACCCTTTCTTTTCACTCCATCCCACAATCTAGCAAGCAATTGTCGATTTTGTTCATCTAGATCAGGAATATTGCTATTTGACATTTTCTTGTAAAGAGCTTGAATGAAGATTATCGATCTTAGAAAATCAAGCTCCAACTTCGCTTGCTTTAATCACAAAAACAATAGAAATAATAACATATTCTTTTACGAAAAATAGTCCCCCAAATAAAAAAACTTCTGCAAACCGTCACTTGTATAGAAAACATGTCGGAATGATTCGAAATTTATAGATTTTAAAATATAAACATTCGTTGGATATCCGACGAATTAATAATAGTTACCGTTGGAGAATAGCTATCAGATATACGACATCCGCGGGCATGATATAATGTAGGATATCCAACATTCATGGGCATAATAGGACGTCAGATATCCGATATTCGCGGGCATAGTATATGGTCGGATATCCGACATCCATAGGCATAATATTATGTCGGATAGCCAACGACAATGTTCATTATTCGACAGACATCGTCGGATATCCAACGAACCCTTCTATGAATTTTAAAAAAAATCATCAAATTTCATAATTTTGAAGGTGAAATCCGACGACACAGTCCTTTTCGTTGGATGTCGTCATATTTTCTCGTCGGATTTTGGGTTCAAATTTTGTAGTGATGCAGTCCTTGTTGGAAATGGTTCTGGATGTTTTTTTTGTTTGTTTTATGTGTAAGAATATCTTGGAGGGCCCACTAGAATGGGCGTCACCCAAATGACTTGGATTACAAGGACTGGCCTCGATGGACGTGGGTGAGTCGAACATGCGACCTCGTGATAGAGGGCCCTTGGCAGCGGGGGGTATGACCACCCACACTACTCATCACGGCTTTGAGAGAGATGTTTGTTTTTATGTTATGAGATGCTAATCATGATGATGATGAAATCATTCATGGTGAGGTGAGATGGTTATGATAACATGTCACATGGAAATATGAACCCAAAATCCAACGGCATATATGTCTGATTTTTGACATGAAGCATTAAGATGTCGATAATCGGACAAGCCTCGCCTGTTTTAAACATCAGTTGACCTTCAGTGGATATCCAACAACAATACAATCTTGTCGAATATCTGACAAGACATTGTCGAATATCCAACCACAAATATATTAATATACACGTTAGATATCCGACCACAATTTCTTTCTGGAACGTCCAATATCTGACCACAAGGCAGTCGAATATCCGACCCTAATTATACTACAGAAGGTCAGATATACAACCACATGACCGTCGGATATCCGACGCATATACCCACAAAAAAAGAAACAAGCTAGTGACATTTTTTGTCGTTGGTATGGCATGGTCGTCAGAATATCCGAGGAATATACCCACAAAAAAAGAAACAGTTCGATGACATTTTCCGTCTGTGGTATGGCATGGTCGTTGAAATATCTGACGCATATACCCACAAAAAAAGAAAAAGTTCGACGACATTTTTCGTTGGTGGTATGGAATGGTCATCGGAATCGTTGGGAGGGCCATTGGATATCCAACCACTATGAGGAATTTAAAAAAAAAAATACTAGTTCTATGTAGATTTTGCTACACAGGAAATTGTTCAGGTGTCACAATTTGAATACATTCTCAGTAGGCCCCCCTCCTTTAATGTTTTGTGTAAGCAAAGAAAGAACCTCTCAAGCCATGGAAAGGTTTGAAATTACTGTGGAAACTTAGGATTCATTGAAGGTTCAGGGTGGATCCATGTTGCTTCAAAACTGGGTTAACAAAATGGACATCAAAATCCATAATGACAGAATCTTTAAGCTTGTCCGGCCAAGTGGTATGGACTTATGTATAGAAAAAATTCTAGCTCCTCCAACTATGGAGTGATATCCTAAGGACAGAAAGGTTAAGAACTTGGAGTAGAAGGGGTCACCCCCTCTCCATTTCCCTTCCTAAAACCAAGCCTATGATCAAGAGAATAATGAATCAAATGATCATGCGAGTAACATGAAAAGCAAGTGTTTGGCTAATTAAGGTACCTATAACGTACCCCACGTTACACATATACATATCTACAATGTATAAGGCTATAAAAATGAGATTTCCTTTACACATACACATAATTACAGTGTAAACCCATGCAATTAAAAATTTCCTTTACGCATCTAATTAACAGCTTCATAACTAGGATTATGCCTATCATTCTAAGAACATACAGAAGGAATCCATCCATCAATGAGGTTGTGACAGCATAAGCATACATGTATTACGTAAATGAATTTTAGCCACTCATCATTCACATACAGAATTAATACAGTGGATAGCTAATAGGCTTAACATAGCATATTCATGGCTTACATTTATTTACACATTAATTCCACAGATTGAACATATCAAGCATAATAAAACACATGAACATTATAAGTCATACACAAATACACTTATCTGAAATTCACATGAAGGTGGCAACTGGATGCATGTGATCCGCGCTCCACCCAACCTTAGAACTTGTCCAGCTTGTACTATTTCATCTCCCAAGTTCACCCCCGAGCCGAGATCTAGACATTAACCAGAGATATCTCACCATTTTTTCTCCAACTCACTCTCAGAGTCTAAGGTGGAAATAGCAGGGATAGAGATATACACAGGGTTCAACAACACAACAGATTGTTAACCAATTTCTTATCAATTCCGCAATTGACCCACTTGAGTTCCTTCCCAAAACGCACAACGACACACTTCACTGCAAATGTCAGGATTCCCTTTGGGTCTCAGTCTTAATTTCCAATTGACTGGTGTATGTAGCCAAGGAAATCATGGCTAAAATGGTTTAACTCAACAATTCGGGTTCAGGTTCATCACAGGGAATTCTTCCCAAGTTTTATTCACTCTCTCCAAAACTCAAAGACACATAGTGATACTCTTCATTGTCCGTGTCTAAAATTCCTTCTCGTATTTTTGCACTTCCTCTCACTCAGCAGACACTTCCCCCCCATGCTCTCTGCGTGCATCCCCCTGGACTAACATCCAACCACCTAGGCTACGTGAAGCATCAACATGCCCCACTTCCACCTAGATCACCGAGGCAACCCCGTGTCCCCTTTGGGCTCCCACGTGGCTATCCCCAAAGGCACGCGTTACTTCCATCCATAATAACGATTAGCCACTAAATATCCAGATTAATTAATAATTAATCCCCTACTAAGAATATGGCTTAGGGGTATGGGTGTTGGTTTTATCATAAGGTTTATAGAACGAGGATTTAGGGAACAAGGTACATAAGTCAACCTTACCCCCTCCCAAACCTAAGTTAATATCTGGATCTCCTCTTCAGCGTATTGATCCTCATGCAGCCAGCTGGTGTTTTTATTAAAATATTATCATGCTATGTACATACTCATAGACACAATGTTCAAATTACAATAACAACTCTAACCTAGGCCAAGGGGTGTTACAATTCTCCTCCCCTTAGAGTCTTCATCGTCCTTGATGATTAGCATTGTATCAAAACATATACAAAATTTCGTTGTCATAATGTTTTATTATATACACATTTTCAAAATAAATGGGGATACTCTTCCCGCATTATATCTTTGAGTTCCCAAGTGGATTCCTTAGGACTGTAATGGGTCCATTGGACCTTCACCTATCCGATGAATCTTTTCCTGAGTATCTTGATTCTGCAATCCAATATGCAGATTGGTTGAACCTATATTTCCCTTTCGGGTTCCATCTTCAATCTCAATCATAGAATATTGATGATCAGCTTGGAGATTATCCAATGTTGCATAGATGTGAGGAACACTTCTAGCAACATCGCCAATAGTATAGGCTTCTTGCATATTATACACATTGGTTCCTTTATTTCTTCTTTCAGGACATTTGTTTAAGAAGTGATCACCACCACATCCCCAACATTTTCATGGTTTCTTTTCCTTTTCCAGCTCCATTTCCTTTGAGTCTACCAACTTGGAACGTTTCTTAATGGGATGATTGGACGAATGATTCTTCATTGATCCACTTTCCTTTCCACTGCTGATTGTTCCAAAAATGCTTTTTACCTCTCTTTGCAGACAAATAGCATCCTTCAAAGCCTTTTGGTTCATATCATTCTGCTGCCTCTGTAGCTTGAGCATCTCCCCATGATTTTCTTGGGTCTTGGCAATTGTTTGCAGAAGGTTTTCAACCAAATCCAACAGCCTTTGGTCTGCTGCCATGGTCAATGTTCACAATTGGCTCTCACTTTGCTCACAAGTATTACTTGCTTTGTAACAGCTGCAACAAATTAACTTCAATTTATCACCTGTCCGATGACTCTGTTCCTTAGTACCATGCTTCTGCGATCCAATATGCAAATTGGTTGAACCTCCATTTCCTCTTCTGGTTCCACCTGAAGAACAGACCAATCAAGCACATGATTAATATCATAAACATACTTTTTCATAAACGAAATATGAAACACATTATGTATTTTGATAGTGGGAGGTAGTGCTAGCTCATAAGCTACTGATCCTACTCTGCTTAAGATTTCGAATGGTCCACAAAATCTAGCAACCAATTTCATGCAATTTCCCAACTGCAAGGAACTTTTCTTGCCTTTGACCTTCAGGAACACCATGTCCCCAAACTAGAATTCTTAGTGTGTCCTTCTTTTATCTGCATATCTCTTTTGAATATCTTGTGCCATTTTCAAATTATGTTTTATCTTTACCACTTGATTTTCAATATCCTGAAGCATTTCGGGCCCAATGATTAACTTGTCTACTGTTTTATCCCAATTAATTGGAACACTAAACTTTCTACCGTATAAGGCTTCAAATGGACTCATTTTCAAATATTCTTGATAACCATTATTATAAGTGAATTCCACCAAGTACAGGTACTCTTCCCATTTGCCTGGTTTTTCCATGACATACATCATGAGCATGTATTCAATGACTTGATTTACATGCTCATTTTTCCCATCAGTTTGGGGATGATAAGTTTTTCTTAAATTAAGCTTAGTCCCAAACTCTTTAAACAAACCTTTCCAAAAATTAGAGGTGAATTTCAGATCTCTATCTGACATAATGGCTTTCGGAATACCATGCAACCTAGCAATTTCTTTCATATAGACCTTAGCAATTTTAGCTTCCTTGAAAGTTGATTGAACAAGAATGAAATGAGTTTATTTGGTCAACTTATCCACTACTACCATAATAGAATCATGTTTCCTCGTGGTTCTCGGCAAACCTGTAATAAAATCAATAGTTACACTGCCCCATTTCCATTTAGGAATAGTCAATGGCTGAAGTAAACTAGCTGGTTATTGATTCTCTGCTTTGACCCTTTGACATTCTAAACAACTGGAAATGTAATTGGCCACCTCCTTTTTCATGTTTGGCCAATAAAAATTCTTCTTTACATCTATAAGAGTTTTATCATATCCGAGATGTCTTACATAAGGTACATTATGCATTTCCCTCAATATTATTATTTTCAACTCTTCATGATCAGGTACATAGATCCTGTACTTAAAACAAAGGATACCATTCTTAGCTACTACAAAATTGCATAACTTTAATGCTTTACTTCCTTCTTGCAATGTTGTTGTTACTTGTAAATAATTCTTATCACTTTTCAAAGCTTCAAGCAATCTGATTTGTAATTCATAATTCCAAGTGTTGATGGCTGAAACATGCATCAGTTGTCCCCTTCTGTTGAGTGCATCAGCTACTCGATTTTATTTTCCTTTCAAGTACTTGATCTCAAAATTGAACTCACTTAAGAATTCAACCCACCTAGCTTGTCAAGCATTAAGTTGAGGCTGATCAAACAAATACTTTAAACTATTACAATCAGTTCTTAACTCAAACTTATTTCCCAGAATATAGTGTCTCCACATGCGAAGTGCATGAACAATGGCTACTAGTTCCAAGTCATGAGTAGCGTAGTTCTTCTCATCCTCCTTCAACTTCCGTGATTCATAGAAAATCGCATGTCCTTCCTGCATTAGAACTCCACCCATCCCTTCAAGTGATGCATCAGTACATACCATAAATTCTTTATCAGGATCAAAAATCTTCAATACAAGCACACATGTAAGCAATTCCTTTCTATTTCTGAAACTATCTTTCCATTTCGGACTCCAGATGAAAGGTACACCTTTCTTTTGCAAAGATGTAATTGAATTGGTTATTCTTGAAAAATCTTGTATAAACTTTCGGTAATAACCAGCCAATCCCATGAATGATATTACCTCAAAGACATTGCGAGAAGTAGGCCATTCCAAAATAGCCTTAATTTTTACTGGGTCCATAGCCACACCTTCCTCAGAGATGATATGGCCCAAATATAACAATTGTCTCTGGTAGAACATGCATTTTCTAATCTTGGCATACAATTGATTTTCTCTTAATATTTGCAAAGTAATCCTGAGATGCTCTTCATGCTCCTCCTTGGTTCTGGAATATATAAGTATATCATCCAAAAATACAATTATATCCAGAAACTCTGTAAATATACCATTCATCAAACACATGAATGTAGCAGGAGCATTTGTTAAACCAAAAGGAAGCACTGTAAATTCATAATGCACATATCTAGTTCTGAATGTTGTTTTACAGATGTCTTCATATTTAATACGTATCTGGTGATATCCAGATCTCAAATCTATCTTAGAAAATATTCTTGCACCTCTTAATTGATCAAAAAGATCATCAATTCTAGGTAGAGGATACATATTCTTAATTGTGGCTTTGTTTCACTGCATGTAGTCCACACATAATCTAAGTGTGCCATCCTTCTTTCTTACAAAAATAACTAGAGAACCCCAAGGTGATATACTAGGTCGTATATACCCTTTCTTCAACAAATCCTCAAGTTGCATCTGCAATTCTTTTAACTGCAGAGTACCCATTCGCTATGGTGCTTTTGAAGCTGGCATAGTTCCAGGCACCAAATTGATTGTGAAATCGATATCCCTCTTGGGTGGTAACCCATGAACTTCCTGAATAGCATACAACTGGCACCTTTTTCTGATACACTTCTTCATTTGCAAAACTGAAATATTTCTTAAGGATACAGGTCTTTGAATACCTCTTATCTGTACATTAAGGTTTCCCTCATCATTCAGACATGTAATAACTTTACTGTGGCAGTCCAACACAACAAAGTGTTTCTCGAGCCAATCCATACCGATCAACAAATCATATGATCCAAGAGGAAGAATTTCCAAATCTGTACAGGTTTAGTTTCCATTCATTTCAAAACAACAAATTTTGACCATACTGTGATCTTCCTCTTCATACCAGATGCCAATTGAACCATTCTAGACTTAGACAACTTATGAGTCATCAATTTACACCTTTCAACCAAGTTAGTATTAATATAGCTATAAGAAGCTCCGGAATCAATTAAAATTGAAATAGGCACGTCACTTAGTTTACCTTCAATCCCGATCATAGAATATTGATGATTAGCTTGGCGATTATCCAATGTTGCATAGATGTGAGAAACAATTCTTGCAACATTGCCAACAGTAGAAGCTTTGTGCATATTATATACACCGGTTCCCTTATTTCTTCTTTCAGGACATTTACTTAAGAAATGGTCACCACCACATCCCCAACATTTACCTTGGGTTGGTTTCTTTTGTCCTAAAGAATTACCCATCTTGGATTCTTCCTTCAATGTCAGTGGTTTAAAAGAATAGTAGGTGTCCTTCTTTGTATCTAGAGGCTTAAACCCCTTTCTTCTCTGATCTTTCTTCTCTTCCAGCTTGCCTCTCCAAACCTTTTTCACTTCCTGCCTATTCTGGCCTTGCTCTTACAAGCATCTAGCCTTTCGAAAGAAATACTTCAAGGTGCGAGGTTCATCATAAGTCAATCTATCCTTATAATACGCGGGCAAGCCACTGATAAAACGTTGTAACTTCACCTTTTCATCCTTGATAAACTCTAGATAACCCACCGGCTCCAAGAATTTCTTTTCACGGTCCTCCATGGACATATTTCCCAATTTATGCTCAAAGAATTCTTGTGCCTTTTTATCATAGTACTGCTATGATATATATTCTTTCTTGAAGAGTCTTTGGAATTTCCTCCAAGAAATCTGCTTCTCATCCAATTCTTCCACTTGTTTGATATGCTTCCATCATTTATAATCCCTTCCTCACAAATTATATATTGCAATTCGTGATTCTTGGTTTTCTGAGTAGTCATGTAAATGAAAATACTTGTTCATTTCCATAATGCATAGCTCTGCATCATCACCAAACTTCTCTCCATCAAAGGTCGAAGGTTTTAATTTTCTGAGTTCACCTTCTAGAATTGCATCATGCTTTCTCTTTCTCTGCCTTCTAGGATATTTAATATACTGGTTACTGACAGTCTGCAATTCCAATGACCTAATATTCCTGTATAATGCTAGAAATATGAAATTTTCAAGGATTATTAGTCTCAAATTAACTTCAACATATATTCGAATATCTCTTTAGTAAAACAATTTCAATTCCAGAGGCCCGAGAGTTGCAACCGGCGCTCTGATACCAAACTATAACGTACCCCAAGTTACACATATACATATCTATGATGTATAAGACTATAAAAATGAGATTTCCTTTACACATACACATAATTACAGTGTAAACCCATGCAATTAAAAATTTCCTTTATGCCTCTAAGAACATATAGAAGGCATCCATCCATCAATGAGGTTGTGACAGCATAAGCATACATGTATTACGTAAATGAAGTTTAGCCACTCATCATTCACATACAGAATTAATACAACAAATAGCTTATGCAATTGAAAGAAACCTCATTCATGAATACAACCTTCTAACAGGCTTAACATAGCATATTCATGGCTTACATTTATTTACACATTCATTCCACAAATTGAACATATCAAGCATAATAAAACACATGAACATTATAATTCATACACAGATACACTTATCTGAAATTCACATGAAGGTGGCAACTGGCTGCATGTGAGCCACGCTCCACCCAACCTTAGAACTTGTGCAGTATGTACTATTTCATCTCCCAAGTTCACCCCCGAGCCGAGATCCAGACATTAACCAGAGATATCTCACCAAATTTTCCCCAACTCACTCTCAGAGTCTAAGGTGGAAATAACAGGGATAGAGATATACACAAGGTTCAACAACATAGCAGTTTGGTAACCAATTCCTTGTCAATTCAGCAATTGACCCACCTTAGTTCCTTCCCAAAACACACAACAACACACTTCACTGCAAACGTCAGGATTCCCTCTGGGTCTCATTCTTAATTGCCAATTGACTGGTGTATGCAACCAAGGAAATCATGGCCAAAACTGTTTAACTCAACAATTCAGGTTCAAGTTCATCACAGGGAATTCTTCCCAAGTTTTCTTCACTCTCTCTAGAATCAAAGACACACAATGATACTCTTCATTTTTCGTGTCTGAAATTCCTTCCCGGATTTTCGCACTTCCTCTCACTCAGCAGACACTCCCCCCCTCCCATGGTCTCTGCGTGCATCCCCCTGGACTGACTTCCAACCACCCATGCTGCGTGAAGCATCAGCATGCCTCACTTCCACCTGGATCACTGAGGCAACCCCGTGTCCCCTTTGGGCTCCCACGTGGTTGTCCCCAAAGGAACACATTACTTCCATCCATAATCATGATTAGCCACTAAATCTCCAGATTAATTAATAATTAATCCCCCACTAAGAATATGGATCGGGGTATGGTTTTTGGGTTTATCATAAGGTTTATAGAACAAGGATCTAGGGAACAAGGTACATAAGTCAACCTTACCCCCTCACAACCCTTGGTTAATATCTAGATCTCCTCTTCATCGTATTGCGCCTCATGCATCCAGCTGGTGTTTTTATTAAAATATTATCATGCTAAGTACATACTCATAGCCACAATGCTCAAATTACAATAACAGCTCTAACATGTGCCAGGCGATGTTACAGTACCAAAATTTCCATTGCTTGATTCCATCAATAGTGCACATTGATAAAAAGGTAGGGAGATTCTGCTTCAAGCCCACCTCCATACAAATCTTCTATAAAGCTTGAAAGGAATTTCATTAACCATTTGGAAAAAAAAAATAGTAAACAATCAAGCAAATAAACCAACAAATAGATGCATAACAACAAGGAGGATTTGGAGGTCTTCAGAGTGTAATTGATTTTTCTATAAAAGGACCTATAAGTTTTTTATTTGAATCACCTTTGGAATTATTTTTTAAATCAACAATTTCATTTAAAAAAATTTAACCATGCATATGCCACTATCCATATCCATGTGATCGTTGTATTGGGTATCAACATTGGCCTTAATTGAAGTTCTAGGTAGGATAATAAACTTTTTAGTAGAAGTAGTGATTTTAGTGTCTTCTACCTCAAGATTACTAGTTAGACTTGACATTTCTTTTCTACATTATTAACTTCTTTAAAATTTTATATTGAGAATGATTTACTAGATATTTTTACAAACATGGAAATTGATACATGTGGCAGAGAGGTGTAATATTTGACTACTATAATTTCATCAGGAGGAGAATATGATGGGAACTTGTTTAGGATGGCAGTGAAACATTGATTGAAATCTATGATATTTTCTCTCTTATCCATTTTTAAGGCAATTAGTTCTTTCAAGAATGAAACTGGAGTTGATTCATCCTCAAATTTTCCTATGAAGGATTTTTCAAAATCATACCAATTTGAAATAGACCCAAATAGAAGGTCAAAGTACCATGCAAAGGCCTTATTTTCAAAAATATATTGGAAAAATCTACATACCATATCCTCATATTCAACATTCATTAATCTAATAGCCATATAGAATTTTTTTTATATGATGTTCAAGGGAATCTAACTTATCTAGGTCAAATTTAGGTAGCATGATGTCTGAATGTTCTCGTTAGTCATGCAACCGGCCTCTTAAATTCAAGGCATCTTAAGCTCACCAAGCAAGTACTCATGTTTGATTCTAATTCATCTCTCTCTTAACAAATTTGCTAGTAAATTCATAGTCTTGTGAAACACATTCATGATCAATGCCTAGGTTTGAAGAACTTGAAGAATGAGTAGTTTCACCTTAGGGAGTTAAAGGAATTAAGATTAGGGGTTGTATAATTTCATCTAAATCAAGGTCTATCTAATCATCCACTAAATCCACTAATATATTCTCATGGGTTTGACTTATATTCTTAGTGTTTTTTTCCTCTAGGATGTAAAGGAGCAACATACAATGTATCGATATTTTTCACATATGCTAAATTCGTAAAAGGATGAAAATTGTCATCTTATTGGTTAGGGACAATGTACAAATGTTTTGGTTTTGAGGGAACAAGATCTTCAAAACTAGCAATAGTATCTTGAAATATTTGTTCCAGATTAAAATCTAAACCTTGGTTAGGGATCTGATAATTGTCATGAATATCTTTGTTGAAAGATTCAATATGAGGATGATGTGATTGAGACGGGTCTCTTTCAAAGATTCAAGTCCCTCTTTCTAGCATCAAAACAGTTGGAAGGGAAAAATTGTCCTATGCAATAAAAAAGGATTCTCTCCAATGCAAGGGCTCAATACGACCTCACACTATTTGGAATAGGGAATATGTCCATATTTTGTTCTACGCATCATCATGATTGTTTGAGTGAAATTATTTTGAATGCAAGAATATGCTCATTCTAAATGCAAACATAGTTCTATCTTAAATGTAGTATGTAATCCTAGATTAAATGCAATATTTATTTTACTCTAAATTCTTCCTACGTTTAACAACTTAAAGGTTAGACATAAAACACATGCATTCATATTGTTTTCAATGTCCTCCATGCATTGTGGTACTAGCCTAGGTGCATCTTTTTCACCAAGAGAAAGTGTGTGTGTGTGTGTGTGTGTGTGTGTGTGTCTATATATATATATATATATATATATATATATATATATATATATATATATATATATATAAGTAACTGCTCCCCCATCCCCAACACTTTTGTCCTTTTGAATTCTAAAAATCAAAATTATTATTTTGTCTTTAATTTACTGAATTCTCCCTTCATCCTTATCTAGAAAATATTGAGTCCAAACTTCATATGATACCAACAAACTATGTCATACATAATGAGCGCTCTAGACATTGGCTCAACATTTTGCAAGTTATTGATAAATGATTGAGCTAAATTTATTTATTTTGGAGTAGAAATGTACTCCATCATCCATGCCTTAGTTACTATTGAATACGTTTGTATGACCACTTTCTCTAGATTCACAACGTTTTCAAGGTCCTCCATGCATTGTTGTACTAGCCTAGGTGCATATTTCTCACCAAGAGAAGGTAAGTGGCATCTTTGTATCACTCTTTCAACTACTTGACATAGTTGCATATGTTTGTTCAAGGTTCCAATTCATTGGTGCTATTATTGTGTATTCAATTTCCTTTTTACTCATTTGTGGAAAGTATCATGAGCATCCTTCTCTTCATATTTCCATTTTCTTAGCTTGCCAAAACCAATCTGAGTGCCTTCTTTTTTATCTTTCTTCACCTTCACCTTCTCAAAAAACTGGTGGAGTTGAAATCCTTGCTCTTGTAAGTCTAACCATTTCTCATATAAGATCAATTGTGTTGCACTTAATTCATTTTTCACTTCCATTACACGAGCTTTAAACTCTATCAAGAGGGATATATCATTTTGGTAGTATTTCACTTGATGCTCCATCATCTCTATTCTCTTCCTTGCTTCCTGCAATTCCTTCATCACTCTAGTCACTTTGGTTTATGTAGCTTGGAAAAGGGATACTCATACTGATATTGCAACTAAGGGATTATCATATGTGTCTTTAATAACTCGGACCTCAATGGTTACAAAATATTCTTGATCTTATGAGATCTTTAGATTTATTGTGAGATGGCACCCCGTCATTGATTGTAATTTTATCATACTAGTTCAAATTGGGACACTTGGCCCATGCATCTCTAACTCTCCGATATTTGTTTGTTTCCTTTTGTTTTCTTGTTCTTATTCTCTTTTATTTTCTTGTTATTTTTCATGCTCAACCTTAGCTACCGCCACTACATCTTATTCTTCTTTACAATTTCATCCCTATTCAAATTCTTTGTCTTTGGCCTATTGGTTAGTATTTTTTCTTCTTTGTTTGTCCTTCTACACTTGGCTCGTTATCATCATACCATATTCATAATACCTCCCTCTTTTCAATTTTTTTCATCTATCCAAGTTTCTTTTTGACGGGGCTAATTGTACTTGAAAAACCAATAGTAATGCATAGTCATGCCTAAGGGATCGTGCCTCCTAATCTTTCTTCATTCAAATGATAGGTCATTAATGTCTTTTCTTCTGCTACTATTTCTTTGGTGGTACAAATATTGTAGGATCATATGGACAATGTAATGAAGGACATGGTTCTTTCTTATCTCTTATCAATAATGTTGCAAGTCCATGCACAAAATTCTAATAGGAAAACTTAATAATAACAATACTATTAGGGATGAAATTTTGTAGAAAATGTGGAGTCTTTAATGCTCCATATATTTTAATATAAGTGTATGACTCCATCATATCATCCATTGTATTGATTACTTGCACTACCTTCTCTATCACATAGGGAGTTGGCTTGTATAACACCAAAGTGTATAGGGGAATGATAAAATTAGCACATATCCCTATAAGCTCGCTCATATACTTGTGTTCCCACAGGACTTGTTAATAAACATGAATGGGTTTTCCTTATGGTTGTCATTGCCGACCCATACCTTGGAAGTGATTAGCTACACAAACAATATACACTATGAAATATAACATATAAAAAACCACGGGACTAGCTGGAGTAGAATCTATTGTCCTAGAGTGGCATCATTTAAGGTGGTATATAAAATATTTAACCAATTTAAAAAGTTGGCCCACTTTAGCTACCTAATATATGAATGGGATACATGCTTCTTGAACTATAGAACATATTTTCACCATATGACCTACTAACTAGTGCCACTGCATAGATATAAGAAAATATGAGATGTGATATGGGATAAACACCTTTATGCCTTGCCCTAAATAATTTGTCCTTAGTCCACTAGATTTTCAAAATTTCATGATAATCTATATTAGCGATGAACCTAGTTACCCATTCTTACCTATCCAATCTAGATGTCATTTGACAGTACATACAAACCATTGAATGTAAACCCTTGCATGCGATTGTTATCATCAAATTTTTTCTAGATGTTATTTGATGCAAAAAATTGAAACAAGGTCCTAGGTGCTAATTTACTTTCAATTATTTTATTAATAAATTACTTGTAGGGGAAGTAGGTTCTATGTGTTAATTTTATTTCAATCATTTTATTTATAAATTACTTATAGGGTAAGCAAGTGTGGGGTGGAGGGATAAAGGGGTGTCATCCATGACATTGAAGGAAGGAAAGACTTGGAATATACTTGGAGGCTTAGTATACTATGAACAATAAGGTGTGTTACCCCAAATATTGTAGGGGTAACTAGGGAAATGCTTGCCTGATAATTTAGAGTGCTTGGAAAATTTTCTTGAAGGGAAGTTTGATGATATTATGGATGATTGGTTGTTCAAGAGTCACTGTTTCAAGTCTATTTCTTCAAGAGTTGCAAACAAAGCATAATCCTAGGAACGTGAAGTGGATTATTGTTATTGTTTGCACTTTAATCCAATTAAGTTAGATCTTTAAACTGAAAGATCAACAAGATCAACAAAACACAAACTCTTCACAATCATAGAAATCATCCTTTGATAATCCTACGTATAGTTGTGATAAATTTATTTTTCTCTTAAATAGATCCTATGGTATGAACCCCATCCCTATGGGGTCATTGTCCAACTATCAAAGTAACAAGTTGGTTAATTACATGAAAAACCCAATTAAGCAATGCCTAAGCCTTGGACCAAGCAATAAATTCTCTTACTAAATACACTTGAAATAAATTTTGAAATCCAAGATGCTTCTTACTAGGAAATAGGACTTTTCCAATACAGATGTCCCTTGCAAGGTAGAATTCTATGGATCAAGCTTCTTTCTATGCTAGGAGCTTGTTCAATTTATGATTTGTTGCTTGGTCCATTCTTGGGTCAATTATTGTTTTGAAACTGCATTCTACTACATAAGATGTCATAAGAATTGAGCTAGTGTGTGATTATTCAAGCTTAGACATAGCCAACAATGCATGCGGAATAAAAAGGATCCATTGCATTTTGACCAAGACACCAATTGGAAAGGAAATAAATTTGGTGATCTATAAATCTTAAAAAAATAAAATTCATGAAAAACTTGGTCAGCTTGTAGGAACTCCTTGCATTATAGGAAATATTGCTTGTTTCCAAATTTAATGTTGCTTTCCTTATTTATACAATTCACAGTCTAAACAGATATAATGCATTATTGTTTAGAATACTGATGCATTCAAATATACATAGATACGATGCTAATTAATATCCAAATACTTTAGGATAAGTTAAAATAATTACCTTTTATTCACGCTCTTAGTTGATGCACCTCTATTCAATCCCAACACATCATATGGATTACTTGCATCTAGAGGAATAATCCTTGTCACCTAGTTGAAGACAATATTAGTCAAAATATAATCACATAAGAAGGTAATATTATGAAACAATAGGAGTACTAGTGAAAAAGTAGATGTGATCATCAGTATGGAAATAAAAACAATAAAAAAGACAATCATTAACATTAGGAGCATATGTTTATGTTGTCCTATGGATCATGAGTTGTGTGCTTTAGAACTCTTTTTCTCTCCCAATAGATGGCCATAGAAGTAATTCCATGGCACTAAAATAACGTACAATATGTTAGTACAAAGTGTGGGTGCAAATGTGATCTGATATCTAAGCTATTGTCAAAAAGGAAAGATCTAATATCTATGAATCAAGCGATAAAAACTATAATAGCTAGGAAACTAGTCTGAAAAAAGAAAAATAGTATGTGTTCTAATTTAACAATTATAGATAATACCATCACTAGTATGAATTGTCCTAATATCCATAGCATTTTCAATGAAATATTCCGAAGACAATGATTACAGAAAAATATGGACAACTACAATATGTCATACTTGTAGAGCAAGGGATGTTGGTTTCAAAAGTTGTACAACATCACATTGATCATTAAGTTTTGTAAGTTTTATAATGACCCAGTCAAACAGGTCTTTATGACCATTTGTGCCAAGCTTGACACCCCGCAAGGATGAAGCTATATATGGGACCTGCCATACACCATGTCAATATATATTATATATGTTCACATGAATATATTCATGTCCATAAGACAATGTGTTACTTTAAATAGCATACCATTTTATCAAGTTGTACCGATGCTTCTTATGCTTACAGCTTAGGCAGTAGAATTTTTGTATATCCTACACCAAATACGAGTAATCATGGGAAATCAAGATAATTACAAGAATTGGAAAAGCTCAAAAACTAGCATCATGTTTACACGAAGTGGTAGCATCTTAAACTTACCCTTACTTGCACTTTTATTAAACCTAGATATTTATAGTTGGAATCCTCTCCAGATTCTCTATTTGGATGGAAAGACCTCATGCAGGGTCCCTCACAACTACATCATATTACAAATATTATTAGTACCATGAAAAGTGATGATAAGAGATAGAACAGATACTCCAAAACTATGAAAACCGCATTATTTTTCTAACAAACTCGTGAATTAAAAAACATCACCAATTCATTTATTTCCTTATCTTGTAGAAAAAATTAGATGAAATCTAACAGATGTAATAATTTTGTTTCATCCTAGTTCCATTATAAATAAGAAATGCAAATATTACATTATAGCTTTGTAATACAACAAGTGTAGTAAGGTGTTCACTCAATGAATTATCCAGAAATTTACCATAACTAGAACTAAAACCCAGAAATGTACCATAAGTAGAACTAAAACCCTCCCAAATCCTAGAATGACACAATTTTACATTTGGCATAAATTGGGCAAGGACCCATGCCTCATGTGAACTTCATAATCTATTGAATACAAGTGATTTAGACTATGAGCACCCTAAACTCTCTTGTTATTGGTTTGCATCTTCTCTCTAGCACACTTATGGATTCTCCCTCTAGTGCACCCATAAATCATCTCTAATAAACTTCTTAGGTTGTAATGTTGTGCTACCCTAACATTGTTTTTCTCCTTGTTTATTACAGGAATTAGAGTTTGTTGGTTGGTTCAATTTCATTCTTGTGGTCTCTTACGAACCTCAACATGGTATACAAGAGAGTGTGGGAATTCCTTACTCATTTCTCTATTGGTTTATGCCCACAACTAGGGTTTATGTCCTAGATGCAACCCTATATTTTATTGACCTACTATTGTGTTGATTCAATGGACATTTGTAAAATTATCTTATCAATCTTATCTTTTTTCATCCATAGCTACATGCCCATGGTTTATTGTTAAACATTGAATTTATTAGTGATATTCTTGTTCAAGTATGCCTATAAATGGGATTGTGGAACTTGATTTCAATGACTTTTATCTTACAATATCGCTATGTAAGAATTGCTTGCTTATTTGTTTGTTGTTGATGCTTAATTTCATTTGATTTTACCCTTGCTCAAACTATCATAAGTATTCCATGTCTTGATTGTCTTACCTATTTGATTTTGAACCTCATATTTCCTTAAGCCATTTGCGAGTTCATTACATCATTTGTATCTTGAAGATGCAGTCTTGAGTCTTTGTACTTGTATTTATGCAAGCAAGGAAGGAACTAGGGTTTTGGGGGAAAAAATTAGAAGATACTTGAAGTGTTAATGTTTGATTCCTTTTGTGAGATGGACGTAGATCCTAGGGCATGTGACAAAGAAACCCTAGAGGATACTTGGAGCTCTTTTCTTAGAGAGTTTGTGTGAGGCATGCTTCGTGAAATAAAAAAAAATTGGACTTGGTGGTGTTGGTGCTAGCTTGTTGTAGAGCCTTTGGTGTGGCTAGAGAGCATGGTGGGTAGTAAGAGATGCAAACCACCAAGGAAAGTTACAGGTTGACAGGAGCTCTAGCACTGTCATGAATAGACAAGGGAATTCTGACAATTGTGGGGAAAGAGATAAGATGTGCAAAGATCTATAGGATTTACTATGTCTTGCAAATGAAAATGGATCTTGAACATAAATAGGTTTGTGGAACTTGATTTCACTATGTAAGAATTGCTTGCTTATGTTTATATAGTTGCTGCTTACTTTCATTTGATTTTGCTTTTTCTCAAATCGTCATAAGTAAGTGAGAAATGAATAATTCCTCACCTTGTTAGAGGCTTGGAAAGTAGGATAATATGCTTTACTTTCATAACAAGCCCCAAGAAATTGTCAAAAATTCGATGACACGCGAGTGGGTTGTAGAAAGGCACCACCGTAGCCATTCATTGAGATCCTCTTTGTTTCGAGAATAATTTAATATTCTCTACTGAACAGGGCCAACCACATGAAGGTGGAAGCTCTTATGGTCCCCCCCCCCCCCCCTCACATCACTCTCAATTCCCCATACCCAATGCATGTACTTGAAAAAAAAATTACGCGCAAACATGCAAATTTCATCATAAACAAACATTTACCATTCATTCAATAAAAGCTAACATTCATTAAACCATTCATTCATTTAGTAGGAAAAAAATCATGCATGACATTATATTATAAAAAATAAGTACACAATATTTCTTCAGTCACTTCTTTCTAATTTTTTTTCTCTTTACAAAATCAACAAGAATCTCATCTTCTTGAACTTGTTGTTCAGTTCTTGGTGCTTCATCAACTTGTTGTGATGTTTGCCTAGTAGAGTACTCGCGACGTGGATTTTGCGGAAAGAGGTCTGTATTTGCTGCAATAATGTGAAAATGTTACATTGATATATTATGTTATTATAATGACAAGTATTTCATTTAAAAATAACATTACAAAGGTGTATTTTGATCTGTTGTGGCCACATCATGTTCTTTATATTCTTGTCAAGGCTCAAACTGTACAGTGTGACCCTCTACATCCATTGCAGTTGAAACATGGAGAAGTACAAGTAATGTTCACCATCTGCAATGCTATATATAAAATTGTAGCATATGAATAAATTCATTACCAGGATTCGAAGCATGATATTGGATTGGTTGTTTTCCATCCTCGACATTAAGTGGATTATTGCTTTCCTGCTCAAAACAGAGTCAGTATTTTATGGCAATTATTTATAACAAATAGATTGCACAAGTAATAAATATTCATTAAACTATATAGATTTTATATACCTGTGCACAAGATGGATCACCAGAAGACTGTGTTTTCCCAGACAAGCTTTTTTGGCGTTCAACAACAGCTCCAAAGCCATTATGGAAGCCAAGCTTCAAGTATTCCTCAATGGGCACTTCTTTGAATCGGTCGGCCTGCATATTTGCATAACGTCATTAATTTACCTTTTGCAGTGCAATAAAACAAAAATAATTTTCAATTTATTATTTGGATGCATTATTGGTTTTTCGATACTTACAATTCGTGCCGCCAAATTCGAATAACCACCAGGACCAAGCTTGTGCTAACCAATTTTTTCTTGTCTTGCCTTTGTGGCCTTTGATGTGTCTGACAGCCTATGTAAGTTTTGAAATACATTAAATGTTCCAAATTCGATATAAAAAATAATAATAATAAGGTTTAGAATTACAGTGTGGAAAGTATTGCGTACCTCCCTATGACTGGTGGTATCTTTCCTAATTCTTTTCTCAGAGCCCTCGCCTTTCCATCTTCCTCTAGGGATTTCCACTCTCTTGTTGGAATCATTGGAGTGCGCTCATACCTAGGGTTACTTTCTAGGTGAACCCTATATTGGTCCTGGAAAATCTTCATATGTTGTCTAGCCTTCTTTAGGACCGCGGCTCGATCAAAGGTCTCGTTGCCGAACAGGCCAACCAACCGATTAGTGCGATCATCTTTTAATTTTTTAATTTGTTTATCCCACCTTTTATGGATGGTGGGCCTGAATATATCCAAGGACAAATCATTTAGATTTTTATAAAAAACATCATTTCCTGCAAAACGATCTTGTCATCATTAGTTCAAAAACAATGTTTTATCGGTATATTACAATCAAATTATAAACACTAACATTAACAATGTATAATTACCTGGGATATTCTCTATATTTATTGGAATGAGATATTTGTCCACCAAAAATGTTGTATGTATTGTACCTGTGCTAGTGACACGGGAAGATCCAGGAAATGTTGCTTCAGCAATATCAATACTAGCAGGCTCTGCATTGACCCCTTCTTCTGCACGATCTGGTGTGCGTCGGTCACTAGCGGGTGCACTCACAGCTGGCCTTAGGTGTGTCACGGAACATGTTTCCGACTGTTCATTCGACAACAATGCCAAATGAGATGTACGTGGAGTCGTTTTCTCATGTGACGACTCTCCACGAGCATCACTGGGGCCAACACTGCCTTGACCACTAGTGTGTGGTCGCAGAAAATTGTGAAGAACCTGCGATAATCAATTAATGCAAATACACGAGATATCAGAAATAATAGAACTTAGAATCACTTTTATATTGATCACGGGCCACTTCAAGGGAGCAACCTCCTTTGAGCAAGCTCAATACAATTAACTTCATGGTGCCTTCAATGACCTCAACACACACTTATATACTAAGTCTCTGCCCAATACTATGAGTCAAAACCATGGGACATATAATACTATGGGACGACTTACAAAGCATATGCGTCCAATACTATGGGTCAATACTATGGGCTAATATAAACTATGGATCAACAAATACTACGGGACGACTTACAAAGCATATGCGTCCAACAACAATATACTAACATAGTAAAGAGAAGGGTTGACATGGGTTCCTAACATCCCCTCTCCCTTAGAAAAATCTTTGTCCTCAAAGCTTTGGTTGGAGAAATTGTTGCAGATGAAGAAGTGGTTCCCCGGTAGCATCCTCGGGTTGCATTTTAGGCCACTGACACCTTTGGAGTGTCAGGGAGGATTGCTTGGAAGGCTGTAGATGAAGAATAATCCCATCAGCTACGTAGAAAATGCGCTCAGAATGGTGTTGATCGGCTTGTTGTTTCAAGCGAATTCTGGCCATGTGAAGATTGTCCTGCAGAATGAGAAGAATATGATCGTGGTTTCGAAGAACCGAGTCAATTTCCTGAACTAGGGAGCTGCTAAGGGTGTATGGAAGAAGAACTAGCGGTGTCTGTCCATAGACTGCTTCATATGGTGTCC
Source organism: Larix kaempferi (assembly GCA_027924585.1). NCBI lineage: Eukaryota > Viridiplantae > Streptophyta > Pinopsida > Pinales > Pinaceae > Larix > Larix kaempferi. The sequence goes on from BSBM01000368.1 coordinate 2,598,591, forward strand.
TTTGAGATGTGGTATTGTACCACCAGAGCGTTGCTAGGAGATCCATAGAAATAGTTGGCCAAAACTGTGTAGGGATGGGAAAGGGTTTGAGCAATCCCAAAAGGAGTGTCGTTTCACCCTTGTTGACCTGGAAAGTATCATAGTCAACCACCATCTGTTGAATTGTCATTTTCAGTCCCTTCCAAAAGAAGTTACATTGTTCCCGGTCATACACTTTGAAGAACCCAGAGTGCCCTACTAATGAAAAAGCATGGAGTTCATAGAAGAGATAGCCCTGTTAAACATATTGCAACCAATCTGGAACAAGCAGAGAAAGAGCTATAAGAGAAACTGGATCATCAATTGTGCGAGAAGGAGCATCTACCACCATATTGTCCTTACCCTTATTGTAAGTGATCGCATAGGGATAACCCATTTCAGGTGTATTGGGGAGGAGACCCATTGTTCCAGAAAATTTTCCAGAATCTGGAGATCAGTCTTGATGTAGAAATAATTCCCTAATAGGTATGGCCGCCACTTCTGTACTACATGCAAAATAGCCATCATTTCCTACTGAGAGGTAGATGCAACTAAATTCTTACCGAAAAGGTCTCTTGAAGGCGAAAAGCTCATTGGTTCAACAAAGACACCTGCATATCTGTCCAAGGAAGTAGTGGAGACCGTTGATGGGTGCATCTAAAGGGAATGGAGTTGAGCGATGATACCATGTGAATTCTTCTTAAGGATTTTTTCCAGGCGATGTGAACTGATGATGCAGAGAGACCCTGGTTGTAAGCCCATTAATTTGTGTTGTGCCCCATTTACTGAAAACTACATCCAAAGTTCCAAAAAATCCCATAAGATGGGGCCAAGTGTGCGTAACCATTGAACGCCCAAAACCACATCACATCCTCTTAAGGACAAGGCAAACATGTCAGAGCGCAGGTTATAATCTTCCCTAGAGATACGCACATTGTGACACTTCCCCTTGCAAGGTAAGGTGCCCCCATTGGAAACCATGACTTCAAAGTTGGAGCAAGGATAGACAAAACAATCAGCCTGTTTGGCAATCCGAGGGTCAATGAAGTTATGAGTGCTACCAGAATCAATGAGTATGGTAAGAGGGAGCTTCTTGAAGTATCCCCTGACTCGTATTGTTTGTGGCGTGGTGACGCCGGTTACAGCATGGAGAGAGAGCTCAGGTGGGTCATCCTGAGATGGGGTGTCAACAAGCGGGTGTTGAATGTCGACCTGATCATCTACTGTATCTGGAGATTCTTCATCAAGTTCTGAGGCAGGCGAAGAATCCACATCCAAGAGATAGAGCTTCTGTTGAACACATCTATGTCCCCGAGTGAATTTCTCATCACAATTATAACAAAGCCCTTTTTCTCGGCGTCCCTGCATCTCTGTTTCAGACAAATGCTTGATAGGAGTTGGTTGCGGGGTAGGCGTGATGGGAGGTCCTTGGGAACCCATATTTCTGAAGCGAACAAAGGTGGGTTTGGAGCATTGTTGAGCTGGGATCTTGTCCTCTACCAACTTAGCCAACCCTAGGACTTCCATCATTGTGTTGGGACAGAACATTTTGACCTCTGAGCGGATTTCATCCTTGAGACCACTAATAAAACAACTCCTGTAGAATTCATCAGACAATCCTTCTGTGTGATTGGCCAGTTTCTCAAATTCTGTCTGATACTCTCTCACTGTGCCAATTTGGTGAAGTATAGTGAGTGCTCCTGTGAAGTCATCAAAAGCACTAGGACCAAATCATGGCAAAAGGAGTTGGAAAAAATATGTCTAGTTTGGCTCGGGATGAGCTTTGATGTACCAACGGTACCATTGAAGGGCTTCTTGTTCCAAATGAAAGGATGCAAATGGAAATTTCTGAACATCAAAAGTATTATGCAGACTGAAATATTGTTCTGCTCGGTATATCCATCCAGTCGGATCGGTACCATTGAAGCGAGGAAAATCAAGCTTCGGCCCACGAAAATTGTTGGAAGAAGAGAACCCGGTGGCTGTAAAAGATTCTGGCTGTCAGTTATTGTTCATGGCCGAATGCCGAAGATGGAGGCTGAGAAATTTTTCATCCAGATCTTGGAGTTTGGTTTGGATGGCTACAAGTGCTTCCTCCATGGTTTTTTTTTTTTTTTTTTGAAATGGATAGAAAAACACAAACAAAAGCTTATTTAGTAAAGGAAGATTTGGATTTGGGAAAAACTTGGATGGGTAATTAGGGTTTGACTAGTTTTTGGACACTTTCTAATGGACAGGGAAGCAAAAAATGGGGATTTCAGAAGCGGGGTGAAAGAATGAGAAAATTTGGTAGAGAGGGACAAAGAAGCAGAATTAGGAAAGGAACACGGTGGCAAAATTTGACGGCGTTTGGGTGAAAATTGAAGGAGTTATGGCAAACCCTAAAAATAGACAAATGTGAGATTTCTGGTCTTGGAAAGTGGAATTTGGGATAGGGTCTTCAGGAATGAAATATGTAGAATGGGATTGCAGGGATGTCAGTGAAGTTTTAGTGAAAACAGAGTTGAAACAAGGGAGATATGGCCAAAAAACAGAAATATATATATATATATATATATATTCAGAAATGGATCGGCAACAGCGGCGCGGAAGGGATCCGCAACAGATGGATCTGCAACAGCGCGGAAATGATCGAAAACGGTTGGATCTAAAATGGCGATTGGATCTGAAACGACTGGATCTGGAGCGGAAGTGATCGGCAACAGTTCAGCTGAAAATAGATATGGACCCCATGTATGTGCGGCTTCCTATTGGTTCACGGGATTCACTCGGCCACCAATGTTGTCTGACGGCTTGCGTATTGGGGTAGTACCCCTCACTCCACGGCTCAGGTAAAACTGATAACTGCTTTTCCACAAACGACAGCTCTTGGTTTACCTCACGGGTGGGAACTAGTCAATCAGGTAGGGGTCGTTACCCTTTTCGCTGGCAGGTCCTCTCAATGGGCCAGCTACTTTGGGGTTCCTGTGGTACTCCTCACAATGATTTTTAGGGCTTATGCCCAAGTACTTCCCACAGTTAAGTGGATAGGGGTTATCCCCAGATCCGAACTTGCAACAGATGCGAAAAAACAAATTTGGCAGAAATTCCACCCAACGAGCCCAAGAAAGTGCTCTGATACCAAATGTGAAGAACCTGCGATAATCAATTAATGCAAATACACGAGATATCAGAAATAATAGAACTTAGAATCACTTTTATATTGATCACAGGCCACTTCGAGGGGGCAACCTCCTTTGAGCAAGCTCAATACAATTAACTTCACGGTGCCTTCAATGACCTCAACACACACTTATATACTAAGTCTATGCCCAATACTATGAGTCAAAACCATGGGACATATAATACTACGGGACGACTTACAAAGCATATGCGTCCAATACTATGGGTCAATACTATGGGCTAATATAAACTATGGATCAACAAATACTACGGGACGACTTACAAAGCATATGCGTCCAACAACAATATACTAACATAGTAAAGAGAAGGGTTGACATAGGTTCCTAACAAAAATATTGTAAATACAAACCATATTTTATAAGTTCACTATCATATAAAAGTAAAAATTATAAATTTATAAATGAATTTATATCATGACTCAAGATTCCACAACTTACTAATTTCAAGGCATGAGATCTCTTTACCAAAACATCAACCTTGGTTCTAATCTCATCTGTCTACGGCTGCATGCATAGTAGATGGGGGATATCCTCATTAATTTTTCTCAAGTTCTTCTCTATCATATTAATCGGGTCTAGATAAGAACCAATGCCAACATCACGCATCAACTCATCCACATCAAAAGCTATTGATTGCTTTGACGCTGGTTCATATGCAGAATCATTGGTCTGCAAAAAAAAATATAAAACATTACTGACGTGAAAGCAATAGACTGAGGAAAAAAATTATATTAACAAAACATATCGATCATGATAGATTCCTAAAATTATAATTAGGTTTATCTAATTCCTCGATGCTAGTGTCGTCTGATCCACAACTAGGGACTTGTCCCGATCATCCCCGTGCAAAAAGGAAGTAGAAAAAATTATCAAAATGAAACCAATATACACACGAAAAAGACAACAACAAAAAACATTATGCTCCATATTATATTTGTACAATTCCAATGAATTATAATTGTTGCATCAAGGATCATCTACTCATTGGATCAATGGTTATAGGGTACCTGCCCTAATCTACTAATAGGGAGGTGCCCCGATCAAAACCCTGCATCAAAAACATAGAAAAAATCATCTAAACGAAACCAAAATACTCACGGAAAAATATTAATAAGAAAACATGTTGGCGTATTTAAATTGTACAATTACAATCAGGTATACCCATTGCCCCAAGGCTGTTGTCGTATGACCAACATCCAGGAGGTTTCTCCGATCAACACTCTACAACAAGTATATAGATAACATTATCTAAATGATTCGAATATACTCATGAAAAAACACAACAAAAAAACTTTTTGTTCAAATTATTTGTACAATTGCATCGATGTATACCTACTGCCTCGAGGCAGGTCTGGTATCATCTACTACTACAAAGGTTCCCCTTACAACACCCTACATCAAAAAATAGAAACAATTATCCAAACGAAACCAAAATACTCATGGAAACAACATAATAAGAAAACATTTTGACGTATTTAAAATGTACAATTGAAATCAGGTATACCTGTTGCCTTGAGGACGTTGATGTCGTCTTATCAACAGCCAGGTGGTTTCCCCGATCAACACTCTGCAACAAATATACAAATAACATTATATATTAAACCAAACGAATATACTCATCTAAAAACACAACCAAAAAACTCATTTTTCATATTATATTTGTACTATTACAAAGATGTATACCTGTTGCCTCGAGGAAGTTGTACTCCTCTGAATAGCTACCAGGGAGATGGCCCGATCACTACCCTGCGAAATAAATATAGAAAATTTTAACGAAATTATCACAATATACTAACGAAAAATACATAATATGTTAAATTCATTAATAAAAGTTTGGGTAAATTGTTAGATGTACCACTCCCATAGTAACTGTGTTTGTATCTACTCGATTCAAATTGTAAATTAATAAGAAACTCTTCCCCTATAGCTATTGATTTAATGGAACATACAAAAGCATGATTTTCTTCACACCCCTCAAATATGCAGTTGGGTTTCTTAACTGTAGACCCTAGTTGTGTACTATTTATAAACCCCGCAACATTCCTTGTGGCTTTTGGCCTTCCGTCAATGTACAACGTTGCTCCTTTATTTTGATCTTTGTCTTTCAGCTGTAAATAATTTGCTGACAATCCATATCTGTGCATACTTCGTGTATATTGGACCAGGCGCATCCAATATTTGTAGTTGTAACAGGGTCCAACATACTCCATCAATTATGTACATATACCATAACCGACCTTTATGCCATCCATGCAAAACAACCCCAAACCATGTAATGACGATGGTGGAATTCTATATATCCTCTCGTTCACAAAAAAAATATGTGTTTAGTTGAGGAAGATCCTTGGGTACCTATTGTTTCACTAGATGTTTGTACCTCAAGGGCACCTCGATGTCTCCTATTGTCTCGTCATCTTAGGAACATGACCCCCCTTCAGCGAGAAAAAATTCCATGCTTCTATATATCCTCTCGTTCACAAACAAATCTGTGTTTAGTTGAGGAAGATCCTTGGGTACCCATTGTTTCACTAGATGTTTGTACCTCAAGGGCACCTCAATGTCTCCTATTGTCTCATCATCATAGGATCATGACCCCCCTTCAGCGAGAAAAAATTCCATGCGTTTATGGAATTTGCTTTTGATCTTTTAATATCTAGTTGATATAACTCTTGTAGACCTATTGGATGTCTCACTTTCATCTATTCTTACTAAACTCCCATCACTCTAGGAAGAAAGATCAGACAAATACATGTTTGGTTCTACCTGCACCATGGGAAAAAAGTTCAAATAGGACCTTGTTGGGTATGCATAATTCATATTAGAAAATTACAAGGAAGTAAGGCATGCATTTTCCACTATAATCATATATAGTTAGCATGCCTCCATGACCAAGCTTGAAAATGCATATGTTGATTAGTAATGGATTTTTCCTTTAACTGTCTTGCATGTTAAAAATTGGAAAAAATGGCCAAAAATAATCTTTGAATGCCTCGAGTTCGTATAAGAAGGAATCATCAAAATTTCGAGCCTATGTGCTGTTAAACTATGTGATACATAGTTTGAAATCATCATGCAATATGCTTTTAGATTTGGATATAAAAAAAGTGGTCATAAACTAATGGAATATGCTTTGAGATTTGGATCAAAAAAACGAGTAAAGGTGATCCCAATTACAAAAGAGGATGATGATATGGTGCTCTAAGGTGAATTAATTCCCTTGCATGAGAAAATTATGTCATGGGTCATGTCATATTATTAGAAAATCCATAGAGGTAGATACCCTTGGGTGTTAATATATGACTGGTGGTATGTAAACTCCTTTCTTTTATTACATATAATAAACAAGTACTGAAACTAAATAGTACAACAGTAAAAAAACATGATTTTCATCTCTTTCGACTTTTCCACATTAACTAGTTGGCTCATTGTGTTAAGGTAATCTTCAGTAACATGTAATTATTAACAATAGTTAATCAACATTAACATGAGTAAAGAATATAGGTTTAGGGTACTTACACCGTAATGTGGAACCTTCTTGTTAGATACTCATAAATATTATTTTTAGTCAAAATTGTACCTCGCAGAGGTCAAACAACACTAGAAACCCACTGACCCTACTAAAGGGTAAGTACAAACTAGAGAGAGAGAAATGTTGTATGCAATAGTAGTTAGACAAATACACATTCATAACATAAGTTCAATAAAGCACAAAGAATGATTACAACAAAAGTCATAGTGCAAGTAAAAGATTAACAACAAAACACAGAGATGATCACCAACAATTTTTTCTGGCAGGACAAGTCTTAACTACTTACACTAGTACAAAAGGAGAAATTAATGACAAAAAATGACTAAAATTCGACTATAAACGACTTTTTTGAGTCGGTGACTAACCGTATCCGATTTCCACTATCTTATCTCTAGTCGTATTTCACTAGTCATTAATTGGTTGACTTATTAGTCATTGATTTAGTCATTGATAGTCACTGATTAAGTCATTGATTTAGTCATTGATACTCACTAATTTAGTCATTGATACTCACTGATTTAGTCACTAATTTAGTCATTGATTTAGTCATTGATTGTCACAATTAATGACCAAATATACGACTAAATAAACTACTAGATGATAACATATTAATGACTAAGATAAATACGACTAAACATTAGTCGTGCTATAAGATACTGGAAATTAGCTACTAATAGTCGTATATATGAGAATTTAGTCATTTTCTTAGTCACTAATTTATGATAGGGTACAGAGGAATCGAACCACCAATCTCCTGCCTATAATTAGGCAGGTGCTCTACCATTGAGCTAGCACCCTTTAAGAAGTTGTTATTGCTTGACAATGATGATATTCAAACAAATTTTGCATGGGAACAAAATGAATGTCAAACATATTCAAGAATAATGCTTCAAGTACTAAAAGAATTATAAGATATAGCAGTTCAACTATGACAATGATAAAAATTGAAAGAAGAATGATCTTACAAACTACACATGAGTACAATAATCCATGGCTATACAAATTATCAGGAACAAAAGAAAGCTCCTGCCCTTCACAGACATAAAAGAATACAAGATCCAACTTGCAATAAAAAAAATTTAATTGTCTATCAATTGTTGATCTCTCGATAGCTAGAGACGTTTTCCTGTCTAAGATCCAAAATACATACAATTATCTTCAACTTCACTTCTTCAAAACTAGTTGCAGTAAAAATTATTCTAGGAATTGTCTTATGAGCAACAACCACTTTTTTGAACAACAGGATGCCCTTTCATTTGTACAGTAGCAGGTCTACTGCCATTCATGGCAGGCTGACTTGCCATCCTACAATATAAAATAAATGGAGTTAAGTCATTAGTATTTCATAGAAAATAGAAAATATAATCTCCTTAAAATCAAGATGTTACAATGAGGACTCTATCTAGGACGCTCTATTCTGGAGTATAGGGGAAGTCGTTTTGTCAAAAACCCTCTTTCAAGGCTACGTTGCATCTTAGGAAAGAATTCCATGTAAAAAGAGAAACATGTCAGTCTCTCTGTGGTTCAACAATTTCATGGAAACAAGGCTTTGCTCGATAAATATGCTTAAGATACTGGCAAGATTTTAAAGCCTAGAGCGTCAACAAAATTGTTACGAAGATGGGTTAGTGATGCAAATGCATGCAACCCAGAAATTACAAATGTCCAGGCCAAGGAAAAAGCTTAACTGAAAGTGGAATTATCATTGGCACTGTTGACTCTAAGAAATTGTTTAGAAACAACAAATAAAGTGTGAGATATAGTTCTTTGATGTCGTGGATCAAATGCAACCAATGAGAGGTTAATCAAATTTGAGATTAAAATTTTTGATGTTAAAATATCTGAGTCACTCAAACAAGGACAAGTCATATGGTAATGCCGCCACAAGTAAAGAGGAATAACCTCTAGGATATTTCGTTGGTAGTATCAGACACAAGTTATCACTCTTTAACCGAAACAAGACCTATTCTCTATTGTTTTAGTTGTGTTGCAATATAAATTATATAACAATGAGTAGAATTCATAGTTCCAAAACTGTAAACAGGACCTGTGAAAAAATTATTCATGGCAAGTCGCTTACAACAGATTATTGAGACAATGTACCTATAGACAAACAAAAGCATTCAGTCGAAAGCTGCATACAACAGCAGAAAGATGTAGAAAATAGCGGCATATGATACATTCTGGATCATGCAGAAAGATGTTTCAACCAAATACAATTAGATCACTTTTGGTTAGAAAAATAAACAAGCAACCAATTTAAAAAAGAAACTCATCCCAACAAGCAAGATCTGAAAATAAATGTTTAAAAATGTACCTCTTCAGTGCCACCAACATGCTCAGGATGCTTTGGAGAAGTCATTCTAGATCCTCTCACAACACCCTTTCTCCAAATTTGTTCTCTATGAATACGCTTGGTATTAATTACACAAAGAAGCTCTTTCTTTGAAATGGGCAGTGCCTCTTTACTGCAACCACTCTATAGAAACCGGCACATTTTCTAAATTAAATACTTCCAACAAAGACATTGAAAGACATTATTAACAATGTTGATGTTTGTAAAACTTATTTTTCCATTTATAAAAAGAATCCTAAGAGATTATGTTCTAGTTGTTACACCGCATATTGTACAAGGTTTCACATTGTGATTTTCATCACTATGGGAGTTTTCGGCTGGCACCTTTGGAGAATTGGATGGACTTGAGGGAATACATTTTCATGAGGCCTATTCTCTTCATGATGGATTATTTGATGGAAGACACCTAAAGTTTTTCCACCTTTAAAAAATCTGTAATTTCTATTTCAAGCTTTCTCTGGAACGCATATGCAGTTCCTCTTCCAATGAGTGCCTCATGAAAACTCGAATTATCCCTAAGTATCTTCATGTCACATAAATAGATACTCACATCAAGAAATAAAAAATGAAGTTAAACATGGACTCTCTCCTAATCCTGGAATCCAAACATAAGAGAATGACTTTCCTGGTTAAATATAGAAATGGCCTTATCAAAATTACCATCATTAACTTGCAGATAACAACATTGGTTTTGTTCAATAAAACCACAAAATGTGAAAAATCTTCTCTAGGGCTCTGAAATGCTAAAACAAGTTCTAAAATTAAGAGAGAACATATATATATATAAGATATAAATCTGGGTGTAAAATCCTACCACAAAAGGAGAGCTTGACAAACATGCTGAAAAGTACATTAGCATAATATATTATTACAATGGAATGAATGGCATGAAGCATGGTGTCATACATGAACAACTCTCCCTTTATAGAAGTCGTAAGAGAAGTACATATCAAAAGGATCAACATATAACAATTAGATGAGTAATCTGGCAAGAGAGAAGCCTCAAGAACATTCTCAACTTGATCATTTGCAATTAAAGCTCGTTTTTCTCTCTAAATTTGATTCAAGTACCTTCCTCAATTAGAAGAAAGAATTCTCAACTTCATCATTTGCAATTATCCTCTTTGTGTTCTCTAAATCTAGTTAAGCCACCTTCCTCAATTATAGCGAATCATTCTCAACTTAGGCATTGGCAATCAATCACTCTGTTCTATATTGCTACATTCAATTTTGCGCTCTAAATTAGACTTCCCGAAAACAATAAAAGAAACGAAACTCACATTAATCAGCAGATTAATTTATATGTAACCATCCTCACAATATTATAAAATCATCACCAGATATAGTTGTTCATATATTTAATAAACACTCATCGGATTTATATGCACATAAGCAGAGTAGAACCTCACCTGAAATCCAATCGGGACATAACTTGCAGAACCTGGAGCACAAGGAATACCTACAATTTTTTTAGAATATAAATGTAGATCATTTGAATATGCTTATGTGCTAAGATTTGATGCACATGAACTTGAACACAAACCAAAATTAAGCATAAAAGTTGACTGAAAATAAATAGACATGCCTGATGCAGGTCCAATACTTGGATGGTGATAAAATTATCCTACAGATTCTCTAGTAAATATAGGATTGGATAAAGAACCCTGTCCACTTGCATACAAACCATAACTACTAGAGCAACAAAGATAATCTCTTTGTATATAATGATGAAACATGTAGATTGGAATGTACATAACAATGACTTCAGTGAAGGGAACATGCAAAATTGGATGGGTGGTAATGGAGTTAAAAAAAAATTTGTACAATTCAAACTCAGATTGTCAGCTTAGTTATGTTATCCTTATGTTTGATCAGTTGCTTTGTAATGCATTGCCAGTGACAATGAAGGATGTAATGTTGAATACATAACTATTAGGGCATCTCATGTTTCCCAGCAACCAAACATGCCGAAATATTTCTCAAAGAGTTTCACAGCGAACTGCAAGCCAAAGGTGGCCTGTAAGACATGACACAAAACATACACACCATCCCAGAGAATTGCATGCCGAAGCCAGCTTCCGGATTGATAAAATTTTTGGTATGGGTGATGCCTTGCAAGCTATCTATGACTCAAAAAGCAGGAATATGAGATTTTAACTCAATTGGTCTGCCTCCCATGCGGAGTCGCAATCATATTAAATTTTGCAAATTAAATCACCATCTCTTTCCATATTTTCTAAAATGGCAGTGACTAACAGAATTCCAAAAATTAAGATTTTTTCTAGTCCAAATAATAGGGAATTTATATTATATTGCATGACATTTTGAAAGCAGTCTTGGTACACGTTGATGAAGGAAAGTAGCTAGTCCTTCCTAATAACCTCTATGCTCCGAGTCTCTGATTTTCATTGACCTTAATACATATGCATGTTCTTTTTCTAAGGTATTGCAAGAGAAGGATGGTCATGTATTCCATCAAAATCATCTTTCCTACTCCATTCTACTGGCCTTCTCATTTTCTAGTCATGTATGGAACTATCTTGAATATTCTATTCGGATTTGGTGGGATCACGGAGAACCTGCAGGCCTTACTAGACCGACCTGGTCAGCTTAATTTTGTATTCCTTCTTAGAAGCAACCTTTTTTATACTTGTGTTTCACTTGAACTGAAAGCACTATGTTGGTTTCCCTTCAACTCTCCTTTTTCATATTCTTTTTTTTATGTCTCTGTGTGTTATTCCATTTTCTCTTTTGATTCCACTTGTTTCTTGTTAGTCCTTTCTTTTTGTAATTAATTCATTCAATTTCAGATTTTTCATTTTCCCTTACCTGTTCGTTCTCTTGATTTTTTTCGAGTTGATTGTATTGATCCCCTCCTTGTTTTTATTACCTTAATCACCCACTACGTTCAATTTTTTTCTTCACTAGTCTGGTGAAGGATCTGCAGTTAGAATTTATTTAGTTGATGCAGCTGGCCAACTTGTCCATTTTTTCTTTAACACCCAAAGCCAGGATTTTATTTGTTTTGTAAAAGTCATCAAAATCCCCTAATTCATTGGCAGTTGCTTGTTGTACCTTCTTATTCTGCAATGTGTAACCACATGTTGATATGGAAGGCATTGAAAGCTTTCGTTATGCATTGATTGCTGAGCATCCACTACCTATCATGAAGTGGGATGTTGTTTTGCAGTTGATTGTGTGTCCTATGGCCCAACTTAACGATGGGTGAACATGTCAATTGGGGCAATCACACTGGTGAAGGAAATAAAAACCCTCTTCTTTCATCGACCTAGCAAGCCCCCACTGACAAATACATGGCATATGACAATTCCTATAGCTAGACATAGCATTGCATTTTTCAAAGTCTAGAATCTGCTTTCAAAGAAGTCCTTCTTGTCCATATGGAAGGTATTGAAAGATTGATTTATGCTTTGATTACCAACCATCCACTACATATCATGAAATGGGACACTGTTTTGTAGTTGATGGCGTGACCTATGGCCCAACTTAACAAGGGGTGAAACATGTCACTTGGGGAAATCACACTCTAGTGAAGGCAATAAAAACCCTCCACTTTCATTGACCCGGAAAACCCCCACTGACAACTACATGGGCATATGACAATTCCTATATCTAAACATAGCATTTTTTCATAGTCCAGAATCTGCTTTCAAAGAAGTCCTTCATGTATTAAATGAATTACCACTGCGTAGTCTTTGGTAAGATCCATTCAAGACAAATATTGGCACAATTTTCCATGTCTGGATCCTTACAAATTTTTCTTATGGTGATGAACCTATCAAAATATACCAATTTGGTTCCAATTTAATTCAGAACTTTCTTATCTCATAAATATAAAGTGCAATTTGAAAGTTGCACAAGCATTGGGATCGTGAACAACTCCCTTTTCCAGACTGAATTCAGAAAACCATTTCTTCATTCCCAATTCAGGATTACCATAAAACAATGGACCTTCCTTTATGACTGTTCAGTGTTCTTCTATTTTCCGTAGGTTGAAAAGTACAATAAATTATCCTCTAGAAAAGAAATACAAGGAAAAATTACCTCTGGTAACTTGATTCTTTATGGATAATAATTTATTTAGCTCCTCTACCAATGCCCCAAATCTATGAAGTCTACACATCGGCACCTTCTATAAGGAATGTCTCTTCCCTACTTCAACATTTCCAGGACGTTCAAATTTTTGATAGATTTTGTTTCTTCACAAAGAAACTACTACACCTCCACTTTATTGCACCAGGAAATGGTTCTTTTGGCCTTCCCAAAAAAATTCTCTTGTGTTTGGACAAAATATTGGTTGATGTGTGATGGGTAAGAACCTTTTTAAATGGAGGATCAATGGTCTCCTTCGACGGTTGTTCAAAATATTGAATTTCCATCCCAGGATGAGTCCTCCTCACTGCTTTGATTTGGTCATGTTGAAACCCACCCATCCACAGTGAAACTTAGACGCACACTTGTTTCCAATGGTGCTGGTGAACCTGTTCCCACAACCTAATAAACATCAAAAATCCAAGTCATATTTGAGAAATCCAAGCAAGGCATCTTAATTTTGTTTGAATATATTCTATTTTCCATAAAGTTTTCATCTCTAAGACAATAGTTTATTATTCATTCGAATCCATCCAGTATTAACTTTAAGAAAAAATAAATTTCATTATTGCTAGTTGCAGGAGGATGTATTAAAGGGTAAACCAACTACAAAGTTATAGATTTGATGGCCATTGGTGAATATGGAGAAGTTATATCGCATTAGAATTATGTAGATGTTAGATGTCTAATATGATTGTTGTTGTTGTACAGGTGTTCTTGCAAATGAATCATCCAACATTGCTTCTGCTCACAGTGATGTAATCACTACAAAGATATTAGATGTGGAGCAATGTGAAGAGTTGAAAATGGGATCATATTTAGGAGTGGCTACAACATTTGCAAACCCTCCAAAGTTCATTCACCTTTGCTACAAGACTCCAACTGAAGATGTTAATACACATGCCAATAGTTTGCAAATCTAATAGTTTTTTATAATATTTGTTTTCCTATACTCCATTTTTCTATGAGTTTAATTAGAGAATCTGGAAAAAAAAAATTAGCAGAAAAATGTGATGGTGAATCGTCGTAAACTAATGTTCTCCACATGAAACGAAGCTCCAATCTGTAATCATAGTAGACTTTGATTATAAGTATTCTTATTTGACTTATCCGATCGGGATTGTTCTGAGCCACATGTCTTCTTTGCATGAAATAAGTCTCCAAGTGCAGGGCAGTTGACCGCCAAAGGAAATTAAATCTAGTGTAGTGTCCTTCTTCTAATCCATTTCTTATCGCCTTTAAATCTGCTCGGAGTTGAATAAGGGAATTGTATTGTTGATGTTAGCCAATGTTATCGTTTAGGGCAGTTTAGCTGGTTACCTGTTTTATATTCTATGGCTTCCCTAACTAGATCATCCTTATCGTTCAGAAGACAGTGCAAAGGCAGAGCCCGTAAGCCAGTTGTATATAACTCTCAACAGCTTACAAGAGCAAAGAAATAGACTGTGTGAGTACCATTCGTTAGGATACTCCTATACTCCATCGGAGTCCCACCAGTTTTTTGATCATTTACATTTTCAGTCATGCATGCACTTTTAGGGTTTGCATGCATCACTTAGGGTTTGCATGCATTCCAGTCATTAGTCCCAGCACCTAGCCCCCGGAGCTTCCTTCCACTCAGTTTCAACCCTCCTAGCCTGTCATGCGCCCTCCTTTCACCTACTGCATGAGAAGGGTTCCTTTCTCACCTACCAGTCCAGTTTACTTCAATTAGCCACTAGTATTTCCTTGATTTGAGGCCAGATTGACTCCTCACTGCTGTTATCACTCTGATTGACCTCCGATGAGACATGACTACCTGTTCTGACTCCAATTAGCTCCTCATGCACCCTCCACTGAGTCTCCTTCATTCAGTTAGTGCCTCCATGTGCTAGTTACATTCAGTTACACCTACCACACTTAGTTAGACTTAGTTTGACTGACAGTTGACAGTTACTTGTGCATTGATGACTCCATCAATGATGATATAGACTACTAGTTGTGCTTCGATGACACTCCAGTGATCCTTTGATCACTCCATGAAGGCTAATTCAAATTTCCACCTTAGGCATTCAAATCCTCATGCATTGTATTATTTATATGTCCATTTGTGATTAATAATTTAGTGTGTGTGAAGTATTTTTGCTTCTATCCGAGTTCTACTGTATTATTATTTTGTTGCTCATTATACTGCATTGACCACTCTTCTTCTACTTTCTTGCGAGGTATACATCATCTCTTAGATCTACTGTGAGGATTTTCACATGATATCAGAGCATGTTGAGAGTATTGTTTATCTCCATTCCTGAGAGTTTTTTACAGGTTATTATCAAGATTTCGAGTGCAGCAGTTGCAGCAGTTTCTACATCTTTGCAACAGTAGCAGTTGCAGATATTCTCTATTGTTTTTGCAGGTCTTCTACAACTTCCATGTATTCATCAGGAATTACTCCTCTTTATCCATTCAAATATGATGAATGGAAACCACAAATGATAGCACATTTGAAGAGACATGGTCTATTTGATTATTGTTTTGAAAGAGAGTTCGAATCCTATGATGAAGAGTATGACTGGTTAAGTGAAGGTGAACAAGCTTGTGCAGTCATGAGTTATACTATGTCCTATGCATGTTATATGACCTCCCTAATATTTCATCTCCAAAGAAGATATGGGATTACCTGGATGAAAGATTTGGCAGACATAATGAAGGAATTGGTCCAAACCCTTTCGAGAACAAGCAAAGTGATGCATTCGCTCCCCTTGATGGTCTTACAGATCATGAACCAATATCATCTCATATTGAAGTTGTCCACAAAGAACTTGCAGATTCTACACTCATGCTCCAACTTTCTTCTCTTTTTGAGCCAGCTCACACTCTAGATATTGCAGAAGGTCCTAAATCCTCTCTTGCACCAGAGTCTATTGGTTTGCATCATGATCACATGATTTTATCGGAGGAAAAATCAGCTATTGGAGGTAATGCATTCACTCTCCTCAAGCAATCACCTCTTATTTATTACTATATGATCATTATCTCATGCTTTCAGAAGGTCATTGAAGAATATGGGGATTGCCACCCGCTTGGGATAATTTCTCATGCATC
This sequence comes from Larix kaempferi, assembly GCA_027924585.1. NCBI lineage: Eukaryota > Viridiplantae > Streptophyta > Pinopsida > Pinales > Pinaceae > Larix > Larix kaempferi. The sequence continues at coordinate 2,614,870 of BSBM01000368.1, forward strand.
CACTAGTTTTGATCTCACCTCTTATGGTTCAAAGGAGATCTCAAGAAACCATTGCCATTCACTTGAGATAATTTCCCATGCATTTACTGGTTTTGATCTCACCTCTTCTAGTTCAAAGGAGATCACTTGGGATAATTTCTCATGCATATGATAGTTTTGATCTCACCCCTGTTGGTTCAAAGGAGATCTCAAGAAACTATTCTTCAAGTCTTAAATCTGATTTGGATTTCAAGAAATCATTATTATTTGATGGTTCTCTTTGGCATTATCTCACCCATGCTGGTTCAAAGGAGAAGACAAAAGACTATATGCATATTCATGGTTTTTATCCTACCTCAACTGATTCGAATCACAGGTTCAAGGATCATCCTCATACTTTTGGATTTGTTCTCATCACATTCGATCTAAAGAGCAAGTACAAGCACATGCTTTTTGAGCATGATCCACTTCATCCCAAGAAGAAGATACCTCCAGACATATGACCAAGCATCGCACCTGCTTGAGTTTGGAGCGTTTATTTTTTATGTGTGCCTTATAGTCTGTTTTGAGGGGGGGTATTTTTCCCATGAAATTTTCCCCACTTCCTTGGTTTATTGACTGTTATTATTCATTGTATTGGGTGACCTTTGGTCTTAGTTACCAAGGCCCAGGATGGATTAAGGGGGGGTGTTAGGATATTCCTATACTCCATCCTAGTCCCACCAGTTTTTTGATCATTTACATTTTCAGTCATGCATGCACTTTTAGGGTTTGCATGCATCACTTAGGGTTTGCATGCATTCCAGTCATCAGTCCCAGCACCTAGCCCTCAGTTAGCTAGCCCCCGGAGCTTCCTTCCACTCAGTTTCAACCCTCCTAGCCTGTCATGCGCCCTCCTTTCACCTACTGCATGAGAAGGGCGCCTTTCTCACCTACCAGTCCAGCTTACTTCAGTTAGCCACCATTCTTTCCTTGATTTGAGGCCAGACTGACTCCTGACTATTGTTATCACTCCGATTGACCTTTGATGAGACATGACTACCTGTTCTGACTCCACTTAGCTCCTCATGCGCCCTCCACTGAGTCTCCTTCATTCAGTTAGTGTCTCCATGTGCCAGTTACATTCAGTTACACCTACCACACTCAGTTAGACTCAGTTTGACTAACGGTTGACAGTTACTTGTGCATTGATGACTCCATCGATGATGAGATAGACTACTAGTTGTGCTCTGATGACACTCCAGTGATCCTTTGATCACTCCATGAAGGCTAATTCGAATTGCCACCTTAGGAATTCGAATCCTCATGCATTGTATTATTTATATGTCCATTTCTAATTAATAATTTAGTGTGTGTGAAGTATTTTTGCTTCTATCCAAGTTCTACTGTATTATTATTCCGTTGCTCATTATACTGCATTGACCACTCTTCTTTTATTTTCTTGCTTAATCAATTACTTTCTTGTGAGGTATAGATCATCTCTTAGATCTGCTATGAGGATTTTCACACCAGTAACATAATAGGAAAAGGCATTTTATACCAGTGGCATGAGCGAAGACACTTGAGCGAGCAAAAGCACCCATGGAAAACTGAAAGATCCCATTCTGAATCCACTCTCTATTAACCAATCTTATTCTGTACCAATAATGAAATGATGCCAGTGACCTATTAGTTTCCCCAGCTGTAGGCCTACTTGATCAGTAAAAGTGCAGATTTAACTTCCTCCCAAGAGGACTATATTGATGCATATTATTATATTCCACGAATCCAAGCTCGAGGTCCTTTCCTTAACTTAGTTTTACTATAATCTTTGGCTTTGTCTATTTATATATGCATCTCGATCTGCAACTGAAGGATATGAAAATGACTATGGTTCCCCCTAGGCTGTTATCTATTGAACGAATAATTAAACTACGGGGTAATTTACCACTGCTACTAAATCTGGAGCAGGCTATCAACTTGGCGAGCCAGCTTGAATACTGGATAAATTCACTAATGTGAGGATTACAAGGGCATCATCATCCAGCTCTTCCAAATGTCAAAAATCCATGCAGTGATTTAACGATCTAGAAAAGGAGGATATCAAGCTCTTTAAAATATTTTAAGAAATAATATGCTTTAGAGTTCTACCATAAACATATATGGTACATACATGAAAGATTTGCAAAATAGAAGCTACTATGTTAAGTGCACCACTACAGTTGATTAGTAAATATGATCCGTATATTTTTTCCTTTATTATTATGCGCAAGATCATGGGTTCCCCAAAACTTCAACATAAAAAGAAACATGTATACAAATCAAACTTAGGGAAAACGTACAGAATTTATGATCTGTCGGAGCTGTCAAGAAAGGGATTCCGCCACTGCTTCCAAGAAAGGCCTGTCACCGTCTCCAAACCTCAACGCTGAAGAAGAATTCTCGCCTAAGGAGCCCGCAAAACTTTCAAATTAAACGAAGGGAGGAAGGTGGGTGGTTATGGAGGATAGGGTAGGAACCCTAGCCTCCTAAAGGTTTCCTTAAACGACTTTCAAAACCTTCTTGTTGTTGCAGAGCTCAATACCCTAGCCGCCTTAATGAATGCCCTAGTTTGATCAATGGAATGGATGTTTATGTTCCATATGAATTGGTTGGAAGGCGGGATAAAAATCCAATTCATGGTACCAAAACTCCGACAAAATCATTCTCCACACAATGCTAAAATTTGTGGCGCCAAAACCCTTATCCTAGAGTTGTAAGTAAGTAGTTGTGTAGTATGATTAATTGCTTCTAAAAAGAAATTAATTGATTTTGATTGTTTGGTGTGTATATATATATGGTTGATTTGGTTTATATACATAACTATATTAATATTTACAAATGGAAATATAAAGTTGAATAACTATATTATATTTTGTTTTTAAATATTTATATTAGAATAAAATAATTATATTATATTAATATTAATTATATTATATTAATATTATATATACTATATTATAATTATAACTATAATTACATCAATATGATTCAAACAAATATGGACTAGTCTTCACCATAGGCCTAAAGTAACTAAAGGTTAGATTATCCAATGAGGTGATGCCATCAATAAGGTTTTTGCCTTCTTTGGGGGCTATGGAAAACATATTCTAGTTGTGAGGAAAATGCATTAGAAGGAAATTAAAGACAAGTTATATGAACTAAATTAAAACCTATATTCTTCACCTTGTTATGAGTTGGGAGCTCAAACTACCAAACTCAATCACTTTCTTAAGATCGATGAAATGAGATGTGCCAGAGGAAGTCAACTCTGTGCCCATTTTCTTTCGCCAAATTTTGGGCATAGGGAAACCAAGTTTTTAAAACTTTGGCTATTAAAAAAGAATGTCTAAATATAGTGACCATAAAATGCACAAGATTTTGCATCAAAATGTCACAAGATATTGAAAAGGAGTTCACAACTCAATATAGGGATTTCTTTGAAACCCAGTGCCTCATTAGTAAGAGGAAGGTAGCCATGCAAATGTGTTTATACATGGTCCCACATAAAATTTTGCAAGATCATGAGAGGCAAATGATCAAGAATGCTCTTGACAAGATAAATTTGACCTTAATGGATATGGTTAACAATAAGTCCCAAAGCATTAATAGATCCCCTAGTGAGTTCTATAAATCCACACAAGACTTTATAGGTCTTAACTTACTTCAAATTTGGTAAGGAATCCTTACTAAAATTCAACGGAAAACATATTAATATAGGGTTTATGTGTCATTCCTAATCCTATAGATCCTATACTTTAACAAGTTGGAGGATTAAAACTCAACTCAATGTATCATACAAGATATTAATGAAGAACATGGCCATTGCAATTAAAAAATTCCCTTGGTTTTTATTTAGCTTGAGTAAACTAGATACATATGTGGCCACTTCATCGTAGACAACATTAGTATTGTATATGAAAGGATGTAGCGGGAAAGATATTATTGTTTGGTAGGGGATGGAGTGGGAAAGGTGCCTCGGTTAATTGTATGATAATGAAACAAATTGGTTTTATTCTTGGACATTCCATCCGAAATAAATAAAATGTTTGTCTTGTGATTCTTGGCCTAGGTTTTAAGAGATTTCATGGGTCTGCTCAGGAAATGCCTGTTGTCACCCAAAGGAGCTTGGCTCTACTTGGAAGCTTCGATCATCCTCAAAGGTTCCTCCAACAGGTTGTAATCTGATTTATTTATTTTTTAAAGAGAAAAAAAATGCATCATATTCAGATAATAGTTAGACCTATATGTATGAATTGACATGCAATGTAACAATAACTGAGGATTGGGTGAAAGGCTGAGACCTGATACTAGCCAATTTTCATCAAACTGGGAAAGGATCACAAACAAAGATTAGTTTCTCTTCCTTGTGCATTGAGTGTACTCTTTGTTAGCCTTCATGCATGGAAGTCCACATGACCACAAGACACAGCCCGGGAATTTGTATTTCCAAGGATTTTCCCTGCATTCCTCATAATTTGCAGGGTTTTCCTTCATTTGGCGGTCTTCCATTTCTTTTTCTTAAAGGTCAGTTGAGTTCTCCACTACTAAGCCTTGGGATTAAAGAGTCGTAGAGCTTCTGGTACAAACGTTCATGGCTATTCAACACCGATAAAGTTAGAAAGCATAAGATATTGCATCGCAGAGATTTTAGGAAGGATCATGGGAAAAACAGTGATGAACCTACATTTAACAAATGCAAATGATGCAGGGGCATGGGAATAGGCCCCTACCCATGAACATTAGATGAAATACTGGGGGCTCTGCTACAAAATGAAAAATCTTAACAGAAGCAACCGGGGCAGATCATTCCCCCCATATTTCCTCCATATCTGAAGGATGACATCCCTGTATGTTATTATTATTGTATTTAATGGGTTTTTCAGCATTTAAAGTATGGTTTTCATGAGGTTTTCCTTTTTAGCAACATATATCGTGTTTGAATCGAGAAAAATAAAAAAAATTGCAAAGATGTAAATATATGAATAAAATGCTTGGAACCTGGAATTCAAGCGCCCACCATTGTTTGATGGGTTTGATCCTTCAACACTCCTATTCATGGATTGAACTCGACATATCCTTCTTGGACCATGGGCATGGAAATGTGAGGTTTTTGGAAAAATAGGTTTTTGTAATGCCTGCCGCTTCATGCCCTACAATACCAAGCTAAGGTAGGATAATCCAAAACAAGCGAAGAGAATAGAGAGAGGTATATTGATCTTATTAACAAATGATAAATTAAAGTGTGTTGTGCATTTATTTAAAATTGTTTTAGGTGGTTTTTTTAATCGTGAACAGGGATAATTTTAAGGACCCATACTTATTTAAAAGTGTATAAACCTTGGTAAATCTTACCAATTCTTAAAATGTCAACTATAAAATATTTGGCGATATTTTTCTAAAATAATTTCAATTTCTAAGGATTTTATATAGTTTATATAATAATTTGGCGATTTTTAGAGTGAAAAAAGTTTACCCCATCAAAATTGGGCTAAATGGGGCTTCAAAAAATGCAAATTAGCGAATCTTTTTTTGGAAAAAAACATGGAAAAATATCCCATGGGCTAAATTTCGCCCCTAAAATTATCCTTGATCGTGAATAAGCACACATGAATGGTATTTAGTTGTGTTAATGAAAATGAAATTCATGGCACATTCATGTTTTGGCACACTTAATTTTTGAGGTGGTTTGGTTGTTTGTTTTTGGTATACTTGATTTTTTGAGGTGGTTAGGTTGTTTGTTTGTGTATCATGGTGATGAACATAAAATAAAAAAAAAGGAATTCAAGTTGTAGGTGTTAATATTTATTATTATGGAAGATTTGATATGGGTTAAGATAGATATTGTGATAGTCTATTGTGTGCATGGTGGATTTAATAAATTGTTGTAATTGTACTCAAAATAGTCTATGACATGGATTTGAATGAATATGTTGTTAAATTTGATATTCCATTTATATTGCATAAACGATTATGCAATAGATTTTTAAAGAGAAAATGGGGCACGCTCATGTCCATGAGTCCAAGATGAAGCGACATCATATGTATTATGTCCTACGATTCTAAAAACATTAAATACATGTTGAAACAAACTTCTTCAACTTCACAAAGGCTATGATTGCTACTCAAAGTATCACAATCTATTGGGTTATGGAATCTTCATTTCAAATTTCGAGCAGTGGAGGGTACAAAGGAATATTGTCAACGTTCACTTTAACTCGTGGATTTTTTGTCGATTCATGGTGAACTTGCTATCATAAATGGTGGAGAATAGAATAATGTCAGTGCTCATGAATGTGATGAGAAAGGGTATGCTACTTTATTATATGTTTGATAATCTGTGTATTGGTTGCATGTAGTGGTGCAATTGCAAGGTCAAATGGTTTCATGGGAGTTCGAATGATTTTGTGGAAAGTGGTTTATGTAGAGAAATTTAATTTATGGTTAAATTGTGGTTGATCGAGGACCAATACAAGAGGAGAGCTATTGGCGCTCTGGCATGTCCTCTTTTTTGCCAATTCTCAGCATATTTCTTTACACCATATTGTTGGTGGCTCTAAACTTATAGTTGATTGTGAGAAAGGTTTGTGCTCTTTAAAGGTGATGGAGCTCTCATATTGGGTGGCTCATGTTAATCTTCTGCTCAAGGCCTTTCCTGATGTCTCTATCATGCATATCTTCAAGGAGTTCAATACACATGCAGATGTTTCCTATTTTTATATAAATACTAGGAAAGTGTTAGGAAATAAAATACATAGTAAATATGAATACCTAATTAAGAAGAATATTTTCACGATGAAGAGAGAGGACATGGGACAACAACTTGAGAGGTGGTTTAATATTTGTTTGGTAAAAGTAAAACTAAAAAATGATATATATTATACTAGTAGCTAGTAACTAATTGCAATTTTCTCGTGACTATCTAGTCGTATTTATATTCCCATGACTAAATTAGTCCTTTATGTTAGTCATTTTTATTTTAGTCACTTGTTATCTAGTCATCTATTTTATCCCGCGACTAAATTAGTCATTTATCTTAGTCATTTTTTGTTGGATTATTTAAAATTGCTCAATTTTAGTCATTTATCCCTTGAAAAAATAGTGGTGGCTAACGTTTTTAGTCGCCTAGTCACTTATCTCTCATTTTGTACTAGTGTTAATACAAATACTAAAAAATTAAAAATTAAAAATTAAAAGTAAAATAATAAAATAACAAATAAAATAAAAAGGAGTCATAAATAATAACATAAATCATAAGTGGGGTACTAAGGTCATTTAGGGGACAAACAACCATAGTACCCAAAGGACCAAAAACATTAAAGGGTGGTACAAACAACTCAAGATGGGATAAATGACCCTACTAACCACATGCCAAGGACAAGGTACCACAAGACCAATAAACAACAAGGTGTAAGGACCAAAAGCAAATCAACCAAGGTGGGGAAGGTACAACTAGTCATCTCTCTCTCAAATGTACAAATGTTCCATATAACCTGAAAGTTCATCATCACTATATGAAGAAGGGTCCACACAGATCATGTGGTAATGATGAGGTATATCGGCCATGGGAATGATTTTGACGCTAAACAAACGAATCTCATACATTAATGCCCATAATTGGTAAAGGAATGCCCATAATTGTTGGCACACAATTTGGAAAAGTATTATGGTTTGAGTCTATCAAGCACACCCGATATCTAGAGTATGAGCAATATAACATCTAAACTAACATATTGGATGCCAATTTTATATAAAATCATGACAATGTGGGGTAACCATGCATCCATGAATCCATGCAATATCTCCTTGTGACTACCTCTTATTTGACCTGCCAAAGAGATGGAAGGTCGAATAAGGTCAAATATATGCAATAGCTCCTTGTAACTACCTCTTATATGAAATAGCTCCTTGTAACTACCTCTTATTTGACATGCCAAAGAGATGGAAGGTCAAATAAGGTCAAATATATTCAATATCTCCTTGTAACTACCTCTCCTTTGTAATAGCTCCTTGTAACTACCTCTTATTTGACCTGCCAAAGAGATGCAAGGTCAAATATATGCAATAGCTCCTTGTAAGGTCAATTCTTGAAGGATAATTCCACAAATCCATACACATGGCTAGAAAATGTATTGATTTCTCAATCATACCCTCTTAACTAAACGATATTGAAATACATTATATAGATTAAAATAAAGGAAGAAGTTTAGGTGGGATTTACATTTTCCAAGATTTTAGCATACACCCTATTGTGGAAGTTAATAAATTGACAAAAATAGTGCAAGAAAAAATACTAAATAACACCCCTCGTTGTCACCTAGTAACCACTCTCATCAAAGATTATATGGGCATTTCAATGATACATGGCATTCCTTGTAGGACAAAATACAAAGGCTACTTATTGAACTATAACAAGAAATCCAAGAACCTACCTTTGGGAACAACAACAAAAACCTGAATTTAACAATATAGGCATAAGTCAGATCTATTTAGTATTTCTTGATAGCTTTTTGCTAGGTGTATGTTATAGGTAAGTGCATATAATGAACATTTTATTACCATGTCAGTGAATATTGTGAGGTTCATATCATAAAGTATTCCAAAACCAATTTTCTTCATTTAACACAATAGGAATAACCTCTGAAAAAACAATCTGCTCTATTAATGTAATGATGGTTTCCTTCACCCTTTGTAATAGATATAGTACCAATGTCATGATTTTGGGTTTTTGGATGAGAAAATTCATGTCATGAAATTTATGTGTCACCGTCCTTATCTCTATCCCCTAGGGAAAATACTCATGTTGTCTAGTCATGATCGTTTGTCAATATAATCTAGTTAGACTTTGCTCATCCCATCTCTAATACTTATAGAAGAATGGCCAAATAACTAAATGTGGTTTCCTCTGTTAAGATGCATAATAGGAAAATATTCATAAATGGGGAAAAAAATTAGGTGCATAATTAGGAGGGGATAGTTGGTGTTGCATTTATATTTGGGTTTGTCAACCAACCATAGAAACAATGTTGTTCTCTTAAACCCCTAGTTTTTATATTTGAAGCTTACCATAGTCCAAGAGGAACATCCCTGGTGACCTAACGCTCAACATCTATCCCATATGTTAATCATGGAAATTTCCTTCCCTAGGGCATGTGTCATGATCTATGGATTTATGGATGAACCACAAGTCATATAATCAACATTTGGGATATAAATTGATTATTTTGGCCTTGAATAATGTCTTGGGTTAGGATACTACTATTCATGTGACAAACCTTTCGATTGGGTTTGTATCCCACTTGTGGGACAAATATTTATGCTAGATTGCATGTATTGTGTTATGGGACCCTATTAATAAACCATGAGCCCTAAAAGCAACATGTAGGACCTAATCCCTTGGTTATTGATTCCATACCATGTCCTCCAAGAAGAATATAGATTCTCATCCTATGGATATTAAACATGAAGTATGTATTGGGAAATAATACCCCTCCCTAGTGTGAAAAACATTGCAATCAAGTATGTGTCCCACTCATATGCCAAATATTCCATCCAAAGGTTTTGTCTTGTGGTCAAGGGCCTCATGAATATCCAATGTATCCAAAAAATAGCTCGTTCATAGCCCAAGACATTATATTTTGGTTCTAAATGATGCCATTGGTAATGGTAAGAAGACCCTTTCATAGTACAAAAAATATCAAAATCTAGTTTAATGCATCTCATTATTGGGCTAAATATATCATTTAAAGGAACTATTTTGTGTGCTCTTATGAGCACAGAGGTGTGCTCTTATGAGAAGTCTGGTTAGACATTGCTCTTATGAGAAGTATGGTTAGACATATCGAAAAAGATCATAATCTCCACTTTCAATCGAATGATGCTCAAATGAAAATTGACATAAACTCCTTTATTTCGCACATGTTTAGCCACCTTGTTACATTCCTTGAAACAATGAATGAACAAAGTATTGCCTGAGTGAGATATAAGATTTCATGCCTCCTCAATAATGGCATTATGAAACCATTGAGGGGTTGATCCTTTTATAATTGCACTATTTATTACTATGGAATCACCCTCTAATTCAAGGCTATGTGCCACTCCTAAACCTCATACTAATGCCTGAAATTGTGCTACATTGTTTGAATTGAGGCCTAGATCAATGACATAGTAAATAATCACTTCTCCTTCTTTATCTATTATATAAGTGGTAAAGGGTTTGACTCCTAAGTCATCATCATATCAATTTATACACCACATTTCTTTGTGGGTAGTTTGGGGTCATTTATAGAAGCTATTATGCCCATGGAACCTTTTTTTGTGCCATCCAAAAGTGATTTGACTCTTAGTCTTTTCACCAAGTGGTTTTGCTGTTTTTCCGCTTTTTAGCTTGAGAAAACTTTTCTTTCATACAAGACGTTACCACATGCCCATTCTCAAATAGAATATTTAAGGAAATAAATATGTTAATAATCCAATAGTTTTTCCCATATAAGGATATTACACTCCAACAAAATTTTATTAGGAATACCTTTTCTCTATGTAAATGGAAATTTGGGCAAATGTTGTGGTTGGCATGCCCCTAGTTTTTGGGTTGAAGGTAATAAACTTAACCAAGGAACTTCAATGGTCAAGAGGGTGTTTGAGCTTCAATATTCAAGAGTATGTCATCCATATGTTACATTGTCAGAAGGATCACAAATTCCTTGACCTTGTGCAATATCCTTACGTAGGGATGGAATGGCAAGGGTGTCTAAACCATCAATTTACCAAAACCGAGCCACAAGAAGAGAATGGTAATATTATGTTGATATTTTGATGTTTGATAAAGACAAACCAAGATAATATTTAAACATGTAAAGTAGCACTTGGATCATTCAATTAAATGTAATTTTAATGTAAGAGCATGTAGAAAGGTATGTCATTAGATATATATATAGTAACATTCAATGATAGATCACGAGATAACAACCGTTAATTATCCAACGTTAGTAGGTTCAATGAGAGATCCTAATATAAATATAAATCAACATGTACCATAATAATATTAAAACGACATTACTCAAAAGATCATAACCATCACTATCGAAATGCAAAGATCACTTGCCAATGCAAAATGTATCATCAAAGTGTAGTGTTGAATGCAATAATGACCAAACTATCAATAACCAGCATTAACTGTATAAAAAGGGGGAAACAAATGTGCTCTAATCCCAATAAGCTCAAGGTAACTTTCAGATCTGCATAAGTAAACATAGTTACTCTCAAGCTTTTGGATATTTATAGAACACAAAATCAGCTTTTGATTATTGTGCATCCAAGATATAAATTGAAACCAGTATTAGCAATTATGAACATTAGAATTATTGAACTTATTACAAACTAGTCTACATTAAATTCTAATCTTTGTTTTGTATGGTGTGCAGATGGAGGGAAGGGCACACAAGGTCTGCAATTTGTAATTGCAAGCCTGTGTAAGGTGTAAGAGAGTCTCGTATGGGCATCCAAGGAGAAGGGCAGCAAAGATGAGGTCGTGGGGAAGAAGGAGGGACAGATGGTTGAAGGTAAAAGGATAGAAGACTATGGAAGAAGGGAAGCAGGTCCAAATTTATGAGGGTGGCCAGCGAAGAAGTCCAAGAGTGGCATGAAGGTATGGTCTAATAGGTGAAGGGAGGTCGAGTTTGGAAAGTTTACACCCATAGACACTGAATTTGCATGCAAGAAAATGAATGCTATACCATCATACATGCATCCATGCAATAGATCCTTGTATTTACCTCTTATTTGACCTTCCAATGAGATGGAAGGTCAAATAAGGTCAAATATATGCAATATCTCCTAGTAACTACTTCTTATTTGACATTGCCAACCTTGATTGACACAATGTAATAACTCCTTGTAACTACCTCTTAATTGACAAGCCAAAAATTACAAACTTTAGCACTTTGAAGGTGAACAAAAACAAACAAACAAAAAAATCATTTCGAATTCTAAGGCCAGAATTTGATGAAGATCCCAATTCCAATCCCCATTTTTATCCAAAAATGGGTATTAATAAAACAAATTTCTTGATGCCTAAGAGGATGACATTTCAATTTGTTGAGGAAGGAAGATGGTCAAGGGAGGCAAAAATATTGAAATTTAAGAGTCAATTCGGATAAGCACGGGAAAAGGAGATGAAGATCAATCAAGCACAGCTTGCTAAGGCAAAGGTTGAGCTTTATATAAATCCTAATCTAACTGAAGTGTCAGAAAGAGTTCCTACAAAATAAGAGAAACCAAAGGATCCTATACCTAATGTTGAGTGGTGGGATATGGTTCTTTTACCCTTGGGTAGCTACACAGATGTAACGGAAGGTGATTTAAAAGTGAATATGGAAAAACCTTCCATATATGTAGATCACCCTTAGCCAATTGAGCCTCAAGTTGAACCCCTTCCACCTCCACCGCAAGAAATCAGACAGGTAGGTCAAGGTCAATAGACTAGGCATAAAAATTGAAGAACTCAGGCAGGTTAACTCATACTCTCCTCTCAAGAAATAAAATAGCTAAGGAAACCATCCTCCCATATTCCCATCCTCCCCCATGAAGCTCCAATCACATTAGTGCCGATTAATTAACCTGACCATGAGCAACTTGGGATAACTATCCCCTTAAGATCATGCCCAGACTAAGGCTAGTACTTCCTCATGTATGCATGAGTCTCTAGTGGACACTTTGAGGTTATCAAAAAAAATTCAGAGGTTTATATGCTCTTATTTCCAACATGAGGGACATACTTTCAAAACTTGTCTCCTCTATTTTCAAAAAAATGAATATATCTCTTGGAAAACCACTGAGCTGACCAAGAAGGAGCAGAATAAATTGCATACACAGCGACGCCTTGCAAAGGAAAAAGATAGACATGAGGTGATAAGGCAAGGTTTGAATGTACTTGGTGTTGAAGCAAACCAGGATCCAACATGGCTCGAAATGGAACCCTCCCAAAGAATTCGTGGAAAAAGGAGAGAGATGGGCCCTAAATTTAAATACATTTTCCATTTATATTGATTTTTAAGGGAAAACAAACAAATACAGTAATAAAATCAACCATTCATGTTGGTTGTGGAGCCAGATCTTCTAGTCTCATAGATGATGATTCAGTCGTGTCCGTACCCCAGGTTTGGTTATGATCTCGGCCCAATGCTCAAGGGGTCCGGGGGGGGTTGAACCCCCCCCTCGGCTGGGGGACACGGGGACCAGCGCCCCCGAAAAAGGGGGTTTGGGGGCAGAGCCCCTGAGAAGGGGGTTCGAGGGCGTAGCCCCTGAGAAAAAAATTTGGGGTTGTTTTCGCCAGTTGTTTTGCGGGCCCATGGTTTTGGGTATCCCATGGTATTTTCCCATTGTATTTCCCCTATAAAATAAAGACATTGTAATACTGCTAGGGAATGATGTATTAGGTTTTATGCATTGTAAAGATCTCTAAGATCAGGAGAGAGACTGTGAGACGGTGAAGAGGAAGTGCAGCGGCTGTGCTGCAAGTTGTATCCCTTCACCTTGCTAGATGGTAATAATAATAAGGACTAGCAAATTCAGTGTGGATGTAGCCCAAGTTGGGGTGAACCACGATATATCTGTGTCTCTCTTGTAATGTGTGTGTGATTATATTTGCATTTTTTTTTATTGTTATTGCTCTGCGATCCTGTTTTTTCTAACAATTGGTATCAGAGCCAAAGGTCTATTTGGAAGATAAACCCGCAGGAAGCTAGGGTTTCTAGTTTGAGTGGGAGCAATGGCGGAAGAAGGATAGTTTAAGGTCGAGAAGTTTAACGGCCAAAACTTCCAGTTATGAAAAATGCAAATGGAGGACTATCTGTACCAGAAGGATCTATTCCTACCGTTGGGAGGAAGAGCAAAGTAGTCGGCAGCCATGAAGGACGAAGAATGGGAGGTTCTTGACAGAAAGGCTCTGGGAACAATACGGCTGAGCCCGGCTTCGTCGGTTGCTTTCAATATCTCAAAAGAAATGATAATGGAGGGTTTGATGAGCGCACTGGGTAAACTGTATGAAAAACCCTCGGCCTCCAACAAGGTATTTCTAATGAAGCATTTATTTAATATGAAGATGTCTGAAGGTGGATCTGTTACTGATCATTTAAATGAGTTTAATACGGTTACAAATCAGCTAAGTTCTATAAGTGTGAACTTTGATGATGAGGTTAGGACTCTTCTAATCTTGTGTTCATTGCCATAAAGCTGGAATAGCTTGGTCATGGCTGTAAGTAACTCTGTCTCTGGTTCAAACACCTTGAAATTTGATGATGTTATTGGTGTTATTCTTAGCAAGGAAATGCGAAGAAAAAGCACAGATGAGACATCAGGTAATGCATTGACCATGGAGAAAAGGGGAAGACAAAAGGAGAGAGGAAAGAGCCAAGGTAATCATGGCAAATCTAAAACGGGCAGATCCAAGTCCAGAATGGAAAAAATAGAGTGTTGGAACTGTGGAAAGAAAGGACATCTAAAGAAAGACTGCAGATCTCTAAAGAAGAAAGGAGATGCACAGAAGGAAACTACCCAGGAAGCAAATGTAGCAGGTGATGTGTTACAAGATGCTTTGATTCTTGCATTAGATAATACTAGTGATTATTGGGTAGTAGATTCAGGAGCTTCATGTCATGTTACACCCCATAGGAAATACTTTCATGAGTATGTTCCTGGCGATTTTGGACATGTTTTATTGGGTGATGATGAGCCATGTAAAATTGTTGGAATGGGTAAGGTATGGATAAAATTTAAGAATGGAACTGACTGGCTGTTGAAAGATGTTAGGGATATTCCTACTATGAAAATAAATTTGATCTCAATAGGGCAGTTGGGAGATGGTGGCTGTCTATCTACATTTGGAGAAAAGTGGTGGAAGATCACTAAAGGATCAATGGTGATAGCAAAAGGAGATAGGATAGGTACGTTGTATTTATGTCCTCATAATACTGACCATTATATCTCTTTAGCTTCCACAGGAACAGATACAACATTGTGGCATCATAGGCTTGGCCACATGAGTGAGAAGGGGATGCAGATTCTCCACTCAAGGAAGTTGCCGCCATATTTGAAGCAGGTAAGTTTGGAATTCTGTGAAAACTGTGTTTATGGGAAATAGAAGAAGAATGAAAATTTAGAGCTAGTGCATACAGATGTATGGGGACTGGCTCAGGTACAATCTCTTGGTGTCTCTCATTATTATGTTACATTTATTGATGATGCAACTAGGAAAACTTGGGTTTATTGCATTAGACAGAAATCTGATGTGTTTGCTACTTTTAAGAAGTGGAAAGCTTTGGTTGAGAATGAGACAGGAAAAAGGTTGAAGTGTCTCAGATCTAATAATGGAGGTGAGTACTGCGGCAAGGAGTTTGATAGTTACTGTTCATACCATGGGATTCGTAGAGAGAAGACAGTCCCAGGAACACCACAAGAAAATGGTGTGTCAGAAAGAATGAACAGAATGATCATGGAGCGTGCAAGGTGTATGAGATTACATGCAGAGTTTCCCTTACAGTTTTGGGCGGATGCTGTAAATACTGTTGTTTATTTAATAAACAGAGGACCTTCAAGTGCTTTGGATGGTGGTATTCCAGAGGAGGCATGGACAGATAAAAAGGTAAACTACTCATTTCTGAGAACATTTGGTTGTGAAGCATTTGTCCATATTGATAAAGAAAATAGAACAAAGCTTGAAGCTAAATCCAAGAAATGTACCTTTATTGGATATGGGGTTGATGAATTTGGTTATCGTTTATGGGATTATGAAAATAACAAAATCATCACGAGTAGAGATGTGATATTCAATGAAAAGGTCATGTATAAAGATCAGTTGCAGGGAAAGAAACAGGAAAAGGAAAACATAGAGTACACAGTACTTGATGAAATTACAGAAAATGAAGTTCCAAAGGTGCCAGAAAATCAAGAATAGCAGCAAGTGCCTGAAACTCCTGCAACTGTAAGAAGATCTACCAGGTTAAGTAGACTCCCTGAACGATACTCTCCTTCAATGTATTATTTGTTGATGACTGATGCTGGTGAACCAGAATGTTATGAAGAAGCAATGCAGGTGGAAACTAGAAAGAAGTGGGAGCAAGGCATGAATGAGGAGATGGACTCATTGGTAGAAAACCAGACTTGGGATCTGGTTCACTTGCTTGCTGGTAAAAGAGCATTGCAGAATAAATGGATTTACAAGTTGAAGGAAAAAGAAGGAGGTAAGAAGCGATACAAGGCCAAACTTGTTGTAAAGGGGTTTGCACAGAAGAAAGGTATTGATTTTGATGAAATATTTTCTCCTGTTGTTAAGATTACTTCAATTAGGACTATCTTAAGTCTAGTAGCGGTAGAAGATTTGCATCTTGAGCAGTTAGATGTAAAAACAACCTTTCTCCATGGGGATTTGGAGGAAGAGATATATATGCAGCAGCCACAAGGGTATGAGGTCAAAGGTAAGGAGAACTTGGTATGCAGGTTGAAAAATAGTTTGTATGGCTTGAAGCAAGCTCCAAGGCAATGGTATTTAAAATTTGACAGGTTTATGACAGAACAAGGTTATAGTAGATGTCATTCTGACCACTGTGTTTATTTCAAGAAGCTAGACAATGAAAGATATATTATCTTGTTATTGTATGTGGATGACATGCTTGTTGCAGGGTCTAACATGCAAGATATAAATTTACTCAAAAGGGAGCTAGCTAATTCATTTGCGATGAAGGATTTGGGTGCTGCAAAGCAAATCCTTGGTATGAGAATAATAAGAGACAGGAAAAAGTGCAAATTGACATTGTCTCAGGGTGAGTACATATAAAAGGTGTTGGAGAGGTTCAGAATGCAGAATGAAAAACCAATTAGTACACCTTTGGCCAGCCATTTCAATCTCAGTAAGGAAATGTGTCCCAAGACACAGGAAGAGACAGATTACATGTCCAAGATTCCCTATCAATCAACAGTTGGCAGGTTGATGTATGCCATGGTGTGCACAAGACCAGATATTGCACATGCAGTGGGAGTTGTGAGCAGATATATGAACAATCTAGGTAAAGAACATTGGAGGGCAGTACAGTGGATTCTCGGGTATTTGAGAGGTACGACCACTCAGGCATTATGTTTTGGAGGTTCAGACACTGTTCTACAGGTATATGTTGATGCAGATATGGCAGGTGACAAGGATAGCAGGAGGAGCACCACAGGGTATGTGTTTACTATAGGTGGAACAACAGTAAGCTGGATTTCAAAACTGCAGAAGGTTGTTGCACTTTCAACAACGGAAGCAGAGTATGTTGCTATTACAGAGGCTAGTAAAGAGATGATTTGGTTGCAGAGGTTTATGGAGGAAGTGGGTAAGAAGCAGAAGGATAGCAGGTTGTATAGTGATAGCCAGAGTGCCATTCATCTTGCAAAGAACTTAGCATTCCATTCCAGGACTAAACATATACAGCTCAAGTACCATTTCATATGCTCTATTCTGGAAGATGAACTATTGAAGCTGGAAAAGATACATACTAGCTAGAATCCTGTAGACATGTTCACGAAGGTAGTGACCAGAGAGAAACTGAGTTCTTGTTTGGTTTCAGTTGGGTTCTAGCATGAAGGTGAAGAGGAGAAATTTTCCAAGTCCAAGTCCAGCAAGTGTAGCAGCGGTGGAGTTGTTGTGTTCAGTCTCCAAGTGGGAGATTGTTGGTTGTGGAGCCAGATCTTCCAGTCTCATAGATGATGATTCAGCCATGTCCATACCCTAGATTTGGTTATGATCCTGGCCCGACGCTCAGGGGGTTTGGGGGCGTAGCCCCCGAGAAAAAATTTTGGGGCTGTTTTCGCCAGCTATTTTGCGGGCCCATGGTTTTGGGTATCCCGTGGTATTTTCCCATTGTATTTCCCCTATAAAAGAAAGACATTGTAATACGGCTAGAGAATGATATATTAGGTTTTATGCATTGTAAAGATCTCTAAGATCAGGAGAGAGACTGTGAGACAGTAAAGAGGAAGTGTAGCGGCTGTGCTGGAGGTTGTATCCATTCACCTTGCTGGATGGTAATAATAATAAGGACTGGAAAATTCAGTGTGGACGTAGCCCAAGTTGGGGTGAACCACGATATATCTGTGTCTCTCTTGTAATGTGTGTGTGATTATATTTGCATTTCTTTTTGTTGTTATTGCTCTGCAATCCTGTTTTTTCTAACAATTCAAACTATGAAATATTACACACCATAAAATTTAGGGCTTCGTACTCACAAACTTGGGAGGCATTGCCTCTTCTCAATGGGTGCACTCGTGAGAGGCTGAAGATGTACGGCCATAATCCAACTCACAGCTCAACTCATCTCAATCAATTCTTTCATAGAAGCCATAGACAACTCTGTTCGCAGCACACAAAACTCAAAGGGTGCACCCATGATAGGAAGATGCACCGCCACAATCCAACACAGCTCATAGCTCAGCGAAAAAAATGGTTGCACAGGAGCCCCAAAATGCTCTGCTTAGAGGTCATAGAACACGTGAGAGGCTAAGGTCAGTTACAATGAAACAAGTCAATTCGCGGGAGGTAGAAAGGTATGTTATTTTGTTTGTTTTTTTTGTATTGTTTGTATTTGATATAAAATGTTGTTTGTTAATTTGTTTTTGTATTTTTTTTATTTGTTTTTTTATGTATTTAAAATATATCTTGCAAGCTCTCCAATTTTGCTAAGACAAGAAATGTAATACTTGAAAGGGTGGCCCTAAGGATAGTAGCCACCTATGACTTTTATCTTGTGTGAGGGTTTTAGTTATTCCCCTTACCCAAGTTAGACTTAGATTTAAATGGGGTTGAGATGGCCTTTGGATGGGCTTGACTTCGAGGGTGTAATTTACCCATATTTCTCAAAGCAACTTGATATTGAATGAGATTAGAGAAAATCCCCTCAAGAGTATGAGCTATAGGATTGTTGGGAAATAAATCAATGTTGTAGAATACAAGAGCAAAGGATTTGAATGATGGAGAGAGATTATTCAGAACACGTCTTACAAGTTTTGGATCTGATTTTCCTATTTCTCCCACTTGAATAAGGTTAACCTTTAGATTTTAAACCTTGTAATATACTCCTCAATCACGTTGAAGTCATCTAATTAGAGGTTAGAGATTTCAGTTTCAATTTGTTTACCTAAGTAGTAATCACCATTTCAAAGAGAGTTTTGAATGTATCCCAACTTTCCTTTGCATCTTTGTTATCCTTGGTATGATGAATGACATGACGCTCGACATGAATAATGATCTACCCAAGAGCTTCATTCTACTTCAAACACATGACTTTCCATACTTATAATTTAATTGAAATGGGTGGTTAACTTTTCAATTTCTTTGACAAAGGCTAATACGGGTTAGAGAACAACCTTGTTTTCGTGCTTATCTTCCAAAATTACCTTGTTAATTACATGGGTTAGAGAACCATATCATCATCATCTTCATTATCACCATCATCACCATCATTAACATCATCACCATCATCATCGTCATCATCTTCTTCATCTTGATCTTGCTCATTATGGTCGTCATCATCATCATCATCATCATCATCATCACCGTCATCGTCATCCCCATCAGAATTGTCATCACAATCGTAAAAAATAAAAACATCGTCATCGTTTCCATCATCGTCATCGTCATCATCATTGTTGTCATCATCATAAGCAGCAGCATCAACGTCATCGTTGTCGTTAATCGTCATCATCATCACCATAAACAACACCATTATCGTCGTTGTTGCCATCGTGATCATAAGAATCATAATTAATGTCATCGCCGTCATCAATCATCATAATCATCATCATAAACAACACCATCTTCATCGTTGTCAATATCATCATCACCATCATCAACAACGTCGATGTCATCACTATTCATCAGCACAATCATCAAAAACAACAACATCGTCATCATCATCATATTCTGTTATCATCGTCATCACCATCATTATCATTATCACCATCATCATCATCATCATCATCTTAGGTCGGATTTTGGGTTCATGTATTGAGTGCATATACTCCTCCAATATTAGATAGTATGAAGGCCCATGAGAAAGGTATTTTGTGTAAAATTGTGTTTAGTTATGGATGCATTTAATTGTGAATCTTTAATTTTATATGCAATGATAGATTTTATGTATATTGTTTTGGAAATAGAGTTATTTTACTTTTTTTTTATCCATCTTCAATATATCCATAGTGAAAAAATTCATCATGCATCCCCAATGTCATGGGGAAATGAGATTACTCACATTAATCAGATGAGATTAGTAGACATTCTTGATGGTTTCACAAGGAAATCACAACCATTCAGGTTGATAGTATTATTGATCATTCAATGATAACTATTGTCATGAGTGTAAATTATATGATAATACTATATGAGAGGGTTGGACTTCATAGCAACATTTGGAAGGGTGTTTTTATGAGGAGTCAAGTTTTGGGACAAAAATGTGGGTTGTAATGAAAGAGTCTAGAAAGGGACATGATGTGTGGGGTATTTTTTTATATATTTTTATTGACTTCCCATGGAAGAAACAACTTAAACTATGAGATTTTAAGCTTGAGGTGGCAGTACCTTATGTTTATGATAGTCAAATCATTAATGCACAAGGCATGATACTACAACATGATAAGGTCCTAGTGTATTCCATGACACATGTTTATTGTGAGTTTGTGTTTCACATGATAATAGATTATATGAGAATTGGATCTAAATTTTATGGCTCCATGAAATGATTTAGTTAAGGGAATCTTGGGTTGATAGATACTTGACCCAACACCAACTCTTGCGAGATTGATACTATTTCCTTGTAGGAATATTGTTGTACATAAGAAGTTAGGAGAATAATGCCAGCTGATATTTGAGTTAAGGGATTTGATTGCTAATAGAATGAACATTGCATTGGGTAGTGTTTTACTTGCAATATCTAGGGAGATATATGTACCACCACCCATTTCAATAGAAATTCATGTACAAAGGGTGGACGTTGATATAATTTTGGGGCTATGCCATGACGATTTAATATTATACATTGTGAAACACTAGAGTTTGATTTTTAGTTCCATGAGAGATGCAGACCACATCCCAAGGGTGTGGTATTGTTCTGTACAATTGTGTATGTTTATTATTTTAGTTCGATGTTAATTGAGCATTTTAAATTGTCTATATATGTTTCTTTCCACTTATGTTAAATGAAGGACCTATCAGTTTATGGTTGAATTCTAAAATTTGTAATATAAATTATGTAGGTCAATACACATTCACAATTTATTGCATCCACATAATTTTATTCACATATCCCAAATTCATAATATATAGTATAAAAGAAAGGATGTTGATGAACATCTTAATCCTGAACATGCACACATAGTCACCCCTAAGGAGATAAGTACTCAAATGTAGTTTCATGTCACAACTCAGATAATGTCTTTCAAATCAATAACATACAATTTTTTAAACAATGATAAAATCCAAGTTAATATACCTCAATTTTACAACAACGATTATCATGTATTCATTACTTCAAGTCTTTAAATTTAATGCCATCACTTAAATATCAAGATACGTGGGAGTGTCAATGGCTCTATCATGTGGGAAAATGAGTGGGAGCACATAATTAGTCAAATAGGTCAAGGAAAAGTGAGGATCCCATCTATTGTATAGGTTTGAATAAATATAATAAGTGGGTATATTTTGAAATTGAAATGTTTTTTTAATTTTTAATCATAATCATGTTTTATTATAATTATGTTCCTTATGTTTCCATGGTACTATCATGGGATTTCATATAAAACTAAGATACCCTATACTCAATTTACTTTTGATGACACACACATAATTTAACCAATATTTAAAATTTGAATATGTTAAATTTTCTAAATTCTATGTGACTATTATTTTTAAGTTCTAAAATAAACACAAACTTGTTATTTAATTGAAGAATTTAAATTCTCTCATACAGCTGCATTAATTAATCACATTGGACCCGTGTAGCACATTAATTAATCTATATGTGTGGTTTTTTTATGCTCGAATTGTTAGTGTCACTCATTTTTTATTCTGGAAACCCTCCCACACCATCAATGCATGCGTCTAGACTAACCATGCCAAATTTCAGTCCAAGCAAGCACAAATTTAAAACATTTCAACGTTGGCCCCGTGTAGCACATTAATTCATCTATAGGTATGGTTTTTTATGCTATAATTGTTAGTGTCGGTCATGTTTGAGTCTGGAAACCCTCCCACACCGTCAATGCGTGCTTCTAGTCTAAACATCCCAAATTTCAATCCAAGCAAGCACAAATTTAAAAAATTTCAACGTTGGCCCTGTGTAGCACATTAATTAATCTATAGGTATGGTTTTTTATTGTCGAATTGTTAGTTTCATTCATGTTTGAGTCTGGAAACCCTCCCACACTGTCAATGCATGCGTCTAGTCTAACCATGCTAAATTTCAGTCCAAGCAAGCACAAATTTAAAAAATTTCAACATTGGCCCCATGCAGTACATGATCAATCACGCCATTTGGGTTAGAATGATAATTGTGCATTTCCTTACTGATATTCTCTTTGTTTAGAGAATAATTTAATATTCTCTAATGAACAGGGCCAACCACGTGAAGGTGGAAGCTCTTATGGCCCCTCCCCCCCTCACATCACTCTTAATTCCCCGTAACCCAACAAAATCTATGTAAAAAACAAAAAATTAATCGTTTTTTTTGTCATACTTAAGAAGCAATGTTTCTAATTATAACATATTCCAACATACAGGAAAATGGGAAAAACACTAAGAAATAGTTAATTTATACGTACCAATAAAATTCAATAATTCTATCACAATATTAAATCAAAATATATAGAGTATATATATTAAGGAATACCTCATACACTTCATTAATCGACTTCATCATCTTCTTCACCCAAGTCATCATCTGTATCATCCGATCCAGAGTCAACATTGTAAGGATTGGTCATATCATCATCGTCATTGATGTCATCTACGATCATCATGTCATCATCGATATCATCTTCATGGAAATTTACTGCTACATCATCTGATTCAACTAATTCTTCGACATATTCTTCTAGAACATTATCATCTAACTCATGTTAATCATCTTCAACATCGTCTTCTTCTGCGAGACCCTCTTCATTACCTTCCTCTACGTTATACTTTAATGGCCTTCCCCTTGGATCGTGCCTCACAACAAATGACCAACCCCCTCTACATGGAACCTAAGAGTAAAATACATGTTAACATTGGCTTGGAAGAACATAGGGCTTCGTTCCTAGCTCAAACAACCTTGTATTAACAATGGTAAACCCATTATCATGTTCTGTTAATTTTTTAGCATTAATTCAATATACTCTAGGATCTTTACTGAGAGAATAACATGTACAGCATATCAAGTATAACAATGCATATCAATCACACCAAGCAATCACATGAGACAATAGACACACAGAGTTTCACTGGGGAAAACCATAAAGGTGAAAAACCCCACAACTTCCTCAAAGATAGAGAGAGCAATGATACAACCAAAGTACAAGAGATAGTCTTCTCCTAGCAGATGATCCTCCTCCACACAAGTGTGCCACTTTCTGAGAGAGATAGAAGTGAGTAATGAGTGATCAAATAGAGATCTCCCGATCTCTATTTATACTTGTCCTATCCTGCCCAATAAACCAGTGGGGCCGACTTGTCTAGCTTAGCCTAATAACCCATGGTTAACTTAATCAGGGCCGATCCCACACATGGTGGTCTAATAACCCATCGGCAAGTTATGACACTTGCAACACTTGTCAATACAAATTATGACACTTTCGTATAGAGGAATAATAACATCTCTATAGGAGTACAATATACATAAATGAAATACATAGGTGAAATACATTCCAAAGTTACATATACATCAACACTCCCTCTTAACTAGGAAGGTATTTCTCGACACAGATCTACTAGTACAAGTCTTCTTCTCCGGATCATCATCAGCGAATCATCGTCCTCGAATCATCATCATCGTCACTATTGCTACTATCTCAATCAATCTCCGATCTACTCGTCATAGGAAGTTCTACAGAGCCAGTCCTTTTTCATACTGGATGTAGTCCCACCATCTGCAGGTCTTCATCATCACTGGCCATACTGTGGAATCCTCAGGACTTATTACGTGCGTCACAATGCCTCGAAAGAGTATCCCAAGACCATTTATGTGCCGAAGCACGACCGGCAAGATCTACTAGGTCCACTTACATGTGACTGTCACAAAACCTTAAAAGAGTGTCTTGCCAAGCAAGATCTCTAAAGAGCATCTAAGGCCTTTTTCATCCTATCCAGATCTCCAGGAATTATTACATGTGACCCCTACCACAATGCCTCGAAAGAGTATCCCAGGACTTATTACGGGCACGCATCCCAACCTATCGGATCTCCCAGGTCTACTTACATGTGATCATGGCAATGCCTCGAAAGAGAATCACAGGACTTGCTACGGGCACACAGCCCAACCTATCGGATCTCCCAGGTCTATTACATGCCATAGGACAATGCCTCGAAAGAGCATCCCAGGCTGTTACGAGCAGACAACTCTACCTGTCGGATCTCCCAGGTCTACTTATATGTCCTCCCAGAGAAATGCCACGAAAGAGAATCCCATGACTTATTACAGGCACACAGCCCAACCTATCGGATCTCCCAGGTCTACTTATATGCTCATCTGCACAAACTTTCCACTGCCACAGAGTATCAACCTGATACTCACCATACATCATCCTGATGTACATCATCACATGATCAACCTGATCATCATCATTGCATCGTCCTGATGCATGTCATCTGGAGCAAAACCCTGAAGCTCATCATCCATGATCAACCTAATCATATAATGCATCCACCTGATGCATACCAAGTATCTACCTGATACATATCATCATACATGATCCACCTAATCATACAATGTATCCACCTGATACATACACAGATACATGATCCATCTGATCATACAATGTATCCACCTGATATATATCAACATACATGATCTCCCTGATCATACAACATATCCACCTGATACATATACAAATACATGGTCCAATCATCCAACATGATGCATATACATATACATGATCCAACTGATCATAACAAGCATCCAACATGATGCATATACAAAGCAGTAACCAGAGCATCGTCCTGATGCTCATCATCCAGCGCTTATATCCGCAGCCATGGAAGGATCCTCCTCTCACCATACTGGGAATGGCTACTGCAAATGTGTCCATCACTTCTTCCTTGAAGTGTCATCAATATGAAGAACACCAAGCCTCTCTCTGAAGTACTCGAACTTCACTATGTCTAATGGCTTCATCAGCACATCTGCAACATGCTCATCCGTCGCAACATGCAGGAGCTCCACTGCTCCTCTCTGCACCATATCCCTAATATAGTGATATTTGATATCTATGTGCTTCAACCTGTCATGGAACACCAGGTTCTCAGACAGCTTCACACAACTCTGGTTGTCACAAAAGATACCAATAGCCTCCAGTGAGAGATCAAATAACTCAGACAGTAGCTTCCGGAGCCATACTGCCTCACAACTAGCCAAACATGATGCAACATACTCAGCCTCGGCTGTACTCAGTGCTACACAGGACTGCTTCCTTCTAAACCAAGAGATCACACCTGATCCCATACTGAAGTAGCACCCATATGTGCTCTTCCTATTTGCAGCACTGCCTGCCCAGTCTGAATCAACATAACCCTGTAGGTTAAACTTTTGATTCGCATCATACTTGAGCCCATAATCAATTGTACCCTTCAGGTACCCCAGAATATGCTTTACAACAACCAGGTGAACACCTCTGGGATCCGTCAGGAATTGGCTCAATGTGTTCACCGCAAAGCAAATATCTAGTCTCGTGTTCTTTAGGTACATCAAGGACCCTATCATCTGACGATACACAGTGACATCAACCGGATTAGATGAAGCATCACACAAAAGCTTCATGTTCGATGCCATAGGTGTGGCCATGGCCTTGCATTCCATCATCCCGAACCTCTTCAAGATCTCTACTGCATACTTCCCTTGTCCAAGGAAGATTCCATCTACACTCTGCCACACCTACATGCCTAGAAAGTAGTGCATCATACCCAAGTCCTTCATCTTGAACTCGACAGCAAGCTTCCTCTTGGTATCAACAATCAATCCATCCTCTCTTGTTACAAACAGGTCATCCACATACAAGAGTAGTATCACAGGATTTCCTTCCTCAACCTTTTAGTAAAGGTTGGAATCTGTTTTACTTTTAGTAAATCCCAAACTGGATAGAAAGCTATCTATCCTACCATACCAAGTCCTAGGAGATTGCTTCAAGCCATACAAGGCTTTCTTCAACCTACACACATATGACTCCCTGTCATGTGTCTCAAAACCAAGTGGCTGCTCCACATACACTTCCTCCTCGACTACACCATTCAAGAAAGCTATCTTGACATCCATCTGGTGTATCTTCCATTTCATCACTACAGCCAAAGCAAGTACTGATCTGATGGAAGTGTACCTGGCTACAGGAGAAAAAGTTTCTTCATAGTCTATTCCCTCTTTCTGGGAGAAGCCACGAGCTACAAATCTCGCTTTGTACTTTTCTATGCTGCCATCTACAGCATGCTTGATCTTGTAGATCCACTTGGAAGTCACAACAGACTTCCCTTCAGGTCTTGGGACTACATCCCAAACATCATCCTTCATGATCGACTGGTATTCCTCGACCATGGAATCCTTCCATTCTTTCTTTTCCGCTGCTTCTTCATAATTGAAAGGTTCTTTGTTCATAATATCATAGAGTAAGGCAACATAGTTGGTATGTGATCTAGTTCTCTTCTTTGCTCTATGTTCTTATTCTAGAATGCCATATCTTTCTGCATCTTGAATGAGCTCTCTAGCCCACGCAGGTTTCCTCTTGTGAGAGTTATTTTCACGAGGTGGATCTGCAGGTATTTGTGGATCTTCAACTTCATGATCTGCTTCTAGAATTGATTCACTCATGGTGATGTCTTGAAATCTGTTTTCCTTTGGTTCTTCATGATCTTCAACAGGTGTCTTTCTTGATTTGATGAAGGCTGAATTTTCATCAAATGTTACATCCCTGCTGACATCAATCTTCTTGAACCCTGGAAAGTATATTCTTTAAGCCTTCGAGCTTTCACTATACCCCACAAAGATTCCCTTCTTTCCTGAAGGATCTAGCTTTGTCCTCTTTTCCTTTGGAACATGAGTGTATACTGGACAACCAAATATTCTGAGATGGCTAACTTCAGGCTTCTTACAAGATAAGACCTCTTCTGGTGTCTTGTTGTCCAATATCTTGTGAGGTGTTCTGTTCTACACATATACAATTGTCCTAGCTGCTTCTACCCATAGATGCATAGGAAGATCTGGTCATGCAACATTGCTCGTGCTGCTTCCATGATTGTTCTATTCTTCCTTTCTACAACTCCATTCTGTTGTGGATTGTAGGGAGTAGTCAACTCCCTCTTAATCCCTGAATCACTGCATAGTTTCTTGAAATCACTTGAAGTGAATTCTCCGCCATTGTCGGATCTGAATGTCTTTATCTTCTTATCAGTTTGATTTTCCATCAAGGCTTTGAATTCCTTGAACTTATCAAACACTTCATCTTTGTTCTTTAAGAAATAAACCCAAGTCTTCCTGGAGAAGTCATCAATGAAAGAGACATAGTAAACATACCCACTCAGAGAACTAGATGACATTGGACCGCATACATCGAAGTGGATAATTTCCAAGATTCCTTTTGATTTGATTTCACTGCTTGGAAATGTCTTCTTTATGTTCTTTCCTTTTGCACAACCTTTGCAAATACCCTCATGCTTGGTCTTGATTTCAGAAAGACCCTCTACTGCTTTACTTGCAATTGGTAGTGCCCTATAGTGCACATGTGCAAGCCTTCTATGCCAAATTTCACTTTGATCCATGGATTCATGTACCATGGCATGTTCAGGTTGTCCCTTTAATTTATACAAACCTCCCTCTTGCTCTCCAATCACTACTACATCATCAATAGTTTTACCTTTTGGCCACATTAGAACTTGGCCATCTACAAATACAACCCTCATGCCTTTTGCATCCAATGCAGATATGGAGAGTAAGTTCTTCTTGAGCCCAAGTACATATAGCACATCTTTCATCTTCAAAGACTTCCCAGAGTCTAGGTTGTAGAAGGCTTCACCACTTCCTTTAATGGGATATTGGTAGTCATCCCCAAGTTTCACCCTATGGGGTGACTCATGTTCAGATAGATTAGCAAAGGATTCTTTAAACCCAGTCATGTGTTTGGAAGCCCCACTGTTAATAAGCCAATCATTACAACCATGAGAAATAGTACCTATGAGAGCAGAGATTTAAACATATTCATCTTCACTTGATGAGTCATCACTTTCTGTCGTAGCCTTCTTCTTTAGTGGTTCATCATCCTTAGCAGCATGAGCATGATAACTTCTTTTGTTATTTTTCTTCTTCTTTTTGAAGTTGTTGTTGTTGTTGTCCCCTTTATTCTTGGGACAATCTGCGGCAAAGTGTCCCTTCTCATTGCAAGTGAAGCATCTGATATATTTCTTATGATGGTGGTGTGAAGGTCTTCTTTTGTGAGATTACTCCCTTTTGATCTTCCCTTTCTTGGTGTGAGCTGTGAGAGCTTGATCTTCATTCCCCATCTTTTCTTCTCATGCCACAAGCCTTGCTTCTTCTTGAGAGAATTCCTCCCATAGTCTACTGAAGGAGATCAACTTCCTTCTTGCACAAATTCCTTAAATAAAGGAATCCCATGACCTAGGTAGGCCATTTAGAATGGTCATGACAATTTCACCATTCTCCACCATTTCATCCATAGCTTTAAGTTGTTGCTTGATCTAAGAAACCTTGAAGAAATAGGATTGAATGGTTTCTCCATTCTGAAGCTTTACCCCTTTCAATTGGTTCTGCAGGGTCATCTTCCGATTTATGTTCTTCCCTTCAAACAGCTTGGTCAAAAAGTCAAACATTGCCTTGGGTGTCTTTAGAGATGACACATGTGGAATGAGATGGTCCTTGATAGAATCAACAATGATCCTTTTTGCCTTGACCAAGTTCTTCTTTTGAAGAGCCTTAGCCTCTTCTCCCTCTGGGATAGGGACCTCTTCACTTATATAAGTGTCCAACTCATTTTCTTCCAGGATTAACCCAATCCTATACTTCCATGCTCGGAAGTTATCAGCCCCTTCAATTTTATCCTCAAGCTTGGTGTGGTGAGACATCTTAAAGAGTACTTCAAATGGAAATAGAAAAGATATAGGTCTTACCACTTGATTTGCTGAAAACTGGATCTGGTCCCGGATTAGGGTTTGTTAGAGAAACCCTAAAAATTCAAAATGTGAATTTCAACTTTCTGAAAGGATAGAAAGATGCGCCTTGATGAGATTATCAGCCTGCTATATTCAGAATTTGAGATCTGCAAAGTTTCACCCTTCAGAAATGCCTTTTAGTCTTCCTGGATTCACTAGGGAGGACCCTGAATTAGGGTTTGCGTTTCTCGGAGCTTCACCCAACCAAAAATATCGATCCAAAGCTCTAAACTTCGATTTTTCCAAGGATCTTCCAGCTATGTCTTTAGATTTCAGAAATTCCTATTTTTGTGGAAACCCTAATTTTTAGGGCCAAAACTGAAAGTGCTCAGAATTGAATTCTGATTGGACAAATAGATTCTCCTTGATGAGTAGAGTCAATCTACCTTACTGCTTTTCCAAAATCTATGGAGAGAAACCCAATAAACAAGAAACCCTAGTTTTTGCCACTACACAATGTCTTCTTCTCAAGGAAGCTCTGATACCATGTTAATTTTTTAGCATTAATTCAATATACTCTAGGATATTTACTGAGAGAATAACATGTACAGCATATCAAGTATAACAATGCATATCAATCACACCAAGCAATCACATGAGACAATAGACACACAGAGTTTCACTGGGGAAAACCATAAAGGTGAAAAACCCCACAACTTCCTCAGAGATAGAGAGAGCAATGATACAACCAAATTACAAGAGATAGTCTTCTCCTAGCAGATAATCCTCCTCCACACAAGTGCGCCACTTTCTGAGAGAGATAGAAGTGAGTAATGAGTGATCAAATAGAGATCTCCCGATCTCTATTTATACGTGTCTTGTCCTGCCCATTAAACCAGTGGGGCCGACTTGTCTAGCTTAGCCTAATAACCCATGATTAACTTAATCAGCGCCGACCCCACACATGGTGATCTAATAACCCATCGGCAAGTTACGACACTTGCGACACTTGTCAATACAAATGAAGACACTTCCGTATAGAGGAATAATAACATCTCTATAGGAGTACAATATACATAAATGAAATACATAGGTGAAATACATTCTGAAGTTACATATACATCAACATGTTCAATAATAGTTTTATCGGGATCACGTTGATTCAATCGTAACATGTACTATTTGACAATGAACAAAACTACCTTGAAGGATTTAAAGTCACACTAAAGAATATCTTCCAAATACCCATAGTATCGATTTTCTGAGAGTTTTGGATGTATGTCACTTCTAGAGGAAACATTGGTCACCTCAAAGACTGTAGATATCCCACAATCTGATGTTTTCTTCATTTCATCCAACTTTTTGATGCGATATTTACAGCCATTGCACCACATAGCCTTATGGTGTTTTACCTACAACAAGCCATACACGTAAAGATTACATCATGATACATTTATGATTAAGTGCATGTTTATGCCCTACATGGAAAAAAATCAACGTGTACATCAATATAGTTGCAAAAAAAAAAAAATAGTGTGGTTGATTAATATGCTTACCTACTTATCTTTTAAACCATATGCTAAATCGATTTCCATTTGTGTAAGATTGGTATCTCCATTGCGATGTGTTGCTTTAACCAATGAAGCCACACCTTCCCATGATATTCCATGACCATATTGTTCACATCGTTCAATCCATACCTTCATCCAGTCAAGATTGTTTGTGATCTATAAATGAAGTGCATCCCACTCTCGGCGAACTATTTGATGAAAATAAAATTAAAATTCAATACAAATGTAAATTCACTTAACAAAGTATACACTCTTAATTGATGCATATTGAATATTAAAAATAGAATATGTATGATATATACATAAAAATCAATAGTCAAATGTATTACATTAACTAATATCCACTAGCTAATAATTAGCTTTCACCTTCCTCGATCTACCTTTCCCCTTCGGGTACTCCCCTTCGAAATTGTTATTGGAATCTGTATCACAAATGTGACCTAAATTGAGCTTTGACGCTAATTTAGGAATATATTCACTAATATACAGCATGTTTTGGTATACCATATATCACTCCATCATATAACTCTCAGACATGCTCGTTGTCTAACCAAACCCTTCAAAAATTTCAAGTACCTCTCAACTATCCACATGGACCTTGAGTGTACAAGTCCACACAATTCAATCTCCTCAACTTGGTGTATGAGGTAGTGTTCTTGTGCATTGAAAAATGTCGAAGGTATATGCTTCTACATTTCACACATGAGATGAGGAATTTCTTTCCTCCAATACTTTGTATCTTCTTTATGGATTTATTTAGATGGAAACCATCTATAAGTGATGCAAACCAATAACGAGATTTAACAAAAAAAACATTATATTACATAACATGAATTAGTGCACAAAAATCAAATATAAGTTCTACAATGAATTAAACAAACACTAAGTGCATGCAAAAAATCATTACTTACCTCATGTATTTCCCAAGATTATATATAACTTGTTTGACATTGTTGTCGAAGTTGTCCGGGAGAGAGATAGGTAGAACATACGGTAACAATATACAAATCATTTCATTTTTTTACAAAAAGTAGACAAACAAAATACCAACAATATGCACTAGAATAAAAAAATATAGCAATAATTATATGCATACCATAATAATTCCCTTCATGAAGATATGCCAATCATGTGTTTTCACCCCAACAAAATCACCTTTCTTTGTTATGATATTCTTCAGGTTCGAACAAAATCCAGTGGGAAATTTAATTTTTCACATGACTTCTTTTACAACATTACTTTGCTGCTCCATTAACATCCATGGAAGTGAGTTTATATTAATTTGGTCTCCGTTGCTATGAAATTGAATGACGTCTTTCATTGCATGGTTTCCTTCTTGAATGTCTTTGCAAATTTTGACAATTTTTCCTTTCTCACTCCTCCCATCTAATATTCACCATAATGTTTCAGTCACATTCTTTCCGATATGCATTGTATCAAACAGATGAGCAATTTGTAGGTGCTTATAGTAGGGAAACCTACTGAATTGTTTAGGATAACTTTTCACTCCTCGTGGAAGCCCATTAATTCCCATGATCACGACGACCTTCATGAATCATAGTTTATAAAGAAATTACAAAAATCAATGTCAATTACAGTAAACAACTCACAATAAAAAAATACATAACATTTCATATACGATGATTCATACGTACCTTGATGATTTCTATTATATTGCAACTTCCATAGGTGAGGTGTCATTCTCTGCGGTTTTAATGCAATCTCTTGCTTCCCATTGAACAGGTGTTTCGGTAGTTCGATACCTGTGATTCTTAGAGAGGAAGTGCATATACTCATCAAACACCTCCTTTCCTAAACTTTTTGAACAACGAGATTTGATCTTAGGACTACAAACTAGACATGCAAATTTTCTCTTTGTCTAAAGACCTACATAAAGAGATGGATTATCTATGTCAATTATAATTATATATAAAATGAATGGATTATTTAAAAAAACATGCATGCATAGTATATTAACTAGTTCATAAAATTAAATGCAATTAAAGTGGAACTTATAATTACAAACCGAAAAAATGGGTTGACCCTGGGGCATCATGTATTGTCCATACAAGCATTGCATGGAATTTAAATTTCCTTTGTCTTATTGGTCTATATACGTCATACATAGTGATGCCATTCCATAAATTTAGTAGCTCGTCAATAAGAGGTTCGATATATACATTCATATCTTTAACTTGGTACTTACCTGATTGATTTGAACATATAAAATATATAATTATGAGAACCATTTAGATATATAAACCAAGCACAAGAGAAAAATAAAAAAATATATATATGACATTATGCAACAAAATACGACAAATGAGATGCCACTAAATTATTAAAAAAAAGTTGTAGACACAATATACCTGGAATAATCATCGACAACATTATGTGCTCCCTATTTATTGACAACCATGGAAGAATTTTATTGTTGATAACAAAAATAAGCCACGCCGAGTAAACGGATCTCATCTCTGCAAATGGATTGACACCATATGCTTCCAAAGAAATCCTAATATTACAAGGTTCTTCTTTAAAGTGAGGCCATTTTTCCTTCAAATCTCTAAATGCAGACCCATCTGTAGGCATTCAAATAATGTCATCTTGACTTCTGTTCTGTGCATGGTAATCCATAACTTGCGCTATGTTTTTGCACCTGAACAGTCGTTGCAAACGTGGAATAATGAGAATATAACGAACAAACTTGCGAGGCACCTTTTTGGTTACTTGATCTATTCGATGTCTACTGATATGACATTCCAGACATTCTGTTTCAAATTCATGGTGATTATAATATATAACGTGGTCATCGAGGCATGAATGAATTGCTTCATACTACATTCCAATTTCTTTCATGGTGGAAGATAAATATCGATATGTGCGAGGTAAAATATTTGACGGTGATAACAAAAATTCAGCTATCAAGTTACAACAAATTAAAATAAAAATCTAGTTAATATAATAGATAAATAATATTAATGAAACACATTTCATCTGTATTAATTTTACTTATGAATTAACAATAAAATTATTAGACGAACAGTGATAACCTTTAGAACAATCATATATATGTGATGGAATATATTACATACCTTAACATCCGTGTGACTAATGTGTTTGAAATACCATTCATAACCTTCAAGTTCATTATCAAAAATACAACAGAGAGAATATTTTTGTTGGATCCCTCATAAAGGGGTTCGTATGCCTTCTCAAGAAGAGGTAAATCATGAATATCATCAAATTCATCATTTCATGATCATCATCATCATTATCCATTCTAACATTAAATGTATCATGGATCAATGTATTTGTACCATCATCTTCAACTATGTTATCAGTGTGATCATCTTCTTCAATATGATCATTAACTTGTTCTTCATTATTCATAGGTCCATGTTCCTCTGGTACTTGTTCCGAAAGAACTTCCTCTGGATGATATGCCGTAGGATGTCTTTCCTTTATAATTACATGAAACCATCAATAGATATAATTTAATGTAATAAATATTAATATAATACATACATTTACAAAAGCAATCAATATAAAAACATATATAATGCAAAACTTACAAATGGACGATATTAATGTCCCCCCTCAGCCTTTCTATGTTCCCTACAATGTTTTTTGGCTATTGTGTTCTTTATTCTTCTCCTTTTAAATCCCCTACATTTACTACATGGAAAATAGCATTTCCCATCACCCTTTCTTTTCAGTCCACCCCACAATCTAGCAAGCAATTGTCGATTTTGTTCGTCTGGATCAGGAATATTGCTATTTGAAATTTTCTCATAAAGAGTTTGAATGAAGATTATCAATCTTAGAAAATCAAACTCTACACTTCACTATTTTTAATCACAAAAACAACAGAAATAATTGTGTATTCTTTTACCTAAAATAGACCATGTGAAGAATATAATTTCCGCAAACCGTCGCATGTATACCAAACATGCCAGAATGTTTCCGTAATTTATAGTTTTTTTAAATTTAAAGTTTGTCGGATATACGACGATATGATCATAGTTCCCGTTATAAAATAGAGGTTGGATATCCAACGACTACTATCGGATAACCGATGGGCGTTGTCAGATAACCGACAGCCGTCGGATATCCGATGATGCCATGCATCAATTAAAAAAAATTGCTCAAAATTCGTAATTTAAAAGGTAAAATCCGACGACACAATGAATTTCGTCGAATTGTCTCGTTGTATTTTGGATTCAAATTTTGTTGTGTGTGTTCTTGGTCATGTAGTACACATGATGTGATGCAATAATTGCACATGATTATGAAGTGATGCGGTAGTGTATATGGAATCGTTTCATGATGATTAATGACTGATTATATGATTGTGAGTGGAAATGTTACAAGAATTCCACTCTATGTCCTTCAAGGCCAAGTCATTGTAGAAACCATGATCTCGTGGGAGCCCACATTAGAGCAAATTTGTGGTTTAAAATGGGTCTTATAAGAAAACGATCCACCTCGTAAGAAAACGAGCCATTGAATTCAAGAACCAATAGAATTTCAAGAAAAGATTCAACGATAATTGTTGAGTTGGCATATTTGACATTAAAAAAATTACTTTTTTAATTCGTATTTTCAACATATATCCTTATCATTTTACTCAAATTTTGCGTAGGAGCACTTGTTGGATGCGAAATTAATTCTGCATCCAAAGAGTGCTCCCGCTCGAAATTTGAGTGAAATGACAGGGAGATATGTTGAAAATACAAAGAAAAAAAGTGATTTTTTTCTCTTTTCCTCCAAGATTCATAAATATTATTTTATTACTTTAACTATTATTTTATTATTTTCCTTAGGAGGCCATTTTAGACCTCAAATTTTCTCTAATGTAACCACGAGGAAGTTATGGGATAGGAACAAACTCACTCGATAATACCTTGCCAACAATTGATTTGCTTTGTAGAGTTGCCAAAAGTTCATGGCTTGAGGTATTTTATCAAGGGGGGAGGTATATGGAGGACTTTCGATGCTTGGTGTTGATTGTTCGGTGGGAGTTGTAGAGGGATTTTTGGGCCATCCTTATGAGATTCCTGGTGTGCATGGTTAAGTGCACTGGACCAAATGCCTAGTACCCTCTGGATGAGGCATAGGGGCCACAGAGCCCAACTGAGGCCAAAATGCCTTAAGCCTTAGACTAATTCCAAAATTTGAGGTTGTAGCGAGAATTATACTCGCACCTTCTCAGATCTATGATGAGACTTCTAATTCCTATTACGGTCACACCATGATGAGTGACCCTTATACTAGTTGCAGTAGAGGGCCTGTGCCATGGAGAGCGGGACCATCCAGAGTATTGGGGGTGTTCGGATGTGAGTGGATGGTATGATTATAAGAGAGGGAGTGTAAGGGAGGAAGTATAATTGTTATCGTTAGGAAGCTTGTAACAATAACTTTGGGACAAAGTTCCTTGAAGCGAGGGAGTAAGTAACACCCCTCTGTCACATATTGCATTAGTGCTAGGGGGTATGTCTGGGTTATAGTGTAGGCATGGGACATACTCGTGATGGCCACACGAGTAGGTCCTATTCCTACACAATAGTATTATATTATGTAAGTTTATATGTATAGTATTTAAAGGGCATGTATAGTATTTAAAGGGCATGTATAGTATTTAAAGGGCATGGGGTTCATAAGAAAATAAATGCATAACTTAACAAATTAAACTAAATTAACCATGGCTTAGGTTGAAGAATAGGGTGATGAAGGAAAATAATAAAATATGTAATTATGTTCTATTTTATCTATTAAGTGTAATTTGCATGGTATTATTGCATGTGTTCATGTGTCCATCCTGGGGAATCTTGGAAAATATTAAATGGGAGGAAGGAGAAGGGGAATGGGTTCTTCTTATTCGTCCCTCGGTGTTCCTCTTGGGGGAATGAGTTTAGGTGTTTGGGGGAGATGGAGGTTTGTAGGTTGTCGATTGATTCTTAATGATGAAAATATGGGTTGGCTTGCTATTGTTGATTGAGGGCTCGGAGGCTCTCAGTCTATGACAGAGGGAATGGTTAGGAGGAGAGCGGTCCCCCAATTTGTGGTTCCATGATGTCCTTCTACTTCATTCAACCAGACGGTCATCAGTGAATTTGAAAGTCCTCCCCGTGTACAATTGTAAGTCCTCCTCTTCGTTTCAAGTATGTACTCATGATTTCCCTTCTCATTATTTATTTGGAATATTGAACAAAAGGTAGACATTTTGGGTCTCATGTAATTATATTGGTGAATATTCATCCTTGCATAAATACTTGTATTGTGACTACTCTATTATGACTGTTAATTTAAATGTTACTGTTGCGTATAAATAATAATAATTGTAAGTTAGCAAGTTGTATAGCACTCTCAAAGAAAATATACTCTGTAATTACTAATTAGAATGCTACAGCATCCTCGCTAGCCTACAAAAATGGTCTTGGCTCAAAAAATCTATTATCATTTTTAACACTACTATCTCCCTAAGGAGTTGAAATGGATTCTAACAATCCCCAAAGGTTTCCCATGAAGGTGTATCAAAAGGTAAAAACCCTCCTCTTAGTATTGTATTATTTTATTCTAAATATGATAGTTTATGCAATTAATTTAGGGAGGGAACCATTATGGGTTACTTTGTCCAGTGGGTACTCCCTAAGGTGCTTATCCAAAATTAGAGCCACATGAATGGCATTGCACCCATACTTGCAGTATAAAAATCTGTTTCTCCGCGTTTTAGTTCATTTACCCTACCCATATACATTAAACCATACTTAGAGGCCCTTGGATTTGTAAGAATACCTTTTTGATTTTTTTCAAATGAACCCATGATTTTTCAGTGGACAACATTTCTCGGCAATCTCTCCTGCTTTAGGTGGATTTTCCCAGCTTCCCTATGTATTTTTGAACAACCATGAAGTAGATTGCATTTCCACTAGGGAAATTTATATACCATGAGCCTGACAAGTCATTTCATCCTCCAAAGACCTAAAGAAATTCACACCAATCTATGTTGTTAACTAGGTGCACTACCAATGAGCCCCATACATCAATTTACTCAACACTTACTTCCAAAATCAAAGCCTAGATCATTGTATTCATGATTCCCACTTATGAATCAAGGAAACCTAGAGTTGTCCCTACCCACCTAAAATTTGTTTGCACCCAAATATTCTATGAAACAAGTGTGGGTGAACAAGTCTAGATTGAATTTGTTGCTAAAAAAAAAATTAATAGTGCAATCAAGGCTCCTTCCCTTAATACCAAGGCCCCCAAGGCCATAAATGGGACAATTATCCATAATTGGCCGCCAAAGAAGGTAGCAAGTAAATTTCCTTATGCCATGTAGTAGGGGAGTGATAATTGTAGAGCATTCTCTCTTACACTAGTCTTGCACTCACAATAGAAATTAGTTTATCATGTCGATGGGTAGCCAATGCAAGTTACTCTTGGTGATTTTTCATTGAACTTTCCTTTGCAAGTGATTCCTTTCATGCTCTCTAGGACCTTGGAAATGATGAAGATGCACAATGATACCATTTCATAATGAGGGTGACCTCATGGAATGTCTAAGCTCTGAATTACTCTAGAAGAAAATATATTGTCCTCCCGCTTTTGACTTATCTATATGGGGCAAACATTTTATGTTTACAAGAATTCAAATTGTAGATTTTATACTTTGTATTTCCATGTCAATGATTTTTCCAAAGGGTAAATAGTTCTATTATGATCATTTTGATGGGAAAGGTGTCATTTCTATACTAGTCCCTCAATTTGGTGATGTTTTTATTGACTAGGATTATGAATTATCATAAAGAATTGCTTGGATTTCATTCAATTTGGACAACTAATAATTGGTCTTGGTCAACATCTATGCTTTTAAGGGATCAAGAGAGTGCATCTTTTTGGTGTTGGATCATGGATGAAATCACTAATGCCCCTTATATTATCAATAGACATTTCAACATGATTGAGTATATGATGCAAGGTCACCTCGACAAGGTTCTTGCTTAACAATTACACATGACACAACCACACGTTCACATGAACTAGATGTAAACAGGATGCCAGAAGTTGCTTCTATTACTTCAAATCAAATCGGTTACAATGTGAAATGCAAGGAATGTAAACAACTAAACCATGTCGGCCTCGGCCTATTACAATACAGAAGTAAATGGTGTGTTTCCTTTGTGTGTCGACCTTCACCCTCTCACGGTCTCTGTTGAATGCAAGCGCTCACTGAGCTATGGATCTAATCTCCCCTCTGTTCGATTGATGTGCGACTGTTCTCTCCAATATACCATCAACTACCTGAAATATGCTCTTCCCTCCGATCCTCTGTTGATCAAACTCTCTACTCCTTACTCTTTGCCTATGCACTGGTATTCTACCCTGTCGGTCTCTGTTGCGCATCCTAAGGTCCACTCCAACACCTGAGACACTCTTCCTCTGCCTCTATCGAATCCTCTAGATCCTGCAGACTTGCAATTGTCAGCATCACTGCCATGCTGCACAATATCTTCCTGTGTTGACATCTGTCGCGATCCCAAACACCTACAATAACTGCTCATAACTTCCTTAGCAACCCTGAACGGATACCAAGTACTCGCATCGACTTCTGACTTCTCTGACATTGCTACAATAGTTGGTATACGTCTCAACCATACTATCTTCTGTCAGCATTCCGTTGGCTTCACTTCGCTTCTCAGGATTCGCCAGTCCATCCCTTCCTCCTCGCTTGTCTCATGCCCAAACCTGTCGGTGTTGTGGTTCGACCACATGTCGACCTACAACACCTTTCGCTGCGACCCTGTCATCTATCAACCTTTTCCATGTCGACTCTCAACCTTCACATCTTCTGTCGATCGCATATAGACTACTCCTGCTTGACTCATTGACTTCAACAGCCAATCTTCTTTCACACTAGTGGTCTTCAACACCCCCCTGGTCGACTGCTCATGTCAATCAACTTCAACTGATCTGCCTAGGTCCTGATGCTCCTGCATCAAACTCCCCAGGTGAAAAAGAACTCGACTGCTCCATCAGTCTCCTGTACTCTTCTTCGGAAATCCATGTTGCCTCTTGCAACTCATCGTCTTTCCATCGCACTAAGTAATATACTCTCCTTCGCGAACTGTGTGTTCTTCCGACTTCGCGTTCTTCTATTACTTCTGTGATTTCTTCCTTGTGTCGGTCTGGAATCTGCATTGTCCAGTCGATGTTTGACACTTCCGCGCTCCGGTACTTGAACCCTCTTTGAACTTATACAGATATGAGACATTGAATGTTGGTGAAATGCTCAAGTCCTTCAGTAGCTCCAACACATAAGCGTTGTCCGAAATCTTCTTCAGAATCTTACATGGTCCAATCTTCTTCAGCTTGAGCTTGTTGTATGTTCCTGTCAGAAATATCTCCTTCCGCAAATGTGCATAGACTAAGTCCCCTTCGTTGAATGACACTAGCCTCTTCTTTCTGTTAGCTCTTAACTTGTATGTTGCGTTTCTCTTTTCTATGCGCTTCTGCACTTCTTTCATGTGCCCTGTGAATGATTCTGCATCCGCGCTCTTTCTGATTTATGTCGGTAACTCGACCAAATATACCACTCCATGTGGGCTTCGTCCCTCAACAATCTAGAATGGGCTTAAACCTGTCAATCGATTCACAGAATTGTTGTATGCAAACTATGCTTGCGCCAACACGTTCTCCCACTGCTTGGTTCTATCGGTCGTCAAATATCTCAGAAGGTTTCCCAAACTTCTGTTCACCACCTCGGTCTGTCCATCTGTCTGAGGATGATATGCCAAGCTAAATTTTAACTTCGTGTCCAATTTCTTCCATAGGGTTCTCCAAAAATGCCCAATAAACTTGGTGTCTTTGTCCGACGTGATACTCTTCGGCAACCCATGCAATCTGACTATCTCCTTGAAGAATATAACATCAATGCTTGTGGTGTCACTTGTCTTCCGACATGGAATAAAGTGTGCCATCTTCGAAAATCTGTCTACTACAACAAAGATTAAATTGCTTCCCTCTTATGTATTCAGCAATCCTAGCACAAAATCCATGCTTAGGTGCTCCCATGGGGTATTCGGTACCGTAAACGGTGTATACAACCTCGTATTTTGACTTCTTCCTTTTTCCAACTGGAAAACGCGACACGGTCGTACCCACTTCCCGACATCTGTCGTCATTCCTGGCCAATAATACTTTTCTTCAACCAATGCCTTGGTCTTGTCGATGCCAAAATGACCTACTAATCCTCCGCTGTGTATTTCTCGGATTAGGTTCTCTCTTACGGATCCTCTAGGAATGCAAAACTGTTGTCCCCTGAACAGATATCCCTCTTAGATGAAGTAATCCAAGTATGGAGTTCTGTCGACACTCCACGGTTCATGACAAGCCTCCCATGCTTTTGCAAAATCCTTGTCGATCTCATACTTTGTCTTCACCGACTCTATGCATGTTTCCTGAATTGTCGTCGTGTTCAGCAATGCAACTCTTTGACTCAGCACATCAGAAACCTTGTTCAATTTTCCCGACTTATGTCACAACATGAAGGTTCCTTGCAAGGACTCGACCCATTTCATGTGTCGCTGATTCAATTTTGACTGAGTATTCAAATACCTCAGTGCTTGGTGATCTGTGTACAACACAATTCCTTGGGCAACAAATAATTCCTCCACTTCTTCAATGCCTGGATAATAGCATAGAACTCCTAGTCATAGACCAAATATTTTCACTTCGCATCATCCAACTTCTCACTGAAGAATACAATTGGTTGGCCCTCCTGACTCAACACTGCTCCAATTTCCATCCCACTCGTGTCGCAATCAACTTGGAAAACTTTGTCGAAATATGGGAGCGCTAACAATGGGCTCTCAGTGACCTTTTCCTTCAATTTGTCAAAAGCTCTCTGGGAAGCTTCTATCCACTTAAATTCCCCTTTCTTCATGCACTCTATCAAAGGTGCACAAATTCGACTGAATCCTCGGATGAACATCCTATAGAAACTGGAAAGTCCATGGAAACTTCACACTCCAGTCGCACTTGTTGATTCCGGCCAATCCAAAATCGCCTTCACCTTTTCTGGTTCCATCACCAACCCTTTAGCCGAGATTACAAATACCAAGTACACCAGCTCTTCCTTCATGAAGAAGCATTTCTACAGGTTCACCATCAGCTTCTCTTCCTGTAGCTTCCGCAATACCTGTCGAATGTGCTCCAAGTGCTCTGTCTTGGTTCGACTGAAAATATGAATGTCATCTAGGTAGGCTATGACAAACTTTCCCAGGAATGGTTTTAGTACTTTGTTCATCAACCGCATGAACGTACTGGGTGCATTAGTCAATCCAAATGGCATGACTAACCACTCATACAGCCCTTCCCTCGTCTTGAATGTTGT
Organism: Larix kaempferi; assembly: GCA_027924585.1. NCBI lineage: Eukaryota > Viridiplantae > Streptophyta > Pinopsida > Pinales > Pinaceae > Larix > Larix kaempferi. The sequence goes on from BSBM01000368.1 coordinate 2,657,198, forward strand.
CTTCCATTCATCTCCTTCTCTAACCCGAATCTTGTGATAACCGCTCTTTAGGTCTGTTGATGTATTTGTAACTTTGGAATATATTCACTTGTATATTGTAATTGTACTTTATTGTATCCCCAACGGAGATGTATTATTCCTTCGATTGGAAGTGTCGTCAGTTGTACTTGCATGTGTCGCAAGTTATATTGTAAGTGTTGTAACTTATACTTGATGGGTTATTAGAACACCTTGATAGGTTCGGCCCTGTATGAGTCATGTGGGTCAAAGGGTTATTAGAACACTCTAGTAGGGGTCGGCCCAGTCAGCACTATGTTAAGTGGTTAAGTTGGGGACGACCTATTTGAGTAAAGGTCAAGTCAAGTTAGTGTATAAATAGAGAGTGTGACTCTCTCATTTTACACATTGTCTCATTCACTCACTTCGCATTAGTGAGAGAAGAGAAAGGTGTGCACAAGTGGAGGAGGAGCATGCTGCTGAAGACATCTATCTCTTGGGTTTGATCATGGTGACCCTTATATTGATGCTTATTCTATCTCTGAGGAAGTTGCGGGGTTTTTCACCTTCTTGGTTTTCCCCGGTGAAATGTTTTGTGTCTCTTGTCTCTTATGCTTGATATGCTGTACATGTTGTTCTTTCAGTTAAGATCCTAGATCTATTGAATTTATGCTCAAAATCTAACATGGTATCAGAGCTAGCCTGAAGGAAGGCATGATATGGCATTTATGAGACTTGTTGCACTTGCGACAAATTGGAAGCTAGGGCTTGATATAGCAAAAACCAGTCATTGTGGCTTTCACTATAAATCCATTTTGGAAAAGTTTCAGGATCTGAAACTTATACAGGTCGTATATAACATCCCCATGTACCTTGTCTCCGAAGCACAACATCTGATTCATTGTACTTTCTGATTTATGATCTATACAATCTAAGGTTTCTGCCTCTTCCAGATCTCAGTCATAAACAGGTGACCTAGGAAAAAAGGTCACAACTTTGGATAGGAAGCTCCAAATGAAATTTAATAAAAAGTGACAGGTAGAGCACGGACTTTAGTTTCTCAGGTAGGTTTTTCAGAGGCCAAAGTTGAACCAGTGACACATGGCACGCCGTACAAGTTTGCTCTCCTGTTTTATCCCATAAACAGGTCACGTTGCGACACTTGGCATAACTTTCTCTCAGAGAATCCAATTGAGGTCATACCTGTGGGGTTGTAAAGATAACAAGTCAAGATACCACAGGACGAAGTTTCAAACCTTGTGGATTCATAGTTTCAAAGATGCACCAGAAACAATCAGGTGCATATTTCTGTCAAAACATAATTGAATTTTGAACACCTTCATTCTTGGCTTGTCACTGCTGTGGGAATTCAGGGCTTCGGAGAAAGTTTAATTTTTGGAATCGGAATCCACAACTGAATGCCCCTCATCAAAATCAAAATTTAGAGACCAAGATCAAATTTTTTGGTTGGGCAGAAGGTCGGGCTTGATCAAACCCTAGTTCGAGATTTTGATAGGAAAGATGGAAAATTAGGGCTTCTGCAAAAGTTGGAATTTTTTTAAGTCTCTGACCACGGTTGGAAGCTCCTTAGAAAAATTGAATTTTAGAGCTTTGGATCGAACCTTTTGGTTGGGTAGAAGGGTGGGCTTTATCAAACCCTAGTTCGGGGTCCTGTCTAGTGAATCCGAAAGTTTCAAAGGCAATTTTGAGGGGTCAAATTTTGCAGTTTTCAAAATTGAAGTATACTAGCTTAATCAGCTCAGCAAGCCACATCTTTCCATCCATTCAGAAGATTGAAATTCAAAGTTTGAATTTTCAGGGTTTCTCTGACAAACCCTAATCCAGATCCAGATCCAGTTTCACCAAATCAAAGTGGATTGGGTCAATCCTAGAAACGAATGAATTGGACACCTTCATAAGTGAATAAGTTCCAGTTCCAGAGGGAGATGAGGCTGAGGCTTTACATGAGAAGGCTACAAGCAATCACGACAAGTATGACTTGAAGAGATAAAGGTATGTTTTGAAATTTGTTCATGATTGAGTTTATGATATGTTTGTCTTCATATTATTGAGGTTAGTACAATCTTGATTAATCTTAGACTTGTCTCATCACCCTAGTAAAAGTATGCATGCATAGAAGACATTCATTGATTAGGGTTATGACACTTATGATTGTACTAATGCACTATGGTGTTGTATGAGGTTGATGTTTTCCGCTAACATGAAAGGTACAAATCAAGTTCTAGATCAGGAACATATGACCATGGTGACACGAAGACAAAGACTCATGGATCACATAGAATCTCTACTTACGAGGTATGTATAATTTGGTTCTCCAATGCTTAACCTATGAGTTATGCAGGTTACTAAGCACAAGTCATTGAAGAGAACAAGAATACATTATGCGGGTATGTTAGACATAACTATCTAACATGATAATCCAGGTATGTTTTTCCTATATCAAGTTAGAATCCTACCTTGCGTTAGGATATTATACTTTTGTATGAATGATAATGAAAGTTGGAAGTTTAAGTAATCAAGGGCTTATGCATATTATGTTTCTTACTTTGATTAATGATATGACTAACCAGAAGAGTCCTATGGTCAAATAAGAATATGCATGAGTAAAAGAAGTCTTCCCTAAAACCTTGAATACTAACACTTATTACCTTTGTATGAAATGATCATTACCATACATAAGATTATTTAGAATCATAATGTTTTGATAGTATTGAGATTATACTAATGTATGTATGGTTATGTATGAGATCTCGAGGATAACACAATGGTGACACTAGTGCACACTTAAGCATGCATAATGGTCCAGGATGAGTATAAGTTCAAGGACAGGTAATCCAGGAAGCAAAGATCAAGAGGGAGCACACTCCAGTAGTTCCTGCAAGGAAGCAAAGATTGAGAGGGATTCCACCCTACAACTAATCAAAGATAAGTATTTGAATTGTAATTTATCTTATTACTTAAATGATGTTGTCCAGTCATGTACATACTTATGTTCCTAGATGCATATTAGAAAAGTTACATTAATGAACAAGATACTACTAATATACAAGTAATGGGTAAGTAGCCTATGGTACTGTACAACATTCCATTGCTACTTATCTAGAATGAAACCTCTTTGCTAACATGTTGGGAGTTGTGCACACTCTTAACAAATGTTCTGGTAGAGATGGAAGGCATCTAGAAAGTTACCGTGTGAATACAGGATATGGATAAATGTTGTATTGAAGCATTGGCTAAGATAATTGTATGACTGTATGACATATTTCTTTATGCATAATAATGTGTATTTGAAAAACTATGAGAATTGTCTAATCATGCAATTGAATCTGACTTGTAGGAAAGATTGTGTACAATCACCTACAAAAGAAGGACTACAACATTTGTTCCAACAACGAAGTTCAAAGAAAACTATATATTGAAGATATTGAAGAATCTGAAGTTCCAAGGATCTGGGATGCACTAATGGAAGAGTACCAGTCGATCATGAAGAATGATGTCTGGGATGTGGTCCCGTGACTAGAAGGGAAGTCTGTGGTGACTTCCAAGTGGATCTATAAGATCAAGCATGTTGCAGATGGTAGCATAGAGAAATACAAAGCGAGTTTTGTGGCTCGTGGATTCTCCCAGAAAGAGGGATAGATTATGAAGAGATTTTTGCTCCTGTGGCCATATACACTTCCATTAGATCAGTACTTGCTCTAGATGCAGTGATGAAATGGAAGGTACACCAGATGAATTTCAATACAGCTTTCTTGAATGGTGTAGTTGAAGAGGAAGTGTATGTGGAGTAGCCACTCGGGTTTGAGACACATGACAGAGGGACTCATGTGTGCAAACTGAAGAAAGCCTTGTATGGTTTGAAACAGGAACCCAGGACCTGGTACGGCAGGATAGATGGCTTCCTATCCAGTTTGGGATTTACTAAGAGTAAAGCGGACTCCAACCTTTACTACAAGGTTGAGGAAGGCAATCCAGTGATACTACTTATGTATGTGGATGACCTGTTTGTTACAGGTGAGGATAGATTGATTGTCGATACGAAGAGGACGCTTGCTGCCGAGTTCGAGATGAAGGACTTGGGTATGATGCACTAATTTCTAGGTATGGAGGTGTGGCAGAGCACAAATGGAATCTTCCTTGGACAAGGGAAGTATGCAGTAGAGATCCTGAAGAGGTTCGGGATGATGGACTGCAAGGCCATGGCCACACCTATGGCATCGAACTTGAAGATTCTGTGTGATGCTTCATCTAAGCCGGTTGATGCCACGATGTATCATCAGATGATTGGGTCCTTGATGTACCTGACGAATACGATACCAGATATCTCCTTTGCAGTGAACACCTTGAGCCAGTACTTGACAGATCCGAGACATGTTCACCTGATAGCTGCAAAGCATATTCTGAGGTACCTGAAGGGTACAATTGATTATGGGCTCAAGCATGATGTGAATCAAAAGTTTAACCTGAAGGGTTATGTTGATTCGGATTGGGCAGGAAGTTCCATTGATCAGAAGAGCACTTTGTGGTGCTGCTTCAGTATGGGATCCGGCATGATCTCTTGGTTTAGCAGGAAGCAGTCCTGTGTGGCACTGAGTACAGCCTAAGCAGAGTATGTCGCAGCTTGTTTGGCTAGTTGTGAGGCAGTATGGCTTAGGAAGCTACTGTCTGATTTGTTTGATCTCCAGCTGAGTGCTACTTGTATATATTGCGACAACCAGAGTTGTGTGAAGTTGTCGGAAAACCCAGTTTTCCATGACAAGTCGAAGCACATTGAGATCAAGTTCCACTATATTAGGGATATAGTGCAGAGAGGAGCAGTGAAGCTTCTGTATGTTGCGATGGACGAGCAGATAGCCGATGTGTTGACCAAACCACTGGCTAGAGTGAAGTTTGAGTACTTCAAAGAGCGGCTTGGTGTACTTCAGATCGATATTCCTTCCAAGGGGAAGTGATGAGTCCGGATACACAAACGCACATGAGCCATTCTCACATGGCGGTAGGTGTGTCCTCCCATGGTCCATATATAAGGGCTGGGGCCATTCCAACATGGTTGAAGTGTGTGTTCCCATGGTCGTTGATGTAAGATCTATGCCATTCGAGCATGGTTGAAGTGTGTCTTCCCATGGATGCAATATAAGTGTTGTGCCATTTGAGCATGGTTTAAGTGTGTCTTCCCATGGCTGCGATATAAGTGTTGTGCCATTCCTAGCATGGTTGAAGTGTGTCTTCCCATGGCTATGGATATAAGTGCGATGACATTCTCACATGGTTGAAGTGTGTCTTCCCATGGCATAGATATAAGTGTTGAGCCTTTCACGGATGGTTGATGTGTGTCTTCCCATGCTGGTGAGTGTAAGTGTTGTGTGATGTGCATATGGGTTGTGCTCCATGGACGATGACAATGATCTAATGATGATGATGTGACAGTATGGTACACAGGTTTTACAAAGGCATATAATTGGTCCTGATATGCTGTTGGAGGGTTTGAAGAGGTAGTGTAATCAGTCCTGGGAGATCTTGCATGTTTTGTAGAGGTAGTGTAATCAATCCTAAGGTGTACCTACTTAATGGCTTGCTCACACAGATAATGAAGACCTACATGGAGGATAGGTCTACATCCAGCATGAAAAAGGGCTAGCTCTGTAGAACTTCCTATGACGAGAAGAATTATGAGACAGCACCAGTGATCGAGATGTTGAGTATAGCAACAGTGATGATGGTGATGCTCCGTGATCCATTGTTGATGATCCATCTCCAAAATTGAAGACTTGTGCTTATATGTATTGATGACTTGTGTCAAGAGAATACCTTCCTAGTTAATAGGGAGTGTTGATGTATTTGTAACTTTGGAAGATATTCACTTGTATATTGTAATTGTACTTTATTGTATCCCCGACGGAGATGTATTATTCCTCCGATTGGAAATGTCGTCAGTTGTACTTGCATGTGTCGCAAGTTATATTGTAAGTGTCGTAACTTATACTTGATGGGTTATTAGACCACCTTGATGGGTTCGGCCCTATATGATTCATGTGGGTCAATGGGTTATTAGACCACCCTAGTAGGGGTCGTCCCAGTCAGCATTATGTTAAGTGGTTAATTTGGGGACGACCTAGTTGAGTAAAGGTCAAGTCAAGTTAGTGTATAAATAGAGAGTGTGACTCTCTCATTTTACACATTGTCTCATTCACTCACTTCGCATTAGTGAGAGAAGAGAAGGGTGCACACAAGTGGAGGAGGACCATGTTGCTGAAGACATCTATCTCTTGGGTTTGATCATGGTGATCCTTATATTGATGCTTATTCTATCTCTGAGGAAGTTGCGGGGTTTTTCACCTTCTTGGTTTTCCCCGGTGAAATGTTTTGTGTCTCTTGTCTCTTGTCTCTTATGCTTGATATGCTGTACATATTGTTCTTTCAGTTAAGATCCTAGATCTATTGAATTTATGCTCAAAATCTAACAAGGTCGATCTTTGTGAAGTATTGCGCTCCACTCAAACAATCCACCAATTCATCCATTCTCGACAATGGAAACCGATACTTGATCATGATCTTGTTGATAGCTCTGGAGCCTGTACACATCCTCCATTCTCCTCCCTTCTTCAGTGCTAATACTGCTAGTACCGCGCAAGGGCTCAGACTTTCTCTGATCAATCCTCTGTCCAACAACTCTTGGACCTGTCGATTGAGTTCTTGACCCTCTTTCGGAGTCATTCTATGCAGTTCCTTGTTTGGAAAACTTGATCGTGGAATCAAGTCGATCTGAAGGGATATGCTTCTCGTCGGTGGCAATCCCGCAAGCGCTTCGTCGACTACTATGCTCATGAACTCGTCGAGCATCTTTTCGACTTCGACCGGAATCCTCTCCATTTTTGACCTCTCGACACATGGTCCCTTTGGAATGATGGTGAAACATCTCGACTGTTTTTCCTCTTCCACGAGGAATTCCTTTGTTGGACGGATCAACACTCGCTTCTCTTAATAGTTGCTCTTGCCCTGCTTGCAGTCGGCTTGTTCCTCCTGTTTCGGCTTCAGAGTTCTTCGCATTCCATTTTTCCATACTGTGACTGTGTTGGCTCGACCATCATAGATCATCTTCGGATCATACTTCCATCGTCTCCCTAACAACAGATGACATGCGTCCATTGGAATTACATCGTACAGTACACTATCTTCAAGTTTCCCGACCTTGAAGTTAATCAGGCACTGTTTGGTTACCTTGACATGATGTCCTTTCTGCAACCAAGATATCTTGTAGGGATTTGGGTGTTCCCCACATCTCAAAACTGCTTTGTCAATGACCTCTATTGACACAAGATTCTCCGTACTCCCACCATCAACTATGGTTTTTCAATACCAGTCACCAATCCGCACTCTGGTTCGAAAGATAGCCTTCCGTTATGGTGGCTCTTTCTCGTCGCGTCGGTCGTCCAGAACCAACGTCTTCCTGGCTGTCATGGCTCAACTCTTTCTTTTCTCTTCTCGACTACTATCGGATGCTAACTTTTCCCTCTCATTGACTTTCTCATCTCTTTGACGTCTAGGTTTTGACTCTTCTGCAGCATGTAGGTTTTCTGGGAACTGATACAACTTGTGTCTAACTCCTCGACACTTGTAAAAGACTATGGCTAGTCTTCCAACTCCTTTTATGTCGGATGGGCCACCTCGACCATATGCACCTCGACCGTGGTTCTCACAACCATCGTGTCGGTTTTCCTGCCTTTTCTCCCTTGTGATGTCCCTTCCGCACAGCGGTTTTCTTCGATAGATTCCTTCCTGGTTCCACTACTTTGGCCTTTCGCGGAAAAAATATTCGCACCCCAACCAATAATCCTACCTTTGGTCATTATGGATTTCCTCGATAGTTTCTCTTATGCCTTCAGATCTAGTTGATATGCTTCACCGACTTCTCTGAATCTTGATAGGCTCAACTCGTCGTTTATGGCGTACTTCAAGCCGTTCACATACCTAGCAACAGCTTCTTCTCCTTCGTCGTTATGCCCCGACCTAATCTATAGTCTGTAGAACTCTTCTGTATACTCCTTCACGGTCATCTCTTTCTGTCAAAATTTTTGCAACTTATGGAACAAGGAAATCACATAGTATCCTGGCAAGAACTTCCCTTTCAGCTTAGTGACCATCCAGTCCCAAGACTTGATTTTCTCCTTGCCTTTCTTGACTCTGTCATCCTGTACATTGTCCCACCACAATCAGGCATGACCCTTCAACCTCAAACATGCGGTCTTAACTCATCTGGGATCCTCGATATGCTCTATGTCGAAGTATTTATCCATCTCTATGAACCAGTCGATCAAGTCTTATGGGTCCATACTTCCTGAGTAGATATGCACATCTATCTTTGTCCGACCCCTCATCTCCGTCAGAATCTTGATGAATTTATCCTCTGGTTCCTCGACTGCCTCTTCTCGTGCTTCCACCTCTTCGACTTCCTCGTTTCTATGGTCTACTGCATCAGGAATGCATCCACATCTTTGACTTTCTTTGATCGTTGCAACCTCATTAGTTAAGATTCTCAATGTTCGCACGCATTCGTCAAACATTTCATGATCAACTGTGACTGCTGCACCACGCACTCTTCGTCCAACTCCTCAGACATTAACGCCTCTGTGAGCCATTTTCAACCTTAGCTGAAACTCCCACTCGTCCAATCACAACCGGTATTTCTCAAGTCATGCACAACTCTATCCAACCGCAGCTGGAGTTATTCAACGCACTTGATACTAGATACCACTTGACGCAAGTCAGGTTAGTTTCACCACCTTCCCTGCTCACAGGATTCTCTTCCCGCTAGCTTTGATACCACTTGATGCAAGGTCACCTTGACAATTTTCTTGCTTAACAATTACACACGACACAACCACACGTTCACATGAACTAGATGTAAATAGGATGCCAGAAGTGGCTTTTATTACTTCAAATAAAATCAGTTACAATGCGAAATGCAAGGAATGTAAACAACTAAATTATGTCGGCCTCAACCTATTACAATACAAAATTAAATGCTGAGTTTCCTCTATGTGTCGACCTTCACCCTCTCACGGCCTCTGTTGAATGCAAGTTCTCCTTGAGCTATGGATCTGATATCCCCTCTGTTCGGTTGATGTGTGACTGTTCTCTCCAATCTACCATCAACTACCCGAACTCTGCTCTACCCTCCGATCCTCTGTTGATCGAACTCTCTATTCCTTACTTTGTGCCTACGCATTGTACTTCTACCCTGTTGGTCTCTGCTACGCATCCCGAGGTCCACTCCAATACCCGAGACACCCTTCCTCTTCCTCTGTTGAATCCTCTAGATCCTGCAGACCTACAATTGTCAACACCTCTGCTGTGCTGCACAATCTCTTCCTGTGTTGACATCTATCACGATACCAACCACCTGCAATAACTGCTCATAACTTCCTTATCAACCTCGAACGGCTACCAAGTACTCGCCTCGACTTATGACTTCTCTGACATTGCTACAGTAGTCGGTCTATGTCTCAACCATACTATCTTCCATCAGCATTTGGCCCCTTTCTCCTTACTTGGCTCATGCCCAAACCTGTCGATGTCATGGTTCGACCACATGTCGACCTACGATGCCTTCCACTATGACCCTGTTGTCTGTCGGCCTTTGACATGTCGACTCTCGACCTTTGCATATTCTGTCGATCTCATATCGACTAATGCTTGACTCATTGACTTCGACAACCAATCTTCTTTCGCACCAGTGGTCGTTGGCACCCCCCTGGCCGACTACTCATGTCGATCAACTTCGACTGATCTGCCTAGGTCCTGATTCTCATGCATCAATATAAGGAGGATAAATAAGGGGTTGTCGAGGGGAAAGAAATTTAACTAGATCCAAAGGCCCACCATGCACCATATAACCCCAACTAATGCTAGAGACCTGAGTTTTCTTACTTGGTTCACTTGGATGAATTTTAGGAATGGACCATAGTGAATTTACCAAATATTTGATGAGATCGTCTTCCATAACAAAATTCCTTTCATTTTGAATCCTTTGGAGGTAAACGAGGCCATTTTGTTGGCACAACCATTTTATTGGACCACCATCCAATCTAATTTACAATATCCTATGGAAATTAATGGATGTAGATGCCCTTCCCTTGATACATCATGAATGTTTCCCACCTATAGAGACTAGGTTCTCTAGCCTATATGTACATTATGTGGAACTTGATTCCTTAGCCACACAAGGATAATGGTTTGATACTCATGTGGAAAGACACCACCTCCATAATGGTTGCATTTATGCACAAGTATGGTAAGAAAAATTTCTATAATTCATCGTGGTCGAAATAATGTAGTACTAAATTAGTTGAATGATCTCATGAAAGAGTTGCAACGAAGATCCTAAGATGAAGAAATGCCAACTCTTGCAATGACGACGTGCCATCTACTTCGAGTGGTTTTTTCCCATCAAATGAGAGGCACTTAGCTATGGTCATGGCCACATTGGATCAACCCTAGGGGCATACCTACAAAATCCTCATTTAAGGACTAAGGCATTTGCAATAACGAGGCCAACAAATCTATTTTTGAATTAAACACCTCTCTACACCAAATTTCTAATCAAGAGTAAATTGCACAAGAGTTTATGAAACATTATAGAATGGTGTTTTAAACCTTGGGCCTCTCTATATAGAGGCAATAAGCTACCCAAAAATGCATTGATAGTGCTCAATGAAAAATTACATGAGTGAAGGTTAACACGAACTAGCCATACCTCTAGACAAGATTTTTACAACCATGCATGAGATGGAAAAGGACAAGGCATCTGGCCTTGATGGTTTCCCTCATGAATTTGCAAGGCCATCTACAAGTTTTTTGGGTTGGATGTGTTGCTTGGTTATCATGATCCTTTCGCAAGCAATCCTTGGGTGTGGGGATTGATAGAGGTCTTAAGAAATTTGTTCCTAAGGTAGAGGATCCAAATATTATTACCAATTGGAAGTCAACTACTCTACTTAACAAGTTTTTGTGAAATTATAGCCAAATCCTTGGCTTTGCTTATCAAACACATTCTTACCAAGATCATTCACAATGAGCAAGTGGATTCATTTGGGGAAGATATAAACTAGATAATATTATCGTGGTTTGGGAAGAGATGGAGTGAACCATGTCAACCATCTTCAACATCTTGTTCATAAAAATTGATTTTGAGAAGGCCTACGACCAAGTGGTGTGGCCCTTCATTCTAGCAATTTCAAGGTTTAGGTTTCTGAGTCCATCTATTAGAAATAGCATTGTAATCCTATTTTTGGAATTGCCTCAACTTGTCTTTCTATTAATAGACGCAAATAAAAGGAGATTGAATTCTAAAAGACCATAAGATAGGGTGCTTTCTAGCCCCAACTATCTATATTTTGATAGTTGAATCTCTTATCTATTTAATTGGCTTTAGGGTGACTTTGGGTGTATTTCAAGGGATTCATTTCCTCAACTAAGACACTAGGCAATTGATCAATGGCCACTGCGGATGACTCATCCCTAACAATCCTAAAGAATGCGACTTCCTAGACTCGGACCATGGAATTTTGGACACCTCTTATGTAGTCTTGTGGTCAAGTATTTAATGGGATAAAATGCAATTCTATAGAGAAAGTGAGCAGATATGCCTCATTGTTTGGCATCCAAAAATTGATCGTGCATTCAATCAATTCGAGGCTTCAAACTTTTACGCGTCCATTTTTCCTTCCAAGTATCTCCTAGGGACATATAGGAGATGGTTGTGCAATGGTTAGAGAACAAAATAGACAAGTGCAAGTTTCAAATATGTACCAAAATCCTAGCAGCAACTTAAGTATACTATTCTTTTTGTTGTGTCCCCTTAAAACACAACGTTTTCTAATTTATAAAAATTATTTTCTCTATGACAAAGGGAAATGGTTTCACAAATATAAATGGGATTTATGCTATGCTTTGTGAAATTTTAATGGCTTGGTTATCATACAAACCAAGATTCAAGCACACGCACTTTGTGCCAAGTGGGAGGTTCTGGGGGGAAAGTATTATGATAAAGTCTTTCTAGAACATTGACTTCAATAAAGGTTGTCATTGGCATGCATTACAAACACTTATGCTCACTCATTCTCGTGTTAATATCTCTAATACTTTTGTTGTTCGGATCATTTGGAAACCCCAAGGCATTGTTAAACCCATTCTCCATTGGAAGGAACCATCCCTCCAATCCACCCTATCTTTCAATGAGCACTGCATTTGGTGGTTACCTCTAGTTTTGTTTGATGGGAATCCCTAATCCCAGTCACATTGGGTCTCATCGCTACAACACTTCAAGAATGTCACACATTTTTTCTAATGATATTTTGGATATCTGCTCTAAATCTTGGACCCCTTGGGCCAAGGACGAGGAAATTTTCTTTGGCCTTTGCTTCTAAATTCATATTGGACTACATTCAAGGGCTTATTCTAGCGACTGGTTTTAAATCTTGGCTTCCCAACACCTCAAACTTGATGGCATGATCGACAATCAAGAAAGGCCACAACGTTCTCTAGCGATATTAATTCGATGATGCATTACCAATGGCTTTGTGATCCAAACCCTTCTTGAAAGACCAGTTGAACAAATATCTAGGGGGTTGAAATCAAAGCAAAAAAAATGGTTATTTAGAATTTGAAATATGTGGAAGTGGGGTTTGGATCCTAAAAAATCCTTTGTTGCTTGATTTCTAGCTAAGAGAGGTATTCCATTAGATAAGAGATTATTTAGACTTATTAGAACTATCTAGAAGCAAGGTTAGAACCTAAAAAAGACTTATTCTCTAATGTCTAGCTTTGTGAGGTTTCACATCAGATAAAATATTGTTGTACTTTGGAGTGTCAAACTTGCGCAATCCATAATGTCAACATGTTGAGACCCTTAAGCAGCTTTTATGATTATTCCATCTTGCCAAGGTGAGCCTAGGTTGAGTGTTTATGCCAACAATATCTCCTTGATTCCATTTCATGTAGCACTACATTATTAGGAAAATCCTTGCCTTGGGATACAGGATTCCTATTTGCATGGATGCATACATAGATGAGATACACTTTTGGCTTCAAAATAAAATATGATGTTTTTTTAAATAGCAATTTCTTCTCTTGGTATGGTGATTCATTGATCTGTGCCAACGTTTTAATGCAAATCACAATGCAAACAAAGAAGGTATGGATTTAAATTAAGCATTTATATTGTTCATTGGAGTACTAGAACAAGACCCCATGCACCATCAACAAATTTCCAACTAACTTGCCTAGCCCATATGGTCCTCATGGCACAATTTTCCCACTGGAGCGACTTGGTTTTTCAATTATCATCACAGTAGGCACACCGTCGAGCAAGTCAACAAAAGCATGAGAGGCACAAGTGCAAAGAGTTAGTCCTTGGGATCATCATGTAATGATGAACGATTCTCAAATTTAGATCTCACCATTTCAAAGGGGCCTAAGTCCCTAAAGCATCCTACTAATGGATGGTACCTTCTGATGTTGACCCTCTAATTTATGGTTGAGGCCCTAAAACAAACAACCATGACCATTACCTATTGATGTTGACCCTCCAATTTATGGTTGAGGCCTTAAACCTATGCCCTCATTTGACTAGCTTAGTTACTTCTTAGTGCTTATTTGCTAAAGAAGTTTCCCTTTTGCTATGTTTTTAGACATTCTGATGTAGATTCTATGTTAGTGGATATTTTGGCATAATTTGATCCATGTATCTTAAGTTTTGGACTTTCTTATGAAAGAATTGGATTTTTTTGGGTATTAAAGCTAGGTACAACAAGGTAACTTTTACACTGGCAACACCTCTGATAGATTTGAATGAGATTTTTTGAATTTTCTTCACAAACAACTACAAGACATGAAAGTAGCATGTGCTAGAAAAGTGTGGAAATCGTTTTTCGCAATGTAAAAGTAGTAAATTCCAATTGTAAAATGGAAAGTACATTGAATTCTCAAATTTGCTCCTTGTTTTTAAGAACAAGGAGCAATTGCCTAAATATTATGTCCTTTATAAAAGAAAAAATATGAATAAAAAAACAAGTGTTTGTCCTAAAATATTATCTTCTTGTGTGTGTTTTCTTGAGGTTGTCTTGTTTTCTTTAACTGCATTTCCATCTTTAGCGTAATAGATGAAGTTTTTCATGGGATCATAGTGTCTAGGTTTTAGGGTTATGTTTCAAAGTTATCATTATATGGTGATTCATAATAAAGGTGTTTGGTTTCAATGGAAGTATCCAAGCCAAGGAAAAACAAATAAAGAGAACTAACAAATGGAAAAGAAGGTGAAAATTGAGAAGTTGAATGGTTACAACTTCACTCTATAGAAAATAATGAAGATGTGTTTACAGATATTTCTCAGTTGTTGCCAGGCAGTGTATTCAATGCAAGTAGTGAACATATTTATGGATGATCCAAGAAAAGAACATTGGATATTTTTTTAAAAAATTATTCAATTATTCGTAAAGCGCCAAGGATTATGCCTCTTATGTTACAAATATCATGGCAATGATATTTTTTATTTGCACGGATTTATTGACACAGATTGTACTAGAGATGTAGATAAGAGAAAATTCACAAGTGCACATGTATTTATTCTACTTGGAAGAATAGTGAGTTGATGAATATGTTGCTGCAACAAAAACTACTAAATAATTTGTTTGATTCAGAGGCAGAATATGCTGCTGCAACAAAGGCTACTAAAGAAGTTTTTTTATTCAGACGCAGAATCTGCTACTTCAACAAAAGTTACTAAAGAAGTTGTTTGGATTATTACCAGTATAGAACCATATAACTTCAGTTCTATGAAGCGTCGATAGGGATCAAATCCCTTGAGGTGCAAACCCATTTTTATAGTGAAGGAAATGAAAGGTTTGCACCTCAACAGAATTGATCCCTCTAGGCGCTTCATAGAACCATAGTTATATGGGTCTATACTGGTTCCAATAACGGTCTCCGCATCAAAATGACGTGATGTTTTAACGCAATCCAAATAATCATGTATGAAGACAATCTATTAATGCGGATAAAATCGGATCTCTCTAGCCTAAATGGTTTAGGTCTAGTACAAAAGAGTACACAATATAAAATCTGTCCTAGTTAGATTAAATTGCAAGATAGTTCAAATGATGACTTACCTTATGATCGCAATTCATTTCTCATCGCTTGATCTATATTCAGTCCCTCGATCTCCTGTTGCAAGACAAGATAGAGCAAATGGAAACAAGCAAACAACGTGAAAGTATATGATTATGAATCTAACTAGATAAGCAGTCAAATAAGTGAATCATAAACAACATTAGAAGACATAACATGTTTATGGAAAGATGTTTATATTAAATGCAAATTGCAGCAAATACAAAGAAGAGAGAGTTACAACCAATGCTTTGATGTTATGACTCCAACTTGGATGATCTTGCCTCAAATATCCAAAGCCTCCTAATCTCCTATGGATGAAGAAGATATTCTGACCAAATTCCACCAGCATATGGGTGCATAATCCTTCCTCCCTAAATAACGGAGAGGTGGGTTGTATATACAGGTCTAAAGGGATATAATAGGTTGAGGATTTAGGGGAGAGGTATAAGGGATCATCCCACTAGGTTAGGATATCGATATCCACCTATCCAAGCATCTAGGGATAATCCTCCACATCACCAAGCTTCGAGAAGTCGCTCGAAGCTTCTTTTTATCCACTTTAACCAACTCTGACGCACCTTGCATGAAGGCAACTTGCATCAGAAGTAGATCATCGTGCCCTGTACAAAGGCACATTGCATCAGCAACACGCTCTGCTAAGGTGCAGAGTGTGTCACATTGAGTTCGACGTTCCTTACATGAAGTAAGGGTGCGTCGTGGTGACTACAAAAGGTAAAGGGAAAGGAAAACAACCTTCCTTCTGATGTTATAGCCCAGGAAAATTTAGGTATTAAGGCATAGGGATGACACATGACTCATGATGATGATATTTTGGTGTAATAGAATGCCCCCCAAAGCATGAATCTGGTAAAATAGAACAGGTGAAGTGCTTTGTAATATAAAGGAATGAGGAAAGAATCATCGGTTGGAATTGGACTTCTACAGTACAACTAACAGTCTAACTCGGAGATATATGTCTCACATGACTCATAACTTGGCTACCAACCAATACATTGCAGATCCATGGTAGTAAATATCGACTGAACACAATCATGGCTACTAGACACAATCGTAGATCCATGATGAGATGATAACATGACCACGACTAATACAAAGTGGATCCGTGTAATATGACTCAAAACAATCTCTAATGCAACCTAGGTGATATTTATGACTTAACCCAGGGTCTTCAAGCTGAACCCGCAATGATACGAATCTAACCATGTGATTACAATGTCTTGGAGTCGAACATGGTATAAACCACTTGATTGCCATTCATTGATGTATACCGTTAACAAGTGCGAAGGAAATCACCATTGATGTCAATGATTCCCAAGGTATCATAATACATACCATTGAATGTAAATCAATGAGCTAAGGTTGAACACTCAATGGAATATTTCAATCAAGAGCCAATGATGTGAACTCATGTTGAAAGCGAGGTAACCTTCCATTAAGGCATGCAAGCCCAATATACTTGATTGGTTTCTAGATTCAATCCTTGGATGAGGTGTTGAAGTCGACAAGGACAAATCGTCGAAGGAGGGCCATGATGTATTGCCCATCATCGACATGAAACATGATCAAATATGTTTTGGAGAAAATCAGATATTAGAGAAATGTATGAAACTGACTCAGGGAAGACTGACATGATAGAAGGTAGAATGACTGCAGATAATGAATCAATGAACAGACCTCTCTTGAACATGGGCATGGCATGACTTTGCAGTATTGACATGACAAGAACAACACCAACCCCTAATGCAACTGATGGTGGAAGCATTCTTTGGATGACTCAAAGGAGAAGTAAGACTCATGGAATTGATGTGAATTGAAGAAAAACAGATTACCCAAGTAATGGATGCATATGCAAACAAGTGCCATGTTCGAGAGTGATTAAGTACTACCATAATTTACTATGAAACATAAAATCTTTCCTTTTACCCATCATGATTAATGACTACCTCTTTGTTTTTTAACAAGCTTTAGGAGGGTAACAGATGCTCAGTATGGCTCAGTTAGTTTTTCAAAATTTACTTCAATCTGATCTAGGATCTTAACTGAGAGAACAACATGTACAACATATCAATCATGGACACAATAATGCAAGCACACAAGAGACACAGAGTTTACTTGGGGAAAACCATAAAGGTGAAAAACCCCAATAACTTCCTTAGAGATAGATAGAGCAATGATACAACCCAAGCATAAGAGATAGGCATCTCCTAGAAGCAGCTTCTCCTCCTCCACAAGTGCGCCACTCTCCAAAGAGTGTGTGTGAGAATAGAATGATCAAATAGAGTGCCTCCCGCACTCTATTTATACTTGACTTGACTTCCCTAATAACCTTTACTAGGTCGGCCTTAACTTAACCACATAACATAATGCTGACTGGGCCGACCCCCAATAGGGTGGTCTAATAACCCTTTGACCCACATGGCCGACCCCCAATGGGGTGGTCTAATAACCCTTTGACCCACATGACTTATACAGGGCCGACCCCAACAAGGTGGTCTAATAACCCATCAAGTATAAGTTACGACACTTACAATATAAATGACGACACTTCCGTATAGAGGAATAATAACATCTCTATAGGAATACAATACACATATAAGTGAAATACATTCCGAAGTTACATATACATCAACACTCCCTCTTAACTAGGAAGGTATTTCTTGACACAGGTCTTCCAGCACAAGTCTTCTTCTCTAGATCATTGTCATCGAATAATTGTCATCATCACTATTCCTGCTATCTCAATCAATCTCTAAATCTACTCATCATAGGAATTTCTACAGAGCCAGTCCTTTTTCATACTGGATGTAGGCCCACCACCTGCAGGTCTTCATCATCACTAGCCATACTGTGGAATCCTCAGGACTTATTACGTGCGTCACAAAACCTCGAAAGAGCATCCCAAGTTGTTACGGGTACACAACTCCCACCTATAGGATCTCTTAGGATCTTTTACATGTGACAGTCACAAAACCTTAAAAGGGTGTCTTGCCAAGCAAGAACCCTAAAGAGCATCTGAGGCCTTTTTCATCATGTCCAGATCTCCAGGTCTGATTACATGTGACTCCTACCACAAAACCTTAAAAGGGTGTCTTTCCAAGTAAGAACCCTAAAGAGCATTTGAGGCCTTTTTCATCCTATCCAGATCTCCAGGTCTGATTACATGTGGTCATGACAATGCCTCGAAAGAGCATCTGAGGCATTTTTCATCCTATCCAGATCTCCCAGGTCTACTTACATGCCATAGGACAATGCCTCTAAAGAGCATCTAAGGCCTTTTTCATCCTGTCCAGATCTCCCAAGTCTACTTATATGTCCTCCTAGAACAATGCCTCGAAAGAGAATCTAAGGCCTTTTTCATCTTGTCCAAATCTCCCAGGTCTGCTTATATGCTCATCTACACAACCTGTCCATGGCCACAGAGTATCAACCTGATACTCACCATACATCATCCTGATGTACACATGATCATCCTGATCATCATCACTGCATTGTCCTGATGCATGTCATCTGGAGCAACATCCTGAAGCTCATCATCCATGATCATCCTGATCATACAATGCATCCACCTGATGCATACACAGTATCTGCCTAATACATATCATCATACATGATCTACCTGATCATACAATGTATCCACCTGATAAATATACAAATACATGATCCACCTGATCATACCTGATACATATCAACATACATGATCCACCTAATCATACAATGTATCCACCTGATACATACACAAATACATATACATGATCCAACTGATCATATCTAGCATCCAACATGATGCATATACATACAAATGATCCAACTGATCATATCCAGCATCCAACATGATGCATATACATATGAATGATCCAACTAGTCATAACAAGCATCCAACATGATGCATACATACATATAAATGATCCAACTGATCATTCAGAGCAGAAACTCGAACATCGTCCTGATGCTCATCATCCAGTGCTTACATACACGGCCATGGGAAGGATCCTCCTTTCATCATGCTTGGAATGGCTCCAACAAATGTGTCCATCACTTCTTCCTCGAAGTGTCGTCAATCTGAAGAAAACCAAGCCTCTCTCTGAAGTATTCGAACTTCACTCTGGCTAGTGGTTTCGTCAGCACATCTGCAATTTGCTCGTCAGTTGCAACATACAGGAGCTTCACTGCTCCTCTCTGCACCATATCCCTGATATAGTGATATTTTATCTCAATGTGCTTCGACCTGTCATGGAATACTGGGTTCAGACAGCTTCACACAACTTTGGTTATCACAAAAGATACCAGTAGCCTCCAGCGGGAGAGCAAATAAATCAGACAGTAGTTTCCTTAGCCATACTACCTCACAACTAGTCGAACAAGCTGCAACATACTTTGCTTCGGTTGTACTCAGTGCTACACAGGACTGCTTCCTGCTAAACCAAGAGATCACACCTGATCCCATACTGAAGCAGCACCCAAAAGTGCTCTTCCTATCAGCAGCACTGCCTGCCCAATCTGAATCAACATAACCCTGTAGGTTAAACTTTTGATTCGCATCATACTTGAGCCCATAGTCAACCGTACCCTTCAGGTACCTCAGAATATGCTTTACAGCAACCAGGTGAACACCTCTGGGATCTGTCAGGAACTGGCTCAATGTGTTCATCGCAAAGCAGATATATGGTCTCGTGTTCGTCAAGTACATCAAGGATCCAATCATCTGACGATACACAGTGACATCAACCGGATCAGATGAAGCATCACACAGAAGCTTCAGGTTCGATGCCCTAGGTGTGGCCATGGCCTTGCAGTCCATCATCCCAAACCTCTTCAGGATCTCTACTGCATACTTCCCTTGTCCAAGGAAGATCCCATCTGCACTCTGACACACCTCCATGCCTAGAAAATAGTGCATCATCCCCAAGTCCTTTATCTCGAACTCGGCTGCAAGCTTCCTCTTGGTATCGGCAATCAAACTAGCATTACCTGTTACAAATAGATCATCTACATACAACAGTAGTATCACAGGATTGCCTTCCTCAACCTTGTAGTAAAGGTTGGAATCCGCTTTACTCTTGGTAAAGCCCAAACTGGATAGAAAGATGTCTATCCTCCCATACCAAGTCCTAGGAGCTTGCTTCAAGCCATACAAGGCTTTCTTCAACCTACACACATATGACTTCCTGTCATGTGTCTCAAAACCAAGTGGTTGCTCCACATACACTTCCTCCTTAACTACACCATTCAAGAAGGCTGTCTTGACATCCATCTGGTGTATCTTCCATTTCATCACTGCATCCAGAGCAAATACTGATCTGATGGAAGTGTACCTGGCTATAGGTGCAAAATTCTCTTCATAGTCAATCCCTCTTTCTGGGAGAAGCCACGAACTACAAACCTTGCTTTATATTTCTCTATGCTGCCATCTGCAGCATGCTTGATCTTGTAGATCCATTTGGAAGTCACAACAGACTTCCCTTCAGGTATGGGACCACATCCCAAACATCATTCTTCATGATCGATGGATCATGGCATTCTTCCATTACTTCATCCCACATCCTGGGAACTTCAATATCTTCAATAGATATCTTTGTTGCTGGAACAAATGTTGTAGTCCTTCTTTTGTAGGTGATGGTATACGATCTTTCCTACAAAACAAGTTAAATTGCATGATTAGAAACATCTCATATTTTTCAGAACAAATTCTTACACATAAATAAATATGTCATACAGTCATGCAATTATTTTAGCCAATGCTTCAATACAACATTCATCCATATCCTATAACTTTCTAGATGTCTTCCAATCTCTACCAGAACATTGTTAAGAGTTTGCACTACTCCCAACATGTCAGCGAAGAGGTTTCATTCTAGATAAGTAGCAATGGAATGTTGTACAGTGCCATAGGCCACTTACCCATTACATGTATATTAGTAGTATGTTGTTCATTAATGCAATTATTCTAATATGCCAAAATACACATCCTAATTCTAGGAACATCAGTATATACATCATTGAACAGTATTATTTAAACAATCAAATATGCAAGAAATGATAATTCAAATACTTATATTTGTTTGTTTGTTGGGTTGACTCCCTCTCAGTCTTTGCTTCCTTTCTGCAACTCCATTCTGATGTGGATTGTGAGAAGTGGTCGACTCCCTCTGAATATCTGCATCCTTGCAGAAACTACTGGAGTGTGCTCCCTCTTGATCTTTGCTTCCTGGATTACCTGTCCTTGAACTTATATCCATCCTCGATCACTATGCATGCTTACAAGTATCACTATTGTGATATCCTCGAGATCTCATACATAATCATACATTTATTAGTATAATCTCAATACTATCAGAAACACAATAGTCTTAAACATGTATAGTAATGATCATTTTAAACATAGATAATAAACATTAGTATTCAAGGTTTATATAGGACTCTTCTGGTTAGTCATATCATCAATTAAAGTAAGAAACATAATATGCCTAAACCCATGATTACTCAAACCTATAACTTCATGAATAATCATAATCAATCATGCCAAGTATACTTATATAAGATATCCTAACACAAGGTAGGATTTTAACTTGATATAGGAAAAACATACATGGATTAGTATGTTAGCTAGTTATGTCTAACATACCCACATGATGTCTTCTTGTTCTCTTCAATGACTTGTGCTAGTAACCTGCATATCTCATAAGTTAACCAGTATAGAACCAAGTTATACATACCTCGTAAATAGATCTTCTATGTGATCCATGACAATGGATGAATCTTTGTCTTCATGTTGCCATGATCATATGTTCTTGATCTAGAAGATGATTTGTCTTTCTTGGTGTACCTTTCATGTTAGCGGACAACATAAACCTCATACAACACCATAATGCATTAGTACAATCATAAGTGTCAACACCCTAATCAATGAATATCTTCTATCATGCATTCATAATTTTATTAAGGTGATACGACAAGTCTAAATTTAATCAAGATTGTACTAACCGTAATAATATGAAGACAAACATACCATAAACTTAATCATGAACAAATCTCGAGACATACCTGGATATGTCATACCTGTCGAGATTGCTTGTAATCTTCTTATGTAAGGCCTTGGCCTCATCTCCCTCTGAAACAGGAACTTCTTCACTTATGCAGGTGACCAATCCATTCTCTTCTAGGATTAACCCAATCCACTTGATTTGCAGGAACTGGATCTGGAGTTGGATTAGGGTTTGTCAGGGAAACCCTCAAAATTGAAACTTTGAATTTCAAACTTCTAAAAGGATATAAATATGCGCCTTGATGAGCAGATCAACCTGGTATACTCAGAATTTGAAAAATGCAAAGTTTCACCCCTCAAATTTGCCTTTGAAACTTCTCGATTCACTGGACATGACCCCGAACTAGGGTTTTATAAAGCCCACCTTTCTTCCCAATCAAAAGGTTCAATCCAAATTTCTAAGCTTCTATTTTTTTCTGAGGAGCTTCCAGCCGTGGTCATAGATTTCAAAAATTCCCATTTTTGCAGAAGCCCTAATTTTCCACTTTTCCGATCAAAGTCCTGAACTAGGGTCTGATCAAGCCTGGCCTTCTTCCCAACCAAAAAATATGATCTTGGTCTCTAAATTTTGATTTTTATGAGTAGCATCCATCCGTGCTCTCCGATTACAAAAATTCCAAATTTCTCCAAAACACTAAATTCCTGAAGCCATGAATGAAGGTGCTCAAAAAATAATTATGTTTTGACATAAATATGCACCTGATTGTTTCTGGTTTAACTCCGAACTTTCCAATCCACAGGGCCTGAAAATGTTTTCTATGGTAGCCTGACCTGTCATCTTTCCAACCCCACAGTTCTGACTTCAAATCGATTCTCTGAGAGAGAGAGATTTATGCCAACTGTCGCAACATGACCTATTTATGGGATAAAATAGGAGAGCGAACTTGTACGGCATTCCACGTGTCACTGGTTTAGTTTCGGCCTCTAAAAAAGTTACCTGAGAAAGTATAGTCCGTGCACTACCTGTCACTTTTTACGACATTTCATTTGGAGCTTCCTAGCCCAAGTTGTGACCGTTTTTCCTAGGTCACCTGTTTATGACTGAGATCTGGAAGAGGCAGAAACCCCAACTTGTACTGATCATAAATCACAAAGTACAATGAATTAGGGGTTTTCCTTTGGACACAAGGTACATGGGGATCTGATATTCGACCTGTAAAAGTTTCAAATTCGAAAACTTCACAAAAATGGATTTATAGCGAAAGTGCTACAATGACTGGTTTTTGCTATATCAAGCCCTAGCATCGCAAGTGTAACAAGTGTCATACATGCCATACCATGCCTTCTTTCAGGCTAGCTCTGATACCATGTTAGTTTTTCAGAATTTACTTCAATCTCATGTAGGATCTTAACTGAGAAAAGAACATGTACAGCATATCTACAGCATATCAATCATGGACACAATAATGCAAGCACACAAGAGACACAGAGTTTACTTGGGGAAAACCATAAAGGTGAAAAACCCCAATAACTTCCTCAGAGATAGATAGAGCAATGATACAACCCAAGCATAAGAGATAGGCATCTCCTAGCAGCATCTTCTCCTCCTCCACAAGTGCGCCACTCTCCAAAGAGTGTGTGTGAGAATAGAATGATTAAATAGAGTGCCTCCCGCACTCTATTTATACTTGACTTGACTTGCCTAATAACCTTTACTAGGTCGGCCTTAACTTAACCACATAACATAATGTTGACTGGGACTACCCCCAATAGGGTGGTCTAATAACCCTTTGACCCACATGACTTATACAGGGCCGACCCCAACAAGGTGGTCTAATAACCCACCAAGTATAAGTTACGACACTTACAATATAAATGACGACACTTCTGTATAGAGGAATAATAACATCTCTGTAGGAATACAATATACATATATGTGAAATACATTTCGAAGTTACATATACATCAACAAGCTCATCCTTTGGACGAGTCCAATCCCAATTTTTTTATGAACCTGAGATAGGAGGGGTTCGCCCCAAAACGGGCACTTCATTGTCATATTTTAATGAGTCCAAAGAAGGTAAACTCGGCTTCATTTCATGTTTAGAGAGTCTGAAAAGAACTAAAGAAGACTCCAAAGGTTCGTTTTTGTAGAAGTTAGTCTCCTCATCCGAAAAACGTTAAAATAATGAGAAGAACTCTTCCAGTCATGATTAACCGGAGTGCTCCTTTTTCGTAAATAGTATCTCTTAGCCCCAAAAAGGGGTAAACTATCACCAGAAATACGATCATTCAAACAATTTTAAAAGCATGAAAGTATCAAGTTCGCTTGGCGATCTTTTCACATTTAGGGAGTCTGAAAAGAGCTTAAAGAGGAACTCCAATGGGTTCCTTTTTCGTAGGAGTTTTATGAGCCTGAAAAAGTGATAAAATACAACTCAGTGACTTATTCTCATCGTTTTATGAGCACGAGAATTGACAAAAGTAAGCTCGATGCCATTAATGTTTGATCTTAATGAGCGGGATAATAGCATAAAAAATGCTCAAAGAGTCTTTCACACTTGACAACAAACATGAAATAACCACGATAACTGCTGAAAAGTTAAAACACTACTTTACTCCATCTGCAGACTCCAAAAACTAAGTCAAAACAACAAAATCAGGTGTTTAGACATGAAATATTACCAACTATAGTAAAACTAACCCATAAAAGAAAAAATTAAAATAAGAATATTCCATTTTCTTTTATGAAAAGGCCAAATAGTAAAAAATAGTTACCATTGTATTTTACCAAATTGGGAAGAGTGAAAACACCATTTGGAGTCAATTTTCAAACGTCTGCTGCAGAGGCCACGGTCCACCGTTTCTTGCCACGTCAGCGATAGGTAATCCTAAACTTTGTCCAGCATCTTTCTAATGGATTAGATTTTTGTTTTATGGTAATTTTTAGGTTTTTTGGCTTGTAAATGAGGGGATCATGCACGTTCTGGCCGACGCGCTTTCCCCTTATGGGAAGTACATCGAGGGCTCTCTGACGCACTTCCTGTATGGTAGAAGTGCATCGTTGGCACACTGTCTACATAGTCAGGGTGCGTCGGTGCAATCCCATAAGCAAAACTAAAAAATGGGGCAAAAAGTGTCTAATCCAATGGTTGAGAATGATAATAATGCTTGTTTAATTGGTATTTGGACAGGTTTGGACTCACACCATGGTCCAATGGAAGGAGAGAGCATGAAATGGAAGATTCTCAAGCGGCATATGACCCAAATTTGATGAATGCATTTCAGGAATGTGGCTTGTTGAAGTTCTTTCATGTACAGGGAATGAAGGCCTAGGTACAATTACTAGATTACTAGATTAGATTATGGGATCCGGATCACCAGCACTTCTATGTGGGTTCCCACACCCTTACTTTTGATGTGGAGGATGTATATTTTCTTGCGGCGTTGTCCAGGAGGGGAGCCCCAATTTCATAATCTAGTCCATGGGGAAACGATCAGTCTACTGAGAGCTTGATTTCTCAGTGGTGTACACTCGGTACCCAAATGCTTGCTGGTAAAATTGCCATCAAGAACGTACGAGACAAACCATTGCGAACGGTCGTGTTCACTATTAAGAGGGTGGCAAGGAGCAGGGCTCCTCACCAGGCCACCAAGGCCCACATGCTCTACGCTATTGAGTGCATGGTGCATACAGTCTTCAAATGGTGTGAGGGTCTCCTCACCAATGTCAGAGAACAAATCACTAAGTGACGTCAGGGTGAGCTAAAACAGTTCGGATATGGGTCGATCATGGTCTCATTCTTCTTGGAACGGGTCCCACTACTAAGGCCACAGGTGGATAGAGAGGATCTCAATCCGCGGGATCCTCACATGGTCAGGTGGTATGAGGTTATGGCCCGCCATGGCGGTGGGGTTCCAATCATTAGCCACGGTCCCACCTTCTTTAGGTGGTTACGCGGACAGCTCCTCATGATTAAGGACTATCCGTATGCAGGTACATACTTCAGAGGTGACCCATACTTGTGTTGGAATATTATCACCATCATTTTTTATATTTTCATTAATGCATGCATCCATTCATCATGCATGCATCTACATACATCTAGTCATCAGTATGGTGGTCTCCCCAACACCCGGAGCCTATTTTCATCCCCCTAGAGCCTGTCTACAGCCCTCAATATCCCTCCTACCTACCTGATGCACCTCGTTTTCCTCACCTGGATGACATATGCGCCTTATCTCACCTACCAAGAATTTAACAGTCAGTTAGAGCATTGATTGACCAGTTCTTGCATTTATTGCTCAGTTTAACTGCCTATAGCTCCCAGTTGTTTATTTTGGAGTGCCACTTGACCTTCTGACAGCCTCATGCACCCTCCTTGGAGTCTCCATCCCATTATTTGGGCTAACATGGCTCAGTTAGACTCAATTAGACTCATTTGACTGACTTTTAACTATTTGTGACTACTGCCACTGATTGGATGATGTCTCCAATGCTATCCGAGCTACACACTTAGGAGAATTCGAATGACCTTAGCTCAATTCGAATTCACTTGATTGTTATTGTATTGTATTCATTTTTCACAGTGCCAGCTTACAGTTGATGTACGATTATACTGCAGTTTCTCCATTTCTGAGTTAATGAGTGATTATTGATTCATTTATTCTTCTTTCTTCTCTGCTATTCTTGAGGGAGATTAGTGATATTTTCTCTAGTTTTTTTATCCATCTTGCGGATTATTACATGGTATCAGAGCTAGAGACAGTTATTAGAATTGCAGCAGTAGCAGTTGCAGCAATTCATTGAGCAACTGTCTTTCATTGAGCACCAGAATCCTGTGGATTTCCATAGCAATTCTTGGTGCAATTGTCTTGCATTCACTGGAGCAATCCAGTGAGGTCTAGCCAGGTGTGAAGGATTCAGTCGCATGTGTTCATTTTCCTAAGGAAATGTTCTCTCGATTTGCAGCAAATATCCATCAACAATTTCATTTGTTTTGCAGGTTTATTCAATCATTTGAACTGATCATGAATTCGACTTCAACGGCTACCTATGGATCAAAAACTCAATTAATTAAATTATTTCGAATGGAAGTCCAAGATGGAAATCTTCATGAAGTCCAAGAGTCTCTCTAGATTTTTGAATGGCACTGCAGTTGAGCCCACTGGTGCAGTAGAGAAATCCAAGTACTTGGATAAACTTGATGAAGCAGTAGGACTGCTACTCCTCAGCATTTATGAAGACCTTCATTTTCATGTCATTGATCTAGCAACTCCAAAAGAGGTTTGGTACAAGCTCGAATCTCTTTTTGGACAAAAAGATGACTTGAAAGGTCACAAATTGGAAAATGAGTTAGTCTCACTAATCCCTTGCAGCTTCGACTCCATAATGAGTTTCTTGCCAAGTTTAAAAATCTGATTTCACAATTGAAGAGATATGTAATAGAGAAGGAAGAGAATCATCTCATCCTTTCCATACTATCAAAATTGGGCCCTAACTACTTAGTATTTGTCTCCACCTTTCAATCAGCGAAGCTATCCATCCCAAAATGGAAGTTTCCAAGCCTTAATGACTTCATCTAGTCTCTCACACAAGAGGAGGACAAGTTGTTTCAAATGGGAATGATAAAACCCAAGATGGATTCAACACTTGCAGCTGCTGAGGTGAAGAGAGCGAATGGCAAGGGCAAGCAAAAAAAAATTGACAAGAATTCGAATTAGCAGAAGCAAAAGGAGGCTCCCTATCAGTCAAAAGGGGCTTCAAATTCCAAGAAGATCAAGCATTATCAAAAGGAGAAATCCAAATGTACCTATTGCAACATAGGATTTCATCCTGAGAGTTCTTGTATGAAGAAGACTATAGACATGGTGGCTCAGATACTTGAAAAGAATAATCTCCCAGTACCTGCATGTGCAAGGAAGAAAAATGTTGAACCTTCTAGATCTGAGGACAAGAAGAGATGTCATGCCCTCATGGCAGGTGCATTAAGAGAGCCCTCCTTCATCATAGATTCAGGAGCATCTAGACATATGTCTTCCTCCAAACATCTCTTCACTAGATTTGAATGCACAGTTGACCCTTCCATCATGTTGGGGAATGATTCTGAGGTCTCCTCTGAGGGGATTGGAAGGATCAAACTTGATCATGGATACTTCTCCGATGTACTCTATGTCCCTACACTTACTGCTAATCTGCTTTCGGTCTACCAAATGACCCATACTGGAGAGCCCAAGAGGGTGATCTTCTCTCCAAATGAGGTCGAAATACAAGAGATGGTTTTAGGAAATATCATTGCAAAAGGAGTTGCAAATCACAATTCGAAACTATATGATTTATCTCATTTTCTTCCTCTCTCCAAGCAGTCTGCTCTTCACACTCATGAAAATGAAGAGAGTAGGCTATGGCATGAAATATTTGGGCATCTCAACTAGACGTATCTGCAAGATATGCATACACAAGAGATGGTTGAAGGACTTCCCAAAGTCAAGTTTTCCAAGGGAAACTGTAAGGGTTGCTTGATGGGAAAACATCCTAAAAAGAGGTTTGAGAAAGGAAAGTCAAGGAGAGCCTCTCAACCCCTAGATTTGATCCATAGTGATGTTGCAGGGCCATTTCCAGATCTATCTTTGAACAAGGAAAGGTATATTCTTACTTTTATTGATGATTATTCAAGATTTACATGGGTATACTTTCTCAAATTAAAATCAAAAGTATTTGGATACTTTAAGCTTTTCAATTCTTCTGCAAAAAAAATTCAGATAGAAAGATCAAGGCCATTCGCACTGACAATGGGGGTGAGTATGTCAAAGGCGATTTTCAATCTTTTTGTGATGATGAAAGCATTAAGATGCAACATATCCTTCCCTATACACCACAACAGAATGGTGTTGCAGAAAGTAAGAACAAAACATTGAAGGAGATGGCAACTTGCATGCTCAAGTCGAAAGGGTTGCACCCTAGTCTTTGGGAAGAAGCCATCAACTATGTTGCTTACCTTCAAAACAGAGTCCCTCATAAAGGACTGAAAAATATGTCTCCTTTCGAAGCATGGATGGGATTCAAACCTAATGTATCTTATATTAGAGTGTTTGGATCTAGAGCATGGGCAAGGGTTCCAAATGAGGAAAGGAGAGCCCTAGATCCACAAAGCAGAGAGTGTATACTAGTGGGCTATGCATTGAGTAAAAATGCCTATAAGCTTCTTAATCCTTCTACTATGTCTACATTTCTTGAGAGGAGTGTATAGTTTGAGGAATGGCCTCGTCATGATGCTCATCTTGTTGAGCAACAAAGCTTTCCTACCACACCTCCATTGCTTGATGAGCTCCAAGAGAGAGAATATTCATCACATGACAGTTCGGATTCAGAGTATGAGAGTGAAGATTATGAAGAGCGAATGCTAGATCCAGATCCACAAGAACCTGAATATCTAGCACCTGACAGTGAAGATGAGCGATAGGAGATCCATATCCACAAGAACCTGATGATCTTTCACCTGATGACCCTCTTCTTCCGAGATGGGAAACCACTACTCTTAGATCTATCGGAGATCTTGTTGGTGATCCACTTGATCAAGGGAGAACTAGATCTGATTTTCAGAATGGAAGGTTTCATCCTTCTCACATTACTGATCCATTTATTGTCGATCGATCATTATTCGGTAAAGAGGGTCACTTGACTCCTTCTAGGGTGAGTGATGCCATACTACATTAGCATCCTTCAGTCTATTTTGAGGGAAGGATTTCTTCCCACTGGTTTTTCCCTCTTTCCTCACTTTATTATTTAGATTATTGTATGGGGTGACATTTGGTCTCAGTCACCAGGGCCCTACTATTTAGTTTCTTTTGTTATTACCTCATAGTATATCTTGCAGGGGGGTGTTGGAATATTATCACCATCATTTTTTATATTTGCATGCATCCAATCATCATGCATGAATCCAGTCATCATGCATGCATCCAGTCATCATGCATGCATCCATGCATCATGAATGCATCCAGTCATCAGTATGGTGGTCTCCCCAGCACCTGGAGCCTATTCTCAGAGCCTGTCTACAACCCTCAGTAGCCCTCCTACCTACCTGATGCACCTTGTTTTCCTCACATGGATGACATATGCGCCTTATCTCACCTACCAGGAGTTTAACTGTCAGTTAGAGCATTGATTGACCATTTCTTGCATTTATTGCTCAGTTTAACTACCTATAGCTCCCAGTTGTCTATTTTGGAGTGCCACTTGACCTTATGATAGCCTCATGCGCCCTCCTTGGAGTCTCCATCCCCTGATTTGTGCTCACATGGATCAATTAGACTCATTTGACTTACTTTTGACTATTTGTGACTACTACCACTGATTGGATGATGTCTCCAATGCTATCCAAGCTACACACTGAGGAGAATTTGAATGACCTTAGCTCAATTCGGATTCACTTGATAATTATTGTATTGTATTCAGTTTTCACAGTGCCAACTTACAATTGATCTATGATTATACTACAGTTTCTCCATTTATGAGTTAATGAGTGATTATTGATTCATCTATTCTTCTTTGTTCTCTGCTATTCTTAAGTGAGATTAGTGAGATTTGCTCTAACTGTGTGATCCATCTTGCATATTATTACAACTTGGCCCTACCTAAGAGTGAGCAGTGGGGGAACCTAGGTAAGAACGAAACTTTGTTTGTGTTTTTTTTTATTTTATAGTTTTTTATATTTTTTGAGCAGTGTTGATGTTTCATATGTTTTTTTGATGCAGATATTGGTCCATGTAGACCGGCAGGGTCTTCTCCCATCGCCAGGAGAGGAGCGGTACGAGTGTTGGCTTGTTTTTGCAACCAAGCTTATTGCAATGGGCACCTGCTAACTAGTAGCAGCAGTTTCAATAGAAATAAATAACAAACTAATCTAAACTATATTAATCATGGATCTATGTGAAGTAAATAAGCAAATAATGGAAATATTATAGAAAGCAAAAACAATTGTCAATATGTAAAAGAAACGATTTTGTATTAAGAATAGGGGCAAGCAAGTGCTTGCAATGGTAATACCTCCAAGTGGTGAAGATTGTTGAGTAGCTCCAAGGGTGAGCAGCTCCAAGCTCCAAAGGTCCCTTCTTCTCCAATGCTTTCTAGTTTGTGCAAGGCTCAAAAAGGTGGGAAATGCTCAAAAGGGATTTTGGTAGCATGAGGATAGGATGATGGATGGATGGAAAGTGAGGAGCCTCTACCACCTTTTTATAGTTTTTGGTGGTGGGGAATACCATTATGGTTTTGAGGAAACCAATGGTATTGACCAACATGGTTTAGGTACCTTTTCCCTCCTTTTTCCTTTTTTGAATATTTTGAATATTTTTATTCCCTTTTTAATATTTTTGGGAATTATGGACCCTTTTTTAGGGTTTTTTTATGCTTTTTGAGGAAAAATATTCATTTTGAATGGAAAAAGGGGTGTATTAAGGTCTTTTGGTGACCTTTTGGTGGCTTTAGAGGCTCAAATGATGGAAAAGTGGACAAATGGGTCATGTGAATAAGGAAATGAGCTAGTGAGCACTTTTTGGGTGTTAACAACGAGATATAGGAATTGCTCATTAAGACGCAGCAAAGGAGTTAGATGAGTTGGAGAAGAACCTCCAGGGACTGACGGTGGATATACCAGACGCAGACATATCCATCGATGATAGTCCTCGCAGGTACTAGCACCGTACAGTTGGAGTTCTTGGGCGCTTCAGTCAATTGCTCTGTAGAGTAGCCCAAGCGATTATCTGCTATCATGAGCATCCTCAGGGATAGCTCATACATGATGTATATGTATTGAAAGCTACGAGCTTCAAACTTTTTGTATCTATGACCTACTAAAATCTCATACACTTCAGATTTTTTACTAGTACTACATTTTTTGTATTATACCGACATGATGATATATATATATACAAAACACTATTCACGACTTTATATACTTTGTTTCATTGATGATTATGGGATCCTTTGCATGTTTAGCTTACACTATAGATAATTTACATGTTATGTCACTTTTTACGCATATGTTTGATAGGATGTTTATGAATGTGCAATGTACCAATCCAATATGAAATTGGCCAAAGAGTTAGCAACAGTGTTCATGTCCCTAGGAATATGAAGGTATTGAATGGACACAAAGGACCTTTCCAAGAGATGTACTCGTCGGTTTAGATAGAGTAGCATAGGGTCGCGGATAGAGTATACACGGTTGAGATGAGAGACCACTAATTGTGATTCAAGGTGGATGACAATGTGGTCCATACCTAGGGAAAGAGCGTCGGTCAACAATCCAATCACCGCATGATACTCAGCGGCATTGTTGGTTGCGTATCCTAGACAACTTCCCCCTAAACTAATGAGCTCGCCGATATGGGAATATAGTACCCATGCTGCCGAAGCGAGGCTACAGGTATGTCAGTTGGCGTCGTCTGCAAATGCAAAACACGCTTCCATAAGCACATCCAGGAAGAACATGGTATAAACGTAAAGACAAGATCCTAACACACTCAAAGTAAAGCGTTACACCACACAAAACACACATCATGTACAATATCTACATAGTACTAATACATAAAATAATTAGGCATAGTACCGCTTCAGTTATATCCCATTGTGAGGCTCCCCCAAATATATTTCGTCATAGTCCTCAAGTTCATACGCACCTTTTTCCAACACACGCTTAACTACATATGGACCGTGCCACATGGACTCAAGTTTTCCTGCCCCCAGTTTATCATGTTTTTAGTCATATATAAGGAACAAATATCCCTCATTGAAGATACGAGGTTTGAATGATTTTTCATACTGGGCCTTGATGTGCTTCTTATGTGCTTCATTGGCCAGAGCAGCATCACAGTGGGTTTCGTCGAGTTTTTCCAAGTGTAGAAAGCGTTATTCCTCGGCGATAGTGTTGGGTAAGAGTTCAGCAGCGATTTTCAATGACGGAATCCCACACTCTATCGGTAGTACTGTCTCTAGTCTGTATACCAATTGAAAAGGAGTGAATCTAGTGGCAGTTTTGACGAAAGTCTTGTACGCTCATAGGGCTGAAAAAAGCATAGTGTGCCAATTGGACTTATGTGTTCCTACCATCCGTTGAATCATGGTTTTCAAGACCTTATTGATGGCCTCTACTTATCCATTCAATGGAGGGTAGTGAGGATTTGAGTTGTCATGTCAAAAACCCAGCCTGGCGCTTAATTCATCCACCATCTTGTTCTGGAAATGGGATCCATGATCAGTGACGATGGCTTTGGGGACTCTGAATCGCGCAATGATATAGTTAAACATAAAGAGTGCGGCAGTTGTATCATCTTCTTTGTATGTAGGCATAGCCTCATCCCATTTGGTAAAGTAGTCGACTGCGACAAAAACATAACCATGCCCCTCGGCTGAGGTAGGCTTACAGTGCATGAATTCGATGCACCATTTGGAAAAGGGATCGACAACGATAATTGGATGTAG
This sequence comes from Larix kaempferi, assembly GCA_027924585.1. Lineage (NCBI taxonomy): Eukaryota > Viridiplantae > Streptophyta > Pinopsida > Pinales > Pinaceae > Larix > Larix kaempferi. The sequence continues at coordinate 2,690,866 of BSBM01000368.1, forward strand.
TGGGGCAGGATGAGAGCACCTTTTGTGATGAAAAATCAAGCAAGGTGCACACTTCTTGACTGCTTCAATACAATCGTTGAAGATGGAAGGCCAATAGTATCCAGCGCGTAGTATTTTCTGAGCTATATACATCCCAAAAAGATGACTGCCACATGCCCCTGAGTGACAATCATTCAGTATGTGTTCAGCCTCCTCATGAGTTAGGCAACATCGGAGAATCGAATCGACACCATGATGATACAACGTGTCACCAATAATTAGGTAATACTTGGCGTGGTGAAGCACACGAAGACGTTCGTCGCAAGATAATTGAGGATTGACCCATTGGGCCTGGAGATACAATGTGATGTCTCCATACCATGGGTCAAAAGTACTAATAATAAACAAGGACTCAACAAGGAGAGAGTCCATGGGCTCAGTTTCCGTATCACTACGGAGAAGATTGCAAATCATCTCTGCGAAAACCAAATACTTTTTAGACTTAGCCTTCTTAAATTGAAGATCGAATTCCTGAAGAATCACGATCCAGGGTGAATATTTCCCCCCTAGTACCTAGCGTGTGATAACATGGTACATGGGGTTAGAGTCGGCAATGATGGCGGTAGTGCGGAGGAGGATATAATGGCAGAAATTTTAGATAGCAATGACTGCTGCAAGAGCTAGCTTCTCGGCATGTGAATACCGTGTATCAGAGTCAATGAGACCATTACTAAGGTAGTAAATCACGTGCTCCTAGGAGTTACTATCCTCCTAAACCAAAACCATAGCGACAGTGGTAGTGGAAGCAGCAAGATAAAGGATGTAATCCTTGGTGTAATTGGGAGGTTGTAACATGAGTGCATGGGTGATTGCATGTTTTAGGTTGTCGAAGTATTGTTCAGCATAATAATCCCAAATTAAAGGGACATCCTTCTTAAGCAACCAAATGTATCCCTGTGTCTTTTTAGTGAAATTGCATGCGAAACGCCTTAAATAGTTTTCCTTGCCCTACAAAATTTGAAGTTCCGGTATATCTATTGAGGGTGGTAGAGAAACAATGGCTTCCACCTTCAGTGAATCAATACGGATCCTGTCTTTCAAAATTATGAATCCTAAAAAGCGTCCAAACTCGAAAGAAAAGGTGCACTTGTGAGGTTTGAGACGAATATTGTACCACCTACATCTGAGGAATATAGTCGTCAGATGATCAATGTGGAACTCTCAACGATTCGAATGAGTAGGGATATTGTCCAAATAAGGTTCCACAAAGTCCTTCGCATCATGGAAAGCATATGACATAGCCCGCTGGAATGTGGCACCAACATTTTTAAGGCCAAAAGGGAGTTTCCGGTATGAAAACATACCCCACGGGCATATGAAAGCCATCTTATGTTGATTGGCAGGGTGGATCTCTATCTGATTCTAGCCGGAAAAGCCATCCATGAATGAGAAGATAACGCTTCTGGCATAGTTGTTGATGATCTGGTCAATAAACGGGGTAGGGTAGTTGTCCTTGGGACAAGCCTTATTTAAATCCCTGTAATCAACATAGATACGAATGGTGCCCTGTTTTTTGGTAACGGGGACGACATTGGAGACCCAATCTATTAAGGCTACAGGATAATGTTGGTTGTGGAGATTGTCACGTCCCCTCAGACCTCCCTGGTCACTGGAGACCATGATCCATTTTTTTTCTCCAAAAACCATGATTGTGCGCCCATACACACAATTGGAAAAGAAAACTCAAATCCACAATCCGCATCCCGAAACCCACAACCCGCAGTTGTGGATTCGGGATTACGGAAATCCCAATGCGAAATTGTGTATCTGGCGATCTGGAAACCTGAAACCCGCAATTTCGGGTTTAGGAGTGCGGAAATCCCAAACGGTCAATCTCGATTCCTACAACCCAAAACCCGAAACCCGTGGTTTCGGGTTCGGGAATGCGGAAATCCCAAAACTCCCAACGTGAATTTTGGCATGCCCGCAACCCGCTATTCGCTGATCCCGCAACCCGCAAGTCATTAACCCCGCAACCAGCAAGTCACTGACCCCGCAACCCGACACTACAGGTTCGGGAATTGCTGGATCCTACTTCTGTGAGGGAAACCTCACCAATCTTCCAAGGGGCATAACTCCTTCCTCCAGTGTCCAAATGGGGCAAGGTCGGTATCGTTGGAAAGCTCTTGGAGAGATCCATCCAATGGTGACATCCCCTTGACCAGGTAAGGCATCTAACCTTCTCATTTCCTTCTCTGAAGTTCTGTTCCTACCCACACTTGAACATCCCAACCTTCAACCTGCCAAGGTCTGTCATGTATCTAAATATTTAAAGAACAATTAATTCAAATATTAAATGTAATATTACTTAACGAAATCGTAGGGACACTCTGTTCCTTTGAAACGGTGTGTTTAAACCTATAAAAAGGTTTTCTCTTTTATTGTAAAAATCATCATTCATTTTATAATCATTTATTTGTGGCTTAATTCAAATACAATGTGGATTTAGAAGAATTTTCCGCTCTGTGTCTGCTCCAAGTGGTATCAGAGCCATACGGCTCCTCGGCAACTTTCGCAACTCCATTCACCTCCACTCCCTGCGCTCTTCACTTCCGCAATCCATCACCTCCGCCATCCCTCGCTTCCATCCACGCCTTCACCTCCGCTCCAATGCAGGATCCCACCTGCGTCTAGTTCCCGCCACCTCCACTAGCAACACCACCCCCGCTCCTTCTTCACTCCACCTGCTACACTCCTCTCCCTACCCTCGCAGCGCCTTCTCCATCCTCCACGCATCTTACTCCTCCACGCATTCCACGACCCTCTCAGCCTACACTCCTCACCCTACACTCCTCGTCCTACCCTCGCAGCGCTTCTCCTTACCCCGCCTCTCGCTCCCCCACTGCTGCACTCTTTCCAAACCACGTCCTCTCCCCAACGCTTCCCACCTTCCCGCCGCAACCTGCACACATTTTCAAAATTCCAAATTAATAAATAAATTTTTTATTATAATAATATTATTATTATTATATAATAATTTATTTATTAAAGTTTTTTTTAAAATTAATATATATATATATTGAATTTTTACCTTTGTATTTCAAAAGTCCTCCCTGCACAAGGAAAATGTCAGAGATGAATGAAATTAAGAACAAAATGGCATATTTAGAGAAAAACCAAGCTCGAGACTCTAAAAATATCGAAGGGTTACTCTCAAGGTTCGACCAAATCAAAACAGAGCTACACGATCAACTATCAGGCACTGTCAAAAAGGAAATCGCATGGGAGCTGGAAGGATTAAAAAGGAAGATATCAAAAGAGATCGAAATCGGAGTAAACAAAATCAAGCAGTCCTTAGAAGGAACAGTTACCATAGTAGTTGGCAATATATTAGCGACAGTTCATCCATCCTCAAGACAATTCCTATCGAAGAGATCAGTCATGATCATTCTTCACATCCTAAACAACCGCTCTCTCCTCCAAAACCACCAATAGGTGGATATCAAATGAAACCTAAATTAGAATTGTCAAAATTCGAGGGCGAAACAAAGCAGAGTGTGGTGTGGATCAACAAGGCAGAGGAATTTTTCTCCATACACAATATCAAATCCGAAGAAGAAATGATTAAGTATGCTTCAATGCAACTAGAAGGTCGGGCATACAACTGGTATATGTGGTGGAAGATCACAACAGGGACAACTAAGCTCAATTGGAACATTTTCAAAAATGACTTCTTTAAGAGGTTTGACGATTTAAAAGAAAAGGACTTCTTCGCAAAGCTCACCAGACTACAGTAGAAAGGTGACGTTGATGAATATACTGATGAATGGGAAGCCCTAGCAACACGTGTGCCGGTACTCACAGACAGTCAGCGTCTACAAACTTATATGTACGGATTGAAATCATATATCAAGGATGAACATGAACTACTAAATGTATCAACCCTGGACAAGGCTAGACGCAAGGCAAAAATCATTGAGGAAAAATTCAAAAAAACTTGGAACAAAAACCATGATAAGGATCGAAGGTTCGTCCAAAATACCAATTCCGACACAAAATATCGGCCTCCGCAGCTAATAAGTGACAACAAAACCAGTCTAGAAGCCCAACGAATGAAAGAAGGGAAGTGTAAGTACTGCGGAGAGAAATGGGACCCAAGACATAGTTGTTTGAATAAAGAAACCACCAAAAACCTATATCAATGTGAAGTAGAAGAGGAAGAAAAATCAGACAGTGATGAATCGAATATAGAAGATACAAGTGATCTCCAAAATCCTCCCTCAGAGACAGAAGATGAAGACACACCCAAGATATCAATTGCGGCCATAACCGGAATCCATCAGCCACAAACATTAAAAATTAAGGGGCATATCAAGAATAACAACATTGTTGTCCTAGTGGGCACAGGAAATACCCATAATTTTATCGATATAAGTGTTGCAAAGAGGCTTAACCTTTTCATATATCCAGTACCTAACATGAAGGTAATGGTCACAAATGGGAAGAAGATCGAAAAGGTGGGAAAATGCCACAAAGTTAAGCTGTAATTACAAAATTATAACCTTGATTCAGAATTCTATGCAGTACCCTTAGTGGGAGTTGATGCAGTATTAGGAATTCAATGGCTGCAAACACTAGGTACCTACAAAGCCAACCACTAAGAACACTTTATTAAGTTCAGGTGGCAAGGAGAAAAATACAAGTTGTATTGTTTCCAACCCCCTCGCACACAAATTGTGTCATCCCACAAAATGGAGAAGCTAATTCAAAAGGGAGCACCTGCATATGTTGTACAATGCCAAGAGATGGAATTAATAACTTCAGAAGCGGTTAAACCAAGTCTACCAGAGATCCAAGGACTAATCAAAAAGTACAAAAAAGTATTTGAAGATCTCCCCATGGAGTTACCACTAGAAAGGAAGATCGAACATGTCATAGAAATCAAGTCTAGATCAAGCCTCGTCAACGTTAAACCCTATAGGTATCCACAACACCACAAGACAGAGATTGAAAGATTAATCTGCGATTTTCTAAAATGTGGAGTGATTGCAGAAAGTCAGAGTCCTTATGCTGCACCAGTAGTACTGGTACGAAAGAAGGACGGGTCTTTTAGACTATGCATCGACTACAGAGGACTAAACAAGATAACTATTAAAGACAAATTCCCCATTCCATTCATCGATGAAATGTTGGACGAGCTTCATGGCGCAAGGTACTTCTTGAAATTAGACTTAAGGTCAGGATATTACCAAATCAGAGTAAGGCTAGAAGATGTGGCAAAAACAGCTTTCCGAACCCATGAAGGTCATTACGAGTTTAAAGTAATGCCTTTTGGGCTAACTAATGCCCCAGCAACCTTTCAAGCAACCATGAATAACTTATTTCAGCCATTCTTAAGAAAGTTTGTATTAGTTTTTTTCGATGACATCTTCATATACAGCAAAACATGGAAGGAACATCTCGAACAAGTACTAACCATCTTAAAAGCAAATCAATTCTACGCTAAGATGTCCAAATGCACGTTTGGTAAGGAGGAGGTGCACTACCTTGGTCATATAATATCCAAGGAAGGAGTCAAGGTGGACCCAGAAAAAATCAAATCAATCATAGAGTGGCCCAAACCCACTAACATATCTAAGTTAAGGGGATTCATCGAGCTAACTGGATATTACAGAAGGTTCATCCGAAATTATGCACACATTACCGCTCCCTTATCCAACCTTCTAAAAAAGAATGCATTCCAATGGAGTGAAAAAGCAGACAAGTGTTTTGAGGCATTGAAAAGAATTATGTCCTCCACACCTGTACTAGCTACCCCAGACTTCTCCAAACCCTTCGTAATAGAATGTGATGCTTCAGGTTATGGTTTGGGAGCAGTACTAATGCAAAATGAGCACCCGATAGCTTTTGAGAGCAGAAAACTAAATAAACGAGAACAATTGAAGTCTACATACGATAAGGAAATGTTAGACATTATACATGCCTTAGCAAAGTGGCGACAATACCTCCTAGGTAGTAAATTCATGATCCGCACAGACCACAATAGTCTTCAATATATACTTCAACAGAAGACACTATCCACAGAACAACAGAAATGTATAGAAAAAATTGTTGCTTTCGACATGGAAATAATACACAAAAAAGGGAAGGAGAATGTAGTCGCAAACGCTCTCTCCAAAAGAGATGAAGATATGACTTCTTACTCCATTTTAGTTGTGATCCCAGAATGGCTAGATGAAATACGAAGCGAATATGTCAAGGAACCAGAGACAAGCATTATAATTAACGATCCCAATCACAACACCAAGTTTGAATGGAAAAACGATATCCTTTAGTATAAAGGGGGGATCTATTTAAAATCAAACTCTAAATTCAAGGCTAAAGTAATGAAGGAATCCCATGATTCACCAGCAGCAGGACACGTAGGATTCTTCAAATCTTACTATAATGCAAGAAGGTCATTTTTCTGGAAGGGGATGCAAAAAGATATCCAGCAATATGTGGTAGAATGTGACAAATGCCAGAGGAACAAAAGTGAAAATATTTTAACCCCAGGGTTACTCCATCCCCTACACATTCCAAACTAGAAATGGGAAGAGATATCAATGGATTTCATCGATGGGTTACCTTCGTCAGAAGGAAAGGACAAAATCTTTGTAATGGTTGATCGATTAACCAAATTTGCACACTTCATGGCAATACAAAAGATAGACACGGCAAAACAAATTGCAGATGTATTTTGCAAGAATATCTACAAATTACATGGCTTTCCAAAGGTCATTGTCAGTGACAGAGATGCAAAATTCAATGGGAAATTTTGGAGGGCATTTTTCAAACAAGTGGGCACATCACTCAATATGAGCTCAGCTTATCACCCCCAAACTGATGGCCAGACTGAAATCGTAAACAAATGCTTAGAAGCCTATCTACGTTGTTTTGTAACAGATAAGCAAAACCACTGGTCTCAATGGTTACATCTAGCCGAATGGTGGTACAATTCAACATACCACACCTCGGCAAAAATGACTCCGTTCCAAGCCTTATATGGGTATGAACCTCCAAATTGGAAGGAATTGATTCTATGCAACACTAATGTTCCTGAAGTAAGGTACCAACTAGAGAAAACTCAAAAGGCAATTGAATTACTCAGAGACAACCTAGTCACGGCACAAAACCGTATGAGGAAACAAGCCGATCAACGCATGACAGAGAGAGAATTTGAAGTACGAGACTGGGTATTCGTAAGGCTCCAACCTTATAAGCAGATATCTCTTAAACAAAGAGGAAAAAACAAGTTGGCCCCAAAGTTCTATGGACCATATCAGATCACCAAAAAGATTAGTCGAGTTGCGTATGAATTACAATTACCTGCTAAAAGTCGTATCCATAATGTCTTCCACGTATCATGTCTCAAGAAAATGTTGGGGCAACATCAAACAGTGCAAACAATACTTCCTATGTTAGATGACGAAGGGAAGATCATTTTGGAACCAGAGGCAATCATTGCAACTAGAGAAAGAAGACTTCGTTCTCGAACACTCAAGGAATATCTCATTAGGTGGAAAAATTTTCCAGATGAAAACGCATCATGGGAGACAGAACAGTTTCGCCAACAATACCCGTCTTTACCCTCGCTTTGAGGACAAAGCATTTTAAAAGACAACGGCAATGTCATGTATCTAAATATTTAAAGAACGGTTTAATTCAAATATTAAATGTAATATTACTTAGCGAAATCGTAGGGACACACCGTTCCTTTGAAACGGTGTGTTTAAACCTATAAAAATGTTTTCTCTTTTATTGTAAAAATCATCATTCATTTTATAATCATTTATTTGTGGCTTAATTCGAATACAATGTGGGTTTAGAAGAATTTTCCGCTCTGTGTCTGCTCCAAGGTCCCCTCCTGCTATCTGACCCACAGAGGTCCCTTAAACCACTTCCAGGGCTTCTCTAACTTCTCAAGGATCAAATATAAATACACCTTTCCTTCACAAGGTTAGTACACATCACATTCATTACCAAAAAAATGGGGCTCTATCATACATCCTCACATATAAAATGCATCCACATACTTAACTCACACATCTATCATATGCAAGAATTACAAGCATTAGTTCCTGCAATACAAGATAATACACACAGTGAATTCAGCCTGTTACTCAGGCCTGTGCATAACTTCATGTCAACCATTCATTTAACCATGCATACAACAATTCCATGATTATACAAGCATTCATCTTAATAATGCAACCACATCATTTCCCATAACAGAATACTTATCTTTGAATTCTGAAGCAACTGGCTAAGTGAGAGCAACATTCCACCCAACCTTAGATATATGTCCAGCCTATACTCTTTCGGCTGAGAGATCACCCCCGAGCTGGGCAGTGTATCCACTAAGGAGGGATAATAGGTTTTCTCACAGTCAAGGCTCCATTCACATGCTAAACCAGTCTGTAGTTGGGTTTACCAAGCATTCCAGGGCACCTACCTATGCTAGGCCAACCTACAGGGGTTCTTCAGCATACAGGGATAACAAGGAGGCATTGCTAAACCAGTGAGTTCAACCACAGAACTGCAGGCATCTCAGCACTCAGTTGACCTGGCACCCATAATACCTACTACATCCAACACAACGAAGACCTACTGCACAATCACATAGTCTCTCAAGGCATCTTCCCTTCCAGTGCTATTCCAGGATGGGCATAGAAAGGTCTAGTCGCTCACAGCCGACCTAGCACCCACAATACCTACCACATCCAACACAAGGAAGATCCTATCACTGTTGTACAGTCTCACAAGGTCCTTCCCTTCCCATTCTATTCCAGGATGGGCATAGAAAGGTCTAGTCACTAGTTCATTGAGACTATAGCCTTCACTGAGTTCCTCCAGCAATCCAACCCTTCTCCCACAGTTTACAACAAGACATATCCCAACTTGGAGTTTTCCCACGGTTGCTCTACGCAAATCGCTCTGCAACTTTCTCTATTGCCTCTACCCGTCATTGTACCAGGGTTCTACACACAGGGTGTCACGGCTGCCCGTTCTTGGGTATTTCTCACACACAGGGGCACGCTACTTACAAGAAAACACGCAGGTGAATCCTCTACGAGGATCAATGGTCTCAACCATGGTAGCGCGAGCGTTCCAAACAGGAAATCGAGTGCATGGGTCATGAATGGATGAGTGTGTGTATCTGAATCCTTTCCCCCTCCCCAATTCACAACAGGCTTTGCGAGTTTTTCCATGCAGTTCGATGCCTTCACGCACAAGTGATCAGAGCCATGCCTTGCCATACGAAATCGCAGGCATGCTCCATACTCTATCAGATTCAGCAGTTGGTTCTCAACCACTCCCTGAAATCGCATTAATGTCAGCAAGGAGTTCAAACGGGTTCTCAGTCAGACATGTGGCAACATGGTAAACCAATCCCAAACCTCCTCACCTCTCCTTAGTGGATACACATGGCCCCCTTCTCGTTCGTTGTCTCCTTATCCAGCTTCTTGGTTGTTTTATTCATTCATTAATAATTACATCATTTACATTCTTCATGGCTTAGCAGCCCATGAATAATCAGACTATATCAATACTTGCTTAAGCAATAAACCGAAACATCCACTAGTGGGGGCCTTGGCCTTGAGCTCCACACTAGGGCATTTACACATACTGTACATAAGCAGTATTTACATCAAGGGAAAAATGGGGTATTACAACTCCCTCTCCCTTAAAATAACACCGTCCTCGGTGTTCTCAAAACTGAACAAAAATGGAAATGCCTCCCTCATGGCATCCTCCAGCTCCCACGTGGCATCCTCTGGGCTAAGGTGCCTCCATTGCACCTTCACCTGCCCTATGGCCCGGCTCCGAAGCAAGGTAACCTTCCTGTCGAGGATGCACATAGGCTCCACCTGGAACTCTCCCTATGGTTCCACCTGTATCACATGCCAATCAATGATATGATTAGGATCATGTACATATTTCTTAAGTAAAGATACATGGAAAACATTATGAGCTTTCATGTTAGTAGGCAATGCAATTCTATATGCAACTGGCCCTATCCTATCAAGGACTTCAAATGGACCACAATGTCTTGGTGCCAACTTGGCACAACTTCCCAATTTCATGGAACTCTTCCTGGGTCTCACTCTCAAGTAGACATGATCCCCAGTTTAAAACTCCTTATGCACTCTTTTTAGATCTGCATAACTCTTATGCCTGTCCTGTGTTGCCTTCAGATTCTGCCTAATCTTAACAACTTCCTGTTCCATTTCCTCAACCATCTCTGGTCCAAGCACTACTTTGTTCACTGGGCTGTCCCAGCTCACTGGAGTTCTGCATCCTCTGCCATACAACACTTCAAAAGGACTCATCTTCAATGATGCTTGATGCCCATTGTTGTAAGCAAATTCCACTAAGTGTAGATAGTCTTCCCACTTAGATGGATTATCCATCACATACATCCTTAGCATATCTTCAAGGATCTAATTCACTCTCTTAGTCTGACCATCTGTTTGAGGATGATAGGTTGTACTAAATTTCAATTGAGTTCCCAACTCTTGGAACAAACCTTTCCAAAAATTGGATGTGAACTTGGTGTCACGATCTGAAACTATTGCCTTGGGAAATCCATGCAATCTGAATATCTCCCTCATGAAGATATATGCAATGTCATTAGCCTTGTGAGTGGACTTGACCGGGACGAAATGAGCTACCTTTGATAGCTTGTCCACCACAACCATGATTGAATCATGCTTCCTCACTGTCACGGGCAGTCCTGTTATAAAATCCATGGAAATCACTTCTCACTTCCATTCTGGAATGGGTAAGGGCTGCAACAATCCTGCTGGATGTTGATGCTCTACCTTGACCTGTTGGCACTTCTGACATTTAGCAATATACTCAGCTATATCCTTCTTCATACCGTGCCAAAAGTACTACTTCTTTGCTGTTGTTATAGTCCTCTGATACCCTGGGTGTCCTGAGTATGGCTTATGATGTATCTCATCCATCACCAGTTTCTTTAAGTATGCACTATTTAGAATGTATAGCCTGGTGTTCTGATGGATGAGAACATTATCCTTACCCAGCTGATATCTTGCATACTTATCCTCTATAACGTTCTGCTGCAATTTCTCTTTAATCTGGAGATAGACTTCATCACCATCTTGAGCCTCTAAAATTCTTTCTTTCAAATCCGATTCACATCTGCTTATGGCTGCAATGTGGAATTTCCTGCTGAGTGCATCAACAACTTTATTCTCTTTACCTTTGACGTGCTTAATATCCAAATCAAACTTGCAAAGGAACTCCATCCATATAGTCTGCCTTGCATTCAGGTTTGGCTGGTCGAACAAGTATTTCAAACTCATGTGATCAGTTCGGAGCTCAAATCTCCTTCCCAAAAGATAATGCCTCCATCTCTTGAGAGCATGAATTATGGCTGCTAGCTCTAAGTCATGGGTGGCATAGTTCCTTTCATGCTCTTTCAGTTTCCTTGACTCATAACAAATTACAGAACCTTCTTGCAGTATCACTCCACCGAGTCCCTCAATGCAAGCATCTGTGCATACCACGAAATCCTTACTTGGATCTACGATCTTCAAAACAGGTGCACTAGTAAGCAACTCCTTCAGCCGCTGGAAACTTCTTTCACATTTTTCAGACCATGCGAATTTAGTGTTCTTCCTTTGCAATGAAGTGATGGGGTGGGCTATCTTGGAGAAGCCCTCAATGAACCTTCTGTAGTAACCAGCAAGGCCCATGAAAGATCTAACATCTGCTGCATTCCTTGGAGTGGACAAATCCATAATGGCCTCAATCTTCTTAGGATCTGCAACAATACCTTCTGTTGATATAATGTGACCCAAATACTGTACCTTCTCTTGATAGAAGTTACATTTACTTAGCTTAGCATACAACTGGTGCTCCCTAAGGACTTGTAATACCATCCTCAAATGCTCATCATGCTCTTCCTCATTCTTGGAATACACAAGAATGTCATCCAAGAACACAATCACAAACCTATCCAAATACTTGTTGAAGACGTTATTCATGAGACACATGAATGTAGCAAGTGCATTGGTAAGACCAAACGGCACCACTATAAATTCATAATGACCATACCTAGTCTTGAAGGCTATCTTATGAATGTCTTCATCCTTTCTCCTTACTTGATGGTACCCCGACCTCAATTCAATCTTGGAGAATACTCTAGCTTCCTTCATCTGATCGAACAAGTCATCAATCCTTGGCAAGGGATACTTGTTCTTAACTGTCACCTTATTGAGCTTCCTGTAATCAATACACAACCTCAATGTTCCATCCTTCTTCTTAACAAACAATACTGGTGCACCCCATGGGGATACACTCGGTCTGACATATTATTTGTCTATCAACTCCTGCAGCTGCATCTTCAACTCTACCAACTCTAGTGTGCTCATTCTATAAGAAGCTTTGGAGATGGGTGTTGCTCCCGGGACAAGATTAATAGAAAAATCAATGTCCCTCTTAGGTGGAAATCCTGGAACCTCATCTAGGAACACGTCCTGGAACTCTTGCAATATCTGGAAGTCTTCTATCCTAGGTCCCTTATCCTCTGCTAAGCCTGATATATGTACAGCATATAACTGGCAACCCTTTTTATGAAACTTCCTCAATTGCAGAGTTGAAATCTGTCTTACTAAAACATGCTTTGGAATCCCTTTAACCAACCTTGTCTTGCCTTCATCATCAAGACATTCCAATGCTTTATCATAACAGTCCACCTTGGCTCTATGCTTTTCCAGCCAGTCCATGCCAATCAGGGCATCATATGACCCCAATGGAAAGACATTCAATTCTGCATGTGTGAGGAGTCCATTCAATTCTATAGGACATTCCTTCACCATTTCGCTGACCTTTCTCTTGGTACTGGTGGCTAGCTGAACTAACCAAGCATTGTCATGCTTCACTTTACCAAGGGAACAACTCTCAATTACCTTAGGAGATACATAACTGTGAGTAGACCCTAGATCAATCAAAACAGAAATATGATGCTCAGCAATCTTACCTGCAACTTCTACTACTGCTGACTGATGGTCTGCTTGGTGATCATCCAGTGCTGCATAAATCCTGGGTGTTGCTCTGGCCATATCCCCAACTGTAGCTTCTCTTCTAACATTGTGCAATACCCTGGGGTTCTTTTTTGCAGTTGGGCAATCTCTGAGCCTGTGGTTCTCTCCACAACCCCAACACTGAAGTGGCCCCATTGGTGTCCTGTTCATTGCTGGCCTGAATTCTCTTCTTGCTTGCTGGCCCTGTGGGAATCTCCTAGGATGATCCCTGAATGGTGGTTTAGACTCACCTTTCTTCTGATCAAACCTTCCCTTGGGTTTACCTTTCCACGGTGGTTGTGCCTCTGCTTTACCTTTATTCTGCTCATAGCAATGCTCTGCCATCCTGATAGCTTCATCCAAGCTTGGTGGGTTTACAAACTCTATCCTGTCTCTGTAATTCTGTGGCAGACTACCAAGGAAGCATTGAATCTTTACTCTTTCATCCCTGATGTAGTCTACATACCTCAGTAACTCCAGAAACTTGTGAACATGCTCATCCATAGTGTTCTGTCCAAGTTTGAGTTCATTGAACTCTTTCCTCTTACTATCATAATATCTAGCTGATAGGTATTTCTCCTAGAAGTACCTTTGGAACCTACCCTAGCTGACTCTTCTTTCACTGATTCCCTTCAGCTGCATGAGGTGATCCCACCAGATAGAAGCTCTCCCACTAAGGTTGTAGATAGCGACCTTAGCCTTTTCATTCTCCGAATACTCATGCATTCTAAAGTACTTCTTCATCCCAAGAAGCCATGCCTCTGCTTCTTGACCTTCTTTACTTTCACCATCAAAAGTAGGAGGCCTAGCCTTCCTGAATTTACCCTGTGGAATACCTCTATGCTTCTTCCTATATTTACTCTTACTGGCAGTGCATCCTGGGCTCTCTTGAGAACCCTCAGAATCCTCTGACCTGCTGGAAGAAATCTTAGGAGAGGGTGTCCTGTGCTTTCGGCCCACAGAACCCCTTCTAGGGCTTGGAGTTCTTTTCATGGAACGACCCCTAGACTGACTTCCTGCATTTCTTTCTTCTCGGCCTTCGTAACTTGGGTTAGAACCACCATTAATCCTTTGCTGCAAGTCCGTGAGACTCTGCAAAATGGTTGCATTGAGCTGATGCTGCTCTTCTTGTGCTTTCATCATTCGCTCATTGAAGCTAACCATAGTTTCAGCTAAGTTTGGGGGCGTCACTTGCTCCCTTCTTCCATCAGACTCGGCTTCTGTATGTGCTTCTTGCACGTTCTCACCCAATACATAATCTTCCGGCCCAAATGGGTCCTGCACATCATTCAGGGTAACCATTCTCACCTCGTACTGTGCGTTGAACCGTGATACAATTGTCTGACAGCTGCTGCTAATTCTGTGTATATCACATACATTCTATTAGATATCATAAACATGCAAATAAACTATATCATACTCATCCAAACCAGGAATTATTCATTTGAGCAATAAATCAAGCAATTAAGTTCATAGAAAAATCACGCTCTGGGCGCATTTCTTGACCCAAATTCATGCGCCGTCCGGCCCAAATAGCTCCCAGTGCTGCAACTGAAGCTCTAATACCACTCTATCACGTCCCCTCAGACCTCCCTGGTCGCTAGAGATCGTGATCCATTTTTTTTCTCCGAAAACCATGACTATGCGCCCATACACACAGTTGGAAAAGAAAACTCAAATCCGCAATCCGCATCCCGAAACCCACAACCCGCAGTTGCGGATTCGGGATTACGGAAATCCCAATGCGAAATTGTGTATACAGCGATCCCGAAACCCGCAATTTCAGGTTCGGGAGTGTGGAAATCCCAAACGGTCAATCTCAATTCCCGCAACTCGCAACCCGACACCCGAAACCCGCAGTTTCGGGTTCGGAAATGCGGAAAGCCCAAAACTCTCAACACGAATTTTGGCATGCCTACAACCCGCAACCTGCTATTCGCTGATCCCGCAACCCGCAAGTCATTGACCCCGCAACCCGCAAGTCATTGACCCCGCAACCCGCAACCCGACACTGCGGGTTCGGGAATTGCTGGATCCTACTTCTGTGAGAGAAACCTCACCAATCTTCCAAGGGGTATAACTCCTTCCTCCAGTGTCCAAATGGGGCAAGGTCGGTACCATTGGAAAGCTCTTGGAGAGCTCTATCCAATGATGACATCCCCTTGACCATGTAAGGCATATAAACTTCTCAATTCCTTCTCTGAAGTTATGTTCCTACCCACACTTGAACATCCCAACCTTCAACCTGCCAAGGTCCCTTCCCGCTATCTGACCCACAGAGGTCCCTGAAACCACTTCCAGGGCTTCTCTAACTTCTCAAGGATCAAATATAAATACACCTTTCCTTCACAAGGTTAGTACACATCACATTCATTACCAAAACACACATTCATTACCAAAACAATGGGGCTCTATCATACATCCTCACATATAAAATGCATCCACATACTTAACTCACACATCTATCATATGCAAGAATTACAAGCATTAGTTCCTGCAATACAAGATAATACACATAGTGAATTCAGCCTGTTACTCAGGCCTGTACATAACTTCATGTTAACCATTCATATAACCATACATACAACAATTCCATGATTATACAAGCATTCATCTTAATAATGCAACCACATCATTTACCATAACAGAATACTTATCTTTGAATTCCGAAGCAACTGGCTAAGTGAGAGAAACGTTCCACCCAACCTTAGATCTCTATCCAACCTATACTCTTTCGGCTGAGAGATCACCCCCAAGCTGGGCAGTGTATCCACTAAGGAGGGCTAATAGGTTCTCTCATAGTTAAGGCTCCATTCACATGCTAAACCAGTTTGTAGTTGGGTTTACCAAGCATTCCAGGTCACCTACCTATGCTAAGCCAACCTACAGGGGTTCTTTAGCATACAGGGATAACAAGGAGGCATTGCTAAACCAGTGAGTTCAACCACAGAACTGCAGGCATATCAGCACTCAGTTGACCTGGCACTCACAATACCTACCACATCCAACACAAGGAAGACCTACTGCATAATCACACAGTCTCTCAAGGCATCTTCCCTTCCAGTGCTATTCCAGGATGGGCATAGAAAGGTCTAGTCGCTCACAGCCGACCTAGCACCCACAATACCTACCACATCCAACACAAGGAAGATCCTATCACTGTTGTACAGTCTCACAAGGTCCTTCCCTTCCAGTGCTATTCCAGGATGGGCATAGAAAGGTCCAGTCACTAGTTCATTGAGACTATAGCCTTCACTGAGTTCCTCCAGCAATCCAACCATTCTCCCACAGTTTACAACAAGACATATCTCGGCTTGGATTTTTCCCACGGTTGCTCTGCACAAACCGCTCTGCAACTTTCTCTATTGCCTCTACCCATTGCTGTACCAGGGTTCTACACACAAGGTGTCACGGCTGCCCGTTCTTGGGTAGTTCTCACACACAGGGGCATGCTACTTACAGGGAAACACGCAGGTGAATCCTCTGCGAGGGTCAATGGTCTCAACCATGGTAGTGCGAGCGTTCCAAACAGGAAATCAAGTGCGTGGGTCATGAATGGACAAGTGTGTGTATCTGAATCCTTTCCCCCTCCCCGGTTCACAATAGGCTATGCGAGTTTTTCCATGCAGTTCGATGCCTTCACGCACAAGTGATCAAAGCCATGCCCTGCCATATGAAATCGCAGGCATGCTCCATACTCTATCAGATTCAACAGTTGGTTCTCAACCACTCCCTAAAATCGCATTAATGTCAGCAAGGAGTTCAAACGGGTTCTCAATCAGACATGTGGCAACATGGTCAACCAATCCCAAACCCCCTCACCTCTCCTTAGTGGATACACAAGGCCCCCTTCTCGTTCGTTGTCTCCTTAGCCAGCTTCTTGGTTATTTTATTCATTCAGTAATAATTACATCATTTACATTCTTCATGGCTTAGCAGCCCATGAATAATCAGACTGTATAAATACTTGCCTAAGCAATAAACCAAAACATCCACTAGTGGGGGCCTTGGCCTTGAGACTACAACAAATACTGGAATTAGCGTCTCTTTTAGCTCCCTTTTTGGCGTCCACTAACACTTTTAGTGTATTTTTCTTCATTTTCTAGGAAAAGTTGGCGCTATTTCACGAGATGGCGCTTTTCTTGGTGTTTTTTGCGTCCTTTTTTGAAATTAGGCGCTAAACTAGACACTAATTGCATCCACTTTAGCGCCTAGAATAACGCCAGGCATAGCACCCTCAATAGCGCCTAGTTTTGCTTCCTTTAGTGCCAGAAATAACGTCCTCCATAGTGCCAAGCTTAGCGCCAAGTTTAGCTTCCTCTTTCGCACCAATATTTAAACCAAGAATTGCACCTATTTTGGCTCCCTAAGTTGCACCAAGATTCAAGCTAGGATTAACACCAAGTTTTACATCTACAATAACGTCTAATATAGAATATAGTTTTTCTCCCAAAGTACCACCATGTTTTTGCTCCTTGTATCGCACCTATATTTGCTCCCAAAATAGCACCGAGTTTTCCTCCTAGAATTGAGCCTAGTTCAACATATGAGTTACTTAATTGATGGGATAGAGGCTATTGGTTATTGGAGTTGAGAGTAGGTTTTGTTAGACATTGATGTTGATGTTTATGATGATAATGACGATGATAAGTACGGTGATGATGATGATGACGATTCGATGATAATGATGATGTTGAGGATGATGCATGTTATTGCATTATTTGATCCTAAGTGACCCTAATGGAACCTAAGTGGTCCTTTTGGAAACTAAGAGATCGTAATTAATCCTAAATGACCCTGATGGCATATGAGTGTCCCTATGACATTTGAGTGACTCTAACTGCATGATGTTGATGATGTTGTTGCATCCCGAAAATGATAAATATAGCATTGATGATCTGTAAGATGTTGATTAGGATGTTGATGATGACGATGATGCCAATTTCAATAATGATGATGTAGGCGATTATAGCACTATTTGATCTTGACTAATCCTAATGGAACCTAATGACCCTAATGGCATCTGAGTGACCCTAATAGCACCTAAATGACCCTAATGGCATTTGAGTGACCCTAATAGCACCTAAATTACCCTAATGGCATCTAATTGTCCCTGACAACATTTGAGTGACCCTAATGGAACTTGAGTCGCCCTAACAACATGAGGATGATGTTGATGATGCATGATGACAATGATGATGGAATTGATGATGAATTGATTACATGATTATAACAATGACAATTATGATCACTACATTGATAATGGCAATGACGATGACTATGGTGATAATGTCGATCTCTATGATGATGGAAATTATGATAACGACAGTGACGACGATGACAATGAGGATGATGTTGATGATGCATGTGATAGAAATTATGGATGTTGATGATCGCAATGGAACCTAAATGACCATAATTGCATCTTAGTGACCCTAATATCACCTAAATGACTCTGATGGCATTTGAGTGTCCCTAAAAACATTTGATTGACCCTAATGGCATCTCAATGACCCTTACTTTGCACCTCACAACTTCTTGTTCACTCCTCATTTTGGAATAATCACACCTTGATCTATCGATCCATGATGATGCCTTTGAACATTTCTTTCATCCTTTTTAATATAGGTGGGGATTGCCTCAATCATTTTCTTCTTCTAAGGTGCCTTTCATCATGCATGATCCCAAGTGCAGCCAAACATGCAATACACTCAAATCAATGTGCAATTGTCTTCTCAAAGTATTCCAAAGAAAGGAATGGTCAATCCATTGGGTCCATGTTATCACCAAATTTTGCATGACTACCCAAGGTATTCTAAGTCTCAATGCACACAACAATTACAATTGGATGTCATCTTTGTCATTGTGTCTACACGTTGTAATTGGATGTCTAGGAAATAAACCTAGTTCAATATCTATATTAGCCAAAATACTACCTATATTGATTGTTCCATTTTATGTCTTCTCAACTTTAGACTTATATTTGTAAGTGGATAGACAACCAAAGACCAAGAAACTTCATGCCAAAGGTCAATAAATCTTCAAAAGGAACCATTGTATTGCAAGAGATATATAATTGAAGGATCTCTCCTGTAATTTAGTTCATTGACTTCTCTCATGTCCACATTAGAAGAAAAAAGGCGTGATCCTTGTAGTGGATTTATACTTGTCAACAAAGGGCCTCCATACTTGTGGATTTATTATTGTTTGTTGAGTTAAAAGTACTTGCAACTATGTACTAGTCGACTGTTCTACAAAGATGTCCAACCTTAGATGCGTTTGTTGTGGCATTCCACCCAACAAGGCCATCTCAAGAGTCTCGTCATCTAGCTCTGCCACCAATATGTCACAAACCATCACAGTCACCTAAGCCAATTGTCGACTAACAACTGGATGGGAGTGCTTTTTATTGTTTGAAAACAAGGCCTTACAATTAATACCAACGTGAGAGTTAATGACGATGTTAGCAAAGTGAAAAATAAAACTATCACATGAACCTAAAAAATTTTAGATTGATAAAGATGTTAGTGTAATACTTTCTTATATATAACATCATGACAACAACAACAATGATGCATGATGACAAAGACGACGACGTTTATGATTATAAGATGGCAGTGATGATAATTGATGCCTATGTTCCTAGATGTACGCTAAACCTCTTTCAAGAAACCCATTTAATCAATATGTGGTTGGATGCCTTTTTCATCATCACAATGATCATGATGATTACAATCATGACATTGATTGCGATGATAGACTATGATGCCAATGGCGATAATGTAAATGTCTATGATGATGGTGATAATGATAATGATGATGGCGATGATGACAATGAGGATCAGGGTAATTACTAATTATTAAGACCCATTGACCCAATTAGTAGAGGGAAAAGTCCTTTATGAAATTCTTGTAAGGTAGTAGGATGCCTTGTTCATTATCAAAATGTTGATGACATGAATGACTATGATGACAATGATATATGGCGATGACAATGATGATGGTGGTGGTGGTGTATTGTATGATGTTTTTGATGATGATTAGGATGATGATGTCAATGTCAATGTTGATGATACATGTGATATCACTTCTGGATTTTGATTGATCCTAATGGCACCTAAATGCCCGTAATGGCGTTTGAGTGACCCTATTCTCACCTAAATGGGTCTAATAGCATTCTAGTGTCTCTAACAACATTTGAGAGATCCTAAGGGCATATGGTTGACCCTAACAACATGATGATGATGCATTATGACAATTATGGTGGACTTGATGATGATTTGAAAATTATAAGATGATATCGATCACAATTGATGCCCACATTGACTATGATGATGATATATGATGACTTCAATGATGATGACATGAATGATTATCATGATGATATATGGTGATGATGATGATGATGATGATGATGATGATGTTTATGTATTGTATGATAATGTTGACTCATCGATCATGACAATTACCAATGATGTCTATGATGATGACCATGATGACAATGACGATGACGACACGAGGTTCATGACAATTACTAATTATAAATACACATCGATCTAGTTAGGAAAGGGGAAGCCTGCTTTACAAAATTCTTGTAAGGTAGTAGTATGCCTTGTTCCATCACAATGTTGATGATATGAATGGCTATCATGATTATATAATATGACGATGACAATGGTGATGATGATGATGTTGATGTACCATGTGATGTTGACTATAAAAACGACAGCAATGTCTATGTCCATGATGATGACGCATGCCATAGCACTTCTGGATCTTGGTTGACTATCTAGATTGATTTTTAATGAAATTTTTTTATATTTTATTTTTTTCTAATAATATTTATTAATAACAAATAATTGTGTACCTTATATAACATTTATTTTTATTTTTATATAAAATTTAAAAGTTTTATATAAATTTTATCTTTAGGCTGTTTTGTACCGGTTGTTTCGGTGATTTAGCCATGAAGACTCCGGTGGGTGGGTTTTCTTCCCATTCGGGTCATTTGTCCGGTCCGGTGGTTGAATACTAGTCTGCATCTCATACTTCTACTGAGCGTCGAGATGGTGGAAATCCTTATCTGGTGGTGGAACCCCGGTCTGCAACTCAGACACCTCCTGTGAGACGAGATGGTGGTAACTCTAATCTGGCTGGGGTGAAAGCTAAGTGTCGGCGGAAGGTGAAGACGCTTAAGGCTAGAGAAGGGTTGGAGAGATTTGTTATCCCTGTGACGGCAAATCTGGATAGGGTAGAAATGCTCACGGATAGAGCGTTGGTGGGTCGCTTGGAGTTTGTTTCTGGTTCAAAAGTGGAGATTGTTGAATGGGTGAAGAACCATTGGACGCCGGTGGTGGGTAACACACCGCGGATAAATTTACTGGTAAACAAATGGATTTTGTTTATTTTCCCGTCTGCGGAATCTATGATGCAGATTCTTGAAGGGACTTGGCTGTTTAAAGAAGGTTCTTTGAATTTGAAGAGATGGCATATAAATTTTGACCCGGTTCATGAGCGTTTGGGTATTCGTCATTTGTGGATGCTAATACCCGGACTCCCTATCGAGATTTGGACAGAGGAAATTGTGGAGGGGTTGGCAAACTCTATGGGTAAGTGTATTAGGGTTGACAAGAATTCTATCTATGGAATTGATAGACGTTACGCGAAAGTGCTGGTGGAAATTGATGTGCGTCTGGGTTTGCCGAAAGCTGTTGAAATTGTCTAGGGGGAGAAGTGCTGGACCCAGTTGTTGGAATTTTTTAGGGTTCCGTTTCGATGCTTCCATTGTAGGGAGGTTGGTCATATCAGAACTAAATGCCCCATTCGTCTGGCTAGTCCGAAGAAAGTGGAAAGCAAGGTACCTGCATTCCTGTCAGAGAATTTTATGGATTCTCAGAAGCTGGCTTCGTCGAAGACTCCTGCTACGGGTAAGTTAAATTTTTCTCTGGATGCTGCCTTTACTGATCTTTCCAAAGAAGAATTAGACTTTATTTCGGATAAAGAGTTGGAATTGGATAAGAGGATTTCTTTGGGGGAGGTTCAGTTAAGACATGGCTTGTCAAAACATGGGCCTGCCATTGGTGTTGCTAGGGGTGGTGATGGTCCGGTTTCGGCTGATGGGGCTTCAAATCATATTGACCTATCCATGCCTGCTCCCAGGCCTGATAAGGTTGAAGATTGTCTGTTGTCTGTCGAGGGGGATGAACCTTATCATCCTTTACAGTGCCCTTACACTTCGTCGGAGGGTCTTAATATTGGGGATAATTTGTTTGTGCCGGATGTTTCTATTTGTGAGTCAGCTGAGATTTCATCGGAAAAACCTGTGGATGTGGTTGTCTCTGCTGTTCTGGGGGACTTGGGTATTAGGGAGAAGTGTATTTTAGAACCTCTTGATATTTTTTCTAAAAACCCTTCTCGGGATTCCAATATTCTGCCTATTCCACCAAAATTTTAGAATGTGACGATAAGGAAGGCGAAGAATAAGAAAAAAGTCACTGTACCTGGGAATTTGCAGTCTGATGGGTTGGTTTTTGAGAATAGTGGTGCTAATGGTGGTATTGTTTCGGGTCTTAGAGCACAGTTTCCCGGTGATGATAGTTCTTAATGTCTATCGTCTCATTGAATGTGCGTGGGTTGGGGGGCGTTATTAGGGCTAGGGCCCTTTCCAACCTTTTTTCTGATACTAGACCTGGTATTGTTTTACTACAAGAAACTATGTGCTCTGGAGCTGATGTTGTTTCAAAACTTGGCTATATTTTACCCTTATGGGAGATAGCTGCTTTGGATGCCTCCGGACTGTCCGGGGGGTTGCTTGTTGCCTGGAACCCTCAGTTATTTTCTTTCAGTGCTTACAGGACAACGTGGGGAATTCTGTTGAAGGGTTATTGCATTGGTTTGAACCTTTGTTTCTCGGTCTTCAATTGCTATGCTCCTTATTCGAACAGGCAGAATTTTTGGCAATCCCTTTCTGGTTCTGGTCTTTTGAATGAAAAGGATCTTATTTTCGCAGGCGACCTAAATTTTACTTTGTCTCCATCGGAAATTTGGGGATGTAAAGCTAGACTTGATCCGTTGGCGGATTTTTTCAGTAATCTTTTGTTGAAGCATGGACTTATTGACATTGAACCGGCAAAATTAAGTCCATCATGGAGCAATGGTAGAGGGGATATTGATGGTGTACATAAACGACTCGATCGTTTTATGGTGAAGTTGTCTCTGTTAGAAAAGTTTCAAAAATATAGATCTTGGGTTCATGGAATTAATATATCTGATCACTGGCCCATCTTTTTTCAGTTCGATGATTATGGGGGGAAATCTTTTGTTCCTTTTAAATTTAACCACTCCTGGTTGTTGTAGGAAGACTTCTGTAAGTTGGTAAAAGATTACTGGATTTCTGCGGATGTGGAAGGTGGGAATCCATTAGATATTTTTTGTAATAAGATGCGCAATCTGAAAGGTGTTGTGAAGGAATGGGTGAAGCAGAAGAAGAAAGCTGACAGGATGGAGTTGGCTTATATTGAAGATGAGCTTCAAAAGATGTATAAGGAAAATTTGGAAGGTGAGGTGAGACTAACGGATTTTGATGTTGTTAAGCAACTTGAGAAGGAAAGAGATGCTATCCTGCTCAAGGAGGAGATGGAGTGGCGGTTAAAAAGCAGGGCTGTATGGATCAAACATGGTGATCAAAACACTAAGTTTTTCCATACTTTTTCTTCGGCTCGTCGGAATATGAATACTATTTGGGGATTGACAAATGCTGATGGTGATTGTTGTTCTGGTGATGAGAGTTTAAAGTTGGAAGCTGTTAGGCATTTTGGAAATGTTTATAAAGAGGAATGTACTTGTGATCTGAGGGAACAAATCAAAATTGCTGAACTCTTTCCCAGGTTTTTTACAGAAGAGGAGGCTGCTGCTCTTGGGGAGGAGGTATCTCTGGAGGAGGTGGAACATACATTGAAACTTTTCGCAGGTGAGAAAAGCCCTGGCCCAGATGGGTGGCCCGTGGAGATTTACTCACATTTCTTTGAGATCATGGGCCCAGAGCTTTTACAAATGGTGGAACATACAAGATTACATGGCTTCACTTCAGGTGCTTTGAATTCGTCCTTTGTTACTCTGATTCCAAAAAAAGGTAAGCTTGAACACTTTGGTGATTATAGGCCTATTGCCCTCTGCAATCTGGCTTATAAGTTAGTTTCAAAAATCATTGCTCAGAGGATTAAGTTGGCTCTCTCGGATCACATAACTGCTGAACAGTTTGGTTTTTTGCGCAATAGACAGATTCATGATGCCATTGGGGCATCTCAGGAAGTGCTACATTCTATAAAGAGTAAGAAGATTAGTGCTATGCTGCTCAAACTTGATCTGGAAAAGGCTTACGATCGGATTAATTGGACTTTCTTAAGGCTTATTTTGATCCAAATTGGGATGCCCCCGTTGGTCATAAATTGGATCATGTCTTGTGTTAATTCGGCCAGCATTGCTATTCTGATAAATGGTTCACCATCTTCTTTTTTCAAGTGCTCGAGGGGCATTAGACAGGGATGTCCTTTATCCCCTTTATTGTTTCTTTTGGTTGTGGATGCTCTCAGCAGGATGTTAAATTTTTCCAAACAGGAGGGATTGCTGAAAGGTATTGCTTTGGGGGTAGATTGTGTTTTAACACATCTGATTTTTGTGGATGATGTGTTGTTAGCTGGATTGGCTTATGTTGCAGAGTGGAGAGTTTTCAGGAATATTTTGAATTGTTTTTGTAGCATTTCTGGGATGAAGATCAGCCTGTCAAAGTCTAATTTTTATTACCATAATGTGGTTTCAGATGTGAGAAATGGTATTGTCTCTATTATGCCTTACAATTGTCATCCATTAGAAGATGGTTTCAAGTATTTGGGTTTTTTCTTAAGACCCAATAATTATCAGATCAAGGATTGGTGGTGGTTGGTTCGAAAATTTGAGGCTAGGATCTCACATTGGGATTTTAGATTACTTTCGGTGGGAGGCAGATTAACTTTGGTCAAGGCTGTTCTGATAGGTATCCCTGTATATTGGTTTTCTCTCCTTGAGGTTCCATCTTATATTTTGAATATTTTAAGGAGACTGATTTTTAACTTCTTGTGGACCGGTGGTATGGATAGAGCATCTTTGGTGATGACGAGTTGGGAGTCGATCTCTAGACCTGAGCTATTTGGTGGCTGGGGGATTAAGGATCTTAAATCTTTCAGCATTGCACTTAGAGCAAAAATTTTGTGGCGGTGTCTTTTCAATCACAATCCTTGGTCTAAGATATCTTTTGTGAAATACATTAACATGAATTTGGTAGAGTGGATCAGAATGGAGATGCCTTTGGTTTCTGTTTGTTCTCCTTTATGGCGAGGTCTGTTAAAAGTCTCGGGTTGGATCATTCGAGACTTGAGATGGCATGTTGGCAACGGGAAGACCATCAGGGTTGGGAAAGACTTCATTCTGGGTATCAATGAACCTGTCTGTCTCTCAAATAGGATTCTGGATTATATTAATATATATGGTCTATCTCTCCTTCATTATATCAGGAATCCATATGGACAGACATATTGGTTACAGTCTTTTGATTTGGGATTGGTTGGTGAAGACGCTAACTCTTGGGATTCATTTATTAGTTCTCTTGGTTCGGCTGGTATATATATATCAGAACAAGAAGATAGATTGCTGTGGTGTGGGAATGATAAATATGGTATTGTTACAGCAAAAACCACATATGCCAAGATTATGCAGGCGAAGTACATTTTTCCACAACACTGGTGGTATAAAAAGATTTGGAAGTGGAATATTGCTTTAAAACACAAATGTTTTTTATGGCATACTTTACAAGGTACTCTGAAAACCTGGGATAATCTCTCTAAGCGTGGATGGAAGGGACCAAATTGGTGTATTTTATGCAAGGAAGATGCTGAGTCTATAAATCATTTGTTTGTTTTCTGCTCCTTTGGAAAGAAAGTGTGGGACCTTTGCAGTTCAAAGATGGCATGCTTCAAGTCATGGGATCAGATTGATTTTGGGGGGGCCTTGTTGAATTGGTCTCGTGATTCCAGTGTCACTATACAACTCCCTGTATTTATTACTTGGGCTCTTTGGTATTTCAGAAATTTGTGTACTTTTCAGGATAAACTTCCAGATGTTGTAGCTTGTGGTCTTCTTGCTACAAAATTAACTCAACTGTATTCTGAAAATATTGCACCTGTGGTGGAAAGAAGGATTGGACCGTTTTCCTTTTTGGTTAACAAACCTACTTTGTTCTTTGATGGGGCGGCTCAGAATGGGTTGTGTGCTGCGGGTGGTATTATTTTTCTGAATGTGGATCATTATTATACCCTTCGGCTAAATTGTGGAAATGGCAGTAATATGAAAGCGGAACTATTAGCACTGTGGTGTGTTCTGAAGTGTGCCAATATTTTTGGGTTAGTTAATGTTATGGTTTATGGTGATTCACGGGTCACAATCAAGTGGGCAGTCAAAGAGTTTGACATAAATGTTATTGCACTTTCTCACTGGTGTAGGAGGACTAGATTGGAGATTGACAAGCAAGATCAGATCTCCTTTGCTCATATTTATCGTGAACACAATGAACAGGCTGATAACTTATCAAAGCAAGCTTTATCTGGAATTGAAGGATTTCTCCATTGGGAGGAGTGGCTGGATTCTAGTTTGCTGGAATGTGGCGAAATGTTCTTCTTCTAAGAATGTTTTTGTCAATTTTGATTATATCTTTGTAAGGACTCTGTCCATTCTGAAATGTTCAGTCAGGACTGAAAATTTTGTAAATTATGTTATGAACTTTGGGATCACGGATGTGATTATGCAGATAGTACCTTTTTTTTGAAGAAGGTGAAGATCATTGTACTATTTGATTCAATGAATAGCAATAGTACGTTTTTTTTTCGGTTGAAAAAAAAATATAAATTTTATCTTTAACAAGAATGGGTATTGTCTCTATATCTTTTTTATTAAAAAGATGAAAATAATTTATATTATATAAAGTATAAATTGATAATATTTATGTTTTATAATTTTAATTTTCTATAATTTAGAATAAAATCATATTTTTTATTTTATTTTTGTATTAAATTGAAAACTTAAATCAATTATAATTTATAATTTAAAAAACTATATGATTTCAATATTTTTTTGTTAAATTGAAAATACATGGCAATTGACATATTAACAATGGGACACTAGTAAATAACCTTGATATTATAGTTAAAAGTGCACCATCATATTAAATTTGAATTAAAGTGGACCATAATTGTTTATAATTTATTATTTCATCATTTCGTTTCATATTATATTATTACAATGGTTTCATATTGTTCACATGGTATGGAAGGGAGTATCTGGTGTCCAAAAACCCTTAACACTTGGTTGGTATGGCTGAACCAATACAATTATACTCTGAATCCATTTAATGAATAGATGAACCTACTACAAGCAAGGACATAGACCTATCCACCTGCAAGAACTAGACTTGCCTTCTCCCTATACTAACTGGATTAGCTTCAGGGATACGAAGGTTCGGATTGGACCGGACAACCTTACCCTTTTGAACTGCACTCATAACGCATTTATATTTAAGGACTTAGAATGACCCCTATACTCACCATATTCTAAAGGTTAAAACTAAACATAAAAGTAAGGCAAGTTGCTATTGGTCTACAAACATTTTGCTTGGACTTAGAGTCTCTTCATACATATCCCCTTTTTTTCATTTCATTTCATTTTTCGGCGATATAACTTTTTTCCTTTCGTGAAATGACCTGCAGATGCTTGCGGAACGATTTCAATGGTTTCCATCCTTTCACTGGCTGTAAATGCAAATTCAGACAACAATTTATTTGTGAGATATGGTGTTAGATTCTTATGGACTTCGAGTAGCATTGCTGGTTGCATCTGTTTTACACCGGAATTACGAAACTTGTGGCTAAGACAATTTCAACGAACAGGGTTTGCAGGTAAGAGGATTTAACCATTTACAGGCCCCAACTATTTGTATTCTTTGTTTTAACTTAGTGTGGAAACCCTGGCGTGGAAATTTCAATATGAATTGGTAACGTTTGATAGTTTATTGTTAAAACCCCTTCAGTTTCCTATTGTCAGGCAATCCCTTTCGTAGTATTTTTCTTATTGTTGTTTTAACTGAGCATGGACACCCTGGCGCGAAAATTGCAGTAGCCTAGAAATTGCATTAGCGTGGAAATCTCAAGATGAATTGGTAATGTGTGATAGTTTATTGCTAAAACCCTGTCAGTCTCCTATTGTCAAGCGAGCGCTTTCATGGTAATTTTCGTTTTCGGTCGTATCACACCCAAGCACTGCAACCTATGTCCAGTGCAGTTGCAGCCTAGCAGGCCTGGCGTAGATGGCTAGCAGGGGCTGCCAAAAGCGTTGCAACCACATGTAGAGGAGTCTTTTGGCCGTGCCCGCGGTGACAAGCCTCTGCTATGGCATGATTTAAGATGCTCGCCACCTCCGGTGTTAATGTCTGTTGCGTTGTGCTTAGCCCTGCTCGCATTATTGTCCATAAATTAAAAAAAAAAAATTCTTCATAAGGAAATCAATCTTCAGAAACTGTCTCTAAATCTCTCTTAACTGAACAAAATAAATTCTCAATGAGGGACTTCAAATTCAATCATACAATCTTTGATTTCTAACATTCCCCATAAGTTTTCCTGTGCAATTAAATTTAACTCATGCTGCCTTTAACCCTCCCTCTGGGGTTTTCTTCGTTTCCCATATATATCTTTTCGTTTTGATGATGATTCCCATGCCGTTTAGAGTCTGACAGAACTCCAAAAACTGTCTCCCACGACACTATGCCAGATCAATAGCTTCTTCTTCCCAGTATTTCCAGTGTTATGCTCATTCAAGTGCGGAATTTATCTCGAGCAAAAATTCTTCGTGCAAATAAATCCCCTTTCTTCGATTTAATTTTTAAAACCTCAATCACCTCGAGATTTAATTATTAAAACGTCAATCACCTGGGCTTTTCTTTACTACAAATAGCTAAATTCAACTGTGTTCCCCAACAAATATCTAAGTTCTTCAACAAATATGCTTATGGTGTTGCTGCAACTTCAGCTTTTTATGCTTCTGGATTTGTACATGTATTATTATTTCTCTCCACAACCTACACATCTTTGCACTACAATTCCATTGACATGGTGAAGGTGAGTACACTAATCTAGTCTACAGAAATAGGTAGAAAAATCCACTGGCACTGCACATCTTGAGTCACTAGATCTCGCCCCTGAGATTTACCTATTTGCTTATGTATTTAACAAGCAGTTGAACCTCAATCAATCAGACAATTTTAGGCCAGCCTATAGTGCATATTTGATAGAACATATACCCTGTATAAATACATATAAACGATGAACAAGCTACAACAGACAACTCTAGTCTTTTCCAACCAGTAGAAATATTCACAAACCATACATTTGCATATACCATGCATATAATTGGACAAAATACAGGAGACATATTCCTGAAATCATGAGTAGATATATCATCATGTTTGTTAAATCTTAAACAAGAAAGGACCTTCAAGAAACTATGTATGCCCTTGATTTGTAATAGCCTACAAGTTGATAATACTGTTTGCAAAGAGAATGATCTAGGGTTCCAGTCAGCAGGAAATTAGTGCCCCATCATACTAATAGATGCCCACCTAATTGCTAATGGAACTACTATCCTACCTAATTTAACTAATAGTTTCCCACCTAATTGACATGGAATAGAATGAACCCATCTCAAACTAGTAGTATATATAAATAAGAACAAGTCTTGAATTAGTTTTTTTTAACACCCTCGGCACAGGAAATGGAACTAAAAGAAAACCAGAGTAAATACGATCTAAAATTACAAAGACAATCACACATCTGGGTGAGTAGATTTGATCCAATTCAAATTAGAAGAAAAGACAATATGCTTAACCTCATTTCAAGTTGTGACTCATGTATTTCTGATGATCAAAATTCATTATTTCTACTGTTATTTCTCAAATTAGAAGAAAATATAATATGCATAACCTCATTTTCTCATGTAGTATCTTTGCTGTCATGTACTTTTTCAGTATTTCCTTTATAAACACATGCCTTCCCATCTTTCTAGTTATTCTGTTGTCTTGTTCTTTTGTTAAATACACTATGTTGGCAATAATATATGTCTTCACATAATTCTATAAATTTTGAAAGATTGTTATGATTGTGCCATTTTGTGCAAATTTTGGCATTGGAATCAATCTCTAAAAAGAGCAATGCTGCACATTTATTGTGGAAACTAGTGGCGTCTATATTTGTTGGCATATCTCTATCCATATTAGTGGTGTGCTTTGCCAATACCATAAGGGGTTTGAGATTTATTTAGATTGGTGTCCTAGACTTTAGGAAAGTTAACGCTACATCCTTTGAAGCAAAGGTGGAATTCTTTTGCATTTTTAATATTTATTGCATCATTGTTTGTTGTTATATGGTTAGATTGCTAGCATTAAGAGTTTTCACATATTTACCAGTTTTTTCGTAGAGGTTATTTAGAAGGATCACATTCTAAAAATTGGTGGGACAATTTTCAAAAATGCCTTGAGACTAGATGAAAAAAACTTCAGAGTAGCTTTTCATTGTGCAACATTTGACAAACATTTTCTAGCTGAGTCTACTATTGATTTTATGATATACCCTGTCTAAATAGCTTTCTATGATTTGTAATTACATTCATTGTATCCGATGAGTGCTTACTATCTTGATACTTTGTATTGAATGACCAAATGTGCACAACTAAGGATTTTTTAAATTATGGGGTTATGTGCAATGCATTTGACATGATCAAAATCATGGCTTGAATTTCTCAATAAGCCAATTGTATTGCACCAATAAAAGTGAAGTGCTTCATATCCCCAATACATTATATACTAGTACCGATAAACAGCAATAGGGGCAACTTTCATTTCAACGCTTCACTTCCCAGGGTTACTGTTGAATAGTTACAGAGATCTTAAATCATAGATCTTACTGCTATTACAGTCTGGTAGGCTCTGTTGTTTTGGGCAGACGTCAAAATACACCTTCGAGAAGTTAAAATTTGAAATAGCTACATACCTGTGAGTGGGGATCACTTTCATATAAGGGGAAATCGCTTATGGGAGTATAGGGATCATTATTTTGATTTAGATGACATATCCTACATCCACTGTAGTCCCTTCAATGGCCCATACTTTACCACTAGATATGCCACCCAGATCTTGCACAAACTTTCCTATAATGATTCAAAACTGCATCATTCCACAAAACTTGCATATAACTGAATTTTACTATTATTTCATCATTGATTTGTGACCAAGAAATGTCTAGAACTACCCAGATCATCTATAATGCTCCTAAAAAATGCTAAGATTCGAGAAGTGATGAGGTTCACTACACACTGTTGCTTGCTATGTCAACAGGCATATGATTTCCTAGAAATGCTAAAAAAGTGCATCACTTTTGCTCAGCAGTGTTGATTCAGATCATCTCAGTACCAAAACTATATTGCTCCACAATGAATGCTTCAATGGATCAAGAACAATTAATGGAGTCTTAAGATCAATTATTGATCTTTCCAGGGTTTGGGCCCAAAATGATTGCTAGGATTCCTTGAGTGGGTCTGTAAACACAAATCCTTTAGAGAACACATTAAAATATCCTTGGAATATCTTCTATATCATCCCAACCATAGTTCTGGAATAACATTTTTACTATTGCATTTATGCAGAGGACTCTAGGTGATTGTATGCTGGCCACTTTGTCCAGAATTTCCTTAGCTCTAGACAGTGATTAGATTGTTGGTTGGAGGGTGAAACTGCTTCATTTATGCACGGGATTAGCCCAGATTTGATGGTGGGGCTTTCTTTTTCACCCAGCATGCCTACAAGGACAACCCCTTACCATGACAAGGACAACCCCTTACCATGTACAGGACAGCCATGCAAATATGGGGGTAACATAGTGGATGCCAAATAAAAAATAATACATCAAAGTCAATACTAAATCCTGAACCTTGATAGTTGTCCAATCAAGGACTCAGCAGTCCAATAAATGAAAATGTTTGTCCTCCTAGTTATTTTCATAAGCCCTTTGTTTACGAAGGATTCCATTGGAAGTATTTGATCCATGCCATGGATAAAAATTAAAAACAGAAAGCAGTTAAAATATAAACCCTAGACCCATGAGGATGGATGTATACATAGATGCTAACGTTTTGGTGTCTTCCTATTGAATAGTAGTGTTGTAAAAGGTGAAGGTGGCGGTCACTAAAAGTGTGGAAGACAATAATTGAAGTTATGTTTTTAAGGTAAAAAACTTCCAGTGTGATGAGAACAATGGTTTGGGGTTTTTGATGACGGTAAACATGTTCCCTTTGATTCCCCAACAGTTTCAAAGACAAATAAGTTTTAAAAAAAAATCAGCACTTTAATAGGGTCAAGACAAAATTTGTCTGCTGATTTTTCCCCTATTTCCCAATTTTTTGGGCCAATTCTTCGTTTGAGGTTTTGGATCGCAAAAAATCACATTGTTGGTGATTTTTTCATCACTGATTTCTAGAGATTCTACCTATTTCTATTCTTGGATATTGTGCTAGTACTGGACACTTCTATCTTTAGTCCACCTCTATTCTTTTATAAATTATTGCATAATCAATGGAGAAAGGGATTGATGCTTTCTTCTTTCTCTATTTGCTTCATATTTTCTCCTAGAGAACTGTTACTGAAATTTAGTAGTATTTCCATGGTATTTGAAAGGGACAAATGATTTGGCAAAGCACTAATGGAGAAAGGGAGCAATGTTTAGATTCTAGAATATTTAGAAATGACTTGCCTCAGAATTGTGAGAATTGTGATTGAAAGTTAGTAGTGTTGAAAGGGAGAAATGTTTAGAATCTTCAAATAGGAGGCTTATCCCAAATTATTTCCACCTGGATCCTACAGAATCAGAAGGGAGAGATGATCATGTCTTCTCGAATATCATATGGTCTCACTTCCATAATGTCGCAGCTAGAACAACTTTCTTACCATGTTCATTTTATATGTAATTATATATTGATCAATGTGTGGTTGGATAGTTTGGTGTTGGTTTATATTCTGCACATTTGGTTGTCAATAAGGTGATTGTGATGACCAATCATAATGATGATGATGAAAACATGTTTGGGAAGCATAGGCCTTTGGATCGTTTACTTTATATACAACTAGGTATCAAGGTTGTAATCGCCAAAAGAATGTTTTGAAAGGAATTAACAAATAGAATGTTGGTATCCTACCAATTGAATTAGCTAGGCCATCTTGCAACTCATTGTCTCTTCCTTGAACTAAGTTGCGATTAGAGTTATTTATGGGATGAGTGTTGGCAACTTGGCATAGCATTGTTATTACTTGTAATTAGATAAGTAGTTTTTCATTGAATATATAATCAAAATTAATATGCTTTTGGGAGAGGGTTTGAAGTAGTTGAGAAGAAAGTTACTGTACCACATAGTTTTAATATGACTGTAGATCTAGAGCTGTTGATTATTTAATTTAGTGAATTATCCCTCATTTCAATGTTTATATGGCATTGCTCTTTATCAAGTTTGGTGGCCTCATATTTCCTTCTTTAATACTGAAGCATTGTACAAATGCAGGATTTTGAAAGTGACGATAAACATGGGACAACAAGGAACAAGTCAAAGGAGTCAAAGAAGATTGCAACAAAGCCAATAGAAAGTGATGGTTCATCTGATGGTGATCTTGTAGAAATGCATGCAGAGCATTAAATAACCATCTGTAAAAGCAGAGGTGAACGTGCATGTGTTTTTCTTTGTGAACTTTGATTATGTTGATATAAATAACCAATTGGTCATAATGGTATCAATATAAAATCATGGAACACTTGTTGGTTTATGTTCTTGAGATACACATAATCGTTGTGAAAAGAGTTAATTTGTATATTAATATATATTATAGTTTCTTCTATCATTTTATATAAATGGTATCCTTTTCCTTCAACAACTTCTTAATTGCAGGTTCACACCAATTATGATCTACATGGGAACTGTACAACACTTATTTCACTACCAGTGCAAGCACGAACCTATTTGATAAAGATCACAAACATTTATGGGTATTCTTTTTAAACAATTCTCTTAGCATTTTATCTTTACACAGCTTAACGTACATTTGTAGAATCATTTCTCTTTCATCCTCTAGGCTACAGTTTTATTCAATTTTAGACATTTATCTCCTGGATACAACTATTTTGAGTAGGGTGAGACCCAGTTATAGGTAGGGAAAACTCATTTCTTTATAGAAATTGACTTTACCTTTATTTCTCACCTCAGCAACTCCACTGAGAACCAAAAAGAAAGTCAAAGTAAACCTACCCTATTCTAGTAAAGGAAGAAGAAGTTGTGCTTTTTTTTATTCACTGATAGAATGACCTAGATTTCTAAAAGGATATCTCTAACATAAGTCAGCATCATTTGAGACTTATTTCCAACAATAAATGAAGTGTAGGGAATTTTTTCCAACAATATGAAACACATTATCTAGCAACATTTTCTAGTATATTTCACAAGGAAATATTTCCAGCAAATTTGAAGTTCTATAGGATGTTTATTCATAGATGGTCTCCTTAAATAATAAAATGGCTATATAATAATGCAAGAGTGATATCAAGATTCCCACAGTCCATATGGTTTATTTACATTTTAAGATCTATTCTTGGTGACATCTTTCTAATCACCAATATGGATTACTTAATAAAGATGCATTTATAGCATGCTTGGTATTGAATGACTACAAATAGAAGCTGCCATCAACACTAAAATGCCAGTTGTGAATTTTAAAAGAAGGGTTACTGTGGCAATTATTGAGGAAAAAGTAGAGGATGTATATTATTGAACCAGCAAGGGTCTAAGGTTTTAGGTTTTTAATATGCATGTTTTATTCGAATTTATTTCAGCCATCACTAGTGGGGTTGCGTGCAACATGATTGATTCTTAACTTTCATAGGTCATTATACATGTAAGGTTGTTTGCCATTTCTTGGACTACTCTTTGTGTCTTGCAATCCAACAAGGGTCTTGTTGTGCAACCCCTTTGGTTCCACTATGAACCTCTTGAAACTCTGCTTATAAATACCATCTTTGCCTTGATGAACAATGCTTTTGAAGGTGGACTAGCTTAGATTGTCTGAAAATAAACAAGTATAATGACTTCTAGCTTGATTCTCCCATCATTCGTGTACTTGGCTTGTATTGTGTTTGTTGTATCTTGGAGAGCAGTTTTAGTAGTCTACGTATCTAGTTACCTGCTATTAAGCAGTAAATAGGACATTCCAAAAAGCTGCCATGTTTTTAGTGACAAAGGTTAGTCATCTATCAGAAGCAAAAAATAGATGATACTCATACATCTATATATGGCTCAGGAAAGCAGGGTTCTTGTGACCCTTGGATGGAGATGAATCCCATGTCCTTGGTACAGGACCACATTCCCAGGAGACAGTCCCACATACTCAGGAGACAGTCCCAGCGACCGAATTTTATGGTCATTTGTTGGAGTAGACCGAAATTCACCTTTTGCAAGTCAACTACAACTTAATTAAAGCAGATATTTAGTTTGTTGAACCCAACCCAACTAAATGACTGCTATGTAATTGAAGCTCCAACTATCCTAACTATTGGGAAGGTCTTTATCTCTTTAAATATTTCCCTATGCATTGTATTAGAACTCCTCCTGTCTGGGAACTATGTATTTTATTAGCACTCCTCTCTAGCTTGGGTCCCTTGTACACATGCTCTCTCGTGTTTTCCAACGAAAATCTCACACGATCCCCCCTTATTCCATGGAATAACTGGATGGAGGGCACCTTAACCACCAGCCACAATAGGGGCTGGTAATGCTGAGGGACCTAACTGGATTTGAACCTAATAAGCTCTTTCTTGTACTCTGAGTCTTGAGCATTGACACCAATGAGACTTCATCATCACAACCTTTTGCAGGGACTTGGTGCACATAGTGTTGTGCATTGCCACTCTCATAGTCTGACAAGTTTATTGTAATGCACTCTAGCCACTGTCAGTCAGTACAACAGTCTTATTAAAATCCCTGGTAGTACTGCATATATGATATATGCATTGAAACTCAATTGACATTGTAATATGAATTGAGCATGTTTGGTGTAACATTGTTTTCATTATCTAGTTATTTATGCTGCGTACTTGGTTCTGCAATATAAGCGGGGTGTCCTGTGTGGGTGTGTGTCATTGTATACTTATATGCAATGTATCAGTCTGCTATATTATCACACAGTATTCACACTTATCTGTAGAAAACATTGCCCCCTCCATAACCTTTGGATTCCCCTGAATTCCTTGTTTGTCCCTTGAGCCTACACCCGGGCAATTGGATCACTGAGAATGTACGAGTTGAATTTTGTATGTGTGACTTCCACTGTGAAAAGAAGATTGTGAACATGTTAAATGTTCAGCATCCCCAAATGATGAGTTTCAAGGAGTTATATGCCCTAATGGCTTCAAAGATTCGGAAATTTTTCCTCCACAAATTAAAATGGATGATCAATGTAGTGTGGCACAAAGTTTGCAAGACCTCAAGAAAAAAGCTATGCCTGTGAAGGGCCTTGTCCTAGGCTGGATAAATTCCCCAACTTCTGCCACCTGGCTTTCAGTGGTTCTTCAAGTTGACCTTAAAAGATTGCTCCTGAGACTGTAAATCAACTTTTGGTCTTGAATATTAGATAATTGATTTGTGATTGAATTATATTCATTGTCCTTCCATTGAAAGGCCTGTGATTTTGTGTATATCATCAACATAGATGGGATACAGTTTATCCAGCCACAGAGTATACCTGTGCATTCAGCTAATTTAAAACCTGGTGCAGTTCTGGATTTCATCATATTTTTCAAACGCGGGTAGGTCCTTGATATTCATTAAAGTAGAGCACCTCAGGACCTCGAACCCAGGCTTCCACTTTGTAATCATTGTGCCGTCTGATTCTTCTATAAATCTTGGTAGATACCAGGTTGCATGTCGGGATAAAGTTCCTTATTAGAGAAACATACCTTCATTTCAGTTCAAGGAGGAGCAGCGAAAGATGCAGGAGCAGTAAAAGGTGCACATTGAAATATACCTTATTTATTTTGTAAATCCTTGGATAACCTCATTCATGACTACCTACATCGAAAACCTTCTCCATTAGCTTCTCAGGGAATAGGTGTTGTAGCTTCAACTCCCCCATGTGGCAGAGATGGGACATTTGTTAGTTCTGGAAAGGTGGGCAAGGGGTCTGACACATAGACCCAGATTGGTGTGCTTCATGCATCTTAGAGTTTGGGAGGTAGTTCAGGGGGAAGGGTGGCACAGGGGACCTTTAGGAATGATACGATATTTAGCTCACAAAGGGGACCTTTAGGAATGATACAATATTTAGCTCACAAAGGGGACCTTTAGGAATGATACGATATTTAGCTCACAACCAGTGTGACATTC
The DNA here is from genome assembly GCA_027924585.1 of Larix kaempferi. Taxonomy (NCBI): domain Eukaryota; kingdom Viridiplantae; phylum Streptophyta; class Pinopsida; order Pinales; family Pinaceae; genus Larix; species Larix kaempferi. The sequence goes on from BSBM01000368.1 coordinate 2,728,482, forward strand.
TGACTTTGGACCTATGGGAACCTAAAGGGGATTTATTACTTTGTCATCTTCTATTGTAGGTGTCAATGTTCAGGTTAAAGGTATGGATGTTGAAGAAGGTTGGCAAGTTAAGTCCAATAAGAATAAGGGGCCATCATCCCCTCTTACATTCAGAAAGCCTCATAGAATAGTGATTTATGGGCTTCAGGAAAATTCCTTCAAGGATTTTGTGGCCCTTTATCCAAACAAGGGTGCCTCTTCTTTTGGCAGTGTAGCTTTGAGCAATAGTTTAAGCACTCTAGGGAACCCTCTATTATTTTAATTAAATTATCTCCTCTTTCTTGGAATGTTAGAGGGATAATGATCCTAGGACGTAAGCAGCTAGTTTGAGGAGTTATATAGAAGGCTAGGCCAGATGTGTTTTTTTTATAAGAGGTATATTCTACTGCTTTTGAGCTTCACAACTGCATGAGCTATGTGTGGAATGGTCCCTTTTAGACCACAAATCACATTCAAGGGGAGCATAGGTTGTTATGTCTCCTTACCTTTATAACTTTGTTACATCAGACAATGTTAATCCAAACACCTGATGCATGTGGGTTACTCTTTTGTTGCAAGAGAAATTGCTTGGATTTTATTCAATACATGTGCTCAATACCAATAATTTTGCTCAATCCTACCTTTGGGATATAATTCTCCCAGATTTTGATTATATTGTGGCTAGTGACTTCAACATGGTGGAATTTGAAGGTGATCGCAATGGTGGTATAAGTTGGATGGTCTGTGGTGCAGAGAAGTAGGCATGGCCAAGGTGTGTTGAGGTCCTGAGGGTGCAAGCAATACTAGATAGTGTGTATGGCCCTTGGGAGAATATATCCTTTTATAGGAGGCTTCAACCAGTTAACATTCTGATTAAGTAAATTGGTTCAAATTACTTCCTTATTAAAACTTCCATGTTAGTGGGTCAGGTGATGGATTTTAAATTTTTAAGCCATTTTACTTGTTGAAGATGAATGTCTCTCATTTGGATTTTAATTTCATTGCTCTAGTTCATCGTGTTTGGAACCTTGTTCTTCATCTTGTTAGGGATAGGGGATGGTTTTTATGGTAGGAAGAAGCCATGCAGAGGATAGTAAAATTCATTCATGGATGGTGGCATATGATTGCTCACAAGAATAGGAGAGAGCTTCTTGAAGCTAGGAAACAATTGGAAGATATTCATGTCTTCCTTGAGAAAGAGCTTCATAAACCTGTCCTTCAAGAGGAGGTTGCATACTTGGAGTCAATGGTAGGGAGAGAAGAGGAGTATATTTATAGAGGATCCAGAGTCCATGACAGGTTACAATGAATTTAGGAGGGGGATAAGGACTTCAAATTATTCTTTGAATTTGTAAAAAAGAAGGTGGTAGCTAATATAGTGCTTCGGCTTTGTCGAGACGATCTTTTCACTAGAGGAAGATCCTTCTAGAATCTGAGGCATGTCTAGTGACCATTTTAGAATATTTTTCAGCTTATATGTTTTAAAAGATTATTATTGCTGCTAGAAATGCTTGTTATAGGGTTGTGCCACACAAGGTTTCTATTGTAGACCATGATAGGTTTGGCAAAGATTTCACAAAGGATGAAAATTTTCCATCTCTTGGTTCTATGAAGAATGGTAAATCTCCTAGGGTTGCTGGAGTACCTTGTGAGTTCTGCAGATAAGTGTGAATAAGCACTTGGTAAAAAAATCTATGCCTGTGAAGGGCCTTGTCCCAGGCTGGATAAATTCCCCTACTTCTGCCACCTGGCTTTCAGTGGTTCTTCAAGTTGACCTTAAAAGATTGCTCCTGAGACTGTAAATCAACTTTTGGTCTTGAATATTAGATAATTGATTTGTGATTGAATTATATTCATTGTATAATTCTGCTGATAGCTTTAGGTGATTGATTTTAGGCTTATCATTTTATTGCAGTTTTTGAGAACATGGGTTAGGAAGTTTCGTTGTGGTTGTATTCATCGGCTTCTACATGTGTTTTATGAGAGATGTCTACCAGCTAAGTGAAAGGAAGTCCATTGCCTCACAGATATGACAGTCTGCTTCCATGGATGGAGGGTCAGCATGTGGCTTGATTCCTCCTACCACCGAGAGAGACCGAAGAAAAGCAATCATGAACCTGGTCGTATCAAACCTAGAGATCTCACTCTTGTGCCCCCCTAGGATTATGTAGCCAGGGCCTCTTAGTCCCAAGCACTCCTTGTAGGATATCATATGCCAATGCATTGGCCCTTTCATAGTTATTGAGGACTCCAATGATGTGCTTGTATTGTGGTCCCCTCACTCATCCTTAGCATCTAGCTTTAGCTCCAACTGGCCTTGACATCTCTCTTTTGTTCATCATTGAGGCTCACCAGTTTCTAGCATCTTTCTTGTACATGCACCTTATTTTATATCCACTCTTAGCTAGACGATTAGTTCTTCATCTTTTTCTGCTTTCAGTATTGATCTAGGAGTTGCTTTCACACCTCCACTTTGTACCTACACTGGCTGTGTACTGTTTTAGTCCCAGTGACCTACTTTTATGGTCATTTGTTGGACATTAATAAAATTATCTTATCCTATCTTATCTTCCAAGGGATTTGCATTTTAGTTCAACCTTTCAGGAGGTGTTTCAGGAGCCTTCTGAAAGAGTTTCTCACCTGATTCTCCTCCCATATGGTTCTACTGGGCACTTTCTATCAGGATTCATTTCTGCATGTGTGATTCCTTGCGCAAAAGGTGGAATTAATTGTCAGAAAGCAAAGGTTAGATATATGCATAGTAGAGTGATAGTAGATCACACTGTAGTTGGTGGGATGCATATGGAGACCCGGTATCAACTGGTTTCCTTGTTCATTACTCATTTTCCCATGAATAACAAACACTGTTTTTCACCTTAATTTTGCAACAGGTCTCCCTCTCCTCGTATTTGGTGCAAATATTAGCTAAATAGAATCATAGATCATAGTGTGCATCAGATATTCCCCTTTTCTATTTTAAAAATGAACTTGTATTTCAGTTCCAGAAGACCTGGTTTTAAGACTGAAGTTGCTTTCATAACAAATGTATTGGTAAGGATGAATATCAAGACGATTTAGTTTGCTAGAGCTCTATTTGGTTGTTTTTGAGCTAAATAGAGTATTTAATTCCAACTTCCACATGTGATATTTCTCAAAACTATTTTCATTGGCCTTAGGCTGTCCTAGATCAACCTTCTAAGCAGCATGTTGTGATTGACTGTATGTCTTCACCCAAGACATTGATAAGCAACCAATTTCTCTTCGTACCATTTTGCACGGCTCTATAATTTATTGCAGTTTGACTAAAAGTGAGTATAATAATTATACCAAACACTATGAAGGATTTTATTTGTAAACTGGGACCATTCTGTAATCACGTGTAAATCTGAAAGAAAAGTAAGATGAAGTCAGTGTTTTTGGAATTAATATGGTTATTTTAAATCAAGTTGTTCCAGCCACCATCTCTGCGGAAAAATGGAGTGTCCTCAGGCCAGTTATTGTAGTGACCTGCATCAATTGGACCCCCATTACCCCATTCCTTCTTGCCAGCAGCTTCAGCTGTGGCTCTAAGGTCAGAGAGCATAAACTGCAACACAAGTATATCCAAACTAATTACTAAAGGGCATTGACCCAAATGACTTAAAAAGACTAACTGACAGCTATAATTAATATATATAACATAAAGGTAAGTTTCAGCTCTGCTAACCATGGGAAAATTTACCAAAATAATGTCTATACCTTATCATAGCACTGAAATGCTCCAATCCCCGGGAATTTCCATGTACCATTACTCTCAGGATAAGTTGGATACCGCAGATCTCCCGCGGGACCCATTCCCACTTGAATTTCATGTATTATCATGGGCAGATCAGGATGTCAACATCATAACTGATGGTCTGAATCTCTTCTTTCACAAGATGAACTATCTCTTTTTTAGGCGCTGCTGGTTCTTGTGTAAAAGCAGTGTCTCGTATAAGTTTTTGTGGATTAGCCTAAGAAGGCCCCTTTGTTTCCTTGCCATTGTCTCGTTTCTCAGCTCTTGGAGTTTAATCACCTTCTTCAGTGGTCTGAGTGGATTCAACTATCTCTGTGCTGGCCACCACTGGGGTTCTTATGTGTCAATAGTACTTACCACTTCTACATCTGCCATGTTTTGGTCGTTCTGGACTTACTGTGACATCCAACCAAAAGCACACAGCTTAAAACAACTCTCATATAGATAGATATAGTAGGCATTAGAGTCAATAATATAATATTTGAAGAAAAACGAAGCATGGTGATAACAATATGGCTTAATACAATTACAGATTAGGGAGTTTTAACATAAAAAGACTGAATTCATATCTAACACTTGTAGCATGCAAAACACATAAATGATAGTCTAGGCTCATCCGAACAAGGTGGACACAGGTGAAAACATTTTCAGCATAAGCCTATTCACATTTATGTAAATGCAAATAGGACAAGAACATGTTAAAATCATCCATAAAAGGAAGCATATGGAGCAGACAGTTTTAATACCAATAATGAAGGATTTTAACCTACAAAACAAATATAGAACAATCTACATCCAGCCACCATCTCTGCGGAAAAATGGTGTGTCCTCAGGCCAGTTATTGTTGTGACCTGCATCAATTGGACCCCCATTACCCCATTCCTTCTTGTCAACAGATTATCCTGAGAGTAATGGTACATGGAAATTCTCGGGGATTGGAGCATTCCACTGCTATGATAAGGTATAGACATTATTTTGGTAAACTTTCCCATGGTTAGCAAAGCTGAATCTTACCTTTATATTATATATATTAATTATAGTTGTTAGTTAGTCTTTTTAAAACCAAATATTACCAAAAGTTAAAACAAAGAATACAAATACCAAACGAGGATAAAATTCAAGATCTATCAAAGTTATGTGTTAGTTATAACTGCATACTACCCAGGAAGAAAGCATACCCAAATAATAAAATCTATCCAAGTTATAATGGTCACAAGCAAATCCAACTGGAATTTTTTTCTACTCATACAAGTAGGATAACATTATATAGCATGGGTCATCATGGTTTACATGGCATCTCACTGGTCAAGAGGGTGCACTAACATATTACTTACTCTTTCATTGTGATCAAGAGGGGCAATCACCTATTTGATTCATTTCATATGCTTCACATATGTCAGGAAAATCCAACTAGGAAGAAAGGTGTGCTATGAGCATAACCCTATTGCTTGCCATCCAAGCGAGGAGCTCTGAGAGACCAGAGAATTCAGAGTAGTCTTGTGCACTATGCTATAAAGTGAAAGGATTATGGGATCCATTGAGAAAGGATTTATCCTACAGTTTTGGGGAATGATTGATCATATGGCACTAACCATTGGGAGGGTTGGATGGCGGTACAATATGTCCTAGAGGCAGGACTACCCAATGCATAAATAATATTGGATTTGATTATCACATAAGTTAGGTGCTCACATAATGTAATGTTCCATTTTGATAAACTGGAACATATGACATGCAGAGCATGCGAGCCATAGCTCAAGAGCGTGTAAGCATGCATGCATGCAAAAGTGAGATGCATGCATGCAAAAGTGAGATGCATGCATGCAAAAAGTGAGATGTATGCAACTCAACTGGAAAGTAGAAGAGAAAAGTAACTTAGGTATACAAAAGTTAGGGCATGCAATGTCAAAGCTATAAAAGAAGGATAAAGTGAATTACTAGGGAGGCATTATTATTATTGATCATTGAGATTCGGGTTGAGAGCTCTGAGAGCTGATTTATGGTTAAGGGCGGATTTCCTTAGCCAACCTTGGTTTCGACGGTGAAATCTATCCATCCTATTCAAGTTTAAGGATAGATTATATGGATCTATCACACGGGCTTGATTGAGAAGAGTTTGTTGATTTTTAGGGCAGCGAATCAATTTACTTCAGAGCTGGGTGCGTCATCTTCTTTGTGAATTGTTATTGAGTCAGAAATTGAGTTGATAGGCAGCTGGGCGAATTATCCTTGCTGTGGTTGGTTATCGAAGAAGTTTGACAGGGAGGACGCAGCACCCATGAAGTCTGAGTACAAGGGAGAGCGTGTTTGATAGAGGCAGCATTGTTTATTGAGTAAAGGCGTCTTCACCACTTATTGGGACAGGGGTCTCCCTTATTATCTTTAGCAAATCTACAGGAAGCTAGGAAGGGAAACACATAAGCTGTCATCTAATCTGATAAGGAAAAGCGTGGTCATTATTTAGTGGTTAGATCCAACATAAGAGCAGCGAACTCCTTACAAGAGACCATGTGATTACATGATAGAGATCGGGATCTTGGATAGCCTCATTCCAATCTGAAATGTGTGAACCAATGCCCTAGTATCACGCCAATGCATGGGCAGCCAGTTAATATTTATTGCAGAGAAAGGAGGGACGTGTTCGAGCAGTCATCTATTGGGATAAAGAAAGGGCACATAAACCTAGTATAGGAGCAGTGATCTTCCTCTAAACTGTGGCGTGAACCTCTATGAGCCCAAACTGATACTTGAAGTAACTATCAATCTGATAAAGAGAGCGTGATCATTATAGCTGTATTCTTATTACAGTAGCAAGCTTGGATCCCTCTCTACAGGCAGCAAACCATTGATTTAGTATTGGGGGTCTTGATCCACTTATGAGAAGATGATGATATCAACTACAAGAGGCTTCATGCAGGAGAGAATACACATTAATTCAAAGAGGATCATAGTTGCATAAAAATCTGATTTTATATACAAGCTGCTACAACCTTCCTTCCATTAGCAATTCTGCTATTACAGCCGTCAACAGTCTGTCTCATCATTAATTAAGTCTGCTGGACGGATCCATACAAGGTCAGGACTGATACCTATTTGGCATACATGTTTTGAGAGTGTTCTTTACAAGCTGTTCCAGCCATTTATGACTCCTTGTCTACACTGCTAAGGTCAGATTGTTGCACCTTGGATTTTTGGTTAGCATTTGTATTTGAAGTAATTTATATCAGCATAATTGAATAAGCAGTTTTGGCATATTTCATTGGGGTTTGCAAGTTAAGATCATTTGACTCATGAAGCTAAATAACTAAAATAGGATATGTATTATTTCTATGAGAAATTACATCATCATGCAAACCCATGCAAACCACGAACAAGTCATTAAACCAGCAATACATAAACACAGTGGAAGTAACGCAATTAAGAAGGCAGATTCTACTACTTGGAATCTTACACATAAGCTTACATCCATGCTAACTTAGATGATCTCTCTTGTACTCATGTTTTAATCCCAAACATCCATACAAGATCGCATGGGACTAATTCAAGTATTTTAATCCTGAACCTTGAACTTTCTAGTTCTATCTATTTAGAACTGATGAGTTTTTCATTTAAGTCAAAATGAATCAATTTTACTCAATCTTGGGGAGAAGTTGAATAAATTTACATAGTATATCAAATGGTGAAGTGCACCTAAAGATGAAAATCTGATTTAGTCTGAAAGACCATAAAAATACTACCTTTTCAAGGTGGCATTTATTAACACAACAATTTAATTACTTAAGCTTGTGAATGAACTGAAGGTGGCAACTATCAACACAGCAATGGCAGCACTCACTAAGACTGTTGGTGTTTTCCCAAAGGAACATGCAATTGTAGATAGGGTGCATGCAAAGGGATCATATGCCCTGGGACCTTATCCTTTTGCTAGGTTTTCAGCTAAGATTCCTATTGGAGTTTCTTTTCCTTTGGTCTTTGGTATAATTATATATCCTATGGCACGTCTTCACCCAAGTTTATTGAGGATAGTTCTTTTACTCATCCATCTCTCACATTTTTTCAGTTAACAGTAACACTCATGTTATATCTAAAAAACATGTAGCACAAGCTCATATGTTTGCATTTCTGGATTTTTAGGACAATAATTTCCTTGTAATCATGTGGTTTTATGTTGTAATTTTGTTCCATGAAGTGATGCATGATGCATCATTTCTTAAAAAAGAAAAACTTTGCATTCTAAATGATGCATCTTTCATTATTGTAGAAAGGGATGGCCTTTAGGCAGAGGTTGAGTATTAGAACTAGTCAAGATGGGAACCACATTGAATCTAACCTCTCTCTATTAAGTGAACTTGCCTTTGTTTAACTGTGTGTCTCAGCTGTTGTTGAGAAAAAGCCTCCAAGATACATATCTAAGGCTCTTTTCTGTTTCGTAATGTTGTTTTTTCTTAACTCTTTGTGCAGTCCAAATTCTTGTGATTTGTTCATAGATACCACCATATTTCCTCTATGTTGAGTTTGGCATATATTTTTGTAGAGACCCTTGTATGAATGAGGATGTTTCTAACCATGAGAGAGAGGCAAAATTTCATGGGATCATGTCCCCGGAGATGTAGGGAATGCTCTTTGCATGTTCGGGGATGGGGGCCACCTCAAAAATGTCTCTGGCTATCCTTGATTTGCAAGGGATTGCTCAAGGACATCTTCTATATGGCCCTTGCAAATTGGGGGAATTGGTGTATCCTTTGATCCTACAGCGGACAATGGCTCATCCCTTATGTCCCATCCATCTAGAAACCATGAAAATATACAAAAAAATTCCCACTCCAAATCTCCCCCACCCCAAACAGAAGTAAGGAAAAACCGATTAAAATTACAGGGGAGTTGCTTGGAATTTTATCAAATAACAACTTTACAGGGGAGCCATTTGTTAGTTTTTTGGGTTAATTTTAGAAGTGTTTATACCATGTTTTCGGTTTCCTCATCATATTTGGGGTACATAGTGTATGTTTAGCCCTTGGATGGTCCAAAATGGATTGTAGCATGAGATATTGTCCATGATAAATATGCACAATTGAGAGAGCTTTCTCAGTGGATGCTTCACCTTAGGATGGTGCTACCTTGGATTTTTTCCCTTAGGCATTGGAGATCTCTTGCCTAGATGGTGGATGCCCTTCATTGTGGGCTGGGACCATGCTGTGATACTATCTTGTCAGTGTATTTCCTTCTAAAACTACTATTGCCCCTGTAAACCCAACATTTCTTCTGAAGGTGGGTAATGTCTACATTGAAAACTGGAATTGGACTAAGGATGGAGTATGCATGCTTTTGGCAATTCTGGGAACATAAACATAGTGAAGTTAGCTTTGATGAGTTACACAGTAAAATCTGTCTTTGGTTTTTGACTACTTCCTCCAACACTAAGCCACATAATGGTTGTTGAATCCACAAAAGTAACAAGGTAATGAATATCAACATTGGTATGCCCTGTGAGTCTTCTTCTTGTAACAAAAACAAGTGACATAAGGTTTCTAGTTCTGAAACCTTTCTTACTTTCACTTGGGATTTCTCTCTCCCAAGTTACTTGTTCTTCCAACTCTTGGAATGTGCATGGGTGCTTAACTTGTTTTCTTGCTACCTTTCTCAGAGCTTACAAAGGGATGTTGATCATTCTTTGTGATCTATTCTTTGCTTGGAGTTGTTGTATTTTCTCAATCTTGAGCCTCCACAAAGATTATCTTTGAGGCTTTCACATTATTTAAATGTGTCTTAGAACATCCACCTTTGACTTCCTTACCACCATAATACCCTAAATGAACATGTTGTAGTCTAGAGTTCACTGCAATGGGGCTCTTCATGCCTTAACCATGATTTTCAAGACATTGGCCATCAAAACCCATCCTTTGCGAAAACTTCAAGCCTATATCTTTGGTATGAAATTCAAAACTACTAAAAGACTCGTATGTTGATTGAAATTGAGCAAGGGGTGAAGTTGAAGTGCTTACCCTAAAATTCCCTCAATCATGGTATGCGCATCTTGAGTAAAAAAAAGGCTCATTTCTTTCTTAATATTTTCCACTTCCATTTAAAGACTCATCAATATGGCTTTCTTACAAGCCAACTATTACACTATATTTTCCACTTCCATTTAAAGACTCATCAATATGGCTTTCTTACAAGCCAACTATTACACTATATTTTCCACAACCTAGACATTTTTCTCCTTAAGAAGCTTCACATGGATTTACAAAGTTTTATGCAACTCTTCATTCTTCTCGTCCAACTACTAGAAAGTATTTTCTTGTTGTTCATTATCCTCATAGATTTGTTTATTCATCTCCTATAGTTCCTAAATTACCACTCTCTTATGATAATTTCCTATGGATGCCTTATTGTAAGTCCATAGATTCATAAATATATTTCTATGATACCAATCGATCGAAATCTTTTGGATGAGTTGAAATCTCCCAATGGCACTAATATAAAATTTCAGTTAAAACCAAATAATAAGTATCTTGAATGTTGTCAACCATATATTAGTTCCTTAATAAGCAATAATAAAACTGAAGACAAATGAAATCATACAACAATATACCAGTGTTTTTAAGGAGAACCCTTTTGCACAAAAAACTCCAATATGATATTCAATCTAATAGATTGCAACTAATGCATATTGTCTTTTATTAGAATTACGAATCATGCAATCTAGGTGTTAATATTGCTCATTTCCCAAATTCTTAAAGGGTGCTAGCTCAATGGAAGAGTGCCTGCCTTACAAGCAGGAGGTTGGTGGTTCGATTCCTCCGTGCCCTAATGATATTGCAATGTATTTCTAAAAAAATATTTGTTGTGATAATTTATATTAGTTGCTAAACGGGAAGCAAAATGTGGCAATAGTGTGGGAGTAAAAATGGACGATAAATTAGGCGCTAAAGTGGTAGCAAAACATGGAGCTAATGTTGACATCAATAGAGATGCAAAACTAGGCGTTAAAAAGAGGCCCAACACTTGATGCTAATGAGGAAGCCAAACATGGCATTGATATGGTAGCAAAATAAGATGTTATTTTGGATGCAAAACATGGCACTACATAGGAAGCAAAATATGGTGCGACAATAGAAGAAAAATCTGGCTCCATCTTGATAGCAAAACACGATGCAAAAAAGGAAGTAAAAATTGGTGCAAAATTAGAAGCGAAAATTGGTGCATATTGGAAGTAAAACATGGTGCAAAATGGGATGCTAAAATGGTAGCACATATGGATGCAAAATTGGATGCTAATTTGGATGCAAATATGAAGCGAATGTAGATGCAAACATAAATGCTAACACGACGCTTTTAAGGATGCAAACAGGGCGCTTATGGAGATTTCATTTAGGAAGTAAAAGATGATGATCTCTAGGAAGAAAAATAGGATGTTATTTAAGAAGCAAACCTCGATGTTGTTTAGGAAGCAAAATTGAACACTATTATGGAAGAAAAAAATGGAAGTTATTTTAAATATCAGAAAGGATGTTATCTAGGAAGCAAAAACGGACGTTATTTTAGATTCTTTAAATTTTGTCCATGACGCGTTCCATTTAGCGTCTACTTTGACCACTCAATGAAAAAAAAATTACACTTAAAATGGACGCTAAATGGGACGTTAATTCTAGGATTTGTTGTAGTAGCGCTCCACACTAGGGCATTTACACATACTGTACATAAGCAGTATTTACATCAAGGGAAAAATGGGGTATTACAGACACTGATCTCCTAGATTCAGAGATATTATTATTCAGCTGTGTGTGTACCCCAGCTTTATATGATATGAAAAAGGATTGTACACTCCCACCAGCGGGGGGGTGTGGGTGGCGGTGAAGCCTCCCCCCACTGGGGTCCGGGGGCGAAGCCCCTGGAGGAAATTTTTTGGGGTTGTTTTACGGGCCCATGGTTTTAGGTAACCCGTGGTATTTTTCCATGGTATTCCCTTTTATAAGAAAGACATTGTAATACGGCTAGGGTTGATGTATTAAGTATTATGCATTGTAAATATATTTGAGATCGTGAAGAGAGACTGTGAGACAGTGAAGAAGAAGTGCAGCGGATGTGCTGCAAGTTGTATCCTTTCATTTGTTGGATGGTATAATAATAAGCACTGACAATTTCAGTGTGGACATAGTCCATATTGGGTGAACCACGATATATTGGTGTCTCTCTTGTAATGTGTTTGTGTAATTTGTATTTGCTTCTTGTTTATTGTTATTGCTCTGCGATCCTGTTTTTCTAGCAATTGGTATCAGAGCCAAAGGTCTATTTGGCAGATAAACCCGCAAGAAACTAGGGTTACTTGTTCGATTGGGAGCAATGACGGAAGAAGGAAAGTTTAAGGTCGAGAAGTTTAATGGCCAAAACTACCTGTTATGGAAGATGAAAATGGAGGACTATCTGTACGAGAAGGATCTATTTCTACCGTTGGGAGGAAGAGCAAAGCAGCGGGCGACTATGAAGAACGAAAAATGGGAAGTTCTTGATAGAAAGGCACTGGGAACAATACGGTTGTCCTTGGCTTCGTCAGTGGCTTTCAATATCTCGAAAGAAAATACAACAGAGGGTTTGATGAGCGCATTGGGTAAGCTGTATGAAAAATCATCGGCCTCCAACAAGGTATTTCTAATGAAGCATTTATTTAATGTGAATATGTCTGATGGTGGATCTGTTGCTGATCATTTAAATGAGTTTAATACGGTTACAAATCAACTAAGTTCTGTAAGTGTGAACTTTGAAGATGAGGTTAGGGCTCTTTTAATCTTTTGTTCATTGCCAGAAAGCTGGAATAGCTTGGTCATGGATGTAAGTAACCGTCTCTGGTTCAAATACCTTGAAATTTGATGATGTTATTGGTGTTATTCTTAGTGAGGAAATGCGAAGAAAAAACACAAGTGAGACATCAGGTAATGTGTTGGCCATGGAGAGCAGGGGAAGACAAAAGGAGAAAGGAAAGAGCCAAGGTAATCGTGGCAAGTCTAAAACGGGCAGATCCAAGTCCAGACTGGGAAAAGTGTTGGAACTGTGAAAAGAAAGGACATCTGAAGAAAGTTTGCAGATCTCTAAAGAAGAAAGGAGATGGACAGGGGGAGACTACTCAAGAAGCAAATGTAAAAAGTGATGTGTTACAGGATGCTTTGATTCTTGCATTAGATAACACTAGTGATTACTGGGTAGTAGATTCAGGGGCTTCATGTCATACTACACCCCATAGGAAATACTTTCATGATTATGTTCCAGGCAATTTTCGACATGTTTTATTGGGTGATGATGAGCCATGTAAAATTGTTGGAATGGGTAAGGTATGGATAAAATTTACGAATGGAAGTGAATGGCTGTTGAAAGATGTTAGGCATATTACTGCTATGAAAAGAAATCTGATCTCAACAGGGAAGTTGGGAGATGGATTTTGTCTATCTATGTTTGGAGAAACGTGGTGGAAGATCACTAAAGGATCAATGGTGATAGAAAAAGGAGATAGGGTAGGTACGTTGTATTTATGTCCTCATAACACTGACCATTCTATCTCTTTAGCTTCCACAGGAACAGATACAACATTGTAGCATCATAGGCTTGGCCGCATGAGTGAGAAGGGGATGCAAATTCTCCACTCAAGGAAGTTGCTGCCAGATTTGAAGCAGGTAAGTTTGGAATTCTGTGGAAGTTGTGTTTATGGAAAACAAAAGAGAGTCATATTTCTCAAGGTTGGGAAACATAAGAAGAATGAAAAGTTAGAGCTTGTGCATACAGATGTATGGGGACCATCTCAAGTACAATCTCTTGGTGGCTCTCATTATTATGTTACTATTATTGATGATGCGACTATAAAAACTTGGGTTTATTGCATTAGACAGAAATATGATGTGTTTGCTACTTTTAAGAAGTTGAAAGCTTTGGTTGAAAATGAGACAAGAAAAATGTTGAAGTGTCTCAAATCTGATAATGGAGGTGAGTACTGCGGCAAGGAGTTTGATAGTTACTATTCATACCATGGGATTCATAGAGAGAAGACAGTCCCAGGAACACCACAAGAAAATGATGTATCATAAAGGATGAATAGAATGATCATGGAGCGTGAAAGGTGTATGAGATTGCATGTAGGGTTTCCCTTACAGTTTTGGGCAGATGCTGTAAAAAGTTAAACTACTCATTTCTGAGAACTTTTGGTTGTGAAGCATTTGTCCATATTGATTAAGAAAATAGAACAAAGCTTGAAGCTAAATCCAAGAAATCTACCTTTATTGGATATGGGGTTGATGATTTTGGTTATCGCTTATGGGATTATGAAAATTACAAAATCATTAAGAGCATAAATGTGATATTCAATGAAAATGTCATGTATAAAGATCAGTTGCAGGGAAAGAAATGGGAAAAGGAAAACACAGAGTACACAGTACTTGATGAAATTAAAGAAAATGAAGTTCCAAAGGTGCCAGAAAATCAAGAATAGCAGCAAGTACCTGAAACTCTTTCAAGTGTAAGAATATCTACCAGGTTAAGTAGACTCCCTGAACGATACTCTCCTTCAATGTATTATTTATTAATGATTGATTCTGGTGAACCATAATGTTATGAAGAAGCAATGCAGGTGGAAACTAGAAAGAAGTGGGAACAAGGCATGAATGAGGAGATGGACTCATTGGTAGGAAACTAGAATTCGGATTTGGTTCAGTTTCCTACTGGTAAAAGAGCATTGCAGAACAAATGGATTTACAGACTGAAGGAAGAAGAAGGAGGTAAGAAGCGGTACAAGGCCAGACTTGTTGTAAAGGGGTTTGCACAGAAGAAAAGCATAGATTTTGATGAAATATTTTCTCCTGTTGTTAAGATGCCTTCAATTAGGACTATTTTAAGTCTAGTGGCAGTAGAAGATTTGCATATTGAACAGTTAGATGTAAAAACAGCCTTTCTCCATGGGGATTTAGAGGAAGAGATATATATGCAGCAACCACAAGGGTATGAGGTCAAAGGGAAGGAGAATTTGGTATGCAGGTTGAAAAAGAGCTTGTATGGATTGACGCAAGCTCCAAGGTAGTGGTATTTAAAATTTTACAGGTTTATGATAGAACAAGGTTATAGTAGATGTCATTCTGATCACTGTGTTTATTTCAAGAGGCTAGATAATGGAAGTTATATTATCTTGTTATTATATGTGGATGACATGCTTGTTGCAAGGTCTAATATGCAAGAAATAAATGTGCTCAAAAGGAAGTTAGCAAATTCATTTGTGATGAAGGATTTGGGTGTTGCAAAGAAAATCCTTGGTATGAGAATAAGAAGAGACAGGAAAAATCGCAAATTGACATTGTCTCAGGGTGAGTACATACAAAAGGTGTTGGAGAGGTTCAGAATGCAGAATGAAAAACCAGTTAGTACACCTTTGGCCATCCATTTCAAACTAAGTAAGGAAATGTGTCCCAAGACACAGGAAGAGATAGATTACATGTCCAAGATTCCCTATTCATCAGCAGTTGGCAACTTGTTGTATGCCATGGTGTGCACAAGACCAGATATTGCACATGCAGTGGGAGTTGTGAGCAGATATAGGGACAATCCAGGGAAAGAACATTGGAAGGCAGTACAGTGGATTCTCAGGGATTTGAGACATACTACCACTCAGGAAATATGTTTTGGAGGTTCAGACATTGTTCTACAGGGATATGTTGATGCATATATGGAAGGTGATAAGAATAGTAGGAGGAGCACCACCAGGTATGTGTTTATTGTAGGTGGAACAACAGTAAGTTGGATTTCGAAACTGCAAAAAGTTGTTGCACTTTCAACAACGGAAGTAGAGTATGTTGCTGTTACAGAGGCTAACAAAAGAGATGATTTGGTTACAAAGGTTTATGGAGGAATTGGGTAAGAAGCGGAAGGATAGTAGGTTGTATAGTGACAACCAGAGTGCCATTCATCTTGCAAAGAACTCAACATTCCATTCAAGTACTAAACATATACAACTCAATTACCATTTCATACGCTATGTTCTGGAAGATGAACTGTTGAAGCTGGAAAAGATACATACTAGCCAGAATCCTGCAGACATGTTCACAAAGGTAGTGACTAGAGAGAAACTGAGTTCCTGCTCGGTTTCAGTTGGCCTTCTAGTGTGAAGGTGAAGATGATAAATTTTCCAAGTCCAAGGTCCAACAAGTGCAGTAGCGGTGGAGTTGTTGTGACCAGTCTCCAAGTGGGAGATTGTTGGTTGTGGAGCCTGATCTCCCAGATTCAGAGATGTTATTATTCAGTCGTGTTTGTCCCCAGCTTTATATGATATGCAAAAGGACTGTACACTCCCCCCAGCGGGGGGTGGGGGAGAAGCCTCTCCCCACTGGGTTCCGGGGGCCATTGGGCCCTCGACGGGGGTTCGGGGACGAAGCCCCCGAATGAAATTTTTGGGGGTGGTTTTACAAGCCCATGGTTTTGGGTAACTCGTGGTATTTTTTCATGGTATTCTCCTTTATAAGAAAGACATTGTAATATGGATAGGGTTGATGTATTAGGTATTATGCATTGTAAAGATCTCTAAGATCGTGAAGAGAGACAGTGAGACAGTGAAGAGGAAGTGCAGTGGATGTGCTGCAGGTTGTATCCCTTCATTTGTTGGATGGTATAATAATAAGGACTGGTAATTTCAGTGTGGATGTAGCCCATCTTGGGTGAACCACGATATATTGGTGTCTCTCTCATAATGTGTTTGTGTAATTTGTATTTGCATCTTGTTTATTGTTATTTCTCTACGATCCTGTTTTTCTAACGGATAAATGAACCCAACTTTTAAGATATTTTCTATTCCTGCCTTTATAGCCGCAGTTTTTTTAGGGTGCACAAGGCGTAACTTTTGTCAGATAGGTTTTGCATCGGGATGTGTTTTAATCTCATGCATAAGAATGGCATGATCAATCCCGGGCATTTCCTCATAGCTCCATGCAAAAAAATCGTAGAGCTATTTGAATAATTCCGTAAAAGTGTTGACTTCTTCCGAAGAACAAGTTTGGCCTAAGTGGGTGTCTTCTATGACTCCCGGTTTTACTGAGATGTCGATCGGAATGGTAGGCGTGATATTATCCAGGTTCCCCTCGGTTATCGTATCCACAGGTAGGATAGTAGATTGATGGAAAGGAAATACATCGGGTGAAACAATCGTTTCTATATCATTCTCTATTGAATCTAAGTGCGGAAGGAAAGATGATCTATGGTGGAGGTCTTCCCGTGGGGGTTCATCCGCGCTCATAATCTCCATGATGGACTCATCAGAATGAAAAGATCGGAGTAGAGGATCATATTGGGATGAGCTCCGTTGTAATGGCAAAAACCGTGAACTAGATTCCACCGCATAGTGGACATCGAGTAAATCAGGTTCCGATTGGATGGCCTCATATGTAGCTTCTGCAAGGCTGAGAGGCATCACATCTCCAATCATATACATATGGTTTGGATCGGGAACAATCCATTTATCGTTGGAGTAATGTGAGGATGAAATCATGTTCACTGTCGAAACATGGATAGGGGGGTTTGATGTTGGAAATACTCCCATGAGGGATGAGTTCTTAAGGATTACTACCCCCACACTTTCATATATCTGCATCGATGTCCCAAAAGAGGGACGTTGTCGGAGAATGAGTAGTGGTGTCAGATGTACAGAAGTCTAGTTGGTCAATAGTGACAATCTTTCTTTGGTGGGGAAATTGCACTATGTGGAAGACGGATGATGCTACCGCAGTCATGGCATAGAACCAGTTTCGACCAAGTAGTAAGTTATAATCCAATGGGGTAGCAATGACTTCCACATTAATGGAAATGCTCTTGCCTCCCAAATCGATGGTCAAGGACTGTAACAGCCCATGTGGTTGAAATCCAAGTCCATCGAATGCCTTCAAAGTATTTGGGGAAATTTTCAACTCGGGAGAGCCAATGTCTCTCCAATAAGATAACGACATAATCGAGGTGGAGGATCCTTTGTCTAGGAAATTATGACAGATGCTTTTGCGAGCAACGTTAGTAACGATTTGGAACGCAAGTTGGTGGGAAAGCCTCGGCTTGAAATACTCTTACCTGAACATAATGTTATTCGAGGAATCCGGGTCTATAGCGCCAATCACGGATAACAGGTTCTTCCGCTGAATAGGACAGTTTTGTAAGACTTCGAGCGTCAACATAGCACAAGGGGATTGCGCTAAGTCCTCTACTATATTGTAGTTCTGATCAGTCCGAGCTCTTGGATTGAAAGTGGCTTTTCTAATCGTTCTCTTGGGTGGACACAAGACTTAATCAAGTGAAGGTTTCTCTATGATGAGGTGACCTTGAGGTGATGGGATGTTAGATGTAGATGCGGGGGTTTTTTCAGGATTTCCCCCATCAGATTCCTTCAGAGGAGGAGAGTCATATGAACGTGATTGAGTATTCAATTTGACCATTTCGCTTTGCATCATGAGAACATGAGAGGTAGAGGACGTTTCTCCTTGAGAAGGAGAGGTTGTTACACGATCATCTTTTTTTTTGTGTGGGGAAGGGGTCGGTTAGGACTACGGATGTGGGGTTCCCTTTGAGCAACTTTTGTACTTCCTCCTTATGTGGGCACTCTTTGGTTAAGTGATCACCACCACACAATAAACAAGGATACTTAACCTTCCACTTTTTTTTTGTGTCGTCGAGATTGTTCTGTTTGGGCTCCTGTTGATTAGAAGACTTTTGGTTTTTACCTTTGTTCTTCATTTTATCACCATATTTTTTAGATCAAGCAGATTGAATTGAATTCACTTCTTTGGTGGCAGCAAGGTTGGGTGATCTGTTGGTGTTGTTCCCATCCTGTGATGAGGGTCGATTCGAGCCATGGTGGCTATGCGATCCATCAGATTGTGTAGTAGGTTGGGTGTGAACGGAACCAATGATGCCATCGGCATGGGGTCCCATGGGTGGTTTTGTTGGGTCGTAGGTAGGGCGGGATGCATCAGGAACAATATCGTATAAAGTGTCAGATTGAGCATAGACAAGGTCTAAATACTGGGCACGAGCTATAGCTTGTTCCTCTGTGATGTCCCCACCCATAACTACATATTTGGCTATGATAGTTAATAATGAATTTGTAAACCAATCTGTAAGGAGTTGGTATGGAATGGGAGCTTTAATTAAACGTCGTCTCCTCCTCCACTCATGAATATGATCATAAATGTGAGTGGTGGTGGTTTGACGGAGAGAAGCCAAGTTATTTGTTCTGGTTTCGTAGCGGATCGGTAATTGAAAATGTGTCAAAAATGACATAGCCAATGATCGAAAATCAGGAAATGAGTGTGGTGGCAACTCAATGTACTACTTTGCGGCAGTGCCAGTAAGGGTTCACTGGAATAACTTCAAACGGATGGAATCATCCATTAAGGAATTGGACGAACACCACAAATGATAAGTCATTACATGGTTTCTCGGGTCCTCACCGAGTTTGCCGTCAAACTTCGAGATGTAAGATGGTAACTTCACCATAATTGTTGGGCAATTTATACCATGATAAATGGGATCATTAGTCAACCGTGATAAGTGTGGTAGATCAAGTGTATCTAGAAATGGTAATTGTTGGTTGGGTTGTGGATATTGGTAGTACTAATAAGGCATCGACGTACCAGCAGGACCATGGATCGATAGGTCGTAAGGTCCTCCTGTAGGAAATTGGCCATATGGGGGTGGGCCACCTGGGTTGGGAGATGGACATGAAGGGGGTCCTCCTCCACTGGAATAAGGTGGTCCTCCATCAAAGGGTGGGGATTCGCCTCCTCCAGAGTAAGGTGGTCCTCCTCCTATAGAATGGGTTGGTCCTCCGCCAAAATGTGGCGGTCCTCCTCCTTCGGAACGGGGTGGTCCTCCGTCAAAAGATGGGGGTCGTCCTCCTCCGGAATGGGGTGGTCCTATGCCATAAGGTGGGGGTCCTCCTCCTCTGGAATGGGGTTATACTCCGCCAGAATGCGGGGGCCCGCATCCTCCATAATGGGGTGGTGGTGGTGGTGGTGGAGGTGGTAGGACAACTAGTGGAGGTGGTGGGGGTGGTCCACCAGTCGGAGGTCTAGTCGACGGAACATTATGGTGACCCCATGGGGTGTTTGGGTTTCTGGGATAAGGTAACCTAGGAAAAAGGTTTACTGGATAGTTGTGTCCTACATTAGGATTATGATGTCCTAGAAAAATATGCCCCCATGGGGGTTGGGTCCAAATAGATGGCCCCCCCGTAAGATGTGTCCACGTAGATTTTCCCATGGTTGAAAGAGAACTTCCAACCAAAATATACCTTGGATTTGAATTATATCCTCCACTCTTGTTATGTCCGCTAACTGGGAGATGTCCCCTAGTCAGGTTAGGTCCACTAGCTAGGGATTTCCCCCTAGTCAAAAATTTCCCACTTACTGGAGTGTGCCCTGCAGCTGAATGTTGACCACTAATACTAGGTTGACCCGTAACGAATGGTTGACTACTAACAAAGGGATTACTTTCACTAGACTGTAAACTAACAGGTAGATTATAACCTCCTCTGGAATTTTGAGGTGGGGGAGGTGGAGGTAATGTCCCAGTAACATAGTTAATAGAATTTGAAGGTTTCCCTTCAGATGTTGGGGTCAAAGGAGGTGTATAATCGGTCGCATGAATTTGAGTTGTTCTCGTAGGAAATGAGGGTTGACCTAGTTCATAAGTGGTCGTGTTGGGTATGGATGTTTCTGGTGAAGAAAAAGATAAAGAACGTACAAGGGAATATCGAAAAATGGGTACTTCCGAACTTGATCTATGTGAGATACTTTGATGTCTAAGTTGTTCGCCAACTGTTTGCAAGTGGATCATGTGCTCATAGAGTGGTACAAGAAAATCATTGTTAGGAATCCATCGACGAGGTATAGTTTCTTCCATTGGAAGTGACCCAAAATCGGCAACATGTCGGCCTAAAGAGGTGTCCCAAAAAGATGCAGTTGGACCAAACACTGTTGATACAGGGTCATCCTGAGGTTGAATGAAAACCCAATCTGTAGCTCCAGGATGTCTTTCCATCAAATGATGGAAAGACGTGTCATATGAAGTCGGTTTCTCCACGATCAAAGGTCCCATAGGATACGAGATAGGTGGATTTGCGGGAGGTAAATAGTTCATTCCCGACTCTAAGGTAGAGGTATCTTCCTCATGTAGCATAGACAAGGTAGGTTGATCCATGTTTGCTCCGGATTTATCCTCCTAATCACGGGGATATTCATGTGGAAAGTTCAAGATCCTTCGGGATCTTCTCAAAGGTTGATCATCCAGAATGAGTGAACCAAAATTTCTCCTAATTGTTTTCTATACAAAAAGAAAAAATGCAATCCAAAATATACACAAGCTAAAACCGCAAGCAAACTTATGTGGTAGGTGTGGATTCAATGGTATGGAACCTCACAAGATTATCAAGGTGATGCAACTCGCGATATACCACAAGGTCCAAAAGTTATACTCATCCAAATATTTCAAAGCACTAACCAGGGAGGATTAGGACCGTACCCCTGATCGTATAACCCGACTACCTGAATCACATGCATAGTATCTCCCTGAGTGTTCTCGGTGTATTTCCATGCCAAGATGACCAATAAGTTAACTCAGATGGTTACATGAATCCTGTAAGGGTATCCCCATATACACAAGGTACGTGGGAGCTCGAATCCGTAGTGGTGTTGTATAATGAACAACCGTATGACAGGAACCTTTCAATATATTACCGAGTATGTGAATTACCTTTCTATATACCGGTTGGTACATGGAAGAACTATAAGCCCCCAGAATGCAGTGCAGGAAAAGAACGACAGTTGCCACGCTTAAAGACGTCGGAACACGTCTCTAACTTAACATACAAGTTTCTATACAGTTTTAACCTAATACTATCGGTAAATTTTATCTTTTACAGTTAGGTGAATGCATGAGGTGTAGACGGGAATTTAAAAAGAATGCAAACCTAATCTGCATGCAAATGCAAATCTTTTCTTTTTCTTTTCGATGAAAGCTATATATGGTAAGGAGAAATTTTCTTTGTTTCTGATAGTAAAAAATGAACAAGTACCCCTATATTCCAAAATCAACCAAAAGACAAATGAAACACTATTTTCACTAAGCCAACAAAAGCAATAAAATAACACACACCAAATCTAAAATGTTTTCCTTTTGTCTTTTCAAGTTTAAACAAATTTACAAAAAAATGAGAATTTCTTTTGAATGCAATAAATTCAATTTTCCAAAATAAAGATCAAAAAGTGGAAGAAAATAAAAAAAATGCAAGAATATTTCAATATTTGGAAATGCTTTGTAAAAGTTTAATGCACTTGAAATTTTCGAAGAAATGATAAGCAAGTTTTCACAACTAAGAAAATGCAAGATAACGATGATGCTTTAAAAAATTTTAAAGATCTTTTAATGATAAATTTCAAAGTAAGAAAAAATATCTACAACACTTTCAAGAAAGACACTCGAAATGAAGATAATAAACAATTTTTTTATTCCTTACTCAAATGCACTCAACAGATCCGAGAATGATTCCACTTTCCATATATAGATTCAGAAAATGAAAGAATACACTACTGCAAACTCTAAACAGTGGGAAACTCTCAAATAAATGTAATCACCCAGAATCTCAATAACACTCAAAACACACAAAACCAAGCAAAAATCTCAATAACAAAAAATGAGAAGGCTTAGAAGTCAGATCGAACAAATTGAACAGATCTGGTGCAATGATCGAGAGTCACAAGACTGAGTATATCGATGGGGGATTGAAATTTCCCACAACGACTTAATCACTCACTTGACTAGCTAGGACCCTAATCGACACTTAAACTTCACAATCAAGCCAAGGATAACACTGTGTTGTTCCTAGGGGTTCTGTGACTGCAAGGAACAACACACAGAACTCAAAAAACCAAACCAAAAACCAACTTGAAACTTTTTATACCAGGTGCCAAATAATACAGGGTAACGCACCCTGCAAGCGTGCACCAGGGCGTTGGAAGGTCGAACAATGCACTCTGTAAACGGGTAAGTCGCGTCAGCGATGCAGTTTGCATATAGACAGGTAGCGTTAGTGTGCAATTTGGTAGCCAGCAAGGAGCATAAGAAACATATTGATGCGAGGGATGAACGACCCAAGTGCATCACGCGGGATCCAAGTCACAAAAAATAAAAAAAATTTAAGAATAAAAAGGTAAAAGGTCTGATGATAATCCTAAGCAGAGTCTGGATAACCCAAAGACTAACTGATGGTCATATCCAATGAAAGGAGAGGAAAATTGAGGCTCAATCAAGAAAAATCAAGAATTGAAAACAAATCAAAACTACAATCTATAACTCCCCAGTATGGTCGCCATATTTGTATGTTAACTGGCTTGGAGTATGTTTGTAAACAACTTCGAAACTTTTCTCATTATTGACCAATGAAAATCTTGCATAAACCCCAAATTTTGAAATTTGGGAAAATTTAGTTGGGCCCCACCAGTTCCAGGTGGCAGGGTGACATGGAGGAGCCACGTGGGCAGGAGATCCGACGTGGAGGAGCTGCGTGGGAATAGGATGCGACGTGGACCAGCCACATCATACCTAGGTGTGTAGGTAACCACAAGGGATGAAGTTTGAAAGTTGTTTCGCAATGGTCGAAGGCAGTTTCCCTTACCTCCCTCCGAACTTGTGAAATAATATGGTGTCGACATGTGGGGGGTGGTTTGGGATTTCGCAACTACCCACCACTCCGTCCTGGCGCACATGTTGCTGATGTGAAACGAATGTGGGTCGTTGATCTGCCGCCAATCGATCAACCACCATTGATCTTATCCCTTATTTAACCACGTCTCAACGGTTATTTCAGTGATTTTGAATGTGTTATATTCCTCACTTTTTCCTCCGGTGAAACTTACCTCCGTTTTTTATCTTGTTCTCCACTTCAATTTGAATCGTTGATCTAAAATCCTTTTGCAGAACGCACCAACAACAAGGTAGGTGGCATCTGGAGGGTGTGAATCAGGGTAAAAGAGGCATTTTTCGCAGTCTATTCTTAGGTGGCCGAAATTGAAAATTGCAATTGATCTTATGCGCCAGATTACGCGAAATCGAATGATTTACAAAAAAAAAATGAGGGCGCAAGCCCCCTTTGACCCTCATCGTCCCCCCCTCATATGTCGTTGAGTGTGAGAAAGTTATGTGATTTTCAATATGGGTTGTTCCCAGGTTGCATGAAGATTAGTGTTATAATTTTCTAAGACTACAACAAATCTAACAAATGTGTTTATAAACACTTTTGCAGATTCAAAATCTTATCAGTGACAGTTAAGGGTCATCATTTTAGTCTAGTTCAGTTGGGAAATATTTTATCTTGGTTGGGCAAAGAAGAAGAGTATCATCATGGAGGATGCACAGGATCCTTATGAGGTTGAAGAAGATGCAATGGGAGAGAATGAACAAGTTGATAATGCAGAGACAGAATCTAATGGTAGAAGAAATCGAGCAACTCCCCCAGACATTGCAGAAACCATGAGGAGCCTAAGGATGGAATTGCAGAGTTGCAAAGCGGACAATGAAAGGTTGATTAGTGCCCAACAGGAGCAGAATCAGTTGAATGCAACTATGCTTCAAATATTGACAGACATTCAAAGGAAGATAAACCATGGCCATAATTCATAAAATCGGGAAAAGAGTTGGGGTATCTCAAGGAGGCATTCCCACAAGAGATCCCATAGTTCAAGAATGATTTCTAGAGATAGGACTTACACTCCAGAAATATCTTCTAGTGAGTCATCCAACTCTAAGGAATCCATTGAAGGTTCAAGCTCTTCATCTCATAATATTAACAGGAAGAGGTCTTCCAAGAACAACTCTCGTGGAGAATTTAAGAAGGACAAACCTCCTACCTTTGATGGTGAGGTTAAATTTGGTCAAGAGGCTGAGGCTTGGCTTCTTGGGATGAGGAAGTATTTCCAAGTCCAAGACTATTAAGGAAATATGAAGGCAAGATTGGCTATATTCAATCTAAGTGGAAGAGCGTCTATATGGTGGGAACACCTTAGACAAGTAAATAGGATCAATGAAAGGAATATTGTGTGGAACCAGTTCAAGAAGTACTTCAAGGAAAAGTACCTTTCTGACAGGTACTATGATGAAAAAATCAAAGAGTTCCATGAGCTGAAATTGGTACAAATGACTATGGAGGAATATGAAAACATATTCTTAGAG
Source organism: Larix kaempferi (assembly GCA_027924585.1). NCBI lineage: Eukaryota > Viridiplantae > Streptophyta > Pinopsida > Pinales > Pinaceae > Larix > Larix kaempferi. The sequence continues at coordinate 2,753,506 of BSBM01000368.1, forward strand.
CTGCTGAGATATTTCAAATATATCGGGGATGATAAGGTGAAAATTCAATGCTTTCTAAGTGGAATACCCCATTCATATAAAGATAGAATTGATTTTGATGAACCTCGGACTCTAGAGGAGGACATAAGAAAGTCCAAGTATTGTTATGATAAAAAAAAAGCAAACCAGAATTCCATAAGCTATGGAAGGACAAGAAAAATGAAAAGTTTGACCAAAGGAAGAAGGGGTTCAAGCCTCCTCAATTCAGAAATTAGCCAAGGAAGCCACCATAGGGTGTGATTAAGCCATCTAGGATGTTGAGAGACAAGCCAAGAGATCCAAGAGAGCCTCTTCAATTTTGGGGATGTGGAGGGGACCACATGCTTAGGAACTGTACACATCGGAATGGGAGTAAAAAGCAAGTTCACAACATCCAAGGAGCTGAAACAATGGTTCAAGTGGAAAGGACCATCCCTAGGAATTATGCAGCACTAGAGGACCGCCAAGCAGACCATCAGTCAAAGGTAAGTTTGCTAAACATTCTATTTCTATTTTGATTGACCTTGGATCTACTCACAGTTATATCAGTCCTAAAATTGTTGAGATTTGTGCTTTCAAGAAATCAAAGCATAGTATGTCATGGTTAGTCCAACTAGCCATTGGAACCAAGAGTAAGGTTAGTGAAATCGTGGAGAAATGTCCATTGGAAATGGGTGGATTGTCCATTTTTTCAAATCTGAATGTTTTTCCACTTGGTTCCTATGATATTATCATTGGAATGGACTGGTTGGAAGTCCATAGAGTTAAACTTGATTGCTACAACCAGACTTTTGAGAGCATTGATGAAGAAGGAATCCCAAGGGTTGTAAAGGGAATTCCAAATGTAGTTTCTGTGAGGCAAATTTCAGCTATGCAGTTGAAGAAATCATGTAGGAAAGGTTGCCAATTGTATGCAACCCATATTTTGGATAAAACAGAAAATGAAATTTCCAAGTTGGAAGACCATTCTGTTTTGAAAGAATTCAAGGATGTGTTTCCCCATGAAGTTCTAGGACTTACTCCAAAGAGAGACATTGATTTTACAATTGATCTTGTTCCAGGAGTTGCTCCAGTTTCCAAAACTCCTTACATGATGAGTACACCAGAATTATTAGAGCTGAAAATGCAACTGCAAGAGTTGTAGGAAAAGAAGTGCATAAGGCCAAGTGTGTCTCCATGGGGAGCACCTGTACTTTTTGTGAAAATGAAAGATTGAATGCTCAGGTTATGTATTGATTGCAGGCAGCTTAACAAGGTTACAATTAAGAACAAGTACCCCTTGCCTCAAATTGATGATCTTTTTTATCAAATGAGAGGGGAAAAGGTGTTCTCAAAGATTGATTTGAGGTCTGGCTATCATCAAGTGAGAATCAAGGAATAAGACATTCACAAGACATCCTTTAGAACAAGGTATGGGGACTATGAGTTTGTGGTGGTGCCATTTCGTCTCACCAATGCATCAGCTACATTCATGTGTGTCATGAATAGTGTTTTCAACAAGTATTTGGACAAGTTTGTTCTTGTATTTCTAGATGACATTATTATTTATTCCAAGATGAAGAAGAGAACGAAGAACACTTGAGAATGGTCTTGCAATCGCTAAGGGAGCGTAAGTTGTATGCAAAGCTAAGCAAATGTGACATTTATAAAAATAAAATTCATTATTTGGGTCACATTATCTCTGAGGAGGGAATATCGGTGGATCCCAAGAAGATTGAAGCCATCATGAATTGGCCAACTCCAAGAAATGTGACAGATGTGAAATCTTTTATGGGTCTTGTTGGTTACTACAGGAGGTCCATTGAAGGATTCTCCAAGGTTGCACACCCAATAACTTCTTTGCAAAAGAAGGGGATAAAGTTTGTGTGGACATCGACATGTGAAGAAAGCTTCCAAGTGTTGAAAAAACTTCTCACTAGTGCTCCAATTTTAAAGATTGCAAATCCGGAAAAATACTTTGTGGTATGCACAGATGCATGTAAAGATGGACTTGGAGGATTTCTTATGCAAGATAACCATGTGGTATGCTACGAGTCAAGGAAGTTGAAAGAGCATGAAAAGAACTATGCTACTCATTATTTTGATCTTGCATCCATAGTGCACACTTTGAAAATGTGGAGGCATTATTTAATGGGAAGAAAATTTGATCTAAGGACATACCATTGTGGTCTGAAGTATTTGTGTAAGCATCCCACATTAAATGCTAGGCAAGCTAGATGGATGGAATTTTTATGTGAGTTTGATTTTGAAATCAAACGCATAAAAGGTAAATAAAATAAGGTGGTTGATGCACTTAGCAGAAAAGTACATGAGATGAATGTAGCAGCCATTAGTACCTGCCAATCAGATTTGAGGCAACAGATTACTAACTATATTGCTCAAGATGATCTGTATGTGCAAATAAAGGACAAATTGCAGCAACAGAATTTGGAAAATAGGTATGAAGGTTACCATTTGGAAGGTGACGGACTTCTTTTTTATAAAAATAGAATTTATATTCCTAATGTGGCATATTTGAGGAGGATTGTTATGGATGAAATACATAAAATGCCATATTCCGGTCACCCAGGATACGATAAAACAATTGCTACAACGAGAAAGAGATATTTTTGGCTAGGAATGAAAATGGACATTGCTGAGTATATTTCTAAGTGTATGAAATGTCAACAACTAAAGGTTGAACATCAACACCCATCAGGTCTGTTGCAGCCTTTTCCAATTCCAGAATGGAAATGGGATGTGATTTCCATGTATTTTATTGCAGGTTTTCCAATGACAGTGAGGCATCATGATTCCATCATGGTTGTGGTGGATAAATCATCTAGGGTAGAACACTTTATACCGGTTAAATCCATGTATAAAATGGATGCAATTGCAAAAAAAATTATGAAGGAAATTTTCAGGTTGCATGGTTTTCCTAAAGCAATAATTTCAGACAGGGATACTAAGTTCACTTCAAATTTATGGAAAACTCTTTTTGATGATTTGGGTACATAGTTGAACTTTAGTACCGCCTACCATCCACAAACACATGGGAAAACAGAAAGGGTAAATCGGGTGCTTGAAGACATGCTACACATGTATGTGATGGACAAACAATCCAAGTGGGACGATTATCTACACGTGGTAGAGTTTGCATATAATAATGGGAAACAAGCATCATTGGGCATGAGTCCATTTGAAGTTATGTTTGGCAGGAGGTGTAGAACATCAGTTACTTGGGATAACCCAGTGAACATAATTGTACTTGGGCCAGAATTGCTTAAGGAAATGGAACAAGAGGTTGTAAATATTAGGCAAAATTTAAAGGCAGCCCAAGATAGACAGAAAATTTATGCAGATAAGAACTGAGTGCATAGAGAGTTTCATGTTGAGTATCATGTTTACCTTAGAGTGAGGCCAAGAAAGAGTTCCTTAAAGCTTGGAAGTTGTGCCAAGCTATCACCAAGATTTTGTGGTCCATTTGAAGTGCTTGAGAGAATAGGACCAGTTGCATATAGAATTGCATTTCCTGCTAACACTTGAGCTCATAATGTTTTTCATGTTTCTTTGCTTAATAAATATGTACATGATCCTAACCATGTGATTGATTGGGATGTGATACAGGTGGAACCTGAGGGAGAGTTCCAAACCAAGCCACTATGTTGATGTAATTGTAACTTCAGAATGTATTTCACCTATGTATATTGTACTCCTATAGAGATGTTATTATTCCTCTATACAGAAGTGTTGTCATTTGTATTGACAAGTGTCGCAAGTGTCATAACTTGCAGTGATGGGTTATTAGACCACCAAGTGTGGGGTCAGCCCTGATTAGTATAACCATGGGTTATTAGACTGAGTTAGACAAGTCGGCCCTGCTAGGTTATTAGGTAGGTCATGTCATGTATAAATAGAGTGCGGGAGGCACTCTATTTGCTCATCTCATTATTCACTTCTACACTACTCGGAAAGTGGCGCACTAGTGGAGGAGGAGGTTCAGCTGCCAGGAGGACTATCTCTGTGTACTTGGGTTGTATCATTGCTCTTTCTATCTCTAAGGAAGTTGTGGGGTTTTTCACCTTTATGGTTTTCCCCAGTGAAACTATGTGTGTCTATTGTCTCATGTGATTGCTTTGTGTGATTGATATGCATTGTTATACTTGATATGATGTACATGTTAATCTCTCAGTAAAGATCTTAGAGTATATTGAATTAATGCTAAAAAATTAACATGGTATCAGAGCTAACCTAAGAAGAAGACATTGTGCAGTTGCGGAAACTAGGGTTTCTTGTTTATTGGGTTTCTCTCCACAGATCTTGAAAGGCAGTAGGGTATTTTGACTCTCCTCAACAAGGTGCACTTTTCTGTCCAATCAGAATTCAATTCCGGGCACTTTCATTTTTTGCCCTAAAACTTAGGGTTTCCACAAAAACAGGAATTTATGAAATCTGATGACATAGCTGGAAGCTCTTTGGAAAAATCTAATTTTAGAGCTTTGGATCGAACTTTTTGGTTGGGTGAAGCTTCGGGAAACTCAAACCCTAATTCAAGGTCCTCCCCAGTGAATCCGGGAGATTGAAAAACATTTCTGAAGGGTGAAACTTTGCACTTTTTTTTATTTCTGAGTATACTAGGCTGATCAGCTCATCAAGGCACATCTTTCTATCATTTCAAAAAGTTGAAATTCACATTCTGAATTTTTAGGGTTTCTCTGACAAACCCTAATCCAACACCAGATCCAGATTTATGCAAATCAAGTGGTAAGACCTAAATATTTTCTATTTTCATTTGAAGTACTCTTTAAGATGTCTCACCACACCAAGCTTGAGGATAATCTTGAAGGGGCTGATAACTTTCAAGCATGGAAGTATAGGATTGGGTTAATCCTGGAAGAAAATGAGTTGGACACCTACATAAGTTCTGAAGTCCCTGTCCCAGAGGAAGAAGAGGCTAAGGCTTTACATAAGAAGAACTTGGTCAATGCAAAGAGGATCATTGTTGATTCTATCAAAGACCGTCTCATACCACATGCGTCATCTCTAAAGACACCCAAGGAGATGTTTGATTCCCTAACCAAGCTATTTGAATGAAAGAACATAAATCGGAAGATGACTCTGTGGAACCAATTGAAAGGGGTAAAGCTTCAAAATGGAAAGACCATTCAATCTTATTTCTCTAAGGTCTCTCAGATCAAGGAACAAATTGAAGCTGTGGATGAAGTAGTGGACAATGGTGAAGTTGTCATGACCACATTGAATGGCCTACCTAGGTCATGGGACTCCTTCATCCAAGGAATCTGTGCAAGGAGGAAGTTGATCTCATTCAGTAGACTATGGGAAGAATGCTCACAAGAAGAAGCAAGGATTGTGGCCCGAGAAGAAAAGATGGAGAATGAAGATCAAGCTCTCACAACACACACCAAGGGAAGCAACTTTAAGAGGGAGAGATCTCATAACAAGAATCATTCTCACTCTCATCACAAGAAGAAATATCTATTTCATGTTCGATGTTTCGATTGCAATGAAGTAGAACACTTTCCTTCAAATTGTCCCAAGAGGAAGAAAGACAACAACAACAAATTCAAGAAGAAGAAGAAGTACAACAAGAAGAGATTTCATGCTCATGCTGCCGAGGATGATGAACCTCCCAAGAAGAAGGCTAGGGCAGAAAGTGATGCTTCATCAAGTGAAGATGAATATGTTATAATCTCTGCTCTCATAGGTACTATCTCTCATGGATGTAATGATTGGCTTATTAATAGTGGGGCTTCCAAACACAATACTAGGTTTAAAGAATCTTTTGTAAATCTATCTGAACATGAGTCACCCCATAAAGTGAAACTTGGGGATGACTATCAATATCCTATCAAGGGAAGTGGTGAAGCCTCCTACAACCTAGACTCTAGGAAGTCCTTGAAGATGAAAGATGTTCTATATGTACCTGGGCTCAAAAAGAACCTACACTCCATATCTGCATTGGATACAAAAGGAATGAAGGTTGCATTTGTAGATGGCCAAGTCCTAATGTGGCCAAAGGGTAAAACTATAGATGATGCAGTAGTGATTGGAGAGAAAGAGGGAGGATTGTACAAATTGAAGGGACAACCTGAACATGCCATGGTACATGAATCCATGGAGCCAAGTGAACTTTGGCATAGAAGGCTTGCACATGTGCACTATAGAGCACTACCAATTGCAAGCAAAGTTGTAGAGGGTCTTCCTGAAATCAAGACAAAGCATGAAGGTGTTTGCAAAGGATGTGCAAAAGGAAAGAACATTAAGAAGGCATTTCCAAGCAGTGAAAGCAAAGCAAAAAGAATCTTGGAGATTATCCACTCTGATGTATGCGGTCTGATGTCATCCAGTTCTCTAAGTGGGTATGTATACTATGTCTTTTTCATTGATGATTTCTCTAGGAAGACTTGGGTTTATTTCTTGAAGAACAAAGATGAAGTATTTGATAAGTTCAAGGAATTCAAAGCCTTGATGGAAAATCAAAGTGATAAGAATATCAAGACATTCAGATCCGACAATAGTGGAGAATTCACTTCAGGTGATTTCGAGAAGCTATGTAGTGACTCAGGGATTAAGAGGGAGTTGACTTCTCCCTACAATCCACAACAGAATGGAGTTGCAGAATGGAAAAATAGAACAATCATGGAAGCAACACGGGCAATGCTGCATGACCAGGATCTGCCTATGCATATTTGGGCAGAAGCAGCTAAGACAGTTGTATATGTGCAGAATAGAACACCTCACAAGATATTGAACAACAAGACACCAAAAGAGGTATTCTCTGGTAAGAAACCTGAAGTCAGCCATCTCAGAATATTTGGTTGTCCAGTATATACACATGTTCCAAAGGAAAAGAGGACAAAGTTAGATCCTTCAGGAAAGAAGGGCATCTTTGTGGGGTACAGTGAAAGCTCGAAGGCTTACAGAATATACTTTCCAGGGTTCAAGAAGATTGATGTTAGCAGGGATGTAACATTTGATGAGGACTCAGCTTACATCAAATCAAAGAAGGCACCTGTTGAAGATCATGAAGAACCAAAGGAAAATAGATTTCAAGACACCATCATGACTGAATCAATTCCAGAAGCAGATTGTGAAGTTGAAGATCCACAAATACCTGTAGATCCACCCCGTGAGAAGAACTATCACAAGAGAAAACCTGCATGGGCTAGAGAGCTCATTCAAGATGCAGAAAGATATGGCATTCCAGAAGAAGAACACAGAGAAAGGAAAATGACTAGATCACATACCAGTTATGTTGCCCTACTCTGTGATATTATGAACAAAGAACCTTCCAGTTATGAAGAAGCAGCGGAAAAGAAAGAATAGAAGGATGCCATGGTCGAGGAATACCAGTCGATCATGAAGAATTATGTTTGGGATGTAGTCCCAAGACCTGAAGGGAAGTCGTTTGTGACTTCCAAATGGATCTACAAGATCAAGCATGCTGCAGATGGCAGCATTGAAAAATACAAGGCGAGGTTTGTAGCTCGTGGCTTCTCCCAGAAAGAGGGGATAGACTATGAAGAAACTTTTGCTCCTATAGCCAGGTACACTTCCATCAGATCGGTACTTGCCCTGGCTGCAGTGATGAAATGGAAGATACACCTGATGGATTTCAAAACAACTTTCTTGAATGGTGTAGTCGAGGAGGAAGTGTATGTGGAGCATCCACTTGGTTTTGAGACACATGACAGAGAGTCATATGTGTGCAAATTGAAGAAAGCCTTGTATGGCTTGAAGCAAGATCCTAGGACTTGGTTTGGTAGGATAGACAGCTTTCTATCTAGTTTGGGATTTACCAAGAGTAAAGCAGATTCCAACCTTTACTACAAGGTTGAGGAAGGCAATCATGTGATACTACTTCTGTATGTGGATGACCTATTTGTTATAGGTGAGGATGGATTGATTTCCGATACCAAGAGGAAGCTTGATGTCGAGTTCGAGATGAAGGACTTGGGGATGATGCACTATTTTCTAGGCATGGAGGTGTGGCAGAGTGCAGATGGGATATTCCTTGGACAAGGGAAGTATGCAGTAGAGATCCTAAAGAGGTTCGGGATGATGGACTGCAAGGCCATGGCCACACCTATGGAATCGAACCTTAAGCTTCTGTGTGAGGCTTCATCTGATCCGGTTGATGTCACGGTGTATCGTCAGATGATTGGGTCCTTGATGTACCTGACGAACACTAGACCATATATTTTCTTTGCGGTGAACACATTGATCCAGTTCTTGACAGATCCCAGAGGTGTTCACCTGGTTTCTATAAAGCATATTCTGAGATACCTGAAGGGTACAATTGATTATGGGCTCAAGTATGATACGAATCAAAAATTTAACCTGCAGGGTTATGTTGATTCATACTGGGCAGGCAGTGCTGCAGATAGGAAGAGCACATCTGGGTGTTGCTTCAGTATGGGATCGGGTGTGATCTCTTGGTTTAACAGGAAGCAGTCCTGTGTAGCACTAAGTACAGCTGAGGTAGAGTATGTTGCAGCTTATTCGGCTAGTTGTGAGGCAGTATGGCTCCGGAAGCTACTGTATGAGTTATTTGATCTCCCATTGGAGGCTACTGGTATCTTTTGTGACAACCAGAATTGTGTGAAGCTTTCTGAGAATCTGGTGTTCCACGACAGGTCGAAGCACATTGAGATCAAATATCACTATATCATGGATATGGTGCAGAGAGGAGCAGTGAAGCTCCTGTATGTTGCAACGGATGAGCAGGTTGTAGATGTGCTGACGAAACCACTATCCAAAGTGAAGTTTGAGTATTTCAGAGAGAGGCTTGGTGTTCTTTAGATTGACGACACTTCGAGGAAGAAGTGATGGACACATTTGCAGGAGCCATTCCAAGCATGGTGAGAGGAGGATCCTTCCCATGGCTGTGGATGTAAGCGCTGAATGATGAGCATCAGGACGATGCTCCAGTTGCTGCTCTGTATTTGCATCAGTTGGATGCTTTGATCAGTTTGATCATGTTTTTGTATATACATCATGTTGGATGCTTGATATATTTGTATATGCATCATGTTGGATGCTTGATATGATCAGGTGGATCATGTATTTATGTATGTATCAGGTGGATCATGTATTTTTGTATATGTATCAGGTGGATGCATTGTATGATCCGTAGATCATGTACTTATGTATGTATCAGGTGGATGCATTGTATGATCAGTCAGATCATGTACTTATGTATGTATCAGGTGGAAGCATTATAATATTAGGTGGATGCATGGTATGATCAAGTAGATCATGTATGATGATATGTATCAGGTAGATACTTTATATGTATCAGATGGATATATTGTTTGATCATGATGATCACAGATGACGAGCTTTAGGATGTTGCTCCAGATGATATGCATCAGAATGATGCTATGATGATGATCAGGATGATCACAGATGACGAGCTTCAGGATGTTGCTCCAGATGATATGCATCAGGTTGATTCTATGATGATGATGATCAGGTTGATCATGTGATGATGTACATTAGGATGATGTATGGTGAGTATCAGGTTGATACTCTGTGGTCGTGGACAGGTTGTGCAGGTATCATAGAAACGACCCTTTAAAATCTGGATAGGTAGAGTGGTGTGCTCGTAACAACCTGGGATGCTCTATTGAGATCCAGACAGGTAGAGCAGTGTGCTCGTAACATCCTGGGATGCTCTGAGTAGGTTTTGCTACAGTTTCGCATAGAAAAGATCCTTTAAAATCTGTATAGGTAGAGCGGTGTGCTCGTAACAACCTGGGATGCTCAATCAAGATCCAGATAGGTAGAGCGGTGTGCTCGTAACATCCTGGGATGCTCTGAGTAGGTTTTGCGAAAGTTTACATAGAAAAGATCCTTTAAAATCTGGACAGGTAGAGCGATGTGCTCGTAACAGTCTGGGATGCTCTATCGAGATCCAGACAGTTAGAGCGGTGTGCTCGTAATATCCTGGGATGCTCTGAGTAGGTTTTGTGAAGGCCAACATGTAAAAGATCCTGGGAGATCCTATAGGTTGAGCAGTAAGCTCGTAATCAGTCCTGGGATGCTCTTTCGAGGTTTTGTTGGTGCACGTAATAAGTCCCGAGGATTCCACAATATGGCCAATGATAATGAAGACCTACAGGTGGTGGGCCTACATCCAGTATGAAAAAGGACTGGCTCTGTAGAACTTCCTATGACGAGTAGATTGGAGATTGATTGAGATAGCAGCAGCAGTGACGATGACGATGATTCGCTGACGATGATCCAGAGAATAAGACTTGTGCTAGCAGATCTGTGTCGAGAAATACCTTCCTAGTTAAGAGGGAGTGTTGATGTAATTGTAACTTCGGAATGTATTTCACCTATGTATATTGTACTCCTATAGAGATGTTATTATTCCTATATACGGAAGTGTCGTCATTTGTATTGACAAGTATCGCAAGTGTCGTAACTTGCAGTGATGGGTTATTATACCACCAAGTGTGGGGTCGGCCCTGATTAGTATAACCATGGGTTATTAGACTGAGTTAGACAAGTCGACCCTGCTAGGTTATTAGGCAGGTCAGGTCATGTATAAATAGAGTGCGGGAGGCACTCTATTTGCTCATCTCATTATTCACTTCTACGCTACTCAGAAAGTGGCATACTAGTGGAGGAGGAGGTTCAACTGCTAGGAGGACTATCTTTGTGTACTTGGGTTGTATCATTGCTCTTTCTATCTCTGAGGAAGTTGTGGGGTTTTTCACCTTTATGGTTTTCCCCAGTGAAACTCTGTGTCTATTGTCTCATGTGATTGCTTGGTGTGATTGATATGCATTGTTATACTTGATATGCTGTACATGTTATTCTTTCAGTAAAGATCCTAGATTATATTGAATTAATGCTCAAAAATTAACACGCTATGCATCCTAGACAGGAAAGTGACATTGCTTCAAAACCGATCCATCGGACAAGTAAAGGTGCAATGGAAGCACTTTGGTCCCGAAGACATAAACTTGCACTCAAGTTTTATGGTCCTTATCAAATCAGGAGGAGAGTGGGTCAAGTTGCATATACCCTTAATATTCCAAATAAGGGTATATTGCACGATGTTTTTCATGTTTCTTGTTTGGAGAAAAAGCTGGGTCCTACAGTTCATGCACAAATATAATTACCCCTCTTAGATGAATAAGGGAAGTTAGTATTTAATTTATGAAGGCATATTAGAAGGAAAAACCACATCCCTTCGCTCCAGAAGTGTCAATGAATATCTTATCAAATGGAAGAATCTTCTTGAATGTGAGGTTACCTAAGAGAATGGAGAATTTAGATCTAAATATTTGTCCTTACCTATGCTTCGAGGACGAAGCATTTCAGGATGGGATGGCTTGCAACAAACCAATTAGTTAGTTAATTTATCAGTGTATTAAGAGACACATCCATTGGCGTGCTCCTTCATTATTATGTATACACCGCATATTTCATCTTTGTAATCATAAAAAAAATTAATAAATATATGTATTCTTTGGGAAGTCATATTACATTGTGCCAGGCCTTGAGAAGTATTTTTTATCGTGTGGGTTATTTATCTAACCTAATGTGTAGGTAGTTGCAGTTGTTCCAAGCCCTGTAGTGTCCAATCAATTATTGATCTCTTCACTAAGATATACCTCCAGCTTCATATTAGAGATATGGAACATGTACTTGTGCTTAAATTCAATTATGGTTTTCTTATTTGTTTTTTATAAAGTATCTTTAAATGAGTGTACAATGCTAGACAAAGACTTCCTTTACACCCTGGTTGTAGAATTCAAATTTGGTAACATAATGAGCTCGTGCTATAGTGTAATATAATATTTCATGTGTTTTCATTGTATGATATTATGCTATTAGATGTAGCATGATGTCACCAAGGTAGGCTCTAAATACTCATTTGCATTTACCTTTACACCCCATAATTCCACCTTGCACCACAGGTGTGTGGAACCCTTTATGTGACCTTGTTGGAACTAAAATATTTCAACCTAGGCACATAAACCCATGAATCTTAGTTACTATAAAAGAATTTTTTCCTATAGCGATGTGAAAACGTGCTTTCGTATTCAACACTTTATATTCAGTGCACATTTTCTTTTAACTCTCATGCTTTGATTTTAGAACACTCAAACAACCAATGGACTCAACCTAACGTGCCCTTTGTCTAAAAAATCCTAAATAGATCCCTTGCTCTGTCATTATCTATTAATGATTTGCAATAGATTAAAGCCATTGAACAATGTTCTTCTTAGAGTTAGATAGATGTTGATCATACCTAGGAATTAATGTAAAGGAATGTCTATATATTACTTGAAATAAATTCCTTAAACACATATGAGTAATTTCTCGGACAAACATCTGTTTAGTTGTCTTTATACCTTTTATAATCCTCTTATCCATTCATTTCCATTATTATATATATTAGTGTATAAATTAATTTAATCAAACTAAGTAGAACTCATTACATTCATCATGAACAATGTAACATTCATTACATATAACATCAAATCCACATCATGAATGTAAAAATGGATAAACACACTCTCATGTACACAAGATGAAAGCTATGCATTTGTATTGGAAATAGGTCCCACTATACATTTTTATACAAAATAGAACATCGTTCCCAATACATATAACAGATGCTCATGCCCAAAAATGGAATAAGGGTATCTAGCAGCCAAAACACAATTAAACATCTTCTGCCTGAAATTTCACATCATGGCTAATGTACATAGTGGGTATCTCAATCACTTTGGCCATCCTCAGCACCCCCAAGCTCATCTCTATACTGAATCTTCCTCCTCTTTGAGCTGGAGGAAGCTTGAGCCTTCATGCATCTGGGTGTAGACTATTTCTCTAGGATCTGAAAAGGAAACAACAACATATCAATATTTTCCCATAGTTCTATCAATTAGTACATTTAAAAAATACAATTAGAATTCAAATCTTAAATACTCACCTAAAATGAGACAGTGTATCATAATGGGGTTCCCCAACTCCTCAATCCAAGCCTCTCAACAATGCCTCCTTGCAACAATTACCAAAATCAATTAATACAAAAAATCAAAATGTGTTATTTATGAATTTCATTCAAGCTTTATAAGATTTTAATGAAATTATGAATCTCACCGCGAAGATTTGTGGCATTGCAGTAGATTGCCCTTCCTGGCTAGGAAGTGGAGCACTAAGTTGGACAACTTGCTCTGAGGCAATGGTGGGAGAGGGAAATGATGTAGGTATATGGGCAAGGGTTGATGAAGGTGCAATGGATGGAGCAAATATGGGTGTAAAGGATGGGGCTGCAGTGGTGGGTGTAAACGAGGGGGTTGTGATGGCAAATTGGTGAATGTTCGATAGGTGGGGGAACCACAAGAAGGGATGGGTGTAGGCGACAATATAGCCCCATTGGATGTACAAGTGATGGAATCACCCTAGTGGGGGGGATGGGTATGCCAATCATGGGGGTACGGTGCCCAATCACAAGACTCGGCATGAACTATGGAAATAATGGACTAGGTGGAAGATAGGGAGGGATGGGTAGGTATGATGATGGGATGCTGGAAGATGGCACCTGCATAAACGTATGTAATATGAGCCTAAGTGGAGCGTTGGAAACATTGATTGTTCGTTTTCTCCATTGTGATGTAAACTCCAATGTCCAGCAACATAATGCCTACAAATTCTCACCTCACATTATATGTAATATGGTTTATTAGTAGAAAAACATGTAAATTAACTATACAAAGACAATGAATTTCACATCAAATATATAACTAATTTAACACATGTGTTACCTAGGTGAGGGGTAATCTGCATAGCCCATGTGGAGACTTATGCTCTCTCTTAGACAAGCACTTGTGGAAACACAACAACATTAAGATTGTTTTCTCATAAATAACTTTGAAAAGTATCTTTGACATTGGTTCCCTTGTAGATCTAAGCTCTTTAACTAGGCTTATTAATTGGTTTAAATGTTGGTTAATCTGGGTTTTTGTGTTTGGGTTCTCCTTAAATTTAATATTTATTTCTGGATTTGGTTTCGGGTTTTCTATCCTTTATGAATTTGTTTTTGGTTTTTCTAACATTGTGATGAAGAAGAGACAATCTGCATGTAAAAATATTTTTTTTTAAATTATGATTTATTTAAAATTGAGTTTTTTTTACAAATCACAAAACAATCAAAGAAAAATCACAAAATGTGAAGAAAATTACTTGGAGGGATGGCTTAGATGGTTGTTTGGTGATGGAGGCATGTGCATGTTGTGTATTGTCAACGTGGAAGCCACCGATGCCGTCAAAATGGGAGACAACGGTGAAGAAATTTTTCACAAACTATTTTTTTAATACAGATGGGAGCATGCACGCATTATTAACACGTGCACATTCTTAAAGCGCACACACAAAATAATGCAAAATCAAGGACACAAACATCTTATTTGATTTTTCATTTCATACAAGGATTTTTATAACTAATTCTTAAACATAAAGCAATAAATTAAAATGTATATAATTTAAAGAAACTAATTTAACCCACTTTTAGTTAATTTCCTTGAAAATTGTGTTCTCAAGTGATGCACCCATGTTTCTTATAACTATTCCACTTTATAATAAAAAATTATAAAATTATGTCACTAGTACAAACCTCAGATTAGAAATGATGCCTAAAAGAAAATCATCAAAAGTATAATACTTCCAATCAAATGTTGAACACAAGACTTTCACTTTATAAATGATCATTGATACAAACCTCCAATTAAAAACGATGCCCAAAAGAAAATCACAAAGATATGATACTTTCAATGAAGAGCACAAGAGAAATGAGGTTATTTGGATTCATTACTTAGGAGTAAGTAAAAAAAATAACTAACCTAAATTATAACTAACCATATTCAATTTTGTTTTTAAAATATGAAAATAAAATATTTATCAAAATAATTAAAAAAAAAACATATAAAATTTAAGGCACATAACATTTATACAAACTTTACTCTTTCTATTACCCACCCCTAATGCTAGAGTGTTGGATCCCAACAATGGAAGTTTTAGTCATATTTATCACAGATAGTATTTTACTCATTAATTAATTTAAAGTCTTGTGGGTTTTTGGGTTGTTGGATATAATTTTAAAAAACTGCTAAATTCCCACAATTAAAAAAAAAACCTAATTTAAACAGCAACACCGTTTTGCTAAAACGGAACAGCAACAGCAACAGCTAATAAAAGAAAGCTAAATTTAGGTTGCCAGTTACTTCCGCAATTTGATTAAGTAGATTGAACGTCTATCTTGTCGCAGGGCTGCTAGCTTGCGAGTCTGCAACCAAATCCATCCTACCAGAAGAGGCGGAAACACCATCGTTTCCATCTAATTCAAAGCGCCTGAATTTAGTGACGATATTGTCTACTTCTACTGAGCAGTACGGATCTTCTTCGCGCCTCACTTTGGCCAGTATGGCCACAAGTTTCGCCAATTCGTCGTTTCCATCTAATTCAAAGCGGCTGTATTTAGTGATCATATTTTCTACTTTTTCTTTGCGGCTCACTGTGGCTACAAGTTTCGCCAATTCGTCGTCATTCCTGAGCACCCGCTGAATCTGGCGGGAATCGATATGCGAATTGTTGCGGTCGTGGGCAGCGTTTCCGGCCAATTCCAACACCTCGGCGGCGATATATTGGAGGACGGCGGCAGTGTAGACGGCCGCGCTGCATTCAATCCGCTTGGCATGGCGGCCTTTGTTGAGATCTCTGTGGATCTTTCCCACTGAAAACTTCAACCCGGCCTTCACAGTATGGCTCACCGCCTTCTTCGTCGATCCTCCGCTCGTATCTCCTGAGCCCTCCATTTTGTTAATACCGAGATGTCGCTAATCACAGAGTGCCCAAATGAAGAGTTAATGTATAGCAGAATTAAAAGTTGTATGCGAAGACCTAATATCGTAGCGTAAGAGGGTTTTAATAGATGGAAGGCTTCAATACGTTTGACCTAATCTAGCATACGTATCCTAGTTAAGAGGGGTTAGTGAGGTTACACGTATTTTACTTTTTGGCGTTTATTTGTCAGGAGTGGTTTTAATACCAAGTTTTGACTAAATTCGGAAAGAAAAAATAGAATCAGAATAATAATAATTTATAACTAGCACATCTATAAAATAAAGTTAGCATATTTATAGATAACTACTTAGTTTTGTGGAGATGTGGTTGTTAAAGAAAGGTTAAACATTAAACTATTAATATAAACTTACGTGTTAAAGAAAGGTTAAACATTAAACTAATTAATATAAACATAAAACAAACATTATTTCATAAATAGTGTTTTTTTAATCTCCATTTAACTTAAGTTTATTTAAATCTTAATCAAAATGCATTTAACCATAACAAGTACGACAACCATGAAATGAATATGGACTATATACACTTGTTATAGTGAGGTTAATCTTGTTGATCTCCTCATAACAATTCAATATACTTTAATGCAAAAAATACATTTAATAAACAATTACTCAAACTGAATATGAAATAGTATAGCATAGTAGCAAGATTCGAGTACATAATAAAAAAATCAAGTACCACTAAAATAGGGGAGTAGACATCTTATAAATACAAAAAACATGCAATTTTAATTTAAAAAGAAAAAAAAAATATACATAAACATTCCAAATTTTAACATCTTATTCATTTTTCATTGAAAACTTTAAAAATAAAAGTTAAAACTACACAAATCTATTTTTAAATAAAATAATTACAAAAATAAAAACAAAAAAGCTACATAAATTTATTTTTTGATAAATAATAAATACTAAAATGTAAAATTAAAATAACAATGATATAAAATAAAACTTAAATAAAAAACTACATGTAACAAAATAAAACTTAAATAAAAAAACTACATGTAATAGTAATAAAGTCTTTTTATTAGTCAGTGTTCATTGTGCAGGAATTATGCTGAGACTTCTTTACATCTGTTTATGGAATGTGCATTTACATTGGATCCGTGGGAGAAAATGTATCAGCGCTTCGATATTGCTATTAGATGGGGAGGCACAAACATTGATACATCATTGCAACTTTGGATGTTGAATTGCAAAGCACATAAAACCTTACCCATCTTCATGTGCTGGGTGGTTTGGGGTATTAGAAATAAGGCAATTTTTGAAGACTCCAGTCCATATTTGGAAAAAGCTTTCAACATTGTTATAAGTTATTATATGAATTATCAGAAGGAGGATAAACCTCGAGCTACCAGAATCATTGGTTTGTTTGAGCTGGAGATGAAGAATCCTGTTCTTTTTTTCGATGGAGCTACCAATATGGGTGCATGTGGTGCTGGAGGTGTTATTTATCTCAGCCATTCTCATTATTACACCTTCAAACTGAAATGTGGCTTGGGCACTAATATGAAGGCAGAACTTCTGGCCTTATGGTGTGTTACTAGAGTGGCAAATATTTTTGGGTTGGTGAATGTGAAGATTTTTGGTGACTCACGAGTTACCATTAAATGGGCAAGGGGGGAGTATGCCCTCAATGTTCTGGCTGGTGTGATAGAGTGAAGGATGAACTTCGAAATTTGGGATCGGTTTCCATTGAACATATCTATAGAGAACATAATACACAAGCTGATCTTCTGTCAAAGCAGACATTGGATGGTGTTGATGATTATTTATTTTGGGAGGAATATTGTGAAAATCAAATGACTGATTCGGGTAGTTTATATTTTCTAGGATGAAATGATACCCATGCCAAGGACATTGATATGTCTATTTTTTGGCTTTTTGTTGTAAAATTTTGATTTCAGATATACTCTCTTTAGGAGAGGAGGATGACACTCATGTGTTATTACTGATATCATGTACTATTTGATTCAAAAGTGAATATCAATAGTATGCTTTTTTTTCGCGGGAAAAAAAAAGAAAGTCTTTTTATTAATCGGCCATGCTTTGGAGTTTTATATTTTATTGTATCAATATGAATTCAATTCCAATTCAGTTCGTTCAAAATTGGGTAAATAAATAGTTGACTGTATGGAACTCTCACCTCCAATGTACAGTAGTAATCTTTAACATAACATAATTTTCATCTCTTTCAGCTTCACACATTTAACACTACTGTTAAAGTAATCCTCATTAACATGTAATTAATAATACAATATCAACTTGTTAAATTATCAATAAAGAGATAAGTGAAGACTGGGTGTGAAACCTTTACTGTAAAATACTCACAAGTGTTACTTTCAGAAAAGAGTGTGCCTCTTAGAGGCCAATCAACTCTAGAAACCAAAAGACTCTATCAAAAGAGTTAGTACAAACCTAGAAAGAGATGATTGAGTTATGATACAGTCAGACAGAGTGGTCAAAGACAGTTAGAAAACATCAAGACTCAATAAAGGATCTGGTCAAGGGACTTAGAACAAGATGTCATCAAACACAAAACTGATAAATCTCAAACAGAAACTGATAGCAGAACTCAATGTTTGTGGCCTCCAAAGAGATACTCAGAACAAGCTGGTTGAAAATGGACAGATTCCAAAGCTCACTGACTACAGCAAAAATAAATTTTCAGACCTCACGGCCTCCAGACATACAACCAGCAGACAGAAAAAACGGACTCCACCAAATGAAGAAGGGATTTCCAAAAAAAAAAAGATGAGCAGAACAAGAAGCTATTATCTATTTCCACAAAAAAACCTGAAGAATCTATTTAATGAAATCATTTGTCCTATATGGATCTTACACCAAAGTATCTATTCACAAGTTTAAGTCACATCACATTTATACACACTTTACTCCATATATTATCCACCCTAATGCTCGATTATTGGATCCCAATTCAAGTTTCAGTCCTATTTTTCTCAGATAGTGTTTTACTCATGAACTCTTTTAAATTCTTGGGTTGCTGGCCTGCCAATGGTTGTATATACTCTTAGAAAACTACTAAGTTCTGATGGTTCAAAAAACAAACTAGTTTTGCTAATGAACTAACAACACAGCAACAGCCAAGACTAATAGAAGAAAGCTAAATTTAGGGTTGCCAGTTAGCTCCGCAATTCGATAAACTACATTGAACGTCTATCTTGTCGCGAGGCTGCTAGGTTTCGAGTCTGCATCCAAATCCATCCTACCAGAAGAGTCGGAAACACCATCGTTTCTATCTAATTCAAAGCGGCTCAATTGAGTGACGATATTGTCTACTTCTACAGAGATGTAGGGATCTTCTTCCGGCCTCACTTTGGCTACAAGTTGCGCCAATTCGTCGTCATTCCTGAGCACCCGCTTAATGTGGCTGGAATGGATTTGGGTATTGTTGCGCACGCGGGCAGCGTTTCCGGCCAATTCCAACACCTCGGCGACGATATATTGGAGGACGGCGGCAGTGTAGATGGCCGCGGTGTATGCAACCGGCTTGCGACAGCACCTCCTCGAGACACTTTTGCCGATCTTCCACACCGAAAACTTCAATCCCGCCTTCACAGTACCGCGCACCGCCCTCTTCGTCGATCCTCCGCTCTTATCTCCTGAGCCGTCCATTTTATTAATACCCAAATGTCGCTAATCAGAGATGACTGGAGATATCTTAGAGGAAGACTGTTTAAATAGATGGAAGGCTTCAATACGTTTGACCTAATCTAGCCGATGTATCATGGTTTACCCAAAGGAAGAACCCCGGTTAAGCGGGGTCAGGGAGGACCACACATATTTCACTTTTTGGCGTTTATTTGTCTAAAGTGGTTTTAGCAGCAAGTTTTGACTAAATTATGGAAAAAAAATAGGGGATAATAATAATAATTATCTATTTTTAAGCTCATACTATAACAATTTGACTATTACAATTTACTTAGGTGTACATACATACTCGATCTCTCTTAATTTCAACCTATAACTTTTTAGGGCACGTTCTTAACGGTTAGATCCACTCAAATTGTACTTAGTACCTAGTGATAGAATATATGGTCCATTTTCAAAGGTTAACATTGTACGTAGTGGTTTGAAGTAAGTGAAATGAATATATATATATATACCCCACAACCACTATATGTGGTCGTATCGGTAGGTCACAAGTTAACCATGGGTAGTTGCACAAACTCCCCATTATCCATACATTAACTACCAGTTATTCACGCCATGCATAGCTAACAATTACCATAAAATCAATTTGGTCAATACACGTGTGTCATCCTCATGCAATCTACGAAAGCATAGGCTCTAGTTCTCCCCAAATTTTAAGATATAAACACCTGTAAAAAATAGTGAAAAAAAAATTATGATCTTTATATTATAATTACAATTAAATATTTTTTAAATAATTAATATGAAAGATAAAATATTTTCTATTATTTATTTTCCTTTGACTAAAAATCATTAATAATTTAAGAAATATTTTCAAGATAAATTAATGATGTTGATTCTTCAAAAAATCATTAGAAAAATAAGGGAGCAACCCCTTTACAAATATTTTTCACAAAAGCATTAGAGAATCAAAGAGAGGCGACCCCTTTATAAAGATTCTTCATAAAAGCATTAGACAATAAAAGGGAGGCAACCCCATTATAAAGGGGGCTTAGGGCCTATGTGGAAAGTAATCAACCTTCTTTGCAAAGGGAGGGCACGAGAAATAATTTTTTGTTGAGGAATAATAGCTTCAATGATGAGAAGGTAAGTTTTGCATTCTCTCCATCCAAATTCAAATCCCCTACGAAACATTGGACCTTGTGATCAAGTTAGAAGGGAAGGTGCCCCTATGCGGGACCCCTATTTTAAGTGTGGAATGATTTAACCCAAAAAAAAGCTTTGACTGGTCAAGTGCTCATAGAAAGATAGAAAATAGTGAGGTTAATTAATAAAATAAGGAAGACTAAGATGAAACGAGAAAAAGGGAAACATTGCGAGAGCTAGAGGATGAGGTTACAGGAATTAAGTGGGTGAGAAGGTTGAAGGGATAAGACTAGTTATTAGGATAAGGACATGAAAAGTGAATTATTGATAGAAGATGCGAGGTTGAGAAAGGTGGAGGAAGACATGATGAAAGCATCAATCAAGGTCAAGAGGATTGACAGGAGTAAAATTCATGGATGATAGCTTTCAAAGACTGACTTAGCTTGTGTCCATCACCTTGATTAAAATTGTTGGGATGTCTTTGGATTTCAATGGCTTCTCTAATGGGACATGTTGAGTAATGTGAGGTTGATGCCAAGATTTTGGCTTGATCAAAACATATGAGGTGTTTGGTGTTCCTATAATGCTCAACAATGGAAGGTTTGGAGAGATAGTTGTAAAATGTATCATCTATGTGTTCTCATATACATGTTTGAATAAACCTATCTATTTGGTCAATTTAGGATTTGCCACAAGATCAAGGAATTTGGTAAAACACCTTGGGAAAGAAGAGGGTTGAATTTATCATTAACACTGGATAATAATTGTTTAAAATTTGTGTGGATCTTGGATATGGTTTTAATATTCCTTTTGGCTAAGAATTTGGAAATTTGGTAAGTGACCCCGTGGATAGAAGGGAGTGAGATAAGAGTTGGAGGAGGGCTATTGAGGGGGGGATTTCTTGGATCTAGGATGGAGGCTTGAATAAAAGGTTTTGTTGATCTAGGTTACGGACTAGCCATTAGCTAGGAAGTATGAGGCATAAAAACTCAATGATGGATGAAAACCTTGCAGGGCTCTAGGATACCTATTTCTCGTAGTTGATGCCCTCTAGTAGTAACCTCCTCTTTATTTTATATTATCTTTGAGAAGTTAATAATTACAACTAATTTTCATTTATTTCATTTTAGCCCACAAGTTTGAGTGAGTAATTTTATTCATTTATTTACTTAAATGGTTGAGTAGGCAAGAGTAAGATTTAAATTATAAGATTTAGAGGGGGCGAGGGTCCCATTTTAACACATATCATTGATCCCAAAACAAAATCATAATCCTCAATCATACAATAACATTTACCTTATAACTCCATATTATACATGCATATAATCATACAAACAATGATAGATATCAAAACCAAGTGCCATTCAAATATCATAAGCAATAAAACCTTGTTCCTCCCAAATCAACATATGAATCTATGTCATAAGTCAAAATATAATTCAAGTCATAATAGACATACATCAAAATATAATTCAAGTCATAATAGACATACACATATATATATCAAAATCACAACCTATCCAGATAAGTAAAACAAAGCTTTAAAAGGTCAACCATATCTTGTAGCATATAAAACATAACCATTGAACCACATCACCCATGAGAGATTTCTCCCTTTGTTTCTCCTCCTATATTGACTGCATTTGAACTTGAGTACACAATCTTTGGGTGAGAAGATTGGAACTTCTCGGATCCATAGGATGAGGATGGATTCTTCCCTTTTTCATCCATGGGTTTCTAGGCTTGCACAAATGAGTTCTCAAAGACCTGGATTGAAGGAATAACATACTTAGTTACTAGTGGAAACTCTTGTTTGTTAGTTAGAGGCTGCGAAATATGTCTTTGATCACACTAAATAGTTATGAAACGACTGTTGATGTCCCATTTCTAAGCCGTTTTATCCTATGCAGAAAGGTAAAGATGATGAAGTTTAGCTCATGCAGGAAGAACATGCAGTTTCTGAGAATGCTTTTGACATATCTTTAAGATCAAAATATACAAGGTGCACAGTACGCACGAGATCATTTATTGGTGAAGGGCGTAGTACATGCAGACTTCCTTACCTGATTGGAGCATCCCCTGTATACTACGGTATTCCTCCTACTATTAAAAGCAAGAGAAATTATGTTTAAGGCATTCCACCTTTGCCATTTGTTGTAATGTATTCAATAGAGCAATAATATTTTGTTCAGGAGCTTAGTTTTGATCCCAGATGAGAGGTCAAATGTAGTATATATTCGATTAATTTGAGGATCCTTGTCATAATTATCAATCAAAATTTCATTTCTTTTTATATATCTAAACATGCTGGTAATTATATTGGAGTCATTGCTATCCCTTGAAATTTGCATGTTACCATTAAAGATCTAATTTGACAAATTGAATTATAATTGAATTCTGTCAATTTCAACTAGATAACAAATGTAGGATGTTAGTTCCTTCGAAATTCATGGATCAAAACTAAAAGTTTAAAATTCTTATATATGAATAAAATATTTTGAATCGAGATCTTCAATGGTATTTATGGAGTACATAAGAAAAATGTCTAGCTTGCATAGGTGTTCAATTTCATTGCAAGTATTGTCTTGGTTACCAAGAGACCCCTGCCATTGATTCAGGGTTCTAATTACATATTAGTCTCACAACATTGGTTAACCTAAATACTAATTTGAGGATATGACCTCTAATATTAAAATTAATATTGAATGTAAGAAGTGGAGCGATGCATCTCTGAGAAAGCTAACTCCCATCTCTTATATGATACAATGGTTAAAGAAACCAAACATCTATTAGACTGTATTCAATTGGTTCTTCCCACGTTCCGATAAAATTAATATTGAATGTAAGAAGTAGAGTGATGTATCTATGAGAAACCCAACTCCCATCTATTGTATGATACAATGGTTAAATCAACCAAACTTCTAATACATCTTCAAAATTTTGTTAAGCTTTCCTGTAAATGTATTACAAAATAAAATAAACTTGATCTATACTATAATTTGGTATCATAACACTCACAACCGTAATTGGCATTAAACTTTAAATTGTGAGTGTTAAATGGATATATTCAATCGACACAAACATTCATGTAGCAGTAAAAGTGTTGAACGGATGCCAATGTGGAGAGAGAGTTGGTAATAATCTAGAGTAATGTAACTTTTGTGATGTCCCATACATGTATCAAAATTTAAGGGGTGAAGCATATGCTATATATATTACTAGCAAATAATGTAATCAGCATGAGATTAAAAATTAGAACAATTATGTCACATCTCTTCTCATTAAGCTGACATTGATGGGAAATGAAAGGATGGAGGAGCAAGCACAAAGATTTTGATCTGGATTTATGTGGGAACAAAAAAAAAGAGCATATACACAATCATATACAGAGAGATATTGCAAAGAACACGGTGATACAGTAAACACATATTCTATTAAAAAGCGGAAATAGAACAGAATATAAAATACAACAACTAGAATGGTGGTAGCTATCTCTGAGAAGAGATGTGGCCGCTATGCTCATTCGTGCTAAGCTGAATACAAAAAGAGGCCGAAAGGGCCTATTTATCATAAGCATGAGGGAAAGAATCCCAAACATCCAAAAACCTAACCCTAGAAGATGAACTGTTGACTCAAACCCAGTCGACAGGGGTTCCCATCACTGTCGACACCAACCCACCGCGATCTCCCTGAGCACCGGCCCAGGCAAGTTTTGGCCTACCCAACAACACCTGCAGAGCAGATGAGGTCTCACCCAATGCGATCAAGGGAGAGTGGATGGAACCATGTTTCCGCCGAATGAAGGAGGATGATTGCGGCAACAATTACTCAACTTATTGTAGCATCCAAAACAGATCTATGCATTCAAGGTTAACATCATTTGTATTCATAGCATTAATTATCAGAGTCATTCATCTCAACAAAACGAATATAACATTAAAAGGTTAACTGCAGTAAGAAATCATCACAACAGGAATTAACACGAAAGGTACACAGGGAATTCCACCAAACAGTTCTTTCATGTCCTATTACTTCAGAAAAACCCTGATACAGTATGTCTGCAAAACCAAATCTCAGCGATATCTCTTGATCTCAGAACA
This sequence comes from Larix kaempferi, assembly GCA_027924585.1. Classification (NCBI taxonomy): domain Eukaryota; kingdom Viridiplantae; phylum Streptophyta; class Pinopsida; order Pinales; family Pinaceae; genus Larix; species Larix kaempferi. Next base: position 2,778,266 of record BSBM01000368.1, read on the forward strand.
TATGCCAAAACTGCATCTCCTATCTCTCCTACGACCTACCACTTTCTGTCTATATATAGGCTTCCGCCTTTACAATGCTTGTCCACTTACTAACAACTTCCTAACCAACTGCTGGACAAATGACCCAAAATCTAACTGACACAGTCCAAATGACCCAAAAACCCACCTATTGCGGTATACTTAGCTCAAAATTACATCTCATATGGTTCAATGACCCAAAAACCCGCATTCTGCGATACAAACGACTCAAAAAATACATAAAATAATGCAGCCTTCTTCCTTCCACGACCTCTTCTGACGTGTCGCAACATCGACGATGCTACGATTCTTCCTTACCAAACCGCCTGCCAACAAGCCCCCAAAACAATCTTTTGGATCGTCCTCGAGCCACGTCAACTGGATATGGTGTATTTTGTGGTCTTCACTTTGAAGTCTTCGTACTGCTGCATGACTATCATCACCATTTCCTTGACTTCCGTAGCCACCGTCTGACTGTCGACCACATCTTCTGCAGATGGATGCACAGTGAGCTTCACCGTCACCTGTTGACGACCCTTCTGTATTGCCTGAAGTGCTTCACCTGCCTTGGTCATGAACTATCCCCCGACATCCTGAAACTGCTCCAACTGCGCAGCACACTTCTTCTGTCGCTCATCAGACTTGGTAACCCGTTGCTGCAATTATTTTAAGTCCTGAGACTTGACGACCTGTTCCATGGGTGGAATTGTGCGCATTCCTGCCTTGAGTGTCGCCAATTGTCCCTTTGCATCCTGCCGATATTTGATCAACTGGTCAACCTGCTCGTCCTGGACAATTTGGCTCCAAAACTGTACAGTATCGGCTGTGAGCTTCGTCGCGGCCTTTTCCTGATCCTCCATCTGAGTTGTGACCTCCTCGATCGCCCTTTTTATGTCGTCAACTTCAACTTGAGGCGTACCAGGACTCACCTGAACCTTCAACTCTTGATTCTCCTGCCGCAACTGGACAATGGAAACCCCTAGTCGCTGCACCCATTGGAGCACATCCACCTCTTCAGTGGGCTCCGACACATGCTGATAAGCTTCCGTGATGGCCTGGTCGACCCGTATGCTATCATCCCACATATGGGCCTTCTCCGAAATAAGGAAATCGTGTTCCCTTTTTAGTCCTTCGATTTCACGTGCCTTCTCAGCCCGTTCGCTCTGAATGTGTTCTTCGAGTTCATCCACAGCCTGTCGTGTTGAAGCAGCCCTACCATTCAATTCTTCAATGGTGCGCTTCGCATCGGCCTCACTCGCCTGCAATCATACGCACATGCCACTAATCTCTCGCATTTGGTCCGTCGTCTCCCGGCTGGTAGCTTCCTGCATAGTGGTCAACCCTTCTGCTGGCAATGCGTTCACATTAATGGTCACCTTCTTCAGCTGCTGCATCAAGGCGTTCACAGCCTCGTCTTCAGTCACAATCGCAATAGGGGGAATCTCCACATTCCTTACCCGTAACTCGGTGTTGATTGTGCTAATGTGTGGTGCCACTGCATCTTCTAGTGCCCTTCGCGAAACCATGTCATACACAGAGTCCACACGAGCAATGAGCACGTGGAATCCTTCATTTGTCGCCCTTGTCATCTTTTGAGCTGCTGCGGTGGATGCATCAGCGATTGCTTGTATAAGTTGACCCAAGTGTGCTTTCGCCAATGTTACCGGACAATCCACTCGACCGAAGGCGAGCCGGATCTCCCTAGCTCAATGCGAGTCTAGAACAAATAGAACAGACTACAAACACGTTTCCTAGATCTACTTAAGGATCAAGTACTAGATGTCTTACCTCTTTGATTTCGCTATCCTTTCTCCCGAATGTTGTTCCACGTCCCAAGGTCATCAGATCCAAGCTGCAAGACCTATTAAGACACAGAAAAGAGAAACGAGTAAAGAGCATCTATACAATAAGAGATCTATGTAAACAGTTAAGCAGGTAAATAACACAACATCATTACACATTAAGAACGATATTGGTGGAAAGCATTTGTATTACTGCAAATAGAGGAGTACATGATAGAGATATAGAACTACAACCAATGACTTAACGTAGCAACCCTTCTCCACACAAGCCAATCTCCAAGCCCTTCCAAGGAAGCATGAATTCTCCAAGAGGTGAGTGAAGGTGTCCTAAGAGATTTCACCAGCATGTAGATACCATAGTCTTCCTCCCTTTGGTATGGGAGTGAGCCTCGTATATATAGGACTAAGTGGATGAGATTATGGATAGGATAGGTTGAGAGATGGTAGGAGAGAGATAGAGGATCTTCCCAATGAGTTAGGGGTCGAGTACCAACTCTCCAAGAGATTAGGGATAAGCCCCCAAATGAGAAAGCTTCGAGAAAGATCTCGAAATGGCTATTTTTTCCCATTAACAGACCTCGTCGCACCTTTCTATGGAGCAACCTGCGACGTCACATGTTGCTAGTGTGCAACCTGCGACGACCTCTCAAAAGGTTGTATAAACGGAGTACAAATCCTCTCAAATACTTGGTCCAGATGACTTCAGGGATGTACACAATGGTCAATATGATGACATTATCACAATGGTCATGATGACAACACTTGGTCATAACGACGGTACCTGCAACGGTCATGATGACGACACTAGGTCATGACGACGACACTTGCAACACTTGTGACACTTGCACAAGGGTGACGACATTTTGGTGTAACAGAATGCCCCCCAAAGCATGAAGCTGATGGAATGAGACAGGTGAAATGATTTGATAGAAAAAATGGCAAAAGACTTGTCGGATGAAGGACGCTGCTGCAGTACAACTGACTCTGAACTGACAATCTCATATGTAGTACAGCATGGTTGCCAACCAATACATTGTAGATCCATGGGAGTAATGACCGACTGAACACAATCATGGCTACTAGACACAAGCGTAGATCCATGATGAGATGATAACACAGCCACAACCAATACAAAAGTGGATCCGTGTAATATGACTCAATACAAACTCCATCGCAATCTGGGTAAAACATGACTCCCCAGGGTCTTCAAGCTGAACCCGCAATGATACGAATCTATCCATGTGATTACAAATGTCTTGATGTTGAACATGGTAGAAACCACTTGATTACCAGTCATTGATGTAAACCGTTAACAAGTGCGAGGGAGATCATCATTAATGTCAATGATTCCCAAGGTATCATAGTACATATCATTGAGCGTGAATAAATGAGTTGACGTCGAACGCAAGATGAAATCTTTCAATCAAAAGTCAATGGTGTAAAATCATGATGAAAGCGAGGTGACCTGCCATTGAGGCATGCAGGACCAAGGTACTTGACTAGTTTCTAGATTCAATCCTTGGATGATGAGTTGAAGTCGACAAGGATGAATCCATCGAAGGAGGGCCATAATGAATCCCCCATCAATTGACATGAAACACGACAAAAAATGTGTAGAGTGGATCAGATGGTACAATAACATGCAAGACTGACTCAGAGTAGACCAACATGATCGAAGATATACTGACTACAGATGATAAATGATAGACCTATTCTTGAACATGGGCATGGCATGACTTGGCAGTATTGACATGACGAAAATGATACCAACCCCTAATGCAACTGATGGTGGAAGCATTCTTTGGCTGATTCAAAGGAGTGACGCGACTCATGGAATTGACAAGACTCGAGGACAAACAGATTATCCAAGTACTGAATGCAAATGCAAACGAGTGCCATGTTCAAGAATGACTATATACTGCCACTAAGGTATGTAACACAAACACTTTCCTTTTTCCCCATCATGAATGATGAGTGCCTCAATTGTTTTTTAACGAGCTTGATGAAGGTAACCAGATGCTCGGTATAGCTCATCTCATAGATGAGTCCAATCCCAAACGTTTTACGAACCTAGGAAAGGAGGGGTTCGTCCCATAATGGCCCTTCAATGTTTAAAATTTAACGAGTCCAGAGAAGGAAAACTTGGCATCATTTCATGTTTAGAGAGTCTGAAAAGAACTAAAGGAGACTCCAACGGTCCTTTTTCGTAAAGTTAGCCTCATTGCCCGAAAAAGGGTAAAACAACGCGGGAGAGGACTCTTCCAGCCATGATTGGTTAGAATATTCCTTTTTCGTAAATAGTGCTTCCTGGTCCGAAAAAGGGGTAAACTATCACCAGAAAGACGATCATTCAAATGCTTTTACAAGCGTGAAAGCATCAAGTTCGCTTGGCAATCTTTTCCTATTTAGGGAGTCTGAAAAGAGATTAAAAAGGACTCCATGAGCAACTTTGTCATGGTTGATGACTGAGTACGACAAAGGAAAAAGTAAACTCGGTACAATTCATTTTCGTAAATAGTCTAGCGAGGCCGAATAAAGTGATAAACCTATACTCGTTAGACACACCTTTTTAACTCAAATTTTTAACGAGCACGAGAATTGTATCAAAAGCACTCAAAATCTTTTTCATGTTTGAACCAGAGCATGAAAAAGTAAAAACTAAGCTCAAACCACTTTTCATGTTTCAACCAGAGCACGAAAAAAGTGAAAAGTAAGCTCAAGTGCTATCTTACTGTTTTTAACGAGCTCGAAGATAGGTTGGAAGAATGCTCATGATGTCTGTTTCATTTTTTAACGAGTTCGTAGCAAAAAATGAACTATGTTCGGGATAATTTTCATGGTTTAATGAGCTCGAAACCTAAAAAAGGAAAGTATGTTCGAAAATGTTCCCAATGGTGGATTTCTTCCCAACATGGCATCCAAAGGTTGATACATGCCCCCAGCATGATTGCTAGAAGTAAGTGACTTAGCTCCAACGTGGTGTGGAGAGGCGATCGAGTTGACTTCAACGTAACTTCCAAAGGTTGAAGACATGCCCCCAAGCTTCATTTCATTCGCGTAAGGCATAGGTGGGTAAAAAGAAGATTCAGGTACTAAGTCTATGGAAAGACTCAACTCAATGGAAAATGAGTTGTTTCATTTTTTAATGAGCTTGACACAAGATTAGAACTCTGCTCACGGAAACCTATTTCATTTTTTAACGAGTTGACATAGAAAGGGAACTATGCTAATAGGTTAAGGCCCATTGACGGGTTCCTTCCCAACATGATGCCCAGAGGTTGGAAAAAACGCCCCCAACATGATTGCTAGCGGCTTAACATGGTAGTGTTCCTTCAACATGATTGTTGATGGTACAACATGTGACATGACCCCCAAGCTTCATTTCGTCTAAAAATGATGCTTGCTAACCCAACTACCAACCTGGCTACTAATATGAAAATGTTCACCAAGGGGGGGAAAACGAGAATTAAATGAAATGAAGGTTCAAATTCTAACTCTAGCGAGAGACTCAAACCGATGGGAGGGAGATCTATTTCATTTTTACACAAGCTTGAAATAGATAATAACTATGCTTGAGGGGGGCCATCTTATTTTTTAACGAGCTTGAAATGGAATAAAACTATGCTCGAGTGGATTGGTTTCATTTTTGTGCAAGCTTGAAACCAAAGGTAAACTATGCTTAGAGGGGTCTATCTCATTTTTTAATGAGCTTTAAATAGAATAAAACTATGCTCGAGGGGGGCCATCTTATTTTTTAACGAGCTTGAAATGGAATAAAATTATGTTCGAGTGGATGGTTTCATTTTTGTGCAAGCTTGAAACCAAAGATAAACTATGCTTAGAGGGGTATATTTCATTTTTTAATGAGCTTGAAATAGAATAAAACTATGCTCCAAGGGATTGGTTTCATTTTTATGCAAGCTTGAAACCAAAGGGAAACCATGCTAGGGTGGTTGGTTTCATTTTTTAACGAGCTTGAAATATAACATAAACAGTGCTCGTAGGAACCTATTTCATTTTTTAACGAGCTTGACATAGAACAGGAACTATGCTCATGTGAAATGGTTTCATTTTTATGCAAGCTTGAAATAAAAGAGAAACTTTGCTTGAAGGTTGGTTTCATTTTTTAACGAGCTTGAAACAGAACATAAACTATGCTCGTAGGAACCTATTTCATTTTTTAACGAGCTTGACATAGAACGGGAACTATGCTCATGTGAAATGGTTTCATTTTTATGCAAGCTTGAAATCAAAGAGAAACTTTGCTTGAAGGTTGGTTTCATTTTTTAACGAGCTTAAAACAGAACATAAACTATGCTCATACCCTATTTTCAGGGGGAAGAAACCACTAAAACATGTGGAACATTTAGGGAAGTCTGATGACTAGGAGTCATATGATGAGTGGGCGTCACGAAGGAAAGCTGATCAATGGTTACAATCCTCCCATCATAGGGAAAATACATCACTCGATAGAGTGTGGACACTATAGCTTTCATAGCGTGGAAACTATAGCTTTCAAGAAATGGCATGATGGTTATGCTACTGAAAAATTGCTTGCACCACCAAATCCAGACCTATCACGCTAAGTTATGGTTATTGTTTGTTCCATACATATGAAGCAGACGGATAATGAACCATGGAATCTGGAAGTAAATTAATTTCCTTTCTGAGAAAATAATGCACAATAATAGAATTCCTTGTCGGCAGCTCTCTCTTCCCGGAGCGATCAGAATAGTGGCACTTTGTTATTGACATCGGATGAGTGCACAAATACACCTTTCGTTGGCTTTTCCTCTTCTCTCAACACAAAAACAGATCTACGTTCCTTTATGCATCACACAATACTAACATTGTACTCTCATAAACAACACACAAAAATTCATAAATTCAACACACTACTAGGCTAACGCTACATATGTACAAATAGCGACCATGATTACAATAAGCTCATCTTCCATCCACTCTCATGAGAGAGTCAAGGCTGTCAAGGCTCTGATACCATGTTAAAAATCATGGACACAAAGATTGAAATGAAAACAGAAAAACTAAACAGAAAATTTTATTTATTGCAGGTTCCCAATTACATTGATGAGGTCCTTATTTATTACATTACAAAACGGTTTGCATAGCATAATTGTTTAGTTACAATAACATTTAACTAATTTAAGCGTTAATCTTCAACAAAAAGATATTATTGCAGTTGTAAGGTTATATGCTTTTAAAGAAGCATATAATATGACGAGTAAGAACTAAGATTATTGTTATGGATAACATGGAAATGAGGATGGATATTCAAGTCATCTCTAGAGATGGATCTGCTCAAAACACTTCACCCACTCGTGATGTGAAATTCAACATGCAGACACTAGCTTGTTCTCTTAATGGAATTCATGTTTGTATAGTTTTCGTATCAAAGGATCGAGGATGAATGAGATGTTTGAGAAGGCTAGAAGATATAGATTTATATTTTCTTTGGTGAATATGAAACTTTGATGTTAACATATGTTTGTACTAAATTTAAACAACCTAATGTAATGGTGGGTTTTGGAATTGCACCAATTCTTAATAGCTTTACTAAGAGTTTTTATTTTTTATTTTGTGGACATTTGCAAATTCTTGTTGTTGTTGTAGTTCATAGGGTGTGATCCTCTGGTGTATCATGATTTTAAGAGCTTTCAAGTATGGAAACATAGGTATCTTTGGAACGGAGTTTCAAAAACAAAAGTTACTTGAAGTATTTTTTATAAAGTAGTATAATACTTGCACAATCATCTTTACAATAAGGGGGAATATTGCCCAACCATACCATTTTTTATGAGAAAGATTATTGCATCCCTACTTTAACAGCCTTTGGAATTACATCCGGTAATTTATCTAGTGTCAGGATGGACGAGAACTATGTGGAGGAGTGACCATAATGGTGATTGTTTTTAATTAGCAGATGGATACCACATGGCGGGTTCTGTTGATGGAATCTCATCTATTGATTGTCGTGAGGATGAGAGAGTTCATACTGGAGATTAGGGTTTGCTAGCTACAATATTCTTGGAAAACAAAAATATCATAATGATAGAACAACGTTGCAATAGGTTACATATCTATGGCAGTAGGTTACATATATAACAGAATCAACTTGATCGAGGAATCCTATGAGACACATTACATGACAAGATATTAGATGAAATGTATTCAAAAAAACATCTGATATGACAATGGCATGGGAAAAAGGAAAACAATTTAATTGCAAGATATTAGATGAAAGGTATTTAAAAAAATAATTCAACATGACAATGGCACGGAAAAAAGGAAAACAATTTAATTGCAGTGACTCTAGAGATTAGTGTTTTCCAACCTAATACCTGACATATAAAGAAAGCATGGCTACACACTGGGATCTCATACGAAAATATTAAATTATTTTTTATATGATAGCATTGGATGGGGTGAGAGATTCATTAAAAAAAACATGGGAATTATGGACTCGGTTACGGTCACATCTTATCAATATGTTATCATATGATGTCTAACATTGGGATGCTTTCACTCCATCATTCAGGCGTTGCTCAAAGTCTACGCGTCTCACTTGGATAAAAGGTAAACACTTGCTCATTAAATTATCTTGTGAATATAATTAGGGTTTTGATGTAACAGGAAGCGTTATGATTACCCTTTTTCACATCTCAGATTGGAGTCACCTATTGAACTCCTTTTGAACTCTTTCACTCAGTCACTTGCACCATTTAACGTACTCACACCCCATGTTGAACCGAACCTCTTCCATTTGATACATTACCAAGGTTTACTATATCAATGCAGTTAGTCACACATTCAAGTAAACATAAATTATACGAGGCACCCTTGTGACTTCTTTGCGCTGGAGAGGCTTGATCAACTCAACCACAGGATCAACCATAGGTTTAGGCTAACCAACCAATGTTATGAGGGCCAAACTGAATCCCATCTAATGTGCACTCTTCATGAAATCAAAGAAGCAGGATGCATCGTAATTTGATCTCCTACAGTTGAAAAATTCTTTGGCTAGTGTTGTTTTTCCTATTCCACTAAGACTCACAATCCCTGTAATGTGAGTTTTGCCTCTATGTTTCTCCTTTAAGATACTCTTCTCAAGATCTTCTATTTTTTCTCTCAAACCAGTAGGATATGTGGCCACATCCAACGATGTTTTCTTAACCATTTTTTTCACTCGTTGCTCGATCGTATGGACAAGCTCCCCCTCATCCTGGATTATTTAGGGAAATATAAATAAAATCAATGGGAAACATGTCTTAAAAAGAAAATTTATTATGTATTTAGATGCATGTTCCAGTCTAACTAGTGTTTTTAATTTACAAAGGGGATTCCACTTAGACAAACCTGATAGCATGAAATCCTTAAAAAAAAACTAATCCTTTAATATTAAAAGATACAAATAAAAGGCCATTGAAAAAGAATTTTCACCTGTAATAGATCTTAAGCTCAAAAAACTTATTTGCGCAATTCAGTTGAAAACAACTTATTTATGAAACACGGGTAGCAAAAGACATGTTTAAAAGAATAAATTATTACCCGTTACAAGTGTCGAGCTCAAACCCGCTTATTTCTACAACCTGGAAAAGAGTGTTTCTCCACTTCTCAATAGTGTCGGGATCATATCATGGCTTCTCTTCGTGATTTTTAGAGTTTTTGAGATTGCACAGGGATTTAGCATACATCCCATAGCCCAAGTATCAAGGAGGATAGGAATAGGGGAACTTGCAAGCCTCCATTGTAGAGATTACATCAATATATCTATATTTTCAAATTTCCATGTAACAAATCTTGAGCTAGGACACAACTTTTTAATGTCAAAGTTATAAGTTTGTGTAATATCCAACCAACACATTGAAACAACTGGTCATATTCACAAATAATGTCATGTTCTATTTTTAATGGCTCGTCAATTTAAAGACAAAACAAAAATTTCATTAAATTTTTCATACCAACTGCCTTGAGATACCATTCATTTTTTACTCCATATCAAGTTTTAAACCAAATTATTCAATGAATGACACTGAGCTAGAAGGGACAAGAACAATTATAACGCTACATCTATTGTAACCAAGTAACTCGGACCATATAAGCACTTAATCACAATCACAAATCTCCTACACTACATTATTCATCCCTGGCTCTAAGGAAGGGTTTCCATGACTATTCTTTTGGAACCACCCTGGGCAGAAGGGAGCACCATACTAATTCCTTCCCCATGCACTAGATCCACATAATAAGAAACATGAAGGGGTTTCAATTCCTTGCCAAAAATAACACCGTATGTGAAAAAATACTCACCATTAACAGCCGTAAGATTGGGACCGTAGAGTTAGAACAGCGGTGGCAGCTACCCTTCCTTGTTATTTTGATTATCTAGCCACTCGACCACTGATCTCAATTCATCCTTGTCCAGCCGGAAGATATCATGATGTATACGCTTTGCAAGATAAGACAAGTCATTACCCCCAAGATCGCTAGCATTGCTAGAAACCTCTAAGAAGTGAAATGCATTTCCAAAGAATCCATGAGGCAAAGGGGCTATACTTATCTTTTGAAACTCCGAACATAATGACAGTTTCGAATCTTCTTCGACGGTTTTCCCTTCGGCTTTGGTGCAAGCGATCCAAAACAAGGAAGATAGAGCCTAAAATGGAGTCATGGGCTCATACTTGATATCCACCTTGCACCTCAGAAATGCATTGTTGCACCATATCTTTGCTGAATTTGAAAATAATTGTTTTGTATCCTCCATCTCCATGATCAGAACTCGCGGCCAGCTCCTTCTTGAAGGTGGATTCATAATACTTGGTTGCAGATGTTACTTTATCACATTTATTCAGCCTTGTCTTCAATCCTAGTGGATGGAAAAAGGGTGGATGCAAAACCTGTGCATTACGATGGATTTATCCCTAGGATTTCATGTTCACAGTTGCACAACTAGGATCGGCTATCATGTGGCCGTAACTCAACCCAATAGCCAACACCCCTCCAAATTCAATGAACTGCAAAAACGATCCAAACATAAAGCATCCACGTTGAAAAATATTATACAAGAGTGGAAGAACACATGAAAGAATTCGAAATGCGAGCCAATCTTTCTTTTTACCAAATGTCCAAGGCCATTCACAATAACTGACTGAACTAAATCCATTAACCAACTGAACTAAATCCATTAGACTTGTAAAGCCAATCTTTCATTTCTATCACTCGCCTATTTTGCAAAAGGAGAAACCCTAACCTATCATAGAAAACAACAAACCCTATGTATGAATCTTGCATTTTGCTAAAGCAGACAAATTCAATCCCAAAATACACCAAAAACTTCTAAAATCAACAGTAATTAATCTAAAAAACAACTATTTGCAAAGTGTAACGAAAAAAGTGTGTAAAGAATTGACCTAAATAGTGAAAAGAGAAGAGATATAAGGATCTGGTCCTAGACTTTCCCAATTACAAAGATTCAACTCAGATGGTCTATCTGCAACTTCAAACCATTTTTCAAGAGTCATGTCGGATTTGGCCTCCAAGACCTTGACGGCTACATCAATGCATTTAATTTCCCAATTTCCATCATTCTTATGTTGCAACCTTCTACACACCGTCGGATAACTTGAGAGAACTTGGGAAAGAGAGACCTTGAAATCCATGATAACATCTTGTAAGGCTACCATATTGGCAAGTACTTGGTAGTAATAGACCAGGCGGACGCTACGGAGCTACATCATGTGATCGACAATATAGAGGGGATAAAATTTGGCAGGTGCAATGGCCTTGTTGGGCACCACCATCAACTTGGAGTGTATGTGAACGATGAATGAAATTCAGCTTGCCACCCTCCCCGCGCATCGAATGCAATAAGAAGTGGTAAGAACAAAGCTCTCGCTGGATGAAATTTATTTACATCCATTAAATGTAGTGAAACGATCAAACCATTGAAATCTGCAAAATGCAAAGCAAAACACACAAGAAATCTCAGGTTTCTTACCAAAAAAAATTGTGCGAACAAATCGATGGACAGGTAATAATTAAGCTTACAATTGATGCACCTAGGGCGAGTGCTTACAGTCGTCTGCACAGACAAGAGCTGGAATTTCGAGCTTGGCGAAACCGCTCACTGCAACATATACGAATTAGGGTAGCCTTCCATGCCCGTACTCTGCATAACGTGATGTCATCCTGCCGCCACCCCCCTAAAGGGAAAAATGAGGATGACATCAGTGTTTTGCAGCCAATTATATTGAAAAAAAATTATTTTTAATAATTAGATTTAATATAATATATTTAACATTATAGTCAAACTATAGCTTGAGAAAAAAAAATTAGTCTATAGACCCAAATTAATAGGTACTCCAGGATACATATATAATCCCCTTCGAGGACATAATAAGTATTGAATTTTGAATTTTGTATGGTTTAAATATTCATTATATGTATGGGATTGAATATTCAAATTATCCCTTTGATATTGAATATTCGTAGTTAGCTATTTATTATTGAATTTTGTACTTGAATTTCTCAAGGTTGGAATATTTGTTTGTGTATGGTTGAATATGGAAGATATGAATTCAATAATATTGGCTAGTTATATACGAATTCAATAATAATTTTTATTTTTATTTTTTTATCAACCATTGAACTTAATATTAACAAGTGACATTAGCAACAAAGTTGCTTATACTTGCCTTCCGGAAATATTTTAATGTAAATTTAGAGAATATGTTAATATAAACTTAGAAGCATTTCAATGTAAAAGTTATACATAAAAAGAAATATTTTAATGTAAATTTAGAGAATATGTTAATATAAACTTAGAAGCATTTCAATGTAAAAGTTGTACATAAAAAAATGATATAATAATATGCACAAATAATTGATGATTTTTTAAAGATATATTAATATTTATTAATAAGTATAATTTGTTAGAAAAATAGCTCTTAAATAAAGAATTAATAAGTTTTAGAATTTTATTAGTTGATTGTTTAATTTTTTTACACAAATTTCAAAACTCAAAACTACTAAATAGTGTGATTTGTTGAAGAAGACTTTCAAATTTATATCTATTTTTAAAAATTAATTAATAATATATATATATATATTATTCTTGCTGAAAATAAATAAAGAAATAAAGAATTTTGATTTTTACTTTTTGTAGAGGAAATTTTTCTCCAAGTTCTTTGAGGAAATGGGATATTTACCAAACATGCTGTAAACTTGAGTTAAACTTATCTTATTATTTTTGCATTTGATATTGAAAAGTATATGGGACATAATAATTTATGAGGCTGATTGTGCTTTCAATTTACAGACACAGTACAATGCATAAAGACAAGTTGGTAATTTCACAATGCAAAAACACAAGTTGGTAATTTCAACTTGGAGCAAAGCTCACTAGATTAACTATTAAAAACAAATATGATTTTGCCTTTAATTTTCTCTTATATGATGAAAAAAAAACCATGATTATGTCCTCAATTTACTCATAGGATACTAAAAAACCTATCTAATAATTTCAAGATGGAACAAAACTTACGAAATTAAAGTATCATAGTAAAACTTGCATCACTTACATCAATTATGTAAATAGAATGTAGTTTTATATGATGTGCAACTAATGTTTTGTTGTTAGCTTCCTTCTATACTTTATATGATTGGAATTAATGTAACACAAATGAAATTAAAAAGCCAAAATGCAATATAGATGGAACATAAAAATTGGAGAATGTGGATCCATCACATCATTTACCTTTTTTTTACAAGTATGAAATCCCTAAGAAAATGCGATTTTGTTATTTGTGTTTTGAGTTTTACATTATCATGTTTATGGATTGTATTTTTTTATTAACTATTCATATTGAAACTTTGCATCACCTTGCTTTTAAAGATTTCATTTCTCATTATCATTATATTGAAAGACAAGTAGTTTTTCTATCTAAAGTAATTCTATTTTTCTTATTATAACTATTTATATTTGGTACTTTCCATAAATCTGAAGTTGTTCTTACAACGCTCCAAACAAAATTCAATAGTTTACAAAACTACTTCCATATATCTTAAACATGCTTACAACACCTCCTAACAAAATGCTATTTTTAACAAAACTTTATAGTGAAAATGCGTACTTTTAGCGAAACATTACAGGGATGTCCAAATTCTTTGAAAAAAATTATAAAAGAATGTAAATTAGAAATATTAAATGTAATTAAAATTAAAATCATAATGCTCAGGAATTAAAAGGATGTAAGTTGGAAATTATTAAATATATTTAAAATTGAAATCATAATGGTCATACCTAATTTAGAATTTGAGGAAAGTGCCAAATCCTATTCATAATTTGAGGTTAGAATTTGAGGAAAGTGCCAAATCCTATTCATAATTTGAGGTAAGTGCCAAATCCTATTCATAATTTAAGGGAAGTACCAAAATAAAAAATTGTTTTTATAGTTAACTGACTTACCGCTAAATCCAAATCAAACCAATGTCCTCCATATTAACCATATTAATTGAGCTCGTAACTATATTAATTAATTGAGCTCATAATTATATTAATTGAGCTAGTTGGAACTTTTGGCAGGGGTTCTTGAATTAGCAATTGTATGTAATCTATCACTTAATTATCCAAGCTACCTATATCACCTATCACTTCATGGTTGCACCTCACACATGTATGCAAAAACATAAGGCTGATCAAAATTAAGGAAAGTGGTTTGGAGACTTGTATGGAGAAAATAAATCAGACATATGTGGCCCCGACATTTCCTCAAAAAATTTATTAATATAAAAGAACAAGTAACACGCATGCTTGAGTGGTTGGGAGGAATGATTGTTTCCCTTCCCACCTAGGTTCAATTCTTGTAAGTGACATGATGCTCTTGTTGAGCCCATATTGTAATGATTGTATTTCTGGCCATACCTTGATTCTCTAACTAGAATAGCAGGCACTAAAGAACAAGCAGCATGTATGCCAAGCATGCACTAATAGTGACAGCTCAACTCAATTATCACAAGGACCTTCATGTGTGCCCATAATATAATACCAGCAGCATTTGCAAAGGATCGATCTCTTTACTTTTCTGCAGAGAAAAATGCCAAACCATAATGCAGGCCAAATCATTTGCAGAAGATCAGTCTGTTTATGTCCAAAGTATTTGCAGAAGACCAACCAATTTACCTTTTTGTGGAGCAAAATGACAAACTCTAGCACATACCAAGCTTTTGCATGGAAAGACAAGGTGAGGACTGTTTACATCCTATAATTTTCATCTTTATATTTCTACATTTGCAGCACCATGCTAATGATGATACATTCTTCGGTATAGAAAATGTGGGGTGTGAACAAGACCAATCTGCGGGAGGACTTCATAACATTCCAATCCACATCCAGGCGCTAGCTCACCATTTATCGTAAAAAGAACCCATCTGCAACACCATGCTAATGATCAGAGTGCATAGTGTAATTTTTAATTGCTAATGGCTATGATATATATGGTTTTATCACGATATATGATACATGTGTGTGGAGATAATAAAAAAATGATATGGGAGTTATTGAACGGGACTGGACGGATGAAGGGCTCTGCTAGGGTTTCTCGGACCTAGGGAGATGCAGGCGCATCTCCCCACTGTACAGTGACTGCAGTACTAGCCCTCGATGTCTCTGACTTGAAGCAGAGTGGATGCTGATATCGAAGGGAAGGTTTTGACGCATGGAGGACAAACCATTTTCTCCTCCCTTGAGGGACAAACCATTTTCTCCTCCCCTAGTGGAAAATGGTCACCAAAAATTGCTCACAGGATGTGGACATCTAGGTTGAACAAAGAGGGTTGTATGACAGCTGGGGCCTCGACCAGTTTACTGGAGGTTCCGGCGCAGGATGGCAATTTTATCGGCTCACCCCACCTAGGGACTACCGGAGCTCTTGATTTTCTGACTCTAGCGTCAAGACCCTTGGTACCAGAACTGGGTGGAACCCCATTCTCTCTCTTTGACCCACCGCCGCAGACGAGCACAGGACTCCCATCGTCGACTGATGCAACTATCATACATTCTATTTTTTAGGAAGACGTATGGGTGGAGCCGCTCTCTAGATATGGTCTGGAATTTCTGGAAGTCGGATGGCCATTCTCCGAATCCCTAGGTTCAGACGCAGTTCACAGTCAAAACCTTGAAGATAATCCGATACAGAGCCTGGAAGGCTTCATCGCCTCATTTCTTCAACCATCTGACCAGCAAGGATCCCCGCTGAATGAAGCTACGAACAAGGGGACTTCCACTACTAGGTCTGGTTCAAAAAGTCCACAGAGCCCACTCGGTGGAACATCCTCGGGGAGGAAAAAGAACAAGTCCCTAAAAAATACAAAGGAAACCCAAGCCTAATTTGTGGTGAAAACGTCTCGGTGGCACAATCCTTGGTCAAAAGGGCTAGAGGGAAATACCCTAGCCTCGAAAGTTTAGAGAGCTAGGTGGAAACGAATTGGGCAGATTTCTGAAATTACAAGCCGGAAATTTTGGTGCTATCATGGGGTTGGTTCGTTTTCAAGCTTAGAAGAAAGGAGGTTCTCGGTCACATATTGTAGAATCACTAGAGCATGGGAAGCACTCCCATACTCTTTAAAAATTGGACGCCCATGTTCAATGCAGAAAGCAAAAGACTAGATGTAATCCTCGTTTGGGTGAGATTGCTAGGCCTTCCATGGGAGTTCTGGAACTGGGATTCACTCCGGGACATAGGAAATGCATTGGGAGTCTTCATAGATGTCGATATGTCATTCACTCGAACCAAATGGATGACAGTATCAAGAATATTGGTTTCACTAAACATTAGAACGAGGCTCAGGGAGGACTTGAATCTAATCTGGGGTCAAGGAAGGTGTAGGCAGAGACTAGATTATGAAGGGGTCCCTTTCTGATGCCATAGGTACCACATTTATGGGCATATTGCAAAGAATTGTAACCAAGTGTTTGGAAAAACAGTGGAAAGGTCAAAAAAGAGGTTGGTAGGGAGAAGTGGAAGAGGAACAGAAGATGGAAATTTTAAACATGGAAGGCTGGAGGGAGAGGTTTGAAGGGTCAACAAGAACAAGTCCAGGACAATGATTCCACTCAAAGAATTCCAAAGGATGCTAGCCCTTCCAACATGAAGATGAGCAAGGAAGGCTCGAAACCTTAGCAGAGGGAGGAACAAGCTAAACCTCAGACGGCCCCAGATCCCTCAGGTAAGCAGGAAGCTCTCCTAAAAAATCTCTCTTTGTTGGAAGATTCTTTAAATTCATTGTGCTTTGAAAGAAGGGTTGATAAGATCTCATCTCCACTCCCTTCAAACCCATGTGTCACCTCCTCGACCAGTGCCATGATGCATCCCAAACACCTTCCAGACCCGAACCCTGAAGCCAAAGTGCTCCTATCCCCCTCACCACAGATTAACACTCTGATATTTCCCCCTCCCTTTCACTGTAAAATTGCCCAATTCGCTTTAGACTAAGGACAAGAGACATTCCTGATTTCTCGTTGTTAAGCCTACAAAGCCAAGGTTTAGGGGAAAATGCTCTCCTTCCTAGTAAAGGGAAAGTAAGGGGAGACAGTCTCATCTTTCCACGGCTCAATATCGAGCGTTACAAAAACTTGTGGATAGAAACCAGAGATCCATCATTGGGGCTCTAAGAGTAGCGGAATCCCTTGGTGAAGGTGCCCCATGAAAATTCTCTCTCGTCGGAGGAAGGGGTCACATCCCTGCTAAAATCTATTTTTAAGCATTTGGACTTTTTGGCCATGGACACCAGGGGCCATTCGAGAGGGATTGCAATTGGATGGAATCCAAAGACAATAAAGATCAAAAACTTCTGGGGGACGGGGTCAATTTTAGGAGTGGAGGCTTCCTTGCAGTTCTAAATGTAAGTTTCACTGTCCTAAATGTTTATGGACCCTATGGGGAGAGAGTTCCTTTTTGGGAGCTTTTAAAACATAAGTCCTTTTTCAAATCGTAAAACCTAATCCTAGGGGGGGATCTGAACTTCACTCTAGGAAATCATGAAATTTGGGGTCCAAGTGCAAGAGTTGACCCACTGGCGGACTATTTTGAACATCTTTTGCGAGATTGCAGGCTCATTGACATTGCTCCTACAAAACTGAAGCCGACCTGGACTAATAGAAGATCGGGGGATGGGAGAATTGCAAAGAGGTTGGATCATTTTATTCTAGCGGAACCCTTACTGGAACAAAACTACAAATTCATACAATGGGTTGACTTGGGAGGAGAATCAGACCACTCGCCTATCTGTTTGTAAATTATGGGTGATACTACAAAACCACCCAGCCCTTTAAGACTTTGTGTTTCCTTGATGAAGGAGGAAGAAGTAAAGAAGATTATTCAGGACTTATGGATTCCTTACAGGCCGGAGGAAGGAAACCATGTTTCCACGCACTTTGTTCAGAACCTCTCCAGGGTAAAAAGGAAACTAAAGGATTGGGATTTCCAAAAGAAGGAAAGGGACAAGCAGGAGCTGAAATTGGTTGAGATGGAACTTCTCCAGGCACAGGACTATGTGTGTAATGTCCCCAGTTTGGCCCCATGGCATTAACATTATAAATGATGTAATCTTGTTATGAAATCATGGTGAGGAGCTCAAAGCCAAGGCCCCGCCATCGATTTCATGATGCATATGGTTTGCGTGCTAGCAATGCACAGTGGAAATTCAAATATCATGTAATATGCATTTTAATAAAAATACCCACAACTAGCTATGCAATGCAACAAAGAAATGGGGGCATGATTTCACAAGGAATTGGGAGGGAAAAACATTCAAACCCTTGAGCCACTAGAGTCAAGCCAAGTGTCAATGAGAGAACCCCTCAAACCCTCAACTACCCATGTTGACTTTTGTACCCAACCATTGATTTCTCCCAAGAGTGGGTTGAGGGAGTTAATGCCTTGGGAATGGAGAGGTATGGCTGTCCAAATTCGGGTATGGGCAAGCCACACTTCACGGGAAAACGTTTTTTGTCTCCTTGGGCAAGAAAGAGCCAGGAATTTCTTCCCCAAGCCATTAGGCATCCATCATTTTTTCTCCCTCACGAGCTTAGAACCACTTGGGCGTTTTCCAGGCAGGTCTGCTGCGTTTTTTCCTCATTCTCCCTATAGAGAAAGGCATTTTCGTGTTGTATACCAGTGGGGGAAGGAGGGAAATCGAATGGGGGTTCAATAGAGGCCATTTTGGGCTGTTGAAGGCTGAGATATTGGGGAATAAATCGTTTTCCTCCCTATGGTTGTTTGCCCCATCCTATAATCCGTTTTTGGTTGGGAACGTTTTTGGGAAAACCCATGGCCATCTCATTTGTAAATCCTACTGTTTATCCCTGCCCCTGTTTGTGCATGCTATGTGAGAGAAGAGTATGATGGGTATGGGTGATGGGTAATCCCTTGTTCTGGCTTGAGCTTGGGGATAAGCATCCATTGTGCAAGTGTAGCCTGATAAACCTAGTTAGACTGGCTTGGCTAAAATAAAATGGTTAATAGACTGTGTGTGAGCGTGAATATCCCCTTTGTCCTTGTGAGAATCATGCCCAGCTCGGGGGTGGCCTTCGGATAGACTCAGTATAAGCTGTCGAAGCGCCTATGGTTGGGTGGAACGTTGCAGCGACATAGCTAGTTGCTTGGGACAATTGAAATGAAGATAAGTGTTTATGTCTATGTATTTACTTCTGAAATGTTTTATTAATGACTGAAATTGATATGTTGAATGCATATGAAGAGTGTGTGGATGTTGTTTCCGCTGTGCATAATTGATTGTTTTACATCTGCACACCCATTTATTATTCATATGAATCTAACAATGGGCTGAGATCATGTGAAAGCCCCGAGTATTGGCATCATGTTTCTTGCCTTACATTGGGTCAGCAGGTGGGTACATGACATTTGGTATCAGAGCTGCTGGTTGCAGCATTGGGCCTCTATGGGCCAAATCCAATTACAGTCATCTCTGACAGAAAGAAAGATTTCAATTTTCCTAAGTGTTTGAAAAATTTGTTTAAGTCTGTTTGAAAATTTTTTGTTCAAGTCTGTTTGAAAAAAGTTTTTGTTTAAGACTGTTTCGGAAGGAATTCCCGAATGTCTTCCGAAACTGCGGAAGCATTCGGCGAATTGCTCCGAAACTGCGGAAGCATTCCGCGAGTTTTTCCACAACGCGGAAGAGTTCGGGAAGTCACCCCGAAATTTGCGGAAGGAATTCCCTTCCGAAAATTGCGGAAGGAATTCTCTTCCGAAATTTGCAGAAGGATTCCGCGAGTTGTTCCGCAACGCGGAAAAATTCGGAGAACCGCTCCGAAAAAGCAGAAAAAAAAATTCTAAGTGTTCGGCGTCGAAAGGAAAATTTCGAAAGGAAATCTCTTCCGAAATTGCGGAAGGATTCCGCGGATCGTTCCGCAACGCGGAAGACTTCGGCGAACCGTTCCGCAACTGCGGAAGACTTTGCCGAATCGTTCCGCAACTGCGGAAGACTTCGCTGAATCATTCCGCAACTGCGGAAGACTTCGCCGAATCGTTCCGCAACTGCGGAAGATTTCGGCGAATCGTTCCGCAATTGTAGAAGACTTCGCCGAGTCGTTCCTCAATTGCGGAAGCATTCCGCCAACTGTTCCGCAATTACGGAAGGCTACAGCCAACTGGCCCGCAATTGCGGAAGGCTACAGCCACCTTCACTGTCCTAAATGTTTATGGACCCTATGGGGAGAGAGTTCCTTTCTGGGAGCTTTTAAAACATAAGTCCTTTTTCAAATCGGAAAACCTAATCCTAGGGGGGGATCTGAACTTCACTCTAGGAAATCATGAAATTTGGGGTCCAAGTGCAAGAGTTGACCCACTGGCAGACTATTTTGAACATCTTTTGCGAGATTGCAGGCTCATTGACATTGCTCCTACAAAAATGAAGCCGACCTGGACTAATAGAAGATCGGGGGATGGGAGAATTGCAAAGAGGTTGGATCATTTTATTCTAGCGGAACCCTTACTGGAACAAAACTACAAATTCATACAATGGGTTGACTTGGGAGGAGAATCGGACCACTCGCCTATCTGTTTGTAAATTATGGGTGATACTACAAAACCACCCGGCCCTTTAAGACTTTGTGTTTCCTTGATGAAGGAGGAAGAAGTAAAGAAGATTATTCAGGACTTATGGATTCCTTACAGGCCGGAGGAAGGAAACCATGTTTCCACGCACTTTGTTCAGAACCTCTCCAGGGTAAAAAGGAAACTAAAGGACTGGGATTTCCAAAAGAAGGAAAGGGACGAGCAAGAGCTGAAATTGGTTGAGATGGAACTTCTCCAGGCACAGGACTATGTGTGTAATGTCCCCAGTTTGTCCCCATGGCATTAACATTATAAATGATGTAATCTTGTTATGAAATCATGGTGAGGAGCTCAAGGCCAAGGCCCCGCCATCGATTTCATGATGCATATGGTTTGCGTGCTAGCAATGCACAGTGGAAATTCAAATATCATGTAATATGCATTTTAATAAAAATACCCACAACTAGCTATGCAATGCAACAAAGAGATGGGGGCATGATTTCACAAGGAATTGGGAGGGAAAAACATTCAAACCCTTGAGCCACTAGAGTCTAGCCAAGTGTCAATGAGAGAACCCATCAAACCCTCAACTACCCATGTTGACTTTTGTACCCAACCATTGATTTCTCCCAAGAGTGGGTTGAGGGAGTTAATGCCTTGGGAATGGAGAGGTATGGCTGTCCAAATTCGGGTATGGGCAAGCCACACTTCATGGGAAAACATTTTTTGTCTCCTTGGGCAAGAAAGAGCCAGGAATTTCTTCCCCAAGCGATTAGGCATCCATCATTCTTTCTCCCTCACGAGCTTAGAACCACTTGGGCGTTTTCTAGGCAGGTCTGCTGCGTTTTTTCCTCATTCTCCCTATAGAGAAGGGTGTTTTCGTGTTGTATACCAGTGGGGGAAGGAGGGAAATCGAATGGGGGTTAAATAGAGGCCGTTTTGGGCTGTTGAAGGCTGAGATATTGGGGAAGAAATCGTTTTCCTCCCTATGGTTGTTTGCCCCATCCTATAATCCGTTTTTGGTTGGGAACGTTTTTGGGAAAACCCATGGCCATCTCATTTGTAAATCCTACTGTTTATCCCTGCCCCTGTTTGTGCATGCTGTGTGAGAGAAGAGTATGATGGGTATGGGTGATGGGTAATCCCTTGTTCTGTCTTGAGCTTGGGGATAAGCATCCATTGTGCAAGTGTAGCCTGATAAACCCAGTTAGACTGGCTTGGCTAAAATAAAATGGTTAATAGACTGTGTGTGAGCGTGAATATCCCCTTTGTCCTTGTGAGAATCATGCCCAGCTCGGGGGTGGCCTTCGGACGGACTCAATATAAGCTGTCGAAGCGCCTATGGTTGGGTGGAACGTTGCAGCGACATAGCTAGTTGCTTGGGACAATTGAAATGAAGATAAGTGTTTCTGTCTATGTATTTACTTCTGAAATGTTTTATTAATGACTGAAATTGATATGTTGAATGCATATGAAGAGTGTGTGGATGTTGTTTCCGCTGTGCATAATTGATTGTTTTACATCTGCATACCCATTTATTATTCATATGAATCTAACAATGGGCTGAGATCATGTGAAAGCCCTGAGTATTGGCATCATGTTCCCTGCCTTGCATTGGGTCAGCAGGTGGGTACATGATATTTGGTATCAGAGCTGCTGGTTGCAGCATTGGGCCTCTATGGGCCAAATCCAATTACAGTCATCTCTGACAGAAAGAAAGATTTCAATTTTCCTAAGTGTTTGAAAAATTTGTTTAAGTCTGTTTGAAAATTTTTTGTTCAAGTCTGTTTGAAAAAAGTTTTTGTTTAAGACTGTTTCGGAAGGAATTCCCGAATGTCTTCTGAAACTGCGGAAGCATTCAGCGAATTGCTCCGAAACTGCGGAAACATTCCGCGAGTTTTTCCGCAACGCGGAAGAGTTCGGGAAGTCGCCCCGAAATTTGCGGAAGGAATTCCCTTCCGAAAATTGCGGAAGGAATTCTCTTCCGAAATTTGCGAAAGGATTCCGCGAGTTGTTCCGCAACGCGGAAAAATTCGGAGAACCGCTCTGAAAAAGCAGAAAAAAAAATTCTAAGTGTTCGGCGTCGAAAGGAAAATTTCGGAAGGAAATCTCTTCCGAAATTGCGGAAGGATTCTGCGGATTGTTCCGCAACACGGAGGACTTCGGCGAACCGTTCCGCAACTGCGGAAGACTTTGCCGAATCGTTCCGCAACTGTGGAAGACTTCGCCGAATCATTCCGCAACTGCGGAAGACTTCGCCGAATTGTTCCGCAATTGCGGAAGATTTCGGCGAATCGTTCCACAATTGCGGAAGACTTCGCCGAGTCGTCCCGCAATTGCGGAAGCATTCCGCCAACCGTTCCGCAATTGCGGAAGGCTACAGCCAACTGGCCCGCAATTGCGGAAGGCTACAGCCAACTTCACTATCCTAAATGTTTATGGACCCTATGGGGAGAGAGTTCCTTTTTGGGAGCTTTTAAAACATAAGTCATTTTTCAAATCGAAAAACCTAATCCTAGGGGGGGATCTGAACTTCACTCTGGGAAATCATGAAATTTGGGGTCCAAGTGCAAGAGTTGACCCACTGGCGGACTATTTTGAACATCTTTTGCGAGATTGCAGGCTCATTGACATTGCTCCTACAAAACTGAAGCCGACCTGGACTAATAGAAGATCGGGGGATGGGAGAATTGCAAAGAGGTTGGATCATTTTATTCTAGCGGAACCCTTACTGGAACAAAACTACAAATTCATACAATGGGTTGACTTGGGAGGAGAATCGGACCACTCGCCTATTTGTTTGTAAATTATGGGTGATACTACAAAACCACCCAGCCCTTTCAGACTTTGTGTTTCCTTGATGAAGGAGGAAGAAGTAAAGAAGATTATTCAGGACTTATGGATTCCTTACAGGCCGGAGGAAGGAAACCATGTTTCCACGCACTTTGTTCAGAACCTCTCCAGGGTTAAAGGACTGGGCTTTCCAAAAGAAGGAAAGGGACAAGCAGGAGCTGAAATTGGTTGAGATGGAACTTCTCCAGGCACAGGACTATGTGTGTAATGTCCCCAGTTTGGCCCCATGGCATTAACATTATAAATGATGTAATCTTGTTATGAAATCATGGTGAGGAGCTCAAGGCCAAGGCCCCGCCATCGATTTCATGATGCATATGGTTTGCGTGCTAGCAATGCACAGTGTAAATTCAAATATCATGTAATATGCATTTTAATAAAAATACCCACAACTAGCTATGCAATGCAACAAAGAGATGGGGGCATGATTTCACAAGGAATTGGGAGGGAAAAACATTCAAACCCTTTAGCCACTAGAGTCAATCCAAGTGTCAATGAGAGAACCCATCAAACCCTCAACTACCCATGTTGACTTTTGTACCCAACCATTGATTTCTCCCAAGAGTGGGTTGAGGGAGTTAATGCCTTGGGAATGGAGAGGTATGGCTGTCCAAATTCGGGTATGGGCAAGCCACACTTCATGGGAAAACGTTTTTTGTCTCCTTGGGCAAGAAAGAGCCAGGAATTTCTTCCCCAAGCCATTAGGCATCCATCATTCTTTCTCCCTCACGAGCTTAGAACCACTTGGGCGTTTTCCAGGCAGGTCTGCTGCGTTTTTTCCTCATTCTCCCTATAGAGAAGGGCGTTTTCGTGTTGTATACCAGTGGGGGAAGGAGGGAAATCGAATGGGGGTTCAATAGAGGCCGTTTTGGGCTGTTGAAGGATGAGATATTGGGGAAGAAATCGTTTTCCTCCCTGTGGTTGTTTGCCCCATCCTATAATCTGTTTTTGGTTGGGAACGTTTTTGGGAAAACCCATGGCCATCTCATTTGTAAATCCTACTGTTTATCCCTTCCCCTGTTTGTGCATGCTGTGTGAGAGAAGAGTATGATGGGTATGGGTGATGGGTAATCCCTTGTTCTGGCTTGAGCTTGGGGATAAGCATCCATTGTGCAAGTGTAGCCTGATAAACCCAGTTAGACTGGCTTGGCTAAAATAAAATGGTTAATAGACTGTGTGTGAGCGTGAATACCCCCTTTGTCCTTGTGAGAATCATGCCCAGCTCGGGGGTGGCCTTCGGACGGACTCAGTATAAGCTGTCGAAGCGCCTATGGTTGGGTGGAACGTTGCAGCGACATAGCTAGTTGCTTGGGACAATTGAAATGAAGATAAGTGTTTCTGTCTATGTATTTACTTCTGAAATGTTTTATTAATGACTGAAATTGATATGTTGAATGCATATGAAGAGTGTGTGGATGTTTTTTCCGCTGTGCATAATTGATTGTTTTACATCTGCACACCCATTTATTATTCATATGAATCTAACAATGGGCTGAGATCATGTGAAAGCCCTGAGTATTGGCATCATGTTTCCTGCCTTGCATTGGGTCAGCAGGTGGGTACATGACAATGTGGGGGGAGGATTCCTTACACAAGAACTAAAGGACCAGTTGGAATTATTGAAAGCTAGAAGAAGGAAAATTTTGCAGGAAAAGGATGAAGTCCGGTGACTCAAGAGTAGATCCATTTGGCTGGAAAGCAAAGATGAGAATACAAAATTCTTCCATGCCTTCGCGAAAGGAAGAAAATACCAAAATACCATTTGGGAATTGAAAAATGAAAACAATGAGGTCATATCCTCTTTCAATGGGATTGCAAACCTTTGTACTGCTCACTTTCAAGCTCTCTACAAAGTGGACAATAGAGTCACTATTGTTGAGGTTATTCGACTCTCACAATATTTTCCAGGGTTCATAACACAGGAAGACAATCAGGACCTTCTGGAGGAAATCTCGGAAGAAGAGCTCAAAGAAACACTTCACAGTATTCATAAAGACAAGAGTTCAGGTCCTGACGGATGGACAATTGAATTCTTCTTGGCTCACTATGAGGTAATTGGCACTGATCTGCTACACTTGGTTGAGGAATCTAGGGTCAAGGGATACATCCATCCGCCTTTAAACTCTACTTTTATTGCTTTAATTCCAAAATCGGATAATCCCATTTCGTTAAATGACTTCATACCAATCTCCCTATGCAATACACATACAAAGTGGTGGCAAAAATTATAGCAAGAAGGCTGAAAATGGTCCTGTCAAAGGTCATTTCACAGGAACAGTTTGGTTTTTTGGAAGGAAGACAGATTCACGAGGCTATTGGGGTCGCTCAGGAGAGCCTTCACTCGCTAAAATTAAAAAGAATAAATGGGGTTTTTATCAAAATCAATCTCTCAAAGGCATTTGACAGAGTCGGTTGGCTATACTTAAGAATGTTGATGACCCATTTGGGATTTGACTATCCTTTCATCAAATGGGTGATGAGTTGCATTACCGCTGCCTCTTTTGCAATTCTCATCAATGTGTCTGCTTCCCCTTTTTTTCAGGCAGAAAGGGGTCTACGCCAAGGCTCTCCACTCTCTCCTCTGTTGTTCTTATTGGTGGATGAAGGGCTAAGCAAAGCCATTCTGGATGCGAGGAGTCATGGCACTTTATATGGCATTGGCATCACAAATTCACTTAACATTACACACCTCTTATTTGTGGATAATATTCTTATTTTGTGCAATGGCTCTGTGAGGGAAGCTGAAAAGTTGGCTAGTATTTTGGACCTTTTTGGGAAGGCTATGGGAATTGAGATAAACGCCAACAAGTCCACTCTTACTTTGATAAATTTGGAGGAGAGAGAAACACAAAGGTACAATACTCTCTTTCCTTTTGAATCAAAATAAATTGACAACGGCCTTATATATTTGGGTTTCATGCTAAAAACAAACTGTTATAAAAAATCGGACCGGGATTGGCTGATTGCAAAGCTTCAGAAAAGGCTAAATTTTTGGAGCCACAGATGGTTATCTAGAGTGGGAAGGTTGGTTCTTATAAAGTCTGTATTAGAAGCAATCCCTGTATACTAGATGTCCCTTGCCTGGATCCCAAAAGGGCATTTTGGACAAACTCGCGGGATTTGCTTTAGTTTTTTGTGGTCGGGGAAATCAGATAAAAATGCCTCTCCCTGGGTTAAGTGGGAAAAGATTGCTCAACCGAAATCCCTCGGTGGGTGGGGATTAAAAAATGTGCATCTGTTTGCAAAATCACTTTCGGCAAAATCAGAATGGAGAATTCTTACCAGAAGAAATATTTGGACAGAGGTTGTTAATAATAAATATATTGTCTGTGACTCAATTGTGAACTAGGTAAGGAGTCCGGTTAAAAACACTATGGGGATCTCTGTCATCTGGAAAGCTAATCTGTCCTCTTTTCACCTTATTGAAGCAAGATTGGCCTGGAAGATCGAGAATGGCTCCCAGGTGCGTATTGGAATTGATCCTTGGCTGGGATGTCAAAATAGACATATCCTCCCACCCCAACTTATCCAGATCCTTCACTCTCGTGGAATACATCACCTAAATCAAATTGTACCTGGCAGCAGGGGTGGAAAGGCTCGTTGCTATTAGGAATTCGGGAAGCTTATAGGGACATCTGGAACACATTCCCTTATCTCTCTCAGATTCTCACACGTCCATATTACTGATTCTCAGGATGAATTCATTTGGTCCTCGGTGCCCCAAGGAAGATACACTCCTAAATTAGGATATAAAAAATTGGTTGGAGATGTCCTTGTGGGAGAAGAAAAATGGTGGTGGAAAAGGCTATGGAAGACAAAATGCCCACAAAAAGCAAAACTCTTCATGTGGTGTACTCTAGAAAACAAGGTTCCTATATTGGACAGAATGAGACGATGGCACATTGAAGGACCCAGATGGTGTGCACTGTGTAAACAGAATGCAGAGCCAATACATCACATGTTCATCACATGTCCTTTTTCCCTACAAACCTGGAATTTTCTCCGTGCACATTTGAATCTTGTTTGCGACTAGTCGGGTCCATCGGTTGAGAAGGCATGGAAATCGTGGCTCTCCTCCCTTGCTACCGCAAATTATCGAGCGTTCCCACTCCTCGTCATTTGGGGAATTTGGCTTGCTCACAATAGGGAGGTGTTTCATGATAAGCCTTCTATCCCAAAATTGGTGGCCATCCACTGTATTGACGTCCTCTCGTATTTCCCTCAAGGAAAAAAAATTCTATCAATCTAAGATGTCTCTATCGAGACTTTCGATAATCCCATACCATAGGCTTACCTCGACGAGGCGGCACAAAACCATCTCTGTGGCGGAGGGGGCATTCTTTACAAAAACACAAAATCATTTATTTCACATTCACATGGGCCTTGGATATGGATCGAATAATTATGCTGAGCTCTTTGCATTAAAACTCCAATTGTGTTTCGCTTTAGAAAATAACTGCACACACATTCAGATCTTTGGCGATTCTATGGTTGTGAACAATTGGGTTAACAGTACACAGAAATGTCACAATTTACTGCTAAATAATTTGTTGGATGAAGTTATGAGACTCTTAAGGGAATTTGAATCCTTCTTTTGTTGCCATGTCTACAGGGAGCAGAATGTTGTTGCAAACCAACTATCAAAGAAAGGGTTGAACATTCCTTTTGGCCAATGGAAGATCCTGGAAACTGAAAATGGTGTGTCTTATGAATGCTATCACAAACCATTCATTGAAGGAATGGCTCAAATCAACAATGAGTAAATTTCTGACTTATACTTATTAACGACGGTAAATATAACGAACCTGTACTTAGAATATTTGATACATGCCTTTTGGGTGTCCTGAGGGGATCTCGGATATTTCTATTTATTTTTTTGACAGCACCTTGATGTGCATCTCGAATGTCTTGATATGCAAGGACATACTATCTTTTGACGTTGAAAAGCTGCTCTTTTTAAAAAAAGGCTCAATGTAAGCTTTCTACAAAATATAATTTGGTTACTCTATAATTAAATTACGCTTTTTTCCTTGGAAAAAATATATATATATATATGGTTTTATCACATATTCTAGCTAGATCAAATCCTTCATAACTGTTTTTTCATAGGATGGTTAATCTCACTCACAATATGCTATAAACGCCAGATCTAATTGCCATTGCTCTTCATAGAGTTTAGGTGCTCACTGTAACGAGAGGGTTCAACTAAACTTGCATATAGCATAATACATAGATGACATTGGAACCCTTGAACTAGACACATAGGGATGTGATTTGTCCTTTGAGTAAGCCATTGTAGTAGGAAATAGAGCAGCCATGGCTTTCGAAATCGTTGGGGGAATGCACAAAATAGGTGAACCAAAAGGGTTGGCGCCTTGAATCCCCACATCCTTTACCAAAAAAAATTTGGCCCCATCATTGTATAACTCCTCAATCCATTCAAAAAACACAAATGAGATGAGTTCCTGTAATAGTAAGCATGACATGATTGTGGTCACAAGTATTTATTGTACCTTGATGGAAGCTACGACATTTTTGGCCACGTTGGGAAGAATGCTCTGCTTCACCTAGCTGCGGCTTAGTTTCAACTTCTTATACCCTCAGCTGAATTCATTGCCTCCTATATCTAGGATGTAGATTCCCTTAGCAAATTCATCCGCTCTTGGAAGATATCATTGAGCACCTACCCCACAAAGACAAAAAGGGGAAGAAGTTCATAGTGAGCATCTGTTCCACGGAAAAGCCATGATTGAATTTGCAATCATTCCAAAATCATAAATGACTATATAAACCCATCCTTGATACTATTATGGGGATTTACCGTAAAAGTGGTTGTCGAATGTGGTCGTTGAATGACTGGCATGCCATTCTCCTTATGATACTTCATCTTCAACTTTGATGAAGACTGTAGTTCATAAATGTTTGGCATGCCATTCTCCTTATGATACTTCCTCTTCAGCTTTGATGAAGACTGTAGTTCATAAATTTTTGACACAAGTGGGATGTGCAGTCACAACCTTCCTTCTTTCATCTTGTAGAGAGGCAATACCATGATAATAGAAACTTCGATGCCCCTACCAAAACCCACGTAGAGAGGCAATACCATGATAATAGAAACTTCGATGCCCTTACCAAAACCCTATTGTAGCTATAGAACTATAAAAACTTTTATGCTCCCCAGACCATCCTGCTCAACTCATGACAAAGCCCTCACATTAAAACCCTCAAAACACCTTAAAAACTTGGAATAAGAATTAATGAAAAAGAAGACTTGCTAGGCTGAAACGAGAACCAACCTTGTTATTTTTTCTACTTTAATTCAATATTATCTAGGATCTTTAACTAAAAGAATAACAAGAACAGCAAAACACAAGAGACACAATAGTTTTCCTCGGGGAAACCATAAAGGAGAAAACCCCGCAACTTCCTCAAAGATAGTTTCGTCACTAATACAATATCAAGCCAAAAGTGGAAAACCCAAAATATGTCTTATGCAACTTCTCTCTTTTCTTCACCAGCGAACTTGTCCTCTCTCTCTTGCTATGCGAACTTGTGTGAGTGAGTAGTGTGTCCAAATGAGAGAGCAATGCTCTTTATTTATACTTTACTTTTAACTTGACCTTTTACCTAACTAGGTCGGCCTCAACTAAACCCGACTGGGTCGACTTCTCTAGGAAGACTCAATAACCCTATTACATTTGACTCTAGGGAATCTATCGCCCCGACTTGCAATGGAGGTTTTACCTCAATGACTTTGCATGACCAAATGTAATAATGACATCTTCGACCGAAAGGAAAACATCTCTGTCGGAGGTACAAATAAAATACAATAATAATATCAATATAAAATGCAATTGAATATCTTTTGAAGTTACATTTATATCAACACTCCCTCTTAACTAGGAAGGTATTCTCTCGTCACAGTGATCATCACTCTGGACACAATTCTGGACAATGTCATCATCGTTGGATCATCATCAACACTGGATCATCATCGTCGTTGCTGCAGCAATCTTCATTTCGTTGATCATTTATTAGTGACATCTCCTGAATCTATCCGTCATAGGAATTTCTACAGACCCATCCCTTTTTCATGTTGGATGTAGGCCTAGCCCTCATGTAGGTCTTCATCATCTCCATGAGCAAGCCATCAAGTAGGTACAGCCCAGGACCAGTCATTACATTGCCACTGCAATCACCTGTGTCTCCTACTATCGCCTCATCGTATCCATATCATCTCATCATCACACGGAGCACAGCCCAGATGCAAATCTCATGTCCTACAATGGTCAGCCCGCGTCTACCAGCATGGGAGGACAATCTAGAGCACCCCAGGTGCATTACATCCCAATGACAACCTACACCTTCCACCATGTGAGATCCTGCCTAGGTGCAAACGCAGTGTCTTATGACTGGTGGACCTCTCAACGTCTCCAGTATGGGAGGAAAATCAGGAGCATCCCAGATGCATTACATCCCATGGACCACCTACACCTACCACCATACGAGAACCAACCCTTACATCTACCGACATGGGAGGAAAATCAGGAGCATCCCAGATGCATTACGTCCAAAGGACCACCTATGCCTACCACCATGCGAGAATGGCTCTATCTTCTCCAGCATGGCAGTACATCCCGGGGCACACCAAGTGCATTACGTCCCAATGGACAACCTACGTCTTCCACCATGCGAGAACCATTGCATATGCATCTTCCGGTCTCATAACTCCCTCTTAGGAGGAACCTTGATCTGGAGAACACCGAGCTTCTCTCTGAAGTAATCTAACTTCACTATGGCTAACGGCTTGGTCAACACATCGGCTATCTGCTCGTCTATCACTATATACTGGAGCTTCATTGCTCCTCTCTGCACCATATCCCTAATATAGTGGTACTTGATCTCAATGTGCTTCGACTTGTCATGGAACACCGAGTTCTCGGACAACTTCACACAAAAGATACAAGTTGCCTCTAACTGGAGATCAAACAAATCATACAGTAGTTTCCTAAGCCATACTGCCTCACAACTAGTCGAACAAGATGCAACAGGCCTCACAACTAGTCGAACAAGCTGCAACATACTCTGCTTCGGTGGTACTCAGTGCCACGCACAATTGCTTCCTGCTAAATCGGGAGATCATACCGGATCCCATACTGAAGCAGCATCCTGAAGTGCTCTTCTTATCTGTGGCATTGCCTGCCCAATATGAATCAACATAACCCTGCAGGTCAATATTCTGACTCACATCATACTTGAGCCCATAGTCAACTGTACCCTTCAGGTACCTCAATACATGCTTTGCAGCGATCAGGTGAACATGTCTCGGATCCGTCAAGAACTGGCTCAGGGTGTTCACAGCAAAGCATATGTCTAGTCTCGTGTTCGCCAGGTACATCAATGAACCAATCATCTAACGATACATCGTGGCATCAACTGACTATGATGAAGCATCACACAGTAGCTTCAAGTTCGATGCCATGGGTGTGTCCATAGCCTTGCAGTCCATCATTCTGAATCTTTTCAAAATCTCCACTACATACTTCCTTTGTATAAGGAAGATTCCATTCGCACTCTGCCACACCTCCATGCATGATAAATAATGCGTCATACCCAGGTCCTTCATATCGAACTCTGCGACAAGCCTCCTCTTCACATTTGCAATGAGCTCATCCTCACCTGTCAGAAACAGGTCATCTACATATAACAGAAGTATCACTGGACTTATGGCTTCAACCTTGAAGTAAAGGTTGGAATTCGCTTTACTCTTAGTAAATCCCAAGCTCATCAGGAAACTATCCATCCTGTCGTACCACGTCCTGGATGCCTGCTTCAATTCGTACAATGCCTTCTTCAATTTGCACACACGAGTCTTCCTGTCATGTGTCTCAAATCCTAGTGGTTGCTCCACATACACTTCCTCTTCAACTACACTATTCAAGAATGTTGTCTTGACGTCCATCTGGTGTACCTTCCATTTCATTGCACCGAGTGTAAACGAGGTGCTTACAACCCAGTATGGGGGAGATCCTGTAACGGATGTCACATGTCACATGTAACGTTTTCAAAAGTAATAAAATGTAAAAAGTAATAGTATGGAGGAGATCCTGTAACGGATGTCACATGTCACATTTGTCACGTTTTGTCACGTTACGTTACAACCCAGTATGGGGGAGATGTTGTAATGTTTGTCACATTTGTCACGTTTGTCACGTTACATTACAACCCAGTATGGGGGAGATGTTGTAACATTTGTCACATTTGTCACGTTTGTCACATTTGTCACGTTACATTTCCATGTCGGCTCATAACTTATAAAAAATCAAAAGTAATTAAAATTTTCATTTTCGCTCATAACTTATCAAAAATAAAAATTAAAAAATTAAAAGAGAGGGATCCAATTTCTTGAGGGGTAATTTTTTTCTTAATGTGTAAAAAAATTAAAATAAAACAAAAAAAATTACACCTCAAGAAATTGGATCCCTCTCGGTGCTTGATAGATCCAGGTTTGAGATGGATCTACGCTGGTCACTACAGCCACTGTAAGTATAGATCTGATGGAAGTGCATCTAGCTACAGGTGCAAACGTCTCCTCGTATTCTATGCCTTCTTTTTGGGAGAAGCCACATGCCACAAAACTTGCCTTGTGTTTCTCAATGCTACCATCTGTAGCATGCTTGATCTCGTAGATCCACTTCGAAGTCACTACAGACTTCCCTTCTGGTATCGAAACTATCTCCCAGACATCATTCTTCATAATCGACTGGTACTCCTCCATCATGGCATCCTTCGATTCTTTATTCTATGCTGCTTCCTCATAGTTGGAAGGTTATTTATCAATGATGTCGCGCAGCAGATCCACATAGATGGAGTATGGTATATGTCTCTTGCTTTCTCTATGCATCCCATCTGGAGCGCCATACTTCTCTACATATTGTATTTCCTCCCATACCCATGTTGGTCTCCTCTTGTGGGAGTTCTTCTCACGAGGTGTATCTACAGGTTCTTGTGGTTCTTCTATTTCACGGTCTTCATGATCTTCTGGAACTGCTTCCTCCATCACTCAATCTCGAATCCTGGGAACTTCAGGTTCTTCAATATTTTCAATAGGTATTTTTTTGGATCTGTTGTATGTTGAGTCTTCGTCGAATGTTACGTCTCTGCTGATGTCGATTTTCTTGAATCCTGGGAAGTATATTCGGTAGGCCTTTGAAGTTTCGTTGTATCCTACGAATATTCCCTTCTTTACTGAGGGATGTAGCTTCGTCCTCTTCTCCTTCAGAATGTGTATGTACACTGGGCATCCAAATATCCTGATATGGATGACTTTTGGTTTCTCCGGCTCTTGTGGTTCTTCCATTCCACGGTCTTCATGATCTTCTGGAACTGCTTCCTCCATCACTCAATCTCGAATCCTGGGAACTTCAGGTTCTTCAATATTTTCAATAGGTATTTTTTTGGATATGTTGTATGTTGAGTCTTCGTCGAATGTCACATCTCTGCTTATGTCGATCTTCTTGAATCCTGGGAAGTATATTCGGTAGGCCTTTGAAATTTCGTTGTATCCTACGAATATTCCCTTCTTTACTGAGGGATCTAGCTTTGTCCTCTTCTCCTTCAGAATGTGTATGTACACTGGGCATCCAAATATCCTGATATGGATGACTTTTGGTTTCTCGCCGGAGAAAGCTTCTTCTGGAGTCTTGTTATCTAGTACTCGGTGAGGAATATGGTTCTGTACATACACTGTTTTCCTCGCGGCTTCTGTCCATAATTGCATCGAAAGATGTAGCATTGCTTTATTTGCTTCCATTATCATTGTGTTTTTTTGTTCTACAACGCCATTTTGTTGAGGATTGTAGGGAGTGCTCAACTCCCTCTTAATCCCAGAATCTCTGCAAAGATTCTTGAATTCTTCCGAGGTGAATTCTCCGTCATTATCTGATGGAAGGGTTTTGATCTTCTTCTCTGTGTGATTCTCGTCCAAGGCTTTGAATTCCTTGAACTTACTAAATACCTCATATTTATTTTTCAAGAAGTAAATCCAAGTCTTACGAGAAAAGTCATCTATAAATGAAACATAATAAACATACCTGCTAAGTGAGCTGGATGACATGGGACCGCATACATCAGAGTGGATTATCTCCAATATTCCTTTCGCTTTGTTTTCACTGATGGGAAACGCCTTCTTTGCATTCTTTCCTTGCGCACATCCCTTGCAAATGCCTTCATGTTTAGCATGGATTTTTGGAAGTCTTGAAACTACTTTTCTTGCAATAGGTAGTGATCAATAGTGCACATGTGCAAGCCTTCTATGCCATAGTTCACTTGGTTCCATGGAGTCGTGAACCAATGCTTGTTCAGGTTGGCCCTTCAACTTGTACAAACCTCCCTCTTTCTCTCCAATCACAGTTGCATCATCTATCGTCTTTCCCTTTGGCCACGTTAGGACTTGGCCATCTACGAATGCAACCCTCATTCCTTTAGAATCTAGTACTTATATGGAGAGAAGGTTCTTCTTTAGTCCTGGAACATATAGCACATCTTTCATCTTCAGAGATTTTCCGAATTCTAGCTTGTAGGAAGCTTCTCCACTTCCTTTTATGGAGTATTGGTAATCATCCCAGAGTTTCAACTTATGAGGTGACTCATGCTCAGATAGATTGACGAATGATTCTTTGTATCTCGTCATGTGCTTGGAAGCTCCACTATCTACAAGCCAATCATTGCTCCCATGTGTAACAGTGCCCGTGAGTGCTGAGATCAGGACATATTTTTCATCACTTGAAGAATCATCTCTTTCTTCTTCTCTGGTTCTTTTCCTTGCAGGTTCATCGTCTTCTGCGGTGTGATCATGATGTCTCTTCTTCTTTGTCTTCTTGTTGGAGCCTCTGTTTTTGGGACAATCTATGGAGTAGTGTCCCTTCTCATCACATGAATAACATCTAATGTTGGATAGATATCTTTTGCCATCTTCTTTGTCTATCATAGTTCTCCCTCTTACTTTGATGGTGGTTCTCCCTCTTGTTGTGATGATGGTGCTCCCTCCTGTTGTGGTTTCTTCTAGCGTGAGCTGTGAGAGCTTGATCATCATTTGCTTCCATCTTCTCTTTGCATGCCACAAGTCGAGCTTCTTCCTGTGTACATTCCTTCCATAGTCTATTGAATGAGATCAACTGCTTCTTGGCACATATCCCTTTAATGAATGAGTCC
This sequence comes from Larix kaempferi, assembly GCA_027924585.1. Taxonomy (NCBI): domain Eukaryota; kingdom Viridiplantae; phylum Streptophyta; class Pinopsida; order Pinales; family Pinaceae; genus Larix; species Larix kaempferi. The sequence continues at coordinate 2,814,243 of BSBM01000368.1, forward strand.
CATGATCGTAGGAGACCATTCAAGGTGGTCATAACAATCTCTCATTATTCTACCTTCTCTTCAACTGCTTCAAGTTGCTCCTTGATATGTGAGACCCTTGTGAAATAGGATTGCATGGTCTTTGAGTTCTGGATCTTTATGTTCTTGAGTTGGTTCCTCAATGTCATATTTCTATTGATGTTCTTCCCTTTGAATAGTCTTGTTTATGCATCGAACATCTCCTTGGGTGTTGTTATCACATTTATAGTAGCCGGGCTACCATACATTATTTTTCTGATGCCAGTACACTATTCAGCCAGTTCCCCTACATTTGAGATGCTGAGATAAGCATATATATTGGATCACTATCAGACTGTGGACAGCAGTATGTATTCCCCATGCCATGACTGAGTCTCAGGACACTCAAAGAGATGACCGACGTAGCCATTATACCATTGGTACAGAGCAGTCAGTAGTGCCCAGAGTTACAGCAGCAGTTTCAGAGGACAGATGATGGTACAGGTTGATGAGCAGTCAGGTATATGACTCAGCAGGTATATCATTATGTCATGGTTATATTGCTTTTATATTTATTCTTATAGCATGTCTTATCACTTAGTATCATGATCTGGCGATCATATAGATATGTGGACCTGGTTGATCTTATTATATATATTATTGTCCCTACTCAGACTTAGAAGTTCACTATTCATACTCATTGGTTTTACCCTCCTTAGGGAGAATAGAGGTGATCATTCAACCATACCCTTGGCTTGCTAGTGTCGGCTCCATTATTCATTGTCTTCATCCATCCATGGCCTACCTTTTAGTTTATCACCCTGACTTACTACTTGACTAGTGACATGGAGGATCTTTCCCCCACTGTAGCCTCTGTATTGGATGAGCTTCCTTGTTTATTGTGTCTCGGCTCTGAGTTGGTGACAAAACTTGCCTATGGTGATTTGGAGTTTCTTGTGAATTCCCCCTAGTCACTAAAGTGGTGTTGGCTAAACCTAAAACTTTTAGTGCTGCCATGAATACAAAATCTGGAAAAATGAAATGCTATATCTTGTATGAAAAGCCCATTCATGCAATGTGTTTCTAAACACACATGAATGAAAGGCATGCCAAATGAAAATGGCTATGAAAATAAAATGTTATATCTCTTGGAAAAATAAATACCTAGGTAAACAAGCTGTCCATGACACACCTAGAAGTGCTCAGATAAACAAGTGCCTTAAAAACACACCTGCAGCAGGAAGCCTAAAATAAGTGTAAATCTATGCAATGTGTTTATAAACACACATAGATCAAGGCTATGGAAACTTCAGGCCCAAAAAGCAATGGAACTTAAATGCTATATCTAAACAATTGCTGGCCTTATTTGTATTATGGATTGTGTGCATCTGTGAAGGTGAATAAACCCTCTTTGAACAACTCATCCATTTGTGAGACACCGCCATTCCCTGTGTTATTGCTCATTCAGTATATACTATGGTGTGTATTCCCTTTCCCTTGCCAAAGTGTCACAAAGTTAAGTCAGTCAAGTCATCCCTTAGCCTAGCCAGTATTTTAGCCTTCACCCTTCACTAGCAAATTGATCACAACTATGAAGTGAGTATGATCTTGAAAGTCTAGTCTGAGTAATAATAATAATTAATGACATTATATATTTGGACTTAGATCGCCAGTAATGATTACTTTGTGTTATAATTGTTATTTGAATAAGTTGTAGAGCATGCATTAACCTTGGACACTTTGCAGCAACTTATGATGATGGTCTGAGTTATATTGGGTCATGTTGACTTGGTTAGGCCTAGTCTGACCATGGTCAACCACAGGACATGAGATGGTTAGACCTTATGATGACATGGATAGATGATATATGGTCTATGTACACATACATGATGATTCTATGCAGCATCTATAGGGTTATGATGATGATTCTTGGTTTACAACAGTGTTTGGTCATTTATAGATTATTATTATTGGCCCTGTTCCGGTATATTGGATATATATTTTAATTATGCAGAGACTCATATGGTGTATGAGTACACATCTTGGATGGATTTGGACCTTCTGAGTCCAATGAAATAGTTTGTTTTTAGTTCCGGGCACTTACAGTGATGATTGAGCCTCAGTAGGCCGTCTTAGTGCAGTTTTGGCCTGTCGGAGACCATGTCAGAGCAGATGTGATTTTTATCCGGTTGACCTAGGGAGCTGATGATGGAAGGGGTGGTCCAGCCACTTGTTTTTACCATATTACCCCCCTCCTGGACACACGGGTGCCCTCACCTTGACAGCGCAGGCACTCCAGGAGGCAGTTTGGGGCAGTTTCACGCTTCCCGAGGCATTTCAGGATTGGTAGAAATGGCTATTGAGGAAATTGATTTGGGATACTGAGGCAATGTTATGGCATGGGATGATCAGTGATGATAGATCGGGGTCCTCCACACCTTCTCCAGTAGTTTCAGCTTCATCGAGGCCCGCATCCATCACTTATGGCACTTTCTGAGGATTTCTGAGGTCTTTTTGAGGCCTACGATTTGACTATGGAGGCACGATTTGGTACATTGATGATTATTTATTGATTATTGTGCTATGGGGATTGACCAAGGAGGGATAAAATTACCCCTTGGACCCACCACAAGCATCTTATTATATTTTGTCATCATGATTTGGTGGGATTCCCCTCTTCTAGGGCGATTTTGTCCACTCACATAATATTTTATTAGTGATCCATGTATTTTATTGTTGAGCTCATCTCAACCATTGATTAGACATTTGTATCTTTTAATATTAGCCACTCATTCAAAAAGTGGTTAGGGTTTTGATGCCTCTCCTTCCTATTTAAAGGAGAGAGCTTCTCATTGTAAGGGGTCTTTGGCTCTTGGATTATTGGTATAGAAAAACTTTCTTGTGGAAATTCTTGTGGTCTCCTTTGCATCTGGTGTTCTTAGATGGTGATTGGAAATTCTATTGCAACCTAGCATTTGGAAATTGTGGTAAGATCTATCTATTTTGGAAATCATTGTTTGTCTACAGGAGGGCGACTTCAACAAGGGCGATTTTGCAAGGCTTCTTCAAATCGACTTTCTTGGCATTCGCTTGTATCAGGGAGTTATCATTAGCATCATTGTGATCTATGCTTTCTTTCTGTTACTTCTCTTGTGGCATTAGTCTTATCTCTTGATTGCATCAAATCTGATATTGTTGACGTTTGTTGTGCAGGAGAGAGGGCGCATTGGCTTCTTGGACTAAATCGATTGCATAGAAAACTACCTCAAAGCTTCTCAAATTGATCGGGTTTGCATAGATCATCATCATCAAGGCATCTACAAGGTTACCCAGGTAAGATCCACAGGTTTGTTTCTCTTATCTTGATCCAATCCATTGACCTAACTCATAAATTGATAAAACCCTTATTTCTTCAAACCCTTATTGTTACATTTTCTCAGATCTACTTAGATCTAGTGGGTTGTTGGGTATAATATTGAAAACCCACCTCTATAGCATCCACAGCATCCCGAATCTATAGTTTGGTGAGGATTGGCTTCCGTTTAAACGCCTTCCCAAGCCAACTTAGCTCTCCCAAGCAAGGGCGCACTTCTTGGTGGTAGTGAGTTGACCTAAATCTAGGTGGTGGGTAGTTGAGATCCCGCTTGATTCATAATCTACACATCAAATAACCTACCCCCAGATTGTCACTTTTCTGATTTATACCCTGTGGGCCCCATTCCACATTTTAAGGGATTTAATCCCCATTTTGGACCACTTGGTATACTTAAACTCAGATCTAGTAAGACCTAGCCGTCGAATTGTCGTAAAATTATAGATCCACACTCCTACTTGACTAACCTACCCGGATCTAAAGTTTGGATGTCATCGGACTTGTCTTGACCCACTTAACCCCCACTTTTAGGCCTCCTTGGGTAAATTCGCACCACCTTGGAGAAGTGAGTTGACTCACTTCTAGGACGTGGGTACTTGAGATTCTTGTGGATTTGGAACGGGAATAATTCAAAACCTAGGTCTAGTAGGTCACTTTGTCAAATCTTGCCTTGGGGATAGTATTCCTTATTTTAAGGGATTGTGGTCCACTTTGGTCAAACCTAGATCTAGACCTATTCATCCATCAAGACCTTAATTTCCCACTTGTCTCATGCCATAGGAGTCCTTAACCACAAGTCAACCCTACTTTGACTCCATTATCCCAATTCCCAAGGCACTGGTTTCTCTCCAAGTCAATTCGACTTTCCTAGATTATTGGATTAACTTGTGGTTTAAACCTTTGCATGGTGAACCAAACCCTTGAAGCCATCATGTATCATGGTCAAGCTTGTCACTTGTACTAGTTAGCCCCAATTCAACCCCTAAACTACCCTGCATTGGACACGGTTCCCAAGGCAGTGGATTTTCCAACATTGAACTAGTACTCTAATCCTAGATCTCATTTCAAATACTATAAGTCACTCTCACATCAACTATGAACCAAAGCTACACTCTTTGAACCCCTCACTTGTCTTGTGACTCCATCCTAAGGTCTAGGATAAACCATACACCTAACTTCACTCAGAAATACCCTGATTTGGTGTCTTGGTTTTGATCTCTCCTATCGGGAGTAGATCGGGTCTCCCCCTTTGTTGTCTGGGCTAGATAACATAAAGTGAAGGTTGCCTCGACTGACGTGACAACCATATATTGGAGGTCGAGGTGATCGTGGTTGCACCTTTTGAGTTGCCCTTCCCTATTGCCATCCATGATTGGATATATCCATAGGGGTAACTACAACTTAGGTGATAACAGGTGTCTTCAAGAATGACACATGTGGGATGAGATGATCCTTAATGGAGTCAGCAATAATTCTCTTGGCTTTAACCAAGTTCTGCTTATGGATATCTTTATCCTCATCTCCCTCTGGTGCTGGAACCTCTTCATTCACATACTTGTCCAAATCATTTTCTTCAAGGACAAGGGCAATCCTGTACTTCCATGCTCGAAGGTTATCAGCTCCTTCAAGCTTATCCTCAAGCTTGGTGTGGTGAGACATATTGAATGAGTACCTCAAATAGAAATAGCAAGGATTTAGATCTTACCAATTTGAGATGCCCAACTTGGTTCTTGTTCGGGTACACAGGGTACTACCAAAGGACCGAACACCAAGAGCAACCACTTCACACAAACAGATCACAGATCAACACACCGATGTTTTGACGTGGTTTAAACCCTCTTGAGGGAAACACTCCACAGCCCCGGCCAAATAGCTTCTACGAGACAATTTATTATGCAAAGAAAGAAAGTTACAAATGAGCTTCTCATAATCGATCAACTAAACAATGACCCTCCATGCTCTTTAAATAGAGATCATGGACCAATCGGGTGTTAAGCCACGGATCAAGGTTAGGTTTGATCTAAGAGAAGTTGAGCCGTCGAATCACTCTATGTCGGAAACATATCGTGACCGTCGGATTAAGTATTTACAAATGCATACTAATGCATACTAAAGAAACACACTATTACACAAGTTGATCTTAACTAACTCCTAAGTGTCTAAATATCCTAACAGTTCTGGAGCTGGCTGGCCTAGGGTTTGCTAAAGAAACCCTAATTTTCCAAACTTGGAATCTTGAACTTCTGATTGGACAGGAAGATGCACCTCCTCAAGGCGAGTTGTCCAATGTTCTCACTTTTCCAAATATGGGGACAGAATCCCAAAATAACTAATGCCCTATTTTTCCTCTGGTAGTAGTGACGGGTCCAAAAATGAAAATTCTCAGAATTTGATTCTGCTTCGACAAAAAGATGTGCCCTCCTAGGGCGAGTTAGCCTAGCTTCCTTTTGTTGATGATCTGTGGAGAGAAAACCTCAAACTTGGAAACCCTAGTTTCCCGCTGCTGCATAAGGTCTTAGCTCTAATACCATGTTAGTTTTTCTACTTTAATTCAAGATTTTCTAGGATCTTTAACTGAAAGAATAACAAGCAAAGCAAAACACAAGAGACACAATAGTTTTCCTCAGGGAAACCATAAAGGAGAAAACCTCGCAACTTCCTGAAAGATAGTTTCGTCACTAATACAATATCAAGCCAAAAGTGGAAAACCCAAAATATGTCTTCTGCAGCTTCTCTCTTTTCTGCACCAACGAACTTGTCATCTCTCTCTTGCTATTCAAACTTGTGTGAGTGAGTAGTGTCCAAATGAGAGATCAATGCTCTCTAATTATACTTTACTTATAACTTGACCTTTTATCTAACTAGGTTGGCCTCAACTAAACTTGATTGGGCCAACTTATCTGGGAAGACTCAATAACCCTATTACATTTGACTTTAGGGGATCTATCGCCCCGACTTACACTGGAGTTTTTACCTCAATGACTTTGTATGACCAAATGTAATAATGACATCTCCGATCGGAGGGAAAACATCTCCATCGGAGGTACAAATAAAATACAATAATAATATCAATATAAAATATAATTGAATATCTTCCCAAGTTACATTTACATCAACAGACCTTCCATCCATTACAAAGCTTCAATCAAATTCGGCGGAGCTTAATTCAACGGAGTTTAAACCCTAGTTTGCATGTACAAATTGTGGATTGAGAAGCGTGAATTTTCTCGAGACTCTGTATGCACAATTGTTAAAGTGAAGTTTCTCGAGTCTCTATATGCACAATTGTCAAAGTATGGTGTGAACTTTCTCGAGACTCTGTATGCACAATTGTCAAAGTATGGTGCACCAAAATCTTGACGAGTGGATGTTATCCCACCATAGTGTTGAAACCAAGAAAATGGACTCCATTTATTGCAAATATATTTCCATTTATGAAAATGACTGACATAGTACTTGTACTCAAGTACGTGGTAAGTTGTAAAATAATACTTAATTTTAATATTTTAAATTCTAACAGATATAGCTCAACGTAGATAATATTAGTTTTGTCGTTTTTAACCAATCACAAAATAGTAATATAATATTCTAAAATTTTGAAAAATAAAATAATAATATAATATTCTAAAATTTTGAAAAACATTTTTTAATTTTCAAATATTCTATTTTTCTAAAACTATTGAAAAACTATATGTAATCTCTCTCTCAAAACCAAAAGGTGTAGTCTAAATATTATAATTTTGTTTGTATTCCACTTGGAAATCTTTAAAAAATCTTAGAATCACATATATTAGCTATTGAAATTGCATAATTTGGGTGCCATGGGGGTATTTGAGGGTGTTGAATCTATTTATGAATTCAAAAATACAATTTAAACACGTAGAAATTTAGATTTTACCAAAAAATAATTACCGGATTTCGACCAAATTGCTATATACCTGCCAGAGGCAGGTATATTATAAAAGGGGTGAATCAAAATTTCGAAATTTTGAGGCTTGCACATATAATATAAAAAGGTGAATCGAAATTTTGAGGCAGGTATAATATAAAAGAGGTGAATCGAAATTTTGAAGAGAGCAAGTTTTGGAGTCTTAATATATTTGGGAATTAAAAATTTTGAAGAGAGCAAGTGTGAATCGAAATTTTGAGGCAAGTATAATATAAAAGGGGTGAATCAAAATTTTGAAGAGAGCAAGTTTTGGAGTCTTAATATATTTGGGAATTAAAATTTTTGAAGAAGGCAAGTTTTGGAGTCTTAATATATTTGGGAATTAAAATATCACTTCGAAACAATATTGAAATAGGTTAGAGTATTCAGAGAACTATGGTAGAAATGTATTAGAATATTTATAAATTTAATTTGATATTTAACTATTGTGGTTTTTTAAAATGCAAAAAGAAATTATAAACGATTTTTATATAAGATAAAAAAATAAATTAAACACTATCGTAATAGTTGAGATGTCTTATTGTTCTACACATCCTAAGACTATTATCTTAATCTTAAGATTATGAACACTTATGTACTTAACATGTGTATATGTTGATAAATGATTTGATGGTATGACATGTGGGTATTTGTGAAAAGATAGTTTATGATTTGGATGTTACAATGATATGAAGACATGATGATTTCATGTAATGTTTTAGTCTCTAGTATGTCATCGTGTTTATGATGGGGATACTTGTTTTATGCTCGGTAGAATGATAATTTCATGGGATGCTTTTACTTTCTGGTATGCGATGTTGTTTATGATAAGGATATTTACTTGGATGCCTTGTAGGATGGTGATTCCCCGATTCCATTTGATGCATAGCATATTTATTCTCTATGATGTGTTATTGAATTGATATTTAATGGCATGTTAAAGATATAGGTCATAAAACCACTATGTTCACAAATGTATTACAAACTGTCAACATATGGTTTGATATGAAGAAGTGTCACTAATGGAAATTTGGTTCATGATCTGTTTTTTTGGCCTTATATATCAACCTTTGTTGTATTTTGCTCTTGTAATATGCCATCTAAATATTACCAACATTTCTTAGAAGATGGTTATGAGGAAATCAATGAGAAAGGAGTTACACGATATTTGATGAAAATGTCTTTTGAAGAAATATCTGCGATCTTGGTTTATGAATTACTCGTTATTACGATCCACACATATATGGTTATGATGTGGTTATGATGCAGTGCTTGTTGGAAATGGTTCCAGATGATTTTTTTGTTTTGTTTTATCTGCAAGAATATCTCAGGGGGGGGCATCCGAAGGGACCTCACCCCGACGACCTGAATTACGAGGCCAGACCCCGACAGATGGGTGAGTCGAACCTGCGACCTCGTAACATAGGTCCATGTTATCACAAATCTTGTAGTTGTCCCTAATGGTGGATCCTATACAAGATGGTAGAGGGGATAGACAACCAAAGTGGTGAACCCAGAGGGCCTCGATTCTCAAGATGGATTGGTTGTCACGTCAATCAAAGCACTCTTCACTTTATACTATCCAAGCCACAGATAGTAAAGGGGGAGATCCTGATCTACTCCCGACAGGAGAGATCTAACCCAATAATCAGATCAAGCTATGAAATAGAGTACGTAACGTGAAGGGTGATGAACCCTAGATTTAAGGAAACAAGGTCACTGTGGAGGCTTAAGAATGGTAAGATTAGATAATGGGTGCTTAGACACAGTGACTTGATGATTAAACATGATTCCAGGATTCAAGTGCTAGGACAAATTATCAAAATCAACTGCCTTGGGAAACGTGACCCTTAAAACATGGAAAGTGACCCAAAGAGTAGATATGATGTTTTAGGATTTCTAGCACAACTTGGGTGAAAGATCTGACAGTATCAAAGTATGCAAGATCAACATAAGAGGTTTACACAACTCGGAAAACAAGCCAACTAAGGAGAGCGCAAGGGTAGAGACCAGTGCCCAGGGAAAAGGGGCAGATGGAGTCCTCAGAGCATGACGCCTTAGAGAACCCACCTGTGGATAGGCCGTAAGATGAAAACCCAGAAATGGTTTTCCAGTAAACCAAGAAATGAAACCTAGGGAATTTTTCGATTGATTTAGAGTTAGGGTTTGAAAGTAAACGACAAATGGGTAGGATAGAATAATAATTTACATACCTTGCAAGCATACCTATGTCATGGAAATTGATGCTAATATGTCAAGGATTGTTCCCACAAAGATCAAGTGAAGATTTGATGCTTTATCTTGCCCAAACAATTTTTCTCAGTTCCACTAATGCGCCATTCTCTTCCTGCAATGCCAAGGAAAACAATTTCAATCAACAAGCAACTGTAACATCCCCAAAAATTCACTAAGAATTTAAAATTTTTAAATAGCAATAATTGCTTATGTTTGCTATGCAAAAAATGTTAACTTCAACACAACTAAACGCTAAACAAAGTACTTAACGATGTCAACTCCTAACATTTATCATTAATGACTAAGAGTTTAAATTACTTATGAATCACAACAATTGTATTAACAACTATTAGCTTAAATAGTGTCTTATAAAGTCGTAAAGTCAGTTATCGTCAAACCAACGTCAGGATGTTGAATAAAGCTTGCATAATGTACTTTATTATTAACATGCATAACGGCACTTTCGTTCTATGTTATACATTTTGTTTCTAAAAACTAATTGATCGTCTTACTGTAATGAAGGGGTCCTTGTGTACGCCCCGAGGCTTACTTAGCTATTGCTAGCTAATGCTCATGAATTCTAAATGCAGAGAACAGGTAAGACAGAGAAATTTCCAACTGGAGTATGCCAATATATTTCAATTTATCTCGCAATACCATGTTAGCCTTTAAAGTTAATTATGACCCTGTAGAGGATTTATCTGCTATGCAACAACTCAAGTATTTTATGTGTTTGGGTCAGTTATCTCCGCATAATTTGTAATTATATGAATGCCTGGTTTTTTTTTATCTATTTTGATGAACCAAGAACATCCTTCTATAGCCAAATACTATGGAGAAAAATTATATGTTAAGCATACCTACTTGTTATATCAATACCATGGAAAAGTTGCATTGTAATACATTACATGTTCTCAATCCAAAACTAAAACAGTGTAATACTTTTCCATTTCATAGATTATATGTACTTTACCAATGTTATGCAATATAATAAAACTTCTTCAAAATATATGTTATAATTAAGAAGCCAAATGTGCATTATATATGCGTAGGATTTATACCTAAATCATAAGCACAATAATTAGAGGCATAAACTATGATTTTGAAGCTTTATGCATAACTATATGCTCGTTGCATGAATGTTTAACTTATGGTTATAATGTGATAGTGGATAATGCGTTGGCATGCCCTTTGAACCAGTACTAAGTATTTATGGTTCATTAACTGTGATGTGGTGGATTACTTGATGGCATCCCTCGTGGAAATCTTCACATGAATGGAACTTGGAACAAGGTGGAAAACCCTTGTTACACAAAACCTTAAGCGCTGAGCTGTGCATGGATTTGTAAATGTGGAGTTATGTGTTGGTAGAGCACTGAGCTTTGATAGTTGTGGTTTTAAATGCTAATTAAAGAGGTTTGGTGGTCGTATACAGACTCTATCTCGTGGCAAGATCTACACCGTCGATCTTCATGATGGTCTCGGGTTTTGAGTTAAACCCTAACCCTGGCATTGGTATGCCAACAAAATCGACACTTTGTTCATTTTGCGAAAAGTGAGGGTGAGGCCAACAGGCTCCCTACCCTTCAAAGTTTGTGACAATGTTTGAAGGTTCCTCCCGGGGTTTCAATACCTTGACCTTACTCTAAGCAATGTCTCAAGATAGTTCGCATACTGTACAGGTCTCGACTCTATCTTATGGTTCGATGGTGAGTCCTTGGTCTAAACCATAAGCGTTGGTCGAGTTTGATGTGGAAACCTCATACATATGCTGTATGCATTAAGGAATCTGAGATTCTCAATTTTGCTTTCAGAAATCAAAATTAGGTGAAGTATTTTAAATGCACTTATGTTTCAGTGGTTGGCTTAAGACAATGTCTTATGTTTACTTCGTCTCGTCTTCCATGTTTAACTAGTTTCGTACTTGCTTTCCATGGTAGGTTCTACCCTCGGCAAGGTGTTGGTGTTTGGCCCAAAAAGAGAGGGATGCTTGATGTCCTAGTAAGCCTCGGAGACGTCTCAAGGTGTACAGACTTGATTTTTTAGTCGATTGTAAAGACAATCTTTATGTTGTAAAACATGTTGTAGAACATTCATGCCGAATGGCAGTGTTAGGATTTGGAGAGTTTTGCTCCCAAGATTGTAGAGCTCTCGTTGGATTCTCAACCACTTCTTCTTACTGTTGTAAGATGTTTGTTTTTGAGTTTTGAAATGAAAAGGACTGTTTCGAAAACGTTGTGTTTGGTCCACTATCCAGATGTACTTATTCGGCAATGAAATAGTTGTTTTGTTGAGGAAATTTTGAAGAATGGTTTTGGAAACTGATTCTGGTTTACGATGCAAAGTAGGGAGGGTTGAACCCTCGACCATAACTTGTATTATTTTTGTTTTGCAAATGCATGAGTATGAATACGGTTTTGCAAAGAATAAAAGTTGACAGTCGTAGAGTAATATTTCGGCACTTCAAATGTATTTGTAAAATCTGTTGGTTATCAAATGTTTGGGGCAGAGCCCGTTACTATATAATTGAAGGGTTATAAGGTTTAGGTTGTGCTTTTCAAACAAGCCGTAAGGCTGGGTTGTAAACCCTACTGTAAGAAACCTTACTATGTTTTTGTTAAGGGTTTCGAACCCTGATTGTGTTACACTTCTTTGTTTTCGTAAGACGAAAGGATTGAAAATACTTGAGAGGTTAAGAGGATCTTATGCTTAGGGTTTGAACCCTGGGCAAACACATATAGATTTAAATAGATACTATTTATCCTGTAATCATATTTACATTTGTATTCAGCCTCCCCTCTTTACAGAAAATTATTTAAAAGGGAAAAGGACAGTTGTCCTCTAACTCTACGTTTTATACATATGGCAGCCATAATACAAAAATAGAATTAATGCTCTCAGTGCTTTTATTCCTGGGCATGCGCTTCAGTTGGAGGAGAGGCACCCGAACCAACTGTTGCTACTGCTGCTGCTTGAAGAGAGGCACTCGAAACCCCTGCTGCTGCTTGGGAAGAAGGAATCGAGCCAGCTGGAATTTCTGTTACTGCTGGGGAAGTAGAAATCGGGCTTGCTGTTACTCCTGCTGCTGCTGCTGCTTTCTTCTCCTCCTCTGCAATGTAACTATACCATATACCCATGTCCCTTATGACTACATTTGCAGAAGCAGGGAGCAAGATTTTCTGAGAAGTCACATTTTTTCTAAGCTTTGCTCCAATGCCTTGAATTTCTGTCACTGCAGCTTGATGCACTTCTTTAAGCAAATGGCTGTGGATTGATGACATTCCAATATAATGTTGGAGGTCATCAATTTCTAGGACATCAATTTTCTTCACATATTCAGTTTGGATGCCCAGTTCTTCCTTCAGTTCAGCCAAACGTTGTTCTTCACCAGGGAAATCATCGAGGGATTGCGGGAAACTCAATTTGCACTTGTCATGCACTCCCTGGATTCTTTGATACAGACCGTTAATCCTATCCATTGTCCCTCGTACACTGGCTATTAGCTTACTGCCACAGTTTCTGCAGAATTCCAAAAGGGCGATGTCTTCATTAAAACCCTCCACAAACTTGAATGGGAGATGCGTGGGGAAATCCACCTTTCCTTCTCTCCATTCTATCTGGCTCAGGATATTTGCCTTAACCCGAGTATGCTTAGCTTTAATCCTATGGGCCTCTGCATTAACTTCTTTTAATCTGACCACCATGGCCTTGAGCTTGCAAACTTCATTAGTGACTAGCTCCTGAGTGTCATGCATTTGCTTCAGGATGCTGCAGGACAACTCATGGAAGGGAGATATGTCTATCGCTCTGCCCTCAGCCTCCTCTAATTGCTCAGTTAATGCCAGCTTGTCTGCTTCTAGCTGGGACACTCTGGTTCCTGCATCATTCGTTTCCGCTTCCACAATCATCATCAGGACTGATAGTTGTTCCTTTTCTTCTTCTAGCTAGTTATACTTGTCTGATAGCTCTTTATGCTCAGTAGACAGTCGATTATACCTGTTCACCACGAGGTCCCTGTAGGCTTGCTCATTAGCCACAGTATGTTGTAGCATACGAGCTCTCCTCTTTGTCGATTCATTTTCTCTAACTATATCACCTACATTGTCCAGTGATGCTTTTGTTGTCTCTACAGCGGCGGATGCCATAGCTAGGGGATCCTTATTAGTATTCCGCATTACAGTGATCTCCGGGTGGGTAATGATATCCTCCTGGAAGAGTCTTTTGATCCTCTCTTCTGATTTAAGGACCATAGCCTTCCTCTTCTTATCGTAAACAAACTCATCCCATCTGGACACGGTATGTTCTTCCGATGGAGTATACGGAACAATTGGGAGATCTATAACATCTATCTCTGCTTCCGCTGGTGGGGTCTGGATTGCCTGAGCTGGATCTGTTCCTACATTCTGGGTACCAGAGACACTTGCTTGTGTTGGGTCCACCTCCACATTTTGAGAGCCAGAGACGTCTATTTGAGGTACGTCTATTTCCATGTCCTGGGTGTCGGGGTCTCCTACTTGGGCATCTTCAACTGCTTTGAGTTCTTCTTCAGCTTTCTGCTCGACTTCAGCTCGTTGCCCTTTCTCTTCTTCTTCAGCTTTCTGCTCGACTTCAGCTCGTTGCCCTTTCTCTTCTTCTTCAACTTTCTGCTGCCTTTCATCTTCAGCTTCCTTTTGCTGCTGGGCTTCCTCAGCCTCTTTCCGTAGCCTCTCACTTTCTGCTTCTTGCTGCAATCTGACAACTTCAGCCTATTGCAGCAACCTCGCTTCCTCAGCTTCCTGTCGTGCCCTTACTTCCTCTCTTAACCTTTGTTCTTCTTGGGCTCGGGCATCATCAGCTTCTTTCTCCTCCTGCTGGCTGGCCTTCTGGGCCTTGGTAGAGCTAGAACTTGCTCCACTGCCTGGGCGACAGATCCGTAGCTCAGCCATGTTGCCGATGCCTCTGAATGCTTCTTCCTCGGCATCATGATAGTGAGCATACTCAAAATGAGCATAAATTTCTTTACAATGCTCGGCAACTTTTCCCTTCCTGTCATTCCTATGGAAGATTACCTCGCCGAAGTGGAAGGCTTTTAGCTCCTGGACAAACTCCTCGGCTGAGGCTACCCCTGAGAATTTGTAAGCCCCTATGCAGAAAGGTAGAGGGGGAAAAGAAGCCTTATGTTGTTTGTTAAGTACTACTCCAATTCCATCCAGGAAAATTTGTCTTACTGCCTCTTTAAGGACCACATAGTCAGTGGCATACCTCGGCAAAATATATGGAGCTTTAGTCCCTCCAAACATTCTGAGGTAGGTGCCTTGCTCTGAAAAATAAAAATCCCCGTAATTTTCAAGGACTTCCATAGCATTCTCCGACAGGCAGTTGGGTTCCTCTTTGAATATCTGCTCATATAGGGGCATGATGAACCCCTCACAGATGAGCTTATAGCTGGGTTTGTAATTCTGAGCCCACAACATCCTGAAAGCGATATAAACCGGGGTGTTGGCCTTATCCCATGTGCAGCCCAATTTGGGAAAAGATAACTTGGCCAAAACACAATCAATAAGATATGAGGACATGTAAAATTCTGCCTTCTTTAAGGCCAATCCTTCTCTTGCAGCAACTACCATTGAGGCCAAACTGTCTGACAGGAGAGTGGCCCAGTCAAACACAGTTCCTTTAAATGCCACGAAGTGGATGATGGGAACCCACTGAATCTTGTACACGGTGCCATCGGGCATGCCGAAGATTCTGCACAACATCAAGGCGATCAGCCTAAAAGGGGGTCTTAAATTCTGGACATCATATTCGTCATTACCTTTCTTTCTTAAATGCTTGCCTGCGACCAGTAATTTTTTGGCCATTTCAATGTTGTTCATCTGGCCCAGCCATTCATCAGTCAGAGCTTGCTGGGTGCGGGGAAATTTATAGGCCGCGGCCAGGTATGCTGGGTGAAATGAGGCAATGGCTATCTTCCCGCTGTCATGAATTACTCTTGTTTCTTTATCGGTATGTTGGAGTATCCACCCGATTACTTCAGAACATGGGAACAGTTCAGGGCGGGTAGAAGCCCTGGCTATGCCTGAAGTCCTGATATTGAGATAAATCTGCTCTTCTTCTAGCAACATATCCGGGATATCTTGGTCTCGGATCATCCTATAGATGTCCCCCCATCAGATTTCAGGAGGAATACTGGTGGTGCACCTGGTATCTTGGTACGTAGTCTCAGTCCTAAGTGGTGTTGAATGTGGTTCCGTCATTTTAGCCTTCTTCCTACCACCTTTTGGCATTTTGACTTATCCCTTTTGGCAACCAAATACAAGTCATCATAAAAAATGTGCAACATGCTGAAAGGTTTTAACAAAGAGCAGCACCAATCTAACATGCTAATGAGATAAATAAATTGTGAAGCTGCATGTTGGGAAGCAAAATCCACTATTCCAAACGAGAGATTTAGTTGTAGAGACTTGATTCTTTTAAAGGGACGGGTTTGGAATGCTCCCGAAAGGACAAGTATGTTGCGGAAACAACCTTCTCTCGGTCTAGCTCTAGGAGGTATGATATTCTTCGTCATTGTGTTTTTACTGGTTAGTGGCGGGTGAGTTTGGGGTGAAACAACCCTATGGCGAAATAAGGGGCCTCTTTCCTATTTATGAACAGGCGAGGGCTTCGACCGCTATGGTTATTTAAGGCACTCAACGAGGCATTCTACAGTAGGCTTGAAACTTGAACAGGGGTGACAATGCCGGAAAAAGGTCGGGTGGCTATAGTTTTGGTTTTCGGCTAGCGGAACGAGAAACCCATAAGGCCTCGGTGGTTTTAAGGACGAAATAACAAACTCTGCAACCCGTTCCTATCAGCCACGTCTTAGACGAAACAAAAAACGGAAAGGTAATCTAATGTGTAAATAAGACAAAATTAACGGTTAGAAATCCTACCTGGCAACGCGGAGGTGGCTGAATGATGTGGGCGCGGATGAACGAGCTGAGCTGGAGCGGTCTGACGCGGTGTTCCACGGCTTTGTTAATCGAAAAATAGCAATGTGGTTGGCCCAAACCCCACCGTTTATTTAAACGAGTTGGGCACGTGCGGGGTTGAAATGTGGTGGGTGGCGCATTTAAAACGAGCTTTAAATATGTGAAAATTGTGGTCATATCGAGCCGCCTCAGTGTCCGTGCGCGATCGCCATCCGCGGGATGAACTCGTGGATTTCACTCGCCATTTCGGAAGATTATGCTGAACTCCTTCGACGTTTCGGGAGCGATCGATGAATCCTTCCGCAGTTTTTCAACAGGAGATAAGCCGATCGCTTCCGCCATTGCGGAACCATTCCGCGAAGGTTCTCCGCCGTTTCGGAAGGTATTGGCGAACGGCTTCCGCAATGTGAACGTCTACGTCTTTTGGCGGGCTTTCGGGACGGTAACGTGAAAGCTTCCGAAATTGCGGAAGGCTTTCGCAAATAGCTTCCGCAGTTTCGGAAGGCTTCCGCGGATGCTTTCGCAAAAGGCTCCCGCAACTTGAAAGTTTTCTAAGTCTCGGCGTGGTTTCGAAAAAATATGGTGAAGGTTTCCGCAAAAGACTCCCGCAATTTCGGAAAGATAAACTGAACGGTTCCGCAAAATTTTCTCGCCGGGGTTGCGGAAAGATAACGCGAAGGCTTCCGCAGTTGCGGAAGGCTTTCTTGAATTCTTCCGCCGTTTCGGAAGGAATTTGTCAATAGCTTCCGTAACTTTTTAAACAGTAATTTCTAAATCTTTTCGGGAGACTTATGCAAACGGTTCCCGCCGTTTCGGGAGAAAAAGTTGAATGGTTCCGCGGGGCTTTCTTCAATCGTTCCGCAAATTTTCGAAAAGTTTCTAAGTCCCTTTTCGGGAAGCTTATACAAATGGCTTCTACCGTTTCGGGAGGAAAACCCGAATCCTTCCGCAACTGCGGGGCTTTCTCGAATTCCTCCGCCGCAGCTTTTCAATGATAATTTCTAAGTTTTAGGTTCGAAAACTTCCGCAACTGCGGGGAATAAGTCTGAAAAGCTCCGCATCTTCGGGAAGCTTCCAGGAATTCTGTCCTTCGGAAGGAAAATTGGGAAGGCTCATGGCATAAAAACTGTTGATGCCTCGGATATCGTACCATCAATCAGAAAGGGATTCTCCCCGATAGATTATCCAAATTAGATTATCCACCGTTTGGTATAGGGAATCCGTCCGATTAGCGTTTCCGGCAACCGTAGGTTTGGAGTTTTATTCCAATTGTACCGGTTATGGCCCGATCCACCGTTCTTTTGAATTTTATGTTTTATAATGATATGCAAGTGCCTAGTCTAAATTTAATCTAAATGCAAGACTGGAAAACAGATCTAAGTTTAAGACTGAAATAAATCTAACTATCCCTGCAAGGAGCGAATTTAAAGCATGAGCAATGCGCTGTAGGAGTTATCTTAAAGAAAGAACAGATAGCCACTAAATCTGAAAGAGAAAGCTACAGCAAAGATAAAAGATATCAGAAGATAGCTTCTAATTAAACATAACACATTTCATTACTCATGAAAGAGAGAAGTCATTTGCAAAGAGAGAAGCAAGATCATTTAATAAAAATGAAATAATTCAAGACAGTCATAAAGATCTCACAGCAAAGAATAGCAGACACAGGAATAATCCACAGTGCATCCAATCTTCATTCCAATGCCAAAGGACGTCCTCTCCAGCTTTTATTAGAAGGTTTTATTTTCTTAGAACATATACAAGGTAGCTCGTACAAGTCTGAAAATAATTCCCTGCCAAAAGTCTTTTCTATTCTTTCCTAACTTCTATTTATAATGTTACAAAATGCCCTTTGGGCTGCCACCTGGCCTTTTACACTTGTCACCTACAGGCTTTTCCCCAAATAACAGACAAAAATGTGACCTCCCCTCTTTACAGAAAATTATTTAAAAGGAAAAAGGATAGTTATCCTCTAACTCTACGTTTTATACATATGGCAGCAATAATACACAAATAGAATTAATGCTCTCAGTGCTTTTATTCCTGGGCATGCGCTTCAGTTGGAGGAGAGGCACCCAAACCAACTGTTGCTGGTGCTGCTGCATGAAGAGAGGCACTCGAAACCCCTGCTGCTGCTTGGGAAGAAGGAATCGAGCCAGCTGGAATTTCTGTTACTGCTGGGGAAGTAGAAATCGGGCTTGCTGTTACTCCTGCTGCTGCTGCTGCTTTCTTCTCCTCCTCTGCAATGTAACCATACCATATACCCGTGTCCCTTATGACTACATTTGCGGAAGCAGGGAGCAAGATTTTCTGAGAAGTCACATTTTTTTTAAGCTCTGCTCCAATGCCTTGAATTTCTGTCACTGCAGCTTGATGCACTTCTTTAAGCAAATGGCTGTGGATTGATGACATT
The DNA here is from genome assembly GCA_027924585.1 of Larix kaempferi. NCBI lineage: Eukaryota > Viridiplantae > Streptophyta > Pinopsida > Pinales > Pinaceae > Larix > Larix kaempferi. The sequence goes on from BSBM01000368.1 coordinate 2,833,142, forward strand.
CCAATATAATGTTGGAGGTCATCAATTGCTAGGACATCAATTTTCTTCACATATTCAGTTTGGATGCCCAGTTCTTCCTTCAGTTCAGCCAAACGTTGTTCTTCACCCGGGAAATCATCGAGGGATTGCGGGAAACTCAATTTGCACTTGTCATGCACTCCCTGGATTCTTTGATACAGACCGTTAATCCTATCCATTGTCCCTCGTACACTGGCCATTAGCTTACTGCCACAGTTTCTGCAGAATTCCAAAAGGACGATGTCTTCATTAAAACCCTCCACACACTTGAATGGGAGATGCGTGGAGAAATCCACCTTTCCTTCTCTCCATTCTATCTGGCTCAGGATATTTGCCCTAACCCGAGTATGCTTAGCTTTAATCCTATGGGCCTCTGCATTAAATTCTTTTAATTTGACCACCATGGCCTTGAGCTTGCAAACTTCATTAGTGATTAGCTCCTGAGTGTCATGCATTTGCTTCAGGATGCTGCAGGACAACTCATGGAAGGGAGATATGTCTATCGCTCTGCCCTCGGCCTCCTCTAATTGCTCAGTTAATGCCAGCTTGTCTGCTTCTAGCTGGGACACTCTGGTTCCTGCATCATTCTTTTCCGCTTCCACAATCATCATCAGGACTGATAGTTGTTCCTTTTCTTCTTCTAGCTGGTTATACTTGTCTGATAGCTCTTTATGCTCAGCAGACAGTCGATTATACCTGTTCACCACGAGGTCCCTGTAGGCTTGCTCATTAGCCACAGTATGTTGTAGCATACGAGCTCTCCTCTTTGTCGATTCATTTTCTCTAACTATATCACCTACATTGTCCAGTGATGCTTTTGCTGTCTCTACAGCGGCGGATGCCATAGCTAGGGGATCCTTATTAGTATTCTGCATTACAGTGATCTCCCGGTGGGTAATGATATCCTCCTGGAAGAGTCTTTTGATCCTCTCTTCTGATTTAAGGACCATATCCTTCCTCTTCTTATCGTAAACAATCTCATCCCATCTTGACACGGTATGTTCTTCCGATGGAGTATACAGGACGATTGGGAGATCTATAACATCTATCTCTGCTTCCGCTGGTGGGGTCTGGACTGCCTGAGCTGGATCTGTTCCTACATTCTGGGTACCAGAGACACTTGCTTGTGTTGGGTCCGCCTCCACATTTTGAGAGCCAGAGACGTCTATTTGAGGTACGTCTATTTCCATGTCCTGGGTGCCGGGGTCTCCTACTTGGGCATCTTCAACTGCTTTGAGTTCTTCTTCAGCTTTCTGCTCGACTTCAGCTCGTTGCCCTTTCTCTTCTTCTTCAGCTTTCTGCTACCTTTCGTCTTCAGCTTCCTTTTGCTGCTGGGATTCCTCAGCCTCTTTCTGTAGCCTCTCACTTTTTGCTTCTTGCTGCAATCTGACAACTTCGGCCTCTTGCAGCAACCTCGCTTCCTCAGCTTCCTGCCGTGCCCTTGCTTCCTCTCTTAACCTTTGTTCTTCTTGGGCTCGGGCATCATCAGCTTCTTTCTCCTCCTGTTGGCTGGCCTTCTGGGCCTTGGTAGAGCTAGAACTTGCTCCACTGCCTGGGCGACAGATCCGTAGCTCAGCCATGTTGCCAATGCCTCTGAATGCTTCTTCCTCGGCATCATGATAGTGAGCGTACTCAAAATGAGCATAAATTTCTTTACAATGCTCGGCAACTTTTCCCTTCCTGTCATTCATATGGAAGATTACCTCGCCGAAGTGGAAGGCTTTTAGCTCCTGGACAAACTCCTCGGATGAGGCTACCCCTGGAAATTTGTAAGCCCCTATGCAGAAAGGTAGAGGGGGAAAAGAAGCCTTATGCTATTTGTTAAGTACTGCTCCAATTCCATCCAGGAAAATTTGTCTTACTGCCTCTTTAAGGACCACATAGTCAGTGGCATACCTCGGCAAAATATATGGAGCTTTAGTCCCTCCAAACATTCTGAGGTAGGTGCCTTGCTCTGAAAAATAAAAATCCCCGTAATTTTCAAGGACTTCCATAGCATTCTCCGACAGGCAGTTGGGTTCCTCTTTGAATATCTGCTCATATAGGGGCATGATGAACCCCTCACAGATGAGCTTATAGTTGGGTTTGTAATTCTGAGCCCACAACATCTTGAAAGCGATATAAACCGGGGTGTTGGCCTTATCCCATGTGCAGCCCAATTTGGGAAAAGATAACTTGGCCAAAACACAATCAATAAGATATGAGGACATGTAAAATTCTGCCTTCTTTAAGGCCAGTCCTTCTCTTGCAGCAACTACCATTGAGGCCAAACTGTCTGACAGGAGAATTGCCCAGTCAAACACAGTTCCTTTAAATGCCACGAAGTGGATTATGGGAACCCACTGAATCTTGTACACGGTGCCATCGGGCATGCCGAAGATTCTGCACAACATCAAGGCAATCAGCCTGAAAGGGGGTCTTAAATTCTGGACATCATATTCATCATTACCTTTCTTTCTTAAATGCTTGCCTGCGACCAGTAATTTTTTGGCCATTTCAATGTTGTTCATCTGGCCCAGCCATTCATCAGTCAGAGCTTGTTGGGTGCGGGGAAATTTATAGGCCGCGGCCAGGTATGCTGGGTGAAATGAGGCAATGGCTATCTTCCCGCTGTCATGAATTACTCTTGTTTCCTTATCGGTATGTTGGAGTATCCACCCGATTACTTCAGAACATGGGAACAGTTCAAGGCGGGTAGAAGCCCTGGATATGCCTGAAGTCCTGATATTGAGATAAATCTGCTCTTCTTCTAGCAACATATCCGGGATATCTTGGTCTCGGATCATCCTATAGATGTCCCCCCATCGGATTTCAGGAGGAATACCGGTGGTGCACCTGGTATCTTGGTACGTAGTCTCAGTCCTAAGTGGTGCTGGATGTGGTTCCGTCATTTTAGCCTTCTTCCTACCACCTTTTGGCATTTTGACTTATCCCTGTTGGCAACCAAATACAAGTCATCATAAAAAATGTGCAACATGCTGAAAGGTTTTAACAAAGAGCAGCACCAATCTAACATGCCAATGAGATAAATAAATTGTGAAGCTGCATGTTGGGAAGCAAAATCCACTATTCCAAACGAGAGATTTAGTTGTAGAGACTTGATTCTTTTAAAGGGACGGGTTTGGAATGCTCCCGAAAGGACAAGTATGTTGCGGAAACAACCTTCTCTCGGTCTAGCTCTAGGAGGGATGATATTCTTCGTCATTGTGTTTTTACTGGTTAGTGGAGGGTGAGTTTGGGGTGAAACAACCCTATGGCGAAATAAGGGGCCGCTTTCCTATTTATGAACAGGCGAGGGCTTCGACCGCTATGGTTATTTAAGGCACTCGACGAGGCATTCTACGGTAGGCTTGAAACTTGAACAGGGGTGACGATGCCGGAAAAAGGTCGGGTGGCTATAGTTTTGGTTTTCGGCTGGCAGAACGAGAAACCCATGAGGCCTCGGTGGTTTTAAGGACGAAATAACAAACTATGCAACCCGTGCCTATCAGCCACGTCTTAGACGAAACAAAAAACGGAAAGGTAATCTAATGTGTAAATAAGACAAAATTAACGGTTAGAAATCCTACCTGGCAACGCGGAGGTGGCTGAATGATGTGGGCGCGGACGAACGAGCTGAGCTGGAGCGGTCTGACGCGGCGTTCCACGGCGTTTGTTAATCGAAAAATAGCAATGTGGTTGGCCCAAACCCCACCGTTTATTTAAACGAGTTGGGCACGTGCGGGGTTGAAATGTGGTGGGTGGCGCATTTAAAACGAGCTTTAAATATGTGTACGTTGTGGTCATATCGAGCCGCCTCGGTGTCCATGCGCGACCGCCATCCGCGGGATGAACTCGTGGATTTCACCCGCCATTCGGAAGATTATGTTGAACTCCTTCGACGTTTCGGGAGCAATCGATGAATCCTTCCGCAGTTTTTCAACAAGAGATAAGCCGATCGCTTCCGCCATTGCGGAACCATTCCGCGAAGGTTCTCCACCGTTTCGAAAGGTATTGGCGAACGGCTTCCGCAATGTGAACGTCTACGTCTTTTGGCGGGCTTTCGGGACGATAACGTGAAAGCTTCCGAAATTGCGGAAGGCTTTCGCAAATAGCTTCCGCAGTTTCGGAAGGCTTCCGCGGATGCTTCCGCAAAAGGCTCCCGCAACTTGAAAGTTTTCTAAGTCTCGGCGTGGTTTCGAAAAAATATGGTGAAGGTTTCCGCAAAAGACTCCCGCAATTTCGGAAAGATAAACTGAACGGTTCCGCAAACTTTTCTCGTCGGGGTTGCAGAAAGATAACGCGAAGGCTTCCGCAGTTGCGGAAGGCTTTCTTGAATTCTTCCGCCGTTTCGGTAGGAATTTGTCAATAGATTCTGTAACCTTTTAAACGGTAATTTCTAAATCTTTTCGGGAGACTTATGCAAACGGTTCCCGCCGTTTCGGGAGAAAAAGTTGAATGGTTCCGCGGGGCTTTCTTCAATCGTTCCGCAAATTTTCGAAAAGTTTCTAAGTCCCTTTTCGGGAAGCTTATACAAATGGCTTCCGCCGTTTCGGGAGGAAAACCCGAATCCTTCCGCAACTGCGGGGCTTTCTCGAATTCCTCCGCCGCAGCTTTTCAATGATAATTTCTAAGTTTTAGGCTCGAAAACTTCTGCAACTGCGGGGAATAAGTATGAAAAGCTCCGCATCTTCGGGAAGCTTCCAGGAATTCTGTCCTTCGGAAGGAAACTTGGGAAGGCTCATGGCATGATTTTCTGAAAAAACTTGGGAAGGCTCATGGCATGATTTTCTGATGAAAAACCAAGTTAAAAGCTGGAAATGGCCTCTTAAGGCAGCCTTTCTAAAAAAAATAAAAGGATGGGCCCCAATATGTACAAAATTTTGGGGGGGAATGTTGCTGCAACAACAATTGGCGAGTCGCTAGCGAACACAGATCTCTGAAAAATTCCTCTCCATGGTCCGACACCTTATCAAAGACATCCATCTTATGTGCAACATTCAGCTGAGCATCTAAATTTCAGTGAGGGAAGAAAGCACTTTACCTGCCAGCCATTAGGGACAGGGGAGCTTTGACAGAGACATCTTTAAAACTCTCAAAGGGCCAACATATGAGATTCATTTTAGAAGGGTCATCTTTCAGATGGCTACTGCCGTCGGACTCCACAGGATTTGCAACACTTTCTCATGGACATTATTGCTCTTGTTCCTCATTCCCATGCCGCTTGCATCCTTTTGGATGTTTTCACTTTGGACAGCTTAGCTGTTTGAGCCTTCCAAAGATATTTTCTTTGGACATGATCTTTGATCTAGGCTCCTCAATCCATAATGTCCTTTTGTGTGAGTTAGAGATTTTATTGATTTGATCCAGCCTCACGGATGGAGAGGAGCCCATTTTGGGCTGAGCCTTTTGGACAACCTTCTTGATTTTACATGTCCTTTGCTTTTGTCTCAGCCATGCTTTAATTGAGGCGAGAATCCTTGAAAAACAGACCCTTGAATATAAGCCATTTTGACTGTTAGATTCGCAGCATGGAGTCATTCCAATACCCTATGTCCTCGAGATGTGCTACTTTCCATGGGTCCAACTTCGATAGCCTTCTTGAAATGCCTTTAAGTGTGAGAGTGGGTGGAGCCCAGAGATAGTGATGAAGATGGTCATGGGTCTCTGCTATTTAAACAGGATTAGTGTGACTAGCAGAGTAGGCTTCCTTCTTTCTAAAAATTTTAGCGAGAGCACAATACACAGATAGACTTTATCCGAGCATAGTTCCGGACTCATGGGTTGTGAGATTTCTTTGAGAGACCTATCCTTGACGAGAACCTCAACCATAAGGGCTTTCAGAAAACAAACTTGTTGCAAAGGTTCACATGACAATAAAAGAAACAAAATGGGCGAAAATAAAGCAAATAAAGGCTAAAGCAACAATAAAAGAAAACTTTATTTATGTACAGGAAGTCTCAACGAGACTATGCAAAGTATTGTTTCAGGGCGAGGCCATTGAGAGGAAGGGTTACTTCTTCTCCCTCGAGATTTGTCAATTTATAAGTGGATGGGCCTAATTTTGCCGAAATTTGGTACGGGCCTACCCATAGATGTTGGAATTTCGTATGCATTCCTTTACCTTCATGATTATGGTCCCATTTCAGGACTAAGTCCCCAACTTCAAAACTTCTTTTACCGGACTTCCTCTTGTCGAACCATCTCTTAACTATGTCTTGGTGTTGATGGAATCGATCTTTAGCTTTATGTCGGGCTTCTTCAAGTTGAAGCAGGGTATTGATCCTGGATTGTAAGGCTTGGCTACCTAACCCTCGAGAGGCTTAGGATAACTGCAGGGATGGGAGCAACATGTTTGGGGGAAGGATGGCTTCCCTGCCATAGACAAGAGTGAAAGGGGAAACCCCTAATGCGTTCTTTGGAGTCACCCTATCTGCCCACAAGGCGTTGGGGAGGGCTATATGCCAACTCCTCTGGTTTTCTATCACAGTCTTCTTAAGAATCCGAATCAGATTCTTGTTTGAGGATTCAGCTAATCCGTTCCCTTGAGGATAATAATTGGCTGAATAATGCAACTTAATTCCCCATTCATAAACAAATTCATTTATCTTGCAAGACGAAAAATAAGTAGCATTATCAAAAACAAGGGAAATTGGAACCCCAAACCTGGTTATGATGTTCTATTTCAAGAAGCTGATGACTGAGTCTTCATTGATCCTGCGCAACGGGATGGCTTTCGTCCATCTAGTGAAGTAGTTGGTGGCCGTCAGGATGTATCGATATTGTAAAGAAGAATTTGGATTTATTTCTCCGATAGCATCTATACCCCACTGCTCAAAAGGCTCAGAGATGATAACTGGCTGCAATGGTCCTGCTGCCTTAGGTAACTTCCATTACAGTTTCATGCATACGTGTGGGTATCTCGGAACAGAGTGGGCCAATAATATCCGGCTCTCAGTATCTTGTGTGTTGTGGTCTCTCCTGAATAATGTCCACCTGCGGGGCCATCATGCAATTCTTTAACAACTTTACTTGCATCTTCCTTTTCTAGACATCTAAGGAAAACTCCATCATAATTATTCCTGAAAAGTATCCCATCAATGATTTGATAGGGTGCTGATCTCAAGCAGAGTGCCCTTCTTTGCTTAGAGTTCCAGTGCTCAGGTAGGTATCCTTGCTGTAAATAGTGCACCAGATCTCTATACCATGACTGGGGAGCTGAGAAGATAGGACATACTTCAACCGAGTTTAGCTCAGCTTCATTCTTCCAATGTTGCTCTTCATCAGTTGAGTTTCCTGCAAGTAATTTGCACAGGCCTTTCCCTTTGATGATCGTGGCTGGTTTAAATTCTAAATCATATTCCTGCAGAGCTGTAACCCAGTTCCCCCTCCTTTCTCCTAGTTCCTTTTGAACGAAAAGGGATCTAACAGCTGGGTGGGGAACTATAACTTTAGTCCTGTTCTTAAGAATGTATGGCCTAAACTGCTTGATTGCTTTGAAGACCGCATATGCATGTTTGTCAACCATGGGATAGTTCAGCTCGACCCCCTGCAGACCAGTGCTCATGAACGAAATCGGGTATTCATTTCCTAACTCCACCTTTTGGGTAAGTACCGCAGCAAGAGAATCATCCGAAGCAAAGGTGTATAGGATAAAATCCTTGTCAAAATCCGGGCTTCTCAAGGAAGGAGCCTTAGCTATAGCTGCCTTGATGTCTCTAAATGCGTCATTTTCCAAATCTGTCCACTTGAATTGTATGCTTTGTTTAACCATCTGTTGCAATGGCTTAACAATTTGTGCGAAATCCGGAACAAATCTACGGACAAAATTGATAGTGCCCATAAAGGACTTGTTATCACATTTATAGTAGTCGGGCTACCATACATTATTTTTCTGATGCCAGTACACTATTCAGCCAGTTCCCCTACATTTGAGATGCTGAGATGAGCATCTATATTGGATCACTATCAGATTGTGGACAACAGTTATATTCCCCATGCCATGACTGAGTCTCGGGACACTCAGAGAGATGACCGATGTAGCCATTATACCATTGGTACAGAGCAGCCAGTTGTGCCCAGAGTTACAGCAGCAGTTTCAGAGGACAGAGGATGGTACAGGTTGATGAGCATTCATGTATATGACTCAGCAAGTATATTATGGTGTTATGGTTAAATTGCTTTTATACTTATTCTTATAGCATGTCTTAGCACTTAGTGTCATGATCTGGCGATCATATAGATATGTGGACCTGGTTGATCTATTATATATATTATATTATCCCTACTCAGACTTAGAAGTTCACTATTCATACTCATTGGTATGTACCCTCCTTAGGGAGAATAGAGGTGATCATTCCACCATACTTTGGCTTGCTAGTGTTGGCTCCATCATTTCATTGTCTTCATCCATCCATGACCTACCGTTTAGATTATCACCCTGACTTACTACTTGACTAGTGGCATGGAGGACTTTTCCCCACTGTAGCCTCTGTATTGGATGAGCTTCCCTGTTTATTGTGTCTCGGCTCTGAGTTGGTGACAAAACTTACCTATGGTGAGTTGGAGTTCCTTGGAATTCCCCCTAGTCACTAAAGTTGTGTTGGCTAAACCTGAAACTTTTAGTGCTGCCATGAATACAAAATCTGGAAAAAATAAAATGCTATATCTTGTATGAAAAGCCCATTCATGCAATGTGTTTCTAAACACACATGAATGAAAGGCATGCCAAATGAAAATGGCCATGAAAATAAAATGTTATATCTTGTGGAAAATAAATACCTAGGTAAACAAGTGCCTTAAAAACACACTTGCAGCAGAAAGCCTAAAGAAAAAATGTAAATCTATGCAATGTGTTTGTAAACACACATAGATCAAGGCTATGGAAACTTCAGGCCCAAAAAGCAATGGAACTTAAATGCTATATCTAAACAATTGCTGGCCTTATTTGTATTATGGATTGTGCGCATCTGTGAAGGTGAATAAACCCTCTTTAAACAACTCATCCATTTGTGAGACACCGCCATTCCCTGTGTTATTGCTCATTCAGTATATACTATGGTGTATTCCCTTTCCCTTGCCAAAGTGTCACAAAGTCAAGACAGTTGAGTCATCCCTTAGCCTAGCCAATTAATTTAGCCTTCACCCTTCACTAGCAAATTGATCACAACTATGAAGTGAGTATGATCCTGAAAGTCTAGTCTGAGTAATAATAATAATTAACGACACTATGTATTTGGATGTAGATCGCCAGTTATGATCATTATGTGTTATAATTGCTATTTGAATAAGTTGTAGAGCATGTATTAACCTTGACACTTTGCAGCAGCCTTGGATGATGGTCTGAGTTATATTTGGTCTTGGTTAGACCTAGTTTGACCATGGAGGACCATGGGACATGAGATGTTAGACCTTATGATGATATGGATAGATGATATATGGTCTATGTACACATACATGATGATTCTATGCAGCAGCTACAGGGTTATGATGATGATTCTTGGGTTACAGCAGTGTTTTGATCATTTACAGAGCATTATTATTGGCCTTGTTCCGGTATATTGGATATTTATTTTGATCATGCAAAGACTCATATGATGTATGAGTACACATCTTTGATAGATTTGGACCTTCTGAGTCCAATGGGACAGTTTGTTTTCAGTTCCGGGCACTTACAGTGATGATTGAGCCTCAGTAGGCTGTCCCAGTGCAGTTTTGGTCTGTTGGAGGCCCTGTCGGAGCAGATGTGGTTTTTATCCGGATGACCTAGGGCGCTGATGATGGAGGGGGTAGTCCAGCCACTTATTTTTACCATATTACCCCCCTCCCGGACACACTGGTGCCCTCACCTTGACAGCGCCATCACTCCAGGAGGTTGTTTGGGGCAGTTTCACGCTTCCCTAGGCATTTCAGGATTGGTAGAAATGGCTATTGAGGAAATCGATTTGGGCTACTGAGGCAAAGTTATGGCATGGGATGATCAGTGATGATAGATCGGGGTCTTCCACACCTTCTCCAGCAGTTTCAGCTTCATCGGGGCCCGCATCCATCACTTATGGCACTTTCTGTGGATTTCTGAGGTCTTTTGAGGACCACGACTTGACTATGGAGGCACGATTTGGTACATTCATGATTATTTATTGGTTATTGTGCTATGGGGATTGACCAAGGAGGGATAAAATTACCCCTTGGACCCACCATAAGCCTCTTATGATATTATGTCATCATGATTTGGTGGGATTCCCCTCTTCTAGGGCGATTTTGTCCACTCACATGATATTTTATGTGTGATCCATGTATTTTATTGTTGAGCTCATCTCAACCATTGATTAGACATTTGTATCTTTTAATCTTAGCCACTCATTCAAAAAGTGGTTAGGGTTTTGGTGCCTCTCCTTCCTATTTAAAGGAGAGAGCTTCTCATTGTAAGGGGTCTTTGGCTCTTGGATTATTGGTATAGAAAAATATTCTTGTGGAAATTCTTGTGGTCTCCTTTGCATCTGGTGTTCTTAGATGGTGATTGGAAAGTCTATTGCAACCTAGCATTTGGAAATTGTGGTAAGATCTATCTTTTTTTTGGAAATCATTGTTTGTCTACAGGAGGGCGACTTCAACAAGGGCGATTTTGCAAGGCTTCTTCAAATCGACTTTCTTGGCATTCGCTTGTATCAGGGAGTTATCATTAGCTTCATTGTGATCTATGCTATCTTTCTGTTACTTCTCTTGTGGCATTAGTCTTATCTCTTGATGCATCAAATCTGATATTGTTGACGTTTGTTGTGCAGGAGAGAGGGCGCATTGGCTTCTTGGATCAAATCGACTTGCATAGAGTACTACCACAAAGCTTCTCAAATTGATCGGGTTTGCATAGATCATCATCATCAAGGCATCTACAAGGTTACCCAGGTAAGATCCACAGGTTTGTTTCTCTTTCCTTTATCCAATCCATTGACATAGCTCATAAATTGTTAAAACCCTAAATATCTTAAAACCCCCATTTTACATTTTCTCAGATCTACTTAGATCTAGTGGGTTGTTGGGCATAATATTGAAAACCCACCTCTATAGCATCCACGGCATCCCGGATCTATAGTTTGGTGAGGATTGGCTTCCGTTTGACCCCCCTCCCATGCCAACTTAGCTCCTCCCAAGCAAAGCGCACTTCCTAGTTTGAGCAAGTTGACCTAGATCTAGTACATGGGTGTTTGAGATCCCGCTTGATCCATAATCTACACATCAAATAACATACACCCAGATTGTTACTTTTCTGAAATTCACCTTGTGGGCCCTATTCCACATTTTAAGGGATTTAATCCCCATTTTGGACCACTTGGTGTACTTAAACTCAGATCTAGAAAGATCTAACCGTCGGATTGCCGTGAAATTATAGATCCATACTCCTACTTGACCAACCTACCCGGATCTAAAGTTTGGATGCCATCCGACTTGTCTTGACCCCATTTACCCCGCTTTTAGGCCTCCTTGGGTAAAGTCGCACCACCTTGGAGAAGTGAGTTTGTCCACTTCTAGGACGTGGGTACTTGAGATTCTTGCGGTTTTGGAACGGGAATAATTCAAAACCTAGGTCTAGAGTGTCACTTTGTCAAATCTTGCCTTGGGGACAACATTCCTTGTTTTAAGGGATTGTGGTCCACTTTGGTCAAACCTAGATCTAGACACATTCATCCATCAAGACCTCTATTGCCTAATTGCCCCAAGTACTAGGAGTCCTAAACCACAAGTCAACCCTACTTTGACTCCACTTCCCAATTCCCAAGGCACTGGTTTCTCTCCAAGTTAATTCAACTTTCCTAGATTGTTGGATTGACTTGTGGTTTGACTTTTGCATGGTGAACTAAACCCTTGAAGCTATCATGTATCATGGTCAAGCTTGTCACTTGTACTAGTTAGCCCCAATTTAATCCCTAAACTACCCTGCATTGGACACGGTTCCCAAGGCAGTGAGTTCTTCCAACATTGAACTAGTACACTCATCCTAGATCCCACTCCAAACATTGTAAGTCACTCTCACATCAACTATGAACCAAAGCTATACCTATTGAACCCCTCACTTGGCTTGTGACTTCATCCTTAGGTCTAGGATAAACCATACACCTAACTTCACTTGGAAATACCCTGATTTGGTGTATTGGTTTTGATCTCTCCTGTCGAGAGTAGATCGGGTCTCCCCCTTTGTTGTCTGGGCTAGATAACATAAAGCGAAGGTTGCCTCGACTGGCGTGACAACCATATATTGGAGGTCGAGGTGATCGTGGTTGCACCTTTTGAGTTGCCCTTCCCTATTGCCATCCATGACTGGATACATCCATAGGGGTAACTACAGTTTAGGTGATAACAGGACTGCATAGATTTCTTGTTGTAAGGCATTGGAATCTTATTAATAGCTTGGACTCTTTCTTGATCTATTGACACTCCTCCTTTAGAAATGATATGACTCAAGAGCTTACCTTCAGGAACTGCAAACACACTCTTCTTGGGATTCAGAAAAATACCATATTTCCAACAGCGATCAAAAATATGCTTCAGATGAACAACATGATCTTCCCTTTTCTTTGAAAAGACTGTCACATCATCTAAGTATACAAAAACACATTGCCCACCCAATCCTCGGAAGGCGATATCCATCGCCCTTTGGAATGTAGCTCCTGCATTTATCAGACCAAATGGCATCCTTCTGTATGCGAAAATTCCCCACTTAGTTCGGAAAGTAATCTTGAGGCGATCTTCTTCGGCTACTAATACTTGATTGTAGCCAGAGAAACCATCGAGGAGAGAAAACAGCTCAGATCCTGACACCATTTGAAGGATTTGTTCCATTGAAGGGACGGGGTAGTTGTCTTTATCCGAAGCTCTGCTTAAATTTCTGAAATCTACACATAGCCTTATCTCTCCTAACTTCTTTCTTACGGGAACCAAGTTTGCAACTCACTCAGAATGCCGGACTTTGAAGATTATCTTAGCGTCCAGGAGCTTCTTTAATTCATTTTGAATCAGCGGCTCTATAGTAGGATGCATCCTTCTTAACTGCTGCTGAAATGGCTTGACGCCCGCTTTCATTGGTATAACATGCTGAATAATGCGGACGTCATATGTCTTCAGATCTTCATAGGTCCATGCAAAAACATCATTGTATTGTTTAAACAATTTGATGAACCTATCTCTTTCTCCTAGTGAACAACATTTGCCCAGGTTGACAAATTTTGGTTCTGCCTCGGTACCCAAATTAACTAACTCATGTTGCATTGATGAGCAGTTAGTTTTGGTATTAGCGGGCCTTTTGAACTTATTTTGAAGATCGAACAGCATTTCGAGGGACCTTACCCCTTTGGGGATGAAACTTCCTTTCTCCTCATCCTTCCTCATCAAATCAGCATCATGTTCCTCTTCATCTATCGCAGCTCCTTGGAAGCTATCTTCGTTCGTTAGAAAGCTGATAATTTGTTCATCATCATCGAAGACTCTGAAGTTTGTGATGTTATCGGGAACGGAAGGCCTGAAAATCAATTCAATTGAGCATTTGTTATTTGACGGCACCAATCTAGAAGCAGATGTTGCTAACAAATCAGCAGTAGAATTTTGCAACCTAGGAATAGATTTTATATTGAAAGCGTCAAAATGCATAATTAAATGCCATACCTCAGCCTGATAACCCTTCAAATGAGGTGAGAGACAATGAATGGTGTCCCTTACCTGTCTTACAACTATCTCGGAGTCACCAAAGACCTTCAGGTACTTAACATTTAAATCAATGGCCTTCTTTAATCCATGCACTAAAGCTTCATACTCAGCGGTATTATTAGTACAATTGAATTCTAATCTACAGGACAAAAAATACTTGTTTCTTTTTGGATCCATTAGAACACAACCAGCTCCAGATCCTTCCAGAGTCTTAGAACCATCAAAGTATAATGTCCAGAAAATATCTTTAGATTCAACTAAGTTAGTCTCTCTGTGATCTAAATCAGTAACTAAACTAACTATGTTACAATCAACATCATCAATCCGAGAGAAATGAAGGAGATCGGACTGTTTATCTGATTCATGGCTAATGGCTTCAGACTGATAATTACCCAGATCTATTTCTAAGAAATAATTCCCCAGAACCGAGGATGAGAAAGCTACAGCCTCATTTTTTTCTTCTAACTGCGTTACGTTTTGCTTCATATGTGGTTCTCTCAGGGCTTTAATCTGATTCTGCCTGTTCTGATAAGGCAACCACAGATGAGACCAATCAGTAGCAAAGTAGCCACTCAGCTTGGTAGACCAGTCCCTACTTAAAATCAGCCCATAGGCTTCAGGAATATCAACCACCATTATGTCAATGAATTGACAGACTCTAGGGTCGGCTGATAGTCTAATGAGAACATCTTTCATCTCCCCAATTACTTTGACAGCAGTCCTATCTAACTGGATAATTTGGGCTGGAGATGGCACAAGCTGCCCGTTAATTTTTTTACAAATGGATAGTGGCATGACATTTGAAGATGCCCCAGAATCTACCAAACAGTTGTGAACATTGTGGTTGAAAATTTCAAAAGTTAATAGGAAAGGCAATGTTTGAGATTTATATTTCCCACCGATGCTAGCCTCATTAATTTCGGGATCGTCTTGAGAGTCCGTTAATGGAGTGTTGGTCTGGGGTTGTAGAACATGCAGCAGTTTGTCTTGTTGATGGGGCAATCTGCACATGTCAAATATTGACACATTTGCTTTGACCTTCTTGATATCTTCAATAATATCGTACCCTATGTCAGATTCGTTCCCAATTCGAGCTGGCTGATCTGTTTTGCTCGTTGTGACCCTAGGTGGCTGAACTATGGTGTCAGCGTTTGACTGCTTGGTCGTTGTTTGGCTAACTTTTGGCTGTGGTGGGATAATTGTTATATGCCTCCTAGCTAGTTCTTTTGAAACTTTATGCTTATGAGGAGCTGCGCTTGGCACAGGATCCGCAATAGGGCCTTTGCTGCGAGTAGCAACGTTTACGGTAGAGGGAGAGCTTTCTATGGGATCATCTTCTGCTAATTCAGTCATAGGTACCAAATCCCATAGCACCATAGTAGTGTCCGGGGTTGGTTCCTCTAATTCAGGGCTTGATTCCTCTGGAGAATCATCTTGGTCTGGAATCTGTGAATCTAGCATTTGGTTCATGACTAAGCTCATGGAATTAATCCATTGCGGACAGCTCTTTTCCGAATGCGGTTCTTGATGAAAAGTGCAGAAATTTTCCATCCCGATTTCATTCAAGTTTAAAACAGGGGAAGTATTCATTGGTGAATGAGTTTGATCACCGTCTTCCCTCCTTTTATAAAATGGCTTGAAAGGTTTCCTAGATGTGCTAGCAGCCTTATCTTTCTTGAGATCTACAATTTTATTAGATAATTTTTGCATCATCTTGACTACATTTTCCATGTCTGTAGATGGCTCTTCTTTACCTCTAGTGAGCAGCAAGGTCTTTTTACTGGCTGCTGGTTTTGGTTCTGCATCTAAGGCATGTTTAGCAATGCTATCAGCTTCTTCTTCTACCTTTCTAGCTTCTTCGAAGTTCTCTATCAGGGTAGTTTTCTTGGACCTTTTTACGAACATTGCTATGGGTCCTTCGAGAGTTGTTGTGTAGTATTCAATCAGAGATTCCTCTGCTGGTTTATTAGCTTCACTGAAATTATTTAAAAGCGTTGTGAATCTTTGATTAAAATCTTGAACCTTTTCTTTCTTTTCCATTCTCATGGATAAGAGTTCTTTCATAGCGTAGCCACAGTCTTTTGGTTCCCGTATTTCTTTAAAAAACAGTTTTCAAATTCATCCCAACTAGAGATTGAGCTGGGTTGTACGCTAAAGTACCAGGATGATGCTTTTGGCTCGAATGTGTACGGAAACAGCGTGCAGACTACATCTTCATGTTGTACGTTCAAAAGATTCAGAGCCAAGTAGAAACTCTTAAGGTGATCTTCAACTGAAATGGCTTTCCCTGGGTCGAACTTAGGTAAGACCTTTTCTGGATTTTTTGGAAGATTATGGAATGGCCCAGCTAGATTCAGCGCTCCCCTTGCTCTCCAAGCAAGTACAGCCATGTTTGGATGTGGAGAACCTGGCGGAGAATTGTAAGGTGAATTCTGGGGAGTACTCTTTGGAGTGATAAGTTCTTCAAGGTTTTCTTGATGCGAAATATTTTTTGAGTTTTCAAGATCTGCCTTGTTCAGAGGGTCTGAAATTTCTTCTAAAGTTAAATTCACAAGTTCTTCAAAACTTTGCATAAGAATCGAATCTTGGGTATATTGTGGCTCTTTTCTAGGGATACTTTTCCTAGGGAGAAAATTTACAGCATTTAAACCACCTAGCTGCCTAACGTAGGTGTTATCACACAACTTGTAGTTGCCCCTAGTGGTATCCCATCCGGGACGATAGAGGAGGCAGGCAACTAAAGAGGTGACCCAAGAGATGCCACGGTTCCCAATGCAAGATGGGAGTCACGTCAACCGAGGCGCTCTTCGCTTTAGGTCAAGGTGAACAAGACCAAGGAGGAGACCCTATAACCAATCACGGTTGATTGGACCCAAACAAAAGTTTCTAAGGGTAGGTAAATGATGAGTTACGGAAACCAATGCAAGGCTTAAATGGACCTAAGAGTTGAGGTATGGCTGAAAGTGGTGTAAGAGATTGTTAGTGTTTCAACCTATGTATGGTTTAGGCCACATGATGGGGTATGATGACTAGGTATAGTACCATATGTTTACACAAGTGGGTTTTATTTTCTTGGGGAGTGTGAAATAGTCTTAAGAGGGCCCACAAGGTGAAGCTAGACTTAATATTGGTACTAGAGGTTAGGTAATGACTAGATCTATAGATCCAAGTTGATTCTAGAAGTACCCATGTGCTAGATCTAGGTTTTGACACAAATCCCAAGGAGTGTGACTTGCTTTGAGGATGACTAGTGCCTTGTTAATTGGGCTAATGGGGTCAAAAAGTATGTCAAAGTGTAGATCGGGACACCAAGAAGCCAAGTCAAGTGGGTTAAATGAGATCTAATGGTTGGATCTTGCTAGATCTAGGTTTTCAATAAATGACCCTAAGTGGACCACAATCCCCTGAAACAAGGAATGCTACCCCCAAGGCAGATCGTCACAAAAAGATACCCTAGACCTAGGTTTCAAGGTATGGCCATTTCAAATCTCCAATAATCCCAAACACCCACTTCCTCAAAGTGGACAAACTCACCTTCCCCAGGTGGTGCGATTTTGTTCAAGGAGGGTTAAAAGGTGGGTTTGGTGGACCAAATCAAGTCCAATGGTCACCAAACTATAGATCCAAGTAGCTAGTACCCCGATCTATGCATGTCCCAAAAATCAAGTCAATCCAAGGGCTAGATATTAGTAGATCTGAGTTTTGAGGTGCCAAGAAATTCAAAAGAGGGTTTTAACCCCTTAAAACATGGAATGATGTCCACAAGGTAGAATTCACCAAAGTAAGAATCTGGGGGTAGGTTATCAAGTGTCTAGATTGCAAATCAAGTGGGATCTCACCTACCCATGTGCTAGATCTAACCAAACAAACCTCTTACTAGGAAGTGCGATTTGGGTTCAAGAGGACTTTTTGCCTTGAGAAGTGTGTCAATTTTAAGCCAATCACCACCAAACTATAGATCCAACTAGGGGTGGACGCTATAGAGGTGGGTTTTCAAAATATTTTCAAAAGCAAGGCTAGATCTAAGTAGATCTAAGAAATATCAAAATTGGGGTTTTAATTAATTATGGTTTTATGACCAATGAAGATAGAATGGATGAAAGAGGCACATACCTTGTAGATCTTACCTCAATTGCTTGTGGCCACCTTGCAAATTGATAGCATTCTCCTATGTGTATATTCAAGAGTGAGATCCAAGAGCTCCAACCAAAACATCCTCCTCCAAGATAGCCAAATCGTCCTCCTCCTACAAGACAAGATCAAAGAAACAAGCCAAGCAAGATGATTATGAAAATGGTAGAAAGATGTAATAGAAAGCATCAACTATGTCACAAAGATACAATAATGATACTCCCTGTCACAAGATCAACCCAAGAGAGACTATGTGGATCCCTCCAACAATAACCCTCAAGAAGTCGCCCTCCTCTCCACCAATTCGACTTTCCTGTAAAAATATTAGTAGAAGCACCAAAATCCACTATGATACATAGAAGAGATACTGTATATTCAATATGCAAGATAATCCACAATGCAAGAGAGATGTGCTCCACAAAAAATTTTCTATTCCAATATTCCAGAGCTCCAAAGGTGAGCTTTACAATGGGGGGTCTTCTCCTTATATAGGATAATAAAGACCAAAACCCTATACCACTCTACAATACCACATCAAATGAGTGGTTGAGATTAAAAGATCTCATCATACAATCAATGGCTAAGATGAACCATAACAATATATCACATGGATCACCCAATATAATAATAGCGCCCCCACTAAATGGTACAAAGAAGGGGTGACGTCATCCACTAGAGAAGAATAGGTGCCAAAATCCACCTCATGATGACTAGGACATGACAATATAAGCACATGGTGGGGCTAGGAGGCATCAATCCTTACTAGCTCATCCCCAAGGCACAATAAAATAATAAAATATGTCCAAGATAATATAAATGATCAAAACTGTCCTCAGAATCCATGACAGTCAAGCAGTAAATGTCCTCCTCTGATCAATGTGGGCATACCCACATGGTGAAAACTCACTGGAACGTAGTGATGCCACCCTGGAAGACCTCTGTGGAGACCAAATGCCAAAACCTTGCCTCAATTGCCCAAATCGATTTCCTCAGTGACCACTTTATCCCATTTTTTAACTGCCTCGGTAACTGTGAAAGTGCCAAAACTGCCTCCTAGGGTACCAGCGCTGTCCATCTGAGCCCACCAGGCTCTCCAGAAGGGGGGGTAAATGGTAAAAACAGGGTAAATGGTAAAAACAAGTGGCTGGACCACCCCCTCCATCATCAGCGCCCTAGGTGAACTGGCCAATCATGGCCCCTGCTGCTCAGGTTGGGAAATCAGCCCCAAATCTGGTCAACAAGTGTAAAACTGCATCAATCACTGTCAGAAGTGCCCGGAACTGAAAGATAAGTGTCTCAATGGATCCAAAAGACCCAAATCCACTAGAAATGTGTACTCATACACCATGGGTTGCCCTAATAGGCCAGCCAGCTTTAGGGTCCACCATATATGGACAATGTATAATCTGTTGATCTAAAGTAGTAATAAAACCTGCTGAACTGGATCAATCATCATCTGCATCATATGTCCATCATATGATATCATCATCAAGCATGTGGGACCATCAATCATCATCAAATAGGCATCTATACATGGCCCACATCATCACAGATCCCCATAATATATACAACCAAGGATAAATCACATCAGTGGACTAAGACATGCTTCTCTAATCATTTTCACACCCTAGCTCAAAGTATAAGATCCATTCAGTGGCATTAATCAAGTTAGCATATTCCGTTGTTATATAAAATTACTTGCACAATAGTTCAAATGACAAACTCACCCATTGGACATGGTCAAACTGCTAGTGAAGGATGAAGGCTAGGAACAAGGTTGGCAAAAGGGGTTGACCTATCTAACTCAACTCAAAAATACTTTGGACTGGGAGAAAGGGGAAAGCTACAAACTCTGTGCTGGACAAAAAAACACGGGGGATGGCTGTGTCTCACAAATGGATAAGCTGTTTAGAGAGTGCTTATTCAACTTAGGCATCATGTCTACATCAAGTTGATCCAGGTTCATTGGGATCATTCAATTTTGTTCCATGGCCTTTTTGGCCTACATAACCCTTCGGATTTCAGATGTGCTGAGAAGCACAACTAGTTGCAGCTTGCATCCAGGGCATGTTTTTTCAAATTTTTATAAGGTCAGCAATTGTTTAGATATAGCTTTTAAGAACCATTGCTTTTTGGACCTTTCTTATACTCTTCGAGGAGTATTTTTAGCTGTTCATCGCTCTTGCCCCTTTTTTTGTTTCCATGGGCGAATTTTTTAGTTTCCATAGGTAGAACATGAACTTTCAGTTTTAGCCAACAACATCTCAAGTGACTAGGGGGAGTTCGAGCCAATGTCAAACATCGGGACAACCGACCAGAATGATTTAGGCCTACAATCCAACTCACCAAAGGCAAGTTTTGTCACCAACTCAGAGCCGAGACACTGAATATACAGGGATGCGGTCCAAACAGAGAGGTAGAAAAATGGGGAAGTCCTCGGTATCAGAAAGTCAAATGAGACAAGTCAAGGTCTAAAGTCAAATAGGAAGGTCATGTATGGATGGAGTCAAATGAATATGGAGCCTACACTAGCAGACAACTGGTGTCGGGAAAGACCATATCTATGTAAGGTGAAAAACCAGTGGGTTTTGTTAAATGACCTAAATGTGCAAGCAATTGTCCATTTTATGATTTACAGTTCATTTTTGATAGTTTGCCACATCAGGAATAGTATACCAAGCACATGCTGTGATCATGACTAAATCAACAAAATAATAATCCACAATCAGTGATAACATATCCATAGATCATACAACATCATCATAATAATAATCATCATGCATCATCTGAAACACTGCTGAAATACATCTCTAAGCACTGAACTGAAACTGTATGGGATAAAGGGTCACATCAGTCATCAAATCTGAACTCTCAAGGCTCGGCCTTGACACAAGGTCATACATAAATCCGAATAATATACTGCTGATCATGAGTGATCCCAAAATATATGGCCATGCTCTAGAATAATGGAAGCTCTGGAATGTGCAGATATCTGTTGTACAAGAATAGTAGCCCTGCTACTATGGTGTGATAACAGTAGGATCGCGTATGCCTTCTCAAATCCTCTATTTCTGTAAAAGGGACAGCGTATAAAGCTTCTTGAGGCTCAGGATCATAAATGAGGCGTTCTTGATTTAATATTTCAAGATCTGGGCTGTTTGAAATGCTTTCTTTAAGCGGGTTTTCAGTGACATTTACGACCGTGGGAGATTTTCCTCTATCAGCCATGCACTTTCAGGCCCTCCTTCTAGCGCCAAAAACTGTTGTTGTTGCAGCAACAGGAACATTACCATAAAAGTAGGGAAGTTGCCCCTTGCAACAGTTAGAAGTGAGTTGAGGATGTTGCCAAGTGTCAGTTTGCTCTCTACCCCAGTCCATTCCTCCTAGTGGATTAGTGAACACTCATTCAATAGTCTCCTTTGAATGTTTGTCTCCACTTTTATTTATTTATAATGAAATATTCAAAATAATTAATTACAGTCATCCTTGACCCCACTTGATCAATAGTCATAAAACTTTACAATAAAAATAAAACATAATGTTTTATGCGTAACATAAAATGTCTAGAACTTGGGTATGTGACAGCAACAATGAAAGGTAAATGCATATGATGAAATGATAACAAAGAGTAAAAGGTACAAAGACAATGATATTCCCTTAACCAAACGAAGAGAAGAGAGAGAGACAAGGAGAGTCTCTTAGATGGTTCATTAACTGTGATGTGGTGGATTACTTGATGGCATCCCTCGTGGAAATCTTCACATGAATGGAACTTGGAACAAGGTGGAAAACCCTTGTTACACAAAACCTTAAGCGCTGAGCTGTGCATGGATTTGTAAATGTGGAGTTATGTGTTGGTAGAGCACTGAGCTTTGATAGTTGTGGTTTTAAATGCTAATTAAAGAGGTTTGGTGGTCGTATACAGACTCTATCTCGTGGCAAGATCTACACCGTCGATCTTCATGATGGTCTCGGGTTTTGAGTTAAACCCTAACCCTGGCATTGGTATGCCAACAAAATCGACACTTTGTTCATTTTGCGAAAAGTGAGTGTGAGGCCAACAGGCTCCCTACCCTTCAAAGTTTGTGACAATGTTTGAAGGTTCCTCCCGGGGTTTCAATACCTTGACCTTACTCTAAGCAATGTCTCAAGATAGTTCGCATACTGTACAGGTCTCGACTCTATCTTATGGTTCGATGGTGAGTCCTTGGTCTAAACCATAAGCGTTGGTCGAGTTTGATGTGGAAACCTCATACATATGCTGTATGCATTAAGGAATCTGAGATTCTCAATTTTGCTTTCAGAAATCAAAATTAGGTGAAGTATTTTAAATGCACTTATGTTTCAGTGGTTGGCTTAAGACAATGTCTTATGTTTACTTCGTCTCGTCTTCCATGTTTAACTAGTTTCGTACTTGCTTTCCATGGTAGGTTCTACCCTCGGCAAGGTGTTGGTGTTTGGCCCAAAAAGAGAGGGATGCTTGATGTCCTAGTAAGCCTCGAAGACGTCTCAAGGTGTACAGACTTGATTTTTTAGTCGATTGTAAAGACAATCTTTATGTTGTAAAACATGTTGTAGAACATTCATGCCGAATGGCAGTGTTAGGATTTGGAGAGTTTTGCTCCCAAGATTGTAGAGCTCTCGTTGGATTCTCAACCACTTCTTCTTACTGTTGTAAGATGTTTGTTTTTGAGTTTTGAAATGAAAAGGACTGTTTCGAAAACGTTGTGTTTGGTCCACTATCCAGATGTACTTATTCGGCAATGAAATAGTTGTTTTGTTGAGGAAATTTTGAAGAATGGTTTTGGAAACTGATTCTGGTTTACGATGCAAAGTAGGGAGGGTTGAACCCTCGACCATAACTTGTATTATTTTTGTTTTGCAAATGCATGAGTATGAATACGGTTTTGCAAAGAATAAAAGTTGACAGTCGTAGAGTAATATTTCGGCACTTCAAATGTATTTGTAAAATCTGTTGGTTATCAAATGTTTGGGGCAGAGCCCGTTACTATATAATTGAAGGGTTATAAGGTTTAGGTTGTGCTTTTCAAACAAGCCGTAAGGCTGGGTTGTAAACCCTACTGTAAGAAACCTTACTATGTTTTTGTTAAGGGTTTCGAACCCTGATTGTGTTACACTTCTTTGTTTTCGTAAGACGAAAGGATTGAAAATACTTGAGAGGTTAAGAGGATCTTATGCTTAGGGTTTGAACCCTGGGCAAACACATATAGATTTAAATAGATACTATTTATCCTGTAATCATATTTACATTTGTATTCAGCCTCCCCTCTTTACAGAAAATTATTTAAAAGGGAAAAGGACAGTTGTCCTCTAACTCTACGTTTTATACATATGGCAGCCATAATACAAAAATAGAATTAATGCTCTCAGTGCTTTTATTCCTGGGCATGCGCTTCAGTTGGAGGAGAGGCACCCGAACCAACTGTTGCTACTGCTGCTGCTTGAAGAGAGGCACTCGAAACCCCTGCTGCTGCTTGGGAAGAAGGAATCGAGCCAGCTGGAATTTCTGTTACTGCTGGGGAAGTAGAAATCGGGCTTGCTGTTACTCCTGCTGCTGCTGCTGCTTTCTTCTCCTCCTCTGCAATGTAACTATACCATATACCCATGTCCCTTATGACTACATTTGCAGAAGCAGGGAGCAAGATTTTCTGAGAAGTCACATTTTTTCTAAGCTTTGCTCCAATGCCTTGAATTTCTGTCACTGCAGCTTGATGCACTTCTTTAAGCAAATGGCTGTGGATTGATGACATTCCAATATAATGTTGGAGGTCATCAATTTCTAGGACATCAATTTTCTTCACATATTCAGTTTGGATGCCCAGTTCTTCCTTCAGTTCAGCCAAACGTTGTTCTTCACCAGGGAAATCATCGAGGGATTGCGGGAAACTCAATTTGCACTTGTCATGCACTCCCTGGATTCTTTGATACAGACCGTTAATCCTATCCATTGTCCCTCGTACACTGGCCATTAGCTTACTGCCACAGTTTCTGCAGAATTCCAAAAGGGCGATGTCTTCATTAAAACCCTCCACAGACTTGAATGGGAGATGCGTGGGGAAATCCACCTTTCCTTCTCTCCATTCTATCTGGCTCAGGATATTTGCCTTAACCCGAGTATGCTTAGCTTTAATCCTATGGGCCTCTGCATTAACTTCTTTTAATCTGACCACCATGGCCTTGAGCTTGCAAACTTCATTAGTGACTAGCTCCTGAGTGTCATGCATTTGCTTCAGGATGCTGCAGGACAACTCATGGAAGGGAGATATGTCTATCGCTCTGCCCTCAGCCTCCTCTAATTGCTCAGTTAATGCCAGCTTGTCTGCTTCTAGCTGGGACACTCTGGTTCCTGCATCATTCGTTTCCGCTTCCACAATCATCATCAGGACTGATAGTTGTTCCTTTTCTTCTTCTAGCTAGTTATACTTCTCTGATAGCTCTTTATGCTCAGTAGACAGTCGATTATACCTGTTCACCACGAGGTCCCTGTAGGCTTGCTCATTAGCCACAGTATGTTGTAGCATACGAGCTCTCCTCTTTGTCGATTCATTTTCTCTAACTATATCACCTACATTGTCCAGTGATGTTTTTGTTGTCTCTACAGCGGCGGATGCCATAGCTAGGGGATCCTTATTAGTATTCCGCATTACAGTGATCTCCGGGTGGGTAATGATATCCTCCTGGAAGAGTCTTTTGATCCTCTCTTCTGATTTAAGGACCATAGCCTTCCTCTTCTTATCGTAAACAAACTCATCCCATCTGGACACGGTATGTTCTTCCGATGGAGTATACGGAACAATTGGGAGATCTATAACATCTATCTCTGCTTCCGCTGGTGGGGTCTGGATTGCCTGAGCTGGATCTGTTCCTACATTCTGGGTACCAGAGACACTTGCTTGTGTTGGGTCCGCCTCCACATTTTGAGAGCCAGAGACGTCTATTTGAGGTACGTCTATTTCCATGTCCTGGGTGTCGGGGTCTCCTACTTGGGCATCTTCAACTGCTTTGAGTTCTTCTTCAGCTTTCTGCTCGACTTCAGCTCGTCGCCCTTTCTCTTCTTCTTCAACTTTCTGCTGCCTTTCATCTTCAGCTTCCTTTTGCTGCTGGGCTTCCTCAGCCTCTTTCCGTAGCCTCTCACTTTCTGCTTCTTGCTGCAATCTGACAACTTCAGCCTATTGCAGCAACCTCGCTTCCTCAGCTTCCTGTCGTGCCCTTACTTCCTCTCTTAACCTTTGTTCTTCTTGGGCTCGGGCATCATCAGCTTCTTTCTCCTCCTGCTGACTGGCCTTCTGGGCCTTGGTAGAGCTAGAACTTGCTCCACTGCCTGGGCAACAGATCCGTAGCTCAGCCATGTTGCCGATGCCTCTGAATGCTTCTTCCTCGGCATCATGATAGTGAGCATACTCAAAATGAGCATAAATTTCTTTACAATGCTCGGCAACTTTTCCCTTCCTGTCATTCCTATGGAAGATTACCTCGCCGAAGTGGAAGGCTTTTAGCTCCTGGACAAACTCCTCGGCTGAGGCTACCCCTGAGAATTTGTAAGCCCCTATGCAGAAAGGTAGAGGGGGAAAAGAAGCCTTATGTTGTTTGTTAAGTACTGCTCCAATTCCATCCAGGAAAATTTGTCTTACTGCCTCTTTAAGGACCACATAGTCAGTGGCATACCTCGGCAAAATATATGGAGCTTTAGTCCCTCCAAACATTCTGAGGTAGGTGCCTTGCTCTGAAAAATAAAAATCCCCGTAATTTTCAAGGACTTCCATAGCATTCTCCGACAGGCAGTTGGGTTCCTCTTTGAATATCTGCTCATATAGGGGCATGATGAACCCCTCACAGATGAGCTTATAGCTGGGTTTGTAATTCTGAGCCCACAACATCCTGAAAGCGATATAAACCGGGGTGTTGGCCTTATCCCATGTGCAGCCCAATTTGGGAAAAGATAACTTGGCCAAAACACAATCAATAAGATATGAGGACATGTAAAATTCTGCCTTCTTTAAGGCCAATCCTTCTCTTGCAGCAACTACCATTGAGGCCAAACTGTCTGACAGGAGAGTGGCCCAGTCAAACACAGTTCCTTTAAATGCCACGAAGTGGATGATGGGAACCCACTGAATCTTGTACACGGTGCCATCGGGCATGCCGAAGATTCTGCACAACATCAAGGCGATCAGCCTGAAAGGGGGTCTTAAATTCTGGACATCATATTCGTCATTACCTTTCTTTCTTAAATGCTTGCCTGCGACCAGTAATTTTTTGGCCATTTCAATGTTGTTCATCGGGCCCAGCCATTCATCAGTCAGAGCTTGCTGGGTGCGGGGAAATTTATAGGCCGCGGCCAGGTATGCTGGGTGAAATGAGGCAATGGCTATCTTCCCGCTGTCATGAATTACTCTTGTTTCTTTATCGGTATGTTGGAGTATCCACCCGATTACTTCAGAACATGGGAACAGTTCAGGGCGGGTAGAAGCCCTGGCTATGCCTGAAGTCCTGATATTGAGATAAATCTGCTCTTCTTCTAGCAACATATCCGGGATATCTTGGTCTCGGATCATCCTATAGATGTCCCCCCATCAGATTTCAGGAGGAATACCGGTGGTGCACCTGGTATCTTGGTACGTAGTCTCAGTCCTAAGTGGTGTTGAATGTGGTTCCGTCATTTTAGCCTTCTTCCTACCACCTTTTGGCATTTTGACTTATCCCTTTTGGCAACCAAATACAAGTCATCATAAAAAATGTGCAACATGCTGAAAGGTTTTAACAAAGAGCAGCACCAATCTAACATGCTAATGAGATAAATAAATTGTGAAGCTGCATGTTGGGAAGCAAAATCCACTATTCCAAACGAGATATTTAGTTGTAGAGACTTGATTCTTTTAAAGGGACGGGTTTGGAATGCTCCCGAAAGGACAAGTATGTTGCGGAAACAACCTTCTCTCGGTCTAGCTCTAGGAGGTATGATATTCTTCGTCATTGTGTTTTTACTGGTTAGTGGCGGGTGAGTTTGGGGTGAAACAACCCTATGGCGAAATAAGGGGCCTCTTTCCTATTTATGAACAGGCGAGGGCTTCGACCGCTATGGTTATTTAAGGCACTCAACGAGGCATTCTACAGTAGGCTTGAAACTTGAACAGGGGTGACAATGCCGGAAAAAGGTCGGGTGGCTATAGTTTTGGTTTTCGGCTAGCGGAACGAGAAACCCATAAGGCCTCGGTGGTTTTAAGGACGAAATAACAAACTCTGCAACCCGTTCCTATCAGCCACGTCTTAGACGAAACAAAAAACGGAAAGGTAATCTAATGTGTAAATAAGACAAAATTAACGGTTAGAAATCCTACCTGGCAACGCGGAGGTGGCTGAATGATGTGGGCGCGGATGAACGAGCTGAGCTGGAGCGGTCTGACGCGGTGTTCCACGGCTTTGTTAATCGAAAAATAGCAATGTGGTTGGCCCAAACCCCACCGTTTATTTAAACGAGTTGGGCACGTGCGGGGTTGAAATGTGGTGGGTGGCGCATTTAAAACGAGCTTTAAATATGTGAAAATTGTGGTCATATCGAGCCGCCTCAGTGTCCGTGCGCGATCGCCATCCGCGGGATGAACTCGTGGATTTCACTCGCCATTTCGGAAGATTATGCTGAACTCCTTCGACGTTTCGGGAGCGATCGATGAATCCTTCCGCAGTTTTTCAACAGGAGATAAGCCGATCGCTTCCGCCATTGCGGAACCATTCCGCGAAGGTTCTCCGCCGTTTCGGAAGGTATTGGCGAACGGCTTCCGCAATGTGAACGTCTACGTCTTTTGGCGGGCTTTCGGGACGGTAACGTGAAAGCTTCCGAAATTGCGGAAGGCTTTCGCAAATAGCTTCCGCAGTTTCGGAAGGCTTCCGCGGATGCTTTCGCAAAAGGCTCCCGCAACTTGAAAGTTTTCTAAGTCTCGGCGTGGTTTCGAAAAAATATGGTGAAGGTTTCCGCAAAAGACTCCCGCAATTTCGGAAAGATAAACTGAACGGTTCCGCAAAATTTTCTCGCCGGGGTTGCGGAAAGATAACGCGAAGGCTTCCGCAGTTGCGGAAGGCTTTCTTGAATTCTTCCGCCGTTTCGGAAGGAATTTGTCAATAGCTTCCGTAACTTTTTAAACAGTAATTTCTAAATCTTTTCGGGAGACTTATGCAAACGGTTCCCGCCGTTTCGGGAGAAAAAGTTGAATGGTTCCGCGGGGCTTTCTTCAATCGTTCCGCAAATTTTCGAAAAGTTTCTAAGTCCCTTTTCGGGAAGCTTATACAAATGGCTTCTACCGTTTCGGGAGGAAAACCCGAATCCTTCCGCAACTGCGGGGCTTTCTCGAATTCCTCCGCCGCAGCTTTTCAATGATAATTTCTAAGTTTTAGGTTCGAAAACTTCCGCAACTGCGGGGAATAAGTCTGAAAAGCTCCGCATCTTCGGGAAGCTTCCAGGAATTCTGTCCTTCGGAAGGAAACTTGGGAAGGCTCATGGCATAAAAACTGTTGATGCCTCGGATATCGTACCATCAATCAGAAAGGGATTCTCCCCGATAGATTATCCAAATTAGATTATCCACCGTTTGGTATAGGGAATCCGTCCGATTAGCGTTTCCGGCAACCGTAGGTTTGGAGTTTTATTCCAATTGTACCGGTTATGGCCCGATCCACCGTTCTTTTGAATTTTATGTTTTATAATGATATGCAAGTGCCTAGTCTAAATTTAATCTAAATGCAAGACTGGAAAACAGATCTAAGTTTAAGACTGAAATAAATCTAACTATCCCTGCAAGGAGCGAATTTAAAGCATGAGCAATGCGCTGTAGGAGTTATCTTAAAGAAAGAACAGATAGCCACTAAATCTGAAAGAGAAAGCTACAGCAAAGATAAAAGATATCAGAAGATAGCTTCTAATTAAACATAACACATTTCATTACTCATGAAAGAGAGAAGTCATTTGCAAAGAGAGAAGCAAGATCATTTAATAAAAATGAAATAATTCAAGACAGTCATAAAGATCTCACAGCAAAGAATAGCAGACACAGGAATAATCCACAGTGCATCCAATCTTCATTCCAATGCCAAAGGACGTCCTCTCCAGCTTTTATTAGAAGGTTTTATTTTCTTAGAACATATACAAGGTAGCTCGTACAAGTCTGAAAATAATTCCCTGCCAAAAGTCTTTTCTATTCTTTCCTAACTTCTATTTATAATGTTACAAAATGCCCTTTGGGCTGCCACCTGGCCTTTTACACTTGTCACCTACAGGCTTTTCCCCAAATAACAGACAAAAATGTGACCTCCCCTCTTTACAGAAAATTATTTAAAAGGAAAAAGGATAGTTATCCTCTAACTCTACGTTTTATACATATGGCAGCCATAATACACAAATAGAATTAATGCTCTCAGTGATTTTATTCCTGGGCATGCGCTTCAGTTGGAGGAGAGGCACCCAAACCAACTGTTGCTGGTGCTGCTGCTTGAAGAGAGGCACTCGAAACCCCTGCTGCTGCTTGGGAAGAAGGAATCGAGCCAGCTGGAATTTCTGTTACTGCTGGGGAAGTAGAAATCGGGCTTGCTGTTACTCCTGCTGCTGCTGCTGCTTTCTTCTCCTCCTCTGCAATGTAACCATACCATATACCCGTGTCCCTTATGACTACATTTGCGGAAGCAGGGAGCAAGATTTTCTGAGAATTCACATTTTTTCTAAGCTCTGCTCCAATGCCTTGAATTTCTGTCACTGCAGCTTGATGCACTTCTTTAAGCAAATGGCTGTGGATTGATGACATTCCAATATAATGTTGGAGGTCATCAATTGCTAGGACATCAATTTTCTTCACATATTCAGTTTGGATGCCCAGTTCTTCCTTCAGTTCAGCCAAACGTTGTTCTTCACCCGGGAAATCATCGAGGGATTGCGGGAAACTCAATTTGCACTTGTCATGCACTCCCTGGATTCTTTGATATAGACCGTTAATCCTATCCATTGTCCCTCGTACACTGGCCATTAGCTTACTGCCACAGTTTCTGCAGAATTCCAAAAGGACGATGTCTTCATTAAAACCCTCCACACACTTGAATGGGAGATGCGTGGAGAAATCCACCTTTCCTTCTCTCCATTCTATCTGGCTCAGGATATTTGCCCTAACCCGAGTATGCTTAGCTTTAATCCTATGGGCCTCTGCACTAACTTCTTTTAATTTGACCACCATGGCCTTGAGCTTGCAAACTTCATTAGTGATTAGCTCCTGAGTGTCATGCATTTGCTTCAGGATGCTGCAGGACAACTCATGGAAGGGAGATATGTCTATCGCTCTGCCCTCAGCCTCCTCTAATTGCTCAGTTAATGCCAGCTTGTCTGCTTCTAGCTGGGACACTCTGGTTCCTGCATCATTCTTTTCCGCTTCCACAATCATCATCAGAACTGATAGTTGTTCCTTTTCTTCTTCTAGCTGGTTATACTTGTCTGATAGCTCTTTATGCTCAGCAGACAGTCGATTATACCTGTTCACCACGAGGTCCCTGTAGGCTTGCTCATTAGCCACAGTATGTTGTAGCATACGAGCTCTCCTCTTTGTCGATTCATTTTCTCTAACTATATCACCTACATTGTCCAGTGATGCTTTTGCTGTCTCTACAGCGGCGGATGCCATAGCTAGGGGATCCTTATTAGTATTCTGCATTACAGTGATCTCCCGGTGGGTAATGATATCCTCCTGGAAGAGTCTTTTGATCCTCTCTTCTGATTTAAGGACCATAGCCTTCCTCTTCTTATCGTAAACAATCTCATCCCATCTTGACACGGTATGTTCTTCCGATGGAGTATACGGGACGATTGGGAGATCTGGAACATCTATCTCTGCTTCCGCTGGTGGGGTCTGGACTGCCTGAGCTGGATCTGTTCCTACATTCTGGGTACCAGAGACACTTGCTTGTGTTGGGTCCGCCTCCACATTTTGAGAGCCAGAGACGACTATTTGAGGTACGTCTATTTCCATGTCCTGGGTGCCGGGGTCTCCTACTTGGGCATCTTCAACTGCTTTGAGTTCTTCTTCAGCTTTCTGCTCGACTTCAGCTCGTTGCCCTTTCTCTTCTTCTTCAGCTTTCTGCTACCTTTCGTCTTCAGCTTCCTTTTGCTGCTGGGATTCCTCAGCCTCTTTCTGTAGCCTCTCACTTTTTGCTTCTTGCTGCAATCTGACAACTTCGGCCTCTTGCAGCAACCTCGCTTCCTCAGCTTCCTGCCGTGCCCTTGCTTCCTCTCTTAACCTTTGTTCTTCTTGGGCTCGGGCATCATCAGCTTCTTTCTCCTCCTGTTGGCTGGCCTTCTGGGCCTTGGTAGAGCTAGAACTTGCTCCACTGCCTGGGCGACAGATCCGTAGCTCAGCCATGTTGCCAATGCCTCTGAATGCTTCTTCCTCGGCATCATGATAGTGAGCGTACTCAAAATGAGCATAAATTTCTTTACAATGCTCGGCAACTTTTCCCTTCCTGTCATTCATATGGAAGATTACCTCGCCGAAGTGGAAGGCTTTTAGCTCCTGGACAAACTCCTCGGATGAGGCTACCCCTGGAAATTTGTAAGCCCCTATGCAGAAAGGTAGAGGGGGAAAAGAAGCCTTATGCTATTTGTTAAGTACTGCTCCAATTCCATCCAGGAAAATTTGTCTTACTGCCTCTTTAAGGACCACATAGTCAGTGGCATACCTCGGCAAAATATATGGAGCTTTAGTCCCTCCAAACATTCTGAGGTAGGTGCCTTGCTCTGAAAAATAAAAATCCCCGTAATTTTCAAGGACTTCCATAGCATTCTCCGACAGGCAGTTGGGTTCCTCTTTGAATATCTGCTCATATAGGGGCATGATGAACCCCTCACAGATGAGCTTATAGCTGGGTTTGTAATTCTGAGCCCACAACATCTTGAAAGCGATATAAACCGGGGTGTTGGCCTTATCCCATGTGCAGCCCAATTTGGGAAAAGATAACTTGGCCAAAACACAATCAATAAGATATGAGGACATGTAAAATTCTGCCTTCTTTAAGGCCAGTCCTTCTCTTGCAGCAACTACCATTGAGGCCAAACTGTCTGACAGGAGAATTGCCCAGTCAAACACAGTTCCTTTAAATGCCACGAAGTGGATTATGGGAACCCACTGAATCTTGTACACGGTGCCATCGGGCATGCCGAAGATTCTGCACAACATCAAGGCAATCAGCCTGAAAGGGGGTCTTAAATTCTGGACATCATATTCATCATTACCTTTCTTTCTTAAATGCTTGCCTGCGACCAGTAATTTTTTGGCCATTTCAATGTTGTTCATCTGGCCCAGCCATTCATCAGTCAGAGCTTGTTGGGTGCGGGGAAATTTATAGGCCGCGGCCAGGTATGCTGGGTGAAATGAGGCAATGGCTATCTTCCCGCTGTCATGAATTACTCTTGTTTCCTTATCGGTATGTTGGAGTATCCACCCGATTACTTCAGAACATGGGAACAGTTCAAGGCGGGTAGAAGCCCTGGATATGCCTGAAGTCCTGATATTGAGATAAATCTGCTCTTCTTCTAGCAACATATCCGGGATATCTTGGTCTCGGATCATCCTATAGATGTCCCCCCATCGGATTTCAGGAGGAATACCGGTGGTGCACCTGGTATCTTGGTACGTAGTCTCAGTCCTAAGTGGTGTTGGATGTGGTTCCGTCATTTTAGCCTTCTTCCTACCACCTTTTGGCATTTTGACTTATCCCTGTTGGCAACCAAATACAAGTCATCATAAAAAATGTGCAACATGCTGAAAGGTTTTAACAAAGAGCAGCACCAATCTAACATGCCAATGAGATAAATAAATTGTGAAGCTGCATGTTGGGAAGCAAAATCCACTATTCCAAACGAGAGATTTAGTTGTAGAGACTTGATTCTTTTAAAGGGACGGGTTTGGAATGCTCCCGAAAGGACAAGTATGTTGCGGAAACAACCTTCTCTCGGTCTAGCTCTAGGAGGGATGATATTCTTCGTCATTGTGTTTTTACTGGTTAGTGGAGGGTGAGTTTGGGGTGAAACAACCCTATGGCGAAATAAGGGGCCGCTTTCCTATTTATGAACAGGCGAGGGCTTCGACCGCTATGGTTATTTAAGGCACTCGACGAGGCATTCTACGGTAGGCTTGAAACTTGAACAGGGGTGACGATGCCGGAAAAAGGTCGGGTGGCTATAGTTTTGGTTTTCGGCTGGCAGAACGAGAAACCCATGAGGCCTCGGTGGTTTTAAGGACGAAATAACAAACTATGCAACCCGTGCCTATCAGCCACGTCTTAGACGAAACAAAAAACGGAAAGGTAATCTAATGTGTAAATAAGACAAAATTAACGGTTAGAAATCCTACCTGGCAACGCGGAGGTGGCTGAATGATGTGGGCGCGGACGAACGAGCTGAGCTGGAGCGGTCTGACGCGGCGTTCCACGGCGTTTGTTAATCGAAAAATAGCAATGTGGTTGGCCCAAACCCCACCGTTTATTTAAACGAGTTGGGCACGTGCGGGGTTGAAATGTGGTGGGTGGCGCATTTAAAACGAGCTTTAAATATGTGTACGTTGTGGTCATATCGAGCCGCCTCGGTGTCCATGCGCGACCGCCATCCGCGGGATGAACTCGTGGATTTCACCCGCCATTCGGAAGATTATGTTGAACTCCTTCGACGTTTCGGGAGCAATCGATGAATCCTTCCGCAGTTTTTCAACAAGAGATAAGTCGATCGCTTCCGCCATTGCGGAACCATTCCGCGAAGGTTCTCCGCCGTTTCGAAAGGTATTGGCGAACGGCTTCCGCAATGTGAACGTCTACGTCTTTTGGCGGGCTTTCGGGACGATAACGTGAAAGCTTCCGAAATTGCGGAAGGCTTTTGCAAATAGCTTCCGCAGTTTCGGAAGGCTTCCGTGGATGCTTCCGCAAAAGGCTCCCGCAACTTGAAAGTTTTCTAAGTCTCAGCGTGGTTTCGAAAAAATATGGTGAAGGTTTCCGCAAAAGACTCCCGCAATTTCGGAAAGATAAACTGAACGGTTCCGCAAACTTTTCTCGTCGGGGTTGCAGAAAGATAACGCGAAGGCTTCCGCAGTTGCGGAAGGCTTTCTTGAATTCTTCCGCCGTTTCGGAAGGAATTTGTCAATAGATTCTGTAACCTTTTAAACGGTAATTTCTAAATCTTTTCGGGAGACTTATGCAAACGGTTCCCGCCGTTTCGGGAGAAAAAGTTGAATGGTTCCGCGGGGCTTTCTTCAATCGTTCCGCAAATTTTCGAAAAGTTTCTAAGTCCCTTTTCGGGAAGCTTATACAAATGGCTTCCGCCGTTTCGGGAGGAAAACCCGAATCCTTCCGCAACTGCGGGGCTTTCTCGAATTCCTCCGCCGCAGCTTTTCAATGATAATTTCTAAGTTTTAGGCTCGAAAACTTCTGCAACTGCGGGGAATAAGTATGAAAAGCTCCGCATCTTCGGGAAGCTTCCAGGAATTCTGTCCTTCGGAAGGAAACTTGGGAAGGCTCATGGCATGATTTTCTGATGAAAAACCAAGTTAAAAGCTGGAAATGGCCTCTTAAGGCAGTCTTTCTAAAAAAAATAAAAGGATGGGCCCCAATATGTACAAAATTTTGGGGGGGAATGTTGCTGCAACAACAATTGGCGAGTCGCTAGCGAACACAGATCTCTGAAAAATTCCTCTCCATGGTCCGACACCTTATCAAAGACATCCATCTTATGTGCAACATTCAGCTGAGCATCTAAATTTCAGTGAGGGAAGAAAGCACTTTACCTGCCAGCCATTAGGGACAGAGGAGCTTTGACAGAGACATCTTTAAAACTCTCAAAGGGCCAACATATGAGATTCATTTTAGAAGGGTCATCTTTCAGATGGCTACTGCCGTCGGACTCCACAGGATTTGCAACACTTTCTCATGGACATTATTGCTCTTGTTCCTCATTCCCATGCCGCTTGCATCCTTTTGGATGTTTGCACTTTGGACAGCTTAGCTGTTTGAGCCTTCCAAAGATATTTTCTTTGGACATGATCTTTGATCTAGGCTCCTCAATCCATAATGTCCTTTTGTGTGAGTTAGAGATTTTATTGATTTGATCCAGCCTCACGGATGGAGAGGAGCCCATTTTGGGCTGAGCCTTTTGGACAACCTTCTTGATTTTACATGTCCTTTGCTTTTGTCTCAGCCATGCTTTAATTGAGGCGAGAATCCTTGAAAAACAGACCCTTGAATATAAGCCATTTTGACTGTTAGATTCGCAGCATGGAGTCATTCCAATACCCTATGTCCTCGAGATGTGCTACTTTCCATGGGTCCAACTTCGATAGCCTTCTTGAA
Organism: Larix kaempferi; assembly: GCA_027924585.1. Classification (NCBI taxonomy): domain Eukaryota; kingdom Viridiplantae; phylum Streptophyta; class Pinopsida; order Pinales; family Pinaceae; genus Larix; species Larix kaempferi. The sequence goes on from BSBM01000368.1 coordinate 2,868,347, forward strand.
ATGCCTTTAAGTGTGAGAGTGGGTGGAGCCCAGAGATAGTGATGAAGATGGTCATGGGTCTCTGCTATTTAAACAGGATTAGTGTGACTAGCAGAGTAGGCTTCCTTCTTTCTAAAAATTTTAGCGAGAGCACAATACACAGATAGACTTTATCCGAGCATAGTTCCGGACTCATGGGTTGTGAGATTTCTTTGAGAGACCTATCCTTGACGAGAACCTCAACCATAAGGGATTTCAGAAAACAAACTTGTTGCAAAGGTTCACATGACAATAAAAGAAACAAAATGGGCGAAAATAAAGCAAATAAAGGCTAAAGCAACAATAAAAGAAAACTTTATTTATGTACAGGAAGTCTCAACGAGACTATGCAAAGTATTGTTTCAGGGCGAGGCCATTGAGAGGAAGGGTTACTTCTTCTCCCTCGAGATTTGTCAATTTATAAGTGGATGGGCCTAATTTTGCCGAAATTTGGTACGGGCCTACCCATAGATGTTGGAATTTCGTATGCATTCCTTTACCTTCATGATTATGGTCCCATTTCAGGACTAAGTCCCCAACTTCAAAACTTCTTTTACCGGACTTCCTCTTGTCGAACCATCTCTTAACTATGTCTTGGTGTTGATGGAATCGATCTTTAGCTTTATGTCGGGCTTCTTCAAGTTGAAGCAGGGTATTGATCCTGGATTGTAAGGCTTGGCTACCTAACCCTCGAGAGGCTTAGGATAACTGCAGGGATGGGAGCAACATGTTTGGGGGAAGGATGGCTTCCCTGCCATAGACAAGAGTGAAAGGGGAAACCCCTAATGCGTTCTTTGGAGTCACCCTATCTGCCCACAAGGCGTTGGGGAGGGCTATATGCCAACTCCTCTGGTTTTCTATCACAGTCTTCTTAAGAATCCGAATCAGATTCTTGTTTGAGGATTCAGCTAATCCGTTCCCTTGAGGATAATAATTCGCTGAATAATGCAACTTAATTCCCCATTCATAAACAAATTCATTTATCTTGCAAGACGAAAAATAAGTAGCATTATCAAAAACAAGGGAAATTGGAACCCCAAACCTGGTTATGATGTTCTATTTCAAGAAGCTGATGACTGAGTCTTCATTGATCCTGCGCAACGGGATGGCTTTCGTCCATCTAGTGAAGTAGTTGGTGGCCGTCAGGATGTATCGATATTGTAAAGAAGAATTTGGATTTATTTCTCCGATAGCATCTATACCCCACTGCTCAAAAGGCTCAGAGATGATAACTGGCTGCAATGGTCCTGCTGCCTTAGGTAACTTCCATCACAGTTTCATGCATACGTGTGGGTATCTCGGAACAGAGTGGGCCAATAATATCCGGCTCTCAGTATCTTGTGTGTTGTGGTCTCTCCTGAATAATGTCCACCTACGGGGCCATCATGCAATTCTTTAACAACTTTACTTGCATCTTCCTTTTCTAGACATCTAAGGAAAACTCCATCATAATTATTCCTGAAAAGTATCCCATCAATGATTTGATAGGGTGCTGATCTCAAGCAGAGTGCCCTTCTTTGCTTAGAGTTCCAGTGCTCAGGTAGGTATCCTTGCTGTAAATAGTGCACCAGATCTCTATACCATGACTGGGGAGCTGAGAAGATAGGACATACTTCAACCGAGTTTAGCTCAGCTTCATTCTTCCAATGTTGCTCTTCATCAGTTGAGTTTCCTGCAAGTAATTTGCACAGGCCTTTCCCTTTGATGATCGTGGCTGGTTTAAATTCTAAATCATATTCCTGCAGAGCTGTAACCCAGTTCCTCCTCCTTTCTCCTAGTTCCTTTTGAACGAAAAGGGATCTAACAGCTGGGTGGGGAACTATAACTTTAGTCCTGTTCTTAAGAATGTATGGCCTAAACTGCTTGATTGCTTTGAAGACCGCATATGCATGTTTGTCAACCATGGGATAGTTCAGCTCGACCCCCTGCAGACCAGTGCTCATGAACGAAATCGGGTATTCATTTCCTAACTCCACCTTTTGGGTAAGTACCGCAGCAAGAGAATCATCCGAAGCAAAGGTGTATAGGATAAAATCCTTGTCAAAATCCGGGCTTCTCAAGGAAGGAGCCTTAGCTATAGCTGCCTTGATGTCTCTAAATGCGTCATTTTCCAAATCTGTCCACTTGAATTGTATGCTTTGTTTAACCATCTGTTGCAATGGCTTAACAATTTGTGCGAAATCCGGAACAAATCTACGGACAAAATTGATAGTGCCCATAAAGGACTTGTTATCACATTTATAGTAGCCGGGCTACCATACATTATTTTTCTGATGCCAGTACACTATTCAGCCAGTTCCCCTACATTTGAGATGCTGAGATGAGCATCTATATTGGATCACTATCAGATTGTGGACAACAGTTATATTCCCCATGCCATGACTGAGTCTCGGGACACTCAGAGAGATGACCGATGTAGCCATTATACCATTGGTACAGAGCAGCCAGTAGTGCCCAGAGTTACAGCAACAGTTTCAGAGGACAGAGGATGGTACAGGTTGATGAGCATTCATGTATATGACTCAGCAAGTATATTATGGTGTTATGGTTAAATTGCTTTTATACTTATTCTTATAGCATGTCTTAGCACTTAGTGTCATGATCTGGCGATCATATAGATATGTGGACCTGGTTGATCTATTATATATATTATATTATCCCTACTCAGACTTAGAAGTTCACTATTCATACTCATTGGTATGTACCCTCCTTAGGGAGAATAGAGGTGATCATTCCACCATACTTTGGCTTGCTAGTGTTGGCTCCATCATTTCATTGTCTTCATCCATCCATGACCTACCGTTTAGATTATCACCCTGACTTACTACTTGACTAGTGGCATGGAGGACTTTTCCCCACTGTAGCCTCTGTATTGGATGAGCTTCCCTGTTTATTGTGTCTCGGCTCTGAGTTGGTGACAAAACTTACCTATGGTGAGTTGGAGTTCCTTGGAATTCCCCCTAGTCACTAAAGTTGTGTTGGCTAAACCTGAAACTTTTAGTGCTGCCATGAATACAAAATCTGGAAAAAATAAAATCATATATCTTGTATGAAAAGCCCATTCATGCAATGTGTTTCTAAACACACATGAATGAAAGGCATGCCAAATGAAAATGGCCATGAAAATAAAATGTTATATCTTGTGGAAAATAAATACCTAGGTAAACAAGCTGTCCATGACACACCTAGAAGTGCTCAGGTAAACAAGTGCCTTAAAAACACACTTGCAGCAGAAAGCCTAAAAAAAAAATGTAAATCTATGCAATGTGTTTGTAAACACACATAGATCAAGGCTATGGAAACTTCAGGCCCAAAAAGCAATGGAACTTAAATGCTATATCTAAACAATTGCTGGCCTTATTTGTATTATGGATTGTGCGCATCTGTGAAGGTGAATAAACCCTCTTTAAACAACTCATCCATTTGTGAGACACCGCCATTCCCTGTGTTATTGCTCATTCAGTATATACTATGGTGTATTCCCTTTCCCTTGCCAAAGTGTCACAAAGTCAAGACAGTTGAGTCATCCCTTAGCCTAGCCAATTAATTTAGCCTTCACCCTTCACTAGCAAATTGATCACAACTATGAAGTGAGTATGATCCTGAAAGTCTAGTCTGAGTAATAATAATAATTAACGACACTATGTATTTGGATGTAGATCGCCAGTTATGATCATTATGTGTTATAATTGCTATTTGAATAAGTTGTAGAGCATGTATTAACCTTGACACTTTGCAGCAGCCTTGGATGATGGTCTGAGTTATATTTGGTCTTGGTTAGACCTAGTTTGACCATGGAGGACCATGGGACATGAGATGTTAGACCTTATGATGATATGGATAGATGATATATGGTCTATGTACACATACATGATGATTCTATGCAGCAGCTACAGGGTTATGATGATGATTCTTGGGTTACAGCAGTGTTTTGATCATTTACAGAGCATTATTATTGGCCTTGTTCCGGTATATTGGATATTTATTTTGATCATGCAAAGACTCATATGGTGTATGAGTACACATCTTTGATAGATTTGGACCTTCTGAGTCCAATGGGACAGTTTGTTTTCAGTTCCGGGCACTTACAGTGATGATTGAGCCTCAGTAGGCTGTCCCAGTGCAGTTTTGGTCTGTTGGAGGCCCTGTCGGAGCAGATGTGGTTTTTATCCGGATGACCTAGGGCGCTGATGATGGAGGGGGTGGTCCAGCCACTTATTTTTACCATATTACCCCCCTCCCGGACACACTGGTGCCCTCACCTTGACAGCGCCAGCACTCCAGGAGGTTGTTTGGGGCAGTTTCACGCTTCCCTAGGCATTTCAGGATTGGTAGAAATGGCTATTGAGGAAATCGATTTGGGCTACTGAGGCAAAGTTATGGCATGGGATGATCAGTGATGATAGATCGGGGTCTTCCACACCTTCTCCAGCAGTTTCAGCTTCATCGGGGCCCGCATCCATCACTTATGGCACTTTCTGTGGATTTCTGAGGTCTTTTGAGGACCACGACTTGACTATGGAGGCACGATTTGGTACATTCATGATTATTTATTGGTTATTGTGCTATGGGGATTGACCAAGGAGGGATAAAATTACCCCTTGGACCCACCATAAGCCTCTTATGATATTATGTCATCATGATTTGGTGGGATTCCCCTCTTCTAGGGCGATTTTGTCCACTCACATGATATTTTATGTGTGATCCATGTATTTTATTGTTGAGCTCATCTCAACCATTGATTAGACATTTGTATCTTTTAATCTTAGCCACTCATTCAAAAAGTGGTTAGGGTTTTGGTGCCTCTCCTTCCTATTTAAAGGAGAGAGCTTCTCATTGTAAGGGGTCTTTGGCTCTTGGATTATTGGTATAGAAAAATATTCTTGTGGAAATTCTTGTGGTCTCCTTTGCATCTGGTGTTCTTAGATGGTGATTGGAAAGTCTATTGCAACCTAGCATTTGGAAATTGTGGTAAGATCTATCTTTTTTTTGGAAATCATTGTTTGTCTACAGGAGGGCGACTTCAACAAGGGCGATTTTGCAAGGCTTCTTCAAATCGACTTTCTTGGCATTCGCTTGTATCAGGGAGTTATCATTAGCTTCATTGTGATCTATGCTATCTTTCTGTTACTTCTCTTGTGGCATTAGTCTTATCTCTTGATGCATCAAATCTGATATTGTTGACGTTTGTTGTGCAGGAGAGAGGGCGCATTGGCTTCTTGGATCAAATCGACTTGCATAGAGTACTACCACAAAGCTTCTCAAATTGATCGGGTTTGCATAGATCATCATCATCAAGGCATCTACAAGGTTACCCAGGTAAGATCCACAGGTTTGTTTCTCTTTCCTTTATCCAATCCATTGACATAGCTTATAAATTGTTAAAACCCTAAATATCTTAAAACCCCCATTTTACATTTTCTCAGATCTACTTAGATCTAGTGGGTTGTTGGGCATAATATTGAAAACCCACCTCTATAGCATCCACGGCATCCCGGATCTATAGTTTGGTGAGGATTGGCTTCCGTTTGACCCCCCTCCCATGCCAACTTAGCTCCTCCCAAGCAAAGCGCACTTCCTAGTTTGAGCAAGTTGACCTAGATCTAGTACATGGGTGTTTGAGATCCCGCTTGATCCATAATCTACACATCAAATAACATACACCCAGATTGTTACTTTTCTGAAATTCACCTTGTGGGCCCTATTCCACATTTTAAGGGATTTAATCCCCATTTTGGACCACTTGGTGTACTTAAACTCAGATCTAGAAAGATCTAACCGTCGGATTGCCGTGAAATTATAGATCCATACTCCTACTTGACCAACCTACCCGGATCTAAAGTTTGGATGCCATCCGACTTGTCTTGACCCCATTTACCCCGCTTTTAGGCCTCCTTGGGTAAAGTCGCACCACCTTGGAGAAGTGAGTTTGTCCACTTCTAGGACGTGGGTACTTGAGATTCTTGCGGTTTTGGAACGGGAATAATTCAAAACCTAGGTCTAGAGTGTCACTTTGTCAAATCTTGCCTTGGGGACAACATTCCTTGTTTTAAGGGATTGTGGTCCACTTTGGTCAAACCTAGATCTAGACACATTCATCCATCAAGACCTCTATTGCCTAATTGCCCCAAGTACTAGGAGTCCTAAACCACAAGTCAACCCTACTTTGACTCCACTTCCCAATTCCCAAGGCACTGGTTTCTCTCCAAGTTAATTCAACTTTCCTAGATTGTTGGATTGACTTGTGGTTTGACTTTTGCATGGTGAACTAAACCCTTGAAGCTATCATGTATCATGGTCAAGCTTGTCACTTGTACTAGTTAGCCCCAATTTAATCCCTAAACTACCCTGCATTGGACACGGTTCCCAAGGCAGTGAGTTCTTCCAACATTGAACTAGTACACTCATCCTAGATCCCACTCCAAACATTGTAAGTCACTCTCACATCAACTATGAACCAAAGCTATACCTATTGAACCCCTCACTTGGCTTGTGACTTCATCCTTAGGTCTAGGATAAACCATACACCTAACTTCACTTGGAAATACCCTGATTTGGTGTATTGGTTTTGATCTCTCCTGTCGAGAGTAGATCGGGTCTCCCCCTTTGTTGTCTGGGCTAGATAACATAAAGCGAAGGTTGCCTCGACTGGCGTGACAACCATATATTGGAGGTCGAGGTGATCGTGGTTGCACCTTTTGAGTTGCCCTTCCCTATTGCCATCCATGACTGGATACATCCATAGGGGTAACTACAGTTTAGGTGATAACAGGACTGCATAGATTTCTTGTTGTAAGGCATTGGAATCTTATTAATAGCTTGGACTCTTTCTTGATCTATTGACACTCCTCCTTTAGAAATGATATGACTCAAGAGCTTACCTTCAGGAACTGCAAACACACTCTTCTTGGGATTCAGAAAAATACCATATTTCCAACAGCGATCAAAAATATGCTTCAGATGAACAACATGATCTTCCCTTTTCTTTGAAAAGACTGTCACATCATCTAAGTATACAAAAACACATTGCCCACCCAATCCTCGGAAGGCGATATCCATCGCCCTTTGGAATGTAGCTCCTGCATTTATCAGACCAAATGGCATCCTTCTGTATGCGAAAATTCCCCACTTAGTTCGGAAAGTAATCTTGAGGCGATCTTCTTCGGCTACTAATACTTGATTGTAGCCAGAGAAACCATCGAGGAGAGAAAACAGCTCAGATCCTGACACCATTTGAAGGATTTGTTCCATTGAAGGGATGGGGTAGTTGTCTTTATCCGAAGCTCTGTTTAAATTTCTGAAATCTACACATAGCCTTATCTCTCCTAACTTCTTTCTTACGGGAACCAAGTTTGCAACTCACTCAGAATGCCAGACTTTGAAGATTATCTTAGCGTCCAGGAGCTTCTTTAATTCATTTTGAATCAGCGGCTCTAGAGTAGGATGCATCCTTCTTAACTGCTGCTGAAATGGCTTGACGCCCGCTTTCATTGGTATAACATGCTGAATAATGCGGACGTCATATGTCTTCAGATCTTCATAGGTCCATGCAAAAACATCATTGTATTGTTTAAACAATTTGATGAACCTATCTCTTTCTCCTAGTGAACAACATTTGCCCAGGTTGACAAATTTTGGTTCTGCCTCGGTACCCAAATTAACTAACTCATGTTGCATTGATGAGCAGTTAGTTTTGGTATTAGCGGGCCTTTTGAACTTATTTTGAAGATCGAACAGCATTTCGAGGGACCTTACCCCTTTGGGGATGAAACTTCCTTTCTCCTCATCCTTCCTCATCAAATCAGCATCATGTTCCTCTTCATCTATCGCAGCTCCTTGGAAGCTATCTTCGTTCGTTAGAAAGCTGATAATTTGTTCATCATCATCGAAGACTCTGAAGTTTGTGATGTTATCGGGAACGGAAGGCCTGAAAATCAATTCAATTGAGCATTTGTTATTTGACGGCACCAATCTAGAAGCAGATGTTGCTAACAAATCAGCAGTAGAATTTTGCAACCTAGGAATAGATTTTATATTGAAAGCGTCAAAATGCATAATTAAATGCCATACCTCAGCCTGATAACCCTTCAAATGAGGTGAGAGACAATGAATGGTGTCCCTTACCTGTCTTACAACTATCTCGGAGTCACCAAAGACCTTCAGGTACTTAACATTTAAATCAATGGCCTTCTTTAATCCATGCACTAAAGCTTCATACTCAGCGGTATTATTAGTACAATTGAATTCTAATCTACAGGACAAAAAATACTTGTTTCTTTTTGGATCCATTAGAACACAACCGGCTCCAGATCCTTCCAGAGTCTTAGAACCATCAAAGTATAATGTCCAGAAAATATCTTTAGATTCAACTAAGTTAGTCTCTCTGTGATCTAAATCAGTAACTAAACTAACTATGTTACAATCAACATCATCAGTCCGAGAGAAATGAAGGAGATCGGACTGTTTATCTGATTCATGGCTAATGGCTTCAGACTGATAATTACCCGGATCTATTTCTAAGAAATAATTCCCCAGAACCGAGGATGAGAAAGCTACAGCCTCATTTTTTTCTTCTAACTGCGTTACGTTTTGCTTCATATGTGGTTCTCTCAGGGCTTTAATCTGATTCTGCCTGTTCTGATAAGGCAACCACAGATGAGACCAATCAGTAGCAAAGTAGCCACTCAGCTTGGTAGACCAGTCCCTACTTAAAATCAGCCCATAGGCTTCAGGAATATCAACCACCATTATGTCAATGAATTGACAGACTCTAGGGTCGGCTGATAGTCTAATGAGAACATCTTTCATCTCCCCAATTACTTTGACAGCAGTCCTATCTAACTGGATAATTTGGGCTGGAGATGGCACAAGCTGCCCGTTAATTTTTTTACAAATGGATAGTGGCATGACATTTGAAGATGCCCCAGAATCTACCAAACAGTTGTGAACATTGTGGTTGAAAATTTCAAAAGTTAATAGGAAAGGCAATGTTTGAGATTTATATTTCCCACCGATGCTAGCCTCATTAATTTCGGGATCGTCTTGAGAGTCCGTTAATGGAGTGTTGGTCTGGGGTTGTAGAACATGCAGCAGTTTGTCTTGTTGATGGGGCAATCTGCACATGTCAAATATTGACACATTTGCTTTGACCTTCTTGATATCTTCAATAATATCGTATCCTATGTCAGATTCGTTCCCAATTCGAGTTGGCTGATCTGTTTTGCTCGTTGTGACCCTAGGTGGCTGAACTATGGTGTCAGCGTTTGACTGCTTGGTCGTTGTTTGGCTAACTTTTGGCTGTGGTGGGATAATTGTTATATGCCTCCTAGCTAGTTCTTTTGAAACTTTATGCTTATGAGGAGCTGCGCTTGGCACAGGATCCGCAATAGGGCCTTTGCTGCGAGTAGCAACGTTTACGGTAGAGGGAGAGCTTTCTATGGGATCATCTTCTGCTAATTCAGTCATAGGTACCAAATCCCATAGCACCATAGTAGTGTCCGGGGTTGGTTCCTCTAATTCAGGGCTTGATTCCTCTGGAGAATCATCTTGGTCTGGAATCTGTGAATCTAGCATTTGGTTCATGACTAAGCTCATGGAATTAATCCATTGCGGACAGCTCTTTTCCGAATGCGGTTCTTGATGAAAAGTGCAGAAATTTTCCATCCCGATTTCATTCAAGTTTAAAACAGGGGAAGTATTCATTGGTGAATGAGTTTGATCACCGTCTTCCCTCCTTTTATAAAATGGCTTGAAAGGTTTCCTAGATGTGCTAGCAGCCTTATCTTTCTTGAGATCTACAATTTTATTAGATAATTTTTGCATCATCTTGACTACATTTTCCATGTCTGTAGATGGCTCTTCTTTACCTCTAGTGAGCAGCAAGGTCTTTTTACTGGCTGCTGGTTTTGGTTCTGCATCTAAGGCATGTTTAGCAATGCTATCAGCTTCTTCTTCTACCTTTCTAGCTTCTTCGAAGTTCTCTATCAGGGTAGTTTTCTTGGACCTTTTTACGAACATTGCTATGGGTCCTTCGAGAGTTGTTGTGTAGTATTCAATCAGAGATTCCTCTGCTGGTTTATTAGCTTCACTGAAATTATTTAAAAGCGTTGTGAATCTTTGATTAAAATCTTGAACCTTTTCTTTCTTTTCCATTCTCATGGATAAGAGTTCTTTCATAAGCGTAGCCACAGTCTTTTGGTTCCCGTATTTCTTTAAAAAACAGTTTTCAAATTCATCCCAACTAGAGATTGAGCTGGGTTGTACGCTAAAGTACCAGGATGATGCTTTTGGCTCGAATGTGTACGGAAACAGCGTGCAGACTACATCTTCATGTTGTACGTTCAAAAGATTCAGAGCCAAGTAGAAACTCTTGAGGTGATCTTCAACTGAAATGGCTTTCCCTGGGTCGAACTTAGGTAAGACCTTTTCTGGATTTTTTGGAAGATTATGGAATGGCCCAGCTAGATTCAGCGCTCCCCTTGCTCTCCAAGCAAGTACAGCCATGTTTGGATGTGGAGAACCTGGCGGAGAATTGTAAGGTGAATTCTGGGGAGTACTCTTTGGAGTGATAAGTTCTTCAAGGTTTTCTTGATGCGAAATATTTTTTGAGTTTTCAAGATCTGCCTTGTTCAGAGGGTCTGAAATTTCTTCTAAAGTTAAATTCACAAGTTCTTCAAAACTTTGCATAAGAATCGAATCTTGGGTATATTGTGGCTCTTTTCTAGGGATACTTTTCCTAGGGAGAAAATTTACAGCATTTAAACCACCTAGCTGCCTAACGTAGGTGTTATCACACAACTTGTAGTTGCCCCTAGTGGTATCCCATCCGGGACGATAGAGGAGGCAGGCAACTAAAGAGGTGACCCAAGAGATGCCACGGTTCCCAATGCAAGATGGGAGTCACGTCAACCGAGGCGCTCTTCGCTTTAGGTCAAGGTGAACAAGACCAAGGAGGAGACCCTATAACCAATCACGGTTGATTGGACCCAAACAAAAGTTTCTAAGGGTAGGTAAATGATGAGTTACGGAAACCAATGCAAGGCTTAAGTGGACCTAAGAGTTGAGGTATGGCTGAAAGTGGTGTAAGAGATTGTTAGTGTTTCAACCTATGTATGGTTTAGGCCACATGATGGGGTATGATGACTAGGTATAGTACCATATGTTTACACAAGTGGGTTTTATTTTCTTGGGGAGTGTGAAATAGTCTTAAGAGGGCCCACAAGGTGAAGCTAGACTTAATATTGGTACTAGAGGTTAGGTAATGACTAGATCTATAGATCCAAGTTGATTCTAGAAGTACCCATGTGCTAGATCTAGGTTTTGACACAAATCCCAAGGAGTGTGACTTGCTTTGAGGATGACTAGTGCCTTGTTAATTGGGCTAATGGGGTCAAAAAGTATGTCAAAGTGTAGATCGGGACACCAAGAAGCCAAGTCAAGTGGGTTAAATGAGATCTAATGGTTGGATCTTGCTAGATCTAGGTTTTCAATAAATGACCCTAAGTGGACCACAATCCCCTGAAACAAGGAATGCTACCCCCAAGGCAGATCGTCACAAAAAGATACCCTAGACCTAGGTTTCAAGGTATGGCCATTTCAAATCTCCAATAATCCCAAACACCCACTTCCTCAAAGTGGACAAACTCACCTTCCCCAGGTGGTGCGATTTTGTTCAAGGAGGGTTAAAAGGTGGGTTTGGTGGACCAAATCAAGTCCAATGGTCACCAAACTATAGATCCAAGTAGCTAGTACCCCGATCTATGCATGTCCCAAAAATCAAGTCAATCCAAGGGCTAGATATTAGTAGATCTGAGTTTTGAGGTGCCAAGAAATTCAAAAGAGGGTTTTAACCCCTTAAAACATGGAATGATGTCCACAAGGTAGAATTCACCAAAGTAAGAATCTGGGGGTAGGTTATCAAGTGTCTAGATTGCAAATCAAGTGGGATCTCACCTACCCATGTGCTAGATCTAACCAAACAAACCTCTTACTAGGAAGTGCGATTTGGGTTCAAGAGGACTTTTTGCCTTGAGAAGTGTGTCAATTTTAAGCCAATCACCACCAAACTATAGATCCAACTAGGGGTGGACGCTATAGAGGTGGGTTTTCAAAATATTTTCAAAAGCAAGGCTAGATCTAAGTAGATCTAAGAAATATCAAAATTGGGGTTTTAATTAATTATGGTTTTATGACCAATGAAGATAGAATGGATGAAAGAGGCACATACCTTGTAGATCTTACCTCAATTGCTTGTGGCCACCTTGCAAATTGATAGCATTCTCCTATGTGTATATTCAAGAGTGAGATCCAAGAGCTCCAACCAAAACATCCTCCTCCAAGATAGCCAAATCGTCCTCCTCCTACAAGACAAGATCAAAGAAACAAGCCAAGCAAGATGATTATGAAAATGGTAGAAAGATGTAATAGAAAGCATCAACTATGTCACAAAGATACAATAATGATACTCCCTGTCACAAGATCAACCCAAGAGAGACTATGTGGATCCCTCCAACAATAACCCTCAAGAAGTCGCCCTCCTCTCCACCAATTCGACTTTCCTGTAAAAATATTAGTAGAAGCACCAAAATCCACTATGATACATAGAAGAGATACTGTATATTCAATATGCAAGATAATCCACAATGCAAGAGAGATGTGCTCCACAAAAAATTTTCTATTCCAATATTCCAGAGCTCCAAAGGTGAGCTTTACAATGGGGGGTCTTCTCCTTATATAGGATAATAAAGACCAAAACCCTATACCACTCTACAATACCACATCAAATGAGTGGTTGAGATTAAAAGATCTCATCATACAATCAATGGCTAAGATGAACCATAACAATATATCACATGGATCACCCAATATAATAATAGCGCCCCCACTAAATGGTACAAAGAAGGGGTGACGTCATCCACTAGAGAAGAATAGGTGCCAAAATCCACCTCATGATGACTAGGACATGACAATATAAGCACATGGTGGGGCTAGGAGGCATCAATCCTTACTAGCTCATCCCCAAGGCACAATAAAATAATAAAATATGTCCAAGATAATATAAATGATCAAAACTGTCCTCAGAATCCATGACAGTCAAGCAGTAAATGTCCTCCTCTGATCAATGTGGGCATACCCACATGGTGAAAACTCACTGGAACGTAGTGATGCCACCCTGGAAGACCTCTGTGGAGACCAAATGCCAAAACCTTGCCTCAATTGCCCAAATCGATTTCCTCAGTGACCACTTTATCCCATTTTTTAACTGCCTCGGTAACTGTGAAAGTGCCAAAACTGCCTCCTAGGGTACCAGCGCTGTCCATCTGAGCCCACCAGGCTCTCCAGAAGGGGGGGTAAATGGTAAAAACAGGGTAAATGGTAAAAACAAGTGGCTGGACCACCCCCTCCATCATCAGCGCCCTAGGTGAACTGGCCAATCATGGCCCCTGCTGCTCAGGTTGGGAAATCAGCCCCAAATCTGGTCAACAAGTGTAAAACTGCATCAATCACTGTCAGAAGTGCCCGGAACTGAAAGATAAGTGTCTCAATGGATCCAAAAGACCCAAATCCACTAGAAATGTGTACTCATACACCATGGGTTGCCCTAATAGGCCATCCAGCTTTAGGGTCCACCATATATGGACAATGTATAATCTGTTGATCTAAAGTAGTAATAAAACCTGCTGAACTGGATCAATCATCATCTGCATCATATGTCCATCATATGATATCATCATCAAGCATGTGGGACCATCAATCATCATCAAATAGGCATCTATACATTGCCCACATCATCACAGATCCCCATAATATATACAACCAAGGATAAATCACATCAGTGGACTAAGACATGCTTCTCTAATCATTTTCACACCCTAGCTCAAAGTATAAGATCCATTCAGTGGCATTAATCAAGTTAGCATATTCCGTTGTTATATAAAATTACTTGCACAATAGTTCAAATGACAAACTCACCCATCGGACATGGTCAAACTGCTAGTGAAGGATGAAGGCTAGGAACAAGGTTGGCAAAAGGGGTTGACCTATCTAACTCAACTCAAAAATACTTTGGACTGGGAGAAAGGGGAAAGCTACAAACTCTGTGCTGGACAAAAAAACACGGGGGATGGCTGTGTCTCACAAATGGATAAGCTGTTTAGAGAGTGCTTATTCAACTTAGGCATCATGTCTACATCAAGTTGATCCAGGTTCATTGGGATCATTCAATTTTGTTCCATGGCCTTTTTGGCCTACATAACCCTTCGGATTTCAGATGTGCTGAGAAGCACAACTAGTTGCAGCTTGCATCCAGGGCATGTTTTTTCAAATTTTTATAAGGTCAGCAATTGTTTAGATATAGCTTTTAAGAACCATTGCTTTTTGGACCTTTCTTATACTCTTCGAGGAGTATTTTTAGCTGTTCATCGCTCTTGCCCCTTTTTTTGTTTCCATGGGCGAATTTTTTAGTTTCCATAGGTAGAACATGAACTTTCAGTTTTAGCCAACAACATCTCAAGTGACTAGGGGGAGTTCGAGCCAATGCCAAACATCGGGACAACCGACCAGAATGATTTAGGCCTACAATCCAACTCACCAAAGGCAAGTTTTGTCACCAACTCAGAGCCGAGACACTGAATATACAGGGATGCGGTCCAAACACAGAGGTAGAAAAATGGGGAAGTCCTCGGTATCAGAAAGTCAAATGAGACAAGTCAAGGTCTAAAGTCAAATAGGAAGGTCATGTATGGATGGAGTCAAATGAATATGGAGCCTACACTAGCAGACAACTGGTGTCGGGAAAGACCATATCTATGTAAGGTGAAAAACCAGTGGGTTTTGTTAAATGACCTAAATGTGCAAGCAATTGTCCATTTTATGATTTACAGTTCATTTTTGATAGTTTGCCACATCAGGAATAGTATACCAAGCACATGCTGTGATCATGACTAAATCAACAAAATAATAATCCACAATCAGTGATAACATATCCATAGATCATACAACATCATCATAATAATAATCATCATGCATCATCTGAAACACTGCTGAAATACATCTCTAAGCACTGAACTGAAACTGTATGGGATAAAGGGTCACATCAGTCATCAAATCTGAACTCTCAAGGCTCGGCCTTGACACAAGGTCATACATAAATCCGAATAATATACTGCTGATCATGAGTGATCCCAAAATATATGGCCATGCTCTAGAATAATGGAAGCTCTGGAATGTGCAGATATCTGTTGTACAAGAATAGTAGCCCTGCTACTATGGTGTGATAACAGTAGGATCGCGTATGCCTTCTCAAATCCTCTATTTCTGTAAAAGGGACAGCGTATAAAGCTTCTTGAGGCTCAGGATCATAAATGAGGCGTTCTTGATTTAATATTTCAAGATCTGGGCTGTTTGAAATGCTTTCTTTAAGCGGGTTTTCAGTGACATTTACGACCGTGGGAGATTTTCCTCTATCAGCCATGCACTTTCAGGCCCTCCTTCTAGCGCCAAAAACTGTTGTTGTTGCAGCAACAGGAACATTACCATAAAAGTAGGGAAGTTGCCCCTTGCAACAGTTAGAAGTGAGTTGAGGATGTTGCCAAGTGTCAGTTTGCTCTCTACCCCAGTCCATTCCTCCTAGTGGATTAGTGAACACTCATTCAATAGTCTCCTTTGAATGTTTGTCTCCACTTTTATTTATTTATAATGAAATATTCAAAATAATTAATTACAGTCATCCTTGACCCCACTTGATCAATAGTCATAAAACTTTACAATAAAAATAAAACATAATGTTTTATGCGTAACATAAAATGTCTAGAACTTGGGTATGTGACAGCAACAATGAAAGGTAAATGCATATGACGAAATGATAACAAAGAGTAAAAGGTACAAAGACAATGATATTCCCTTAACCAAACGAAGAGAAGAGAGAGAGACAAGGAGAGTCTCCTCATCCATTGCGCCTTCCTTCCAATTCGCCTTCTTCACCTGCAAGTAAAACATGGAAGATAGATGTGCAAAATAACCACCAAGATCCTCAATGCAATGGAAGAATAGTTTCAATTGACATATCCAACACCCAAAACCAGAGCACAAGAGTTTTGCAAAAATATATTTTATTCCAGAAGCCAAGAGCCAAAAGTCCCTTTACAATGAGGGCGGTCTCTTATATAAAAAGCAATGGGAGAGACCAAAACCCTAACCACCTTTTTAATGAGTGGTTGAGATCAAAAGATACATAAGTTATAATCAACAATTGAAATGAGATTAACATAAATTACATGGATCAACTCAAAAATATAAGAGGGCGTCTTAGCTAAATCGCCCTAGGGAAATGTACCACCCAAAAAGTGACTTTAAGTCACAACATAAGCTCATGGTGGGTCTAGGAGGTGAAATATTCCTCCTAGTGTGTCCCCATGGCACAATATCAAGATATAATATCATCAAAGTACAATAATGTGACCACAAAGCCAAATCGTGGCCCCTCAGAGACACCATAAAATCATCAAAATAACCCCGGAGAGTGTGTGTGGGCCCCACTGAATGATGCAATTGCTCTGGAAGGTGTGGGAGACATCACATACATCATCACAATCAACCTCATGCCATTTCCTTGCCTCAGTAGCCCAAATCGAATTCCTTTGTAGCCATTTTACCATTTTTTATTTCTCTGTAAATCACTTGTAAAAGATAAAAATGCTTGTAGCTCACTACTGGGTCATCCGAGGCCAAATCTAACTGCACCAAAATGTCTGGGCGAATGGAAATATGGTAAAAACAAGTGGTTGGACCCCATACTCCCTCTGTAGCGCCCTAGGTGAACCAAATAGAAAACCAAACTGCTATGCCAGGCCATTTTTAATGGCAAATCTGCACCAGAATGATAAACTAAAGAATACCTCAACTGAAACTGCCTGAAACTGTAAAATAGTATCTCAATGGACTCAGAAGATCCAAATGCACTAAAGATGCATACTCATACACCATGTGGATTACTGAATAATCATATATTATCATAACCATGCCCGGACAGATTAAAAATAATAATAATAATCTGTAAATTATCAAAATCATAAAATCATCACAAATCATCAGCTGAAACATGTAACTGTTGCATGGAACCACCTAGTGGGCAATGAAAGACCATATGTCATCAATCTCTAACATCATTGGTATAATATATTTCATGTCTTGTGGTTGACTTGGTCAAATTGGGTTTGAATAGGTCAAACTGACCAATAATATGACCCAGGCTAAAACATCACAATGTTGCAAGTGTAATTGGATATGACATGCTTCATAAGTTATTCAAATAGCGAGACTATAAACACAAAGTAGCATTTCACTGGTGGTTTAAAACAAGATATTCAATGTAAACTTTATAAATAATAAATAATAATAATAGCTCAGAATAGAACCTCAAGAATATATTCACTTCATGATTATGGTCAATTTGCTAGTAGTGGGTGAAGATGGATGGATGGAAGGCAAGGCTAAGGGATGACTGTACTAACTTAACACCATGATACTTTGGATGTATGGACACTCAAGCGTATGTCGGATAAAAATAATACAGGGGATGACAATGTCTCACAAATGGGATAAGTTGTTTGGAAAGTGCTTATTCAACCTTGGCAGAAGTCTACAACTCACATCCAAGTTGACTCGGCTCTGTGAGGATCTTTTCTAGAGCCGCCATGACTAAGTGTCCGGCAAACCGTAACTCGAGACTCTAGAGGATACTTAAAATTAGTTGTCCCTTACTCATCTCATATCACGGCCCATAGGCTCCATGAGGAATAAATCATTACATTCTAAGGCAAGCAGTCATTGGATATAGCATATATTTAACCACTGCTTTTTGGGTCTTTCATTCATTTAATTTCATTGACCAGCAATCTTTGGATTTAGCATACATTTAACCATTGATTTTATTAAGCCTTTCATTTCCCTTCATTGGGGAGTTTACATTTCATTCATTTCCATAGCCCTTCTTTCATTGTGTTTAGAAACACAGGTTTTGAATTTCATTTCAATGGGCTTTCACAATAGATATACAATAGTTTTCAAAGACATGTAATGATGGTAGTCCTATCTGCTTCAGGTTTTAGCCAACACAACTTACACAACTCAAAGTCGAGGCACAACTAAACAGGGATGCTATCCAAAATAGAGGCAAGAGTGAGGGAATCCTCCATATCATAGGCTAAGGTGTAAGTCAGGGAAACAATGAGACTGGATGGTGACGAATGGATGAGGAAAGTGAAAGGTTGTGCCAACACTAGCAAGCCATCATATCATAGGCTAAGGTGTAAGTCAAGGAAACAATGAGACTGGATGGTGACGAATGGATGAGGAAAGTGAAAGCTTGTGCCAACACTAGCAAGCCATACACTGGTGGGAATGATCACCTCCATTCTCCTAGGGAGGGTGAAACAAATGAGTATAGACAAGAACTTCATATATTCTAAGCAAGCAGGACTATATAGATATAAGTTAACAACCATGTCCATAATATATAAATAGACCGCCAGGTCATGACCACTAAGTGTTAAAATCAAGCTACAAGAATAATCAACAAAGCAACGATAAACCAATACACAACCATATACCAGCCTGGTCATATACCTGTACCAACTACCTGAACCATCATCTATCAACTAGAAACCTACTGCTGCATACTGTTTTGTATGGCATAAATGGCTACATCGGTCATCAAATCTGAGTTCTTGAGACTCAGTCATGGCATAGGGATGAATAAACTGCTAATGGGCTGCTATGAAATCATAAGTGATCCTGGAATGAATACTCATATGATGCTGATCTCAAGCATCTCAGTGTAAAGGACTTGCTGAAAAAAGGACTGGAATCTAATCTGAAGATATGGTAGCCCCAGCTACTATAAATGTGATAACAAGCCCTTGGCAACGGGGGGTCTGACCACCCGCACTACCCGTAAAGGCTTTTAGAGAGATGTTTTTTTTGTTATGTTATGAGATGGGTGGCATTATTCATGGTGAGGTGAGATGGTTATGATCACCTGTGTTCTTGGTTCTATAGTACACATGATGTGATGCAATAATTGCACTTGATTATGAAGTGATGCGTAATGTACATGGACTTGTTTCGTGATGATTAATTATTGATTATATGAATGTGAGTGGAAATGTTACAGGAATTCCACTCTAGGGCCTTCAAGGCCAGGTCATTGTAGAAACCACGATCTTGTGGGAGCCCATAACCATGAGGGAGTTATGGGTTGGAAACAAACTCACTCGGTAATACCTTGCCGACAATTCCTTTGCTTTGTACAGTTGCCGAAAGTCCATGTCTTGACGTATTTTACCAAGGGGGGAGGTATATGGAGAAGAACTTTTGATGCCTGGTGTTGATTTCCTGGTGGGATTTGTAGATGGAGTTTTGGGCCATCCTTACGAGATGCCTAGTGTGCATGGTTTAGTGCACTGGACCAGATGCTTGGTACCCTCAAAATGAGGCCTAGGGGGCATAGAGCCCAGTTAAGGCCAAAAGGCCTTAAGCCTTAGATTGATGCCAGAAGTTAAGGTTATAGCGAGAATTATACTCACACCTTCTAGAATCTATGATGAGACTTATGATGCCTGCTGCGATCACACCATGATGGGAAACCCTTATACTAGTTGCAGTAGAGGGCTTGTGCCATGGTGAGCGAGACCATCTGGAGTATTGGGGGTGTTCAAAGGTTGATCGGATGGTATGATTATAGGAGAGGGTGTGTAAGAGAGGAAGTAAAAGTGTTATGGTTAGAAAACTTGTAACAATAACTTCGAGATGAAGTTCCTTGAAGGGGGGGAGTAAGTAACACCCATCTATCACATATTGCATTAGTGCTACAGGGCATGTCGGAGCTATAGTGTAGGCAGGGGACATACTCATGATGGCCACACTAATAGGTCCTATCCCTACACAATAGTATTATATTGTGTAGGTTTATATGTATAGTATTTAAAGGGCATGGGGTTCATAAAAAAATAAATGCATAACTTAACAAATTAAACTAAATTAACCAAGGTTTAGGTTGAAGAATGGGGTGATGAAGGAAAATAATAAAATATGTAATTATGTTATATTTTATTTATTAAGTGTAATTTGCATGGGTATTATTGCATGTGGACATGTGTCCATCCTGAGTAAGCTTGTAAAAGCTAAAATGGGAGGAAGGAGAAGGGGAAGGGTTCATCTTGGGTGAATGAGTTTAGGTGTTTGGGGGAGATGGAGGTTTGGAGGTTGTGGGTTGATTCCTAATGATGAAAATATGGGTTAGATTAGTATTGTTCAGTGAGGGCTCGAGCGCTCTCATTCTATGACTGAGGGATTGGTTGGGAGGAGAGCGGTCCCCAATTTGTGGTTCCATGATGTCCTTCTACTTCAGTCAACCAGACGGTCATCAATGCAATTGCAAGTCCTCCTCATGTGCAATTGTAAGTCCTCATTGCCGGTTCAGGTAGGTACTCATGATTTCCCTTCTCATTATTTATTTGGAATATTGAACAAATGTAGACATTTTGGGTCTCGTGTAATTATGTTGGTGAATATTCAATCTTGCATAAATACTTGTATTGTGACTACTCTATTATGACCGTTAAATTGAATGTTATTGTTGCATATAAATAATAATAATTGTAAGTTAGCAAATTGTATAGCACTCTCAAAGAAAATATACTCCCTAATTATTAATTAGAGTGCTACAACATCCTTGTTAGCCTAGCAAAATGGTCTTGTCTCAAAAAATCTATTATCATTTTTAACACTACTATCACCTTAGGGAGTGGAAATGGAGTCAAAGGATCCCCAAAGGTTTTCCCCTAGAGGTGTATCCAAAGGTAATAACCCTCCTCCTAGTATTGTATTTTTTTATTCTAAATATGATAGTTTATGCAATTAATTTAGGGAGGGCATCATTATGGGTTACTTTGTCTAGTGGGTACTACCTGAGGCGCTCATATCCAAAATTAGAGCCACATGAATGGCATTGCAACCATACCCGCAATATAAAAATGGGTTTCTCCCCATTTTAGTTAATTGACCCTACTCATCTGCATGAAACCATACTTAGAGGCCCTTGGATTTGTAAGAATACCTTTTTGGTTTTTTCCAAATGAACCCATGATTTTTCAGTGGACAACACTTCTCAGCAAGCTTTCCTGCTCTAGGTGGACTTTCCCGGCTTCCCTATGTAGTTTTGAACAACCATGAAGCAGATTGCATTCCCCCGGGGGAAATTTATCTACCATGAGCCTAACAAGTCGTTTTATCCTCCAAAGACCTAAAGCAATTCGCACTATTCTAGCTTGTTAACTAGGTGCACTCCCAATGAGCCTGATACATCAATTTACACAACACTTACTTCCAAACTCAAATCCTAGATCATTGTATTCATGGTTGCCCGCTTATGACCCATGGCAACCTAAAGTTGGCCCTACCCACCTAAACTCCGTTTGCACCCAAATGTTCTATGAAACAAGTGTGGGTGAACATGTCTAGATTAAAGTTGTTCCTAAAAACAAATGTACCAGTGCA
Source organism: Larix kaempferi (assembly GCA_027924585.1). Classification (NCBI taxonomy): domain Eukaryota; kingdom Viridiplantae; phylum Streptophyta; class Pinopsida; order Pinales; family Pinaceae; genus Larix; species Larix kaempferi. The sequence continues at coordinate 2,889,920 of BSBM01000368.1, forward strand.
ACCAAGGCTCCCTCCCTTAATACCAAGGCCCCCAAGGCCATAAATGGTACAATTAGCCATAGTTGGCCACCATCGAAGGTAGCATGTAAATTTCCGTATGCCATGTATTAGGGGAGTGATAATCGAAGAGCATGCTCTCTTCCACTAGTCTTGCACTCACAATAGAAAGTAGTTTATCATGTCGATGGGTAGCCAATGCAAGCTACTCTTGGTGATTTTTCGCTGAACTTGACTTTGCAAGTGATTCCTTTCATGCTCTCTAGGACCTTGGAAATGATGAAGATGCACAATGCTACCGGTTTATAATGAGGGTGACCTCATGGAATGTCTAAGCTCTGAATTACCCTAGAAGAAAATATATTGTGCTCTCGCCTTTGACTTCTCTAGATGGGGCAAACATTTTGTGTTTTACAAGAAGTCAAATTGTAGAGTTTATACTTTGTATTGCCATGTCAATGATTTGGCCAAAGGGTAAATACTTATATTATGATCATTTTGATGGGAAAGGTGTCATTGCTATACTAGTCTCTCAATTTGGCGATGTTGTTACTGACTAGGATTATGACCCATCGTAAAGAATTGCTTGGATTTCATTCAATTTGGAAAACTAATAATTGGTCTTGGTCAACATCTATGCTTTTAAGGGATCGAGAGAGTGCATCTTTTTGGTGTTGGATCATATCGATGAAATCACTAACACCCCTTATATTCTCTATAGAGATTTAAACATCACTGAGTGTGAGGAGGATAAATAAGGGGTTTTGTCAATGTGCCTACTAGTAGAGGGGAAAGAAATTTAGCTAGATCCAAAGGCCCACCATGCACCATATAACCCCAACTAAAGCTAGAGACCTGATTTTTCCAAGACTTGGTTCACTTGGACGAATTTTAGTAAAGGACCATAGTGAATTTACCAAATATTTGATGAGCTCATCTTCCATAACAAAATTCCTTCCATTTTGACTCCTTTGGAGGTCAACGAGTCCATGTTGTTGGCACAACCATTTTATTGGGCCACCAGCCCATCTGATTTACAATCTACTATTGAACTTAATGCATGTAGATACATCATGAATGTTTCCCACCTATAGAGACCAGGTTCTCTAGCCTATATCTACACTATGTGGAACTTCATTCCTTGGCCACACGAGGATAATGGTTTGATACTCCGGTGGAAAGACACCACCTCCATAATGGTTGCATTTATGTTTCCCTGATAATGCCATGCCCTTGATACATCATGAATGTTTCCCACCTATAGAGACCAGGTTCTCTAGCCTATATCTACACTATGTGGAACTTGATTCCTTGGCCACATGGAGATAATGGTTTGATACTTTGGTGGAAAGACACCACCTCCATAATGGTTGCATTTATGCACAGGTATGGCAAGAAAATTTTCTATAATTCATCGTGGTCGAAATAATGTAGTACTAAATTAGTTGAATGATGTCATGAAAGAGTTGCAACGGAGCTCCTAAGATGAAGAAAGGCCAACTCGTGCAATGACAATGTGCCATCTACTTCAAGTGGATGTTGTCCATCAAATGAGAGGCACTCAACTATCGTCATGGCCACATTGGATCAACCCTAGGGACATACCTACAAAAGCCTCATTTAAGGCCTAAGGCATTTGCAATAACGAGGCCAGTAAATCTATTTTTGAATTAAACACCTCTTTGCACCAAATCTCTAATCAAGAGGAAATTGCAGAAGAGGTTATGAAGCATTATAGGATGGTGTTTCAAACCTTGGGCCTCTATATAGGGAGGCAAGAAGCTACCCAAAAATGCCTTGATATTGTTCAGTGCAAAATTACATGAGTGAAGGTTAACAGCCATACCTCTAGACAAGATTTTTACAACCATGCATGAGATGGAAAAGGACAAGGCCCCTGGCCTTGATGGTTTCCCTCGTGAATTTACAAGACCATCTACAAGTTTGTTGGGTTGGATATGTTGTTTGGTTATAATGAGCCTTTTGCAAGCGATCCTTGGGTGTGGGGATTCATAGAGGTCTTAACAAATTTGTTCCTAAGGTAGAGGATCCAAATATTACCAGCATAGATCCATCTTAAAGCCGTATCTATCAAGCACCGAGAGGGATCCAATTTCTTGAGGTGTATTTCTTTTTTTAAATTTAAACTCAAGAAATTTGATCTCTCTTGATTGATAGATCCGGGTTTAAGTTTTAAGTTTTTATTTTATGAACGAACATGGATTTTTTTTAAATACTTTCCATTATTTAATTTATTTTATGAACCAACATGGATTTTTTTTAAGGGATCCAATTTCTTGAGGTGTATTTCTTTTTTTAAATTTAAACTCAAGAAGTTTGATCTCTCTTGATTGATAGATCCGGATTTAAGTTTTAAGTTTTTATTTTATGAATGAACATGGATTTTTTTTAAATACTTTCCATAATTTAATTTATTTTATGAACGAACATGGATTTTTTTTTAATTAATTGCCATAATTTAATTTTTATTTTATGAGCTGACATGAAATTTTTTAATTATTTTGTTAGTAACAAACGTTACATCACACAAGTTATAACATCTCCCCCATACTGGGCTGTAGAGCACCTCGTTTCACTCGGTGCAATTACCAATTGGATAACATGTTTTTGTGAAATTATAACCAAAGCCCTAGCTTTGCTTATCAAACACATTATTCCCAAGATCATTCACACTGAGCAAGTGAACTCATTTGGGGAAGATATAAACTAGATAATATTATCATGGTTTGGGAAGAGATGGAGTGAACCATGTCAACCATCTTCAACATCTTGTTCATAAAAATTGATTTTGAGAAGGCCTACGACAAGGTGGTGTGGCCCTTCATTCTAGCAATTTCAAGCTTTAGGTTTCCGAGTCCATCTATTAGAAATAGCATTGTAATCCTAATTTTGGATGCCTCAACTTGTCTTTCTATTAATAGATGCAAATCAAAGGAGATTGGCTTCTAAAAGACCATAAGATAGGGTGCTCCCTAGTCCCAACTATCTATATTTTGGTAGTTGACGCTCTTAGCTATTTAATTGGCTTTAACGTGACTTGGGTGTAATTCAAGGGATTCATCTCCCCGACCAAGACACTAGGCAATTGATCAAATGGTCATTGTGGATGGACCATGGAATGTTGGACACTTTTTATGTAGTCTTGTGGTCAAGTATTTAATGGGATAAAATGCCATGCTATAGAGAAAGTGAGCAAATATGCCTCATTGTTTGGCATCCCAAAACTGATCGCGCATTCAATCAATTCGGGGCTTCAAACCTTTAGGCATCCACTTTTCCTTCCAAGTATCTCCTAGGGACATCTAGGAGGCGGTTGTACAATGATTAGAGAACAAAATAGACAAGTACAAGTTTCAAATATGCACCAAGATCCTCGCAACAACTTAAGTATATTATTCTTTTTGGTGTGTCCCCTTAAAACACAACGTATTCTCATTTATAAAAAGAATTTTCTCTATGACAAAGGGAAAGGGTTTCACAAAGATAATTAGGAGTCATGCTATGCTTTGCGAAATTTTAATGGTTTGGTTATTATCCAAACCAAGATTCAAGCACACGCGCTTTGTGCCAAGTGGGTGGTTCTGGAGAGCAAGGATTTCAATAAAGTCTTTCTAGGACATCGACTTCAATGAAGGTTGTCATTGGCACGCATTACAAACACTTATGCTCACTCCTTCTCGTGTTAATATCTCTAATACTTTTGTTGTTCAAAGCATTTGGAAACCCCAAGGCATTGTTAAACCCATTCTCCATTGGAAGGAGCCATCCCTCCAATCCACCCTATTTTTCAATGAGCACCGCATTTGGTAGCTACCTCTAGTTTTATTTGAGGGGAATCCCTAAGCCAAGTCATCTTGGGTCTCACCACTACAGCATTTCAAGCATGTCACTCATTTTGCTAATTATCTTTTGGATAGCTCCTCTAAATCTTGGATCCCATGGGCCAAGGACAAGGGAATTTGCTTTGGCCTTTGCTTCTAAATTCATATTGGACTACATTCAAGGGCTCATTCTAGAGACTAGTTTTAAATATTGGCTTCCCAACACCTCAAACTTGATGGCATGATCGACAGTCAAGAAAGGCCACAATGATCTCTAGAGATATTAATTCGACTATGCATTACCAATGGCTTTGTGGGCCAAACCCTTCTTTAAAGACCAGTTCAACAAAGCTCTAGGGGGTTGAAATCAAAGCAAAAAAAATGGTTATTTAGACTTTGAAATATGTGGAAGTGGGGTTTGGAACCTAAAAAATCCTTTGTTGCTTGATTTCAAACTAAGGGAGGTCTTCCATTAGATCAGAGATTATTTAGACTTGTTAGCAATATCTAGAAGCAAGGTTAGAACCTAAAAAAATACTTATTCCCTAATGTCTAGTTGTGTGAGGTTTCACATCGAAGAAAAGATTGCCTTACTTTGGAGTGTCAAACTTGCACCATCCACAATGTCAACGTGTTGAAACCCTTCAACATCTTTTATGATTATTCCCTCTTGCCAAGGCGAGCCTAGGTTGAGTGTGATGCCAACAATATCTCATTGCTTCCATTTCATAGAGCACTACATTGTTACACGAATCCTTGCCTTGGGACACTGGATTCCTATTTGCATGGATGCATACATAGATGAGCTCCACTTTTGGCTTCAAAAGAAAATATGATGTTTTGTTTAATACCAATGTCTTCTCTTGGTGTGGTGATGCACTTATGTGTGCCAACGTGTTAATGCAAATCACAATGCAAACAAAGAAGGTATGGCTTGAAATTAAGCATTTATAGTGGTCATTGGAGTACTACAACAAGACTCCATGCACCATCAAAAAAGTGCCACCTAACTTGCCTAGCACATATGATCCTCATGGCACAATTTGCCCACTAGAGCAACTTGGTTTGTCAATTCTCATCACAGTAGGCCCACCGTCGAGCAAGTCAACAAAAGCATGCGAGGCACAAGTGCAAAGAGCTAGCCCTTGGGCTCATTATGTAATGATGAACGAATCTCAAATTTAGATCTCACCATTTCAAAGGGGCCCAAGTCCCTAAAGCATGCTACTAATGGATGGTACCTATTGATGTTGGACCAATACCTATTGATGTTGACCCTTCAATTTATAGTTGAGGCCCTAAACCAAACAGCCACTACTAGTACCTATTGATGTTGACCCTCCAATTTATGGTTAAGGCCCTAAACCGAACAACCACAACCAATGCCCTCCTTTGACTAGCTTAGTTACTTCTTAGTGCTTATTTGCTCGAGAAGTTTCCCTTTTGTTATATTTTTAGACATTGTGATGCAGATTCTATGTTAGTGGATGTTTTCCTATGTTTTTAGACATTGTGATCTAGATTCTATGTTAGTGGATGTTTTGGCCTAAGTTGATCGATATGTCTTAAGTTTTGGACTTGCTTATGAAAGAATTGGCTTTTTTCTCGTATTAAAGCTAGGTACATATTTGGTTTTATTAATATGTCAAAGGAAGTTTTCATCCAAAACAAAAAACTAACATAATAAAACTACTAGTGCCCGCAATAGATTTGAATGAGAGTTTTTTAATTTTCTTCACAAACCACTTCAAGACATGAAAGTAGCATGTGCTAGAAAAGTGTGGAAATCGCTTTTCACAATGTAAAAGTAGAAAATTCCAATTGTAAAATGGAATGTACATGGAATTCTCAAATTTGCTCCTTGTTTTTAAGAACAAGGAGCAATTGCCTAAATATTATGTCCTTTATAAAAGAAAAAATGATGAATAAAAAAACAAGTGTTTGTCCTAAAATATTATATTCTTGTGTGTTTTCTTGAGGTTGTCTTGTTTTCTTTAACTGCATTTCCATCTTTAGAGCAATAGACGAAGTTTTTCATGGGATCAGAGTGTCAGGGTTTTAGGGTTATGTTTCAAAGTTCTCATTATATGGTGATTCATAATAAAGGTGTTTGGTTTCAATGGAAGTATCCAGGCCAAGGAAAAACAACTAAAGAGAACTAACAAATGGCAAAAACGGTGCAAATTGAGAAATTGAATGGTTACAACTTCACTCTATAGAAAATAATGAAGATGTGTTTACAGATAATCTCAGTTGTTGCCAGTGTATTCAATGGGAGTAGTGAACAGATTTATGGATGATCCAAAAAAAGAACATGGGATGGTTGTTAAAAAAAAATATTCAAGTATTTGCAAAGCACCAAGGATTATGCCTCTTATGTTACAAAAATTATGGCAATGATTTTTTTATTTGCACAGATTTATTGAGACAGATTGTGCTAGAGATGTAGACAAAAGAAAAATCACAAGTGCACATGTATTTATTCTACTTGGAAGAACAGTGACTTGATGGATATGCATGTATTTATTCTACTTGGAAGAACAGTGAGTTGATGAATATGCTGCTGCAACAAAAGCTACTAAAGAAGTTGTTTGGTTTATTAAGATTATGCAACAGCATTGATATCAAACAAGTAGATTGTAAAAAGAATGTGATAGCCAAAGCGTCATTATAATGGCCAAAAGACCCACTCAGAATTCCAAAAGTGTATTGATGTTCAGTATGAAGCTGCACCGGAAATGGAGGAAGTGTGTGAAATTGACAAAGTGCAAATCAAAAGATAATACACCAGATGCACTAACAAAAGTGTGAATGGAGTAAATTCCAATTGTACAATGGAATTTACATGGAATTGTAAAATCTGTTCCATGACTTTACGTTTTGAGAGCCAAAAACAATTGCCTAGAATCTGTATTATATATAAAATAAATAAACAAAGCAAAACAAGAATTTGTCCCAGTTGAAGTTGTTCTGTTGCATTTATTTATCTTGAAACTAATCAAAAACTTTTAAAAGTTACCTTCTTTGTTTATCTTTGCATTTCTTTATATTTTAACTAATCAAAAAACTTTAGCTACCGTTTCGAACTAGGGAACATATTAAAAAAACATCAAAAACCTATCACAAATCGATGCACAAGCTGGCTGCTACTCTTATCAATCTTGAAAATCAGTTGAGCAAAGTCACTCAAGAAATTGATGATTAGTTCACCAAAGTCGCTCAAGAAAATGATGACCAAATAAGAATATAGAGTGAAATGTACTTCAAGCAAGCAAGCTATCAAATCATTGGAATACCACTAGTGATTGATACTCTTAAATGAAGCTCTTGAGTGATGAAATAGAATATGGAACAGAAAACTTACGAGCTTACGGATAAAATTGAAGAACAAAAATATTAGTTTGGACCTGCAACCACATCTTGTCAAAGGCAGTAAAAATTTACGAGCTTAAGGATAAAATTGAAGAATTAAAATATTAGTTTGGACCTGCAAACACATCTTGCCAAGCCACTAAGTCAAAGTATGGCTTTTCAAGATCAGTTGCAAAGAATAGTTAACATATTAGGAACAGAGATTCCACAATTATGGAAACAATTAAAAGAAAAGATTGATGACATAACTCGTAGAATGTAGTGAACTTGAAAAAGAAATTATAGCTGTTGAAAGGTCAAGGTCTATCAAATTCCCACAGACTAGTACATTAAATGATAAAAAAGGAGATTTGGTCGCAAAACATATCCCACTTATTCAACCAAATCAAAACCCTTTAACCCAGATCATGTAGGATAAAAAACAACCAAAATGCCCTGCTTTTCCAGCAATTGTGGGATAAAAACCAGTTAAAATTCTTGCTGGAAATTGCTATTTTGCATTTTTGTAATTTCAGCAATTGGGATTGCCTGTTCTAAACTAATTGCCCAATTTTAAAACTACTCAACACAATTGCAATCTGAACAATCCAAATTGCGATTTTGACAAGAATTGCTCTGCCAAATTCTTGCGATTTTGACAAGAATTGCTCTGCCAAATTCTTGCAAGTCTAGGCGTTTTGGTTAGCCCTTATACAGCTCCAACACAGATCTACAAGTTTTGTAAAATGAAAACACACAGCTGAGAGAGAGAGAGCAGAGAGAGCAGAGCCTGAACAACACAGAGTTTGACCTTGGGATTGCAACAAGCACAACAAACAACAGTAAGTTTCTACCATATATAAAAACCCAAAGGTTTTGCACGGTAGATTATACATGTAAAAATGCACCTGAACAACACATTAAAAGCTTGACCCTAGGATTGCAACAAGCCAAACAAACACAACAGTAAGTTTCTACCAGAGCTGAAAACCCAAAGGCTTTGCAAGGTAGATTATGCATATAAAATGCAGGTAGACTCTGCATGTAAAAGGAACTCGAGAGTCTGTGTGGGTTATTTGACAGTAAAAATACACTTATATGCAATAGCAGAATGCAGATTTAATTACTAAAATAGGAGTCAAATGGGAACACAGTTGCCTTAAAAGAAGCCAAGCAAGGAAGCTATTAAATCAAGGAAGTGTGAGTTTTCTTGATTAAAGGGTGTGTGACAGAAGAGGACAAAGTGGGATGTGCCATTTAATCCCTACCTTCTAATAGATCTGGTAGGTACATTAGAGAGATTCTGCAGCCGGATAGTGTTAATTCGAACTGTCTCCGAAACTGTGACCGAACATTCAGATTTGTAACGAATTGAGCTTTTTTCCATTGTATTGAAAGATGATGTGTGTCGATCTGAAATACTTTAAGCTTGCAATGATCAGAAATTTGATGATTAATTTAAATAATAAAAACTAATGCATTATATAACGTGAATCCATGTTAATATCATATCATGCCGGCCAACCAAACACACAAATAAACAAAAAGATCTAATGTAAAAGCTCCTCACTTCTCTCGAAGGACCGAAGCCCTCGTAATTTCAACAACATTGAAAGATGAAAAGCTTTCACCAAACCCTCATTCTAAATTATACTTACCAAATAATGGCCCTTCTTGTGGTTAAACAAAACGAATCCGACAATAAGAGGTGGTGTTAATAAAACACCATTCATTGTTCTCGATCGCATCGAAGAAGCCAAGGATCGAAGAATTTTTTTATTTCGAAGCCTTAGGAGACTTTGGCGCAGAACTCTTCTCCGCTTTCTCTGCAGTCTTCTTGGGGAGTAGAACCTGATGAATATTTGGCAGCACTCCGCCGCTAGCAATGGTCACTTTGCCCAAAAGTTTCCCCAATTCGTCATCGTTTCTGACTGCCAGCTGAATGTGGCGGGGGATGATCCTGGTCTTCTTGTTGTCACGGGCAGCGTTTCCAGCCAATTCCAAAACCTCGGCGGCCAAGTATTCCAAAACAGCAGCAACGTAGACGGCCGCACCGCCTCCAACACGCTTGGCATAGCGCCCCTTCTTGAGATATCTGGCGATCCTCCCCACAGGAAACTGCAATCCAGCCTTCACCGTTTTGGTCACAGACTTCTTCCTGGAGCCTGCTCCCTTCCTGCCTCCCTTCCCGCTGCTCTTTCCTGAACTCTCCATTTTCTCAATACAACTATTGTCTCCCGGCTACTTATTCCAGATAACCGCTAGCTACCAGTGCCTGTGAGCTTCTACCACAAATGTACAAGCTTTAACTGGAAGAGAGTTTAAATAGTAGGACGGCTTTAACCTTGTCTTATTGGACGGTTTAGATTTTCCCAAAAACAACGGTCGCGATTAGCCTTCGCTCCATCCGCGGCATGACACACTGACCAATCGCAATTTTACATATTTTAAATTATTATTTTGTAATAGGCACATTAGAATACATTAGCCATAACTGCACGATCATCGCTAAAGCAGTGGCAACACTATTTTCTTGTGACTATTTAAAAATGGGATGCGTTAAAATGTAAAAGCTGAAAAATATAAGTGAGCTTTAACTTTTTATTTTGTTTTTTTGTGTTCTAAAAATGGGATAAAATCTTTGAAGATAAAGTCTTATGCTTAAAAAAATTATTAATTAAGTGGAATTAAAAGTATATAATATTGAAGAATAAAAAAATAAAAAAAAGAGTTGGTTTACTTATTAAATTATTTCAAATAGATTATGTGAATTTGCATAAAATGGATTTGTGTTTGTTAGATGAGAGAACATTTACATTAATTACTAAATTTTTGTGGTTGATAGTTAATATTTATGTGTTGTTATCATAATAGTTTAATGATTAATATTTGCAAAATGTGTTATTAAAGAAGTTTTTAAGAGCATGTTTATGAATCAAATGGTACACTATGGTGGTTAAGATTTGGTGTGGGAATGGTTGCAAGTTAAGGGATGATTCTGGGGGGAGGGAGGGGAAGCGGACGCTCTGCAACTAGGAAGAGGGTTTAGCGGTCCTGCATCAGTGGAGGCGGTGGTGTTTCTCCCGTGGTGGCGCTCCCGGAGATGCCCCATATCCACTGCTCATTAACAGGGCGTCGCGTATCCAGATCTCCTCATCGGGCTGCTGTTCTTGAATCGTCGACCCCGAGTACAAACATCACGCGGATGCATCTGCTCCAAATCAGTTCTCTCTGCTGCTGTTTCTGCGTCATCGTCCACCGCCACATCAAGAAGTTCAAGTTTCTTGGATCAAGATCTTGCACACGGGCTGAATGTTTACTGCAATTCGAGCCAGCGTTGACGGCTAATGTTGGCGATTGCAGAGCCGTCAGTTGCAGTGCACGAGGATGTCCGAGGCTTGGATGATTTCTTGACCGTGGCTGGAGTAGGGGCTGAGCCGAGTGGGGACCGAGCCGAGCGGAGGCAGCATTAACAGGGTGTCGAGTTTCCTCAAGACGGGCTGCTGTTCTTGATCGTCGACCCCGTATATCACACGCGGATGCATCTGCTCCAGATCGGTTCGCGTCCACCGCCACATCTTGAAGTTCAAGTTTCTTGTTCTTGATCAAGAACTTGCACACGGGTTGTATGTTACTGCAATCGATCCAGCGTTGCCCACGCGATTAGAAGATTAACACGGCTAATGTTGGCGATTGCAGATGGGCGTCTCAGTTTCAATGCAGTGCACTCGGATGTCCGGAACAGGCTTGGAGACCGTGGCTGGAGGGGCTGGCCCAGTGGGGACCCGAATGACACACTCTCGGCAGTATGGCTTGGAGACGCAGATTCAAGAACCTGAGCAGAGGATGATGGACGGCGTGCGGTGGAGGCTTTGCTTAGGGTGTCTGGCCGTTTTCTTCATCAGTAGTTGCTGGCTGTTCGCCAGTTTGGGAGATCCAGAGTTTGCTACTTGTCCACAGACTTGGATCTGTTGTTTATTCTGCTGAGGGTTTCGGTTTGAAGACGTCTTTTGGGTTTCTCTTTACTGTTCAAGATTCATCTTCTTGTGGCGAAGTTTTATTGGATTTCTTTTTTGGTTCAGCTCTTTATAAGCTGTTGTATCTGCTTATATGGGACAGAAATATGTGAAAATGTAGGGATCCCTGTGATTCTACTACATCTGCAGAATGTAATTTTAATCATCTTTTTGAAATAAAATTACGGACATTTTCCCAGGAAAAAAAAAAAAAGATTTGGTGTGGGAATAATAAACATGAGATATAGTAATAATAAGTGTAGATCTATCTTCACTCATGATGTATGATGTGTTGATAGATCCTGAGTTAAGAATGGATCTAGATCTGTATTGGTATGCTTATAAAATAATAGCTTGGCATTCCAAATTTTATATATCTAGTTAAAGAGTAATGATTACTAATCGATATCCACAATATCCATAACATGTAATTAATTGGACATAACAAAACTTGAATTGGTTGAAAGCGATATCGATTGGTAAATTTGATAATATATGGCCTTTGTTTGAAAACAACAAGAACTTCATACATGGACATGGAGAATCTTCCCCACGCAAATCTCAAATAATCTTAACAGAAGTGCATATCCACACAAATTGTTTATAATATTACCCCCCGTATTACAAAGCAACAAGTATCCAAGTTTCATTAATTTTTTTAGTTTTAATTAATTGGAATATGCATGTCTTTGGTTTTGAACTTTAGGTTAAGGCCAACATTGTAACATTTTTATTTCCTTGATATTTTATTAGTTTATTAAAGTGGCACATGTCAACTCCACGTTGACCATGGAATTACACTTCTCCCTCATATTGGGTTGCAGAAAGCGCCTCTTAATGCAATGAGTGCATCATCTAAAATTATAGCATTGTAGAGAGGGAAATCACAATCATCCTACTATACAAAGATTGACATACAACATTCTTGGTATTTCACTACAAGAGGTAAATTACAATCAACATTCTTGGCATTTCACTACACGAGGTAAATTACAACATTTGCTAGTGATATGCTCATAAATCTATTCAATTTAACACTGGCTTACTCACACAATTTATGGTTTGATGGAGAGTTTACATTTTTTATCCTTCCTTCAATAGTCATGGTTTATTTTCCCACCAACCAAGAGGAGCTTTGGGAAGCCAGATGCACACACCAATGGTGATCCACTACCTTCTTATAGACAAGGTAATGTAAATACATAATTGTGCCTCTTAATGACAAATTTCCACTACTCTACTTGAGTCACAACAACAAATTTCCATTGCCCTACTTACAAGGAGTAACTATACCTCTAAAGTAATTGATGGTAGTGCCACTCAACTCTATATTTCACCAAGAATGTTGGAGAAATATTGTAATATAAATGAGCTTGAGCAAACCTCGATGTTGATTTATACATTGTGTATCAGGAATAAAAAAAATGTACAACCATTGTATTGCATCAACTTATGCTTGTAGGAAAAATTGAGTTTGTTAACAATAACAACAATAATTGAGATTGATGTTGAAAATAGCTCATTACATAATACTACAAAGTTGTGTTATTAGTCCCTACCTACAATTGGAGACTTTTTTTTCATTTTTCCATTAATTTGGATTGTGCTAAACAAAGGCAAAAAATTGCAAAGTTATGTGATGTTTGGTATAAAATTTGGGGTTTAAAAATGGACACCTCGGATCAAGGAAGAAGACGTTGAAAGTTCCAAGGGATATGAGGATTCCGTTGAAAGTTCCAAGGGATATGAGGATTTTGATTTGTGGTCTTGTTCTAGGAATCCATTTCCATGGAAGTTATTTTGGCATAACAATGTCAATACAAGTGAAGACGTTGAAGAACAATAAGCATATGATCTCGAGAAGGATTCTTTGTGTCAATGATGATGGAGGGAACTTCAATTCCTCAATCTGGGGCATTTTGGCTCACTACGAAGGTTCGACGAGATCTTTTTTACCGGGATTGTGGATGGAAGAGGCAACATTAGAGATAAATAAATGACCGCATTAATTGTTGGATGTGGTGTATTCTTTCTAGGTATAAACTATATGTCCCAACATATTTGGCTCTTTATTTTTTGGAGGCTTCTATAGTTGTATTTATGGTTTTTTTTTGTGGTTTCAAGACATTGTTTTATACACATTGTGATATAATCTCGATTAAATTATTAGGGTTTTAATATTCTTCTCCTTTTTTTGTCCATGTCTAAGGTTTCTTGTTATGTCCTTGACATGTAGTTTTTGAGTCAAGGGTATTAGTTTCGTTGATTTCATCAATATTTCTTTTAGCTATAGTCAAAACATTGGGATTCATAATTCTTTAATTAAATTTATTTTTTTTAAAATGATTTATCTTCAATGTGATTGGGGGTGTACATGATGACCTCGACCTCGTTTTTCCCTCCCCAGGGGGCGGCGGCGAGCGGACATCATGGGTGTCTGACGTGCATTAAAAATTTGGTATGGCTCGAATCTGAATCGGTATGGCTCGAACATGACGTGCATTAAAAATTCGGTATGGCTCAAATCAAGCTTTCCATCTGCCAGCATAGATTGGCAGAAATGCAAAGCATATATGATCAAATCTATACATTAATACAGAAAGAGAATACCTAATCAGCTGCTGTTAAATAGAAGTCATCAATGGATATCGAGGCAGCCTTTCTGAATAAATCAAGCATGTGCATGAGAGAGAAACATTTCCTTATTAGCGTCGAATTAAGACATGAATAATAACACATTTTCATTTTCAATTTCATTCATTTTTGGCTTGCTATTGTTTTGAATATACGCAAAGCTTGCTGGTGAAAATGCAGGAAATACCCTATTGGAGGTTTGAACTCATGGCCTTTTTTCTTGAACTATATCTTCATATAAGTGATGGTTCAGATTGTTTGATGTTCTATCGTCGATCTTCCAAATCAATGCAATTATTTAATTTACCAGTTAGGTGAATATCATAAATTTTCTCATTTTCAATATTATGGAGATTTAAATGGTCCTTTATTTTGCATATTTCCAGCTACGAGGTAATGCAGGAAGCCATGATTTAGCATTTGGAGCAGATACTTCAAAACAAAATTGTAGCTTGACAAAAAAAGGCATGTCCTTTTCTTATGCTCACTGCTACGTTTTTTCCTTCTTTTGCTTCTTGTGCAAAATGAATATCATACGAAATTAAATCAGGAGTTGTATTACAAACTTTGCGTGTGTTCTAGGCAAAGCACTTGAACTACAACTATGACGGTTAAACACTAAAATTGGACATCAAATTTCTGAAATGAAAAAATATTTAAAATTTATTTTGTATTCAGTTATGTTTATTTTATGCATTCAAAATTTTAATTCTTTGATAAATGGTATTGGCTTATATTTGAACATTGGATGTTTTAGGTACAAAAGCCAAGATACCACGCTATGATAAGGTGCATCCTGGACCTGTTTTTTCAATGATTGACAACATTCTCTCCACTATAGTTAATTGTATAAAACCTTTTTTATTGGGTTATATGTAGTCGGCTTACGATGGGCGTGGAGACAGGGCAGATCCTTGTACATGCCCTGAAATTGAAGGGTCGTTGGAGGTAGGGATATCACATGGCCAATTATTGGCATTTTTTAAACAATTTTAAACATTTATAGAGAGCATATAGGGTTTGGAACAATTGCTAGGTAGACCAAAGCGCACCAGACTGAGGAATACGACCATATGTTTATGTCATAAATTGGTTATGAAGTACAATGGGTGGAAACTTCCCTTCCACGACCTGTACAATTACTAGTAAAGAACAGAGGGAGACCGCGAAGTCTCTTTCCAGAGAGGCAATGCTCAAATCGTTAGCACCAGGAACCGAGGACTGTCACCACACAAACTAATAGAGGTTACACGCACAATTATGTTTTATGCAGTCTTTACAGGTGTAAAGAGGCTAATTTCTTAAGAGAAAACCCTGTGGATGTTGTGTATAGCAATACAGAGTCATACTGTACATTATATAAAAGCATATAAGGGTTTGACAACCCCGTATGTGAGATCGTAATCAACCCCGTGTGTGACATGTAGTTTTTGAGTCAAGGGTATTAGTTTCGTTGATTTCATCAATATTTCTTTTAGCTATAGTCAAAACATTGGGATTCATAATTCTTTAATTAATTTTTTTTTTTAATTTTGATTTATCTTCAATGTGATTAGGGGCGTACATGATGACCTGGACCTCGTTTTTCCCTCCCCAAGGGGCGGCTGCGGGCAGATGTCATGGGTGTCTGACGTGCACTGAAAATTCGGTATGGCTCAAACATGACGTGCATTAAAAATTCGATATGGCTCGAATCAAGCTTTCCATCTGCCAGCATAGATTGGCAGAAATGCAAAGCGTATATGATCAAATCTATACATCAATATAGAAAGAGCATACCTAATCAGCTGCTGTTAAATAGAAGTCATCAATGGATATCGAGGCAGCCTTTCTTAATAAATCAATCATGTGCATGAGAGAGAAACATTTCCTTATTAGCGTCGAATTAAGACATGAATAATAACACATTTTCATTTTCAGTTTCATTCATTTTTGGCTTGCTATTGTTTTGAATATACGTAAAGCTTGCTGGAGAAAATGCAAGAAATACCCCGTTGGAGGTTTGAACTCATGGCCTTTTTTCTTGAACTATATCTTCATATAAGTGACGATTCAGATTGTTTGATGTTCTAGCTTAATAACAGCTTTCAAAATATGCAAATCAATGCAATTATTTAATTTACCAGTTACGTGAATATCATAAATTTTCTCATTTTCAATATCATGGAGATTTAAATGATCCATTTTTTTGCATATTTCCAGCTACGGGATAATGCAGGAAGCCATGATTTAGCATTTGGAGCAGATACTTCAAGTTCGAAATCCATAACAAGCTAGTTTAGAATAACAAATCATTTGTCTAATTATAGCTGAAGTTGTGGAAATAATTGCAGGAAGATGGAACATCAACAGTTCTAGAGCTCGAAAGTTACCTGGCTTGAACAAAGGGTGAAATCCATTTCGGACTAATATCTGTCAGCACTAAACTTCATTTCACTGCAAACATTGACCAACAACAGTCTCCTTTCTCTTCTTTTAGCCTTCGTTTTTTTTTTAAATTCCATCGAACCCCTAAAAAAGGTCATACTATTGCAGTTTAGGGCAGCTATTGTAGTGTTTCCTTGCAACAAATTTCAGTGATCTAGAGCTGGTGGAGAAATTGGAGGAACGTTGATCTGTGGCATCCCTAAAAATCCAAGCAAAATGCAACCAATTGGTTTACTTTTTAGCGTAAGGGTCATGCATTTCTAGACGTGTACGTGGTGGTAATTGATTTCCTAACTCCCTTTGCATGGTTTAAGCATGGCAGTGGTGTTTTCCTTGTGAATGGAGACTCCCGATGCATGGTTTCAAAGTGGCATTTTTTAATTTTTGCTTTTTTATTATTTTGGTTTATTACTGGAATTTGTCTTGGACAATACGTTAGATTGATGATTAGTTTTTGCATGGATTGAACATGGCAATTTAGAGGAGGATATATCTAATCCATGTTGATAACATGGAGCAAACATAGATTATAGTCCTAGCCAAATGTCAGACTATTTATGCAGGTCACAAACCTCGTGGGCTTAGACTGCGTTCCTACTTACTATTTGGCTTTTATAAGAGGGTTGTTATCTCTTCTCAATCAAGCATTGAGACAACCGATATTAAAATGCCTTCGGGTCAACCAAGATGATTTTCGGCTAAGTCTTACAGCTAAGACTACTGTAACAACCTATCTTGTTATATCCAATGCATGGTATGGTAATAAGCCTAAGTGAAATAAGACTGTAAACACAAAGCAAAAAAGAGGATAGAAGATGAAGCAAGGTTGTTCCATGCGTAATAATTATATACCCCTGAACATGTAAGTTTTTGTTGTTTACTAATTAAAACAAGGGGTATTGCAGTAATCAGAATAATTTGCTACATCAAGTTGTGTTATAAGTGCTTTCTTCTGCTTAGTAAACAATATATTGTATATATAAAAATGCCTGTAAATAACTACGCTCCATAGCGGTGTCTCAGGTACATTTGATCAGCAAAGCCATTGAGTTTAACTCGAAATAGTATTACTCGGTTATGGTTGGACAATAGAGTGTATTGTTTAATCCGCATGGCTGAGACTAACAGAGCATGAGGAACAAAGCTCTGGACGAAAGGCATACAACTCTCATCAACAAAGAAGTTGCATCTACATTCATTTATGAAACATAGTATCCGGTTTCCACAGTTTTCACGCGTAGATATCACCAACGCTCTTCAACGCCAGCAATTGCAAACTACTAGCCAACGCAGGTGCAATGTCAAGGACATTGCCACCTAGTGGCTCTTGTTTTCAAATGTTAGTGTGAAATTATGAAATGGACATATGAAATTCTAAAACTGTACCATATGAAATCTAAATTTTGGATAGGAAAGTGAAGTTTTAAGTGATATATTATCAACATATAGCTTGATATAAATCAAAATTATTTTTCAACTAATCATTCTTTTATGGATTACAATATACTGCCTTGACCATCGCTCTAGATATAGATTAGAATTGTATTTTGCAATTGGTCATTCTTGCATTGCTTGCAATTTGTTGCCTTAACCAGCTCTTACACTCTACAACCCTAACCTATCACTTAATGAAATATTACTTTCATGCTCTGTCTTGCTTCATCAAGGAGTACATTATAAAATAAAGGCAGAAACTACATACACTAAAAAAATCAACACAAAAACAACATGGAGTTCAATCCTTCGAACAACCATCCCATGACCACTTATTAGGTTCAATAAGCCAACACACATTAATTTATCTTGCTTAGTTTCTTTTCATTCAATGTTTGAGTGGTTTGCAATAATCCCTTTAATGTTTGGTTGTCAATGTTTATTCTAGGTCTAGAACTTGAATCAGACAAGCTAGATGTACTTCACTACTAATCTTCCAGAAGCCTAGTGTGGCCCCATTTTGCCTAAGTATTGGCACAAAGTTTAGATCAACAAAAGATAGATCTACATATATGAAATCGTAGAACCCTAAGTATGCAAAGTCTTCAGGAGTCATCCCATGAACCTATGCACCCAGTCCCATGGAACCTTTGTGCATTTTGTTAAAGGTGTGGACCCCTTTTTTTACGAGTAGGTTATAGTTGGTAGATTCTAATATACTTTGGAATATTTTGTAACTTCCTCATTGACCTATATATATGATTTTTTCTATGTAAAAGGGATCCAATCGGGTCATTGTTTTAGTTCATCGTGGTTGTTCGTTAGTTATGTGCATGATAGATGTCTTTTAAGCTTCGACTGTGAGATGTTACCAATGTTCTACAAAATACAATGGAAGATTGTTCTGCTCATGCAAATCATATTGTGATGTATCTTGATTATATCTACTTTATTGTATTTATTATGGAAGCTTTGAGTTATGTTAGCTTAACTAAATGCAATTAAAGGTTAAATAATGGATTTCACACCTCCATTAATCTTCATTGATTTCCACATTAATTAATTGGAAACTATCAAACACGCCAAGAGTGAGACCTCCTTCCTTTGGAAAGTTGAATATGTTGACATGCTTAAGCACTTTGAACCATTGTTGGACACTTTGAATTGACCCTAGGCCTATCATAGAGCCAACAACACATATTTATCATTGGGACCTTTGAAAATGTAAACTGACGAAGATGCAGTGGAGGTCAATGAAGGTCAAGCTTCAAGATTGATTAGAACTAAGGATACATGAGTTTGCATGTCAAGAAAGTGCATACTTTGGTGAACATGTTGCAATATTTAAGGATAATCACTTGTTTGAGTGTTTACATGATATTTTTTGAGCTAAGTTTCCAGTAAATTTGCACGAATGGCTTAAAATACTTGCACAGCGTCATTGTTGTAAGATTATGGAAGCAAGAATTGAGAGGACTGCCAAAACTTTGTCAAATATCCAACTATATGATCATCATCCAACTGCATGTTCATAATTTGAACCAAGAAGTTGATTTTTGGTTTAAAGGTTCCTTGGAGGTTATGCATTAGAGTTTGCAATGGAATGTCATCAATGTTTAGCATGAGCATTATATTTTTTCAAGAGAGGACCACACATAATATTAATTAAGAAGATATATGTATGGATAAAGACATTGATGGTGGAACGAGGTATGCTATCAAGCCCCGCTGAGATGGAAGTGCAAGCATTGCATGGGGGAGCAGAATGATAGGAGGACCTAATGGAAGAGACAATGACCTAATTTGCTTGAAGGATTAGCAATGACAAATGCAATATATCTTGAAAGTGAATGACAAGTACAACATCAAACTCACAACGAGTTTGAAGGAACCTAGTGGTGGGGAGAGATCGAAAATATTTGCACCATTCAAGAGTCTTCAATGAGAATATATGGTCCTAGGATGCATGAAGAATGTGGAACAATGCAAAGGATCAAAGAAGCATGCATGTAAAGGAGCTTTGGCCAACATCGAAAGAGAATAATATCAATAAAATATGTAGATCTAAAGAATTGAGGAGTTTGGAAAGTTGGAAGGAACCTCAAAGGAGTTAATATGGTAGATGCATGACAAAGTAGGGGATTTAGATCATATGCCCAAAGACATTGATTGATCTTGTTGATTTGAAATTCACTACAAAACCTGTGGAATCATAGAGTCAAGAAGAAGATGTGTTTGAGTCTATATCATTCTAGTACGTTAAACCTACGGATAGCCTTGTTAGCAAGGAGGTATACTGAAATGATAGTGATGACATTCCATGCTACATCCTACCCCTTGTTCCTATAGTTCTTTTTCAAAATCCGGTGATTGTTATTATGCATAGTTCTAGTGTATGTGTGATTAGCAATCAAGAATACACCTGCTATTGTGGCTTTGAGCAATGTGAATGTGACCACTAGAGGTAATCAAAGCTTGTCAATAGTGTTTTCCAATTATGTGAGAGTAGTCGTAGGATAAGCTCCATTGGTACAGTAATCAAGACCTCTAGTATTTATGCTAGTTCAAAATCATTGAAAAAGTATGACAATGTGATCAAGTGAATTGTCTTTATGTTCCATTATTCCATGTCAAAGGCAAATCAGACACAAAGTAACATTAGTTCCTATTGAGTACAATTTGGAATGTGCAGAGGACTGAAAATGTGATCCACTTTGTAGAATTCCAAACTACTATGCGAAGAAGAGCACAAAAGTGTTACATGAAATGCAAGTAGAGCACTCTCGCTAACACAATAGTGACTTTGGTTCAATTGTGAGTAGATTTTGTGAAGGATTTTCAAAATTCAAAGTCTAAATAGAATAGCATTCATGAGTTGAAGGAAATCAAATAGAAGGTTGGGGAAGTTGTGTGGCAGTAGACCAACTGTTCTAGGATCTGATCAATTGTTTAAGTTACATAATACAGGAGGTGTAACATAAGGAGTGGTTTATAACCTCATTTGAAGACATTGTGGCAATAAACCAACTATTCCAGGATCTGATCAATTGTTTAAGTTACATGATCCAAGAAGTGAAACATAAGGATTGGTTCATTGGTGGTCTATAACCTCACTTGTAGACATTGTTGTTGAACAATGATTGATTACACGATGCGAAGTCGTAGAGTTTGCAATGCAGCTGGAGTCTATCAACATATTAGTAGAAGCATACATTCCAGGATTGACTCTAGGATTGGCCCAATTCCAATAATATCTTATAGCTTTGTCTAAGAAGGTCATTTGTATATTGATTTTCCCATGGTTCAAAGATATATCATCATTATGGCTAATCCATTTTTGGGAAATATGAGTTGCTATCTATGAGATATGCCAAAATATTGGCTATGAACCTCACCATTACTCGCTACTATAGAAATATAGTGGCACTACAATGGTTTTCCATTGCAACTTTAATAGGGTAAACATTCACCATACAGAGGATTGTCCACATTATCCACATGGTTAGAGTGATCTCAGAAAAAACCTATTTGTAGTGGGATTTGATGGGGCTAGGAATAGGGTCCAAAACCATAATCAAGAGAACCAACCTCCACATAATGATGTGAATCATCGTCCACCATAGTGATATACTTGTAATGAATTCTTGCATATCACAACAAATAGTCTGCAACCTAATCAACCTTGTTGTGGGTGTCTAGAGTTGATTAAGAAATGTGAGGCATGTGAAAAGAGATTATGCAGTGCCAACATGGTGTAATCTGAACCCAGGATCCTTGATGGAAACCCAGTAGGTCATGGATATAGAGGCATTAACATTGTCGCCTAAGATGGGGCAAAGACTAGTAAATGTGTGGGATCTACAAATCAGAGATTGATCCATAGGGCTTCATAGAAAGAATTATAGTTCTTTATAGTCTAACAAAAGGGCTATTTGCAAGATGCAGTTGACATGATGCGGAAAGTAGTTTGTCCTTGTGATGCAATTGTTACAAATGTGGGAGATAGTTCATTGATTATAGCATGGCCTTCTAGCCAATGCTCGAGCCTACAGGTTTGGTTGATTGAAGATGAAATCCACAAATGGCTAAAAATGTTCTAATGGATATTGGACAATGAGCAATATGTAGTTAATCTAAGGGGGGTACTTGCACGACTACTAGGATTGGCCATAGACACATCGAATGACCCTTATACCGAGTCCAAAGAAAGAGATTGGGAAAAATGTTTAGATTGAATGCATTAGATGGAGGGTATGGGTTGCAGTAGGTCATACTTGATCTGGGATCAAATGTGAACATCCTACCCAAGAAATATTGGGAATCCACGGGACTACCAAATTTGGTCTACTCACCAATCTAGTTATGGTTAGCTAATTAGTGGCTCATTTTTCCCATCGACAAATTGGAGCAAATGGAAGTGGATCTCGATAGTGTCAAGACTTATGTGTACTTCAAGGTCATTGATATATTGGATGTCAAGGATCCCTATCCAACCCTATTGGGAATTGATTATACATTTGATAATGATGCCATCTTAAATTCGAAACAACAAAAAATGTCATTAGAAAAACAGGGCCATAGGGTCATCCATCCATTGGATCCTATGCAAGGGGAGTGGTTTGTAGAATAGGTAGAAGAGGTGCTTGAAGAAAATGCCCCGGATCAAATTTATAATCTCATTTTATGCCTTTGGGAAGATTATAACAATCTAAGGACCAACAAAAAGTTGAGTTGGTGCAGTGTCTGTTCCTATACAATGGAATATGAAGCCACCATTAATTAGTGGAAAATGGGAAATATGAGCAATACACATGACATTGTGTTGTGCCAAAAATAGTTAGGTGCATTGGTGTAGAACTTAAGGATCCACTAGGTTTTACAACACAACTAACACATTGGAATTTGTGGAACAAGTGGTGGCGAAAATCTGTTCGACTATCACATGATAATTCCAAAAGATTGAACACCTTGAGTAACTACTTACACAAATAGATCACAAATGAACACATCGATGTTTTTACATGGTTTAAAACCTCAAAGATGGAAACACTCCACGGCCCCAGCCAAATAGATAATTGATGCAATATTATTATGCAAAAGAAAGAATATTACAAATGAGCTTCTCATAATCGATCAACTAGCAAATGACCCTCCATGCTCTTTAAATAGAGATCATGGACCAATCGAGTGTTGAGCCATGAATCAATGGTCATTTATATCTAGGATAAGATCAACCATTGGATCACTCTATGTCAAGAACATATCGTGACCATCGGATTACGTATATACAAATGCATACTAATGCATACTAAAGAAACACACTTTACCTAACAGATATATTATGACAAGTTGATCTTAACTAACTCTAAGTGTCTAAATATCCTAACATCCACCCTTAAGAACAACTTGGGATAGGATTGAAGGACTTACAAAAGTGATAGGAGAAGGAAGGAGGCATTAGAGCCTACCCCCTCCCCTTAATGACAAATTCATGAACTCCTAACATAGATTGAAGTTTAGAAAACTTCACTTTTGTAAGCATCTTTGTGAAGATGTTTACAACTTGATCATCTGCAGGGAAAAAGAGCATTTTGAGAATGAGATCACGAACAAGATTTCTGATGAAGTGCACATGTAGCTCAATGTGTCTATTGTATTGATGTTGATTTGGATCTTTGGCGAGCTTGATGGCACTTTGATTGTCACAACAAAGGAGAGTCAGATGATGTTGCTCAAATCCAAACTCTAAAAGGATCTGTCTAAGCCACAAAGCTTCTTGACCGACATTAATTGTGGCTCGATACTCTGCTTCTACTGAAGAAAAAGCAAGAGCTTGTTGTTTCTTACAAGCCCGAGTGATATGTCTGGAACCAAGACTGAAAACATAACCTATAGTAGACTTTTGATCATCAGGATCGCCGACCAAATATGAATCAATAAAACCAAGAAACAAAGGATTCCCCCCTAAACTGTAATGACCCCAAACTGAATTGTACCCCAAATATATTGAAGTATCCTTTTTGTTGCTTTCTAGTTGCTTCCATGGGGTGTTTGCATATAGTGAGCAACAAGACCAATGGAAAAGGAAAGACCAAAATGAGTATGAGTCAAGTATAAGAGGATACCAACAAGCTGACCATACAATGTGGCATTTACTTCAGGTGAAGTGCAAGTGGTAGAAAGTTTGACTCCAGGTTGGAAGGGAGGTGGGGTTGGATTACAATATTCCATGTAAAAGCAACGAAGAAGCTCATAAGCATACTTAGGACTAAGAAAGTAATATTCCTTCTTTGGTTTGCAAGACTTGGAGGCTAAGAAAATAATGCAAATTTCCTAAGTTGGTCATTTCAAATTTATGCTAAAGACTGAATTCACATGGTTTAAAATTTTATGGTCATTAACAGTAAGAATAAGGTCATCAACATAAAGAACAAGGATTATGAGGTTGTTTTGATCTTAACGACCATTGATCCTTGGCTTAACACCTGATTGGTCGATGATCTCTATTTAAACAGCATGGAGGATCATTTGCTAGTTGATTGATTATGAGAAGCTCATTTATAATATTCTTTCTTTTGCATAATAATATTGCCCCTAGTAGCTATTTGGTTGGGGTCGTGGAGTGTTTCCCTCTTCGAGGACTTAAACCACGTAAAAACATCGATGTGTTCATTTGTGATTCTTTGTGTGAGCAGCTGCTCAAGGTGTTCAATCTTTTGGAAGTATATTGTGATAGTCGAACATGGTCATTTTCTAAGGGGAGACCTCAATATTCAGATATCCTTGACTTTAGCCATTTTGTCAGTCTCTTCGAAATCCCTCCAGTGATATGCTTCTTATGGTATCTGGGCTGCATTGGCGACAGTGTTTTGAAGCTCTCTATTCATATGTTTCCTATGGTATCCAGTTCGAATTGCAGTTCCCTAGACCTATTTGATTCAAATATTTATTTGTTTGAGTCTCCGGTGAGGAGTGGCTTTCCTATATCCTCCTTCTAGATCTTGGGCCCCTCCAGTTTAAGCAAGGAATCAGTTACTAAGATTTTTCATTCCATTGGAATGCATTGTTCTGAGATGAGTTATTTTAATCAACCATGGTTGGACCATGATTATGTATCCATTATATCTTCAGCCTGGGTCCCTTTTTTACCCTCATGTTGTATTGTATCCTACAATTATTCATGCATTGATCAAGACTCTCTTGTTCTATATCCCACTTTATATTGAGGCATTGATACAAGCATGGGTATGCTCTCCTCGTCTATATATGTGAGATTATATGCACCTCGTCTAGTTTGAGTATTGTGCCTACAGGTATGGGCCTCTGTAGTCCCTCGGGAGGACTATTTCCCTCTAATGTGATCTCCATCTTCTTTTTCATTGTCACCCCTTATCTCCTGTAAGTATGAAAGTCCTATGAGGTATTTCGACCATACGATGAGCTCTTGACCTCACACATCAGGGGGCAATCCATTAATAGCTAAATTTGTTCACCTACCGTGTCATCAACTTCGTCATCCTTATACATCATCTTTCCACATCATAAGCACCATTTTTCCATCTCATCTCATCCATATGACCCGAGGAAGTAATAAAATGCAAAAAAGTGAAAGTCAAACCATAAGTTGACTTTCCTATAAGGAGGTCATTGTACTTCCCTCAAAATCAATGACCTAGGTCATAGCTTCTCCCCCCAAAATCACGACCTGGTCCCAAAACATGATTTTCATCAAAAGTTTGTTAATCCCACTTTCTTAACGAAGAAGGGTCTGAAAGTGGACACATACCTTAACGTGATCCCAAATTAGTTACATATCTAGGGCCCAAAAACCTAATTTCTCTACTAAGCAATCAAAGGAAATGGAGAATGTTCATATTTCTTCTATATCCTTATCTTGACCACTCTTGCTCCTATAAAAAATCCCTTAGTCTCACCATTCCATACACACAACTTCCATATCACACTCATACTGTCATGCTGCCAAAATTCTCCCAGAACTAGAAGAAAGCCATATCTTACTTTCTACTTCACGTAAAGGAGATTCACTTTGTGACTGTTGGTTGGAAGTTGCAAGGTTGCAAAGGAAACAAACAGATCTTCCCTTGGATAGTTGCAGAGGCCCCATTTCCTCTTCACTATACCAAGGTGCTCATTTTTGTACTACTTTGTGATAATAGAAAAAATTCCATTCTTTGATTCATTATACATTGTCTCGGTACTCTTTATTTGTAGTGTGATTGAAGGATGATGATCTCTTGTTAGTTTAGTTTTAATTTGTTTTAGTTTGTTTTATTTTTCCCTCATTTGAATCTATACCAAGGATTGCACAACCCCTTGGCATGTTCTGTTTGCACGTGTGGGTAATTATTCACACCATTACACATGGGGATTAGGTATAGCCTCAAATAATAAGGCATAAGCTACAGTTGCCTCCAAGGAATAACATCATTATACTCTTTGATCACCAAATACGTGCTAGTCATCAACGAATCCATCATTATCCACTTTATGAATAATGGCAAGGTTCTAAAACATGATAAATTAGCCAGGCTCATTAAACTAATAAAAAAAAGAGGTCTTGAGGTTTGAATATGTTCAATTTATCCACATTTTTAGGGCCCTCGACAAGGAAGTGGATGCGAATGCCAATGGAGTCTCTTGTCTTCATGAAGGGGTTGTTAAAAAAATGGTGTGGTGGGGTTCCAAGCAATCCCATAAGTATCAACCCTTCAATTCCATTTGCATGCAAATTAATTGTCATAAGATGACACCTCAAGCCCTTATCATTGATATCATATGGAAGTAGGATGAAGATCGCATCATCGGAGCCAACTCACACTTGCCTAAGTTTATTTCTCACATGCGCTTTGAACCTCTGATGGTTTGTCTCTCATACAAGTGGGATAATGTCATTCTTGTATGATTATGGGGCAAGGGCTTAGTAGGGCCTCGATCAAGGAGGCTTTGGCTACCAGAACTTTCCCCTTCGAGAACATTGGATAAGAATTACTGATCCATGGTTTGCGATTGCTATCATGGGTTTTGCCTAGATTTTGTATTGGTTTGGCATTCCTCTAGGTTTTATTTTGGGCGTATAGACAAGTTGGACCTTGGTTGTATTTTGATCTTCTTTGTTTATCATTATATAGGCCAATATTGGTACATTTCAATTGTGGAAGACGGGGTTTAGTTGATTTATTTTTTGTTTCTTTCATTAGCAAGTCATTCCCTTCTTCCCAAACCTAGGCTTTGCTTAAGAACTATGAAAAATGGGGTGCATTGAAATTCCCTTTGTATTTGGCAAACAAAAATCTCTATAGGGTTTTGTCTAGGTATCCTGCATCCAAATTGTATATGGGAATTATGAGAATGGATTGTCACGGGAATCACCTGAAATATCGTAGAGAGATCCAAGAGATGTAAAGGGCCCTTTGTTGGCATGAAGAATATGTATATTTTTTTAAAAGAAACAAAAAATATTTGTATTAAAAAGGTTGCAAAACTACGGAAGATTACACAGAGAGAATTTGCATGTTCAAATTACAGATTTCTTCTTCTCCAGGGGAGCTAGAGAGCTCTAAAAATACATCAAACACATTACCAAGCTTGCCAAAAAAGACATAAGGTTTTGTATTACCCGAGTATGCTCTATAGAACATTCCTAGTATCGGTATGCAAAGGAAGATTAACATAAAGACTAACTTGCTTCACGTCCCTGGTGTCGCCTTATTTTGTTGGCTGCATTGATGCTTCCTTCCCTTGCTACTCGTTGACTTCCTTTAGCTTGTTGTCTTCCTCCATCCCGTCTTCCAGGGGTGGCAATTTGAGGTATGGAATCATACATTTAGGGCTAGGAGAGGACTCAGGCATTGAGACTTCCGAAGATGGCTTCAATTGAGAATCTTCTACAATAGATCTGAGTGCAATTTTCTCATCCTCTACACGATGTTGTCTCACCCTCTCCTCTATTATAAGCTCCAACGTTGATAATGATTGAGTTGTTAGTCCCTACAGCTGAATTTTCATGGTTTCAATTGTGACCTCTAATTCCTCATCCCACTCACCATGATCTTTTGGCCTTTCTCCCCTCCATCTCGTGCTTCCTTTTCTTTTCTTGTCCATTGCAAACCCAAGTGCCACACCACCAACATAATTGCAAGTCCAAGCACCGCACCACCCTCCCCACTCTCTGTCGTCAAAATGAGCACAAGGTCCTTCTTCAGCCTTTCATTCTCTCAGTCCCGCAAATGTATTGACAAAAACATGGAGTCCTCGGCTCGTGTAGGCCATACAATCTATTAATGGTCACCCCATCATGGAATTAACTCATTGGTGCTGAGGGACAACAAAATCGTCCTTGCATCTCTTGTCACCTTTTCAATTCACTAAATTTGACGTCAGCTTACGCCATAATGCATTTACCCTAAGATTTTTCACGAGGAAGTGACCGATGAGTTTGTCAGAGATCTCATCTTTCTTTATATCGGATTGATGAAGATATATGTCGCCGGAGAAGTTTCCATGGATCGGGCTCGATTGAGTTCCATGTGTCTCGTAGGTGCAATGATTATTCTTATTATGTTGCCACAGAGCATTAATGTGAAACGAAAACCCTCATGTGTCCCATTTGCACTTCAAATTTGGCTTGTCCCTTCGCCTCCTTCAGAAATTATTGTTTGGTACCATTGAAACCATTAAGGAATAGGGTGCAAGGCCTAGATCCCATTGATTCTCAAGACTTCCACATTGTCCCTAGCCACCACATTCGCTTGCTGGTCGACCATCTCCAACATTGTTGTTCCTGAGAATATGATAAATATTGAGCTTATCAAAAGCCTGCACTTCTGTAAAGATTCTCCTGAAGATGGAGAGAATTCCCATATCTTTCGGATAGGTATTTGTTCTTAAGAGATTTATAACTAACCTCGAATCTCCCAAAATAATCAAGGAATCAATTCCTTCCTTTCTTGCTGTGCGCGGGACCTGGAAAAGAGCAAAGGCATCCACTTGGTTGTTGGAAGCTATGCCTAAACTCCAGGAGAATTGGATTCTAATGTGCCCCCCTTGGGAAAGGATATCCCCTCCCACACTTGCCACCCCGGGCATGAAGAATATATTAGTGGGAACATAACCTCCATATTTTCTATCACCACTAAATTTCATGAGAATGAGCACCCTTGTGTTTCTTAGAATGCCTTGGATTTGGATACTTTGGTTCAATAGAAAATACAAATTCAAGTCCTTGAAGCCAAGTGCTCCATGCTATGTGACATGGTTTTCAATTCAAGAAAAGGATCCCAATCTATGGCTTCCAACATGAATAAATCAATTGGGTCAATACTTAGTAAGATCGGTGAAATTTGTTAGTAATGTTTTGTAAATATGCTTTATATCTAGTTGTGTTTAATAGGAAATACACTAGAAGCCCTTTTTTATGCAAGATGTAATGTATTAAAAAATAATCATGTCACAAATATGAATGGATTATTAGAATTTCAAGTTGTATTTTGTAGAAAAGATACATCAATTTATGTATTACATCACTTACCAGTTCAACTGCAACTATTTTTAATATAATTCTATACTTGTTCTTGTTAAAAAAATGATATGTTATTCAAAATCTAGCCTTTAAAACTCCTTCACAATCTTTGCTTGCAACTAAATCAAAGTCATTATTGTGCTAGCGGGAGTGCTCTACTTGGACTTCATGCACCATTATTGTGCTCTTCCTCACATAGTAGCTTGGAACTCATATCACATTTGTGGTCCTTCACTCATTCCAAATTGCATCGTCGAAGGACCAATGTTGCTTTGTGTCTTCTTTGCCTTTACCGTGGAACGAGGGAAGCCACAAAGACGGTTCATTTGGTTATGGCACCATCCTTGTCTGATTATTTTAAACTAGCACAAATCCTATTGGTCTCAACTTCTACATCAATGTAGTTGCTCCCATAGTTATGTTCAGATAATTGGATAACACTCAAGACAAACTTTGATTGCCTCTAGCGATAAAACTCACACTATTCAAAGCTACGATAGTGTGTGTATTATTGAGTGCTAATTACACATACATTGGTAGTATGCATAGCAACAATCACCTATTTTGACAAAGGACAATAGGTGCAAGGGGTGTGACATAGGATGGATCAACAATATCAATGTGATTTCGGCCTACCTCCTCATTTGCATGACTATCCCTAGTTTTAAAGGAATAGAATGATGTTTACTCAAACACGTCTTCTTTTTGAATCAAAGCTTCTGCAACTTATGTAATGATTTTTGGGTTAGCAGGATTAATCAACACCTTTATGCTTGCAATCCAAGTATTTACACCCCCCAAATCATTATGCACCTACCATCTCAACTCCTTATAAGTTCCTTCCCACTCTACAAAGTCCTCAATTCTCTTTGTTGACATACTTTCTTGATATTTTTATCTTTCATGTTAAGAATTGTAATCTCACCGGTCCACTACCCGTCATTAGTGCATTAATTAGTTGAGTAGTGGGTTGGTCATTTTGACTATTTAGTTAGCATTACTGTCCCATAGTATTTTTTGTCTCATGGTATTGTCCCATGGTTTTGGTGTGATGTAATCCTATATAGGCTTATGCTTAATAATGAGAAGGCATTCAATCTTCCCACTTGTGTTCCATCCTTTCCTGTTTCTCTTGTGTTAAAACTTCAACATTTAAGGGCCAACCAAACCTGATTTATGTGCTTCTCCCATTCATTACATTGTTCTGTTTTTTGAATGCATCGTAGGACCATATATTCTCATCAGATACTCTTGAATGATACAGATCTTTTTCATTCCTCCCCACTACCAATTTTTGTCAATCTCTATGTACTTTTGGTGTTACATCTATCAATCCCTTTCAAGATATATTACATCTACCATTGTCAATGCTTCAAGCATCTAAGGTCACTATTGCCCCCATTTAGTCCTCCTATCATTCCACCCCCGATGCAAGGATTACACTTCCATCTCAGTAGGGATGAGTAGCATACATCATTCCACCATCAACATCTTTATTTGTATATGTATCTCCTTAATCAATATTATATGTGGTCTTTTCTTGAAAAAATCTAGCACTTTTGTTAAGCACTTCATGACATTGCATTGCAAACTTCAATTCATAACCTTTTAGGGCTCCTTTAAACCAAAAATGAACTTCTTGGGTCAAATCATGATCATATAACTAGATATTTGACAAATTCTTGGAGGTCCACTCAATTCTTTCCTATGGAATAAAACAACAATGTTGCTCTACAAGTCTTTTAAGCAATTCATGCAAATTTACTATAAATTCAACCCATAAAAGCTCACGTAACCACTCAAAAAAGTGATTATCCTTAAATATTGTGACATATTTGTTAGTTTTTCATCATTTAATTCAATAGATCTAGGATCTTAACTGAAAGAACAACATGTACAGCATATCAAGCATAAGAGACAAGAGACAAGAGACACAAAACATTTCACTGGGAAAACCAAGAAGGTGAAAAACCCCGCAACTTTCTCAGAGATAGAATAAGCATCAATACAAGGATCACCATGATCAAACCCAAGAGATAGATATCTTCAGCAGCATACTCCTCCTCCACTTGTGCGCACCCTCCTTTTCTCTCACTAATGCGAAGTGAGTGAATAATAGAATGTGTAAAATGAGAGAGACACACTCTCTATTTATATACTAACTTGACTTGCCTTTTAACTCTAACTAGGTCGGCCCCAACTTAACCACTTAACATAATGCTGACTGGGCTGACCCCTCTAGGGTGGTCTAATAACCCTTTGACCCACATGACTCATACAAGGCCGACCCCATCAAGGTGGTCTAATAACCCATCAAGTATAAGTTACGACACCTACAATATAACTTGCGACACTTGCAAGTACACATGACGACACTTCCAATCGGAGGAATAATACATCTCCGTTGGGGATACAATAAGGCACAAATGTAATACATACAATATACAAGTGAATATCTTCCGAAGTTACAAATACATCAACACTCCCTCTTTAATAGGAAGGTATTCTCTTGACACAAGTCATCAATACATATAGGCACAAGTCTTCAATTCTGGAGCTAGATCATCGTCACTAGATCACGGAGCATCATCATCATCACTGTTGCTGTACTCGACATCTCGATCACTGGGCTATCTTTGAATTCTTCTCGTCATAGGAAGTTCTACAGAGCCATCCCTTTTTCATGCTGGATGTAGGCCCACCTCCTGTAGGTCTTCATCAACACTGGCCATACTGTGGAATTCTCAGGACTTATTACGTGCGTCACAATGCCTCGAAAGAGTATCCCAGGATCCTTTATGTGTTGAAGCACGACCGGCAAGATCTCCCAGGTCCACTTACATGTGACTGTCACAAAACCTTAAAAGAGTGTCTTGCCTAGCAAGATCTCTAAAGAGCATCCGAGGCCTTTTACGTGACTAGCACAACCTGTCCGGATCTCCAGGACGTATTACATGTGACCCCCACCACAAAACCTTAAAAGAGTGTCTTGCATAGCAAGATCTCTAAAGAGCATCCGAGGCCTTTTACATGACTAGCACAACCTGTCCGTATCTCTAGGACGTATTACATGTGGTCCCCACAAAAACTTAAAAGAGTGTCTTGCCCAACAAGATCTCTAAAGAGAATTCGAGGCCTTTTACGTGGCTAGCACAACTTGTCCGGATCTCCAGGACGTATTACATGCTACCCTCGCACAACCTGTCCACGGCCATAGAGTATCAACTTGATACTCACCATACATCATCCCGATGTATATCATTATCATCCTGATCATCGTCACTGCATCGTCCTGATGCATATCATCCAGAGCATCGTCTTGATACTCATCACACATGATCATCCTAATCATCGTCACTGCATTGTCCTGATGCATATCATCTAGAGCATCGCCCTGATACACATCACACATGATCATCCTGATCATTGTCATAGCATCGTCCTGATGCATATCATCCAGATTATCTACCTGATACTCATCACACATGATCATCCTGATCATCGTCATAGCATCGTCCCGATGCATATCATCCAGAGTATCTTCCTGATACTCATCACACATGATCATCCTGATCATCATCATATCATCATCCTTATGTATGTCATCTGAAGCATCGTCCTGATGCTCATCACACAGCGCTTACATCCACAGCCATGGGAAGGATCCTCCTATCACCATGCTTGGAATGGCTCCTGCAAATGTGTCCCATCACTTCTTCCTCGAAGTATCTTCAATCTGAAGAACACCAAGCCTTTCTCTGAAGTACTCAAACTTCACTCTGGCTAGTGGTTTGGTCAACACATCTACAACCTGCTCATCCGTCGCAACATACAGGAGCTTCACTGCTCCTCTCTGCACCATATTCCTGATATAGTGATATTTGATCTCGATGTGCTTCGACCTGTCATGGAACACAGGGTTCTTAGACAGCGTCACATAACTCTGGTTGTCACAAAAGATACCAGTAGTATCCAACGGGAGATCAAATAACTCAGACAGTAGCTTGCTAAGCCATACTGCCTCACAACTAGCCGAACAAACTGCGACATACTTTGCTTCCGCTGTACCCAGTGCTACGCAGAACTACTTCCTGCTAAACCAAGAGATCACACCTGATCCCATACTAAAGCAACACCCTGAAGTGCTCTTCCTATCTGCAACACTACCTACCCAATCTGAATCAACATAACCCTCTAGGTTAAACTTTTGATTCGCATCATACTTGAGCCCATAATCAATTGTACCCTTCAGGTACCTCAGAATATGATTTACAACAATCAGGTGAACACCTCTCGGATCCGTCAGGAACTGGCTCAATGTGTTCACCGCAAAACAAATATCTGGTCTTGTGTTTGTCAGGTACATCAAGAACCCAATCATCTGACGATACACCGTGACATCAACCGGTTCAGATGAAGCATCACACAGAATCTTCAGGTTCGATGCCATAGGTGTGGCCATGGCCTTGCAGTCCATCATCCCGAACCGCTTCAAGATCTCTACCGCATACTTCCCTTGTCCAAGGAAGATTGCATCTGCACTCTGCCACACCTCCATGCCTAGAAAGTAATGCATCATCCCCAAGTCCTTCATCTTGAACTCGACAACAAGCTTCCTCTTTGTTTCGGCAATCAATTTATCCTTACCTGTAACAAACAGGTCATCCACATACAATAGTAGTATCATTGGATTGCCTTCCTCAACCTTGTAGTAAAAGTTGGAATCCACCTTACTCTTGGCAAAGCCCAAACTGGATAGAAATTTTTCTATCCTCCCATACCAAGTCCTAGGAGCTTGCTTCAAGCCATACAAGGATTTCTTCCACCTGCACACATATGACTCCCTGTCATGTGTCTCAAAACCAAGTGGCTGCTCCACATACACTTCCTCTTCGACTACACCATTCAACAAAGCTGTCTTGACATCCATCTGGTGTATCTTCCACTTCATCACTACAACCAGAGCAAGTACTATTCTAATGGAAGTGTATCTGGCTACAGGAGCAAAAGTCTCTTCATAATCTATTCCCTCTTTCTGGGAGAAGCCACGAGCTACAAACCTCGCCTTGTATTTGTCCATGTTACCATCTACATCATGCTTGATCTTATAGATCCACTTGGAAGTCACAACAGACTTCCCTTCTGGTCTCGGGACCACATCCCAGACATCATTCTTCATGATCGACTAGTACTCCTCGATCATGGCATTCTTCCATTACTGCATCCCGAATCCTGGGAACTTCATATTCTTCAATATCTTCAATAGATAATTTTCTTGAACTTCGTTGCTGGAACAAATGTTGTTTTCCTTCTTTTGTAGGTGATTGTACACGATCTTTCCTACAAGTCAAATTCAATTGCATGATTAGAAACTTCTCATAGTTTTTCAAAAACACATTCTTATGCATAAAGACATATGTCATACAGTCATGCAATTATTTTAGCCAATGCTTCAATACAAGATTTATCCATATCCCGTATTCACACGATAACTTTCTAAATGCCTTCCATCTCTACCAGAACATTTGTTAAGAGTGTGCACAACTCCCAACATGTTAGCAAAGAGGTTTCATTCTAGATAAGTAGCAATGGAATGTTGTACAGTACCATAGGCCACTTACCCATTACTTGCATATTAGTAGTATCTTGTTCATTAATGCAATTTTTCTAAAATGCAAAATGTACATCCTAAATCTAGGAACATAAATATGTACATGAATGAACAACATCATTTAAGTAATAAGAAATGATAATTCAAATGCTTATCTTTGTTTAGTTGTTGGGTGGACTCCCTCTCAATCTTTGCTTCCTTGCAGGAACTATTGGAGTGTTCTCTCTCTTGATCTTTGCTTCCTGGATTGCCTGTCATTGAACTTATATCCATCCTGGACCACTATGCATGCTTAAGTGTGCGCTAGTTTCATCATTGTGTTATCCTCAAGATCTCATGCATAACCATACATATATTAGTATAATCTCAATACTATCAAAACATTATGATCCTAAATACTCTTAACATCTATGGTCATGATCATTTCACACACAAGTAATTTATCACAAGCATTAGTATTCAAGGTTTCAGGGAGGACTTCTATTACTCACGCATATTCTTATTTGACCATAGGACTCTTCTGGTTAGTCATATCATCAATCAAAGTAAGAAACATAATATGCATAAACTGTTGATTACTTAAACTTCTAACTTCAAGAATAATCATTCATACAAAAGTATAAGATCCTAACATAAGGTAGGATTCTAACTTGATATAGGAAAAACATACCTGGAATATCATGTTAACTAGTTATGTATAACATGCCCAAACAATGTCTTCTTGTTCTCTTCAATGACTTGTGCTTAGTAACCTGCATAACTCATAAGTTAACCATTGTAGAACCAAAATATACATACCTCGTAAGTAGAGCTTCTATGTGATCAATGGCTATGGATGAGTCTTTGTCTTCATGTCACCATGGTCATATGTTCTTGATCTAGAACTTGATTTGTCTTTCTTGATGTACCTTTCATGTCAACGGACAACATCAACCTCATACAACACCACAGTGCATTAGTACAATCATATAACCCTAATCAATGAATGTCTTCTATCATTCACATGCATTCATACTTTTACTAGGGTGTTAAGACAAGTGATTAATCAAGATTGTACTAACCTCAATAATATGAAGACAAATATATCATAAACTTAATCATGAATAGATTTCAACACATACATGTATCTCCTCAAGTCATACATGTCGAGATTTATTGTAGTCTTCTTATGTAAGGCCTTAGCCTCATCTCCCTCTGGAACTGGAACTTCTTCACTTATGCAGGTGTCCAATTCATTCTCTTCCAGGATTAACCCAATCCACTTTGATTTGCTGAGACTGGATCTGGAGCTAGATTAGGGTTTGTCAGAGAAACCCTAAAAATTCAAATTTTGAAATTCAAACTTCTGAATGGATGGAAAGATGTGCCTTGCTGAGTTGATCAAGCTGGTATACTTCAATTTTGAAAACTGCAAAATTTGACCCCTCAAAATTGCCTTTGAAACTTCTGGATCTTCTGAACAGGATCCTGAACTAGGGTTTGATAAACCCTGGTTTTTTGTCCAACCAAAAGGTTCGATCTTGGACTCTAAACTTTAATTTTTCTGAGGAGCTTCCAGCCGTGGTCACAGATTTCAAAAATTCCAACTTTTGCAGAAGCCCTAATTTTCCACCTTTCCGATCAAAATCCCGAACTAGGGTTTGATCAAGCCCAGCCTTCTACCCAACCAAAAAATTAGATCTTGGTCTCTAAATTTCGATTTTGATGAGGAGCATCCAACTATTGTCTCCGATTCCAAGAATTCCAACTTTCTCCGAAACCCTAAATTCCCGCAGTAGAGAGAAGCCAAGAATGAAGGTGCTTAGAATCCAATTCTGTTTTGACAGAAATATGCGCCTGATTGTTTCTGGTGTAACTCAGAAATTACGAATCCACAGGGTCTGAAACTTCGGCCTGTGGTAGCCTGACTTGTCATCTTTCCAACCCCACAGGTCTGAACTCAATTCGATTCTCTGAGAGAGAGTTATGCCAAGTGTCGCAACTTGACCTGTTTATGGGATAAAACAAGAGAGCGAACTTGTACGGCTTGCCACGTGTCACTGGTTCAACTTCGGCCTCTGAAAAACTTACATGAGAAACTACAGTTCGTGCTCTTACTGTCACTTTTTACAGAATTTCATTTGGAGCTTCCTAGCCCAAGTTGTGACCTTTTTTCCTAGATCACCTGTTTATGACTGAGATCTGGAAGAGGCAAAAACCCTAAATTGTACAGGTAATAAAACAGAAAGTACAACGAATTAGATGTTGTGCTTCAAACACAAGGTACATGGGGATGTTACCTTCGACCTATCAAAGTTTCAGAACCTGAACCTTCGCCAAAATGGATTTATAGAGAAAGTTCCACAATGAATGGTTTTTGCTATATCAAGCGCTAGCTTCCAATTTGTCGCAAGTGCAACAAGTCTCATAAATGCCATACCATGCCTTCCTTCAGGCTAGCTCTGATACCATGTTAGTTTTTCATCATATAATTCAATAGATCTAGGATCTTAACTAAAAGAACAACATGTACAACATATCAAGCATAAGAGACAAGAGACAAGAGACACAAAACATTTCACCGAGAAAACCAAGAAGGTGAAAAACCCCACAACTTCCTCAGAGAAAGAATAAGCATCAATACAAGGATCACCATGATCAAACCCAAGAGATAGATATCTTCAACAGCATACTCCTCTACTTGTGTGCACCCTCCTCTTCTCTCACTAATGCGAAGTGAGTGAATAATAGAATGTGTAAAATGAGAGAGACACACTCTCTATTTATACACTAACTCGACTTGCCTTTTAACTCTAACTAGGTCGGCCCCAACTTAACCACTTAACATAATGCTAACTGGGCCGACCCCTCTAGGGTGGTCTAATAACCCTTTGACCCACATGACTCATACAGGGCCGACCCCATCAAGGTGGTCTAATAACCCATCAAGTATAAATTATGACACTTACAATATAACTTGCGACACTTGCAAGTACACATGACGACACTTCCAATCGAAGGAATAATACATCTCCGTTGGGGATACAATAAGGTACAAATGTAATACATACAATATACAAGTGACTATCTTCCGAAGTTACAAATACATCAACAATATTCACCTAAATATGCACTTTCTTGACATGCAAACTCAAGTATCCTTAGTTCCAACCAATCTTGAAGCTTGGTCTTCATCAACCTCCATTACATCTTTACTACTATGCATTTCTCAAGGTCTCAACAATGAAAGCATGTTGTTACATATATGATAGGCCCAGGTTTCATTGAAGGTGTCCAAAAATGGACATTAGATTTTTGACATATTCAACCTTCCAAAGTAAGGACGTCTGACTTGAGGCATGTCTGATAGTTTCCAAATAATTAATGTGCAAAGCACTGAAGATTAATGGAGGTGCGGAAT
Organism: Larix kaempferi; assembly: GCA_027924585.1. NCBI lineage: Eukaryota > Viridiplantae > Streptophyta > Pinopsida > Pinales > Pinaceae > Larix > Larix kaempferi. The sequence goes on from BSBM01000368.1 coordinate 2,928,171, forward strand.
CCAATAGTTAACTTTTAATTGCACTAATGCATATATCCTTTGGAATAGATGGGTCTATCCTCTAAGGTGCCTCTAATTCTATTTTCATTATTCACCATTGGAGGAGTGTGTGGAGCCCATAACTTCAGGCATTGATTTCTCTCGATTCATTTGTCAGATTCTGATTCTGCAATTTGCAAGTTAGTGGTCACATCCCCCTCTTCATTTTTGTTTGTTTACTTTCCTGTTTTAGGCTTCCATGGGTCATAAGAGAAGCCCTTAAGGGATTTTGGGCCAGGTCGCGCCTTTCGAAGGGAAATCATCGACTTGAGTCATGACTTTCCCTTCGACAAGTGCAACCAAGTCGCCTGGTTGAAGATCAGGTGCAATATGAGGTCACACATGGAAGGGGAAAAACAATGCCGTAAGTCTCTGATTTCCTCCAACTAGGTGCGACCAGTGTGTAACTTTTTTTGAAAAAGCTACCTACCTCAGTCGAAATGAGATTTTTAACTACCAGCTGACCCTGATTGATGGAGGAAAGCAGGATGCAGATCAATTGGAGAGAGAGAGATGCAACATATATCAAGAGGTATATTTGTAATGATTATCCTATGCAGGGTAGCCTGGCAAGTTATGGGTTACTCAAGTTCCTTAAGAACCCCCTGATGAGGTCGACAAGGTTGTTGTTGACCAAGATCATCGACTATTTGTACCGAGAGGTCATGGCCTTCATCATATATGGTGAGTGGATATATCTCATCCTCTAGGATGTATACTTTATGAGGCAGGAGGGAATGACAAAGAGCCAAACCCACCTGCTTCCCAGGAATTATTGTGATCCATTGAAATCGAACCACTAACCTTAGCTAACAACCAGCTAGGTTCTTCTCAATTGCAGTCCTCCCCTTGGAAATGGGCTTTCCACAACATTCTGACAGTCAGAATTGACCTTTCGCAACAGTCTTGCGGAAACACCTCCTTTCCGCAACTTCGATGCTCTTCCGCAATGATCTTTTCACAGTTGCCTTCCCGCAATGGTCCTTCCACAACACTTCTTTCCGCAGTTTGCAGATTGCGAGTTGCGGGTGCGCCTTTTGTGCTTTCTTGAAAGAGATTCCGCAAAGACTCTTCCGCAGTCCGGTTTCCGCGACCCTCGCCATTAACTCTTGCGCTCTTTCCTTCTGCGGAATGTTGTGTAACCGTAGATCTCTTGCGGATTTGATCTCGTCCATTGATCTATGATCAACGCAGAATACTTTGCATCGGCTTGCGGAGATGCTAACTCTGACACACATTCACTTGATGGATTCTTTCCCCGCCGTCGATCTTCCTTTCAGCTTTGATCTGTGTCGTCCAACCTCTGTTAATTTGAATTGACTGTGACTCTACAACTCTCTTCGTTGATTGATCAGAGAATCGATCAATCTAGTCTGATCTTCGTCTGGACCTAATGAGAAATAAATGCACAAGGTATTAAGTCTGCTACTTAATGGTGATCAATTTTGCGATTGACTTAGGTGTTCTCAACTGTACATACAAACACGAAGACAAAGATTCATTCACACAGATACCAGGTTAACATCCGCACACAGCTCCACCTGATAGAATCTAGGCTTATATCTTATTCAAATGCACAGTAACACCATTAACACACAGAACTTGCTAATTTCATTAAGTGATAGAAAAAACATCGATACAGATGTATTTTCCTCTGGTATTCAGGGAAATATCCCACCGACTCTTCCTTACGCAGAGTTTTCTCTTGTGCCGACCGACCCTTACTGAGTCCCCATCTCCCCCTATTTCACCCATTCGAAAATCCCCAAAACCAAATGGCTGAACAATAAAACAAACTACTAACTAACTCTCCCCATCACTGAAGGAGTCACTATCATTCAACAATAGACTGGCTATCTGGCTTGATCTCCACGTAGGGAGCATCAAATTGCCACTATGTCCTATTTTCTCAAAAACTGACAACATGCTAGTCGGTTGCATACTTGCAATTATTTAAAATACTTAATAAATGAATCTCCTTCCCACTTCAAGACAGCTTGTCCTCTTGCTAGCCACAACATGTGAACACGCAATCACATTGCTGACTTAGCATTGATGCTCCTGCATTAGACTCCCAAGGTTAAAAATTCTGAACCCTTGTTCAATAAATCAGTTGTTGAGAAACCCTTTGTCTCCAATTCTTTACCATTCATCCATGTAGAATCTTCTACAAGATGTCCCTTCCATTTGATCAAGTACTCCAAGTAGTCTCTCCGTCTGGTACTCTTTGCCACTCTAGTATCCAAGATAGACTCAGCTTCTGATGGCTGGGCCATAGGCATCTGTTTCAGCCACTGAAGATCTTCCATAGGGTCTCTGTCTGCTGTCATTTGTCCTGTATCATCAATCACATAAGTATACAGGCCTGCAACATTAAAAATAGGTGAGATGCCAATCCCTGCTGGCATTTCCAGTTCATAGGAATTTGCCGAAAACTTTCTGAGTATTCTGCAAGGTCCAATCTTTTTCATTTTCAACTTGTTATACTCTCCTTTTGGAAATCTCTCTTTCCTCAGATGTGCTAAAACCAATTCTCCTACCTCATAGTTTTTCTCTCTCCTCCTGGAATCTAGTCTTGTTTTGTAACTATTGTGACTCTGCTGCAACCTTGCTTTCATTTGCTCTTGTAGTTCACTAATCCTTGTTGCAAACTCCTCTCCATCTTCACTTCTCTTCTTCATTTGACCCAAATCACGAAATTCACACACCCCTCTTGGATGCATACCATACATAATTTGGAATGGACTCATTCATGTACTTCGGTTTGGTGAGTCATTATATGCAAACTCGGCTTGAGCTAGTACTTTGTCCCATTGCTTTGGATTTTCTCCAATTAGACTTCTCAACATGTTACCCAGACTTCTATTTACTACCTCAGTCTGGCCATCATACTGTGGATGATATGCTGAACTGAAGTTCAGCTTAGTACCCAACTTCTTCCACAAGGTCCTCCAGAAATGACCTGTGAACTTTACATCTCTATCAGATACAATGCTCTCAGGTAAACCATGTAGCTTCACAACTTCATCGAAAAACAAGTTAGCAATGTGTGTTGCATCACTAGTCTTATAACATGGAACGAAATGTGCCATCTTAGTAAATCTATCCACCACCACAAAAATAGAATCATTTCCCTTCTGAGTTTTTGGTAAACCCAAAATGAAATCCATATTCACAGAATCCCAAGCCCTAGTTGGAATAGGCAATGGTGTGTATAAGCCTGTGTTTTGGCTTCTCCCCTTGGCATGCCGGCATACCCTACATCTGCTCACAAAATTTTCAACCTCGGACCTCATCTTTGGCCAAAAGTAGAAATGGCTCAACTATCCAAAGGTTTTATCACTTCCAAAGTGACCTGCCATCCCTCCATTATGCTTCTCCAGTATCAAATTCTCTCTCATGGAACATTTGGGAATACAAAGCTTACTGTTTTTAAAGAGTAAACCATCTTGCAACATATACTCCATCCATGGTTCTCTGTCCACTTCCACAGGATTTCTACAAAATCTGTATGCATCCTGAAAATCAGGATTTCTCATACAAACCTCTCAAATGTTCAAATCCTAAGACTTGGATCTGATTTTCTTGCACAATCAATTGTCTCCTGCTTAACGCATCAGCTACTCGATTTGATTGCCCACCGATGTGCTTCAACACAAAGGTAAAGCTTTGCAAGAACTCAACCCATTTGACATGCTTCAGATTCAATTTTGGTTGCTGCATGATGTATTGCAATGCATGGTTATCAAAAACAAAACAGACTCTCTAGGCATCAGATAATGTCTCCAATGCTTTAGTGCTTGGACAATAACATAAAATTCTTTATCATAAGATGACTATTTTTGTTTTGACTCATTCAACTTCTCACTGAAATATGCTATAGGTCTGTCTTCCTGACTGAGTACAGCTCCAATTGCTGCTCCACTGGCATCACACTTCACTTGGAAAGGGTGTTTGAAATCTGGTAACTTCAATACTGGTTGCTCGGTAATATTTCTCTTCAAGAACTGAAAGCTACTTTCAGCCTCTGTTGTCCATTTTAATGGTTGTTTGTCCTTTCTAATTGTTTCCATGATTGGTGAACAAATACCACTGAAATTCTTTATGAATTTTCTATAAAAACTTGTCAATCCATGGAAACTTCTTACCTAAAAAATGATCAGAGGTGAAGGCCAATCAATGATTGCTTGCACTTTTTCCGGATCCATCTTCAATCCATCTCTTGAGATAACAAAACCCAAGTATACTAGCTCTGATTTAAAAAATGTACACTTCTTCACATTCACCAACAAATTTTTCTTTTGTAATTTCTCTAAGACACATCTTAGATGCTCTAAGTGTTCTTTTTCTATTTTACTGAAAATCAGAATATCATCAAGGTAAACTATTACAAATTTACCTATGAAATCTCTCGAGACTTCATTCATTAACCTCATGAAAGTGCTTGATGCATTGGACAGTCCGAATGGCATAACCAACCACTCATACAACCCATCATTGGTCTTAAAGGCTGTCTTCCACTCATCTCCTTCTCGAATTCTGATCTGATGGTATCCACTCTTCATATCTAATTTTGAAAAACATGTTGCCCCACTTAGGCAATCCATCCTGGGTAATGGAAACCTGTATCTGATGGTAATCTTGTTGATGGCCCTGGAATCAGTGCACATCCTCCATTCACCATCCTTCTTTGGGGTGAGAACTGCTGGTACTGCACATTGACTCAGACTTTTCTGAACCAACCCCTTGTCTAACAATCCTTGTACTTGCTTTCTAACTTCTTCATTCTCTTGAGGTGTCAACCTGTTTGCTACCTTGTTTGGTAAGCTTGCTCCAGGAATAAAATCAATGTCGTTACTTATATCCCTCTTCGGTGGTAACTCATTGGGTAAATCATCTACCACAATGTCACTAAACTCCCCTAGCATCTCCTGAATCCCCCAAGGTAGATCTTTAATATTGGTCTTCATTGTTACCACTCTAGGTTTACATACTACATCATAGTTCAATTCTTTCTCATCAATTTGCTGTAAATACTCTTTCCCTATCAACATTAGGACCTTAGGTGCTTGTTGTTCTGTTGCACTCCCTTCTTGTAAAGGAAGAAGAACATGTCTTATCCCATCTTTCTCAAAACTATGACAATTTCTCCTACCATCATGTATCACCTTTTTATCAAACTGCCATGGTCTCCCTAGAAGAATATGGCAAACATCCATGGGCATAACATCACATATAATTTTATCTTTATATGTGCCTATTTGCAAATCAACTTCACATTGTTCACTTACCAGGATTTGATGTCCTTTATGCAGCCAGGATACCTTGTATGGAATAAGGTGTTTGGTTTTCTTCAAACTTAACTTCTCCACCATCTCTGTGGAAACAAGATTGTCAGTGCTCCCACTGTCAATCACCATCTTGCAGCATTTCCCTTTGACTTTACACATGGTTTTGAATAAAGCCTTCCTTTGAGCGAGTTCCACTTTGTTCATCATCAAAGCCTCCCCCATCTATGGTAGATTCTCAGTCACTGTCATCTGCTCTTGCTGCTGCTCGTTTTGAACTACATAGGCTCCTCTCTTTCCTACGTCTTCCTTCTTAGGACATTCAAAGGATCTGTGTCCCAATTTGTTACATTTGTAGCATATGTAGACATTTTCTCTGCCTCTTCCTCTACCTCTACCCCCTTGGTAAGGCCTTCTCCCTCTTGGGTCACCTCCTCTACCTTGATGCTCCTGTTGGTTTAAGTCGTTGGATTCTCCTTTTTGGGCTGCAAACCTTCCTCTTCCAGTCGTTTGCCCCCTTCCCCTGGCCGAACCTCTTCCCCTATTGAAGTTCTGCTTTCTCACTATTTTTTCTTCTGCTCTCAAGGCACATTGGTATGCCTCTTCCATTGTTCTCGGTGATATCATGCTAATCTCATCCTGAATCTCCATCCTTAGACCATTTACATATATAGCAGCCTTCTCTGTTGATTCTTCTACATAACCTGCTGTTAGGTTCACTTTGTAGAACTCTTCAATATACTCTCTTATAGTCAATAACCTTTGCCTAAGGTTCTACATTTGTTTATACAAAGTCAGTTGGTAATCCTTGGGCAAGAATTTGGCTCTCATCTTAGCCACCATCCTATCCCAGTTTTTTATCAACGGTTTGTTCTTCCTTCTTCGTTCGGCCTGTACACTATCCCACCATAGGGACACATGTCTTTTCAATCTTGTCACTGCCTTCTTGACCTTTTTGTTCTCTTCAACTTCATCATACTCAAAGTACTTGTCTAACTCGTTGATCCAATCAATGAGGTGCTCAGCAGTGAGGCTTCTCTCATAGGTAGGTAACTCAGGTTTTGGCCTCGAAGTTGCTCCATGAATTGACTGAAAGTATCTTAACTCAGGTGTCTCTTGCATGGGTGTTGCTTCTTCTCCTTGTTCCTCTTCTTCAGGTTCACTCACATCTCCTGCTTTTGGGTCTCTTCGTCTTCCTATCTCCATAGCTTCCATACGTGCCCGTAGTTCTCTCATTTCTTCCACGACCTCTGCATTCGTTGTTGGGCGCCCTCTGTCATGACCTCTTGCTTCTGTTGTGCTGAGCAAAGCCCGCTCTGATACCATAAATGATGCAGGCGGGAATGACAAAGATCCAAATCTTCCTGCTTCCCAGGAATTATTGTGATCCTTTGAAATCGAACCACTAACCTTAGCTAACAACCAGCTAGGTTCTTCTCAATTGCGGTCCTCCCCTTAAAATGGGCTTTCCGCAACGTTCTGACAGTCAGAATTGACCTTCCGCAACAGTCTTGCGGAAACACCTCCTTTGCGCAACTTCGGTGCTCTTCCGCAATGATCTTTCCGCAGTCACCTTCCCGCAATGGTCCTTCCGCAACACTTCTTTTCGCAGTTTGCGGATTGCGGGTTTCGGGTGCGCCTTTCGTGCTTTCTTGAAAGAGCTTCCGCAGTGCCATTTCCACGACCCTCACCGTTAACTCTCGCGCTCTTTCCTTCTGCGGAATGTTGTGTAACCGTCGATCTCTTGCGGATTTGATCTCGACCGTTGATCTATGATCAACACGAAATACTTCGCATCGGCTTGCGGAGATGCTAACTCTGGCACATGTTCAATTGATGGATTCTTTCTTCATCGTCGATCGTGGATTCACTGAGAGCCGAGACACAATATAAATAGGGAAGTTTATCCAACAAAGAGGCTAGAATGGGGAAGTCCTCCATATCATAGGTTAAGATGTAAGTCATGGTAAAACTAAAGTTGGAAGATAGCAGATGGATGGAGATAGTGAAAATGATACCAAGACTAGCAAGCCATATAATGGTGGGAATGATCACCTCCATTCTCCTAAGGAGGGTGAAACCAATGAGTATACACAAGAACTTCATAATTCTGAGCAAGCAAAACTATATAGATATAAGTTAACAACCATGTCCATAATATATAAATAGATCGACAGGCCACTGAATGCTAAATCAAGCTACAAGAATGACCAACAAAGCAATAATAAACCAAAACACTATCATATACATGCCTGGTCATATACCTGTACCAATCACCTGAATCATCAAATGTCAACTGGAAACTGTTGTTGCATATCTGGGCACTACATACTGCTCTATATGGTAAAAATGGCTACATCAATCAACAAATCTGAGTTTCCTGAGACTCGGTTATGGCATAAGAATATATTGGTCACTCATAAAATAGGAGTGATCCTGAAATAAATGCCCATCTCAAGCATCTCAATGTAAAGGACGGGCTAAAAAAGGACTGGAATCTGATCTGAATAATATGGTAGCCCAGCTACTATATTTGTGATAACAGGGTCCAACTTCGATCTCTTCTCTTTTGGAATGTGAATAAATACAAGACATCTAAATATTTTTAGATGGCTAACTTCAAGCTTCATACTGGTAAACATCTCTTCTGGGGTCTTGTTGCCAAGAGCACCGTGAGAGATTATGTTTCGTACATATATTGCGGTTCTGGTTGCTTCTACCCATAGATGCATGGGTAAGTCTTGATCATGGATCATGGCCTTCACTGCTTCTATGATCGCTTTGTTCTTCCTTTTAACTAAACCATTCTGTTGTGGATTATAGGGAATAGTAAGCTCCCTCTTAATCCCTGTTTGTTTACAAAAATCTTTGAAATCCCCTGAAGTGTATTCCCCTCCATTCTTTGTCTTTAGAATCTTTATCTTCTTTTCAGAGAGGTTTTCTACAAGAGCCTTGAACTTTTTAAACTTTTCAAAGACTTCATTCTTATTCTTCAGAAAATAAATCCATGTTTTGCAGGAGTAATTATCAATAAAAGAAGCATAGTAAACATACCCGCTTAGTGAAGTGGTGGACATAGGTCCACAAATATCTGAGTGAATAATATCCAGAATACCTTTCGCTTTGTTGTCATTGCTTGGAAATGGATTCCTCGTACTCTTTCCTTGAGCACATCCTTTGCATACTCCTTCATGATCAACCTAGATTTCTGGTAGTCCAGTCACCACCTTACTTACTATTGATAAGGATTTGTAGTGTACATGAGCTAGTCTTCTATGCCATAGCTCACAAGGGCTCATGGTACTTGTCATCAATGTTGTATCTACATGACCCTTCAGTTTGTAAAGTCCTTTGTCTTCTACTCCAATGACTATTGCATCATTGATAGTCTTCCCCTTTGGCCACATAAGAACTTCACCATCTATAAATGCAATTCAAAGACCTTTCTTATCTAATGTTGAAATAGATAGAAGGTTCTTCTTTAAACCTCGTACATAAAGTACATCCTTCATGTTCATGGACTTTCCAGAGTCCAATTTGTGAGATGCTTCTCCCATTCCTTTGATGGGGTATTGATAATCATCTCCAAGCTTTACCTTGTGTGGAGATTCCTTTTGAATGAGATGTGAGAGGGATTATTTGTATCCCACCATGTGTTTTGAAGATCCACTATCTACTAGCCAAGTATCACTTCCATGAGATACTGAACCAGTGAGGACTGATATTAGAACATATTCTTCACTGGAGTCTTCATCTTCTCTATTTTTGACTTCATCATACTCACTATCTTCTGCTGCATGAGCATGAAATTCTTCTTCTGCTTTTTATGATGTCCAGATTTGAGTGGACAATTTCTTGCAATATGTCATGTTTTGCGACAGGAGTAACATTCAACTGAAGATAGGTCTTTCTTGAACTTCTTTTTCTTCTGAGGTCTTCTTGGAGAGTCCTCTCAAGAACGTACATTGTTCTTCCATTTCCTTCCACCTTTGGCATGAGTTGCCAAAGCTTGATCTTCATTGTCATTTAGTTTCTCCTCTCTCACTGTTATTCTTTCTTCCTCTTGCACACACTCTTCCCATAGTTGTCTGAACTGGATCAATTTCTTTCTAGCACAAATGCCACGAACAAATGGTTCCCAATCTCTAGGGAGACCATTCAAACTGGTCATCACGACTTCAACATCCTCTACCATGTCTCCAATAGCTTCTAGTTGTTCTTTTATCTGGGACACTCTGGAGAAGTATGAGTGCATGGACTCAGACTTCAAGATCTTCACTCCCTTGAGTTGATTTCTCAAGGTCGTCTTCTTATTAATGTTCTTCCCTTCAAATAGGTTGGTCAGGGTATCAAACATCTCTTTTGGAGTCTTCTTGGAAGACACTTGGGGGATCAAGTGATCTTTGATGGAATCAACAATGATCATCTTTGCCTTGACCATATTCTTCTTATGCCTTGCTTTGGCTTCATCTCCCTCGGGTTTTGTAAGTCCTTCCTTTATAAAATTTTCTAGGTCATGTTCTTCAAGGATGAGCATGACTTTATACTTCCATGCCCTGAAGTTCTCAGCTCCCTCAAGCTTCTCATCAAGCTTGGTATTGCTAGTCATATTGATATAATGAGTAATTCAAATGGAAATAGAATAGATTTGAGACTTACCAAAAAAGTTGTCCTTCTGAAAACTGTGTCTACTTTGACCTAGGGTTTGTCAGAGAAACCCTAATTGCCGACTTCGGGATTTTGGAAAACTGGATGGATGAGCAAATTCGCCTCCTCAAAGCGAGTTGAGCAAAGCACTCCTCCTCCCAATTCTGTGAGCAGATGATCCAAAAACTTGATGCCCCAATTCTCCTGGGCTGTAGTGGGGGACCCAAAAATGAAAATTCTCAGAATTGAAATCTGCTTCGACAGAAAGATGCACCCTAGTGAGGCGAGTTAGATGCACTCTCTTTTTCAGCCGATCTGTGGAGGGAGCTCCCGAAACAAGAAGCCCTAGTTTCTGCAGTTAAGGAGGCTGCACAATGTTTTCTTTCAGGCCTGCTTTGATACCATGTTAGTTTTTACTTGTTTAGTATATAACATTAAACAATCTATCACTAAAAGAAATACAAGCACACCAAAAGCACAATGAACACAATATTTCTCTCAAGGAAACCACAAGGGAGAAAACCCCGGCAAAATCTTCCTCAATATAGAATTCACAAAGTACAAAGATAAACCCCAAGACAAAATCAACTACTCCTCCACTTGTGCGAACTTCTCTCTCTCTCCTATGCGAACTTGTGTGAGTGAGATGAGTGAATACAAATGAGAGACTCCTCCTCTATTTATATTCTTCCGTTGAGGTGACTTTTCCCCAATTGGCCGACTTCTCCTAACTGACTGGGCCAACCTCTCAATTACATAATATAATAATCTTTTCTGGGTTCTTCTAGGCCGACACAAGACCTAGGGTTTACATCGACTCTTTCAATGACTCTTACATTATTAATTACATCAATGACATCTCCCGAAGGAGGAATACAATAGACAAGTACAAGTAGAATATCTTTCGTAGTTACATTTCTTTAACACACCTAGGCCTCTATGTACTAACAATAGTATTTTGTACCTAATTGAAGGGTAGATCCCCTTTCTTTCTAAACCTTTGAGCGAAGACAATGACGAGATATCTCAAAAGTAAGGATAACCTTCTTCATTATCTTTATGGCTGAAAACCTCTTCCAACGATCTCGACTAGATTTTTCTAAATGATCTCACTAACTATAGTAAATTTTTTAGCCACCGAAAAAGGATGATTTATTAGATCTGTCGAAGGAGAAATTCAAGTTCATTGCTGGGAAGTCCAACCATAAGCTTCTATCTGCCAAACATTTAGACTATCTAAAAGATTTTCTCTTATGCTCAGCTACGCATAACCTGACCACATCAAGCAATGCATTCTATTCATATCTTGCAATCAATGTTGTCCAAGAAACAATATCTCATTGAAATATTTAGTCAAACAATGTGCACGCATTCTCTATGCTACCACATTTGGCATACATGTCTATAAGGGCATTGGCAACAACCAAATCGGATTCAAATCAACTTTTTATAATTTTTGCATTAATCTCCATGCCCCTCTATAGTGATGTTGAGTTGGTACATGCTAAAAGAGCAATGGCAAAGGTAAAGTGATTGGGTTGGAGACCTGTTATCACCTAAACTGTAGTTACCCCTATGGATGTATCCACTCATGGATGGAAATAGGGAAGGGCAACTCAAAAGGTGCAACCACGATCACCTCGACCTCCAATAGATGGTTGTCACGCCAGTCGAGGCAACCTTCGCTTTATGTTATCTAGCCCAGACAACAAAGGGGGAGACCCAATCTACTCCCGACAGGAGAGATCAAAACCAAGACACCAAATCAAGTTAATTCTAAGTGAAGTAAGGTGTATGGTTTATCCTAGACCTTAGGATGAAGTCACAAGACAAGTGAGGGGTTCAATGAGTATAGCTTTGGTTCATTACTGATGTGAGAGTGACTTATGATTTGTGAAATAGGATCCAGGATTAAAGTACTAGTTCAATGTGAGAAAATCCACTGCCTTGGGAACCGTGTCCAATGCAGGGTAGTTTAGGGGTTGAATTGGGGCTAACTAGTACAAGTGACAAGCTTGATCATGAAGTATGATGGCATCAAAGGGTTTAGTTCACCATACAAGGGTCAAACCACAAGTTAATCCAACAATCTAGGAAAGTCGAATTGATTTGGAGAGAAACCAATGCCTTGGGAATTGGGATAATGGAGTCAAAGTAAAGTTAACTTGTGATTAAAGACTCCTATTGCATGAGACAAGTGGGCAATTAAAGTCTTGATGGATTAATAGGTCTAGATCTAGGTTTGACCTAAGTGGACCACAATCCCTTAAAACAAGGAATGCTATCCCCAAGGCAAGATTTGACAAAGTGACCTACTAGACCTAGGTTTTGAATTACTCTCGTTCCAAATCCACAAAAATCTCATATACCCATGTCCTAGAAGTGGGCCAACTCACTTCTCCAAGGTGGTGCGACTTTACCCAAGGAGGCTAAAAAGTGGGATAAATTAATCAAGACAAGTCCAATGGCATCCAAAATTTAGATCCAAGTAGATTGATCAGGTGAGGATATGGATCTACAATTTCAAGGCAATCCGATGGCTAGATCTTGCTAGATCTGAGTTTGAAGATACCAAGTGGTCCAAAATGGGGGTTAGATCCCTTAAAATGTGGAATAGGGCCCACAAAGTAGAAATCAGAAAAGTGACAATCTGGAGGTAGGTTATTGGATGTGTAGATCATGAATCAAGCGGGATCTCAACTACCCACATACTAGATCTAGGTCAACCCACCAAACTAGAAAGTGTGCCCTTGCTTGGAGAGGCTAAATGCCTTGGGAAGAGGGTCAAATGGAGGCCAATCCTCACCAAACTGTAGATCCGGGATGCCGTGGATACTATAGAGGTGGGTTTTAAATATCTTACCCAAGAAGCCGCTAGATCTTAGTAGATCTGAAAAATGTAAAAATGAGGGTTTGAAGAAATAAGGGTTTTATCAATTTATGAGCTATGTCAATGGATTGGATCAAGATAAGAGAAACAAACCTGTGGATCTTACCTAGGTAACCTTGTAGATGCCTTGATGATGATGATCTATGCAAACCCGATCAATTTGAGAAGCTTTAAGGTAGTTTTCTATGTAATCGATTTAGTCCAAGAAGCCAATGCGCCCTCTCTCCTGCACAACAAACGTCAACAATATCAGATTTAATGTAATCAAGAGATAAGACTAATGCCACAAGAGAAGTAACAGAAAGATAGCATAGATCACAATGATACTAATGATAACCCCCTGATACAAGCAAATGCCAAGAGAGTCGATTTGAAGAAGCCTTGCAAAATCGCCCTTGTTGAAGTCGCCCTCCTGTAGACAAGACAATGATTTCCAAAATAGATAGATCTTACCACAAATTCCAAATGCTAGGTTGCAATAGACTTTCCAATCACCATCTAAGAACACCAGATGCAAAGGAGACCACAAGAATTTCCACAAGAAAGTTTTTCTATACCAATAATCCAATAATCCAAGAGCCAAAGACCCCTTACAATGAGAAGCTCTCTCCTTTAAATAGGAAGGAGAGGCATCAAAATCCTAACCACTTTTTGAATGAGTGGCTAATATTAAAAGATACAAATGTCTAATCAATGGTTGAGATGAGCTCAACAATAAAATACATGGATCACTAATAAAATATAATATAAGTGGACAAAATCGCCCTAGAAGAGGGGAATCCCACCAAATCATGATGACAAAATATAATAGGAAGCTTATGGTGGGTCCAAGGGGTAATTTTAGACACCCTTGGTCAATCCTCATAGCACAATAATAATAAAATAGTTATCAATATACCAAATCGCGCCTCTATGGTCAAATCATAGGTCTCAAAAGACCTCAGAAATCATCAGAAAGTGCCATAAGTGATGGATGCGGGCCCCGATGAAGCTGAAACTGCTGGAGGAGGTGTGGAAGACATCAACCCATCATCACTGATCATCCCATGCCAAGACATTTCCTCAGTAGCCCAAATCGAATTCCTCAATAACCATTTCTACCAATCCTGAAATGCCTCGGGAAGCGTGAAACTGCCCCAAACTGCCTCCTGGAGTGCCTGTGCTGTCAAGGTGAGGGCACTAGTGTGTCTGGGAGGGGGGTAATATGGTAAAAACAAGTGGCTGGACCACCCCCTCCAAGCACAACGTCCTAGGTCAACCGGATAAAAATCACATCTGCTCTGACAGGGCCTCCGATAGACCAAAACTGCACTGGGATAGCCTACTGAGGCTCAATCATCACTGTAAGTGCCCGAAACTGAAAACAAACTGTCTCATGGGACTCAGAAGATCCAAATCCATGCAAGATGTGTACTCATACACCATATGAGTCTCTGCATGATCAATATATATATATCCAATATACCGGAACAAGTCAAATAATAATAATCTGTAAATGATCAAATACTGCTGTAAACCATGAATCATCATCATAATCCTGTAGCTGCTGCATAGAATCATCATGTACATGTACATAGACCATATATCATCTATCCATATCATCACAAGGTCCAACCATCTCATGTCCTATGGCTGACCTTGGTCAAACTAGGTTTGACCAAGTCCACATGATCAAATATAACTCAGACCATCATCGAAAGCTGCTGCAAAGTGTCAAAGGTTAATGCATGCTCTACAACTTATTCAAATAACAATTATAACACAAAGTAATCATTACTGGCGATCTAAATCCAAATATATAATGTCATTAATTATTACTCAGATTAGACTTTCAAGATCATACTCACTTCATAGCTGTGACCAATTTGCTAGTGAAGGGTGAAGGCTAAAATAACTGGCTAGGCTAAGGGATGACTTGACTGACTTAACTTTGTGACACTTCGGCAAAGGGAAAGGGAATACACACCATAGTATATACTGAATGAGCAACAACACAAGGAATGGCGGTATCTCACAAATGGATAAGTTGTTTAGAGAGTGCTTATTCAACTTAGGCATCATGTCTACATCAAGTTGAACCAGGTTCATTAGGATCATTCAATTTCATTTCATGGCCTTTTTGGCCTACATAACCCTTCGGATCTCAGGTGTGCTGATAAGCACAACTAGTTGCAGCTTGCATCCAAGGCATGTTTTTTATACATATATAAGGTCAGCAATTGTTTAGATATAGCTTTTAAGAATCATTGCTTTTTTGGACCTTTCTTATACTCTTCGAGGAGTATTTTTCAGCAGTTCATCACTCTTGCCCTTTTTAGTTTCCATAGGCGAATTTATCAGTTTCCATAAATAGTACATGAGCTTTCAATTTTAGCCAACAACATCTCAAGTGACTAGGGGGAGTTCGAGCCAATGCCAAACATCGGGACAACCGACCAAAATGATTTAGGCCTACAATCCAACTCACCAAAGGTAAGTTTTGTCACCAACTCAGAGCCGAGACACAGTAAACAGGGAAGCTCATCCAATACAGAGGCTACAGTGGGGAAAAGTCCTCCATGCCACTAGTCAAGTAGTAAGTCAGGGTGATAAACTAAAAGGTAGGCAATGGATGGATGAAGATAATGAATAATGGAGCCAACACTAGCAAGCCAAGGTATGGTGGAATGATCACCTCTATTCTCCCTAAGGAGGGTAAAACCAATGAGTATGAATAGTGAATTTCTAACTCTGAGTAGGGACAATATAGTATATATAATAAGATCAACCAGGTCCACATATCTATATGATCGCCAGATCATGACACTAAGTGCTAAGACATGCTATAAGAATAAGTATAAAAGCAATAAAACCATAACAATATGATATACCTACTGAGTCATATACCTGAATGCTCATCATCTGAACCATCACCTGTCCTCTGAAACTGCTACTGCAACTCTGGGCACTACTGACTGCTCTGTACAAATGGTATAATGGCTACATCGGTCATCTCTCTGAGTGTCCTGAGACTCCGTCATGGCATGGGGAATACAACTGCCATCCAAAATCTGATAGTGATCCAATATAGATGCTCATCTCAGCATCTCAAATGTAAGGGAACTGGTTGAATAGTGTACTGGCATCAGAAAAATAATGTATGGTAGCCCGGCTACTATATATGTGATAACAAGACCTGTTCTTTGCATTTGGTGAAAGAGTGCCAATGCCTCATGTTACCTTAAAAAGTAGCACGCTTCCACAATTGAAGATAAGTAGACCCAAATGAAGTATGTGGACCCAAATATGATAGGTGGACCTAGTGGACCCAGCGCTATGAACCACAACTATTCAAGGGGGTACACCCACTTCACCTCAATGTAACCCCCTTCCTCTTTAGACCCTGCTCCTTAGGCCACAGGAGGCTCCCCAAAGCAAAACAAAGACATACTTGTAAGAGACAATAACAAGTACTTCTATTCCTACAACACCTTCCCAATGTTAGTAGACCAGTGCCTAATGGAGTCAACAATATATGTCTACAATAAACCCTTTGACTTGAAAGGTCAGGAGCAATGATGAATGTGTAACTTGTTGATGCTATTTTCTACAATAAAAACAAGCAATACAAAACATGAGATATCTCACAAACTAACCATCGAAATTTCACGAAACTTACCTCCCGACAACTAAAAGGGAAGGGCACATCAATCCCCCCTAGGGTGCCTCTCTTTTAATGGATGGATTGTATGAGGACACTAATTTGCGCTTCAGGTCTGCAATTTACCACAATCAAGTCGAACCAAAAAATCCCTTGGCCTCAAATCCCCCCAAAGTCTTCTAGAGTGACTTAGGATTTGGCCAATTCTTTCTCAAACCCCTAGTGTTTTGACTTCTTTGATGTAATGAACTTGCAATAACTCAATAACCAAATCTGAAACAAACACTTAGGGATGACGTCTTCTAACCCTAGGGTGACATCACCTCCTCTAGGGAAAAATTAGGGCTTTAAAATGATTTTTTTGCAAATGTTTTCAACTTTTTAGGATTTTTTACGATATTTTATCAAGATCTTAAATTTATTGCTGCAATCAAGTACTTCAAAAAATAACAACTAAAATAACTAGGGCACACAAAATAAATATTTTTGGATTTTTACAAAATTATAAAAATTTAGGGTTTTTCACAATATTTAATTTTTTTGTATTTTTTGCAATATATAATACAAAATTTTGATAAAAGAGATTATGAGTGAAGATGAAGGAAATAAAGGTCTAAGTCTCTTCCTTACAAGGCCGCCAAGGAATCATGGTTAGAGTTCCTCTCAATAATTGGCAATCCAATTTTGATGATATAGGGCAAAACCAAGAAACCCTAGGTTGTGTTGGTCTTGACCTAATTAGGGAAAAGAGAGGTTCCAAAGACCTAACAAGAGAGACCATCCAAGGAGAGATGTCTCACTTACAAGACAATGTTATCATGCATAAAAAACTTAATTAACTCTTACCTCGGATGTCTCCAATGGTGCAAGACAAGAGAACTAGAGATCTTACCACAAAAGAAGAGCAAAGAAGAAGAGAGTAACCCTCTCAAGAATTCATTCCCTTATACAATCCTTGCAAGATTAAGTATCAACCTTTAAACACCAAGAGACTCTACCACATTGAAGCTTCTAGATGCCAAGAAGAGAGGTGCGCATCACTTAGCTAAAATAGACAAATAGAAAAAGAGAGAACTTTATTTGATCCCATGATCTTGATTTACAAATGTGGAGGTTAGCCTTATTTATATGCTTGCTACGCTAACTTAAACCTCGTTTTTAGGTTGACCTACCTAAAAATATCTAAAATAACATAAAATGAATTTTCAATGAACTTTTTAAAGTTTGTCACCCACATTTGTAAAACAAGATAAAATATTCATAAAAATGATAAATTGTTGCAACTTGATGAAATGTTGAGCTTGGAAGGAGGGTGTATGCCCCAACTAACCCCAACGATGTACTTTTTCCCTCAACGCCCTCCTCTTTTAGGTGGTACAGCCTGATCAAAAGGATGATGTCATCATCAATTTGGCTTGCTTGAGCCAAGAGGAGCGTCAATACATAATAAAAATAGGTCCAAGTGGGAATAATGAGGTGTGCTAAGACTGGTTTGACAACCCTTACACATGCAATCACCTCTACAAAGCATAAACAAAAGTGTGGCTAGGAGCCCCTAAGCCATGTGTCCTAATGGCATCATCCCAAGAAGCATTAGACACAAACCCTAAGCATAAATTCCCTGCATGATGGGGGACTTCCACCACATCAAGGGCCAGTCAGTTGTGCCACTAAATCCAACACTGCTTAGAGTGAAAACCAAGAGGACCTACAATGGTTGGACCACGAGTCTTGAGCCCCACTAGACCAACACCTTTACATAAAAGAGGCCCCAACTTGGCCTTTACATTGAAAAAACACCTCTCCTCTATGGCATATATGGTATGGCACACTACAAAGAATCTAGAGGGTAACAACTGGCTCCAACTGTGCGACATGCGCTTCTCTCGGATGTGCGTGAGAACCTCTTAATATTCTAGGACCTGCAAACCTACAGATACTTCAAACAACAAATTCATCAAACGCATCGAAGGCAGACGCTTTCATATTGCCTTATTCAAATCAACATGAAATGCAATAAATAACAAGTGCAATGCATGGGTAAAACTAAATGACGAAATCAAATGTTTGTGCAATAGATTATGCAACCTACCTACCTACTCTAAGCATGGTAAAAAAAAATAAGTCAAGTGAAAACACACCACCAATGAAGCTACCTTAGCATATCATGCTAGTGCTTCTTCCCTTATCTTTGGCAATAGTCCAAGACAAAACCATGTCAATGATGCGCTGAGTAGATGTCATTACCTTCATCGAAATGGAGCTACAATGCTAGAGGAGATTATGAACCTAAAAGCCTTCAAACTCTTGCCACGGAGAACTGCTTTTCTCACAAGCCATTTCTATCCATGCTTGAATTGCGATCAAGTACAAGTTGCCTTGCTCATTCACCTATTCTCCAAAATCTATTTGCTTACCCAAATGTCTTTTAAAACTAGCAAGAAACCCTGAAAGATACAACTAGACACAAGATCTCTGCCCTAGGAAAGGGCACACTGTGTTGCTATGACCTTGCAATGAAACCATCTTCTTGTTTTCCAAAACCTGCATTTCTCCCTGAGGGACATGGCTATGAATGATAGTTGAGATTTACCCTAAGATAGGGTACACCCAGTTGTTCAAGACAAAAATCTCCATATGTAACCCCATATCATCATCAATGGTGAGCATGGTTGAACCAAATCCTGCGATATTTCACCAAAGGTAAGCTTTCCAAGGTCTTCAAAACTTACACTTTCCTCATTGGAAAAATCATATATAGGCTTTCCAACAAATTTCCAAGAATCCATACCCATTCCAACAAATTTCCAAGAATCCATACCCATACCGTGCTCATCAAGAAAATGTACATTATAACATTCGTGGCAATCATCATCAATAACGAAAAGATCCCCACACCTGTCATCCTCAAGTGAACAAAGAGATGCATCAATCGTGTATCATGACTCTTTTCAATGGAGAATGGCTTTTTTAAGAGCTTCTTCATTTTGTTCTAAATCTACATAGAAAATCGACTCCGTTTTATCCAAACCAACACCCTCTTCACTTTGCATGACGAGAAAAAATCACGTGCATCTACTTCAAAACCTATGTGCCACAAAGGCTCAAGAACAATAATCCCAACCCTTGAAAAATCATGAGAGGGCTAAGAAAGCTCCAATAATTATCATCTTCTTCGTCATACACAAAAATCCTGTCATTTTCTTTCAAAAGGCCCAAGACATCATGAGAATCTTCTAAAACATGGTCCGGACTCACAAAGAACTCACCATTTCCTCACCTTCTTCAACTAGGGCTTCTCGTTCCTTTTCAAGAGTACTTCCTTCTTCGACCATAGGACTTGAGATATTGTTGTCTTTAGCTTCCTCAACAAAATCTTGAGCAAATGACCCTTTAATAATGGCTCCCACATGAGAGCTTTCTAGGGGTTGAGCTTCATCACTATCTTAATCTGATGAGCTAAAAGTCTCATCATCCATGAGATATCCAATACCTCCCTTGAAATAAGGATCCCACCTTTCACAAAAAACCCTGACAAATTCTTCGAGCGAGTGAATTCCTTTCATAAGAAGCCCTTAATACCATTCATATACATCATCGTCCATCAATTCGAAAGACAACATGAACATCTTCATGAACCACTTTTAAGTTTGAAATAGCCTTCATAAATGATATAACATGCCAGTCAACTAAATCCTTATATACATGATATTTTGGGATGTATTTCTTCCAATCATCCTTGTACTGTTCAAAGTCATGGAGTTGTTTAAAATATCTCAGGACCTCGAAGAAATCCGATGGATCAAACCTATACTATACACATTCTTCATCATAAAATGCCATACCATCTTTTTATTGATACCAAAATTTATGGAGTTGCCAAAATGAGCTTTTCTTCTTGACTAACCGATGTGCTCACCCCCACACCCGACAATGTGATCAATAGCTAAAGGCTCTCTTTTGCAATGTACTTCTTTGTTGTTTTTTCTTCAGTGGAGTCGCCAGATAAAACCTGCCAAGTTAGTACTCAACGATAATCTTACCAAAGTACAAAGCAAAAACTTACCTTAACTTTCTTACCAAAACTGTCATTTGTGCCAGAGATATAGGGCTTCAACCCAGCCACGTGCCTTTAAGTTGTCCCCAACAATGGCCAAAAACTATTTTAGCATTGTCGGACTACACAAAATGCTTTTTAATTGGAGTTGCCATATAAGACCTCCAAATTTAGTTCTTTAGCATTAATCCTATCAAATACAAAACAAGAACTCCCCTAGCATTTAGCCATCCAAATTGATGAGATATGTCATTGAAATCAACCGAGGGACTGCTTGGTCCTCAACAACAGTGCCAAAGGATGTTAACTCAAACACTAGCAAACTTCCACAATCGAAGATAAGTGGACCCAAATGAAGTATGTGGATTCAAATATGATAGGTGGACCCAATGGACCCAATGTTATGATCGACAACTATTCAAGGAGGTACACCCACGATCACCTCGATGTAACCCCCTTCATCTTTAGACCCTTCTCGTTGAGTCGTGGGAGGCTCCCCAAAACACAAGGATAGACTTGTAAGCTAAGTTGCAAGAAACTCAGGTCTGGCACCCATTTCATCCACGAAAACTCGTATGGTACTTGACGTAAACTAGTTTATGTTAGTACGAAACACATTTCCTACATGGGAAACGCATCTGTACATACGAAAACACATTTCCGTCACGGTTCCTGTCAAATAAAAGTCCGTCAGTTAAAAAACCAGCACATAAAATCTCTTTCCGCCCATGGATTTCAATAATTAAGGTTTAATACATTAAATTTTAAAATAAAATTTAATTCTAGATGCTTCTAATTAGGTTGAAGAAAGTTATAAAGAGAACATCACTTCATTCTCTCCTCACACAAGCAACTTGAGCACTCAGGGCCAAGAATATTGCAATGGGCCATGTGCAGATTGAGATGTCGAGTCATAATTTATTGACTTGGACCTCTCTCTTGTTGCACTAAGTATTAGGAACCTAGAAGTGGAATTGGAAATACTTCTTCCACTCTACATTCTGTTGTTGAGCGTGCTTCATGTTCTATTTTTGAGGAAGACTACGAAGATGAGGGTGACTATTAGTATGAGCGTATGTTTTACTTTTATTTCTATGTCAATATGTTCATTGTTCACAGTTTGATACATTGTACTTGCAGACTCATACATAAAGGCTAATATTGGATATATAGTATATAGCCTTGTTTATAAAGGTTGTTTTTCGATATTACTACTTGCATGAATGAAATGATATAGACTTGGGTTAAAGAGTAAAATGTGATGTTACATGTATGATTTAAATTTTATCTGTATCATTTAACATTTATCACTTAGCAATGTTGCATGCAACTAAATGTAATTAATAATTTATGGTTTATGTTTTATAATAATTTTGCTCTTGCTCATATATATATATATATATATATATATCGCATTTCCCCGTTTCCAAAATTTAGGGGAGTCACGTTTCCAACGTTTCCTCGTTTCCCCGTTTCGTCCCCGTTTCCTCATTTCGTGCAACTTAGCCTGCAAGAGACACAATAACGAGCACTTCTATCCCTACAACACCTTACCAATGTTAGTAGACCAATGCCTAATGGAATCAACAATATATGTCTACAATAAACACTTGACTTGGAAGGTTACAAGCAATGATGAATGTGTAACCTGTTGATGTTATTTTCTACAGTAAAAACCAACAGTACAAAACATGAAATATCTCACAAACTAACTGTGGGAATTTCACAAAATTTACCTCCCCGCAACCAACAAAGCAGCACACATCAAATCCCCCCTAGGGCACCCCTCTTTTGATGGATGGAATGTATGATTTGACGTTGATTTATGCTTCAAGTATGCAATTTACCACAGTCAAGGTGAGCCAGAAAATCCCTTGGCCTCAAATCCCCCTAAGGTCTTCCTAAGTGACGTAGGATTTGGCCAATTATTCCTACTTCTTTGATGAAATGAACCTGCAATAACTCAATAACCAGATTTGAAACAACCCCTTAGGGCTAACATTTCCTAACCCTAGGATGACATCACCTCCTTTAGAGCAAATTTAGGGTTAAAAATTTATTTTTATGCAAATATTTTCAACTTTTTAAGATTTTTTCAATATTTTATCAAAATCTAAAATGTATTGTTGCAATCAACTTCTTCAAAAAATAAGAACTAAAATAACTAGGGCACGAAAAATAAATATTTTTGGATTTTTACAAAAAATATAAAAAATTTAGGGTTTTTCACAATATTTGATTTTTTGTATTTTTTGCAATATATAATACAAAATTTTGATAAAAAAGATTCCAAGATAAGATGAGGGAAATAAAGACCTAAATCTCTTCCCTACAAGGCCACCTAGGAATCGTGGTTAACGTTCTTATTAAGAATTGGCAATCCAATTTTGATGAATTAGGGAAAAAACAAGAAACCCTAGGTTGTGTTGGTCTTGACCTAATTAAGGCAAAGAGAGGTGCAAAAGGCCTAACAAGGGAGACCCTCCAAGGAGGGATGTATCACTTACAAGACAATGTTATCATGCATAAAAAACCCTAATTAACTCTTACCTTGGATGTCTTCAACAATGCAAAACAAGAGAACCAAAGATCTTACCACAAAAAAGGAGCAAAGAAGAAGAGAGTAACCCTCTCAAGAACTCTTTCCCTTAGACAAGCCTTGCAAGATCAAGTATCAACCTTAAACACCAAGAGTATCCATATTGAAGCTTCTAGATGCCAAGAAGAGAGGTGTGCACCACTTAGCCAAGATAGATAAATAGAAAAAGAGAGAACTTTATTTGATCCCATGATCTTGATTTACAAATATGGAGGTTAACGTTATTAATATGCTTGCTACGCTAACTTAAACCTCCTTTTTAGGTCGACCTACCTAAAAACATCTAAAATAACTTAAAATGATTTTTTCAGGGTTTGAAATCCACAAGTCGAGGACTAAACCTCGTACAACATAAAATAATCATAAAAATGATGAATTGTTGCAACTTGATGAAATGTTGAGCTTGGGAGAAGGGTGTCATGCCCCAACTAACCCCAACGATGTGCTTTTTCCCTCAATGCACTCCTCCTTTAGGACAACACCTATATCAAGATTGATAAAGCAACCAAAGCTCCTCAACTACTGCCAAGATTTGTACCAAACAAGCTAGTGATTAGGGAAATAGCCTACCACCATTCTACATGGCTTCAATGCCTACCTGATAAAGGATCAAAAGAAATTGTGTCCAACTTACCCTATTTACAGAGGATTGTATGGACCAAATAATTCTAAGTTTACAGAATTGAAGTTAAGGCCATGGAAGATTATAAGCCTAGGGAGAAGAAGTTTAAAAGACATGATCTTGAAAAAGGTTGCAAACTAGCATGCAACTCAGGTGGTCATTACTTGGCCCTATACGTATGATGCTAAGTTGCACAAAACAAGGAAACGGGGAAACGTCGAAACGAGGGAAACATGACCCCCCAAAATTTTGGAAACGGGGAAACGCGATATATATATATATATATATGAGCAAGAACATTTAAAAAAATGAATGTGAAATATAAATCACAAATCATACATGTCAACGAATCATTGCCTATATTGGTATCCTATTCATCAATAGCACCCTATGCCTCCCTCCTCTAGGCTCTAGCCCTTACCTCTAACTCGAATTTCAAAGTTGATCCTCCAAGGACATTAGTGAACGGCTCAACACCCTATAATTTTGATGAAGCTTCCTAATCTAATCGTTAAATTGAGGTAGAAAAAGCTTCTCATGCTTAATAAGTGATTTTGCTCGAGTGAAGAGTACATTTTTATTAAGGTCATGAGTCATGACAGAGGAGTTCAACAATCAACACCACCAACATCAAGGGACATATAGGGGTTGATGTGCTTGGTTAAATGTCAATTCCAAGCCCTCATACATGATAGAATCTAGTGGAAACTTTGCAATCCTGAAATCTTGAAAACTGTTAAGTCTGTTGAATTCTGAATGGGATCTAAAATTCTATTTTTTGCATATGAAGTCCAATGAGGTTGGAACCACTCTCAAACATCCTGAAACAATTAATGGTAATGTTAAAAATTTAAGTAAAAGGATGGAAAATAAAAGATAAGGAGGATGTCACTTTTATTGCCATTAATATTACCAAATACTATTGCACCATGGTGATATTTTTTTTCGAAAGGTGACCCCGTTGACTGAGTCCATACTGGCAATGCGTTTCCCTATGGACAAAATGCATTTCCATCTCGAAAACACGTTTGTCCATACAAAAACGCATTTACAGGCCGTACGGTACACGTTTTGAGGTTTCGAAATGGCAAAACCCTGGAAACGAGGTTGGGGCCCAAGTTTCCTGCAACATAGGTATGATGAGTGGAGAGAGGAAGAAGTAAATAAAGGGGCACTATCTTTTGAAGAAGTGCAAACTAGGATACGACAACATGACCAAGCAAAGTCAAAAAAGAAGAAAATTGAGCAAATTAAAATAATAGTTATAGAAGAACTAACTCAAGAACAAAGAGTAGAAGCTAAAGCTTGAGCTAAAACAAAAGCAAAAAGGCGAAATCAAAGGAAAAGAGAAGAATGTAAGAGGCTAAAAGAAAAGGATTGGCAACTAAAGTTGAAGCTAAAGCCAAAGCAAAAGCTGAGGCAGAAGGTTAGAGTAGTTGTTACAACACATTTGGAACAAGCTAAAGAGGAACTCAAAAAAAACAAGGAATATGAGGCTAAGAGGAAACGAATTGAGGAAGAGAGAAGAAAAAAGAAGAAGAGGGAAACACTAAAGCAACAAAGGAATGATCACTAGACCAACAAGTGCACACCACCAAGAGCAAAGCCATGATGTCTTCAACTCAAATGATTACAAGAGGGGATGTACCATTCTCTATGCATATTAAGGAGATGGTCAAATTAGAGATGTTTCTCTTTGATAGGAAGAAAAAGCGACTTGTGAGGCAAACAAACAAGAAAAGAAAGATTATTGTTGACCAAGAGCTTGTTGCAACTACATAATTTAGGATGTCAAATGCCAAAGAAGTAGACTCAATAGAAATGGTTTCTACTAGGGTGTCTTTTGCTAAAGCTAATGCATCAAATATTGGTGACATGGCCAAAGAATTGGAAGACTACAAACGAAGAGTTGAACTCTTGGAAAATCAAGTGACCTACAGCAAGGTAGCCAAAGGAAACACTGCAAAATTTATTGAGTATACTCTAGAGATCTAGGATGAGTTGAATGCATTGCAAAACAAAAGAGCCAAAGATTTACAAGACCAATCTCACGATGTAGTCACTCTTTACAAACAAATGCAGGTGGAAAAAATAGCAAGAGAATGCAAATCCATTTCTACTTGAAAAAGAAGTGGCAAGCTAATCTAGGTGAGACTCCTAAAATTTCTCATATGAGTGAAGAGGAAATCCTCAACAATGACACAAGACTCAATGTTGGAAGGAATCTTGTCAGAAAGCACAAGAAAATACTGAAGAAGAATTTGGAAATTGTGAGAAATTATGGTACATTGTAGAAAGACTTGCAAATAAATATAACCTTCCATATTTCAAGCCAAGTGCTAGCTTCTATCCTCAAGTTGAGGTTACGACAGCTTTAGAAGAAGGTATCCAGCAACAAAGGCTTGCCATTCAATTTGTTACGAACATTAACAGAGCAAAAATGAAGGATTATATAAATACACCATCTAGGGAGGTGATCTTAATAAGATCATTTGTGGTGTAGTTAGAGAAAAGTGTAGGGAAGTTGGGGCAAAATGTTGGCTTATTCATAGCCCCAATAGAGCAACATAATTACTCGCATGCCAAATATTTATAAAGCTTGGAAAAATTATCTACATAATTTGATAGCTTGCTCAATGGGATAGCTTGGGATAGCTTAAGGTTTGGAATCCTTTAGATGTATCTGGGGAAGAAGAAGACATATTGGCTTGAAGATAATGTTGAAAGAATTCTTGCACTTAGAGAAACTAGGTTTGTTGACCAACCCTAACTAGAGCATCTTAGGTGGTTGAATTTTGTCCTAGCCTTAAAGGAAGCCATGATATGTATGTACTTCATGAAAACTAGAGCTCAAGGTTTGGAATCCTTTAGATGTATTTGGGGAAGAAGAAGACATATTGCCTTGAAGATAATGTTGAAAGAATTCTTGCATTTAGCAGAACCAAGTTTGCTAACCAACCCTAACTAGAGCATCTTAGGTGGTTGAATTTTGTCCTAGCCTTGAACGGAAGCCATGACATGTGAGTGTGTGTGTGTGTGTGTGTGTGTATTAGAGAGAGAGAGAGAGAGAGAGAGAGAGAGAGAGAAATTTCCTACCATCCACATATTGTATATATTGCAAATTTGATTTCAACATTCTATCTTATTGGAATTGGTGTTTCTAATTCTTAATTGTTTTATTAATTTGGGACATTTAAACAAAAACACACTAAAATTGAAGATAATAGTATAGCCATCTATTGCTATTGCATTTGATGTAATATATGTCATAAGAAGAGTTTCCAAATCTGATTTATGTATGTAAAGTTGCCCTAGAGGGTTGAGAACTCAAGAACTCATTGGAATGATTGACACCTTTCTTACTTAAATTGCAAAGGGTTTTGGGGTTTCTATAAGTGAATTATTATAATTGTTCCATTATTGTTTTACACATTGATTTACAACAATCCTAATGGCCAAAAATTTATATGGCTAAGATCCGAGAAACATCCTTAAAATAAAGCAAATTTTCAAATTTAGATAAACTGCTCAATACAAATGAAATTTCAACAAGCAAGCAAACTGGAATATAATTCTTTCCAGCAACTTACAAAGAAAACAATAAAGCAAAATGAAAAAATAGCAATACATCTCCCAAAGAGACAACTACGTTGGGGATGGAATGCTTACTGTCAAATTGAATGATTACAAAGCTACAATTTTAACACTTCTTTTTAGTATTTTGATCAATGTTTTAAAAACCAATCAACTAAAAACCAAAATCAATTGAATTGATTGGTTTAATCCTCAACAACCTCAAACCAAGACAAAACTCAACCTAGAGGTTGGTTTGGTACCAAACCCACCAAGTCAAACCTTGACTCAACCAATTTGGCACCAAACCAACCAATTCCACATTAACTCAACAAAATTAATCCAAATATGCCCAAGGTGCACACATGGAGCCTAAACACATATGTTTAAAATAATTAATCAATTTTGTACTAATGACATTGAAGTCAATAATATTGAATGGTAATGTTAAATTCTTAAAGTAAAAGTGACATTCTTTTTATCTTTCATTTTCCATCATTTTAGTTAAATTTCTAACATTACCATTAACTATTTCAAGATGTTCAAAAATGGTTCAAACCTCATCAAACTTCATATGCAAAAAGTAGAATTTCAAATCACATTCAAAATTTAACAAATTTCAAGATTTCAAGATTGCAATGTTTCCATTGGATTCTATATGTATGAGGATATGAGATTGGAATTTAATCAAGCACATCGAACTCTTTATGTCCCTTAATATTGGTGGTGCTAATGCATCATTGTTGAAGTTGAATGAACTCCTATATCATGACCATAAAATAAAAATGTACCCTTCAATCTAGCAAAACCACTTATTAAGCATGGAAAGCTTTTTCTACCAAAATTTAACACTTGAACTATTAGCTAATGTCCTTAGAGGATCTTCAAGATTCAAGGTAGAGGGCAAAGGCTAAAGCCAAGAGAAGTGGAACAAGATGTTATTGATGAATAGAATCTCAATATAGGTAATGATTTTCATGCTTATGTATTTTCAATTTTGATTCAAATATGTATCACACTTAATGCCAATTTGATATGTTCACCCTTACATGATATATACATGAGTAGATTTTGCATATTTTGTCTTTAATGGTTTGGAATCATAGCTTAAAAATTTTAATATATTTTTTCATTAAAATTATTAAATTTAATATATTTTTCAATAGTCCAAGTCATTGAAATCAAACCATCTTAGGACAACTGAGGACCAGGTCTCACCATCTCCATCTTAAATGTGAAACAAGGAGATGGCTAACCCCAAGCAAGGTTGAAATTTAACGTCCTACCTTGCATGTCAAGAAACTTTTATATGGCATTTTAATTTTAACATTTGACATTTAAATCTTAATTTTACCTATCATAATAATAGTTGATTTTTGTTTAAATAACATTTATAATAACTATATGAAACATTGAATTCTCATATCTTGTCTCATATATTACAAAAATAAAAAAGATTTACAAAAATATAATAAACAAAAAAAACATAATGATTAAACCAAATACACACATAATGACAAAGAAGGTTTATCCTCAAAACCTTTAAACAAGTTTCTTCACAAGCAATACAATGGGCCATTACCATGGGCCACCAAATACCATGGACCCAAAAAACCATGATCGAGTCAAGTTTAGCTAACAAGGGAAGAAAATCAACTAAACCATGACAAAATCAAAATTTCCATAATAGAAATAGAAATATAATGAGAATATATATATATATATATATATATATATATATATGGGCCAAATAATGATCAAGTCAAGTTTACCTAACAACTAAAGACAACCAACCAAACCATGACAAAATCAAAATTTCCATATTAGAAATAAAAATATAAAGAGAATATATATATATATATATATAAGCCATCTAAAAGTTCAACAATTTCACTAGTCTGGCCAAAACTTGATTGAAATCAGGCAATATGAAATCTAAAAATCCAGCAATTTGTGTTGATTAAATCGTTTTTTCTAAACATCTAGATGAATCCAACACCATAGAAAAACCCCAAGACATCCAAATTATGCAAGATTAATATTGTTTTTTGAGATTCTAAAAATTCTATCACAAATTCCAACAAATTCGTGTTTGAAAAAACAATTGTCTCAAGGCAAAATCATATTAGTTTTAGACAACTCACGTGTGTGTGTGTGTGTGTGTGTGTGTGTGTGTGTGGATGTGGGGAGGGGGGGGGGGCTTGGAATATAGATATCTATGACATGTAAAAAAAAATGCACTTCAAAATGACATGTGAAATTAAAATTCACATGTAAAATGGCAAATGACAACTATTTATCCATCAAATTTCAACACTGCCCCAAAGGAAGAACGGGAAGAAAGAACTTGCATCTATTGTAGGAAAGGAGCAATTGAAAAGCAATTGCCACTTCATCATGGAATGTTCAGCTTATGAGGATATCCATAATCAGTTTGAAAACAATCTGAAAGTGAACACAATTTGAATTAACTATTTGAAAAAACAAGGATTCTCCAAACAGCAAACTTCTTGATCAAGATTCATGACAAGAGAGCTACAATGGAGAGAAATTTTAAAATGTGATTGTTTCTAGAGCTCTAGGTCCCTTAGACTGCTCGGTCTTGTGGACATCATTAAAATTTCTTGAACTTCAACTTCAACCACTCCTATTCATTATTGGTTCCAAGTCATTGCCAGTTCTAGTTCCCGGCCAAGTTGACCCTTTACCGGTCAAAAGTCCAATTCCATATTTTAAAACATTGATTTTGATATGCAATATAGTCTACTAACGCTATTTAACAATTTTCTCTGACTATATTTCCACAGCTAATAGGCTATTGATCAAATGCAATACCTCCTAAGCAATTTTCGGTTTAAGCTTGCAAGTAGCAAGCAACAGAGGTACCTTATTTCTCTAAAACAAGGTTACCAGATCTTTTCTAGTATTATTTGAATGAAACAACTTGACTGGATTCAGGGGGAAAAAAATTGAAGGTTCCAAGTACTTCGATTACTTTTCGACCAACGATTTTTTATGGGTTATTGCAAATATATAAATCCTCAAAAGTTTAGCAAACTCAAAGCGTTAAATCTCACCATTTAATTTTAGAGAAGCTTTTAAAGGATTTAAATATAAAATAATGTCTAAACAAGTTGCCTTGCTCATTCACCTGTTCTCCAAAATCTATTTGCTTACCCAAATGTCTTTTAAAACTAGCAAGAAACCCTGAAAGATACGACTAGACACAAGATCTCTGCCCTAGGAAAGGGCACACTGTGTTGCTATGACCTTGCAATCAAACCATCTTCTTGTTTTCCAAAACCTGCATTGCTCCTTGAAGGACATGGGTATGAATGAAGTTGAGATTTACCCTAAGATAGGGTAAACCCAGTTGTTCAAGACAAAAATCTCCATGTGTAACCCCATATCATCATCAATGGTGAGCATGGTTGAACCAAATCTTGCGATATTTCACCAAAGGTAAGCTTTCCAAGGTCTTCAAAATTTACACTTTTCTCATTGGAAAAATCATATATAGGCTTTCCAACAAATTTCCAAAAATCCATACCCATACCATGCTCATCAAGAAAATGTACATTATAACATTCGTGGCAATCATCATCAATAACGAAAAGATCCCCACACCTATCATCCTCAAGTGAACAAAGAGATGCATCATTGTTGAAGTTGAATGAAATCCTATATTGAATGGTAATGTTAAAACTCCTTCAACTTCAACCACTCCTATTCATTATTGGTTCCAAGTCATTGCCAGTTCTAGTTCCCAGCCAAGTTGACCCTTCACCAGTCAAAAGTCCAGTTCCATGTTTTAAAACATTGATTTTGATATGCAATATAGTCTACTAACGCTAAGTAACAGTTTTCTCTGACTATTTCCACGGCTAATAGGCTATTGATCAAATGTAATACCTCCTAAGCAATTTTCGGTTTAGGCTTGCAAGTAGCAAGCAACAGAGGCACCTTATTTCTCTAAAACAAGGTTACCAAATCTTTTCCAGTATTATTTGAATGAAATAACTTGACTGGATTCAGGGCGAAAAAATTCTGAAGGTTCCAGGTACTCCGATTACTTTTCGACCAACGATTTTTTATGGGTTATTGCAAATATGTAATCCTCAAAAGCTTAGCAGACTCAAAGCGTTAAATCTCACCATTTAATTTTAGAGAAGCTTTTAAAAGATTTAAATATAAAATAATGTTTAAACACAGAACTTTCAATCAAATTTATTCAATATTTATATTTGGAGCATTCAGCACATTGCTGCAAATTGGCCTTACTTTATGATCAAAAATGCCCCGAGACGAAGAGGTGGTGTTATAAAACACCATTGATTGCTTTGAATTAATTCGAAGAAGCCGAGGGACGATGATCTTTTCACTTGGAAGACTTCGGGGACTTTGGCGCAGAACCCTTCTCCGATTTCTCGGCAGTCTTCTTCGGTAAGAGAACTTGATGAATGTTTGGCAGCACCCCACCACTAGCGATGGTCACTTTGCCCAAAAGTTTCCCCAATTCATCGTCGTTCCTGACCGCCAGCTGAATGTGGCGAGGGATGATTCTGGTCTTCTTGTTGTCACGGGCAGCATTGCCGGCCAATTCCAACACCTCGGCGGCAAGATATTCCAAAACAGCGGCAACGTATACGGCCGCACCGCCTCCAACACGCTTGGCATAGCGCCCCTTCTTGAGATATCTGGCGATCCTCCCCACCGGAAACTGCAATCCGGCCTTTACCGTTTTGGTGACAGACTTCTTCCTGGAGCCTGCTCCCTTTCTCCCTCCCTTCCCACTCTTTCCCGAACTCTCCATTTCTCAGTGCCGCTCTTCTTTGCTGCTGCTTAAACCGGAAAACCTCTAAACGAACGACAATGCGGACTGGATGATTGGAAAACAATTTAAATAGGAAGATTTGAATACATATGGGCGGTATAATCTATTCGACGGTTTAGATTTTACCAAAAGTAACGGCTACGATTACCCGTTGCTCCATCCGCGGCTCGCTAAACTGACCAATCGTTGGTGTTCAAAGCACTGGGGATATTATTAATCGGGGCAGTGGGGCCAGATAGAGAATCATACTCTCAAAACCCACAAAGTAGCAAGCTATAAAGAACTGCATAACCATGTGCTTCAAAAGGAGGACAAGACAAGAAGCATAGCCATTTCACTCCCAAAAACTCATGGGAATGGGCATATTGTTTCATGATTAAATACATGTATAAATTTGTATAGAAGAATAAATGATTTAAAAAACAATTTTATGTTTTTTTTTAAGGTTGTGTAAAAGAAAGAAAAAAATCAAAATTAGGATAAGTAGTGGATTGTACTATAAATACAAAGGTTGGGCTTTTGTCATGCTTTATGGAATAACATTATAACCTCTAGAAGAGTGTTATTATGCAAATACATCACTCGACATGCATGCTTGATGTCATACGTTTATAATTGATATGTGTGAATACTAATGCCTATAGGTTTCACAATTGTAGGATTGTGCTCATAGTATAAAGTTAATTAATGGTTTTTATCTTCTTATGTTAATTCTATGGAAGAGAAAAGATGAAATAATGATTTCTACCTTCTTACATTAATTATATAGAGGAGAAAAGACGAAGAGGAATAAATACCTTTAAGTTGATTTTATACAAGAGAACCAAGTTTCCACAACCACTTGAAAATAGGTCATAGTATGATTTAGTTTAGAGTTATAATCTAATGACTAAATTGCATTGTGCCCATTATAAAGAGCATGTTGAAGAGTGTATTTCACTTCAAATGAGATTTTAAGCTTCCACAAAATCTAAAAAGACATTAAGTTGGGGAGAATTACAGTGGATAAGTGATTTGTGAGGTCTTTTTTCTTGACTTTCTAACTATGTGATAATCTTCTTTTCCATAATAGTTTCATATAACTTGGCTAAAAGAGGTCTAATCATAATCATTTTATACTTAGAGGTGTTGTTGATATCCCCACTTTTAAAAATAGGAAGAGTGAGGCTTCATGTCCATGGTTTAGGGAAACATTGCTTAACTACTAGATTGAAGAGCTTATAAAAGCAAGGGATGAGGACAAGCCTTCCAATTTTTATGATTTCTACTCGATAGGCTTTTATGTCGTTGTATTTCTCTTATTCAAGTTGCTTAATCCAAAACTCTAAAGTAAAATGTTTGTAATAGGGATTTGAATGTTGTCCATTACATTAGGAGATCCAATAAGTTTCTTAAGGTATGAATTCCAGTCCCTCAATGAAATCATATTGTTTTCTTTTGTTTTACAAGCAAGAATTTGCCTCTAGAATTTGTTAGGATCTAATTTAGAGATGTGTAAAAGCTTCTCTTGTTTTCTATTTATATAATATTTATTCTTTTAGTTAGGGCTTTGTACATGTTTATCTCTTCGTCTTTTAGGGACTCCTTGGAAGCTTCTTGATGGCTTTTACAACAATAAGTTTTAAACAAGTTGAGAACTATGTTAGAGGTCTCCAATATTGTCATTAGTTAATAGGAGATTTAATTCAATTTTAAAATCCTTTAAAAAAGATCATTTTTTTTTGTCGAAGAACAAGTGCTTTTCATTATTAGAATTTTCTTCTATGGCATTATTATTCACCGTAAATTTTAGATATAGTAGTAAGGATCTATGATCCAAGTTGGGCTCATGGTTGTTTTAGATGTAAAAATTAAATATTTGGTTGTATATAGGTTAGAGTCTATTTTGAGTCAAATTAACTTGGCTTTCAATTAATATCTAATTGTTAAAACAATTTTCAAAGTTGAACATTCATTCATCTAAAAAAAATAAAAATAAAATTATAAAACATTAATTATATGTTATACAATTGGTTATACATGTGATAACATTGTGACAGGGAGGAGGCTAAAGTTTCTACATTTTTTATCTTTTTCAGTTCACCATCACTGGAATCTGGCTAGGAAATTTTACATTGATGACATTTTTTTTTAATAAAGAAATGGGTTCATCACCCTTGAATACCTCCACTGTGACCAGATTGTGCAATCTTAACATATGATATTTGAAAATCCATCATAGAAAATAATTATTGCCAAATTTCAGGTCAAAAATGTCAGTTTCTTTCTTATTATTATGAGTAACTCAAAAAGGGCCAATATGTGTGATATTAACATTTGATATATGCAATTTCATCAATCCAAAATATTTTTTAGCACTTTTCAAGTAAAAAATGCCAAGTTCTTTTATATCATTTTGAACGAACGAAAAATGGCCAATTCATAAAATGTTTAGAATATGACCCAAAAGATGAAACTCACTCCAATGGAATCTATTTGTTCAATATGTTTTACCAGAACCCACTACAATCGGTGGATTTCAAGGTTCCCAAGAATGGTATTAATTGGACCTCTGAGCTTGTTTTTCCAATGATTTAACTTGGGTAGTTGCTCTAACTTGAGGGTGACTGTAATGTACTTAACCCTAGAATAATAGAGAAAAATAATAGAATGCAATGGAATACGGGTGTTGAACAGAAAATACAAGAGAAAATAGATAGAACCTAAGAAAAAAATCATGCATTAATTATATCCAAAAGAGAGAGCAATGTTCACTTGCCTCATCATTGGTCAACCACTCCCATTGTGCTTCTACTAACCATTCAGTGGTGAGGATAAAGCAAATAAAGATCCATCTTCCACCTACTTCTTGAACAAGGGATCTACCACGACAATGTCTTTTCCCTTTTTATATATGATCTCATAATCATACCCCAACAGCTTAGTGATCCACTTATGTTGCTCCAAGGATGCCAACCTTTGTTCAAAACAAAAATTCAAATTGTGACGATCTATTTGATCTAAATGTGTCTTCCAATGAGATAGGGGTGCCAAGTTTCATTTGCATGAAGGATGGACATCATATCTTTCTCATAAGTGGATTTACCTAAATTCTAACCACACAATGGTTTGCTAGTGAAGACCAAGGGTTTCCCTTCTTGCATGATTAATAATCCTTGACTACAGGATGATGTGTCACATTCCAATACAAAATTCTTTGTGAAATCAGGTACTGTTAAGATCGACGCGGTACACATACCTTCTTTTAAAATTGAAAGTACCTTCTTCACAGCCTTGATCCAAACAAATGCATTTTTTTAGTAAGGTTGTTAATGTTAGGAGGTGAATTCAATATCAAGGTCTCTGACATTTTCCTGTAGAGTGGTACACAACTATCACTTTTCACAATTTGTATGTGTCAAGCATGTTGGGGGGTTACAAGGGAGCAGGCCAGGCCCCCCTTGCTCGAGGGTTCAAGGATGGATCTCCTAAGGAAGAAAATTCTAGTGCATTTTGGTTCCTTCTAGAACCCTCATATGTATTGTATAAAAGGGAAACTACCCTTGGCATTGTATCATAAAAGAGAAAGGATAACGAGTTATGTGTCAAGTAATAATAAAAGATCGAAGATTCCATTGCCCCTGGTTTTACTTGCGGACAACAGGGTGGGTTTCCACATCAAACTAGTGTTCTATTGTTATTGTTGTTTGCTTATGTTTTTATATTTTTCTAACATATAGTATTTGAGCCTAAAAAAATCGTAGGCATAGGGATTTTTGTGAGTGGGAGTTGCAACAATGATAGGAGTTTTAACCAAGTTCAGGATTGAGAAATTTGAGGGAAAGTATTTCTCCCTATGGAAGATGAAGGTGGAGGATTTGCTAGTTCAAAATGACCAATCCCTAGACTTGAAAGGGATTGCGTAAAAATCGAGAAACATGATAGATGAGTGGATAAAGCCAGACAAGAAGGTAGTTTCTACAATTCGTATTTTCCTATAAGACTTTGTTTTGTTCAATGTTGTTGAAGAAAAGACCGCATAAGCCATTTGGAAGAAACTTGGGAATCTTTATGAGATAAAATTGGAAACAAATAAGATTTTCCTAAAAAAACATATTTAACATATGAGGATGAAGAAGTGTTCAATTATAGCAAATCATGTAAATGAGTTTAATACCCTTGTAAGTAAACTAGTCTTGTTTGGTTTAAAGATGGAGGATGAGGACAGAGGGATCATTTTACTTCGTTCCCTCCTGATTTGGTGGTGACCGTCACTAACTCATCTTCAAGAACTCTGAAATTTGATGATGTGGTAGTTGCTTTGCTAGGACAAGAGTTGAGGCAAAAATCATCTTTGGAACCCTCTAACAATGAAGCCCTATATGTGAGAGGTTGATCTAGTGAGATGGATCAACCAGTATATTACAATTTAGGACGCAAGAATGGGAAGTGTTGGAATTGTGGGAAATGAGAGCAATCGAGGAAGGATTGTTGTCATCTGAAGAAGAAAAAGAAGGATGAAAAGCCTGATCAACCATCAATTGACGCTAGCACAACAAATTCAGAAGAAAAGGAAACATGTGAGGATTTATGTCTCAGTAACAATAGATCAATTTTATATGCTTGGGTTTTGGACCGAAGTGCATCTTTCCACGTGTCTCCACATAGAAACTGTTTTGTCAATTACCAACTCTATAATGGTGGGATGGCTTACTTGGGTGATGATCATCATTTAGGAATTTTAGGAAGAGCGAATATTGAGACCAAGCTAGATGATGGGAGAGAAAGGAAGTTGTGTGATGTACAACATGTACAAGATCTAAGTAAGAATTTGCTCTCAATCAAGATGATGGATGAACTAGGCTATTCTACTACCTTTGGTAATAATCATTGTAAGATTACCAAATGAGCCCCAGTGGTAGAAAAATGAATGAGAATCTTATGGGACCCTATACAGTTTGTGCAATGATACACTAATAAATCATACACCACCAAAAAACTAAGGTAATGTTCTAAATGTAATGATGTTGTGGCATCAACGACTTGGACATATGAGTGATTTTTTTTTTTAAATCCTATGTGAACGAGGTATATTTTATGAGATTGAGTGTTGTAATTTAGACTTGTGTGAACACTGTATTTTTGGTAAACATAAGAGAGTTTAATTTACTGCAAGTTCTCATAAAATTTTAATCTTTTGCAACTTATTCATTATGATATATTTGGACCAGTACCCACTCTGTCTATAAATATTGTTAGATATTTTCTAAGTTTTAGATGATTATTCTGTAAGAGTGTGGGTGTATTTTCTAAAAAAAAATAGGTCATAAGCCTTTGAAAATTTTAAGGAGTTCAAGGCATGAGTAGAGAAAAGTTTGAGCATGTGTGTATTATGTCTCAGGTCAAATAATGGAGGAGAATATTGCTCCAATAAATTTGATAAATTTGTATGCAAGAAAGAATTAAACACCAAAAGACCACTCCATATACTCCACAACAAAATGGTGTGGCTAAGCAGATGGATTGCACAATCATGGAACATGTAAGAAGCATGCTCAACACATCTGGGTTGGATAATGTATTATGGGTAGAGGTTATTAATACAACTGCTTATTTTATAAACAAATCACCTATAGTTGTGTTGGATGGACAGATTCCATAGGAGTTTTGGTGGGGTAAGCCAATTGATTATTCTCATTTGTGCATATTTGGTTGTGATGCATTTGCCCTTGTGCCTGAAGAAAAGAGGTCCAAGTTTGACCGAAAGTCAAGGAAATGTGTTTTTCTCATTTATGATAATACAATAAAGGGTATATACAATGGGATCCTACTTAACATAAGGTAATTGTTAACCAAGTTGTTACTTTTAATGAAAATTCCATGCAAAGGAAAGAGGTACAATAGACACTTGAGACTGTATCTATTGAAGTAGAAATGAGTGGATATGAAAATGAAAATGAAGCTTCTTATTAGCATGAAGAGCAACAATTTCGATTGCTACATCCCAAGCGGCGTCTAGAAAGGTATTCTCCTAACTATGTTAATTGATGATGGTGAACCCAATTCATTTCAAGAAACTAGAGAATCTAAGAATGCATATAAATGGAGAAAAACCATGGAAAAAGAAATGAATTCACTACACAAGAATGAACATGGCAAATTGTGGATCCCCTGCCAAGAAGAAAGGTTGTTGGAAACAAGTGTGTGTATAAACTAAAGAAGAATACTGATGAGTTGTTGGAACGTTATTAAGCTTACTTAGTGTCAAAAGGTTATGCCCAGAAGTCAAGTATAGATTTTAATGAAATATTTTCTCCAGGTGTGAAGTTAACTATTGTAAAGGTTTTACTTGCACTTGTAGTAGCACAGTATTTAGAGTTGGAGAAACTACATGTAAAAACTTATTTCCTGCGCGATGATCTCGATGAAAGAAAGTTATATGGATCAACCTAAGGGATATAGAGAAAGAGACAAATAACATTTGGTTTGCAAACTAAATAAATCTCTATATGGATTGAAACATGGGCCAAGGGTGCGGTACATAAAATTTGACACCTTCATGAAGAGCCAAGGTTTCAATAGAAGAGAAGCTAACGATTGTGCATATTATAAGAGGTTTGATGATGGTAGTTTTATTATCTCGTTGTTGTATGTTGGTGATATGTTCATTGAAAGCCTCAATATGAATAAAATCATTGATCTTAAGGTTCAGTTGGCTAGGAAATTTAATATGAAGGATTTAGAAGCAACAAATCAAATGCTATGGATGAAGATACATATGGAAAAAATAGGTAGGAAGATCTGCTTAAGTCAAAAGTCACATATAGAAAAGATTTTACAACACTTCAATATGTAGAATTCAAAACCAAATAACACACCACTTCTTACACACTTCAAGTTGTCTTCTGAACAATGTCCTAGTACAGAAGAAGAGAAGATAAGCATGTCTCATGTATCGTACTCATCAGTAGTAGGGAGCCTCATATTCTCCATGGTGAGCACTAGAAAAAATATACTCCAAACAATGGGAGTTGTTAGTTGATTCATGGTGAATCCTGGTAAGGAGAATTGGAATGTTGCGGAGTAGATACTCAAATGTTTAAGGAGCACTTCAAATGTCAATATTTGTTACAGATTGACAACTTTACAAATTAAAGGTTTTGCAGATTATGATTTCGGTGGAGACTGAGATGGACAAAAGTATACTATAAGATATACGTTCACTGTTGTTAGTGGAGTTGTAAGTTGGACATCTAAATTGTAATTAGCGATGGCCTTATCAACCACTGAAGCATAATATGTGGCAACAACTAAGGTCAGTATAAAAAAGACAATATGGTTATAATGAATTAGGGATGAATTCAAGATGATGCGAGGGAAGACCACTTTGCATTGTGACAATAAAAAAGTTATCGCTTAGTGAAAAATCTAGGATTTCATGGTCACATTAAGCATATTTATATTAAGTACCATTGGTAAGAAAAGTGGTGGAATAAGGTAGAATCTTGCTGGAGAATATTGATACTTATGGGAATACTGCAAATATGCTTATAAAGTTGGTTAGGATGGATAAATTTGAATGGTGAAAAACTTCTATGTGCTTGCTGAAAATGTGATGAAGCCAGAATTGGGCAATGACACGGGAGCGGAAATCATAGTGTTAGCCCTCAAGTTTGCACTAGACTAGAGTAGAACAAAATTTAGGCACCTAGTTATTGCATAGGTTTGGTTGATTGGTGGATCAAGATGAATGGGAATATCTACTTTATAACTGGGGATAGGTTTCATATTTATCTGATATACCTCACGGATCAAAGGTTTACAAGCTTCGAATCAGATAATATATGATGGTTTTGTGAAAGGTGGAAGAATCAGAGAAGACAAATATGAAGTACATAAGCATTCACATGTTGATCCAACTTACATACTCATCAAAGAGGACATTCGTCAATCAAAATGATTTTGAAAATGAAGCGAGAAATAGTTAAATGAAACTCACAAATTAAAGATAGGTACAACAAAGATTTATTACACAGGAATCTTCAATTCATAAACAACTAATGAACAAAGGCAACAATTATCAGTCAATTCAAATATGTGGAAATAATGGGAATAGAGAGGTAGTACATATCGATCGTCAACTCATAAGAGTATTTGATAATCATATATACAGACCAATCTTAATGCCCAGCTCCTCACACAAAAATTCCCTCCCAAATCTAACTCTCGAACCCCCCCAACCACATTCCAAATCCTAGAATTTATAGAACATTACAATTTATGGGTTGTTAACAGTTATAGGGATTAAAATCTATCATTAAATAAAAAATAAATGGAATCTATTATTTGTGGCGAGAGATATGGAGCTTTGAGATGAACAAAGTTCACTCTAAAGAAATATCCACTGTAAATAAGACAGATAACATAAATCCATATAGGAAAAATATATATATTAAGTGTAAAATGATGAGATGATGATAATTTGCAAATATGGGCTCATATATATGTAACAGTAAAAATCCGTTTATTGGAACTTCTCGAACTTCCACTTTCGAAAATACAAATAATCCATGAATATATATAAAAGTTGATAAAATAGATATGGTCTTTTACAAGATAGACTTTCCCATATTTATAATTATTTAAAGGGTGTCTAATGCAACTCTTCATAAAGAGTTACACCATTTCACTAATTAATTATATTTTATATTATTCTTGTTTGTTGTTATTATTATTATTATTTCTCTCTCTCTCTCTATATATATATATATTATTATTATTTCTCTCTCTCTCTCTATATATATATATATATATTATTATTTCTCTCTCTCTCTCTCTCTCTCTATATATATATATTATTATTATTTTATTCATAACATTGCCTCTCTCTTAGAAAGGCTTTGTCCTCAAAGCCTTATAACGTTGTCGCACCATTCCTTGTGACGTCGTAGCTGACGAAACATGTCGGTACGAATTTCTAAGTGTAGAACATAACTTCCGATATGTTGACGGATCAATCCAGCCAAAATTGATTTGTTGATGACTGTTGGGATTCTCTATTGATCTGTCGTCAGGAGCTTTGAGCACATTAGTACCATTATCTTTCGACAATTCCCAATTTTTAGGATATTGGTTTATATGGTTGGGGTGTCGATAGGGAGTTATTGTTGTTTGTTTTTTTGTTGGTTTGAATTCTTTTTGAATTGCGGCGAAGACTGAATTTGAATTTATTTCTTCTTCCTCAACTTGATTTTGTTTTTTGGAGAGTCTGGATGCTTCCTTCTGGATTTGTGCTACTTTGTTCTCCAGTAGATTGTTATTACTCTGAATTTTCTCGTACCTTTCGTCTTGTGACTTTTTGTCCTTTTTTAACTTCTTGACTTGTTCCTCTAGTTCTTGTTTAAACTTTCTGAGGTGTTGGGTTTCTTCTTGCTTTTCTAGTATTCTTCCTTCAAGGTCTTCATTTGAATGCTCCGTCTTCCGACTATGTTTCAGCTTCTTGATTTTCGTAAGTAATGTCTTGTTATGACTTCTTAGTCGAAATAGTTCTTCGGTATTGCTTGCTAATATAGCATTGAATTTCTTAATTTCCACTTTGTGTGTCTTTTTAGTAGCGTCGTATGTCTATTGGAGTTCTTTATTCTTTTGTTATTGTTGACCTATGTCTGATTCTTGACTTTGTAGCTTCCTTTGGACTTGCATCAATTCCTCATCTTTGTCCCTGACAAGCTGGTTTAAACGCTTTATTTATTCTTCTAAATCATTATCGCTTCCATCAGATAACATTTTCTTGTTATCTCTTATGGTTCATTCTAGCTGTCAATTTTGATTCCATAAGCGACGATTCTCATCGTCTCTCCACTCCTTCAAGAACTTCTGTGTCTCAATCTCAGCTTGTAGACGTTTACTAATCGCTTTATATTGCTCTAATTCGTCCAGTGCTGCTTGTAGCTTTGACTTCATTACTGAATATGTGTTTTCCATTGTTCCTGACTTCTTCGATGATAGTTGGTTTCCTTTGACTTGATTTCTTGACGATAAGGGTCTTCTTCTGACTTGATATTGCTCTTCGATGATAACTGATCTTCAACTTCTTTGACAATAATATTTTTTTTTTAATAACAATGTTCAATATGATTCTTCTTGTAAAAAAATATTTGTGTTGGTGCTCTTCTAATTTAATTTCCCCTTGATTTTTGTAAAATGGTGTAGAATGGTTGGTTGGGAGGAATGATTGTAACCTTCCCCACCCAAGTTCAAATCTCACTTTTGGTTTGTTGTTAGGGAATAAAACCAAACCCACTTCTCACAAAACCACGTGCACTTTAAAACCACTTTTTACTTCTTTACTTCTTTGTTTTTTTTTTTTTTTGTTTTTTTTTTTTTACTTTTTTTTCAAAAATAAAAATAAAAATCTCAAGTACTTAAGGGAAACCCTAGTTTTAATGGAAAAATTCCAAGATTCAGAGAATCTCTGAGATGATGGCTAATAGCCGGATCAGAAACTAAGCTATGATACTACTGTAACGGTAAAAATTCGTTTACTGGAACTTCTTGAACTTCCACTTTCGAAAATACAAATAATCCATGAATATATATAAAAGTTGATAAAATAGATATGGTCTTTTACAAGATAGACTTTCCCGTATTTATAATTGTTTAAAGGGTGTCTAATGCAACTCTTCATAAAGAGTTACACCATTTCACTAATTAATTATATTATTATATTATTCTTGTTTGTTGTTATTATTATTATTATTTCTCTCTCTCTCTCTCTATATATGTTGATGTTTATTTTATTCATAACAATATATACCCATGCAGGGTGCCCTTTCGTAAAGAGATGTGACCTTTCGACAATAAGGTGTCTCTTCATTACATATTAGATTATTGAATATTAATTATTAACTTATTACTAATATGTAATATTATATATTCCAAGGAAAAAATGTAATATTATATATATTTTTGTTTATTACATTGCCTCTCCTTTATAAATACTTTGTCCTCAAAGCATAATTATGGAAGGCTTTATCCCTTGTTCTTGCTCGTAACGCTTTCTCGTGATATTCTCTGCTGGAATGGCGACACTTGATGAAATGAGACGATACGAGTTACAAATTCCCAAGTAAAAATGTTGCATAATTTGTGAAGTGGTCCATCCCAAGTTAACCTTCATTGGGATTTTTTGTTGATTGATTGTTTGGATAGAACTTCTCATTTTAGGCTTCCATATAGGTTCTCATTTTTGTCTTCTTTCTTTTTCAATATTGTGGCGGGTTTGTCTGTAAGAAGAATACTGATTTTTTTCCTCTTGATTTTGTCGTCGGTCATAACAACCTTTGTGATTTGGATGGCGATAAGGTATTCGAGTTGCTTGTGGAGTGTTCATAGAAACTTCAACTTTTTGTACTTTTGGCAATTTATTGGTCGATACCTTTTCAATATAAGCGTTTTCTGGAATTTGAATATTGATTGGATTTGCACTGGTTCCTTTTTCCGGGATCTAGATTTGTATCTCTAATGATGTCTCTATTTTAATGGTTTCAGTCATTGTTTCTTTGTCGAATTTTGATTCTTTGTTGGTAATTTTCTCTACCCTTTCTTGTAACAACTTCTTATCACTCTTTAGCTTCTTAATTTGTGGAAGTAAGCTTTGATTATGTCGTCGTAAACATAGAAGTTATTCATCGTTCTTTGACTTTTCAACTTTGTTCCTAAGGTCGAGGTTCTCTGACTGCACCTCTTTTAATATTTTGATTTTCTCAAGCAACCTCTTATTAAGGTCCCTTAAACTAGAAGTTTCTTGATCTTTTTTTCTGATAACTTCTTACTGAATTCCTTCGTAAGATCTTGATTCTCTTATTCTAACTTTTGAAAACTTTGCTTC
This sequence comes from Larix kaempferi, assembly GCA_027924585.1. Taxonomy (NCBI): domain Eukaryota; kingdom Viridiplantae; phylum Streptophyta; class Pinopsida; order Pinales; family Pinaceae; genus Larix; species Larix kaempferi. Next base: position 2,972,229 of record BSBM01000368.1, read on the forward strand.
TTCTCTTTGGACTTCATGATTTTTGTAAGTAGTTTCTGGTTATGATTTCTTAGGCGAGAAATCTCTTCGTCTCTTTCAGTGATAACCTTGTCATATTCTTTCTGTCGACCATGCAACTTTTGCATTGATTGTCAACTGTCTTGAAGGATCACTTCTAATACATCCTTCAGGTCATCTGATGATGGAGCGTTTGAATATGACTTCATTGTAACATCCTGCAATGTGATTTTCTTCTTCTTATAAGAAAATGTCAAAAACCTTTTGTTCATATTCAAGATGAAAGATCCTAAGGTTTGCATCCAGGGAGAGCCCAAAATGATGTCAACATCTTTATCAAACATAGTAGTAACATTAAAACGAGATGTGAATTTATAATCATCAATTGTTAGTTGTATGTTTTTAATATCATATTCATTGCCAGAAGTGCTTTTATTTTCGATTATATTTAGCTCTGGAATAATTAGTTGTTTTGCTAAGTTGATGTTGATGTAATGTTCCTTACTTCCCGGAGAAATACAAATGTTAACCTCCTTGTCTTTAATACTTCCCTTAAATATTAATACTCCTCCAAAACATGATCTTGGAAAACCATTATATGAAAACCTTTCTTCCTTGTTTTTAAATAGGTCCATTTTTAGATCTCTTTTACTTCTTTTTTATAAATACTCTTGCTTTTTTTTTTAACAAGAACGGGTAATGAGCTTTTATATAAAAAGAAATAGGAGTTTACAAAATTTCTCATAAAGACTGATCCAGAGATATATGGATTTCCAGATCTTCTTTTACATCATTTACCGAACTGTATTGAACATGAAAAGAGCTCAAAAAGAGGCAGCTATAGATCCTAACAAACTGTCCTAAGATCGGAATACATAAACAATTCATTTGTTGAGTAAGGTAGGCCTAAAACTTAGGAGTTCAAACTATTTCTCCTACTAACCTATCCAGAATGGATACTATGTCATAGTTCTGATACATCATTAAAAAAAAGAGAACCAAAAAGAGTTATAGAAACCTTGAAAGACCCGGCTGAGCTGATTACTGCTGAGAGATGTCCATCTTTTCACTTCCAACTCCTTCCACCTTCCCTTTATCGTTGCCATTGTGCTCCACGTCGTTCTTCTTGATGTCTGAATTCAAGCTGTCGATTTTGGCTTCAATTTGTTGGTTGTGGAGCCAGATCTTCCAGTCTCATAGATGATATTGGGGCTATTTTCGCCAACAGTTTTCGGGCCCATGGTTTTGGGTATCCCGTGGTATTTTCCCATTGTATTTCCATTCTAAAAGAAAGACATTGTAAAACGGCTAGGGTTGATGTATTAGTTTTTATGCATTGTAGAGATCTTTGAGATCAGGAAGAGAGACTGTGAGACAGTGAAGAGGAAGTGCAGCGGTTGTGCTGCAGTTTGTATCCCTTCACTTTGCTGGACAGAATAATAATAAGGACTGGCAACTTCAGTGTGGACGTAGCCCAAGTTGGGGTGAACCACGATATTGTTAAGATTCAATATGCTAAGACAGAAAATATCAGCATTACATTCCATTTCACAGCAATAGCATATACAGGATCACTGAAAGAACAACAAGCACAACAAAAACACAAGAGACAGAGATTTATCTTGGGAAACCCTCATGGGGAAGAAAACCCAACAAAGCTTCCTCAATATAGATGACCAGCAAATACAAAGATGTAAACCTCAAGCATGAGCTCCTTCTCCTCCATAGCAGATCTCTTCCTCACCTATGCGCTAATCACAAGTGAGTGTAGTGTATGTTAAATGAGGAACACATCTCCTCTATTTATACACTACTCTGACTTGTCTTTTACACTAACTAGGTCGACCCCAACTTAACCATTGGGTTAAACACCCAATTACAACTGACTGGGATGACCCCTCTAGGGTGTTCTGATAACCCTTTGACCCACATAACACATACAGGGTCGACCCCCACTAGGGGAGTCTAATAACCCAAGTTACCACATTATTCACAGAGGAATAAAACATCTCCGGATATACAATAAGGTCTCCACGGAGGAATGAAACATCTATGGAATAATAAAGTACAAATATAATATTCTTTGAAGTTACAATATTTCAACAGATATATCTGTGTCTCTCTTGTAATGTGTGTGTGATTATATTTCATTTCTGTTTATTGTTATTGCTCTGCGATCCTATTTTTCTAACACAATTCTCCTAGCGATTATGAGCAATGCAGAGATACTATTGTCCATATTTGAAGAACAAGTCGCTTGCTCAGCAATTTTATTCCCATTAGCACGGACCTCCGAATTCGTGACTTGAACCAGGGTGTAGAGATGAGAGAAGGCTCGTCTTAGCTCAGAGTTTTCCCCTATGAGTTTACGAAGCTGAATTTCCATTTCTTTGAGGTATGTTTGGACTTCATCGGGTAGAAAAGCGAACCCCAACTCCAGAGCAGGACCATTCTTTCTAGTTTCAGCAGGAAGGTTCCAATGCTTTCCCATCCCCAACGCATCAGCCTTACAGTGATCGTGAAGTGCTTGTTGAACCTTGACCGTGCCTTCAAATTCCATCCCCTGTCATTTTTTCTTCACAAAAGGTAGCTTCAGGTAGCTTGTCCCCCCAGCGCCCTCAGATTTAGATATGTGCTTCTTGCACCGAAGGCATTTCAATGAGGAGAGGAACGAGCCGACAGAGGGATCACCCATCATTCCAGCGGATTCATCCATTGTAACTTGGCTGCGAAAAACCCAATTCAAATGACAGGAAAGAGGGCACCTGGAAACGGTATAAGGGCTGGTTCTACCCCGAGCCTTAGGCGTCAATAAATTTTGCCTACTTTCCAGCCATGGCAAGCGTGAGACCACATGCACCGAGGAGACACGCGGAGGATCCAAAGGAATGGGGTATATCACCTTGGGGATCGTGGTTCCAAAATTATAACATTTCCAAGTCAAAAAAACTTGGCACTTCCAAATGTTGAGGTGACAAAAGTGATCCATCAAAACCATAAGAGCAACAAGAGTTTAGGGGACCCAAATGTTCCCATGCATCTGATGATTGGTGACCATAGTTCCGCAATCCAAACTAGCTCCAACATTGGCCATTGCATCGACATGTTGATTATTAGACCTTAACAAGTGGATGAAATTGATGGTATTGAATTCTTTGAATAAGCACTTCAGAAGATGATGATTCTGTGTGATAGGTTTCTTGTGATCCTTTGCCAAGTTTCTGGCCTCCCTAATGACCAGCATTGAATCGCCAAAGACCACCGTATCCTCAACTACAACCTTTCTAGCTAACTCCAGACCTTTGATCAAGGCGAGCCATTCAGCCCCATTGTTGGTTCTTCTGCCAATGCCCCATGCAAAATCTCTAAGCTTGTTTCCTTCAGAGTCATAGAGGACTCCTCTTGCGCCTGCCAACCCAGCTTTATAAATACTCTTGCTTTGAACTTAGGAAAACTTCTTTTTCTTTTTGAAAAGATATCTTAGAATATTCCACTTTTTACTATAATAACTTTTTTTTTAAATCCTAAAATAATAACTTAAGTATTATATTTTTTTATAAAACCCTTTTTATAACATTTTTATTTCTCTCGTAATTTTTAATATCGAATATGTATAATCCTAACTTATGAAATAATATTATATTAATTATCCTTTAAGACTTTCTTTTAATAGTAAGGTCGTCCTTTTTTATAGCCACCTTATAATCCACTTAATTGGCTTTTAGTAATGATGTCTCCTGTCCGTTAAAGCTGGTCGTTAGGAAGAGTTACGTGGGAAGTGTTTTGACCTTTGATGGCCTCAAGATAACTCGTACGAGTTGAGTAGGCGACAACTTGTTATGTCGATGACATCTTGTGATCATTTTTCACATATTAATCTGAAAGTATTGTCTCCAATTTTTCATTACCCAAAGTTTTACAAAGTTTATATTGTCTCAAACTTTGGAGCGGGAAACGGCTAGTCATGTGTCCTGATGACATCAACCGTGGTCATGATTGTTGTACGCTTCGAAATCGACCAGATTTAGGACGGCTTTATCCGTCGTTGTAACCTTCGAAATGGATCTGATAAATTTGGAAGGTTACAGGCAGATAGAAAGAGTTCGCACTCTTTTGACACACATAGAGGTGTCCGTTGAGCGTTGAGCAACATGAAGGTGGCCACAAAACCTGCTAGCGCGAGAACATGACTAGAAGAAAGAATGCATGAATGAACAGCACTAGCTCTTCAAATAAATAAACTGCAACAAGTATGACCGTGGATCGCACAGTGATTAAGAAAAGCAAGGACTCAATATTGAAGTTATTGCAACTAGTTCGTTTAAGATTAAATTTGTGATAAATTTGTTTCTCCTAAATCTAAAAGGGAGAATATTACCTTTTTGTCCTGGTGATTTTGAGAATATATCCTAAAATCCATCCAAAAGGAATTCACCGATTCGCCTACTCAATCTTTTATCTATTTAACTTCAATATAGGAAAGCGAAATAGTTCACAAAACCTCGATCCAAAATCTTGTTCATTCAGAAGCTTAATAACAAAGTTTAATCACTTTTATTAATAAAGTTTATATGGTTAACTTTATATGAATTAAATGGTGCATCCCTTGCTTCAAATTTATCAAAATTTTCTATATATTTAGGTCTTGCAATACACAGACAAATCACATGGCAAATAAGACGATACTTTTGGACAAAATAGTTTATCCATTTCTTATTATTTCTTTAATCCCAAGACCAACAACTTAAGGATCAACGTGCAAGGTAATATCGTGGATAAATGGCTTTTGGAAAAGACCGAAAAGGGTTGAGCATTTAAACCACCCCTTCTCTGTACCCTTTTCACATTTTAGTCTTCGTAGTTGCAGTGGAAGTCTTAATGTCAATAAGATGGTGAATTATGGTGTACAGGTGAAATATTTCATTTTCAAAACTTCATTATAATGGGAATTTGTATTGTTGTTTACAAGGTTGAACCATCATCATGATTCAACTTTTGCATTTTCAGTGGCGATTTGGGCAATCCAAGGGGGCATAACTCGTTGGACTAGTTTGTGAATTGGAAGGCTTGGCATTTGCAATAGCAATTGTAGTAGTCTCAACATTGTTGACAGGTGGATTGGCTTGCCATTTGGAGGGCCCAACATTCTTAAAGGCAACAATGGCAGTGCTAGAATTGTAGATGCGACCATGACTAATCACAGTCATCCTGAAAAGTGTGCTTATTATGGTGTTTTGAACCTATGAAAGGTATTAAGAACCCTTGACGGTCGAATGGATGTTTTGTAAAGTGGAATTTCCCATTTAATCAAAGCATATGCAAACAAATGGAGGCACAATTGATCAAAAATACAAAATTGGAATCTCAGAACCAGAGTTTAGATAAAATAGCAACAGATTTGGACATGCACTATAATATAATTATTGGATTGCTTGTGGTTCCTAGTCACTTATAGGCCAACCTTTTGACTTTATTTACTTGGTGAAGGAAGAATTCACGGAAGAAGTCACAATTCAACAAACTCAAGGAGATCACAAATGCATGTGCAAGTGCATGAATGTAAAACACATAATAATTAAAAAAATCTATCCACACATACATCATTTATAAACAACATATTTATCACAAGAAGGAAATAAAATCATTTCACATTCATAGACAAATAGAATACTTATCTTTTAACAAAATAAGACCCAATCAACTAGCTATGTAAGAGCAATTTTCCACCTAATCATAGGTAGCAACTACATATACCTCTCCCAAGCCAAGCTATGAGGACACTAAGGTGCATAAAACACTTAGATGCTTCTCTCTCATCCCAAAACCCATTTTCTCTCCTTATTGGCCAATATGTTCACCATTGAGCACTATAAGCATCTCACTCAGTCATCCCAGCCATGGAAATCTCTTCCATCCCAACAATGGAACCCTCTTCCATTGCCCCACTCAACACAAGGAAGGCATACTCTTTCTTTTCCCAACCGTCCCTCAGAGTACCCTACCATTACAATGCTTTTCATTGTTGTAGAAAGAGTTCAACATGGTGTATGCTATTAGAGAACCTCCTATAAAATCAATTCACGGCTTCTCAAGCATCCTGGAACAACAAATAAATAGTGGGTAAGGGTTCTTATCTTTCCCATCCTCTATGCTCACCTACAACCATCCTCCTCACTATGATATCTATAATTTTCCTCTTCACAATGGTAATTTCTTATTATTTTTCACAGTTTGGTAATTAGTAATGGAGACAACAACATGAAAACTCTACATAGTGTAAAAATTTCTAAGGAGAATGAGTAATAGACTCCAAAGGAGATGAGAGGATGGTGAAAAGACAACTAACATTATGTCTAACCATAGAAAGAAGGAATCTTACAATTGTCATAGAAGTATATTCATCCCATGCTTCCATAACTACATGAGAATACTTTTCCCACCAACCTCACACATGCAGTCAATGCTTGGATTTAATAAGTAAAAAAGAAGTAATTGTCTCATTTAAGGCACATGGAAACAAATGGATGAGTTCCAAGCCTCACACTTGGCAAAAGAGGATTTAATCTCCCACAATCCCTTTTCTCCTCCCCTCTAATGGAACCATAGCTCCTTTAGTGCTCTTTACACAACCATATTGGACCATTATATTATTTTCATACATAATATTTACATAGCTTTTCAATCACTATGACAATCCAACCACATGGGCCATATAAAAATATTTACATTATACACGTCTATATGTGGTCTATCCATTCACTAGACATGCCTTGTCCTTGAGCATTGCAGTAGGAACCCATAGTAGCATATTTACATCATTTACATTATCTGATTTAATACATTCTAAGGATCAAAACTAGGGGTATTACATTGACTGCACGAAATTAATGGAATGCCACAATTATTCTCTCCTTGTGACGTGGGTAAACCAGTCGGTGTATCAAATACTTAATGATGTTTGTTTAAAACCTGTTGCAAGGGTGGATTTATTTTGCAGGACTATACATAACCTGTATGACATTGAATTGGGAAATAATGCCAAAGCGATCTTTTTTTAATAACTTATCCATACAATGAGAGTTGACAATATTAGAGGAACCTAATTGAAGTCCTTTGAGGGTGTGTGTTCATATGAGCCTCTTTAGTAAATCTCATGTACAATTCCTTGAAATCCATGTTGACTATCCCCAAGGTGCAAAGCCATTTTGCCCCCAAAACTATATCACAACAACCCATATATGTCAGGAACATATGAGTTTTGAGTTTATATTCCCCCAATTGGAGTTTCACATTTTCACATCTACCTCTGTATTTCATCATACCTCCATTGGATATCATAATTACAAATTTTTGCATCAGGTGGACATAGCAACCAAATTCTTCAACCACACCCCAAAGAATAAAATCATGGGTGCTACTGATATCAACCAAAACAATCACTTTTGTGTACTTGATGTAGGAGATGAGTTTTAGGGTTTGAGGAGTGGAAATTCCAAATAAAGGAAGAAGGGAGATTAAGGGTTCTTCCTGATGAACTTTAGGATCCATGTCTGCCTACATGGTAGCCCGTTGTTGTCAACTACCTTTAACTCAAGGGTATCTTGTTAGAATGGTGATCCGGATTTATGCAGGAACGAAATAAGATAGCATATACAGAATCATATATAGAGATATATTGCAAACACAGTGATACAGTAAACACACATTCTATTAAATAGTGGAAATAGAACAGACTGTAAAATACAATAGCTGGAATGGTGGTAGCTATCTCTGAGAAGAGATGTGGCCTCTATGCTCATTCGAGCCAAGATGATTACAAAGAGAGGCCGAAAGGGCCTATTTATCATAAGCATGAGGGAAAGAATCCCAAACATCCAAAAACCTAACCCTAGGAGATGAAGCGCCAAAAGTCATGTGGGTCCCATTTGGGTAAGTTAGTACATTAACTTCCCGGGGTCGTAACTTTTGCATACGATATCCATTTGGGGCATACAATAGCTTGTTGGAAAGATCTATTCAAGGATTACAAAAAGGTTAGCAAATCTCGAGTCTGGCACGCAAAATGGGTAGGCGCGCAGAACCCATATTTTCCCGGCAATTCGACACATAAAAAACATCGTTTAGGGCCTCAAAATGGCTCCGAAAGTTCAGGACCCGAAAAACTGCTAAAAATAGTAATTTGCCAAAATTGCCAGAAGACTGTTTTGAGCCAGTAGGAAGAGGTGGGCCGCCGCCGATATCCACCTGGCTCAATCCTCCCTCCTTAGGAAGCAATGGTCTCCATTGCGTTAAATCCCTTATCATATGTCGAACTGCGTGTTGAGTTGAGCTCCTGGTGCGGCGTTTGTTGAAGCGAAAAGGTTGCCTTTCTTTGAAATATTCAGAGGGTTGTAATTGTTGTTGCTGGCTGCGCTGGAGCTGTTCAACAGTTTTGGTTGTTGTGGTATCCTTGGTCTGCACTGGTGTGGATGGTTTCTTTTTGGGGAAGCACCTTGAATGCGTGGCCTTGCACTGAAAAGGCACTCAAATAGGTGATGTTGCACTGAACTTCTGTTTTTCTTGTTTCCGCTGAGTAGAGGGATAATGGGCAGAGGTTGTGGATGTCTCTGTGATCTGATTTTCTCCTTCAGTGGCAATTGCGAATAGGGAAATTTCCCAGTGTGGGAGATTATCTTCCTGCCCTGCTTGGTTGGGGTAGGTGCAACTATCTCTGGTATCCAATAGAGTTGTCCTCCCAAAGTGACAATGACACTGCGAGGTCGTGATTCATATACAACATGACGCTTCCACCTATATGGTTGTCCTAAAAGAACATCACATACTTCAAGTGGGGCCACATCACACAATACCTCATCTTTGAAGGGCTTAATGCCGTATGGTAGACGACATTGGTGATTGACGTGAATCCCTCGTCCTTGGCTTAGCCATCCAATGGTGTATGGTTGTGGGTGTGGTGTTATTGGTAGCTCCAGTCTCTTGATGACTTCTGTTGAGATCAGGTTCTTCTGGCTACCCCTGTCCACAACAAAGTGTAGGGGAATTCCCTTCACCCACATCTGTGAGTGGAAAAGGCGCTCCTCTGCCTCCAACTCTTCAGGTTCCTCTAGTTGAATCTGTGCGGTGGCAACAATGACATTGGGTTCTGCATCAATGATATGCTTCCCTTTCCGCGCGTCCGTGAAATTAGGTTCTAAGTCAGAATTGGAACTGGGATCTAATTCTGAAGCTTTGATCTCAGCCACCAATGACTGTTTTGAGCGACATTCATCAGTGTTGTGCCAAGGGCTTCTGTGGAACTCGCACCACTTCCCGGTGTCCTTCTTTGTCTTTTCGTTACCCTTCTTCGCTTGTGGTTGGGACTGGTTGTCCTTTCCCTGCCCCATGTTCTGCGAGCCAGAGTTTCCCTTTCCTTGCCTTTGCGTAGGTCCAAAGTCACGCTTGTTCTTTTGCTAAAATTTCTGCTCAATTTTTACAGCATATCAATAGGCGTATCTGAGTGAAGAGATTTCCAAGAAATCCATCTTTGTTCGTATGTACCGGTGTAGGCCACTGCAATATTTCAGTACTAGGTGCCGCTCGGAGTCCTTGATACCTAGCTTTGTGCGCAAGGTATGCAATTTGTTGGTGTATTCCGACATCATTTGGTCCCTCTCTTGGTGCAGAATGGTCCAGTTTGTGTACTGGTCATCATAGTTTCCAACAGGGTAATATTGTTCCTTGACGGCATCTATAAAAGAGGCCCAGGTGGGATTGGAATATTCAAACAATCCAAACTCGTCTGATGAGTTTTGCTCACAATAAGTTTCCCACCAATTTTTGACATGGGGGACGGCCTTAAGGAGCGCAAAGACGATCTTTTCCCTGTCGAAAAAATTGTGGACAGAGAAATACCCTTCTAGTAGATTCAACCATTTATCTATGCCATCGACATCGATCTGGCCTTCAAATAAAGGGATATCAAAGTTAACTTGTACCTTGAAGGGAGTCACACCTCCAAAACGGCTGCTTGTCGAAGGTGTATCTGTTGCCGTCGGCATGCGTCGAAGGATCTGGGCGAAATTATCCATCATCTCGTTCCTTTGTCGCGCGAGGGCTTCCTCGAGCAACGACTTGATAGGATCTACTGCTCCGTCTTCTCTCTTTTCTTCCGCCGTGGGAGGCCATTTGGGGCGGTGAGAGTGGTCTTCCCCGAGTGAAACTAGTTCGAGACCCAACTCTCTGTATTCTGACCTCGTTGGGGACATGCACCGTGAAACAATCAAAGAGAAGACCGCTATGATACCACTAATCCGGATTTATGCAGGAACGAAATAAGATAGCATATACAAAATCATATACAGAGATATATTGCAAAGAACACAGTGATACAATAAACACACATTCTATTAAATAGCGGAAATAGAACAGACTGTAAAATACAATAGCTGGAATGGTGGTAGCTATCTCTGAGAAGAGATGTGGCCGCTATGCTCATTCGTGCCAAGATGATTACAAAGAGAGGCTGAAAGGGCCTATTTATCATAAGCATGAGGGAAAGAATCCCAAACATCCAAAAACCTAACCCTAGGAGATGAAGCGCCAAAAGTCATGTGGGCCCCGTTTGGGTAAGTTAGTACATCAACTTCCCGGGGTCGTAACTTTTGCATACGATATCCATTTGGGGCGTACAATAGCTCGTTGGAAAGATATATTCAAGGATTAGGCACGCAAAACCCATTTTTCCCGAGAATTCGACGTAGAAAAAACATCGTTTAGGGCCTCAAAATGGCTCCGGAAGTTTAGGACTAGAAAAACTGCTAAAAATAGTAATTTGCCAAAATTGCCAGAAGACTGTTTTGAGCTAGTAGGAAGAGGTGGGGTGCCGCCGATATCCACCTGGATCAAATGGCATTATAGAAATCAAGAAGATCATGAAAGCGACAATATGGCGGAAAAGGATAACATAGAGCATATTATTAATATGTATAAAATAATACATGTATAGTACAAATTTGGTAACTATCTAACAACCACATCATAACTATATGTGTGTGAAGGTATGTTTAGGAATTAGATTAAGTTTATTTTATCAATACCTCCCTTAATCATAAGTTCATACAAGTCTTCAACCTAAAACTCGTCATAAAACTTCATGAGTTTCGATGAAGACCTACCAAAAAAAACTGCCACTAAAAACACCCGACAATCATCAACCTGTCAAGCAAAATTCAAAGAGCTTAGATCTGAAAGTGAACAGTTGACAATGGTTCAAAATTTCTTACTTGACAATCTGATCATTCGCCAAGTAAATTAGCTAAAAGCTAGTGTCTTCTACTAATGAAAGGCGATCTCAGAAAATGATGGTTTTGGGATGACCACAAACCAAAAAGCTAGCAAAAGTTGATGTCTTCTACTAAATGGTGGTTTTAGGATCACCACAAACTCTAGAAATTGGCTTTGACTCTAGTTTCGGCTCAACAGTTCCCTAAACATTTCCCGATTTAGCTAGAAGTTGATGTCTTCTGTTAACTGGAAGTGCTCTCAAATGGTGGTTTAAGGAAGACCACAAACCAAATATGGAACTTGGCTCTGAATCTGGTTATGGATTAGCAGTTATCTCGGGAACTTGGCTCTGACTTTGGTTCTAGCTCAATGGTTCCTGCTTGCTTGTTCTTTCTCACTTGTTTCCAATTGTCAAATTCCCTCCCCAAATCTGGAACTTGGCTCTGACTCTAGTTCTGGCTCAACAGTTATCTCTGAAACTTGGCTTTGACTCTGGTTTTGGCTCAACGGTCCTCTCCCGAACTTGGCTCTAAATTTGGTTTTGGCTCACCAGTTCCTGCTTGCTTGTTCTTTCTCACTTATTTCTGACTATCAATCATTCCCCCTGTCAAGAACAAGATGAAAAGTAAGAAAAATTTCTTCGATGAGATGGAAAAATGCATGACTGTGCCTCCAATGGAAAAAATATATCAAAGAGGTAGGTTTGAATGTCAGAACTAGACACAACACCTATCCAAACATATCACAGGGCTTTTGAGTGTCAAAACTAAACACATAATACCATGATCTGAACTATGAATTTATTGGAAACACCCAGTCTTTTAATTTTGAGACCTATGAGGGCTTCTTACAACTCCACCCTTCAATCAAACTCAATAATTTAAATTCAAATTCAACAAATGGAAGGTGTCAGCTTCTACAAAAAAAATGCACACATTTACAAAGCAAATTGATTTCAATACTTACACAAATAACTATTGTAAGTATTGAAACACCTTTACAAAATCGCTCCTTTTAACTCATTTTCAAATGATAGTTTAGATAAGATAAGTTATTTATTCAAGCATATTTTATACTTCTCTGTCACCTACCCACATTTTTAAAAATTACTATTTTATTTGCAAAATACTTTATGTTAAATTTAATTACAAAGTTTTGTAATTATGATCAGTTTTGATCATGGATGAATGTAATTACTGAATATTATTATTTAAATTAATTAATTAGGAGACAAACACCCAAGAGGACTGTTAAATGAGTGTTCACTGACCCACTAGGAGGAATGGAAGCTGTTGGAAGGTATGGGACAGATGGCAGCAATTGCATCACACCACTAGCTGTTGGTTATGGGACAACTACCCCTAAAAATAGGGCATTATCCCCCAGGTGGAGGGAGTGAGCAAGCAGCTCATTTAATGACCCAGTAACATCTGAAAGGGCCTAGGCAGCCTATAAAGACAAATTCGAATTGAGCAGGCAGCTCTTAATCAATATTTCTGCAGAATATTTTCCTCATGTGCATCAGGTGATCACTGAGAGATTCGAATAGGGAGGCTAGTGGTGAGTGTAATCTTAAGTCTGCATATTGCTGAAAAGAACCAGAGATGCTGGTGCAGGTCTATTGGACTGCTAGCTATTGAAGATTCAGAAATTATTTGTTACTGCAAGAAAAAGTCCTATTTCCTGAGTTTCTTCCTCCTGGTGGTTCAGTGAACAGGCTCGGGGGTCCTAAGACAGTACTTGACTGTTTTCAGGAATTGGTTGGGTGGAACAGTCTTCTTGGGTTGTTTGTTGCCCTACATATTTTCTCAGGTTCTACATATTTTCTACTTATTCTCAGTTAATAATTCTGTTCGGTTTAATTAGTATTTTCTATTTTCTGCTTCGAAAAAGAATTCAAACCTAGATCTGTTTAAAGTCTGAATGTTTAAGTTTAATGATGATTTTGATTTGATAAACCAATATCTATCTTTTTCCACATGTTGTTTTGGAAGCATCGTACTCTAGTATAGATACGTAAATTAAAAATAGATTAGAAGATACGCAAATGCCATTGATTCGAATAGATAGAACAGTGATTAATTTATATTTTTATTATTCTGCCCTATATTTAACAGTAATAAAACTTACTGTATAATATCTAGAATTGTCATAAATTACTGCATTGTTCCAAAAAATATAAGTATCATTCTCTTCTCTACATATATATATTATAGTTTGCTCATTCTATTATTTTATGTAGTATTCAAAAGTAAATCGACAAAGCATATTTATATTACAACTTCAAAATAAACATTATTGTTATCATCATTCACATGCTGTAAATGCAAACAATCACACAGTCATTCTTTATCACACACTGTATTTTCTTACATCATTCACTATTAGAATAACCACATTTACAATCATTTTAGAATTATTATAATCTCTAGATTTGTTTTCTAACCACTGTATTGTATTACTATATAAACCTAAGATCGTTTGTTTTAGATCTCTATTCATTTACACATGGTATCATAAAAGCGCATATTATATCCATATTACTCTACAGTACAAACCCTATATTATGTACAAACTATTATGAAAACAACTATATTTTATATGTTTCATTTCCAAAGACCATTTACGAAACAGGGTTTTGCCTGTCATATTCTTTACAACGATTGTAACTACCATTCAAACAACATATTTTACAGAACTATCATCTGATACAAGTATCACATAACCTAAGTATAGAACAAAATCGCATTGACAACCTATAGCAATACGATTTCTACACAGAAACTAATAGTTTTCATTATCAAGCTATCACTTTAAACAAAGTCTTACAAACCCTAGATTAAGACGAAAATCACGATATCAACCTACGGCCTCAAGTCATTTTTAACACAGACTTTTATACATAGTTAAATAGAATATATTTTCATTACTGAGAAGGAAAGATTATTTACACAGTAGACGAGCCTTGGCTCTTCCTTTTTCTCTCATAACTTAAAAACAAAAGTCGTGATTCATAGTTTTTAAACCCTTACACAGTCCCAACTTCAAGAATGAAGTCGTGGTGATCAAAATGAGAATTACAACGTGTTTTTCCAAATAAAAACATACAGGGTTTATACCCAAAATCATTATTGAAACGAGTTCTTAAAACCCTTGTCTTTAACGAGCCTTACATTTTCCAGTTCAACGAAGATCGATAACATGGTAAAGAACCCAAGATCTTTAACCAAACAAAAGTCACAATATCGAAAAATAGTATCATTTGATTTATAAATGGTGGTTCGAAGTTCTTCATTCAACAAACAACAACAAGCCTCGGCAGGACCAACTTCACATCCCTTGAAACCTCATCAACATAGTCACAGAGCACCTATGAGGGTTTGGAAGACCCGGAGCTTACCCGAATGAAAGCTTGCCAACCTTGCAACAACCCTTACTCGATGTTCTTCCTCACAATTTGCAACTGACAACAAATGATGGCTTAGTTTTTGACGATTAATACCTATCCAAATCGAAAGATGAAGTACATTTAAAGATTTTACTGTTTGATAAAAGGAAATTTTACCTTGCTGCAAAACTACCAAAGCATTCCACTTTCACCAGTTCAAAAATGAATCCATGCTGAAGATGAGACGAGAAACCCTCGGTCCATTTTACACCAGGGCAAACCTTTGACTCAAACTAAAGCGACGAGTTCCAGAACTACCAACCATTGAAATTATAAACTAGGTACACAGTCCATCAAAACGACGCCATTGCAGCAGGAAGGGAACTGTAACCTTCCAAAACCAGAGGTCTCGAGGTCGAACCTCATACAGAATTCCTACACCGAAATTTCGGCATCCTTTCGGCCACATAGACCAAAATAATAACACAACAAACAGCTTTCCAAGCTCATAAACCCTTTGAACGACAGAGGTTAGGGTTGAAATCGAATGGTCCAAATTCATCAAAATCAACGTTTGCCAGTATGCCAGCGAGGTTGCATTGGGTTGAGCAACCCATGCATTCAATGCACTATCACTTCACATATATGGTAATGCCACAGTGGATCCCGCTGGATCGTTCTAAACATCCAACTCGGAGGGGTTAACTCACAACAATGAAACGGTGGTTACGACATTCACCATTACAATGATATTACTATACGTGGACTGACAACAAATCTTGTCACCCTGACTTTCATGTCAAGCTTTTAATGCAAAATCGAAAGAAAATCTCCACAATAGCTCGATGTTCTTGTCACTTAAATGAACCAGCAAATCGCCACCCTGCCAACATTAATTGCTTGTCAATGTTCTATTTCCCAACGTTACATTACAACCTTATTACACGACATTATAACATTATGCTATGATAAGTCGAATCACAAGTTTCGTATAGGTTCTAAGTTATATATAATATCACAGGTTATTGTATCATTTGACCCACAACGATACACAAATCCATATAGATCAACCTTCCAATTTATTATTTAAGTTCCAAGGTTACTATTTTGTAGATTTAAATAATAATGTTAGGACTTAGATATTAGTTAATAGGGTAACTATAGTCACATTATTGACATAGTCTCGCTTTATGCCATTCTTACAAATAGATACAAACCCTTGTAAGGGTTATAAGTATCACTAGTTCAAACATAGTAAGGTTACGATTAAAGTAGCCCATACTTAGGAGATTTTAATGTAACCCTTGTAATTCTTTGGTTGTGATTATACAAACCCTCTTATCAAAGATATAAAAATAATTAGTTTGTATAGCAGACATTCGTTGGATCCAAGGATATAGATATTCAGTTTGAAGAATGACTAAAAAGCTATGAGTTCTTACCACACTCTCTCATACAAGCATTTAATGACTTTGCGATACATGTATTACATCAATGATGGAAAGATAATGACGACTTTAAAGCTAGCTAGTACAGTGACAACAACCATCAACAGAATGACGTACATTTGAAAGATAATATTTTTAGCTATGAATTTCATACCTGCTCACTTCTGGAGAGTTGCAACAAAAATTATAACATTCTATTTAATTATGACGCCGAAACTGAACTACAAGTACTTCGTTCTTACCTGTCGTCTGCACATAGGACATTCAATAAGCTTTAGCGTTGCAGCTAAGTAAGCTCCAGGGTACCTCGTAGGACACCCTTATGCAGCAAAGTCAAACGGTCAGTATCATTGTAAAAGAGAAAGTGTCGCATCATATTTCCAATCTGTTTATTTCTTTGTCCTCATAGTCATATTTACTAATTATATGTTAACATTGTCATTATCTTATTGCTGTTAAAACAGAAAATAAAGCATGCTTACTAATAACTGTACAACTAATGTGGTCATAATCTCATTTATTAATTCCGCAATTATTATTATCATAATTAATGTTGTTACCAAAAATTTTAAATTTTTACTAAAATTCGAGATGTTACATTCTCTCCTTGTCACATGATTTTAACTCATCCTCTTGGATTAATTATTGCCCTATATAATGTGCCATATAAAATTAAAAGCATAAGTTCTTTAAAAAATTGGAACGATACACAACTACTAGTCCACTCTACATTAGAGATATTGTATCATGCATAGGGAAGAACATGGAGATCACATGAAGAATTATTTGAAATTTTGGAGAGATGGTGTTATCGTTGGTGCCTTAGCGTGGAAGAAGGCTAGGAGCATTCACTGCCATTGTTATGTCTACTTACGCTCTAGAAAATACCGCACATCCGTAGCAAAGAAGACCTAGAAATTTTCAACATGTAGTAACTTGACACTTCTTTTGTTCTGGGCCATAATGATCTTTTTCGTATACTATGCCAAAATCATTACTCATGAGGTTAACCTTTTGAGCAATTCTTAGACTAGATTGCACAGATCAAGAAGGCTTATCGAAGACTTTCCATTCAATACCACCCAGATAAAAATCTAGATACATAGGCCAACAAGTATTGCAAGTTCAACGCATGGTTCTCCAATCCTGCAAATCACTCAAGAAATCATGAAACTCCGGGGCATTGTCTCAAATCTATAAAGGCAATAATAATACCCAATGGCCCTATGATTATCAAATAACTGGGAAAAAACTATGAAGAACAGTCTTCTTTCTGCCACAGATTAAACACCAAGCTTTTAAATATATCAATGGTTATTGGTCATATGAATACCTACATTGAATGCAAATTCTCTCCAACAATATGAAACTCAAAAATGGATTTTTTTTTACAGGTTTAGGTTCAATCAGGAAGGCTTTGCCTACATTTTCAGCAATTTGGAAGAATTTACAGAATGAGCATGACACATCCACAACATTTATTTTAAAGCTTCCCGATAAAATCACAATCAAGAGGACTCAAAACTTATCAATTATTTATGGGGATTCAAGCTAAAAATATCCTAATATGTACAAATTCAACCAAAAGAAACCAATCCAAACATGAAGAGAACCAAAAACTAACCAAGAGGGATTCTTCATTGTGGACCAAACTCGATCTTGTAGCCGTGACCCTCTACTCACCTCTTTTTTTTTATCTTTTTTCTTTTTTATGATGATCTCATAATTAGAATGTCATATCTACCACCCAAACTCTTTTATATGGCTAATTTTCTCTATGTCTCCTCAAGTTCTCATGAATTTAATCATTGATGGCTTCACAACAACAACTTATCATTCTCTTGCTTGTGGTGGTTCTCTGAACGACTCCTCTCTATTGGATGGGTCTCCCTCTTCAATGCAGTCGTTCACACTCCTCAATGGTGTCTCTTTTCTCCCATGCGGGAATATACAACACAAACATTTTTGTATGCACTTTCTCGACATAGACACACTACAGAGACAGTCTTCTTTCCATAGTCTCATATTCTCTCATGCAATGGTTTCCTCGCTTAAAGCTCCGATACCACTATCTACACCCTTTTAGCAGAACTTTGTGATGTCGATACATATAGGGAGTGGACTCGATGACCAGATAAGCAATCTTAAGGATGACATTCAAAAGCTTCTCATGTGAGGAGGATATGTTTTAGGGGATAAGCAAGAAAAAATTTTGAGGGAGTGACCTGTGAAGGGCGAGTGTAGGACATGGAAGAGGGTCTTTGGGAATGTGCATTGATTATTTTCTCTTCTTCTTGATCTTGTTGAGAGGTATCCAATTAGGTAGCAATTTTTTGCATCTTGACTTGTGCTATAATACTCGGCCTAATATTTAAAGGTGATAACTGAGGCTCAATCATGCCCTTAGTTGTACCATCCAACTACTAAAGTACTAGAGAGTAACCTATATGAATGTTGTTCCCAGTGCCACATACAACATTATGATAGTCGATCGGATGATCTAAAGTTGGGTTCAAGTATCCTAGGGACTTTAGATATACCCAAGGGTATTTGGAATTGAAATTTTGTATGTAGGTGTTATCAAATGCAGTACTACCCAAAGGGGTACCAATAGGGGTTACGAGGGTTTCCAACAATGTGATTCCACTTGTATTCATTGAGTGTATTTTTCCCCAACCGTAGTTTAATCCCCTGAAAAACAAATCTTTGTGTTATTTAACAACACTAAAACATGTCCTTAACCTAAAAAAATCATAAAATTGGGTGTGTGATTAGCCCAAGAAGATGCTCTGATACCATGTGTTATGCACTTAACCCCATAATTATAGTGCAAAATAATAGAATGGAATAGAATACTAGTGTTGAATAAAAATACAACAGAGAAATAGAAAAAATCCAGTATATTAGTGATGCCCTAAAGATAGAGCAATATTCACTTACCTCTTCAAGGGGGAAACCTCCTATGAGCATAGCTCCAAATACAATAAAAATCCTTGATCACATTCTCTATATATAATGCATCAATGGAAAAATCCCTAACTACTTATGGTCCTACTATTAAAGAGGGTGGACCACCTAGTGGATCTTGATTAATAAACACTATTTTGCATTGAATAATTATCAGCTAACTATCTAATAGGTCTTATTCAAAGGACACGACCTTGTACATCAATAAAATACTCCTAAGTATCCTCTGAGTAGAGGAGTTAGGGTAGGATCCTTTTTTTTAACAAAAATGATTAAAAAGCTTTTATAAAAAAAGAGAAAAGATAAACAAAGGTTACAAAGTTCTGAAGACAGATTGATCCCAAGAGAGGACTATGTCCATGACTCCTTGTTCATCTTCAGCCAGTCTATACTTATCCTGATACTTTCCTATTCTATGGAGACTATATCTCCTTTACATACTTCCCAAGGAGGATTTCTGGGCTACATCTACTACTAGCAAGACCAAAATTGCTGCTGTCCTACTTCTTACATACAAATCTCGAAGCAATCCAGAGATTAACGATTGGAAGTTTGATGGCTTCTTGTTTTTCTTGGAGAGATTGCGTTTTCTTTTGGCTTCAAAGGGGGTGAAGCTCCTTTTTTCTTTTTGCCGACTTTGGTCCAATATGAAGGCTCAACATAAGCTTCGAGAATGGGCACTACATCTTCGGGTGTATCCCGTGGAGCTGGAGTTTTCGAGTCCATCTGTTGGATCGCACTATCCCGTGAAGCTGCAGGTGGATTCTTATCGATGGCAGGGGTCCTTTGTTCTTCTAGAGTGTCTTCTTTTTTAGACGAAGGAGATTCCTTATCTTGTGATGGGGCCTCTTCAGATAGATCTTCATTTCTGCTTACTGTATAATGCTCGGAGTTTGCTCCAACCCACCAAGTAGATTTGCGATGAAATTTTTTGGATTTGGGGATCTGAGAGGCTTTTGGACAATCTTTGACAAGATGTCCAGTTGCAAAGCAAGATCTGCATCTGAACATCACATTTTCACAATCTAGCTTTTGCACCCACACATAATCCTTACTGGTCAAATGGATCTCAGCAGGAAATCCATTGCTGAAATCCATTTCCACACATATGCGAACAAAGGTAGTTTTTATGTAATCCTTTGTTTCTGGATTTCGATCATAGAAGGATCCCAACGCATTTCCAATAGCTTCAAGTGAGGCAGAGTTCCAAAGATGCAAGGGCAAATTTGGAAGCCGAACCCAAACTGGAGCAGATGAGATCTGATCAGTGGTTGAGTCAAAAAGAGGGCTCCAGGGTTTCATAAAGAGCCCCACACTTCCCCAAAACCACGAACCTGAATCTAGAATGATCTATTTTTCCTCAAGAGAATCGAAATCCACAACAAAAAAACCCTGTGCAAAGGGGTAAATAGAAATTTCCTCAAAAACAAGGGGTTTCCATATCTCAGAAATCCACTTATGGAGATCGACTAGGCAAGACCAGAACCCATTGAAGCGACAAACCAGAGCTGACTCTACGAAATTCCTTGCTTCCACCAAAGATTCCTCTACCACTGCAATGGAGGGAGCTGGTATTTCCTGAACAATCAAGGGCGGGAGGCCGCCGGCAGTCTTTCCCCCTTTGAACGAAACCGGGATCGAAGGAACTCCCCCAACTGGAGTCGAACAGGAGTTGCGAGCTACTGAGAGATAGTTGGCCGCAATTCTCCTGCGTGGAAAGCACCAGGCTGACGGAGGCCAGTGGATGGAAGCCTCACAGGAAGAACGGTCATCTTCAGAACTAGCACACGACCATCCAGAACCCTAGCGCGAGCAGTCGGCAGCTCTAAAAAAAAATGTTAGGGTAGGATCCTAACAGTAACTTCTATAATACTTTTCATATTTGATTTGAGTACTTCTAGAGGGCTCTCAAAGAGTGACGATTTTGAAGACATGAAAATAATAATAATTGATCACCATGGTTTACTCACAAATCATGGACCAATCAACACTCTCGATGGGATGTTTTTCATTTTATTCACAAATCATGGGACAATGGACACTCAACGATATGTTCTACACATGGACTAGCCAAATGGTCAATGGCTTGTAGAAGTAGCACATGATCCAAGAAGTGCACCTTCATTTCAATTTCCTATCTAATATTTTTGCACATATCCTACCATCTTGCAATAACTAGAACTTGCAATTTTTAACTTCGGAGATTTAAATATAGACATATGCAAGGAAACTAAAAGATGATGCAATGACCACCTTGTTATGTGTTGGTTCTAATGTTGCATAAGAAACTTGTGTAGTAGTTGCCATAGTTTGTGTTGGTAACCGAGAGCTAGTTATTCAATTCACTTTCATGCAATAATACACAAGATGGTTCTACTACATAAGATTAGGTAAGTGAGGGTCAAATAAAACAATATAAAACTTGTAGACTAAGGTTTTTCATATATCTTCAATCCATGTATCATGGCCTTTGACCTTGGACTCAAATTAGGTTATGGTACATTCAATAAAAACATGAGTTTCATCCTCCAAAACTATGAAACTTGAATATGGTATAAAATCCAAAGTTCAATATCTGGATTAGATGAAACTAATCAATTTGTAAGGTAACTAGTTGGTAGAATATGATCAAATTTGTTATGCAACAAATTTCCAAAAAAAACATGAGAAGAGAAGGAATAGACCAGAAAGAGTACTCCACGACTTTAATGAAGACAATAGATGAATAGCAAGCCTCTTCAAGGGGGAAACCTCCTTATACAATGTACTAAGTACACAAGACAAGAAAAGACAAGATGCTCCAAAAGAAAATGCACATTCCTATATATAGGAGACTAAGAGGCACAATTCCAACTAATTGATCCAAGCCGACGTAACTAATATAACAATACTAATGATAATTATAACTAATGGACCAAACCGACATCATAAATAATATAATGTGATCCATATAAGGGGAAATGTTCCCACATTTAGGGATTAACATGCCTCTCCCCTTAAGGAAAGTGTTGTCCTCAACATTTGGTTAGTTGTGGATGCTTCTGTATGAAGGACTCATCTTCCCATGTCAAATATTCAATTGGTAAGTTTTTCCACTTGATGAGGTACTCTGTAATAACCCGATTCCGTAGCTGCTTGGTCCTTGTGTCAATGATTTTTCCAGGTTCCAATATGATATTTTCTTCTTCATCAATTTCCGATAGGGTTGTTTGAATGGGAATCTTGGCTTTGGTTACCTTCTTTAAGCAAGAAACATGGAACACTGGATGTATCCTTGAAGATGAATGGGAGCTCCAATTTGTATGACATATACCAATCTCCTGCAATACTTTATAAGGACCATAGTACTTGGGTGATAATTTATTGTCCTTAAGTTAGTTGCTTGAGGGACATATGTCTGTAAGGTTGTAGCCTCAGAAATGCCCAATCCCCTTCTTCGAAACTTCTTTCACTGCGATGTTGATCTCCTTGTTGTTTCATCTTGTTTTTTGACACAACCATGTTGTCTTTCAATATTTGGAGAACTTCTTGATAGTGCTCTATGTGATCTTCCACAGCTTGAACTTTAGATTTTCCTTTTAAGGTATATGTGATAGATGGAGTTTGGTACCCATAAGGTAACATAAATGGAGACATTTTTTATGATGTATGGAAGGAAGTATTGTACCACCATTCTGCCAAGGACAACCATTTCAACCATTGTGTTTGTTTATCAGATGCAAAGCAAGGAAGATAGCCTTCCAAACATTAGTTCATTGTTTTAGTTTGCACCTTAGATTGAGGATGATAAGATGCACTGTGAGCTAATTGGATACCCAAACAAAAAAATAATTTAGCCCAAAATTTATTAGTGAAAAATAGATCTTTATCACTTACAATAATCTTCGGGTTTCCATGTAACTTTTGAACTGTATCCATGAAGGTGGCAACTATTGTACTTGCATTAAAAGGGTGAGAAAGTGCACAAAAGTGTGCATACTTCATGAGTCTATCATCAACCACCATAAAAACATTCTTCCCTTCTGACTTGGGTAGTCATGTGATAAAATCCATTGAGACTTCCTCCCAGTGCTGGAAAAGTATCTCCAAAGGTTGTAAAAGACCCGAGGTATTAACTGTTTCAACCTTATTTTGTTGGAAAACCAAACATTTTGCCATGAAATTTTGAACATCAGAATTAAGACCTTCCCCCAAAAAATCATTCTTAACCCTCAGGTAGGTTTTCAAGAATCTCGAGTTCCCACCTATAAGAGAGGTGTGTAATTCCAAAATGACCTTTTGTTTGAGTTGGGAGTTCTTGCATATATATAAGCAGTCCTTATATCATAGCGAATCATTTTTCCATGCAAAAATATCTAATACACTGGGATCCTTCTGTAGCTTTTATATGAGCGTCCACACAGATATGTCATTTTTCCATTCTTCCCTTGCTTCTACCACCCAATCAGGTTGTATAATGGATCACACAAAGTACTACCCAACATCCTCATCTTTTCTAGAGAGTGCATCTGCCACCCCATTCGGTTTCCCTTTTTTATAGATGATTTGAAAGTCATATCCCAACATCTTGGTTACCCATTTTTGTTACTCTTTTGAAGATAGTCCCTGTTCCAGGAAGTATTTAAGTTTTGAGTTTGAAGTGCCTACATATTAGGTAAGGACGCCATTGCTTAAGTGCATATAGCATTGCCATAATTTCCTTCCCATATATGGGTTTTTGTAAGTTGTTTCCCTTGATTGGTTGACTTTCAAAAGCAAGGGGGTGTCCGTCTTGCATTAGAACATCACTAATGCCATTTCCCGAGGCATCATATTCTACAATAAAGGTTTTTGTGAATTCTGGTGTGGCCAAAACAGGAGCTTTGCACATTGCCTCTTTAAGTTCTTCAAAAGTTTGAGTTGCCTGTGGAGTCCAAAAAAATGTTTATTTCTTCAATAATGTTGTTAGAGGTGCTACTATTCTTCCATAATCACGAACAAACTTGCGGTAGTACCTTCTCAACCCTAAGAATCCTCACATATTCTTCAAGGTTTTGGGAATTGACTAGTCCATCATGGCTTTAATTTTGTTAGGGTCTACCTTGACACTTTCATAAGATACAATATGACCCAAATATTCTATCTCATTTACCCTAAAGGAATATTTGGAAGGTTTTGCATATAGTTGTTGCTCCTTTAGTAGTTGTAGCACCCTGCCAACATGTTGAACATGTTCTTCCTAAGACTTGCAATAGATGAGTATATCATCAAAAAATAATAGCACAATTTTTTTAAACAAGGGCTTGAAAATGGAAGTCATCAAACCTTGAAATGTGAAAAGTGCATTTGTGAGACCAAATGGCATAACCAAAAACTCATAATGACCTTCATGAGTTCTGAATGTTGTTTTTGAGATGTCCTCATCCGTCATTCTAATCTGATGATACCCAGAACGAAGATCCAACTTTGTGAAGAAAACTGCTCCATGTAATTCAGCTAACAATTTATCAATGACAAGAATGAGAAACTTATCTTTAATGGTGATCTTGTTGAGCTCTCTATAATTTGGACACATACGCCATGATCCCTCCTTCTTGTGTACCATTACCATTGGTGCGGAGTAAGTACTTTGGCTAGGGATAATTATCCCATCCTCTAACATTTCTTCAACCATATGCTCAATTTCACTCTTCTGACCATAGGGGTATCTGTAAGGTCTAATATTAGGGGGAACACTTCCTAGAATTAAGTGAATAGCATGATCAAAATCTCGAACGGGTGGAAGAATGGTGGAAGACCTTTTGGAATATCTTCAAATACCTTGGAATGTTTATTAATGACCATTTGGAGATATGGGGAAACAGGAGTCTTAGATGTTTAAACATCTAATGGGCATAATTGTGCAATTACACCTTGATGTTCATTTTTCAATAATTTTGTCATGTCATTAGAGCTTATCACCTTGCTTGGTTTCCCTATGATACCATTTAACTCGTATTCTTTTTCTTCCCATGAAAATTTCATGAAAAGCTTCTAAAAATTAAAAACCAATGTTCCCAATGATTGTAACCATTGAACCCTTAATACAATCTTAACACCACCCATTGGGATAACAATCATTGGACTGTTCAATATAAATATTCCCCTATCGTAAGATTGATACTATGGCATTTCCAAAAGCAATTGATAATTCCTCCATCTGCAATCATTACTTGAAACTTTGGTGCTGGATATAGAAAGCAATTGAGGACTTTGGTTAATTTACAATGAATGAAATTATGAGTACTACTAGAATCAATCAACATTGTTATTTTTTTCTTTTTGATATATCATTCAATCTTTAGAGTTTGATTGTTAATTCCAGCCAATGCATGACAAGATATGGTGGGAGTAATCTCTTCCAAAGTAATCTCTTTTATTTCTTCAACTAGAGATGGTTATTGCTCTGTTGCTTCTTCCTCTTCACAATCGATCTAGAATAATTTCTTCTCGCCACACTTATGTCCCTTAAAATACTTGCTATCACAATTAAAGCATAGACCTTTTGATCTTGTTTCATCCAATTGTTGAGGTGTCAACCTTTGAGGTTGGTTAGAAGAAAGAACATTATTCTCTCTATATGTGTTGGAGGTGGTTAGAAGAAGGAACATTAGTAGTCATTTCCATATTTTTACTTTCAACCTTCCTTGCCAACATGAAATCCTTCTCTAAGGATTTGGGTTCAAAGAGGTGCACCTCATGTTGGATGGTTATCCTTCAAGGTTCCAATAAATAAATCCAACAATTTATCATATGGTATTCCCTCCACTCTGAGACTCAACTTTTGAAACTGTTGAATGTGCTCACTTACTAGACCCTTTTGCCTTAAATTTATCAATTGGGTAAAGAAAGAATTGCTTTTAACATCATCTTGATATGATAACTATTATTTTGTAAAAATTGACCAAAAGATAATGGAGTTCTTTTTGCGTTCACAAAGCCATTGGTACCACACAAACTGCTCAGGTTCTAAATATAAAGATGCAATAGGTACCTTTTGAATATTAGGCACCTAGTGTATATCAAATAATTGCTTCATCTAGAATATCCATGTTTATGGGGTCCTTGCTATCAAACTTTCTCATGTCAGTCTTGGGGAGTTGGAAATCCCTTGGGGACCATCCCTGATTACTTCTATTATTAGCATCAAATCCTCTTG
This sequence comes from Larix kaempferi, assembly GCA_027924585.1. NCBI lineage: Eukaryota > Viridiplantae > Streptophyta > Pinopsida > Pinales > Pinaceae > Larix > Larix kaempferi. The sequence continues at coordinate 2,998,468 of BSBM01000368.1, forward strand.
GATAATTCTTATTAATGAAAGGTTGCTCAACATAAACGTTATTTTTATCTTCATGTGTAGCTAGGACATATCATCACCTTTAGGAAAAAAATTATTTGGATTTTGTAAAAGCTTAGCAATCATTTCTATATTGTTATCAATGTCCCATCCTTTCCTCCATCTTAGTCTCCAAATTAACTAAATCAATCTTACTCATCGTCCCTTTGATCATATATTCCAGCTTGGACACCCAAAAAGATAGATCTTCACTTTTATCAAAGGTGAAGGATAAAATCTCTGGTGGTTTGATTGGGGTGTGATTTTTTCCACTGCCTTTTAGTGATATTTTGAACAATATAAATAGATACCACACCTTATGTTTTAAATTTTGAGCAAATATGATGAGCTTTGAACTTTAAAACTTTAAGTGCAGAAATACTAAATACTTGAATCAGTGAACTATTCAATCACATGAAACATTCAACCATAACACAAGATGTACCCTGGAGAAAACCCTCAAAACAATGAAGATGAAAAAGCCAGCAAATATTCAGAGTATAATTATGATAGATAGTAGAGAATGTCTTTTACAAAATAGCAAATTGTTTTCGGCACCCTAGGTGCTAGATAAGAGAGAATACTGAGCAATAGAGAATAGAGATCAACAATATCAACTTGCCATTTTTCTAGCACATTAATAACAACCAAGAATAATATCATGCACAAAGGGAAGCACCTTGCCTTCAAGGGAGAAGACAATCTGCTTCACATTTACTTCATCAATCCTATATAACACTCTCATGCAATGCATTAACTCACTGAACTGATTCTTAGGATGAACTCGCCCCTTCATTGAAAGCTTGCCCACTTAGTTAAGTGGTTAATTTAAGTGTCATCATGCAAGTGTCGCAACTCAAGTGTCATCTTTTAATTTAACATAAGTGTCATCATGCAATAACACTTAGTTAACTAGATCTTCTTTATTATCACCTAGTTAACTATCTTTAACATAAGTGTTGTCATGCAATAACACTTAGTTAACTAGATCTTTTGTGTTATCACTTAATTAACTCTCTTTAACGTAAGTGTCGTCTTTTAGTTTAACATAAACTTGTCGTCATGCAATAACACTTAGTTAACTAGATCTTCTTTGTTATTACTTAGTTAACTCTCTTTAACCGAAATCATGCTGATTGATTTATTTGTAGTGACCACTATGAGTTCTTTAATTAATTGAGTCATACATTATGGTTTTAACTGAAGCTTAACAATTTGAGTTCACTTAATCATCTCATGAACAATTCAAATTCTCTTTTTGTCTATGCATTTATCTATATCTCTTTATCTGTACTGCATGGTCAATATGTGTTAACTTTAATTATCTATCATATCAAATTACACTCAAAAGATTTGTCAAATGTTGTGATAATATTATATTACTCTCAAAACAAATGATCATATGCTACAGTAATTCACTCTAGAAGTGGCCAGTATCTAAAGGAGACTTAATAGCAATGGATGACCATGGTTAGTAATACATCACACAACATTAATGCTTCGACATGCAAAGCATCTACCTCTATAACTGGAGGTCCACCCCATGGATACCTACTATAACTAGAGGTCCACGTGAAAATTTGACTTGACACGCAAGTCTAGAGCCTTGTCCAACAAGAATTTACAACATCATCACTTTGATACATCAACGCATTCACCCCAACACATGAGGAATAACCTTTTACAACTAAAGGATTAGTCACTCTTGAATCCAATTCAAGAATCTACTCATTTTTTATTCCAACTCAAACTCCCTACCTCAACACATGAGACCCAATCCTGATTGCACAAGATTGGCTTGGAAAATGACTTGTGATGTTGTACATTTAACACTTCCTCTCAGTGAGAAAGGCATTCTCTGCCATACCAAGCTTGTCTCGAAAGTACTTGAGCCCCTCTTTCTGCAAGTGCAAATACAACTAATCGCCAACATTCATTTTGTCACCTCATCTCCTAAGGCTATAATTGTGAATCTCAAGTATTTTGCCTTTTAGGATTGTAAAATTTATGTTAAAAGACATTTTCAAGCTCTTCTGATAGGGTTTTTCTTGACAAATGAGCATAACCAACACATCTCTTCTAAAAAATCACACAGAGCTTAAAAAATGCTTTGTAATGGTCCAAGAAATGCCCCAAATAGAGTTTGTATGAAAATTGCAATCCCAAGTATATTAAAGCCTACATTCATTTTGCCATCTCATCTCCTAAGGTTATAATTTTGAATCTTAAAGTATTCGGCCTCTTAGAATTGTAAAATTTATGTTAAAAGACATTTTCAAGCTCTTGTAATAGAGTTTCTTGACAAATAAACATAACCAACACATTTCTTTTAAAAAATAAATTACCATCATTTCATCCCACTTGTATCACTTTACATATTGCAATGTTCTTTAGTTCATTCAATAATAAAGCTTTAAATTTATTGCATTACTATAATCTTTACAATAAATACATGTTATTTTCATTTTTTCTTCATCATAATCCAAATTAATAACACAATGTCAACACAAAATATGCCTACCAAACAATATTACAAAAAATCTTGAAGTACCTATCACTCAATAAATAAGCTAAGAATTAAAATTGCAAACATAGTTTTTCAAGAAGACAAATGATATCACATAAAAATAGTTTTGATTATCCTCATACATAAGCCAAAAAATACATTTATACTAAAAACTTAACTTGTTAACATTGTTTTAGTAAATATGTATTATATGTCCTTAAATTTAGCTAGTTGCTCTTATGAAAATATAAAAATTATCACTTAAACCAAGCCTAGAAAAAACAGTTAAAAAAACAAACCATAATAAATTCAATTTATATACCCAACCATATACAATTTATAATAAATAAATAAATAAAACATAAAAAACAAGCATCCAATTCAATCTCTATAAAAATGATCACTTAAACCAAGCCTAGAAAAAAGAGTTAAAAAAGCAAACCATAGTAAACTCAATTTATATACCCAACCATATACCATTTATAATAAATAAACAAACATCAAAAACAAGTATCCAATTCAATCTCTATCCATTTCCATGTGATACTAAATGTGTATGACACCAAGTCTACAACACCCACTACCCATTCATGTGACAAGCAACATGGTTCTATTCAAACACTTTGGATATATGCAATTGTAATGATCACCACTTCGACGTGTGTAATAGTATCATAATGCTCAAATAATTAACATTTGCACAATAGTTAATATTTATGTAAAACTTACAACTTTTTACAAACACAATTTCATCTAATGTTGAACTAGTTTTCTTGTCAAAAGTTCACCAAATATCAAAGTGATGCGTTCCTCTTTAATTGCTGAATCTTCCCCATATCCTAAAAAATATCATCTAGTTAGTTTTATTTTCATTGCACACAAATAAACATAAATACAATGCATTACATAGTAGTTTGTGTTAACAATTTTTTAATAATGGACATGTGGCCATTGATAATATGAAAATATAAAGTTGATGACCATAACAATCTGGTGACTATAATGAGAGATGATAGTGTATAAATAGACAAATACTCAACAATCTCATGATAAACTGCAGATGGTAGCGCACAAATAGACAAATACTCAACAATCTCATTATAAACTATAGATGATAGTAGCGTATAAATAGACAAATACTCAACAATCTCATTATAAACTGCAGATGATAGTGTACAAATAAACAAATACTTAACAATCTCATGATAAACTGCAGATGGTAATGTACAAATAGACAAATACTCAACAATCTCATCATAAACTACAGATGATAGTGTACAAATAGACAAATACTCAACGATCTCATCATAAACTGCAGATGACAGTGTACCAATAGACAAATACTCAACAATCTCATCATAAACTGCAGATGATAGTGTACAAATACTCAACAATCTCATCCTAAACTACAGTTTTCAAAGAGACTTTTCATTCCACAATAACTTCAAGCCCTTACCATGCCAACGCATATATTAGAGGGCTTGGAAGTATCATCTTATCATGCTTCATGTGTGCTTGATAAGTAGAAAATATCAAAAGTCCAAAATCTGATGAATCCTCCATAAAATGTGAGATTTAATTAACACCTCTCGAAAAGCAAGGGCTAGGCATTTAATGGCTTTATCCTTAATCTAATATGTTGCCTAATGTTCACTTTTCTCTTTGGGCTCAATCTATCTATATACAATGACTAGGTCACATGAAGAAGCAATGAGAGCAGGCTTCAAATTTGAAGCCTTCAGGGCCTTTCAAAGGCCATTTTACACGTCATAGAAGACCACTTCAAATTTTACCATGCAAAAAAAATTTAATTTCATAGTAAGCCCTTCAATAATTAAATTAACCACTAGTGTTTAAAATTGCAACAGAAGGGTAACTTCAAATTTCATCCATCGACAGTTTTCAGTGGGAAATTGGGAATGCGGCTACTAACTAGGTGACTTGGGAGTGGGACTCGGTTACTCTCCAATATCCACGTGTTCAATCATCGATGGATCATAGACCATTGGGCCTCTAATAATATCATTGACCAGCTTACGTGGATGGGCTTACACTGTGCAACCCATGGCTTGAACGCTTCTAAGTTCTCGTGTTTGCAGCGAGCGCTTACTTGTTTAACACATTTAATGGCAGCAACAACTTTATTAAACATGGTTGGTGGCTCATACGTGTTGTTGGCAGCGGACTTACCAAGTTACCAGTTATCACATACCAATTCGTGAATTCTGACTCTGTGAGTTAATTGAGTATTCAATGTAAAATATATTATGTTAATGTGCCCCGAATTTGGCATTTCAGACAAAATCCACAATCCATAAACTTCTTGTAATGTTGCAGGTTGTTGCTCCCGCTCGTGGCTCCTACCCACAACCCTGTGTTTTCTTTGTTGTATCAAGTTAATCTTACCGTATACGACTCCCAACCTCACACCCTGTGTTTTCTTTGTTGTATCAAGTCATTCCTGCAGCGCCAGAGTCCCACCTTGTGTTTTATTTGTTGTATCAAGTCAATGCTCAAATTCCATGCTTCCATGGCTCCGACCATCAATATATAATATTATAGGAATACAAACAAGCTTTTTCTTATACCCATACTCCACTGTGGTCAAGCTACTTCCAAGTTCCACCTACCCTATCTCCTCCAGTCCTCCAAGAGAGTTTGTAGAGCGAAGCTGGCAATGCTAGCCTGCCATAAACATATATAAAGAAATTCATTTTCTTTGAGGAGCTCAACTTGAAGGCTGACTGGATTGCTGACATCCTATGAATTTACAGGTATGTACATTTTATCCATTCATGGTCCCATCAATTATTTAAAAATTTGTTATTTGATTAAAATTATGTAACTTCAAAGTTCAAACACAATATTATTATTTGACTGAAATTTTGTTACTTCAAATCGGCGTTGAAGGATTCAAATTTGAAGCCTGGACCCGAGAGTGGGTTTGTCACAAATATTTGTCAGAGGCTGTTTAGAACGACATTTATCAATTCCCAATTGTAGCAACAACAACAATTGCTTCTTTCTTCATATGTTCTATGTATACGCATATGATTCCATGTGCTCCTTGCCTTGCCCTATTTTCCATTGTCGCTCGATCGAAGCTCTTGAGTATTTAGTTTCCCTTTAACTTTTCTGAAATGGAGGGGACAAGGAAGACCATTGTTTTCATTCTGAAACCAAGTGCTTCCCCGTGCAGTTGCCACTAGCCACGGTTGCATCCCTACGGGAAACAAGTGTGCGCACTATGCCCCCCAGCTTTACCAAAAAGAGTGGGGATTTGGGGAAGTTCCCACTCTGCCAACCTCCATGCATCTAGTTAATGAGTCGGATCAAGAAGCCAAACTTTGTATCTAAAACGGTATTGCATGAGCTATTTTACCCAATTGCTCAATCGTCGAATCGACACCTTCGTCTACTACATGGTTTAAGATTCTTGGTATTTATTAATATGAAGACCACCGATGCTACTACACTTACAATCCCAACTAGCTATCAAATTTCAATATGATTGAGAATATGCAACAACATCTGGTGAAGGACAATGCTAAAAGCTGGCAATTTTCTTAGAACGCCCAGTGCCCACTCTTGCATTCGACTGTACAAACTGGGACAAAAATGTTTTTGTAATCCTGATTTTTAGAACGACAGTGCTACTTTACCTTTTGATTTTGTTGCCCTTATCGGCTGGTCTAGAATAGAACAAGAACTTCAACCATATAACAAGAACTTCAACCCTCTATGCATCTCCTCTCTACTTGGTCTACCTACGTTTTACGTATGCTTCACAACCCATCCTCTACTCCATCATACCACAGAGTTAGTATGTATAACGAGATCTAGGGGGAATGCTATATAGAAGAAGCATCCAAGGTCCTTAATCAACGATTGAGAACAAAATCTGCCTAGAGTCGGATAGTTCTCTTTGCTCAAACCATAACATAGCATGTAACATGTAAGGAGCACTTAAAATTATTCTATCCCAAGTACGTGTGGCATTCATAGTGTTGAATGAAAAATTAAAACATATATATTGTTGTCATTTTCATTCAATTCTGCCGTAGGGTACACAATTAGAGTGACAAAGTAACTTGCTATTAGTTTTCAATCCAATCCAACTTCTTTATTGAACTGTTCTCTCTAATAGACTTGCGTGGAGGATTATAAATGGCATAGGCAATGCAGTTGTTTGATATAGGTGCATGAAAGTGAATTATGGTCCTCAATTCAACAAAGTAAAAAAAAGTTACCCTTCAAATTCTTTCCCTTCACCTTTTTTATTGCCTTTTTGCATACATCTCTATTGTTCACTAATTTAGCAACAAATATAGACCAATTCAAAGTCCAATGTTTTTGGCTTTTGAAACAATTTCTTCCACTTTTTGCTTACATTATCATTTTTTCATTAAGTGGGATAGATTTTATGTAGGCTAGAATTTATATTAGTTTGAAGAACAGTAGTGATTTTCAAAGATTGAACTTTTCCAAGAATAAGCATCACATTGCTTTTGGAAGAGTTGAAAAACCCAATTCTTCATCAAGCTTGTACTATTCGAAGCAACCTACAAACCCATTTTAAGAGGTATTAAATATTATTATACTGGTTAAAAGTTGGATCGGTATTGGGATAGCAAACTAACTGTAGCTGTACTGATGCAGAAAAAAAGATCTATAAAATTAGTTATGGCAATTCACACTGAACATTTGGAGAGTGGATTTTCTATGTCTCATAAGTTATGTTTCACTAAATAATTCCTCATGTTCAAGCAAATCATGAAAGAGTAAAATAGTATCAATTTTGGCTGTAAGGATGAAAGTTGGATTGGAATGGGGTTAGCAAGCTAACTGTATTATTATACTGGTTAAAAGTTTAAGAGGCAAGATCAATTTGGGAAACTACTAAGATGGCAAATGTGGCATAGTGGCCTAGAGACCAAGCCCTTCGATTAGGGCAAAATATGGTTGTGTTATATGACATATATAACATTCAATGTTGCTATATCCATGGCAAAATAAAACCTCTTGACTTTACTACATAAAAAAACAATGAAATTTTAATGTGCTAGTACATTTTTAAATGAAAAGAATGACTTATTTTTACCTGGCAACATTGAAGGGTTCAATATCTCTAAGCCCTTCAAAGTGAAATGGAACCCCACCCTTCAAATTTGATCCCTGAATGAGAGCTTCACATGAAGGAGATAGTGTTTTGACAACAATGGCAAAGCAAGAATAGTGTAACGAAACCCTAGAATGGATTCAAAAGCTAGGGTCAATGATTTTTAATTTTCAGCCAGGAATGTGCAGTCTGATTTCAAGTCAATGATGACAAGTCTCGAGTCCAAGGGCGCAAAGGCATAGCCTCCAAGTTGCAAGAGGCGAGTTATGAATCACAACCATGACAAGTCTCAAGTTCAATAAAGGTGATGCAATGAAGAATATAAAGCTAATGGTCTCCAAATTGCACCAGGCAAGTTATCTACCACTACATGTGTATCTAGATTAGATCAAAGCAATGGACGCCTATATCATAGTTATTGTGGAGATCAATCATCTAATTGGAAAAAATCCAAAATAAGAACCTATTGACCTTTTAAGATCTCGTGGAAAAGAACAAAATAAAAACATGCATACCTTTTCCATTCATGGAAAAAACCAAAGTAAAAACATGTTGACCTTTTAGATCTCGTGGAAAAGGCAAAAACAAAGACCTTTTAGATTTCATGGAAAAAGCAAAAATAAAGAATTTTAGATCTCACGGAAAAAAAAATAAAGACTTTTAGATCTCATGGAAAAAAACAAAAATAATTAACTGACCACCTTTAAATATCATAAAAAAATTAAATTAAAACTGCTGAACTTTTAGATCTCATGGAAACCTGTTGACCTTTTAAATCTCATGGAAATACCCAAAATAAAAACATGTTGACCTTTTAGATCTCATGGAAAATTCCAAAATAAATTCATGTTGACCTTCTAGACATCATGGTTATGGAACAACAAGTAATAGCTGGGGATCGCAATCATTCATTGTTGGCACTATTTATGATGGAGAATCAAACCCTGAATTAACTGTTTAATTGATAAGTAAAAATGAAAAACATTACCGGGATTTTCTAACAGATAGGGGAAAACATACATATAAAAAACTTGAATAGAAGAAAATTAAAGAAGTAAACCATTAAGACAAAAACTACTGCCATTTACCCTACAACATCCTACAGTACAGTACGCTTTTTTATTCTCTGGACAGATCTAAGCATTTGTTTATTTCGCTATCCTGTCCTATGAGATTTAAAGCAGGAATATCTTACCCCTCAATACATAAGTGAATAATTTCAAAAAAAAAAAATCATTAGCTTTTACTCCAGAAGCTTCGGCGCATGATTTCAGTGATTCTTATGAAAAAAATTCTCCAAACCCTCACTAAAAACTACAATTCAGGAGCAATGCAACAGCTGGTGGTTAAACAGATCAGCTCCGAAAATAAGAGGTGGTGTTATAAAACACCTTTAGTTATTTCCAATCAAAGACGCCGCACAGTTTTTCTACTTCGAAGGAGACTTTGGAGACTTTGAAGAAGCAGCCTTCTCCGCTTTATCGGCGGTCTTCTTGGGGAGGAGAACCTGATGAATATTTGGCAGAACTCCGCCACTAGAGATTGTGACTTTAGCCAAGAGTTTACCTAATTCGTCATCGTTCCTGACAGCCAGCTGAATGTGGCGGGGTATGATTCTGGTCTTCTTGTTGTCACGAGCAGCATTGCCGGCCAATTCCAGCACCTCGGCGGCGAGATATTCCAAGACAGCGGCAACATAGACGGCCGCACCGCCTCCTACACGCTTTGCATACCTCCCTTTCTTGAGATATCTGGCGATCCTCCCCACCGGAAACTGCAATCCGGCCTTCACTGTTTTGGTCACAGACTTCTTCCTGGAACCTGCTCCCTTCCTGCCTCCCTTCCCGCTACTCTTTCCTGAACTCTCCATTTTCTCGATGCCGCTATTTTCTCCCGTTTGCTTCAACAGAAACCAAAAAACACACAGACAAAACGATCGTAATGATAGCGTGGTGGAAGAGACCATAAATAGTAAGAAGGCTATAATTTAATACATATGGCTAGGGAATATATCGGACGGTCTAGATTTTACCAAAAACAACGGCCACGATTAGCCTTCGCTCCATCCGTGGCATGCCTAGCCGACCAATCGCAATGCTTTAGCATGTGCCAAAATTGTGCTTCCAAGATCGGCCGGTCGCTCACTTGTTTTTACGCGGCAATAATAACTCTTTATGTGACCATGAAGCCAAATCGCACCCCTCTCTTATCTTAGCAAAATCACTCTAGAGTTATGTTGTTACATGTCCATGTTGGTGGAGGACAATTGATCTTACTAGGAAAAACAAACGTTGTATAGAACCGATCCTATGGAACAACTGAAACACTTCTTTTTCGACAATGGTTGTCGGAATCTGGTGAACAAAAAGATTGCAATCTAATCAATTTGTTGTTTAAATTGTACTTATGGTGAAATGGGTTGATTCATTGGAAGACTCTGTGTTCTATCTCCCTGGTTATAGGTGAATAACTGTCATAGAGGATTGGAGATGGATCCTAAGTATGGGTTGGATGCGATGCAATCCTTAGCTAATAATGCAATCTTCCTTCCTCCTGAACTTGTGCATCAGTTAAAGATGAAAGGGTTATGCACTCTTAATAAAATCAACAAAAATGAGGGTACATCTCTGTGGTGCCAAAATTGGCTCTCTAAGTAGGATATTGGTCTCGTGGGGGACAATATCGAGCAATGGGAGGCCTTTACAACGGAATTGAAAAGGGCTCATATTTGTCTCACAAATTGAATGGACAAACTATCATGGATGTGGAAAGGTGAAGGCCCGTCATACTCCATAACCCTTGGGTACAAATCCATGCAGGATCCTACTCGTTTATCAATAGGATGGTGGTGGCCTCGTCTATGGAAAGTTCACACACCAACAAAGAGCATCCAAATTGTGTGGTTGGGGATTTGCAACTGACTCCCTACTTGGGACAGGATGCAAAAGAAAAGATTGAAGGGCCTGGCCGGTGTGCATTATGTCATAATAGTTTGGAATCAAATTCACACCTCCTTGTCTCTTGTGTTTTCACAACATAAGTCTGGAAGGATATGGCAGCCTCACTTAACCTTGGTAACCTGTGGACAAAGATGGACTTGCTGGAAAAATTTAAAGATTGGATGATGTGCCCAGAGTTAAAGGAATTTTGGTGGTCCCCTATTTGGTTGTGTGGCATATCTATATCGCAATAAATGAACCTATATTCGAGGACAAATTGATCCCATCCTTTCAGGTGGCTAACCAAGCAATGCCAATGCTCTCTTGCTTACAACCCAATCCCAAGGTGCATCAAGACAGAATGATCCAACCCCCTTTGATTGATAAACACACACCTTGGGATTTTTTTATGGCTCCAGTAAAAAACAAGGTTTGAGTTGAGGGGTTGGATATGTATTATTTTTGCTAGAGTCACATTATTTATGTGGTAGAGCCTTTATGGGTGCTAGTACAAACAATTATGGGGAGTTGAAAGCGCTCTTCCTGCTTCTAAGATCGGCCTAGAACAAGGAAATTAAATCACTAAATGTTTATGGAGACTCTAATTTTGTAACACAATGGATGAAGGGTCATCAACAAATTCAACAATTAGGTTTAGTCAATTTAGCTTTTCACCTAATATATATCGCATCTCTCTTTGATGGTCTCTGCTTCATGCATGTTTATCGACAATTCAATATGAGTGCAAATGATTTACCAAAGATTGGCCTCATCGAGGTAACACACCAAATCCGTGAAGAAGAATTATGGGATGGGAGAATGATCGCATCACAATCACAATGATATATAGATCTATTCCTCTGTTTAGAGACAATCTCGTTATGGATCTGTATGTCGATACTAAATTTGTTTATGTTGTTTGTTCTCTTTTGGAAGTGAATCAGAACATGGCTCCCATCAAGATGTAATTTCTTGAAATATATTTAGTAAATTGACGATGGTAGATTGAAGTTGATGAGACCTATTTTCTCTGGAGAAACTTAGTTTAGTGATCTTATGAAGAATGTATTTATTTTTCTATAATGGAAATATAAATATGATTTTTTTTTCAGCGGAAAACAAAAAAATGGTGAAATGAGTTGATTCATTAATCATGAATCAATATTAGAATTTTGAAATGCTCAAATTGCAGAGTTAGGACTATTGTAACTTTAGTTGTTGGGTCTGAACAAAATCCTCCCTTAAAACAATGCCAAAATTGGGGTGATCTTGTGTAACCCCATTGGTTTTTTACATGACTAATTAATGATTGGGTGCCTATTTTACACCACATGCAAAAGACTGGGCAATGTCAATGTTGATATAGAATATGGTTGACAATGAAAGTGATATTACTAAGGCATTCAAAGCATGACTACAACATATAATATGCTTCCTTTTATAAGCAAGTTAGATCCAAAATGGAGATGATCAAGTTTGACCTTGTCTCCCTTATTCAATAATATATATTATCTATTGGTTACCCCATTATTTATAGAAAATAACATAACATTAACCTAATTAATGTTTTATAGTCAAATCTTGCTAGAACAATTGGTTTCGATGGGCCTCGTTTTGCATGGCAACCTGAGTTTGAACCCCACAAGGCAGCTAGGAGGAGACACTTGGAAATATAGCTATGTTAAGGGTTGGTGTGGTCTAGGTTGGTTGCGATCCCCAGGTGATTATGATGGCTTAACTTCCCCTGGGTTGCGGTTTCTTAGATCACAAGCTAGTCCCGCAAGTCATAAACAAACTAGCAAACAAAAAAAATGTGGGTGTGTGTGTGTGTGTGTGCTTATTTCATTTCCTGTATCAACTCCTCCTAGTTTCATTGGACATTGTCCCCGCTGTCCTCCTAGTGTGATTGGACATTGTCCCCACTATCCTCCTAGTTTAAGAGAGGTGTTATACCAGTGTGACTTGTCTAGTGTGAGGTGAAGAATATTATGAATAAATCGAAGTGGCATATGAGGCGTTGCATGTGCCATCATGGTGTGACAAGGTGATGTTTGTTCTCTCCAAGTGTACAATGTTGTATGTGAAGGAAACACACTTGTTGCAGGTGATGTTGTGGGACTAAATGTGACCATGGAAAATGAGAGAGATCCAACAAGAATGAGTGTTGTCAAACAAGCCATAACACGAACTAGTTGCATAGGCAAAAAATCCATAACTACTGCAACAATTGTTGGATTCCCTCATGGTGCTAAGACCATAGCATCTACATATATGTTGTAATCAAACATGTTTGGAGATGTTGTAGATGAAAATGATATTATAGTCATGGAAACCGAGAATGCACCTATGGTCAATGATTCGTTAGGTTTTCCAACTAAAGCCATGTTTTATGACTGCTCACTTGGCGTCATCAATTCTAAATGTTACTCCCACGAGACTCCTTGGTCTTCTAGTTGAAATAATATCTACTTCCATCTATGGCGATATGGTCTTTTCCCAATCAAAGAACTTTGTAAATTGGAATTACTAGGCTCTACAACACCTCCAAGAGTGGAAGCAACATCAAAAACACATTGTTGGCTTATCTATAGCCATTGAGACATAGGAACGTGATTTTGATTTGCAAATTTCCAATGATGAGTTCCATAATGCACCCCAACACAAGGAATGGTGATGCCATCTTATGAAGAACCTCAAGGAGGATATCGAGGTTGCTAGCAAGGGTTGTGGTGCTTGGAGCGATGATGAGGGGGCACATACTTTGATCTTTCATTGTACAATATATTAGTAGGGAGGTGTTAAGAAGAGGGGAACTATGGACTATATCAATTTGGTGTTGTATAAGGCATGAAAGAGGCAAGCCTTGGTGTTCTACAAAAACACTTTGATAAGAGGTGAGGAGAGATTGCATAAAGTCTATGGATGAATATTATCATATTTGGCTTCTTAAAGAAAGGCATCTTATGGTAGGCATGTGTTCGCCACATCATCCTGAAGATAGTCTTTAACTGATAGTTACGTGAGACCAAGACTTGACTGTAGCTCAAGAATCCATCTAACAAAGAGAACATATATGAGCTCAAGACACACTGCATTATATGCTCCCTAGGGGTCACTTGGTAATTATCTTTATGGGATCCCCTAATAAGATTTTAGAAATCAACGCATAATCTTATATCATCGTTTTTCTTCCTTACGGGAACCAAATTGGCCACCCATTGGGTATGTTGTATCGGAAAAATAATATTAGCCACGAGCATCTTATCCAATTCTTTCTTTACCAAAGGTTCAAGGCTGGGGTGCACTTTGCGCAATTTCTGTTGTAATGTTTTGACATCCAATTTGAGCGGGATGACATGTTGCATAATATTAGGGTCAAAAGTATCAAGGTCGGCATATGTCCATGTGTACACATCCTTATATTCCTTAAATAAGTGAATTAAGGTGTTTCTTTTTGAAGAAGAGCATCCAGTCTCGAGGTTAATATTTTGTGGGTTCTTTTCAATCCTCGGATTTATGACTTCGTACTGCATCGATGAACTATTGGTTTGATAGTTCGTCAACCTTTTAAACTTGTCCTTGAGGTGTTGGCGTTGGCTATCAACTGGATGCCGTTTAACATTGGTTGAGTCAGCTCTGCAAAACATCGGTGTCTACTGGTTTTCATTGTGCAAGGTCCCAAAGACTATTTTATCGGCCATCAGGAAGAAAATCTATACTTTTATTTGGTATGGGCAGAATGTTTATAAATGGAACCTAGTGGAATGGCAAAGATTTGCGTCTCCTTATTATTGGGGAGGCTGGGCCATTAAAATATCAATCATTTCTCTGCAGCGCTGCTTTCCAAGAGCTTATGGCGGGCTCTACTGATTGATGGGCTTTGGGGTTCAGTGGTTAGGGATAAATACTTGCAGGGGCTTTCAGTGTCATCGTGGCTCGGGGCAGGCTACAAGCTGATCAAGAATGTTTCTAATATGTGGGTTGGTCTCTCCTCAGTTGTTCCGATTCTTGCAGATTGGATAGTGTGGGAGGTGGGGAACGGACGTCAGGTTTTGCTGGGTGCGGATCCTATTATGGGTGGGCCGAGTCAATTTCTATTATCGCCAGAATTGTGGTACTTTCTTAACTCTAAAGGTTATTATACTCTGCATCACGCTGCTCCGATGGTATCTTCTGGTAGTCCACTGCAGGAATGGATCAGTGCGTCACAATTGTGTTTAAATGGATCAATGGTTGGGGAATGGACGCAGTATACACTTGCCTTAAAACGTGGAAACATTCGACTGTCAGAGACTGTAGATTCTTTGGTTTGGTCCATAAACTCTTCCGGTGGGACTCTTACGGCCTCCCTGGCTTATGCTTCCTTCTTTCCATCTCCAGTCGATCCTGAATGGTGGCATTCAAAAGTGTGGAGTTGGAAATTTCCATTGAAGATCAAAATTTTTATTTGGCTCAGCTTGGCTGGGAAATTACTGTTCTGCGAAAACCTCCAGTGGCGTGGTTTTTGTGGGTCGGGTGTCTGTTCTCTATGTAACATGGCGGAAGATTTGGGCACCCATTTATTTTTTTCTGTCCATTCAGCATCAGTGTGTGGGTTGATCTAAGGGAGGTGGAGGATGAGCTTCCTGCTTGGTCAGAATTGTCGTTGGTTGAAGGTCTATGTATCTAGGCTGGGATCAATATCCGATTTGTTGCATTAGCTTGTATGGCTTTCTGGGAAGTTTGGAAGGCTAGGAACATGGCCTTATTCGAAGGGAAATATCTTCGGGCGTCTTGGGTGGCAGGTAAAGCTTGGGATGCTCATAAGGAGTACTGGGAAATGGCTAATTCAGTTAAAATCTCTCAGAGTGGTAAGCTTCCTGCATTTTCTTTTTCCTGGTGCCTATGGTTTGTTCGATGGGGCTTCCCAGGAATAAGCTTCTAAATGTGGGACAGGTGGATATATATTTTTGAATGATAGCTGTCATTTTAATATATGGATGATGTGGGCTCGGGTTCCAATACCCGGAGTGAGGTTTGTGCACTATGGGCATTATTATATTTTGTTAAAATTCGACAGCTGGAACTTACACAGGTGGCTAAGGAAGGTCGCCTATTTTTTTATTTCTGGGTTGCTGATGTCCTTCGGGAATCGGGCAACTATTTCTTGTATGGTCCTTGAAATTGATGGTATGGTTGTACCTGTTATGGTGACTATGGTGGTGGGCCGCTGAAACTCTTACTTTAACTTTATGTCCAGCTGGTATCTCTCTTTTTTGTATGACTTTTGGGTCATCTCTCTACTTTGCCCAGGGGGCCGTTTTTTTACTTGTTGCCATTAGGTGGCGTTAGCATGTTATGACTGTGGATGTTGGTTGTTTTCCCATCATATACTTATTAATAAAGTATAGTTTTTATCGAGTGAAAAAAAAAAACTTATCCTTGAGGTCATAAAGCCTCTCTAGTCTGACTATTGTCTTGGGAATAGTATTCACAGGGTTTCTTTTGTCTTCTTCAACTTGGTTTTTGTTAATATTCAATATGCTAAGACAGAAAATAGCAGTATTACATTCCATTTCACAATAATAGCATATACAGGATCACTGAAGAAACAACAAGCACAACATAAACACAAGAGACACAGATTTATCCTGGGAAACCCTCATGGGGTAGAAAACCCAGCAAAGCTTCCTCAATATAGATGACCAGCAATATACAAAGATGTAAACCAAAGACATGATCTCCTCCTCCACCATAGATGACCTCTCCTCCACAAGTGCGCTACATTCTAAGTGAGGGAAGTGTGTGTATAATGAGGAACACACCTCCTCTATTTATACACATCTCCGACTTGTACGTTATATTAACTAGGTCGGCCCCAACTTTACCACTAGGTTAAACACCCCACTATAACTGACTGGGCCGACCCCACTAGGGTGGTCTAACAGCCCTTTGACCCACATAACACATACAGGGCCGACCCCCACTAGGGAAGTCTAATAACCTAAGTTACCACATTCCGACGGAGGAATAAACATCTCCAGATATACAATAAGATCTTTACGGAAGAATGAAACATCTCTGGAATAATAAAGTACAAATATAATATTCTTTGAAGTTACAATATCTCAACACTCCCCCTTAACGAGAAGGATATTATAACAGCATCTGCACGAGCAAGGAGTCATCAACATCATACATGATACATCTATAAATCATTGGAAGCTTTCTCAACATCATCAGTAACTCAAGCAGTTACTGGAACATCTTCAATACTGGAACATCAACATCTTCAGTATTGAGTCTTTATCTTCTGTAGCACTCGAACAGCTACATCATCATCACACGATCATCAACATCGTCATCACACGATCATCAGCATCGTCATCACACGATCATCAGCATCGTCATCAACTGGATCCACTCGATCATCAGTACAACAACAACATATCCTGCAATACACATGATCCAATTATGGGATGATCAATCCCTCTCACTTTAGGACATAGGTCCAAGGATGATACAATCGTGATCCACTTACGGGATGATCAATCCCTCTCACTTTAAGACACCTCACCATGTCTAGGGACGATGCAATCCCAATCTATTTACAGGATGATTAGTCCTTATCACTTTAAGACACCTCACCATGTCTAGGGACGATGCAATCCCAATCTACTTACAGGATGATTAGTCCTTATCACTTTAAGACACCTCACCATGTCTAGGGACAATGCAATCCCAATCTACTTACAGGATGATTAGTCCTTATCACTTTAAGACACCTCACCATGTCTAGGGACGATGCAATCCCAATCTATTTACAGGATGATTAGTTCTTATCATTTTAAGACACCTCACCATGTCTAGGGACGATGCAATCCCAATCTACTTACAGGATGATTAGTCCTTATCACTTTAGGACATAAGTCCAAGGATGATGCAATCCTGATCCACTTACGGGATGATCAATCCCTATCACTTTAGGACATAAGTCCAAGGATGATGCAATCCTGTCATGTACATTTTGAACCAAACGCTCAGGGACGATGCAGTCCTATATACGTCCACTAAGGACCATATTCTCGGAGACATCTGTCTATGGATCACTTTAGGACTGAAGTCCAGGGATGATACAATCCTCATCGTTCGCTAGGAACCACATTCTCGAAGACATCTGTCTACGGATCACTTTAGGACTGAAGTCCAAGGATGATACAATCATCCATCAACCTCATCGTCGGAACAGGAAACCTCATCTTCAACCTTATCGTTGAAACAGGTAGGCACATCATCGATATAGTATCCTCATCAATACAGGTATCATCAATACAAGTATCCTCATCAATACAAGTATACATATCATCAATACAAGTATCCTCATCAATACAAGTATGCACACCAATACAAGTATACACATCATCAATACAAGTATCCACACCAATACAAGTATACACATCATCAATACAAGTATCCACACCAATACAAGTATACACATCATCAATACAAGTATCCACACCAATACAAGTATATCATCAATACAAGTATCCACACCAATACAAGTATACACATCATCAATACAAGTATCCACATCAATGCAAGTATACACATCATCAATACAAGTATCCACACCAATACAAGTATACACATCATCAATACAAGTATCCACACCAATACAAGTATATCATCAATACAAGTATCCACACCAATACAAGTATACACATCATCAATACAAGTATCCACACCAATACAAGTATACACATCATCAATACAAGTATCCACACCAATACAAGTATATCATCAATACAAGTATACACATCATCAATACAAGTATCCACACCAATACATATCATCAATATCAATACAAGTATCCTCAATAATAGCATACTCTGCAAAACACATGATTCATTTAAGACACCATAACATGTCTAGGGACGATACAGTCCACTCGTCAACTTAGACAAAATCTAAGGACCACTTTCTCAGAGACATATGTCTACGGATCAATTCAGGGACCGAAGTCCAGGGATGATACAATCCCCTCTCGTCCACTAGGGACCACTTCTCGGAGACATATGTCTACGGGTCAATTCAGGGATCGAAGTCCGGGGATGATACAATCCCCATCACGTACATTTTGAACTAGTGGTTCCGGGATGATGCAATCCCCATCACGTACATTTTGAACTAGTGGTTCCGGGATGATGCAATCCCCATTAGTCCACTAAGGACTTCATTCACGGAGACCATATGTCTATGGATCAATTCAAGGGACCGAAGTCCGGGGATGATACAATCCCTACCTGTATCCTTATCAATACATATATCATCAAAACATGTATCCTCATCGATACATGAACAAAACATGTATCCTCATCGATACATCAACAACACATGTATCCTCATCGATACATCAACAAAACATGTATCCTCATCGATACATCAACAAAACATGTATCCTCATCGATACATCAACAAAACATGTATCCTCATCGATACATATATCATCAAAGTAAAAGCAAGTAAAAAAAAATATTCTAAGTATAAGAGTCCTAAGTCTAAATGATCTAAGTATCCAAGTGTAGTAAACAAGTATCCACATCATCGACCTTGCTGTCGATGAGGCAATCTCATCATCAGTGACCACATCACTCCCCATTTCGAGGAGGGTCCTTCCAATCTTGTCTCGGAAATACTCAAACTTTTCTTGAGGTAGAGGTTTGGTTAGTATGTTGGTAACTTGTTCACTTGAGGTAGAGGTTTGGTTAGTACATCGGTAACCTGTTACAAATTCAAACTTTATAGTTCCTTTCTGCATCATATCTCATCTGTGTATAGAAACCATATTCAACCTTGTGGCAAAGGTTGAGATCCACATCACCCATGGTGATCATTAAGCTCATCAAATTACTATCGATCCTGAGTACCCATACAAAACCTGAATCACACTTCTTCTTTAATTACACCATTAAGATAATGGTCTTATCTAGCCACTTGGAGCAAACATCTCGTCATGATTCTCTTCCTCTTTCTAAGAGAATCTTCTAGCCACGAGCCTTCTATATTTTGTTTGATTTGTAAATATTCTTGTTGAACATCCATCACTTGTTCGGTGTTCATCATTCTTCATGATCAAGATTAAGTATATGATTAGTAATACTTCATAATCATCAAATCACGTTGACATGATAACCTATTATGCATACAGATATCATTTACATAGTTATGCAACTATCTTGACCAATACTTTGGTACAACACTTTTCCATATCCTGTATGCATACAGTGGCTATCTAGATGCCTTCCATCTCTACCAGAACATACTGTGCATAGCTCTCAGCATGTCAGCAAAGAGGTTTCATTCTAGACAAGCAACAATGGAATGTTTGTCCAAGTTACCAATCATATGCATATTAGTAGTATATTGTTCAATGCTATATGAATGTTTACACTCAGCATGATATATTATAAACATGCATGTAATCTATTACAAGCAATATCATTTACTATTTCAAATAACAACTCAAATACTTATCTTTTATGTTTGTGTGGTTGCCTCCCGCTTGATCTTCTATATGTCTTTTGAACTTATTCATTCTGTACCACTGTGCATGCTAAGTGTCATCCTGGATTAGTATACCTGCTTAGTTATGTCTAACATACCTAATCAATATCTTCTTTGTTCTCTTCAATGATTTAGAGATCCTATGCTGGAACCTGCATATCTCATAGGTTAAGCATAATAGAACAAAGTCATACATACCTTGCAAGTAGAACTTCCATGTGATCAAATATTATGGATGAGTCTTTGTCTTCATGTTGTCATGGTCATGGAACTTGATTTGTCTTTCGTGACGTACCTGTATCTTGTTAGCAGACAACATCAACCTCATACAACACCACAGTGCATTAGTACAATCATATAACCCTAATCAATGAATGTCTTCTATCATTCACATGCATTCATACTGTTACTAGGGTGATAAGACAATTCTAACATTAATCAAGATTGTACTAATAAATAATATGAAGACAAACATACTATGAACTTAATCAGGAATCAGATTTCAAGACATACCTAAACCTCCTTAAGTCATACCTGTCGAGACTTCTTGTAGTCTTGTTATGTAAGGCCTTAGCCTCAACTCCCCCTGAAACTTGATCTGGAGCTTGATTAGGGTTTGCTAGAGAAACCCTAAAAATTCAATATTTGACTTTCACACTTATGAATGGATGGAAGGATATGTCTTGCTGAGGTGATCAAACTAGCATACTTCAATTTTGGAATCTCCAAAATTTGACCCCTCAAAATTGCCTTTGAAACTTCTGGATCTTCTGGACAGGATCCCAAACTAGGGTTTGATAAATCCCACCCTTCTGCCCACTCAAAAGGTTTGATCCAAGGCTCTAAAATCTTATGTTTATGAGGAGCTTCCAGCCGTGGTTACAGACTTAAAAAATTCCAACTTTTGCTGAAGCCCTAATTTTCCATCTTTTTGATCAAGATCCCGAACTAGGGTTTGATCAAGCCCGGTCTTCTACCCAACCAAAAAATTCGATATTGGTCTCTAAATTTCGATTTTCCTGAGTAGCATTCAGCCGTGGACTCCGATTCCAAAAATTCTAACTTTCTCCGAAACCCTAAATACCGGAAGCCATGAATGAAGGTGCTCCAAAAACAATTATGTTTTGACAGAAATATGTACTTGATTGTTTTTGCTGTAACTCCGAACATTTCGATCCACAGGGACTGAAATTTTTTTCTGTGGTATCCTGACCTGTCATCTTTCCATCCCGATAGGTCTTACCTCAATTGGATTTTCTGAGAGAGAGGTATGCCAAGTGTCGCAACGTGACCTGTTTATGGGATAAAATAGGAGAGCGAACTTGTACGGTGTGCCACGTGTCACTGGTTCAACTTCGGCCTCTGAAAAATTTCTTGAGATAGTACAGTCTGTGTACTACCTGTCACTTTTTACGAAATTTCATTTGGAGCTTCCTATCCCAAGTTATGACCTTTTTTCCTAGGTCACCTGATTTTGACTGAGATCTGGAAGAGGCAGAAACCCTAACTTGTACTGATCATAACTCACAAAGTACAGCGAATCTGAGGGTATCCTTTCGACACAAGGTACCTGGGGATGTTATCTACGACCTGTTAACTTTTCAGATCCTGAACCTTCGCAGAAATGGATTTATAGTGAAAATTACACGATGACTGGTTTTTGCTATGTAAAACCCAAACCTTCAAATTGTCGCAAGTGAAGCAAGTGTCGTAAGTGCCATACATTGCCTTCCTTCAGGTTAGCTCTGTTACCATGTTAATATTCAATATGCTAAGACAGAAAATAGCAGCTTTACATTCCATTTCACAATAATAGCATATACAGGATCACTGAAGAAACAACAAGCACAACATAAACACAAGAGACACAGATTTATCCTGGGAAACCCTCATGGGGTAGAAAACCCAGCAAAGCTTCCTCAATATAGATGACCAGCAATATACAAAGATGCAAACCAAAGACATGATCTCCTCCTCCACCATAGAATA
This sequence comes from Larix kaempferi, assembly GCA_027924585.1. Lineage (NCBI taxonomy): Eukaryota > Viridiplantae > Streptophyta > Pinopsida > Pinales > Pinaceae > Larix > Larix kaempferi. The sequence goes on from BSBM01000368.1 coordinate 3,020,600, forward strand.
CCTCTCCTCCACAAGTGCGCTACATTCTAAGTGAGGGAAGTGTGTGTATAATGAGGAACACACCTCCTCTATTTATACACATCTCCGACTTGTACTTTATATTAACTAGGTCGGCCCCAAATTTACCACTGGGTTAAACACCCCACTATAACTGAATGGGCCGACCCCACTAGGGTGGTCTAACAACCCTTTGACCCACATAACACATACAGGGCCGACCCCCACTAGGGAAGTCTAATAACCCAAGTTACCACATTCCGACAGAGGAATAAACATCTCCGGATATACAATAAGATCTTTACGGAGGAATGAAACATCTCTGGAATAATAAAGTACAAATATAATATTCTTTGAAGTTACAATATCTCAACAGTTTTTAGGAGATTCAGTAGGATTCGTGAGAGATTCATCATGTTGTAATTCGTTAATGGCCGAATCTTTAAAGGTATCTTTGAGGGTGTGAAAGTTAATGATTTGTCCATCGTCTTCAAATCCGTCCAATTTGTTACGTTGTCCGGTATAAAAGGTTTGAAATGTGATTCAAGAGAAAACACATCAGTCATAAATCCCTATGATGGAATTAATCTAGAAGCTACATTTGAAAGCATATCAGCGTTGGAGTTTCAACTTTGAGGTATAGAAACAAAATTGAAAGCATAAAAATTCTTAATCAAATTCCATACCTCCTGCTAGTAATTTTTTAAATGATTAGAGATAGAATGGATATAGTTTCGTATATGTTTAAGAATTATATCTAAATCACTATATACTTCCAAAAATTTAACATTCATGTCAATTGCTTTTCTAAATCCTCGAATTAGTGCTTCATATTCAGTGGGTGTTATTGGTGCACTTAAACTCAACTCTACAAGCAATTAGGGTTTTATTACCTTGTGGGTCAGTAAGGATGCAACCTGCACCTGCACCCTCTTTCGACTTGGATCTATCAAAATATAACTTCAAAAATTCGGACCCAAATCATTGTTAGCATCCCTAAGAGTTGTTGTGTTACCATGAGGCTGGCCAATCTAGGTGCAATGAAGGAGTTTAGACTGCTTACCTATCTCCACATGTGATGAAATGTCGGTTATGAAATACTCAAAGAAAGTGTCTAAACTATAACTCCCCATATTGTTAAACCTAATTGGTTCATTCACTACTATGTTTGGGTGTGAATTTCGACATTTTTTTACAATGACAACAAAAATCGTACGCGTTGTCATAATTTCCTTTGAATTTTTTAATTCACCCGTGATCTATGTTGCAATTATGATGCATATTCCCATACATCTGTATTATGACGTCCACACATCGGAACAGTGACATATTCACAGATCTTAAATGATTGATTTATTTGAAATGTTCAATTAAATCCCTTGTTGACCTAGTCAACTATCATTGGAATTGTGACAATTGTGCACATAAAATAATTGGACCGTTGCACTAGTCGATTGTAAAGTCAATAACACTTTTTTTCAATGTGGTTCACAACCCCAGAGAGGAGTTGCTACGTCCACAGGAAGAATTCACAAGGGGGCCACCTAAAGGGTCCTCACCTCATCGACTCTGATTACGGAGCCTAACCCTGTAGGAACATCAAATGAGTCCCTTAGATATCAATGCATAGCCACCTAGGGATTTGATCCCTAGACCTTATGCTTACAACTCACAGCTCTCAACCACATGAGCTAACCCATCGAATTGTAAATTCAATAACACTTGCATGTCAAAGTGGGCATATTCAACAATCGTCGAAGTTCCAACGTTTATATAAATTATATATAAACACTTCATATTAAGGTGACAATTTTGTGATGTTCTGAATGTCTACAATAGATTGTTTCGTAGTTTCGACAATTGTAATATCGATACAACAATTTCCTATCTACTTATAGTTTCATTAATCAACTTATATAGTTAACAACGCCAATATCAAATTAGGAAAGTTCGAGGACTGTTCACTAGTTGAAAAATGGGTAATTAGTGGCCAGGAAACTAAAAAAGTTGGTCACTATGGGTAATTAACGACTAAACCACAAAAAGTGTTAGTCACCACAATGTTTTTAAGTGAAATACTACCAAATTTGAACAATTTTAAGTGATCACAACTAAAATAACTAAAATAAATGACTAATTTAGTCATGGGATAAAAAAATACAGGTAGATAACAACTACACGGGTATGAATTAGTAGTATTTCTTACCTATAAGTAATTGAGTTTTAGTGGTATAGTAATTTTAGTGTTCTTAAACACGTTGATGATCATGATTATGATTTTTAATATTGAATTAAACTAACAACGTCTACCTTGGGTACTTTTAATGGAGCCCGTGAGGGCAACAATATTTGCTTGCATGCCTGCACTCTATATATACACCACATTCCCACTTTCAAATTTATTATAATTATATCATGACAACAACATCGATGCCTATATTAATGATCACCTTGACAATTATGATGACAATGAAGTTGAATGTAAGTGATCATCACGACGATGATGACAAGGAAGTCGATTATCATTATCATCACCATCATTTAATGCATGATCATCATATGCTTGAAGAGGACTCACATAAGCCTTTCATGCCCTCTGGGGGGGATTTTTGAATCCATCTGCAACATTAAAATTTACAAAATTGTAATTTTTTTCTTTACAATTCCGTAAATTTTAACGCCACAGATGGATTCAGAGACCCCTTGAGCACAGTATCCCCATCAAGAGAGGGCTAGCGAATGGTATAGTTGATTGTTCCAACATTATATTATTCTCATTAAGGGAAAATTCAAGCAAGCGTTGATTGACCCTTTCTCTAGCACATATTTCACATAGAGAGGTAACCCAAGGAAGGATCAACTAAGCATTTATATAGCATATTATTCTCATCAAAGGTGGTCCCCAAAAAATGTTGATTAGAACCTCACTGACCATAGAATTATCTTAAAGGGGGTTCTCAATTACTGGAGGGCCAACCCTTCCTCCAACATATAATTATCATATATGGGGTTCCAAGAAAGGGTTGGTTAACACTTACTCGATAATATATTTCTCATAGTCGATGGGTTTCATAGGGAGCAATAGGTCATTCCTTCCTCTAGCATATAATTCTTATAGTTGGTTATCCCAACATGGATGCACAACATTACGAAAAATTCAAATATAGTATAGGGTAGCGAAATTTCTTGGAGGATGGAACCAGTTGAAGGGTGATATTATTAGCGCCTGCATGAATTCGTGAATTATCCAATTTCGATCTAAATACATCACCCTTCATTTCTGAGTTGCTCACAAATTACTTTCATGTGCCCAAATAAACCCTTATGCATTTGAATCTGGTGTAGTCGATGTTTTTTTCTACAATTTTTATGTGAATTTGGACAGAGCACTAGAATTTAGATAGTTTGTTTGCATGCTTTGCCAAATAAGATAGAGTTGCTAACCGAATGAGTGCCCAATTTTTCATTAGTCACTGCTCCAACATTCCAGGGACAATGCTACCATTTTTAGGGCACAATTGTTAATTTAGAAGAAACCAAGCGAATTGTGGCGGAACTTGCAATTGAACAGAATTATGGTATTTATTAGTGGAAGAGGCAAACATATGTTATTTGCTCTAATTTGTTCGGCTACAGACAAAAGGATTTGAATGAACATCAATGACAACATCAAAATGGTAGCGGCACCAACTGCCTAGTGATCACTTGGGCTCAAATCCTATTTCAAGACCCCCGAGGGTCATTATAAGCTTTTCTACGAGAAAACCCATCCCATCGGACTTCATCACTATAGCCATGGGAAGTCTATCACACATGTTTTGATGCAATGGTAAACACGACTTATCCTAATTGATCTGATTTGTTTTGATATCCTCTAGATCTAAATTATTTTATGCTTATGAGATCCTCTTTGACAAATCCCAGAAAGGTCAATTTGATTAAGGAGACGAAGCCAAATATCCTAGTTTTTCTAGCAGCCTGCATAAAACAGTGACATTAGAAAATGGGGTGCACAAAATCTTTGAATAAAAAGCTTCAAAAAATAGGATAGTTATAAAAAATGTATTGCTTGTAATACTTCTCTGACAGCGTTTATGTTGCACATCATTTTACTGTCATGAAATTTTTTCGAGTGCCTATTCAATATTGAAACTAAAGAGGAACCAACTTGCTTTTTTCTTATTGGTTTTTGTAGATATTATCACCATAGACATTCTAAACTCGAGAATGTTTCTGAATTACCATTGCTAATAATGTTTAAGCGACATCTTCTAAGATAATTTTTATGCAACAAGAGAGGAATGCCATATCATTGTAAAGATGAACCAAAACTCACTACAACGGTTGAAATGGTTTAGAAGAACTTGCAAGGGTATAATTAAATATCAACAAAGTTGATCTAACATGAGGTTTGGAGTATCTAAGCACATTGAAATCATAGAGAAGGTTATAAGCTCCTTAACAAGTTCCAGTGAATTCCTTTTTTCACTAGAAGAATTTGGAAAATAAATGACTATGTGACTATAAAAGTTAGTCACGATAGTGTTTTTAAGCTAAATACTACTAAATTTGGGCAATAGAACTAAAAATGACTAATTTAGTCATCAGATAAAAAATACAACTATAAGTCACACAAATAAAATGACTAAAACAATGACTATTTACTCCTATAGACTAGCATTTGGTAATTTGGACATTAATATATATTATAAATTCTTATTATATACCTTATAGTTTCTAAGACCATTTGGTAATTTATTCTTCAAATAAACAAGAAGGGCACTTCATAGATAGAGTGGGGATCACTTCATTGCTAGAGTGAAATATGCAAACATAGAGATACTATTTTTTTTCCAAGGAAAAAAGCATAATTTAATTAATAAAAATAACCAAATTACATATTGCAGAAGGCTTACAAAAGTGCCTTTTTAAAAAATGAGGCCAGCTTTTCAGCTGCAAAAAATATGCCCTCGCTAAGAGAGACATCTGATATGTGCATCAGATATAATATTGTAGACCGAGGTCCCCATAGGGCACCCATAATATCAGGAAACAAGTATCCATAAAACAGTTCCAAAATATGTATATAAGAAGACCAAAAATCACTCTGGGATTAATCCCGCCACTCCTTCAATGAATGGTCTGTGAAAATATTTGAAATATTCCCCATTTTCTGATTCCAAAATATTCCAGTGACCATAAGGTATTTTCAGCCCCTGCTTTGAGAGTTTGTCTGTCATTCTGTTCCGCTCCCTGTAGACATGAAGACACGAGAATGATTCAAATTCCCTCAAGAGTCTCTTTACATCATCAAAAATATCATTTAATAGAATATTGTGACATTTTTGTTTGTTGTTAACCCAATTGTTCACTATCACGGAGTCTCCAAATATCTATAAGTGTGTGCAGTTCTTTTCAAGAGCAAAACTTAGCAAAAGTTTAAGTGCAAAGAGTTCTGCGTAATTGTTCGAGCCATAACCATGGCCCATTTGTATGTGGAAGAAAAGATTTTGGGATATGTAGAGGATTGCCCCCCCACCACAGTGTTGTTCTTGTGTCACCCCATCATAGTATGCCCACGATCTAGAAGGATCATAAGTCTCCGAAGATACCTTTCGAATTGTGGGAGTATTTTTTCCCTGTGGGAAATAAGAGAGAATATCAATACAATGGTAGGCCACTAGATATGGAACTGAGGGTTTTTCCTGAAACACCACCTTGTTGCGTGCAATCCAGATACCTTATATGACCAGGAGTGGCAATGCATGATAAAGTTCTGTAGCGGGAGTGTCAATCCAATTCCTCCAGCCCCCCTCAATCGAAGGACCAGTCCAATCGCATCCGAAATTTAAAAGTGTATGAAGAAAAGACCAGGTTTGGAGAGTGAAGGGACAATATATGAGCAGATGATGAAGAGTCTCTGAACCCTGTTTGCAAAGAGCGCACCATCTGGGTACTTCAATGTGTCAGCGTTTCATTCTATCCCAGATCGGAACCTTGTTTTACAGGGAGCACCACATGCAAAGTTTTGTTTGTAAAGGGAATTTTGACTTCCACAAATTTTTCCACCACCAAATTTCGGACCCCGCATCTAATTCCCCTGACAATTTTTTATATCCTAATTTTGGTGTGTATCTTCCCAGAGGCGATGAGGACCAAATAAATTCATCCTGAGAGTCAGTTAACCGGACATGGGAGGATCTAAGGGAGATAAGGAAATCATTCCATATGACCCAAAAAGCTTTCGATATTCCTAGTATAGCTGGACCTTTCCACCCCTACTGCCAAATAGAAGTAGTCAACGGATTTGCAATTTGATTTAGGTGTAGTATGCCCCAAGAGTGTAAAAAATGTAATAGTTGTGGTGGTAGAACATGTTTGTTCTTACAACCAAACCAAGGATCTGTTTCGATGCGAACCTATACTTTGTTTCCCACCTTCCATGCCAGCCCATAATCAATAATAGAAAAAGAGGACATGATAGCTTTCCATATTACTGATATTCCCACAGTGTTTTTTGCCGGGCTCCTGACCCAATTCAAAATGGAGCCCGATGCAATGTATTTATGAGTCACCACCTTATTTCAAATATTTTTTGTAGTAAGAAGTCTCCATCCCGATTTCGCCCCAAGATATTTTGCGAAGAGATGAACATTTTTGAGTCCCCATCCCCCAAGGGATTTCGGTTTTGCAAGTGTTTTCCATTTGACCTAGGAGGAGACATGTTTTTCAGATTTCCCAGACCACATAAATTTGTAGGAAATTCTCCGCATTTTGTCTAATATGCCCTTTGGGATCCAGGAAAGAGACATCCAATAAACCAGGATAACTTCTGACACTGTTTTAATTAGGACCAATCTCCCCGCTCTAGAGAGCCAATTGTGACTCCATGAAGATAGCCAATTCTCAAGCTTTGCTATCAGCCATCCCCAATCAATTTTTTTATAGTTGTTTGGTTTTAACATGAATCCCAAGTATTTGATCCCTTCATCCAATTCAATTGATTCAAAGGGGAAGAGGATCGTATACCTATGAGATTCCCTTTCCTCCAAATTTGACAAAGTGAGAGTGGATTTGTTTACGTTGATCTCCATACTAGTTGCCTTCCCAAATAGATACAGTATTCCTGCCAAAATATCTGCATCCCTCACCTAGCCATTGCAAAAGAGAAGAATGTCATCAACAAACAGAAGGTGCGTGATATTGAGAGAGTTTGTGATGTTGATTCCTTTAAAGGTGCCGCAATGCTTTGCATCTAGTATAGCTATGCTTAGCCCTTCTGCCACTAGTAAAAAGAGAATGGGGGATAGAGGACACCTTGACGAAGACCCCTTTCCGCATGGAAAAAAGAGGATGTCGACCCATTGATAGAACAACAAAAGAGGTAGTGGAGATACAACTCATTACCCATTTGATAAATGAGTAATCAAATCTAGATGAGTCATCAACATTCTCAGATATAGCCATCTCACCTTATCAAAATCCTTTGAGAGATCAATTTTTATTACTACCCCTTTTAATTTCTTTAACTTTAGCGAGTGGAGACACTCCTGCGCCACCCCAATAGCCTCGTGGATTTGTCAACCTTCCAAAAAACCAAACTGTTCCTAAGAGATGACCTTTGAGAGAACCTTTTTTAGACCTCTTGCAATAATCTTTGACACCACTTTATAAGTAATGTTGCATAAATAAATAGGTCTGAATTCATTAAACGAACTAGGGTTGTCGGATTTTGGAATTAAAGCAATAAAGGTCTAATTTAGAGGCATATGGATTAGGCCTCTAACTCTACATTCCTCCACCAGTTGTAGTAAATCGACTCCAATAACCTCAAAGTGCGCTAAAAAGAATTCAACCTTCTATTCATCAGGGTCTGGGATATTATCTTTCTGAAAACTATGAAGTGTTTCTTTGAGTTCCTCTTCAGATATTTCCTCCATGAGATCCTGATTGTCCTTCTGAGTTATAAACCCCGGAAAAATTTGAGAAAGTTGTATGATCTCAACAATATTTACTCTGTTGTCAGCTTTATAGAGAGATTTGAAGTGAGTTGTTCTTAGGGATTCCGGCTCGTTGAATGAGGAAATGACCTCATTGTTTTCATTTTTTAGTTCCCAAATAGTATTTTGATACTTTCTTCCTTTGGAAAAAGTGTAGAAGAATTTTGTATTCTCATCTCCACATCCTAGCCACACTGCTCTGCTCTTGAGGCGCCAAATCTCCTCCTGATCCTATAATAGTTTCCTCCTTCGAGCTTCCAGAACCCCCAGTTGATCTTTGGATTCCTGAGTTAGGAAACCTCCCCCCTCAGATTCCTGAGTGTGGTGAAGTTCATTCTCAACCAATTTTAAATCTTGTTCACCCCTTTCCTTATTTTGGAAAGCCCAATCTTTAAGATTCTTTTTTACCCTTGAGAGATTTTAACAAAGTGTGGAGCAGCATAAATCCTTTCCTTCGAGAAGAAAGGACACCAGGTGTCTTTACTGATCTTCGATACTTCTTCCTCTTTCAACCATGCTGCGCAAAGTTTGAAAGGGCTGGGAGGTTTTGAAGCATCTCCCAAAATTTCTAGACAGATGGGAGAGTGGTCCGAAACCCCACCCATGTCAACCCATTGTCTAAAAATGTAGTTTTGCTCCAGTAAGTGTTCTACAAGGAGAAAACGGTCCAGTATTTTGGCTATTCTTCTATCCCCAGTTCTTTTGTTAGTCCAGATTGGATTCATCTTTTTAGGGGCAATGTCCATCAGCCTACAATCTTGCAAAAGGTGTTCAAAATAGTTCGCCAGCAGGTCAGTTCTAGCACTTGGACCCCAAATTTCATGATTTCCAAGAGTGAAATTTAAATCCCCCCAATAATCAGATTCTCCAGTTTTAAGAAGGACTTCTATTTCAAATTGTCCCAGAAGGGTACTCTCTCCTCATAGGGTTCGTATACATTCAGGATGTTGAAACTAATGTTTAGCACAACATGATATACCTCCACTCCCAGTGTCGTTCTCGTCCCCCAAGATTTTATCATCCAAATAGTCTTTGTATTGCACCCAATTGCGATTCCTCCCGAGTGGCCTCTGGCATCCATGACCAAAAAATCCATACAAATAAAAGTAGATTTTAAAAGAGAGGTGACTCCCTCCTCCGACCCTAGAGTTTCTTGAAGCATAAAAAATCTAGCTGATGCAGAGATATCATCCTTTTCAGCGCAAGTTTTTTTGGTCACTTGCTAACCCCCTATAGTTGAGAGAGAGGAGTTTCATCGAGTAACCCCTCCAAGGGCTTCTACTGCTCTAAGCGCCAAAAAAATAGATTTGTACCTGCCGTCCACAAGTTCTTGAAGTGCACGATTTTGTGTCATGGAAAGATGGGAGGGTCTCCCCTTCCTTTCCCTCTACTGGGATGAAGGGCATTTTTACCCAAACCCCGACTTTGAGCAATAATCGAAGATAAAATTGGTATGTCCCTCAACCTTAGTCGAAAACGGATCAAAAAATTTTCCACTGCGGGGGTAGGGGGGGTCTTAGAAAGAGGGATGAATGTGGAGGGGCAGGTAGTAAAATTGTCCTTGTTTAGATCGGGAGGGGTAAAAGGGGGCATTTGTAATGGAGGGGAGACATAGGGAATCATATCAGGGGTGTTACAGGGGACTGGGGGAATAGTAGAAAAAGAGATAGTGTCCTTTCGTTCAAAACAAAATTAATTTAATTTGTCTTCTAGAGAAGAGAGATGAAATTGAAGTGCATCTTGCTTACCCGGAGGTGCTGAAGCCATCAGAGGTTGAGCAAGGTCTTCCCGCTGATGTTGATTCGAGCCATCCTCACTAGGATTTAGAGTGGAGGGACCATCATTTTGTTGATTGACATCCACTTGCGATGCATGATGACTCTCACTAGCAGTATCCTCCCGTCTTCCATGTTTGTTCATGTCATTAACAACTTCATTGAAGCTTCTTCCTACCGTTTGCTTCTTGGGCCTATCCACTACTGTACCAAAAACCTGGTTGCAATACTTTGCAAGATGCCCATATAAGTAGCACCTATGACAGTGATAGGGTACCCCTTTGTAGTCCAAAATTTGCTTATGTCTTTCCTGTCCCCAAATAATGTTCAAGTCCTCTCTAAGCCTAGTTCAAATGTTTAAGGAAACCAAAATCCTTGCCAATGTCATCATTTTGTATGTATAAACAACATATCAACGTCAATGAAAACGCCCAGTGCATTTCCAATGTCCAAGAACGAATCCCAATTCCATAATTCCTATGGTCCGACGAAAGACCTGGGAGTCTAACCCATACCGGAATTATATCAAGTCTTTAACACTCTACATCGAACATGGGCGTCCATTTTTTCAATAAAAAGGGGGTGTTTCCAAAGCTCCAATGTTTCTGCAGAATACGTCCGACCTCTTCCTTACTTCGTAGTTTGAAAACAAACCATCCCCTCGAGAGCACCAAGATTTCCGGTTTGTAGTCCAGAAGGTTTTCCCAATTTGTTTCAACCCATTGCTCTAACTTGTCAAGTCTAGGGTATTTCCCTCTGGCCCTGCCGACCATAGTTGTTTTCGCCATCTCCAATGACTGTGCAACCAAAATTTTTTGGTTACAGATAAGATTTAGGGTTTCCTTAGAATTCTTAAGGCACTTGGTCTTTTTCTCCCCCATGGCCAGACCACCAGGAGGGCTCTGTGAGATTTTTGTACCGGATCCAGAATCATAATTCCCCTTGTTGGTGGGTTCAACCTGCAGGGAGTCCTGCTGGTCGGATGTTTGAAGAAATGAGGCTATGAAGCCTTCTGGGCTCTGGGAAGAATTGTAATCTGGGTTTCCACAGGGCACAGAGTTTTGGACCTGATTTCTTGAGAGAGGCCACCCTGCTTCCAAAGAATCTAGACCTATCCTAGAGAGCGGCTCCCCCCAGTCTTCATTCTGTAGGTCAGTGTGAATGATAGCCGCATCAGACTGAGATGGGAATCCAATGCCTGTCCTCGACGGTGGTTCAAATAGTGAGAAAGGTGTTCCACCCAACTCCGGTGCCAGGGGTCTCGCTGCTAATGTAAGGACGTTAGTACCATCGGATAAAGCGATATTGGGCAGGTCGAAGAAAACATCAAACTGCGTCGGAGACACTCGTAAACAGGTAGAGTCCCCAGTATTCCTACCGCCATCTTCCGACTGCCCAAATGTCCCCATCCTATTCTCATAATCTGGTGGTCTGTTTTCGATGGGGGAGGTGAATATGTTTTGGCCTTCGAATGGGTCGTCCGAGTAATCCACCACGTCCCCCCAAGGTTCCTCCATAGTTTCGTGGAAGCCCCACTCTCCATTGTCCACATAAAACTCCTTTACCGAGGTACCATGTCCCTTCCTGCAGACCAGGTATGGAAGGGAGCTGCACCAACAACCCCCTAAGTCTGAAGAACCCTAGTAGAGCTAAATATCATCATTCAACCCCAAACATAGAGATACTATTATACATGCACCATTGCAATATTATATTGTAATTGGTAAAGTGTGTCATTTAATTTGGTAAATATTATAATTGGTTATTGTAATATTGGTAAAACAAATATGCATATGATATTACATGCACCAATATTGCAGACATTGTGCAGAGGGAGAGGCACTAATTTGCACCAGGAGTGGGACATCATTCGAGGTAGTGGAACATAATTCGGGAGAGGGAGGGATGAGAGTGCTCAGTGTGCATAGGGAAAGATAATTTGGGATGGGAGTGCCACATTGTGTAGAGGGAGACTCAACTAATTCGGGTTGGGAGTGGCACATTGTGTAAAGGGAGAGCTAATTTGAGTCGGGAGTGCCACATTGTTTGGGGAGTGGGACAACTAATTTCGGGGAGTGGCATGGAAGCACCATTTACAGAGTTAGAATCAATAATTAAGAACTCGCTCATTCTTTCTCTTATGGTGCAAATCCTTTTCAATGAGGAGAGTTTACCCTTTGCGATTAACCCTCTAGGCTAACAGATCTTAGTGAGTTAACGACCATAAGGTGTAGTTGGTTTAAGCATTGGAGTCGGATCCAACGATAGGGGTTTTAGTTAACTGGGGTTGTTTAAAACAAAGCATTGGAGAAACGATTGAGTCGTGAGGTGTAGTGGGCTTGAGCATTGGAGCCATAATCGACCAAAGGGGTTTTAGTTAATTCAAGTTGTTTAGAATAGAGCATTGGAGCAATAGCCATACCATGAGGTGTAGTGGGCATGAGCATTGGAGCTGGAGCCGACCATAGGGGTTTTAGTTAATTGGGGTCGTTTTTGTTAATATAGAACAACACATTGGAGTTTATATAAGTATAGCAATTTCCAAGGCCGATAAAACTTCCATGGAGAGGACGTGGAGGATTTTGAAGAGGCGCACAAGGAATTTGGAGCTGGAGAGGCCCTCTGCAATGAATTCATAGGTAATTATTTTGACCATTTTGTGAGAATGTGTTTCTTTCCAAACTCTCAGTGATATATTTTGTTGAAATGGTATATTTTATTTTAATGATATTCGACTATGGATTTTGAAGAGGCGCACAAGGAATTTGGAGCTGGAGAGGCCCTCTGCAATGAATTCATAGGTAATTATTTTGACCATTTTGTGAGAATGTATTTCTTTCTAGACTCTCAGTGATATATTTTGTTGAAATGGTATATTTTATTTTAATGATATTCGACTATGGATTTTGAAGAGGCGCACAAGGAATTTGGAGCTGGAGAGGCCCTCTGCAATGAATTCATAGGTAATTATTTTGACCATTTTGTGAGAATGTGTTTCTTTCCAGACTCTTAGTGATATATTTTGTTGAAATGGTATATTTTATTTTAATGATATTCGACTATGCTAGGGTTTACCTTTTGGTACAATGTTTTTCATGTGTTTCAAATTTATTTTCTTGTCTAGCATTTTCATCTATGAGTGGCTAGAATTTCAAATAGTTTTCTACCGCCATTTACCTGTTCTTGTGCTTGTGATGTTCAATTTTGTTGTTTGGTTTAGATTTTAAGCCATGGGACTAAATCCCTATGTCTTCTTGAGACACTTGACCTAAATGCAATTGGTGGGACATGATGCAATCTATATACTAGAAAGACATGTTTCCAATTTTAGCATGTCTTTCCAAGAATCATTCTTGGCCATAAAGAAAGATTTGCAATAAAATTTTATCTTAACAAGCCTTGATTACACCAAGGAGTTTATTATTTTTATTTCTGCATATGAGCATAACATAGCTATATTATTACTACAATGGAAGAATGAGGGTCATAATAAACCTATTGTATTTTTAAGCAAGACCCTTCGGTATGCAAGTTTTATGTACAGTATATTGGAAAAATAGGCCTATGCTCTGATTAAGACAAGGTCTTTCAATTTTTTTGAGAATGCATGTTGCAAACACAAAGAATTGCCTATGTTCCCCATGGTTCGGTTAAGAATAGGCATTCATCCAAGTCGAGTCACAATGAGAACTTGGTGTGTAGTTAGCATAGATTTATGTTTCAGCGTCGAGTTTTTCCAACCCAAAAGCAAATGAAGGAAAACTATGCACTTGGTAGTCAATCCATTGGCCCTCAGTTAAACTCACAAGGTCAACACAGATTGTCTGGATTAATTAAACCTACTACTAATCAACATATACGCCTATTGGAATGTCGATGAGTACTACATAGAGCTTTGTTACAATGGCATTAAAAAGGATTTGTAGTATGCACATTTCTTCTAACATCCATATTCAATTGGCTCTAGAGTAAAAAAAAAAGCACGACGAATGTCTTCTGGGTGCTCTAGTATCTCATTGAATGGGCATGGAATGCCTTGACTAGTTTAACACATTGTTTACAAACCTATTGGCCTATTTGACACTACCTAATGTCAACACCACAATCAATCTTCATAAAGCAATTAGGTTTAATCAGTAGTGAAATTTGGAGTAATGTTTGAATTCTAAATGTTATAAGAGTTAATGAAATGCCTACACTTAGGATTTAAATAGTAAATTGCAAGATTAATTAATTGTAGTTTCCAATCTACACTAGCAGTTATGGATTGATGTAATGTAGAGAGAGTAATGTGGTCAAGCATACATAATTATTTGTATAGATGAAAGTCATTGGTAGGATTTGTGTGCCAAGTTAAACTAATATTGCAAACAAGGTACAATTTATAGAAATAAATAAAAATATAGAATACATTGGTGCTGAAGAAATTTTGCAAGAAAGTATGATATGACAACTCTTTAATATAAAGGATCATTTGTATAAAATTGAAACAAAAAGTAGGATGGATTGGAATTGAGCTCACATAACTGCTTGGTGAGAGTTAAAATTAATATAGGAGATTATTGTAGTCATTCACATAGCTAAATATATAATTAATTGATGTTCTTACCTCAACTCACATAACTGGTTAGTGAGAATTGAAATACAAGATTATATGTTTTTGTGAGTGCATATGCCCATAATTAGTGCCTAGATCCTCACCAAGGAAACTTTAACCTCTTCTTCATAGATTATAGATACCCCATTTGCAAGGTCAAAGGATATCGATTGTCCCGTTACTTGTTTTATTGGAATAAAAACATGATTTCAAGGTCTCTATCTTTGGATACCTCTTCACATTTAAGGGTCAAGGTTATATTGGGACTTCTTCACGAGTTGTCTCTTTTTAAAATTTTCTTATGGAGGATATTTGCTTTTCAAACATCATGGAGGATATTTGCTTTTCAAACATCTATTACTTGCTCCTAGGGCATTAACCTAAGCATGGGGTCCTTTTGGTCACATTTTTGAATTCAAATATTGAATACCCTTCCTACATGATTTGATGTATAGTCAAGAGTTTTGTGCTTGTAAATTGAACTAGAAGTTGTTGGAGAACCTTGGTTGTTTATCCTCAGATAAACAAGGAATTGTATGGCATAGTGGCACTTGAAAATTCTGTAGACAAATGCCCCTTGATATGTATATTGAAAGGCCACGTGTAGATTCCATACAATATGTAAAGCAATCTATTGATCTCATTTCTTCTTGTTTGATCATGTGTATGCCAAGGTCCATCTATCATTGTCCTCTTGCCCTAGTTTGTTGTATTGATGAAGTGCTTAAGCCTGTTTTCATTTCCACACTAAGGATGATTTGTTTTTGTGAGTGCATATGCCCATAATGAGTGCCTAAATCCTCACCAAGGAAACTTTAATCTCTTCTCGAGAGATTAGAGATACCCCATTTGCAAGGTCAAAGGATCTTAGTTTTTCCAACATAGGATTTTAGTCCATGCTTTTGATGAAAACGCCTTCATTTCTTGTTCTATTGAATCAAAACTTGATTTCGAGGTCTCTATCTTAGGATAGCTCTTAATATTTAAAGGTCAATGTTATATTGGGACTTCTTCATGAACTTTCTCTTTTTAAAATCTTCTTATGGAGGATATTTGCTTTTCAAACATCTATTCCTTGCTCCTAGGGCATTATCCTAAGCATGGGGTCCTTTTGGTTATGTTTTTGAATTCAAATAATATTGGATACCCTTCCTATAGGATTTGATGTCTAGTTGGGAGGTTTTGTGCTTCTAAATTGAACTATAACTTGTAGAAGAACCTAGAATGTTAATCCTCAGATAAAATAGGGAATGTTTGGCATAGTGTCAGTTGATAATTCTGTAGACAAATGCCTCTTAACATGTAGATTAAAAGGCCAAGTGTAGATTCCACACAGTATGTAAACCAATATATTGATCTCATTTCTTCTTGTTTGACTATGTGTATGCCAAGGTCCATATATCATTTCCCTCTTGACCCAGTTTGTTATATTGATGAAGTGCTCAAGCCTATTTTCATTTCCAAACTAAGGATGATTTGTTTTTGTGAGTGCACATGCCTAGAATTAGTGCCTAAATCCTCACAAAGGAAACATTAATCTCTTCTTGAGAGATTACAGATACCCCATTTGCAAGGTCAAAGGATCTCAATTTTTCCAATATAAGATTTTGATGAAAATTCCTTGCTATAGTCCCATTACTTATTCGATTGGAATCAAAGCCTGATTTCGAGGTTTCTATCTTAGGATACCTCTTCATATTCAAAGTTCGAGGTTATATTAGGACTTATTCATGAGCTGTCTCTTTTTTAAATCTTCTTATGGAGGATATTTGTTTTTCAAATATCTATTGTTTGCTCCTAGGGCATTATCGTAAACATGGGGTCCTTTTGGTCACGTTTTTTAATTCATATCCTATTGGATACCCTTCCTATTGGATTTGATGTCTAGTTGGGATGTTTTGTGCTTGTAAATTGAACTAGAAGTTGTAGGAGAACCCTGAATGTTAATCCTTAGATAAACATGAATTGTTTGGCATAGTGGCACTTGACAATTATGTCAACAAATGCCTCTTAATATGTATATTGAAAGGCCAAGTGTAGATTTCATACAATATTTAAAGCAATCTATCGATCTCATTTCTTCTTGTTTGACCATGTGTATACCAAGGTCCATATGTCATTCTCCGTGCATTCTCCTCTTTCCCTAGTTTGTTGTATTGATGAAGTGTTCAAGCCCGTTTTCATTTCCAAACCGAGGATGGTCTGTTTTTGTGAGTGCATATTCCCAGACATAGTGCCTAAATCCTCACCAAGGAAACTTTAATATTTTCTTAAGAGATTATAGATACCGTTAATTTTACAGCTTAACTAGTATAGATACGAAGAGGTCACCTCCTTTCAAAGCTATTAAATCCAAAAACTCCTATCAAAGATTTTTGTTGTGATTTGTTCTAAGTTGTAGCTTCCTAGAGACTTGTTGCATATTAGTTTTTTATTTTCTATCTTACTCAATGAGATCTAATAATTGCACGTTATTTTATATGATACAACTATGTGAAATGTCATTCATCATTCATGATCATTTAAAATGTCTTCTATTTTTGTAACATCTTGTAGCTTTCACCCTCTTTGTTGTTACCACTTTTGGGTTGATGTGGATAAGCGCTTCCTTATTTATGAACTGTTCACATGTATTAGATTGGTTTGTGATAAATAGACTTTTCACCTCCATACATCTTGGAGATCATTCACTAGCATGGGGACTCTTGTTGGAGCACATGTGGTTAATTAGGGATGATCTACACACTTTTTGATGATTGTTGGATGTCATCATCATATTCTATTGTCTCCTCACACTTACTAGTATAAATAATCAATGTCATTGAAAACAACATTGAAGGCACCATTCTAGTATGTGCATACCCTTAATCAAGGGCATAATTCAATGAAGGCCAAACTCTGTCTCCTTTTCTTGTATTGCTAGAAGTATTCACCCTGTAGATGGATGAGGGAACCATGAATTGCATAGGTTTTTATGGCATGCAGATTGTAATGGTAGATGAGCAAGTTTATGGGCAATCTTCACTACCCTAGTGATCAACAATAACACCAGTTTCCGAGGGAAGACTTGAGGATGCATTCATAAGTCTCATTAAACTTATCAGATTAAGATCCAACACAATGGCATCTTGTACCAATCAAACCCTCTTTAAGGCCTGTAAGCACCAACACTTCCATTCAGTCCTGTATATTCTTATTTTTAGGATATGTTTTCAATTTTGTGTTGTAACTGGTATGATATGAAGATAATCATTTCTGGTCACCATCTCATCTACATTTGGTCCATAAATTGATTAATGATGCTACTATGGGTATGCTCTCTAATAATGAGCAATGAGTAAAGAACCCACAATAATTATTATTCAGATTCAAGAAACTTGTATGAATTCAGTAGAGCCTTGCTTAGCATCTATTGTGCCTAAAAAAGAGAACATAAATAAAAAGAGTTAATAGCGTTATAAAACACAATTGAAGAATCCCTAATCTTACCTATGAAAATAAATAAAGTTGGAAGCACTTGGTTATAGATTTTTTTATAGTTGAACGTTTGTAAGGAGCCTTCTAAGGAGAACCGGGTTAAGTGTCCACTTCATCACCTTTTCTTTCGTTGAGTGGGCCTAGCTCACATGGTGGAGAGTCGGTCATTTCTTGCAAGGGTTGATAAGCTTGTTTGGAAGCTAGGTGAACCATGTTACATACTCCACTTGACTATCATGCATGGCATTAGGAGATGGGAGTTGAACTTGGATGCCTTGGAGTCTAGCACCCTACCTATGTGGATGTTTAGGGTGATTTAAATACTGGATTAAAACAAGTTTGAGGTTTTTGAATATTGAATTTATTCTTCTTCTATACCTAGAAAATGCCCACCTATAACCTTTTTCCCACATAACAGTTTATATTTGAGTAGATAAGAATGTTTGTTGGGACAAAAATATGGCATTCTTCATGCTTAAAATTTACATTGAATACTTTTATACAAAAAAATAGTTTTAGTTTTTCACATTTTCCAATGCTTTGTCATTCTTCATGCTTAAAATGTTCTTTTCGACAGGAAAGCGAACTTGTACGAAGTGCCACATGTCACTGGTTCAATTTCGGAGAGTATAATATTTTTTATTGGAAATGTGTCACTGGTGCCATAACTCTCTCTCAGAGAATCCATTTGAGGTCATACCTGTGGGGTTGGGAAGTTAACAAGTCAGGATACCACAGGTAGAATTTTCAGACCCTATAGATCTGAAATTTTGGAGTTACACCAGAAACAATCAGGTGCATATTTCTGTCAAAACATAATTGGATTTTGAGCACCTTCATTCATGGCTCCGGGAATTTAGGGTTTCGAAGAATGTTGGAATTTTTTGTATCAGAGACCACGGCTGGATAATCCTCATCAAAATCGAAATTTAGAGACCAAGATCAATTTTTTTGGTTGGGTAGAAGGCCGGGCTTGATCAAACCCTAGTTCAGGACTTTGATCGGAAAAGTGAAAAATTAGGGCTTCTGCAAAAATGGGAATTTTTGAAATCTGTGACCATAGCTGGAAGCTCCTTGGAAAAATCAAAGTTTAGAGCTTTGGATCAAACTATTTGGTGGGGTGAAGCTCCGGGAAACTCAAACCCTAATTCAGGGTCCTCCTTAGTGAATCCAGAAATCTAAAAGGCAATTTTGAGGGGTGAAACTTTGCAGTTTTCAAATTCTGAGTATACCAGCTTGACCATCTCAGAAAGGCACATCTTTCTATCCTTTCAGAAGTTTGAAATTCAAAGTTTGAATTTATAGGGTTTCTCTGACAAACCCTAATCCAGCTCCAGATCCAGTTTCTGCAAATCAAAGTGGATTGGGTTAATACTAGAAGAGAATGGATTAGTAACCTGCATAAGTGAAGAAGTTCCTGTTTTAGAGGGAGTTGACGCTAAGGCCTTACATAAGAAGATTACAAGCAATCTCGACAGGTATGACTTATCCAGGTATGTTTCGAGATCTATTCATGATTAAGTTTATGGTATGTTTGTCTTCATTAAGGTTAGTACAATCTTGATTAACTTTAGACTTGTTGTATCACCTTAATAAAATTATGAATGCAGATATTCATTGATTAGAGTTTTGACACTTATGATTGTACTAATGCATTGTGGTGTTGTATGAGGTTGATGTTATCCACTAACATGAAAGGTACATCAAGAAAGACAAATCATGTTCTAGTTCAAGAACATATGACCATGGTGACATGAAGACAAAGATTCATCCATTGTCATGGATCACATAGAAGCTCTACTTACGAGCTATGTATAATTTGGTTCTACAATGCTTAACCTATGATATATGCAGGTCACTAGCATAAGTCATTGAAGAAAACAAGAAGACATCATGTGGGTATGTTAGACATAACTAACTAACACATTAATCTAGGTATGTTTTTCCTATATCAAGTTAGAATCCTACCTTGTGATAGGATCTCTTATATAAGTATACTTGGTATGATTGATAATGATTATTCATGAAGCTATAGGTTTGAATAATCATGGGTTTAGGTATATTATGTTTCTTACTTTAATCGATGATATGACTAACTAGAAGAGTCCTATGGTCAAATAAGAATTTGCATGAGTAAAGGAAGAACTCCCTGAAACCTTGAATACTAGTGCTTGTGATAAATTATCTGTGTATGAAATGATCTTGACCATACATGTTTAAGATTACTTAGAATCATAATGTTTTATAGTATTGAGATTATACTAATGAATGTATGATTGTGTATGAGTCCTCGAGGGTAACACAATGATGATACTAGTAAGTATGCATAAGTGATCGAGATGGATATAAGTTCAAGGACAGGTAATCCAGGAAGCAAAGATCAAGAGGGAGCACACTCCAGTAGTTCCTGCAAGGAAGCAAATATTGAGAGGGAGTCTACCCTACAACCAAACAAAGATAAGTATTTGAATTGTCATTTCTTGCATACTTGTTTGCTTAAATAATATTGCTCAATGATGTATATGCTTATGTTCCTAAACTTAGGGTGTGTATTATGCATATTAGAATAATTACATTAATGAACAATATACTACTAATATGCATGTGATGGGTAAGTGGCCCATGGCACTGTACAACATTCCATTGCTACTTATCTAGAATGAAACCTCTTTGCTGACATGTTGGGAGTTGTGCACACTCTTAACAATGTTCTGGTAGAGATTGGAAGGCATCTAGAAAGTTACGGGATATGGATAAATGTTGTATTGAAGCATTGGCTAAAATAATTGCATGAATGTATGACATATTTCTTTATGTGTTAGAATTTGTTCTGAAAACTATGAGATGTTTTCTAATCATGCAATTTAACTTGTTTTGTAGGAAAGATCGTATACCATCACCTACAAAAGAAGAACTACAACATTTGTTCCAGCAATGAAGTTCAAACTATCTATTGAAGATATTGAAGAATCTGAAGTTTCCAGGTTACGGGATACAGTAAAAGGATGCCATGGTCGAGAAGTACCAATCGATCATGTTTGGGATGTGGTCCCAAGACCTGAAGGGAGGTTTGTTGTGACTTCAAAGTGGATCTATAAGATCAAGCATGCTGCAGATGGTAGCATGGAGAAATACAAAGCGAGGTTGTAGCTCGTGGATTCTCCCAGAAAGAGGAATTGACTATGAAGAGACTTTTGCACCTGTAGCCAAATACACTTCCATTAGATCAGTACTTGCTCTGGATGCAGTGTGTCACGTCCCCATTTTGACCCTATCACATTAAAATTGTAAATGATGTAATCTTGTTATATGATCGTGGTGAGGAGCTCAAGGCCAAGGCCCCACCATCGATTTATTGATGCATATGGTTTACATGCTAGCCCGACACAATGGAATTGTAAATATCATGTAAATATACATTTAATAAAATACCCACAACTAGCTATGCAATGCAACAAGAGATGGGGGCATGATTTTACAAGGAATTGGGAGGGAAAACATTCAAACCCTTGAGCCAATCAAGTCAAGCCAAGTGTCAATGAGATAACCCATCAAACTCTCAACTACCCATGTTGATTTTTGTACCCAATCATTCATTTCTCCCAAGAGTTGGGTGAAGTAGTGAATGCCTTGGGGAATGGGGAGGTATGGCTGTCCAAAATTCGAGTATGGGAAACCACCCTACATGGAAAAGCGTGTTTGGCTTCCTTGGCAAGAAAAGAGCCATGAATTTGCCTCCCAAGCCATAACCCATCAAGCAGTTTTGTCTCTCTCACGTTTTTGGACTGCCTGGGCGTTTTTCTCTCCACGTTTTTATGGTTTCTCCTGATTTTTTCTAGCTGGAAACAAGGCGTTTTTGGGTTGCAGAGTGGCTGGGAGTATGGGAGCTTGGTTCGAGGTTTCATTGGAGCCGTTTTAGCCATTTAGATGCCCAAAATACCATGGAAAAATCGGGTTGGTTCCCTGTGGACGATTTCCCCAATCCAAAATCCGTTTTTGGTGTGCCCACGTTTTTGGAAAACCCCTGGCCATCTTGTTATTGAAATTCCCCAATCCGTTTTTGGTGTGCCCACGATTTGGGAAAGTCCAGGGCCATCTTATTGGTAAATCCCATTGTTGAAAGAGTGTATCCATGCCCAGTTTGAGTTGCTGTGTGTAAAAGAGTGTTGGGGTTGAGATGGGTATCTATTGCTTTGGCTGTGTATGAGCTTGATTGTCCCCTTTCTTTGTAAGAATCATGCCCAGCTCCGGGGTGGCAGTTGTGTTGAGAGAATTGATGAACACAACTGCCCTACGATTGGGTGGAATGTTGCAGCGACACAGCTAGTTGTTTGGGACAATTGCACAATGAAGATAAGTGTTTTTCTATGTGCATTTTACTTCTGCAAATGTTTAAATTTGATGTTTATTATTGATATGTTGAATGCATACAATAGATGTGTGTGGGTGATTTTCTTATTCCGTTGTGCATATATGTTTGATTTGCATCTGCACACATTAATTTTATGGTTATGAGTCTAATGAATGGGATGAGTTTTTGTGAAAGCCCCGTAGATTGGTATCATGTTCCCTTCCAGGAATTGGCTAGATGGTGTCCCGAGGCTTGACGGAAGGTCGGTTTGAGCTGAAATTGATATGGCGTGGCCATGGAGTAGGCACAGTGTTAAGTTTGGAATCTTGGAGCCAAACTCTAAAGGATGTGGAGTCAGGGTGAACCAGAAGGCCAAAAAACACTGTTCCGGGCCACTTTTTCGGTATTTTGAAAAGCTTGTGGACAGTGAAAGTGACCCTAGATGTTGGAATCAAAATTTTTACCGAACTAGACTTTTCATCTTCTCATTAAGATGGACAGTTTCCGTTAGACGAAGATTTCCAGAAATGCATAGTTTGGGAGATAGCCATTTTTGGCCAAATTTTGAGATTTTGGGGGAAAAGTGAAAAGTTAAAAGTAGCCAAACCCCGAATTTTATAGAAGTTGACTGGTGCATCAAAACAAAGATCCGAAGGTTGCTAAGTGTTCCTTGTTATATAGACTACCTTCGCTCGGTAGATAATTTTTCATGATTCTTCCTAGATTTGCTTCTACAAGCAGCTGAAGTTGGCCTTTCAAAATAAATTGTAGCTTATAAAAGTGCCGAAATCTGGGCAAAATTTGGGCAAAGTTTGCATTTCTGAAAGAATGTAAATTCCATGTTCTAGATCAAAATGGAGCACGGGGATAGGCATTGGAAAGCTTGTCCAGAGGAGAACAGGGATGCATGACCAGAATTTGAATGAGGTCTGCATATATCATAGATATTTGGTACAGAAGAGTGCCAGCGGCTGTTTTGACAAAAGAGAATTGTTGTCAATATGGGCAATTTCTAGAATTGCATGACTGGAAGGAAATCAGACCAACTATGATATGGAAGAGGGATTCCATACTATGATGAGGGATTGGAAAGGGAGAATTCCTTAAACCCTGTTTTGCTATCGTATTTATAATTATGAAATTGTCATGCATATAAACTATGGCATAAGAATGTTAAAAAATGCAAAAGATTACATAGATGAATATGCACTAGATGACATATCAATAAACATTGCATAGTATATGTGAAAATGTTTTACGTGTATATGATATTGCATATTGGTAAAATAGTGAGGTTTTACATATGCAATGAGCCACTTAAGATAATGATTGTGGTTGCTAATAATTGGTTGTGTCCGCATTGGTTTTAGGACAAAATACAATCAAAGCATGGCTAAAGAAGTTGATGACGTTGTTGCACGTGACCAACAACCTTATGAAGAGAGGGTGGTGCAACAAGTATGTCATCATGATGTTGGAAAAAAGGACTGAGTAGCCTTGGTAAGAGGTCAACTGATCAGGTAACATCAAGCGATGTTAATAACAACCATGCAGGTAATGGTTAACTGTGCTTAATTGCATGAATACTGAAAGAGGATTTGGTGAGATCCCTTCAACTATGTTTAAACTATGTTGATTGATTTGCATGTGGTATTGAGTGCCTGAATGTGAGCGTCAACCTACCAAGTATGGTGAGGTGTGGGTAAGTGAAGGCAATGATCCTTACACTCTATAATTGCTTAGAAATCTCAATGCATTCATATGAAATTATATCATGCTATTTGAGTATGTTGGTTGTGAGTTTAAAAACCAAAGCAAGTGAGGACTTATGGTCCTGTTGTGGTAGTGCATGCTATGAGTGGCAGTCATGGCTAGGCCATAATAGGCGTGAGTACATAGTATGCATGGATTAATGCAAGGTTGCATTGAGGGGTTATGCATTAAGTGAATGTAAATCAAATATTATGTAAATGTTGTGAATGTGCATGCATATGTGCGGGTGCACATGTTGAGATGCATTGTGTGAATGCATGGTTGTGATATATATATATTTCAATGCAATTAGATGATAGATGAAATGGTGAACTATTGTTAGTACTGATACCATTTCATGAGCTGCTATGAATGCAGGGGAAAGACTGCATGAAGAAGGTAGACATGTGATGGGCTACCAGAGCACTCTGTTGGAAGGACATAATTACATGGAATGTGAAGTAATGAGTATTTACAGTTTATTTAAATTGCATGGATAGTGTGACTGTGTCTTGCAATTTTATTGTGACAATGATGCATATATAGGAATGTATATATTTCATTGCATTTCAAATATTAACAGCTGAAGATGTTTGAATTATTGAGTGTTATAATTCTGAGATCATTTTAGTGACTGTTGTAGCAATGAAAGGATTATACGCATAAAATACTCACAACGTGTTTGACTGATTGAAGTTTCAGATTTCAGGTAGAAAAGTCTTATGTATGGCAATGAGGATAAGTCCATAGTAGAGACCGGGATCTACCATGTGCAGAAGCCAAAGGTTATGAGAAGGATCTCATGGTTGTAGCTTATGCATGAAACAAATCTGAAAATTTTATGGTTTAAATTTACGAGAATAATCTCATGGTGGCAAATCTAATTTCTGTAGGAAAATAGATTTGTAGATTTCAGATTTGAGAATTGCTTATAATTGCTAATCACTGTTTGGCGTATATAAAAATTGTGTCAGGAGGACATGTTGTAGTGGGATGTTCATGTATGGTAGCAAGGGTGAAACCATAATGGACAGAGTGATACCACTTACGAGAGCCAAACAATATGATGATAGCATCATTGCTAAGCAAATCAATTTCTGTAGGAGACAAAATTGTAAATTCATGTTGAATTAATTATTAATGCTATTGATTGGTTATGGAACAATCATACTTGAAGCTTATTGTTAAATGTTGCTGACTGTTTGGCTATTTGATAAGTGTGCCAGGATGACACATTGCAGGAAAACCATGTGTGATGGCCTGCCGAAGCCAAACTAGATGGGAAGGATCCCATGCTTTGGAAATGGGTTTTGGGTGAAACACCATTGTAAATGTTGATAATGTCTCAGTCAACTGCATGTGGGTGAATCATGCGAGTGAGACTGTAAAATTATGCTGAGAAGGCATGTGTGGGTTATGGAACGTGAAAAGATTGGGGTGGCGAACTGAAGGACTGTTGACTCAGAGAAGGGAATCCCCATTCTTCACAAATAAAGAAAAGATACATCTGTGAAACGAATGAGTATTCTATAACCCTAACTGAAGATATACATGTCTGGTTATTAGATTTAATATGCAGAGCATGTTTTTTTATTTCATTATTATTCCAGATTGCTTGAGTATGATTAGGGCCTACATGACTCACATCAGAAAGGAATGCATACCTTTCGGGTGCTAGGTTATGTTAGGGTTGTCAATATTGACTACACCCTAAGGGAATGGACGCATTCCTAGTGTTTCAATACTTGATAGTGAATGTTATGAAATATGATTACAATTTTAGAGCAACAACACTGATGACCCTACTTATCCTTCTTGTGCTATCAACTTACACAGATGCACTCTCGTGTTGCACGTAAGAGGCAAAGTTAAGAAGGGTGCTAGGAATGTATGGGAAGTGGTAACCTGTCTACGCTAACACTAAAGGACACTAGAAGAGATGGATAGGCCCGAGGAGCTGTGTAACATAAAAGGGGCATCATCCTTGTGTAGTGTGAGTGGGTATTGTGGGGCCATGCTAGCCTGCAATCAAGTAAGTCACCTATGGAGTTCCTGGAGGGAACCACTGGTTTGCATAAGAGAATGAGCCACGTAATCATATTATGTTGTTCTTATTTCCTGATAAACTTGGTCGGTGTATTGGATTGGCAATGGTTGCTTTATGCCTGATAAACCCAGTCAGAGAGCTGGCTTGGCATTGGATATGTGGATGTTGTGGTGAATGGTTGTTGGATGCCTGACAAACCCAATCGGTGTACTGGCTTGGCATTGGCTATTTGCATGATGTGAAGGTATTGGTGAAGGGTGTTGTTTCCTGACAAACCCAGTCAGAGAATTGGATTGCAAATGGTTGTTGTATGCTTGATAAACCCAGTCGACGTACTGGCTTAGCATACTGATTTTTGAAATGCTTGATAAACCCAGTCGGTGTATTGGCTTAGCATACTGATTTTTGGGATGCCTGATAAACCTAGTTGGCGTACTGGCTTGGAATTGCCTATTCGGATGATGTTGTGGAGCAGCATGTGTGCTGGCCAAGCATCCACCCCATAGGTGATCCAAGGCTTATAAAGCAGAGAAGGAAACCTGTGGAGTAGCGAGGAAAAAGCACAATACAGATAAGTATTCATTTCATTTCTTTCTTGTTTGGAATAATGAAGATTTCAGGTATAAGTCTTATGAAAACCAAGCTAATACATTGTTGTTTCTTTGTTGGAAACCTTGGCCATTGCAGGAAGTAAGGACCCTGAAAGAGCCACAAACGCTTGGTAAGCCAAAGAGTAACTGGTTGTGCACTATGAAATTTTTGATAAAATCAGAGAGTAACTGGTTGTGCACTATGAAATTCTTGATAAATCCAGAGAGTAATTGGTTGTGCACTATGAAATTCTTGATAAAACCAGAGAGTAACTGGTTGTTCACTATAAAATTCTTGGTAAATACAGAGGGTAACTGATGCTCGATAAATTCAGAGAATAGTTGGTGGGAACATTAACCACTTGATGTTGTGGAGCAGCCGGTGTGCTGGCCAAACATTCCTTAATTAATTGATAAAAACTCAGACGACGTACTGGCCTGGCATTGCCTATTTGAATGGTTGTGGAGTAGCCTGCGTGCTGGCCCAACATTCATTATTGTATCCACGGGAAATGCAATGCTTGCAAAGCAAAGAAGGATCCCGTGGAATAAAGGGAAGACATCCAATACAGATAAGTATTTGGTTATCTTGCAACTTCTTTCTTATGAATATACGTGTGTATATGATTTGATTATGATTTCTCAAACTCTTGTCTAGAGATAAACCCTATGAAAATACACTAAACATGTGAATTGATTCAATGTTTGAGTGTAGGTATTGCTGGAAGCAAAGACTATGAAAGCATCTGGAGGATGCATGTGGACATGTGACCATCCTAAAAAGAGCTCAGCATGAGCAATAATGAAAGATGGTGCTAGTGGACACATGTGGGTCCTAGCAACCAAAGGTCCTATAGGCAACAATGGGAAGGACTCCCACATTGAAAATCCTTAAACAGACCTTAGGCACTAAGTGTCATAGCCAAGAACGGGCAAGTCAAGCATTCACGTTGAAGTGAAAGAGGCTAAGGAGCATGAAACCATAGTGATGGTGTGGCTCCAGATTGGAACAAGACTAAGAGGGGGAAAATCTTACTCTTCTCTTTCATTTTTGATTGATGCATTTCAAAAACAAAGGATTGTTGAATGCATGTTGTGACTGGAAGTTGATTGTGTTTATTGCTTGAAATGAATTGTGAACGGTGAAATAGTTATTTCCCTGTGAAAGGATGAACATGAACGAGTTCATGTGTATGTTGGGAAAGCATGAAATGTGTGGAAGTCTCATGGGTAAAGCATGGACGTTCCATGTCAATTGAGAAATTAATTGACTAATTTTAATATTGTGTTATGCTTGTCCTGATAGGAATTGCCATGATGAATCTCACAGGTGAGATAGTGAAAGCCATTGGTCTTGGCTGAAAATCTTCCTCAAGTAGTTGCCAGGACAACAAGAAAGATGCAGCCATGAAAATTTCAAACTTGTAGATCAATGGGAAGGTGAATAAAAGGAAGGGATTGCTGTGGAGTGATGCCTGCCTGCAGAGAGGGAAGATCAAAGCCAACAGGAGCAGCTTGAGGAAGCAAAAGGACTTGATCTGAAAGTTCAAAGTTAAGAGATGAACGGAGGACAGACATGCCACATTTTGTGATTTTTGAGACATGTGTAAAGTGGGTATATACTCTGAAGTATTGGAACACCGAGGACGGTGTTATTCCAAGGGGAGGGGAATGTCACGTCCCCATCTTGACCCTATCACATTAAAATTGTAAATGATGTAATCTTGTTATATGATCGTGGTGAAGAGCTCAAGGCCAAGGCCCCGCCATCAATTTATTGATGCATATGGTTTACGTGCTAGCCCGACACAATGGAATTGTAAATATCATGTAAATATACATTTAATAAAATACCCACAACTAGCTATACAATGCAATAAGAGATGGGGGCATGATTTTAAAAGGAATTGGGAGGGAAAACATTCAAACCCTTGAGCCAATCAAGTCAAGCCAAGTGTCAATGAGATAACCCATCAAACTCTCAACTACCCATGTTGACTTTTGTACCCAATCATTCATTTCTCCCAAGAGTTGGGCGAAGTAGTTAATGCCTTGGGGAATGGGGAGGTATGGTTGTCCAAAATTTGAGTATGGGCAACCACCCTACATGGAAAAACGTGTTTGGCTTCCTTGGCAAGAAAAGAGCCATGAATTTGCCTCCCAAGCCATAACCCATCAAGCAGTTTTGTCTCTCTCACATTTTTGGGCTGCCTGGGCTTTTTTCTCTCCACGTTTTTATGGTTTCTCCTGATTTTTTTAAACTGGAAACAAGGCGTTTTTGGGTTGCAGAGTGGCTGGGAGTATGGGAGCTTGGTTAGGGGTTTCATTGGAGCCGTTTTGGCCATTTAGATGCCCAAAATACCATGGAAAAATTGGGTTGGTTCCCTATGGACGATTTCCCCAATCCAAAATCTGTTTTTGGTGTGCCCACATTTTTGGAAAACCCCTGGCCATCTTGTTATTGAAATTCCCTAATCCATTTTTGGTGTGCCCACGATTTGGGAAAGTCCAGGGCCATCTTATTGGTAAATCCCATTGTTGAAAGAGTGTATCCATGCCCAGTTTGAGTTGTTGTGTGTAGAAGAGTGTTGGGGTTGAGATGGGTATCTATTGCTTTGGCTGTGTATGAGCTTGAATGTCCCCTTTCCTTGTAAGAATCATGCCCAGCTCGGGGGTGGCAGTTGCATTGAGAGAATTGATGAACACAACTGGCCTACGGTTGGGTGGAACATTGCAGCGACATAGCTAGTTGTTTGGGACAATTGCATAATGAAGATAAGTGTTTTTCTATGTGCATTTTACTTCTGCAAATGTTTAAATTTGATGTTTATTATTGATATGTTGAATGCATACAAAAGATGTGTGTGGGTGATGTTCTTATTCCGCTGTGCATATATGTTTGATTTGCATCTGCACACATTAATTTTATGGCTATGAGTCTAATGAATGGGTTGAGTTTTTGTGAAAGCCCCGTAGATTGGTATGATGTTCCCTTCTAGGAATTGGCTAGATGGGAGGGTACGTGACACAATGATGAAATGGAAGGTACACCAGATGGATGTCAAGACAGCTTTCTTGAATGGTGTAGTTGAAGAGGAAGTGTATGTGGAGCAGCCACTCAAGTTTGAGACACATGACCGAGAGTCACATGTGTGCAAAATGGAGAAAGCCCTGTATGGTTTGAAACAGGCACCCAGGACTTGGTATGGCAGGATAGATGGCTTCCTATCCAGTTTGGGATTTACCAAGAGTAAAGTGGATTCCAACCTTTACTACAAGGTTGAGGAAGGCAATCCAGTGATACTACTATTGTATGTGGATGACTTGTTTGTAACAGGTGAGGATAGATTGATTGCCGATACGAAGAGAAAGCTTGCTGCCGAGTTCGAGATGAAGGACTTGGGGATGATGCACTATTTTCTAGGCATGGAGGTGTGGCAGAGTGCAGATGGAATCTTCCTTGGACAAGGGAAGTATGCAGTAGAGATCCTGAAGAGGTTTGGGATGATGGACTACAAGGCCATGGCCACACCCATGGCATTGAACCTGAAGCTTCTGTGTGATGCTTCATCTGATCCAGTTGATGTTATTGTGTATCGTTAGATGATTGGGTCCTTGATGTACCTAACGAACACGAGACTAGATATTTGCTTTGCGGTGAACACATTGAGCCAGTTCCTGACGGATCCAAGAGGTGTTCACCTGGTTGCTGTAAAGCATATTCTGAGGTACCTGAAGGGTACAATTGATTATGGGCTCAAGTATGATGTGAATCAAAAGTTTAACCTGCAGGGTTATGTTTATTCGGACTGGGCAGGCAGTGCTGCAAATAGGAAGAGCACTTCTGGGTGCTGCTTCAGTATGGGATTAGGTGTGATCTCTTGGTTTAGCAGGAAGCAGTCCTGCGTAGCACTGAGTACAACCGAAGTAGAGTATGTTGCAGTTTGTTCGGCTAGTTGTGAGGCAGTATGGATGAGGAAGCTACTATCTAAGTTATTTGATATCTCGTTGGATGCTACTGGTATATTTTGTGACAACCAGAGTTGTGTGAAGTTGTCTGAGAACCCGGTGTTCCACGATAGGTCGAAGCACATAGAGATCAAATATCACTATATCAAGGATATGGTGCAGTGAGGAGTAGTGAAGCTCTTGTATGTTGCGACGGATGAGCAGGTTGCAGATGTGTTGATGAAACCACTAGCCAGATTGAAGTTCGAATACTTCAGGGAGAGGCTTGGTGTTCTTCATATTGACGACACCTCGAGGAAGAAGTGATGGACACATTTGCTGGAGCCATTCCAAGCATGGTGAGAGGAGGATCCTTCCCATGGATGTGGATGTAAGAACTGGATGATGAGCATCAGGACGATGCTCCAATTACTGATCCGTATATGCATCATGTTGGATGCTGGATATGATCAGTTGGATCATGTATTTGTATATGTATCAGGTGGATACATTGTATGATCAATTGGATCATGTATTTGTATATGTATCAGGTGGATACATTGTATGATTAGGTGGATCATGTATGATGATATGTATGAGGTAGATACATGATATGCATCAGGTGGATGCATTGATGATTAGGATGATCATACTATGATGACATGCATCAGGAGGATGCTTTGACATGATCAGGTGGATCATGTGTGATGAGTCCAAAGACGCAGATGCACAAAGCCTTTCCGACATGGTGGTAGATGTGTTCTCCCATGTGCGTTGATGTGAGTGCTGAGCCTTTCCCGGATGGTCAGAGGAAAGTCCTTCCATGTTGGTGAGTGTAAGTGCTGTGTTGAGTGCATCTGGGCTGTGCCTCGTGAATGATGATGCTATGATGATGATCAGGATGATCATGTGATGATGTATGGTGAGTATTAGGTTGATACTCTGTGTCCGTGTACAGGTTGTGCAGATGAGCATGTAAGTTGACTTGGGACGACAGGTAGAGCTGTGTACTCGTAACAACCTGGGATGCTCTTTCGAGGCATTGCTGTGGGAGGACATATAATAGTGCCCTGGGAGATTCGACAGGTAGAGCTGTGTGCTCATAACAGCCTGGGATGCTCTTGCAAGGTTTTTCCATGACCACATGTAATGTGTCATTGGGAGGTCCAACAGGTAGAGTTGTGTGCTCGTAACAGCCTAGGATGCTCTTGCAAGGTTTTGTGGTGTGACCACATGTAATGTGTCCTTGGGAGGTCCGACAGGTAGAGCTGTGTGTTCGTAACAGCCTGGGATGCTCTTGCAAGGTTTTGTGGTGTGACCACATGTAATA
The DNA here is from genome assembly GCA_027924585.1 of Larix kaempferi. Classification (NCBI taxonomy): domain Eukaryota; kingdom Viridiplantae; phylum Streptophyta; class Pinopsida; order Pinales; family Pinaceae; genus Larix; species Larix kaempferi. Next base: position 3,052,464 of record BSBM01000368.1, read on the forward strand.
TGTCCTTGGGAGGTCCGACAGGTAGAGCTGTGTGCTTGTAACAACCTGGGATGCTCTTGCGAGTTTTTGTGGTGCGGTCACATATAATCTGTCCCTAGGAGATCCGACAGGTAGAGCTGTGTGCTCGTAACAACCTGGGATGCTCTTGCCAGGTTTTGTGACGCACATAATAAGTCTCGAGGATTCCACAGTATGGCCAATGACGATGAAGACCTACAGGTGGTGGGCCTACATCGAGTATGAAAAAAGACTGGCTCTGTAGAACTTCCTATGACGAGTAGTTCAGAGATTGATTGAGATAGCAGCAGCCATGACGGTGACGATGATCTAGTGATGATAATCCAGAGAAGAAGACTTATGCTAGAAGACCTGTGTCGAGAAATACCTTCCTAGTTAAGAGGGAGTGTTGATGTATATGTAACTTCGGAATGTATTTCATATATGTATATTGTATTCCTATAGAGATGTTATTATTCCTCTATACGGAAGTGTTTGTATTCCTATAGAGATGTTATTATTCCTCTCTACGGAAGTGTCGTCATTTATATTGTAAGTGTCGTAACTTATACTTGATGGGTTATTAGACCACCTTGTTGGGGTCGGCCCTGTATAAGTCATGTGGGTTAAAGGGTTATTAGACCACCCTATTGGGGGTCGGCCCTGTCAGCATTATGTTATGTGGTTAAGTTAAGGCTGACCTAGTAAAGGTTATTAGGCAAGTCAAGTCAAGTATAAATAGAGTGCGGGAGGCACTCTATTTGATCATTCACTTTCTTACTCATACTCTCATTGGAGAGTGGCGCACTTGTGGAGGAGGAGAAGCTGCTACTAGGAGAAGACTATCTCTTATGCTTAGGTTGTATCATTGCTCTATCTATCTCTGAGGAAGTTGTGGGGTTTTTCACCTTTATGGTTTTCCCCACTGAAACTCTGTGTGTCTATTATCTCTTGTGTGCTTGCATCATTATGTCCATGATTGATATGCTGTAGATATGCTGTACATGTTGTTCTCTCAGTTAAGATCCTAGATCAGATTGAAGTAAATTCTGAAAAACTAACAAATATGGCATTCTTTATACCTTTAGATGTTGTATATTTTTTTACATGATGAAACCACATGCAGAGCAATTATATCAAAGCAACACAAAAAGGAAAAGGCCTTGTCAATAGAGCTCTCAAAGCTACACAACATGATGTCATAGTGATCACGATGAACTCGACATGCATGTGCAGGACATTCATAGCTGTGGTGCCAAACTTGAGGTGAGTGCAATAATATGCTAAATATTAGAATATAATTGTTGTTGTAACATTTTTCATATCTCAATATAATGACTTTATGCTAAATATTAGAATATAATTGTTGTTGTAACAACATTTTTCAAACCTTAATATAATGTGTATTTTTTTGTTATTGCATAAATGTATTGATAAACTCCAAGAAGGCAATAAAGTAAAGGTGTTGGATCCCTATGACAGTGCTGCTATGGGCATTGGGAAAATTCACTCACTATCTATTATACATGGATTCAAATTGAGCAGAATAGGAGATACAAATGTAAATATCATAAAGGTCACAAGTAACATACACCTTGCTTATGAAGACAACATAAATGGATCTATCTGTCTGAAAGAGACGGTGAAGAGAAGGAAGGAAGCTTCATATGGTGGCCACTAAAATATTTGCAAAAAATGACATAGTTGTTGTTGATCATGTACTAGCTGTTAGACAACTTGGCCCACTACTTTATGCAAAAGTTTGAATGTATCTTGTTCAAGGATCTTTTATTATGGTGTATTTGTAGAGTTGGAAACTCTAAGTAACAATATTGTACTACTTTATATGTAGTACAATAAATTGCAGTTCATCTAAATTGCATTATATGTTTTAATTTGAATTTTTATTTTAATTCCGGATTACTTTATATTTTATCATGATGTCTAATCAATATTTTATCTTTTATCATGTTGTAGCTTGTTCGTATATGTGATGTTTTTATTTGATTTTATGTTTTAATTCAAGTTTAATTGTATGTTTATTTCTGCATTACACAATTTATGGTATTTAATAAATTATTCATATCATATATTTTTTTCCACGGAGAAAAAAAAATGTAATTTTATTTGTCCAAGAGTATAAAATTACATTGAGTATATATATGTCGAGCATATATTATGAACAGAAAAGATCTTGATAGATCAAGAAAAGCTTCCCATCATAACATAAACAAGATGATTCCATAGATATATACTGTCCAAGATGTATCATAGTATCAACACAAACATACCTCCAAGATGTATCATAGTATCAACACAAACATACCTCCAAGATGTATCATGAGCATATATTGGGTGTAGCCATCAAGGAGGAGGAAGAACCTTGTGTTGATTATAATTGTTTTTCGTATGAAGTGTTTATAAAGTTATAAACAACTTACAAGCAAAACAAGAAAAATCCTTTCTCCATCCTATGATACAAATCCTATATCTATTTCAAGTGACTATTACAAAAACCTTATAAAATATACCTGATTGGAGGGGACATTGATTTCAGTAGCTACGGAAATTATCTTTCATTTCAAAATTTTGTCTTATTACTTAATTAAAAGAAGAATTGTTGGTGGAAAATACACCAACTGTATTTAACTTCAAGAAACTGCCCAATCACTTAACTAAATAACACTGTTAGATATCTCAATAACTATATTAGATCTTAGGATAAAGCTCGCATCATTGTTCATCCAGTTCATATCGTTCCATACAGAGATCTTCGAGCTCGATTGATCGTCCCATAATGACAATTATGTTGGAGGGTGGCGGATTTGATGTCTCGCACGCCCTGCACGAGTTGGAACATCGGACAAGAAAGCATAGGCATAAAGCTCGTCCTTATTTTAGAAACATTATTCACTTCTCCCGCTCTCTTTGTGGTCTCTTATGTATCTCAGCCTCATCCCGGATTGATATTCCATACTGGTTTCTCTGTGCATTTAAGGAGGCTATGGCTCACATAAAGGTTACCCCTCGCAAGACCACGAATGAGTTGCGACGCACCCACATGCTGCGAGCTCTGAAAGAATTGGGTAGAGTCCAGGGTTTCTTCCATAATGAAATACTAGATTTTTCTCACGCAAGGACTCTGTGCCTGGAAAATCATTTGAAAAGGAAGAAGGATTTCCCCACTTCCAGAGTACTTTATGCGGAGCTTGCGGGGCTGGTGGACAACTTTGGCTCGACAAGCACTCGGGAGACCAGACATACAAAGATGCTCAACGTTCTTTGGACCACCAAGGCTCTGCTCTCACTGGCCATGGAGGACTATATTAAAGGGTTAATAAGCTCAGAATGTGGAGCCTTGACGCTTATGGACCAGGTCTCAAACTTGAACGCTGCTCTCTGCACTCTGTTCCAGTTTCAGAGGGAGGAAATGGGTTGCCTCAACGCGAAATTGATGCTCTCACCCGCGCCATCATTGGAAAAACATTCACACGACCACCACCTTCACATGTCGGGGACACTTAAATGGTTTACAGGCGTTGCCCCGCCACTGATGGAAACAGGGAATCTAGTGTTATTCCAGGTGTCATCCCTTTCTTTTCTCTTCAATCTAATGATGAACAACCCATGGGTTGAATTTCACAATTTTTAGTATGCTTTCTTTTTTGAGTATTTCTAGTCATAATCGCGAGATGTGGGGGAACCTTTTAACTCTCAGATTGTTCATAATCTTCCTTTCTAGGCTAGCACAATGGTATCCTCTTCTAGTTCTTGGTTCCACTTGTCAGACATGATACTTTGGATTTCTGATTTTTGGACAGCATGGTTCTGTACAACCTTTCTTTTTTGATTTAATAGAATTCAAATCATAAAAAAAAAAATGACTATATTAGATTTTATCCAACTAGATAGTCACATCCTATCATGTGTTAATTTGACAGAATATAGCTTCTTCTTTGCTTGGAGACTACACCAATTGTCCTTAACATCAACAAAATCTCTAATCACTCAACTAAATAATACTACTAGATATTTCAACAACTATATTATATTTTAATCAACTGGATTATTGCACCAAGAGGAGCGAGGTGATCTACAACCCAAAATGGGGAGATGTTTTCACGTAATGCAGCATTATGTCAAAAGTAAAAAGTAATTAAAAAATTATGTTGGCTCGTAAAATAAAAAAATAAACCAAATGAAAAGTAATTAAAAAATCCATGTGGGCTCATAAAACAAAAAAACAAAACCAACATAGATCCATCTTAAATCCGAATCTATCAAGCACCAAGAGGGATCAAATTTATGGAAGTGTAAATTTTTTGGATGTGTAAAAAATTTAAGATAAAAAAATTACACCACAGAAAGTTGGATCCCTCTCGATGCTTGATATATCTAGGTTTAAAAATGGATCTATGATGGTCACAACTAATTATGCTTTCACTTGAGAGAATAAAGCTTACGATGTGCTTGGAAAAGTTTAGCCACTTACTAGTTAGTATAGTTGCAGAGGGCATCTTATCTAATTATACAACAACTTTGGGACAACCCTTTTTAGTTCAAGGATTCCTAATAATCTGAGACTCGCGATGTAAAATATATTTATGGGTGTTTAACCCTAGCTTGACTGTTGTGTAGTCTAAGTCTTTTTCTCTAGGTGCATATAACTAAAGTATTGGATTGTTAGAATTGGAGTAAGAGATTGTTGTATCCTCTTAAGGACAACAATATCAAACTTGTAATTTATAGTCAGTTTTTCTTTGATAGTTAAAAAAATGTATAGAAATGTCTTGTTCAAATGTCTCTAAAGGCTTACAATTTCTTACTCTTTTGCTTGATGATTGGGAATTCCAAGTCAACAATGTTTTGCTTGATTCCTCTTATGTACTTGCTTGTTATAATTTTATAGTTAAAGATTGAATTTGACTATTGATTTCCATTTGTAAATATTAAGATTGGATTTATTGCGGAGGTTGTGATACAAAATATCAAAATTGTTATTGTGGGTATTGCACCCGTCCTTTGGAATCTTAGTGTCTAAGAGGATCCAAATTTTGTCCAGGTTAGTACCTTTCGACAAAATGTCATTTGGACGCTGAGCCTGTGATACAAAATGTCGAAAGGTACTATCCTTAGTGATGCAGGAGCATCAATGCCGAGTCAGCAATGTGATTGCACGGTCACATGTTGTGGCTAGTATGGAGGCGAGTTGTTCTAATGTGGATAGTATGATATGTTTTGTGATGATTCGAGATCGCAGGATATGTAACCATCTGATGCGTTGTCTATTTTTGGGTAAGATAGGACGTAGTGGCGAGTTGATACTCCCTGTGTGGAGATCAAGCCAGATTAGGAAATTCGGCTGAGTAATGATGAATACCCACTGTCATGGAGGGTGTCAAGTGGTTAGGTTGTTGAGTGATTCGGGATTTTGTTAGAGGGCCGAATGCATAAGTAGGAAAGAGTGGAATAAGCTAAGGGTTGGTCGGCTGGGGGGTGTGTTGGTCATTCTGTATGGAATGTAGTTTTATGTTTATCTGTGAATGAATTTAGAAGTTCCGTGTGTTTGAGAAATATCTCTGTGCATTTGAATTAAGAACGCTTTGAGTTTCTGTCAGGTAGAGCTGTGTGCATTTGTGACTTGATTTATGTGTGAATGAATCTTTGTTTCACGTTCATATGATTCCTATGTGCAGTGAAGAACAACCTAAACGTTTGCATACCGATCAGCATTAAGTTGTTTAAGTCTAATTCTTGTTTTTGTTTATTTTCCCCTAATATCCAGACGAGGATCGAGCTGGTTTGATCTTTTCCATGATCAATCAGTCGACTTGCAGAGCCATAGAGTATAACGTTGAATTCAGACGGTTCAGATTGAAGCCGAGGTGAAGATCGACGACGGGGAAAGGTCACCCGAAGTGAAGTGATGTGGAAATTAACCTTTCCGCAAGCCTAAGTGAAGGATCCCGCCTTGATCCTAGATCGACGGACGTGATCAGATACGCAAAGGATCGACGGTGGAGACAACGTCTCGGAAAAGGGAGAAGTGCGGAGATTAGCTACGAGGCGTTACGGAAGCTCAGTTGCAGAGAGTCTTTGCAGAAGGATTTTTTGAGATAATCGGGAGAACACCTTGCAATCCGCAATCCGCAAGTGCGGAAAGGATATTGTGGAAAGGAGTATTGCAGAAGCATTTCAGAAAGCACAAGGAGTGTGCCCCGCGAGTGCGGAAAGACGGTTGCGGAGAAGACGACTGCGGAAGGAATTTGCGGAAGGACGTTGTTATTATGGAAGGAAGGTGATTCTGAAGGAACATTGCGGAAGATCCTTTTCGAAGGAAGGAGACCCCAGAACGCTACAGAGAGCCTGTGTTGAAGGTAAGGGCCACGTGGAAGGACTAGGCTGGTTTCCAGCCAAGTCAGGGATTGATTCCAACGAATCACCCTATTTCTTGGGAGGGTGAGGGTTGAGTTGGCTGTGGTTGATTCTGCCCCCATCAATTTTGGTATTAGAGCGGAGGAGTTTTGATCAGTTCAATAGAAGTGAAGACATGGTTGTACGCATAGGAAGAGAAAGAGCTCATGGCAAGGGATGACCAACCACGAATGCAGAAGTCTTAGAGGAAATGAGAGAAATGCAAGCACGTATGGAAGCTATGGAGATGGGTCGATGAAGAGGTCCACAGGCAGGAGACATGAGTGACTCTGAAGAAGAAGAACAGGGAGAAGAAGCAACACCCATGCGAGAGACACCGGAGCTAAGATAATTCCGGTCAATTCTTGGAGCAACTTCTAGGCCAAAACCTAAGTTGCCTACCTATGAGGGAAGTCTCACTGTGGAACACCTCATTGATTGGATCAACGAGTTGGACAAGTACTTTGAATATGATGAAGTTGAAGAGAACAAGAAGGTCAGATTTGTAGTGACGAGATTGAAAGGACATGCATCCTTATGGTGGGATAGTGTGTAAGCTGAAAGAAGAAGGAAGAACAAACCGTTGATAAAGAACTGGGATAGGATGGTAGCTAAGATGAGAGCTAAGTTCTTACCAAAGGAATACCAGCTAACCTTGTATAGACAGATGAAGAACCTTAGGAAAATATTATTGACTGTAAGAGAGTATATTGAAGAGTTCTACAAGGTAAATCTAAGGGCAGGCTATGTAGAAGAGTCAGCAGAAAAGATTGCTAGATATGTCAATGGTTTAAGAATAGAAATTCAGGATGAGATCAGCATGATATCACCAAGAACAATGGAAGAGGCATACCAATGTGCCTTAAAAGCAGAAGAGAAGTTATTAAGAAAACAAAGCTTCAATAGGGGCAGAGGCCCAACCCAAGGAAGGGGACAGACAGGTGGAAGAGGAAGGTTTGCAGCCCAAAGAGGGGGATCCAACAATTCGCACCATCATGAGCACCGAGATAGAGGAAGTAACTCCAGAGAGAGAGGACCTTACCAAGGAGGTAGAGGAAGAGGCAGAGAAACTGTCTACAGATGTTACAATTGTAACAAATTGGGACACTAATCCTTTGAGTGTCCAGAGAAGGAAAACGTAGGACAAAGGGGAGCCTATGTAGCTCAGAACGAGCAACAGCTGGAACAAATGACAGTGGCCGAGAATATGCCAGAGAAGGGGGAGTCTTTGACGATGAACAAGATCTTATTGAAACCGAAAAAGGAGGAAGTGGAACCTGCTCAAAGGAAGGCTTTATTCAGAACCATGTGTAAAGTTAGAGGGAAGTGTTGTAAGATGGTGATTGATAGTGGGAGCATTGACAATCTTGTTTCCATAGAGATGGTGGAGAAGTTGATTCTGAAGAAGACCAAGCACCTTGTTCCATACAAAGTATCCTGGTTGCACAAGGGACATCAAATCCTGGTAAGTGAACAATGTGAAGTTGATTTTCAAGTAGGCACGTATAAGGACAAGATTATATGTGATGTTATGCCCATGGATGTGTTGATGTATTTGTAACTTCGGAAGATATTCACTTGTATATTGTATTTGTACTTTATTGTATCCCCAACGGAGATGTATTATTCCTCCGATTGGAAGTGTCGTCAGTTGTACTTGCATGTGTCGCAAGTTATATTGTAAGTGTCGTAACTTATACTTGATGGGTTATTAGACCACTTTGATGGGGTCGGCCCTGTATGAGTTGTGTGGGTCAAAGGGTTATTAGACCACCCTAGTAGGGATCGGCTCAGTCAGCATTATGTTAAGTGGTTAAGTTGAGGCCGACCTAGTTTCGTAAAGGTCAAGTCAAGTTAGTGTATAAATAGAGAGTGTGTCTCTCTCATTTTACACATTGTCTTATTCACTCACTTTGCATTAGTGAGAGAGAGGAGGAGTGCACACAAGTGGAGGAGGAGCATGCTGCTGAAGATATCTATCTCTTGGGTTTGATCATGGTGATCCTTGTATTGATGCTTATTCTATCTCTGAGGAAGTTGCGGGGTTTTTCGCCTTCTTGGTTTTCCCCGGTGAAATGTTTTGTGTCTCTTGTCTCTTGTCTCTTATGCTTGATATGATGTACATGTTGTTCTTTCAGTTAAGATCCTAGATCTATTGAATTAAATGATGAAAATCTAACATGATGTTTTCCATATTCTTCTTGGGAGGCCGTGGCAATTTGACAAAAGGGTAGTGCATGATGGTAGGAGTAACTGTCATAGTTTTGTGTAAGATGGGATAAAACATATTCTTAATCCTTTGCAAGGAGAGAGGTCGACAGAGCAACAGACATCTAAGGTCCTGATGTTGACAGGGAAAGAGTATTTACAGCAAATTGACGAGAAGGAACTGAACTATGCTATGGTATGTAAGCGTAGAGCGGTCGTGATGAAGACTAATATTACAAATATGCCTGAGGAGATTCGTTAGATGCTAGGAGAGTTTAGTAACACCATGGTAGATGATTTTCCCAATGAGTTACCACCTAAGAGGGATATAAGTCACCATATTGATTTTATTCTTGGAGCAAGTTTACCAAACAAGGCATCATACAGATTGACACCTCACGAGAATGAAGTTAAAAGGCAAGTACAAGGCTTGTTGGACAAGGGGTTGGTTCAGAAAAGTTTGAGTCCATGTGCAGTACCAGCAGTACTTACCCCAAAGAAGGTGTTAGGAACCCATGTCTTTACTTTGTTAGTATATTGTTGTTGGACGCATATGCTTTGTAAGTCATCCCATAGTATTTGTTGATCCATAGTTTATATTAGCCCATAGTATTGGACGCATATGCTTTGTAAGTCGTCCCATAGTATTATATGTCCCATGGTTTTGACTCATAGTATTGGCGCCTAGACTTAGCCCATGGTTTGTATTGACACATAGTATTGACCCATGGTATTGGCGCCTAGACTTAGTATATAAGTGTGTGTTGAGGCCTATGAAGGCACCGTGAAGTTAATTGTATTGAGCTTGCTCAAAGGAGGTTGCCCCCTTGAAGTGGCCTGTGATTAATATAAAAGTGATTTTGAGTTCTGTAATTTCTGATATCTCGTGTATTTGCATTAATTAATTATTGCAGGTTCTTCACATCTGGTATCAGAGCACTTTCTTGGGCTCGCTGGGTGAAAGTTCTGCCAAATTTTTTTTCGCATCTGTTGCAGGTTCGGATTTGGGAATAATCCCTATCCGCTTAACTATGGGAAGTACTTGGGCATAAGCCCCAAAACTCATTGTGAGGAGTACCACAGGAATCCCGAAGTAGTTGGCCCATTGAGAGGACCTGCCAGCGAAAAGGGCAACGACCCCTATCTGATTGACTAGTTCCCACCCGTGAGGTAAACCAAGAGCTGTCGTTTGTGGCAAAGCGGTTATCAGTTTTACCTGAGCCGTGGAGTGAGGGGTACTGCCCCAATACGCAAGCAGTCAGACAGCATTGGTAGCCGAGTGAAACCCATGAACTGTTAAGAAGCCGCACATACCTGGGGTCCATATCTATTTTCAGCTGAACTGTTGTCGATCACTGATGCACCGTTTCAGATCCAGCCATTCAGATCCATTTTGAAAGCTGTTCCATATTCAGTCGTTTTCAATCCATTCAGCGCCGTTTCAGATCTATTTGTTTCAGATCCCTTCCGAGTCGTAGCCGCTCCATTATGAAAATATATATATATATATATTTCAATTTTTTCTCCATATCTCCCTTGTTTTCACTCCATTTCCCTTGAAACTTTCGGGGAACCCCTGTAATCCCATTCTGTATATTTCATTCCTGAGGACCCTATCCCCAATTCCACTTCCCAAAGCCCGAAATCCCACATTTGTCTATTTTTAGGGTTTGCCATAACTTCCTCAGATTTCACCCAATCACCTTCAAATTTTACCACAGAGTTCCTTTCTGAATTCTGCTTCTTTGTCCCCCTTTGCCAAATTTTCCCATCCTTTCACACTGCTTCTGAAATCCCCATTTTTTGCTTCCCTATCCCTTAGAATGTGTCGAAAACCTAGTCAAACCCCAATTACCCCTCCGAGTTTTATGGTTGTCACTCGCACAGGAGCAAACACCATGGAGGAAGCACTTGCAACCATCCAAACCAAACTCCAAGATCTGGATGAAAAATTTCTCAGCCTCCATCTTCAGCATTCAGCCATGAACAATAACCGACAGCCAGAATCTTTTGCATCCACCGGGTTCTCTTCTTCCAACAATTTTCGTGGGCCGAAGCTTGATTTTCCTCGCTTCAATGGTACTGATCTAACTGGATGGATATACCAAGCAGAACAATATTTCAGTCTGAATAATACTTTTAATGTCTAGAAAGTTCCACTTGCATCCTTTCATTTGGAACAGGAAGCCCTTCAATGGTACCGTTGGTACATCAAAGCTCATCCCGAGCCAAACTAGACAGATTTTTGCCAACTACTTTTGCCACAATTTGGTCCGAGTGCTTTTGACAACTTCACAGGAGCACGCACTAAACTTCACCAAACTGGCACAGTGAGAGAGTATCAGACGGAATTTGAGAAACTAGCCAATCACACAGAAGGATTGTCTGATGAATTCTACAGGAGTTGTTTTATTAGTGGTCTCAAGGATGAAATCCGCTTAGAGGTCAAAATGTTTTGTCCCAACACAATGATGGAAGTCCTAGGGTTGGCTAAGCTGGCCGAGGACAAGATCGCAGCTCAACAACACTCCAAACCCACCTTTGTTCCCTTCATAAATATGGGTTCCCAATGACCTCCCATCACGCCTGCTCCTCAACCAACTCCTATCAAGCAATTGTCTGAAATAGAGATGCCGACACGTCGAGAAAAAGGGATTTTTTATAATTGTGATGAGAAATTCACTCAGGGACATAGACGTGTTCAACAAAATCTCTATCTCTTGGATGTGGATTCTCCGCCTGCCTCAGAACTTGAGGAAGAAGCTCCAGATACAGTAGATGATCAGGTCGACATTCAACACCCGCCTATTGACACCCCATCTCAGGACCACCCACTCGAGATCTCTCTCCATGCTGTAACCGGCGTCACCACCCCACAAACAATGCGAGTCAGGGATACTTCAAGAAGCTCCCTCTTACCATACTCATTGATTCTGGTAGCACTCATAACTTCATTGATCCTCGGATTGCCAAATAGGATGATTGTTTTGTCCATCCTTGCTCCAACTTTGAAGTCATGGTTGTCAATGGGGGCACCTTACCTTGCAAGGGGAAGTGTCACAATGTGCGTATCTCTATGGAATATTATAACCTGCGCTCTCACATGTTTGCCTTGTCCTTAGGAGGATGTGATGTGGTTTTGGGCGTTCAATGGTTACGCACACTTGGCCCCATCTTATGGGATTTTGCTAAACTTTGGATACAGTTTTCAGTCAATGGGGCACAACACAAATTTATGGGCTTACAACCAGGGTCTCTCTGCATCATCAGTTCACATCGCCTGGAAAAAATACTTAAGAAGAATTCACATGGTGTCATCGCTCAGCTCCATTCCATTAAGATGCACCCATCAACAGTCTCCACTACTTCATTGGATAGATATGCAGGTGTCTTTGCTGAACCAATGAGCTTGTTGCCTTCAAGAGACCTTTCCGGTAAGAATTTAGCCGCATCTACCTCTCAGCAGGAAATGATGACTATTTTGCATACAGTACAGAAGTGGCAGCCATCCCTATTGGGGAATTATTTCTGCATCAAGACTGATCTCCAGAGTCTGGAAACTTTCCTGGAACAACGGGTCTCCTCCCCAACACACCTGAGTTATCCAACTCATGGGTTATGACTATGCGACCACTTACCAGAAGGGTAAGGACAATATGGTGGAAGATGCTCCTCCTCGCACATTTGATGACCCAGTTTCTCTTACAGCTATTTCTTTGCTTGTTCCAAATTGGTTGCAATCTGTTCAACGGGGCTATCTCTTCTATGAACTCCATGCTCCTTCATCAATAGGGCACTCTGGGTTCCTCAAAACGTATGACCAGGAACAATGTAACTTCTTTTGTCAGGGACTCAAAAGGACAATTCAACGGATGGTGGTTGACTGTGATACTTTCCAGGTCAACAAGGGTGAAACGACCGTCCTTTCGGGACTGCTTGAACCCTTGCCCATCCCTCCACAGATTTGGACAACTATTTCTATGGATTTCCTAGAAGCGCTCCAGTGGTATAGTACCACATCTCAAAGGACACCATATGAAGCAGTCTCTGGACAGGCACCACCAGCTCTTCTTCCATACACCTTCAGCAGCTCCCCAGTTCAGGAAATTGACTCAATTCTTCGAAACCGTGATCAGCTTCTTCTCATTCTGCAGGACAATTTTCACATGGCAAGAATTCGACTGAAACAACAAGCCGATCAGCACCATTCTGAGCGCACTTTTCACATCGTTGATATGGTTCTTCTTCGTCTACAGCCTTCCATGCAATCCTCCCTGAAACTCCAAAGGTGCCAATGGCTCGGAATGCAACCCAAGGATGCTATAGGGGACCCACTCCTTCAGATTCTGCATCAATTTCCACATCTAAAGCTTTGAGGACAAAGCTTTTTCTAAGGGAGAGGGGATGTTAGGAACCCATGTCTTTACTTTGTTAGTATATTGTTGTTGGACGCATATGCTTTGTAAGTCGTCCCATAGTATTTGTTGATCCATAGTTTATATTAGCCCATAGTATTGACCCATAGTATTGGACGCATATGCTTTTTAAGTCGTCCCATAGTATTATATGTCCCATGGTTTTGACTCATAGTATTGGCGCCTAGACTTAGCCCATGGTTTGTATTGACACATAGTATTGAACCATGGTATTGGCACCTAGACTTAGTATATAAGTGTGTGTTGAGGCCTATGAAGGCACCGTGAAGTTAATTGTATTGAGCTTGCTCGAAGGAGGTTGCCCCCTCGAAGTGGCCCGTGATCAATATAAAAGTGATTCTAAGTTCTGTTATTTCTGATATCTCGTGTATTTGCATTAATTAATTATTGCAGGTTCTTCACAGAAGGATGGTGAATGGAGGATGTGTACTAACTCCAAAGCAATTAACAAGATTACCATCAGATACAAATTTCCATTGCCAAGGATGGATGACATGATGGATTGCCTGAGTGGGGTAGCATGCTTTTCAAAATTAGATATGAAGAGTGGATACCATCAGATTAGGATTCGAGAAGGAGATGAGTGGAAGACAACCTTTAAGACAAATGATGGGTTGTATGAGTGGCTGGTTATGCCATTCGGACTGTCCAATGCACCAAGCACCTTCATGAGATTGATGAATGAAGTCTTGAGAGATTTCATAGGTAAGTTTGTGATAGTTTACCTTGATGACATTCTGATGTTTAGTAAAACAGAAAAAGAACACTCGAAGCATCTAAGATGTGTCTTGGAGAAACTGCAAAAGGAAAATTTGTTGGTGAATGTAAAGAAGTGTACATTCATGAAATCAGAACTAGTGTATTTGGGTTTTGTTATCTCAAGGGCTGGATTGAAGATGGATCCCGAAAATGTGCAAACAATCATTGATTGGCCTTCACCTCGGAATATTTTTGAGGTAAGAAGTTTCCATGGATTGGCAAGCTTTTATAGAAAGTTCATCAAGAATTTCAGTGGCATTTATGCACCTATGATTGAGACAATTAGGAAGGACAAACAACCATTCCAATGGACAACAGAGGATGAAAGAAACTTTCAGTTCTTGAAGAAGAAGATCACTGAACAGGGCCAATATTGAAACTACCAGATTTCAAACATTCTTTCCAAGTGAAATGTGATGCCAGTGGAGTAGCAATTGGAGCTGTACTCAGTCAGGAAGACAAACCTATAACATATTTCAGTGAGAAGTTGAATGATGCAAAGTAGAAGTATTCGTCTTATGACAAGGAGTTTTATGCTATTGTCCAATCACTGAAGCATTGGAGACATTATCTGATGCCTAGATAGTTTGTTTTGTTTTCTAATAAGCATTCATTGCAGTACATCATGCAACAACCTAAGTTGAATCAGAAGCATGTCAAGTGGGTTGAGTTCATGCAAAACTTCACCTTTGTGATAAAACACATAAGTGGGCAATCAAATCGAGTAGCCGATGCCTTAAGTAGGAGACAATTGTTGGTGCAGGAAAATCAGATCCAAGTCTTGGGATTTGAGCACTTAAGAGGTTTGTATGAAACTGACATTGATTTTCAAGATGCCTACAGAGTTTGTAAGAATCCTGTGGAGGTGGACAAAGAGCCATGGATAGAGTATATGTTGCAGGATGGATTACTCTTTAAAAACAACAAACTTTGTATTCCCAGATGTTCCATGAGAGAGAATCTTATACAGGAGAAGCATAGTGGGGGAATGGCAGGTCACTTTGGAAGTGATAAAACCTTTGGACAGTTGAGCCATTTTTATTTTTGGCTAAAGATGAGGTCTGAATTTGAGAAATTTGTGAGCAGATGTAGAGTATGTCAGCATGCCAAGGGAAGAATCCAAAACACATGCTTGTATACACCATTGCCTATTCCAACTAGGCCTTGGGATTTTGTGAGTATGGATTTGTTTCTGGGTTTGGCAAAAACTCAAAAGGTAAATGATTCTATTTTTGTGGTGGTGGATAGATTTACTAAGATGGCACATTTCATTCCATGCTATAAGACTAGTGATGCCACACACATTGCTAACTTGTTTTTTAATGAAGTTGTGAAGCTACATGGTTTACCCAAAAGTATTGTATCTAACAGGGATGTGAAATTCACAGGTCATTTCTGGAGAACCTCGTGGAAAAATTTGGGTACCAAGTTGAACTTCAGTTCAACATATCATCCACAGTCTGATGGCTAGACTGAGGTGGTAAATAGGAGTCTGGGTAACATGTTGAGGAGTCTGATTGGAGAAAGTCCAAAGCAATGGGACAGAGTGTTAGCTCAAGCTGAGTTTGCATATAATGACTCACCAAACCGAAGTACATGAATGAGTTCATTCCAAATTCTGTATGGAATGCACCCAAGGGGAGTGTGTGAACTTCGTGATTTGGGTCAATTAGAAAGGAGAAGTGCAGATGGAGAAGAGTTTGCAACAAAAATTGGTGAACTACAAGAGCAAGTTAAAGCAAGGTTGCAGTAGAGTAACAATAGTTACAAAGCAAGGACAGGTTCCCGGAGAAGAGAGAAAAACTATGAAGTGGGAGATTTGGTTTTAGCACATCTGAGGAAAGAGAGATTTCCAAAAGGAGAGTACAACAAGTTGAAGATGAAAAAGATTGGACCTTGCAAAATACTCAGAAAATTTTCAGCAAATTCGTATGAACTAGAAATGCCAACAGGGATTGGTATATCACCTATTTTTAATGTTGCAGACCTGTATACTTATGTGAAAAATGATACAGGACAAGTGCCAGAATTAGAAGACCTTTAGTGGCTGAAGCAAATGCCTATAGCCCAGCTAGCAAAACCTGAGTCCATCTTGGATACCAGAGTGGCAAGGAGTACCAGACAGGGGGACTACTTGGAATACTTGATCAAATGGAAAAGACATCCCGTGCAGGATTCCACATGGATGAATTATAAAGAATTGGAGACAAAGGGTTTCTCAGTAGTTGACTTGCTGAACAAGGGTTCAAAAATTTTAACCTTGGGAGTCTGATGCAGGAGCATCAATGCCGAGTCAACAATGTGATTGCGCAGTCACATGTTGTGGCTAGTATGGAGGCGAGCTGTTCTGATGTGGACAGTATGATCTGTTTTGTGATGATTCAAGATCACGGGATATGTAACCATCTGATGTGTTGTCTATTTTTGGGTAAGATAGGACATAGTGGCGAGTTGATACTCCCTGCGTGGAGATCAAGCTAGATCAGGAAAGTCGTTTGAGTAATGATGAAGACCTGCCATCATGGAGGGTGTCAAGTGGTTAGGTTGTTGAGTGATTCAGGATTTTGTTAGACGACCGAATGCATAAGTAGGGAAGAGTGGAATAAGCTAAGGGTTGGTCGGCTGGGGGGTGTGTTGGTCATTCTATATGGAATGTAGTTTATGCTTATCTGTGAATGAATTTAGAAGTTCCGTGTGTTTGAGAAATCTCTCTGTGCATTTGAATTAAGAACGCTTTGAGTTTCTATCAGGTAGAGCTGTGTGCATTTGTGACTTGAGTTTTGTGTGAATGAATCTTTGTTTCACGTTCATATGATTCCTGTGTGCAGTGAAGAACACCCTAAGCATTTGCAGACCGATCACCATTAAGTTGTTTAAGTCTAATTCTTGTTTGTGTTTAGTTTTCCCTAATATCCAGACGAGGATCGAGCTGGTTTGATCGTTTCCATGATCAATCGATCGAGAAATCATAGAGCCATAGAGTAGAAACAGTGAGTTGAAGTCGGACAATTCAGATTGAAGCCGAAGCGAAGAACACCGACAGGGAAAGGTCACCTGAAGTGAAGTGGCACAGAAATTAACCTTTCAGCAAGCCTAAGTGAAGGATCCTGCCTTGATCTTAGGTCGACAGACATGATCAGATCCGCAAAGGATCAACGGTGGAGACAACGTCCCAAAAAAGGGAGAAGCACGGAGATTAGCGGCGAGGCGTTGCGGAAGCTCAGTTGTGGAGAGTCTTTGCGGAAGGATTTTTCGAGAAAGTCGGGAGAACACCCCACAATCCGCAAGTGCGGAAAGGATATTGAGGAAGGGAAATTGCGGAAGCATTTCCGGAAAGCACAAGGAGTTCGCCCCGCAAGTGCGGAAAGACGGTTGCGAAGAAGACGACCGCGGAAGGCATTTGCAGAAGGACACCGTTATTATGGAAGGAAGGTGATTCCGCAAGAACATTGCGGAAGATCCTTTTCGAAGGAAGGAGACCCCAGAACGCCGCGGAGAGCCTGTGTTGAAGGTAAGGGCCACGTGGAAGAAGGACGAGACTAGTTTTGTCAGGGATTGATTCCAACGAATCACCCTGTTTCTTGGGAGGGTGAGGGTTGAGTTGGCTGCGGTCGATTCCACCCCCATCGCTTAGAAAAAATCTAGATTGTCTTAGACACTAATCTTCCAAAGGATGAGTGCATAACCCACAATAACAAGTATGAGATTTTGTATCACTACCTCAACAATAAATCCAATATTGATGTTTGCGAAGGGTAGTTAACAGAAGTCAATATTTGGTCATATGCTTTACACTGGAACACCGACACTCAAATGACATGCGTGCAATAGTTTCAACGACTACTACGTTGAAATTCAAATGTCTTTTCGACAAAAGAAATGGTTACGATGAGGGCCTATGTCAAAACGGTGACGGTCGAAGGATACATGTGCAATAGTTTCGACGATTTCTACATTGAAATTACGATGCCTTGTCCATTAGAGGCAATGATTTTGACAAGGGCATACGTCGGAATGCTAATGATCGAACAACATGTGTGCAATGGTTTTGATGACCTTTACATCAAAATTTCGACGACTTGCCAACAAAAGGTAATGGTTTTGATGAGGGCCTATGTTGGAACGACGACCTTGTTGCGATGAGTGAGAAATGACATCGAAAATATGGTTATGTTTGTAAGGCATCGAAAGTTCGATGCCCGCTCAATGATGTGAACGTCTCAATTGCGACATCGATTCAACAAGTTGCAAGTTTTCCAATAATGGAGGGATGACATAATGAATTCCATAGAATGCTGATAGACTGACTGGGGGGATAAATTTTATTTCAGGAAAGATGTTACATAGTCATTAGGGGACATCAAAAGGTTGACATAGGAATGACAAGTTTATGTTATGGTGAAATTTTGACATAAAGTTTGTGATGTTCCAAAGTAGTTTTTTTTCGACATTCGTACTTTAAACTTCTTGTTGGTATAATGTCATAAATTGGGCCCTTTTGTAGTTGTGATTGGGTGATCCTATATCCTTAATGGTATGTTTCATGTGCCTTTCCCTATCTACCCTGATTTTATTTTCTTTTCCTCCACAAGGAAACCAAAGGTGAGACTAGTCGAATGCAGAATATCCATTTAATTTTTTTGACGAATAGTTTCTTAGCAATAAGCAAGAGGATTCATGGATATCTACTATGATTATATAGATGTTTTGGTGCACTTTAGGGTTAGAATCCAGTATAATGAGAACATTCTTTAGTTCCCCAAAGACTTTGACATTAGACCAATATAATTAGACAATTTAAGTGCCACACCTTTTAGGCCCCACATTCAACTTTCGACATACAAAATAAGGCATTACGTTTGAAGACACACTTGAATCCACCATACAGTTGTGTACATTTCTGTTTAATTATCTCAAAAGTTAAGAGGAAAGTAGGCATGTTAGATGTTGATTTCTTATAGATCAAAGCGACATTAACACTAGAATATTTCTCTGTGATTGGCTTACCGACATCTATGTTTTGAACATTTCCTCAAGTCTCCATGCTTTCCTCAATAATAACTCCCTTCATTTGTTTGGAGGATGATTTCGTAAGAGTTTTGACTTGGTTTTCTTGTATATGTGGTAATTTAATAAATTCATGCAACAAAATATTGGTTTTTTCTCTCTTTAGATACTCTAAGAAATCATATTCCAAAAAGGGAGAAGGCTTTAATGTGATAGGGTCTGACTTGGTAACCGATGGATTTTTCTTTATAGGGCCTAAAGTAGATTGGGGGGTCATTATGACAGGCCCTTTACTTCGTGTATGGTATGCATGGATTTCCTCAACATCTTCTTCATCATCATCATCTTAGACGCAAGAAACATCCCATGGGATGTTAATTGTGTGTTCAGGGGTATCCTCTTCAACATGGCCCTTCTCCTCTGTTTCTTCTTCAACCTCTCCCCCTCCATTATCACGGTTTTCTGATGAGTATTCAAGACCTAAAGAAATGGCCTTAAATACATTAATTAGGTCCTCCAATTGATCCCATCAGTGGGTGGAGTTATTTTGTTATTGGGAGGAAAATTTCTCTTGAATAGGGGTCTGAAGTAAATTCTGGGTGGTTGATTTTCCCCATAATTTTTCTTAAGATCAATAATCTCATTTGAGAGTCTCTTAATGAATCTTTGTAAATCCTCCATATCAATGGAATATGCTTATTTTTTTCTCATAAGGTATTTTAATCTAGGGAGCCCTCTTCTTAGAGGATGAGGAGTTGCATTCTTCATCTCTAGGATTCCCTTTCAAACTAAGAATATTCCTTTCAACTTTAATTGCTTCATCAAAGGTCACATCGAGTGTATTTTTCTCAGCACTCTTGACAAACATTTCAATAGAAATGGGTAGAGAAGCAGTGTATAAATCAATGGTTACATCTAATGTTGGCTTAGAGGTGTCTGGAATCTTATTTAGCAAGGACAAGAATATTTGATTGAAATCTTTAATATTTTAATTCGGTTCCATTTTGATCCTAGAAAATTCTAGGATTACCAAAGGAGGGCTCTTATCTTCACTGAATTTATGGAGGAACGCCTTTTCAAAATCAACCTAATTGGTAATGGACTATTCAGAGGACTAGATTTTATCGATTAGAATAGTTATCTTGTTCTACACAACTATTTGCATTTGCCTAGATATCTCCTCAAGGACGATCATTGTTACCTCATTATCCCATAGAAGGGGAGATGTAGAATGCCATACAAAATTTTCTCTCACCTCTTGCGATAAGTACCCAAAGTATGAAGAGAGTTTTTGGTCTGCAAACCCTAGCTAGGGTTTGAATCTTTGTAGACCACTTGGAGTTAAGCATGTCATCTCTGATGGGCCTAGTACCAACCAAGTGAAAAAGTGGGAATTTCTATATTTTTTCGATTTGTTCTTGTCTTTTCTGAAAAATATGGGTTGGTGAGTACATGCAATATTGATAGTAGGATGGATAGGCATGGGCCTACTAGGCCTAAAAGCTGTCCACTTGGGCATCATTTAGCAAAGTACAATCCGAATGATGTGGTGTCAAAATCAATCATAAATTGGTTTAATGTTGAAAAGACGTGCTTTCCTTCCAACATTTGTCAGCTCAAAAGGATTGGAGGATGAAATTATTACACCCTCGGGGAAAGGACTTGGTGGCATGGTATCTACCCATGGAGGTAAATTTAGACTAACCCCAAATTCTACGGTTAACCTCTCCTCTTCGGTATCTCGCCAAAATTCTTTGGGGCAACATTTTTCCTCGATTGATTTAGGGTTTAGGCAAAGGGATTGTGGATCACTTGATAATGGGGCTCGTTCAAATTACGATGAGAAGGTTCCTCTTGTGAAAATGAAGGATTCTCTTAACCCTTAGTGGCAACATTCAAGTTTATCTTTGAAAAACCATAGAGTAGTTTCTAGTGATCTCCGAAGTTGGGTTCTGCTCTTGAGGGTGTACATGTTGCGCAGGAGAAGAAAGATGTCATTTCTAGTGGTGGTGCTAGACTGTGGCGTGGTGTGACAAGGTTTTCTACTAAATCTTGTCGACAACTTAAAGCACATAAAGTTTGTAACAAGCCTATGTGTGTTTTAGGGAAAGACGTAACTATGGATAGGGTAATGGGTTTGTCAGCAAGGGACCTTCTGGGAAGAATGGAATACATTAGGATGTCCAGGGCAGAGATTATTGAATGGATGAAGCAGAACTGAAAGCCTTTGATAAATTATACTTCGAAGGTTAGTATGCTTATGAACAGATGGATACACTTATAAAACATGGATCATTGATAAAGGGTCCATGGTAATCAATAGAGGGAATTCAGGGTTTGATCCCTGGGTGACATCTCTAGGTCCTTCTTCCTAGTTTCCTAATTCTTCTTTGGACTATGGATGCCTTTATTGCGATAGCAAACTCAATTGGACTTTTTCTTTTGGATGAGGAGGAGACCATGTTGGACACTCATGAAATGCATTTTAAAAAATAAAAAAACCACTATTTCAACAAAAAATTTGTCACCATTCGAAAAATATAACCAAAAAAATTCAAAACCTAAAACAATTAAGCAACTCCCATGATTAAAGGTTACCACAAGCACTCTACTAACCAAACTTAGGTCAAAACCACTATTTCAACAAAATATTTGTCACCATTCGAAAAATATAACCAAAAAAATTAACCAACTCCCATGATTAATGGTTACCACAACCACTCTACTCACAAACTTAGGTCGGTTGTAGTTGGTTAATGGTCACAAACACAAACACTCTCCTCACAAAAGTGTATATATATATATAGTCATGTAAAGTTTACTAGCTGGTAGCTAGCGTGGTTTTGGGGGAAATTAAAAGAACGAAACAGAATACAAGCACCGGAAAGAGATTCTCGAAGAAGAATACAGGTTCCTGTTGCTGCTGCAGAGATTCTTGAAGAAGAATATAGGTTCCTGTTGTTGCTGCAAATACAAGTCTGAAGGGAGAGAAGATGAGTATGTGGAACTACGTTGTAACCGTTCAGAAGCCTACCAGTGTGACTCATTCTTGCGTGGGCAACTTTACTGGTCCTGACCAGATTAATCTCATCATTGCGAAAAGTACCAGGATTGAGATCCATTCTCTGTCCTCGCAGGGTTTAGAGCAAATTCTCGATGTACCAATCTACGGCCGAATAGCAACGCTTGAAATCTTCCGACCTCATGGGGAGCAGCAAGATTCTCTTTTTATTTCCACAAAAAAATACCAGGCCTGTGTTCTTCACTGGGATAAAGATGCCCGTGAGCTTATTACCAGGGCAATGGTAGATGTCTCAGATCATGTTGGGAAACCTACAGAGAATGGGCCGATTGGTATCGTTGATCCGGATGGAAGAGTCATAGGACTCCACCTCTATGATGGTGTAGTCAAAATCATAACCTTCAATTATATTGCAGGAGTTACACACGCTTTCAATACCATGCTCGATCGATTTGTTGAAGTTTTGGATATCAAGTTCTTGTATGGTTTTTCAATGCCAACAATTGCTGTGCTATACGAACACAAGCTTGATTGTAGTTATAAAGATGCACGGCGTGTGACAATATACGAGGTTGATGTAAACGGCAGGGATTTGAATGCGGTGCCTTGGTCGCCGCCCAATTTACACAATGATGCCTGCATGTTAATACCAATTCCCATGCCTTGTGGAGGCATTATTATTATTGGTAAGCATAGCATTGTTTATTTCAGCCCCTCTGTATCCAAAGCGATTCAGAAACCCAACTCTATGACTATCACTCAGGTTTATGGCAAAGTCGATGCTTCTAGGTATCTGCTCGGCGATCACACAGGTCGCCTTCATTTGCTTGCTATTGCTCATGAAAAAGGAAGGGTTACTGGTCTCAACGTTGATTTTATGGGTGAAACATCTGTTGCTTCAACAATCTCTTATCTAGATAATGGATTTGTGTACGTTGGGTCTAGCGAAGCAGATTCACAGCTTGTCAAACTGCATCTTCAGCCTGATACTGGAGTTTTATCCATGGAAGTTGTCCAAACATTTGTTAATCTTGGTCCAATCACGGACTTTTGTCTTCTTGATCATCAGGAAAGGGTTGTGACTTGTTCTGGAGGACTCAAGGATGGTTCTCTTCGCATACTTAGAAATGGCATACGAATCAACGAGCATGCAGCATCTGCAGAATTTCCAGGCATAAAGGGAATATGGTCATTGAGATCTTCAACTCTTGACAATTTTGACACTTTTTTGGTGATGAGCTTCCTTTGTGAGACTCGTATACTTGCACTGAACTCAAACGATGACCTAGAAGAAACAGAAATACTAGGGTTTGTCTCTCATGCTCCTTCCTTATTTTGTCAAGATGCTATTCATGACCAGCTTGTTCAGGTAACAGCGGATTCTGTGAGATTAGTAAGTGCATCTTCTGGAGAGCTATTGTTTGAATGGAGAGCCCCCACCGGATTATCTATAACAGTAGCCACAGGTAATGCTAGTCAGGTTTTATTGGCCACTCGGAGGAGTAATCTTGTCTACTTAGAAATTGGAGAGGGTTTCCTAACAGAGGTGAGACATGTGACCGTTGAGTTTGATGTATCTTGCATGGATGTAAATCCTATTGGTGAAAATCCCATCCGGAGTGAATTGGCAGCTGTTGGACTGTGGAAAAACTATAGTATTATTCTTTACTCTCTTCCTGATCTGCATGTCATTAGAAGGTTCTATTTTGCAGAGAACGTTGTACCCCGGTCTGTGCTTCTGTGTAGATTTGAAGGGATTTCATACTTGCTTTGTGGTCTTGGGGATGGGCATTTATATAACTTTAAGCTGAATATGAGCAGTGGAGAGTTTTCTGATGGGAAAAAGATTTCATTGTGTACAGAAGCTATTACTCTCACGCCCTTTCGCTATAAAAATACAACGCTTGTTTTCGCATCATCGGACAGGCCCACAGTTATTTACAGTAGCAATCTGAGAGTGACATATAGCAATGTAAATCTGGAAAAAGTTCTTCACATGTGTTCTTTTCATTCAAAGTCTTTCCCTGACAGCGTTGCCGTTATAAAGGAAGACATGCTTGTTATTGGGTCATTCGATGATCTTCATAAACTTTACATATCCTCAGTGAATCTTGGGGAACATCCTTATTGTATTTGCCATCAAAACGACTCTCGAACATTTGCCATTTGCAGTATGAAGTGTTTTTATGATCGGAGAAATAATATGATCCAAGAAACAGTGAACTACTTTGTGCGTCTCTTAGATGAAGAAACATTTGAGAATATTTCATCGTATCAACTGGATGACAATGAAGAAGGATGTTCCATCCTGAGTTGTTCATTTACAGATGAAAACAATGTTTATTTTTGTGTTGGGACAGCTTATCGGGATCCTGAACATCTAAATCGGGATGAATTATGTAAGAAGGGCAGAATTTTGGTATTTTCGGTTGAAGACAGGCAACTGCATCTGGTTAGTGAGAAGGAGACAACGGGCGCTGTATACAATCTCAATCCATTTCATGGAAAATTACTTGCAGGAATCAACCAAAAGCTTGAGTTGTACAAATGGGTGATCCGGAATAATGGTTCCACAGAGCTGGAGTTTGAATGTGGACACCGTGGTCGTACACTTGCTAGCTGTGTTAAAACTAGTGGAGATTTTATCTTGGTTGGTGATTATCTGAAATCTATATATCTGTTGGTATACAAGCTGCATGAGCAGGGAGGTATGTTGGAAGAGACGGCTCGTGATTATAGCTTAAACAGCATGACCGCCATTGAATTTCTGGATGATGATACATACCTGGGTGCAGAGAGCGATTTCAACATTTTTACTGTGATGAAAAATAACGATGCTGCAATTTGTCAAGCAGACGGTGGAAAATTGGAAGTCGAAAGTGAATACCATCTTGGAGAGTTTGTAAACCAGTTCAGGCATGGATCTCTTGCTCTGCCTTCACAGGGCAATAACATTCCTTCAGTCATCTTTGGGACAGCGAACGGTATGATTGGTATTGTCGCATCCCTTCCCCAGGAGCAATATCAAATTCTTGAAAAGTTGCAAATGAATATTCTCAAGGTAATCAAAGGAGTAGGGGGGTTAAGCCATCAGCAGTGGCGGTCATTCAGCAATGAAATGACCACAGGAACTGCAAAAAAGTTCCTGGACGGCGATTTGATAGAGTCGTTTCTGGAACTCAGCAGGAATAAGATGGACCAAATTGCGACTGCAATGGCCATTCCAGTTGATGAGGTACGCCAAATGGTGGAACACCTTATTCAGCTATTACATTGAGGGCCATATTAAAGTTTTAGTCTTGTATGAGGGCCATATTATTTTTATCAGACTTTTATGCACAAGATGGCCTTGTGATTTAAAGTCTTTATCAAGTACTTTGAAGCGAGATGACAATTTCAAGTTTTTCAACGACTACTTACTTCGTCCATGTTTTTCAATAATTAATCAAGAAGCCAAGTAGATGATTGTATTTTAATGATTAATCGAGCAGCCAAGTAGATGATTGTATTTTAATGATTAATCGAGCAGCCAAGTAGATGATTGTATTTTAATGATTAATCGAGCAAGCAAGTAGGTGATTGTAGCTAGTTGGATAAAGATAAAGTTTCCATGGTAGATATTATCTCAATTGTATCCAGGGATGAGAGCTTATATTATCTAAATTGTATCAAGGGATGAGATCTTTTATTATCAAGGGATGAGAATCAAGGGTGGGTAGATATTATCTAAATTATATTAAGGGATGGTAGATAAAGTTTCCATGGGGGACTATTTTTATTGTATTTGTTTCACTTTTTTTTATGGTTGTGATTTCAAGTAGAGTTTGTGTTTGTTTCAATCTTCTTTATGGTTGTGATTATAAGTAGAGTTTGGTATGAAGATTATGTTTAATGTTGGTTTCAAATTTTTTTATGATTGTGATTCTAAGTAAAGTTTGGTATGCAGATTTATGTTTAAAGTTAGTTCAAATTCTTCCATATTTATATATATAAATAGATTTTTACATTTATTAATCATGGATTTTTATGAATGACTGAATGAATTATCTTTGAAATTGGCTTTATTGTCTAGCTATAATAAATTGGATTATGAGATATCCAAGAAAAAGGAATAATCTTCAACAAGTATGTTTTTGTGTGTAGAATCATATTTTTAGGTGCATGTCAAAGGTGAATGTTGATTTGCTTTTAATAATATTTCATAAATTAAGTTATTAAGAAAGTTGATAGAAGGATTTTGACACTAAGTTTGTAGGTTTTGTGTATCTCTCATCTTTTCTTCTTTTTTACATTTTGTTGCAATATTTGGATCTTCCTTTGGGTCATATTCTCCACCTTTGTCTCCATCTTGGTCATGTCTTCATCTTGAGTCATCAACTGGGTCTTTATCTTTACTCATCAATCAATCATGTCCTCAACTTGGTCTTTAATCTTCATGGGCTTTCTTCATTATCATGATTTATCCACGAGCTTTCTGCTCCATCTTTTTGTATGGGCTTCACTCGAACTTTCTGCTTCATTTTCTTCTTTTGTACCTGCATAAAAACATTGTCGATGTCCATATAAAAAGAAATCCATCTACCGGAATACATGGGTTTCCAGCCGTTGTATTCGCCTGTTCTCTAGGAAACCTTTTCACTTATGTGGTTCATCAGCATGCTAAACTTACCCTTAATCATAACTTGGTCCAAACATCTGAACAATATGAGATTAACTCACACTTCCCCCTTCAATAGAAGATTCATCTTCTTCAATCTAGCATCAAGCTAGCATACGGGTACACCTGTCACCCCTGTACCTCTCACAGTGGTTAATTCCACAACTTGATACTACAACCTCTCTACCTTTGAGAGAACATCACAACTTGTGATCACATGCACTTTCGCGCTACAACACGTTTGCCTGCTTTAACAGGGCTTACAACAACCCGAGGAATATTGCTTGCTTTATAACAAGGCACTACAACTTGGACCAACAACTTTGGGGTGTCGGGTACAACCGATCATGCACCCCTTACATTACATATGCTTCATTTTATCAGGTACAACAAGCATTTAAAATGCTTTACTGAATGCACAACAAATTATCCCATCTCACTACCATGCATATCTTGTGCTTTGCTTCTTCGTTTGGAGTTTGCCTTCTTTGTCTTATACATCACTTTTGGCATACCGATGTTTCTTGTTGGAGTTGATCAAGTTCCAACAAGAGACCTATGACATTGGTTTGCCAAAATTAATTGACACCCCAATATCACGCTTGACCCTTTAAGTGGACATGCTCCTTTTCATTTACAAATGCAAACTCTTAGACATGAAGTGTTGGATACCACCAAACATGCACTCCATATATCTTCCTTTTACAATGGCCCATTTTAAACCAATCTCACTTTCATCATATACCAAGACATTACTTTAATTTTGCACCAAAAAATATTTTTGCTCTTACATGGAGGACCCAACAATTAATAAAACCACCATCTTTTCAAAGACCCAACCAAACCATATAATAACTCACTTAACCACGAATTTCGACTATAATCATGAATGTAGACCCGTATTAGTGTAAAACAAGACAACAATTTGTTAAATATGACATCCATCGACCATAACTCACATAATAGACAAGACATCCTTCACCAAGACTTTATTTATGTACTTGTCCTTCACGTGCCTCTCCTTTGACTTTAATTGCAGCCATCCTTATCCTTGACTGGAACTCAAGAATGCATTTCATAGGTTTCTGCATGACTTCAAAGCCTGCCCCATCTTCACAGTTTTAAAAACTCTTTTTGCAGTGAGCGACCTTACTATGTCAGCGATTTCTTCCACGTTGGCTAAGCAACAAAGCTTCATAGCCAATGTGATTGTAGCTCCTGGCTTCTGCACTTTCTTCAGAACAACTAACTCGATCTTTGGCTTCGACCCACAAATGAGGTAGTCTTCACGTAGCTTGATTCTTAGAGACACAAATAATATCTTCAGATCGATTTTTTTTTTCAATACACAGGCAGTGACTTTATGATGACTCCCTTTCTTGCAGCAAACTTCCACAACTGGCGGCCTCCTCCTTCACGGGATCAGTTGTTCTTCTTCTCAGTGGATGGCTCTCTGATTTCTCTCTGCTCTTCAGGATGACTAGGCAGAGGCACAAGACCTCGACGACTCTTCACTAGAACACGGTGACAGCTCTCTTGAAATGGCTGGCGGTAATGCCGGCAATGACAACAGACGGCAGGAAAATAGATATTGATAACTCGGAACAATGCAATAAATCCTTCTATGACAGGTCTAGAATTAGTACAAGAAACAGAAAAGAAACATGACAACAAAGAGAACAAACAGAGCAGAGTAAAACGCATTACTCTATCTGATACAGCACATAGATAATGTTTTAACAGAATTTGCATTACCCTGGGCCTCCCACGAGGGAGTTATGCCCAGCCCTGCATCTCTGATACTATATTGAGAAAAATACACTACAGAAAATAAACAGACAGACAAATAACACAAGCTAACACAAACTGAAGCTGAAGGCCTTGCTCCATTGCTTTGCATTTAACTCAATTTATAGAATTACATTTCATATCTAGAAGGATCTCTCGAGACTCTTCTACACCGATATCGCCTTTCTCCATCGACCTTGCCGTCTTTACTGTTTCTGCTGTCTCATTTATTGTTGTCTTTGGAAGTCTCTGCTGACATTATCTAGAAGTCCCTACGGACATTATCTAATAAACATTATAGATTTAATTATCGTTTTAACAGGAATACATTAGGATGTCGAGGGCGGAGATTATTGAATGGATGAAGTAGAACTGGAAGCCTTTGATAAATTATACTCCGAAGGTTATTATGCTTATGAACGGATAGATACGCTTATAAAACATGGCTCATTGGTAAATAGTCCACAGTGTTCAATAGATGGCATTCAAGTTTTGATCCATGGGTGACATCTCTAGGTCCTTCTTCCTAGTTTCCCAACTCATCTTTATACTATGCATGCCTTTGTTGCGATAGCAAACTCAATTGGACGTTTTATTTTGGATGAGGAGGAGACCATGTTGGACACTCATGAAAGACATTTTGAAAAATAAAAAACCACTATTTCAACAAACAAAAAAATTGTCACCATTGGAAAAATATAACCGACTCCCATGATTAATGGTTACCACAACCACTCTACTCACAAAACTTAGGTCGGTTGTAGTTGGTTAATGGTCACAAACACAAACACTCTCCTCGCAAAAGTGTATATATATATATATATATATATAGTCATGTAAACTTTAGTAGCTGGTAGCTAGCGTGGTTTTGGGGGAAAAATTAAAAGAACGAAACAGAATACAAGCACCTGAAAGAGATTCTCGAAGAAGAATACAGGTTCCTGTTGTTGCTGCAAATACAAGTATGAAGGGAGAGAAGATGAGTATGTGGAACTACGTTGTAACCGTTCAGAAGCCCACCAGTGTGACTCATTCTTGCGTGGGCAACTTTACTGGTCCTGACCAGATTAATCTCATCATTGCGAAAAGTACCAGGATTGAGATCCATTCTCTGTCCTCGCAGGGTTTAGAGCAAATTCTAGATGTACCAATCTACGGCCGAATAGCAACGCTTGAAATCTTCCGACCTCATGGGGAGCAGCAAGATTCTCTTTTTATTTCCACAAAAAAATACCAGGCCTGTGTTCTTCACTGGGATAAAGATGCCCGTGAGCTTATTACCAGGGCAATGGTAGATGTCTCAGATCATGTTGGGAAACCTACAGAGAATGGGCCGATTGGTATCGTTGATCCGGATGGAAGAGTCATAGGACTCCACCTCTATGATGGTGTAGTCAAAATCATAACCTTCAATTATATTGCAGGAGTTACACACGCTTTCAATACCATGCTCGATCGATTTGTTGAAGTTTTGGATATCAAGTTCTTGTATGGTTTTTCAATGCCAACAATTGCTGTGCTATACGAACACAAGCTTGATTGTAGTTATAAAGATGCACGGCGTGTGATAATATACGAGGTTGATGTAAACGGCAGGGATTTGAATGCGGTGCCTTGGTCGCCGCCCAATTTACACAATGATGCCTGCATGTTAATACCAATTCCC
The DNA here is from genome assembly GCA_027924585.1 of Larix kaempferi. NCBI lineage: Eukaryota > Viridiplantae > Streptophyta > Pinopsida > Pinales > Pinaceae > Larix > Larix kaempferi. Next base: position 3,082,418 of record BSBM01000368.1, read on the forward strand.
ATGCCTTGTGGAGGCATTATTATTATTGGTAAGCATAGCATTGTTTATTTCAGCCCCTCTGTATCCAAAGCGATTCAGAAACCCAACTCTATGACTATCACTCAGGTTTATGGCAAAGTCGATGCTTCTAGGTATCTGCTCGGCGATCACACAGGTCGCCTTCATTTGCTTGCTATTGCTCATGAAAAAGGAAGGGTTACTGGTCTCAACGTTGATTTTATGGGTGAAACATCTGTTGCTTCAACAATCTCTTATCTAGATAATGGATTTGTGTACGTTGGGTCTAGCGAAGCAGATTCACAGCTTGTCAAACTGCATCTTCAGCCTGATACTGGAGTTTTATCCATGGAAGTTGTCCAAACATTTGTTAATCTTGGTCCAATCACGGACTTTTGTCTTCTTGATCATCAGGAAAGGGTTGTGACTTGTTCTGGAGGACTCAAGGATGGTTCCCTTCGCATACTTAGAAATGGCATACGAATCAACGAGCATGCAGCATCTGCAGAATTTCCAGGCATAAAGGGAATATGGTCATTGAGATCTTCAACTCTTGACAATTTTGACACTTTTTTGGTGATGAGCTTCCTTTGTGAGACTCAAACGATGACCTAGAAGAAACAGAAATACTAGGGTTTGTCTCTCATGCTCCTTCCTTATTTTGTCAAGATGCTATTCATGACCAGCTTGTTCAGGTAACAGCGGATTCTGTGAGATTAGTAAGTGCATCTTCTGGAGAGCTATTGTTTGAATGGAGAGCCCCCACCGGATTATCTATAACAGTAGCCACAGGTAATGCTAGTCAGGTTTTATTGGCCACTCGGAGGAGTAATCTTGTCTACTTAGAAATTGGAGAGGGTTTCCTAACAGAGGTGAGACATGTGACCGTTGAGTTTGATGTATCTTGCATGGATGTAAATCCTATTGGTGAAAATCCCATCCGGAGTGAATTGGCAGCTGTTGGACTGTGGAAAAACTATAGTATTATTCTTTACTCTCTTCCTGATCTGCATGTCATTAGAAGGTTCTATTTTGCAGAGAACGTTGTACCCCGGTCTGTGCTTCTGTGTAGATTTGAAGGGATTTCATACTTGCTTTGTGGTCTTGGGGATGGGCATTTATATAACTTTAAGCTGAATATGAGCAGTGGAGAGTTTTCTGATGGGAAAAAGATTTCATTGTGTACAGAAGCTATTACTCTCACGCCCTTTCGCTATAAAAATACAACGCTTGTTTTCGCATCATCGGACAGGCCCACAGTTATTTACAGTAGCAATCTGAGAGTGACATATAGCAATGTAAATCTGGAAAAAGTTCTTCACATGTGTTCTTTTCATTCAAAGTCTTTCCCTGACAGCGTTGCCGTTATAAAGGAAGACATGCTTGTTATTGGGTCATTCGATGATCTTCATAAACTTTACATATCCTCAGTGAATCTTGGGGAACATCCTTATTGTATTTGCCATCAAAACGACTCTCGAACATTTGCCATTTGCAGTATGAAGTGTTTTTATGATCGGAGAAATAATATGATCCAAGAAACAGTGAACTACTTTGTGCGTCTCTTAGATGAAGAAACATTTGAGAATATTTCATCGTATCAACTGGATGACAATGAAGAAGGATGTTCCATCCTGAGTTGTTCATTTACAGATGAAAACAATGTTTATTTTTGTGTTGGGACAGCTTATCGGGATCCTGAACATCTAAATCGGGATGAATTATGTAAGAAGGGCATAATTTTGGTATTTTCGGTTGAAGACAGGCAACTGCATCTGGTTAGTGAGAAGGAGACAACGGGCGCTGTATACAATCTCAATCCATTTCATGGAAAATTACTTGCAGGAATCAACCAAAAGCTTGAGTTGTACAAATGGGTGATCCGGAATAATGGTTCCACAGAGCTGGAGTTTGAATGTGGACACCGTGGTCGTACACTTGCTAGCTGTGTTAAAACTAGTGGAGATTTTATCTTGGTTGGTGATTATCTGAAATCTATATATCTGTTGGTATACAAGCTGCATGAGGAGGGAGGTATGTTGGAAGAGACGGCTCGTGATTATAGCTTAAACAGCATGACCGCCATTGAATTTCTGGATGATGATACATACCTGGGTGCAGAGAGCGATTTCAACATTTTTACTGTGATGAAAAATAACGATGCTGCAATTTGTCAAGCAGACGGTGGAAAATTGGAAGTCGAAAGTGAATACCATCTTGGAGAGTTTGTAAACCAGTTCAGGCATGGATCTCTTGCTCTGCCTTCACAGGGCAATAACATTCCTTCAGTCATCTTTGGGACAGCGAACGGTATGATTGGTATTGTCGCATCCCTTCCCCAGGAGCAATATCAAATTCTTGAAAAGTTGCAAATGAATATTCTCAAGGTAATCAAAGGAGTAGGGGGGTTAAGCCATCAGCAGTGGCGGTCATTCAGCAATGAAATGACCACAGGAACTGCAAAAAAGTTCCTGGACGGCGATTTGATAGAGTCGTTTCTGGAACTCAGCAGGAATAAGATGGACCAAATTGCGACTGCAATGGCCATTCCAGTTGATGAGGTACGCCAAATGGTGGAACACCTTATTCAGCTATTACATTGAGGGCCATATTAAAGTTTTAGTCTTGTATGAGGGCCATATTATTTTTATCAGACTTTTATGCACAAGATGGCCTTGTGATTTAAAGTCTTTATCAAGTACTTTGAAGGGAGATGACAATTTCAAGTTTTTCAACGACTACTTACTTCGTCCATGTTTTTCAATAATTAATCAAGAAGCCAAGTAGATGATTGTATTTTAATGATTAATCGAGCAGCCAAGTAGATGATTGTATTTTAATGATTAATCGAGCAGCCAAGTAGATGATTGTATTTTAATGATTAATCGAGCAAGCAAGTAGGTGATTGTAGCTAGTTGGATAAAGATAAAGTTTCCATGGTAGATATTATCTCAATTGTATCCAGGGATGAGAGCTTATATTATCTAAATTGTATCAAGGGATGAGATCTTTTATTATCAAGGGATGAGAATCAAGGGTGGGTAGATATTATCTAAATTATATTAAGGGATGGTAGATAAAGTTTCCATGGGGGACTATTTTTATTGTATTTGTTTCACTTTTTTTTATGGTTGTGATTTCAAGTAGAGTTTGTGTTTGTTTCAATCTTCTTTATGGTTGTGATTATAAGTAGAGTTTGGTATGAAGATTATGTTTAATGTTGGTTTCAAATTTTTTTATGATTGTGATTCTAAGTAAAGTTTGGTATGCAGATTTATGTTTAAAGTTAGTTCAAATTCTTCCATATTTATATATATAAATAGATTTTTACATTTATTAATCATGGATTTTTATGAATGAATGAATGAATTATCTTTGAAATTGGCTTTATTGTCTAGCTATAATAAATTGGATTATGAGATATCCAAGAAAAAGGAATAATCTTCAACAAGTATGTTTTTGTGTGTAGAATCATATTTTTAGGTGCATGTCAAAGGTGAATGTTGATTTGCTTTTAATAATATTTCATAAATTAAGTTATTAAGAAAGTTGATAGAAGGATTTTGACACTAAGTTTGTAGGTTTTGTGTATCTCTCGTCTTTTCTTCTTTTTTACATTTTGTTGCAATATTTGGATCTTATGAATTTGATTGAACTCCTGGATAACAACAAAATACCAAACTTCAAAAACGAAAACAATTAGAAACTTACCTCCACAACAAAGGAGGAAGAAATTATTACATAACTCAAGAGGATGTTATGAGGTTCACATTGGGTTTTATAGCATTGTTTCCCTTTCCAATTGTGACAACTAGATCTCTTGGGTTGGTAAATAGACAATAGATGTATTATAACCCATTCACTTCACCAACATAGATACCTATGCAAAATTTATATCTAGTCTTTATTCCCACTCTTGTATAGACATCTCTGTCCTCTTGATGGTTGCTAGGAATGTTCTAACACTGCAATGTCTAGTGTAAACTTTTATTTTTCTATGTTCTCCAACATGAATGTAAGGTTGTCAATATGACAATCCACTACCTATTGTTGTTGATACAAAGAGAAGTTATTGCATATGGTCCTTGAACCCAATACCAATCTTCTCATAAATCCATTGAAGCAACAATTGTGTCAATTGTTCAATTATGTGATTAGATGGAAATGTGCATTCGCTTCCAGAAAAATGCATGTGTCCATGGTTTCTTTGATGGACTAACAAGATAGTTTCTTGATTCCAAGGCTCTCATAATTAGTGAATTGATGGATATCATGCACTATGGATACGGATGGATACAAGACTATCCACTCAGTCTATACATGAGTCTTGACACTACCACACCACCCAACACTTGAACACCGTTCAATAGACAATTGTGCAATAGAAATTATGTAATAAACATAAAAAAAATAGGATGTCCATTACTCAAAACCCATGAGAAGAGTCTCCATGGCAATGAGGCACTAAATCGATCGACTAGATGCCAAATATAATGCAGGTACCCAACATCTAATAATCCCATCTCTTCAACTCAAATGAAATCGCATTGGCATTCACGGTGGAAAACACCACTATCCAATGGCAGTATTCTCCTCATCAGTAGCCATGGATGTGTGTATCACTCTATCATGCAATACACATAACATTGGAAAAATTACACCAAGTAAGCAAGTAGATTCAACCAACAAGATGATGCATTATGACAAAAGGGACAAAATACCCAACAAATAGAGTAATTTTCCTAGCAAACAAAGGAATCCACCCAGATAGTGAGGAAAGCACCCAACAATGAGGGAAAATGCCCTAGGCAACAAGGAGCTTATATAACATTGAGGAAAAACGCCCCAAGCAACAAGGAATTAATCCAACACTAAGGAAAACATTCGAAGCAACAACGAATTTGTCCATCATTGAAGAAAAATAACCAAACAATGAGGAATTCATCCTAAAAAAAAAACTTGTGAGGAGAGAAGAAAAATGCCTAGGTAAGTATAACATGTCCAACAATCCAAGAGAATAATCAATAACCAATTTAGCAACTTCCTAGATTAATGAAACAACTTCAGAAGGGAGGCCATTGATTGAATCAAGACCTCTATTACACACCCTCCACATCGTTGGTTCAAGGTTTCATGGCTATGGCCGTGCCCACTTCACGAGCGATCAATTTCATATTAGGGCTAACCCCCTCAATCTCGTTAGAATATAGAGAACCCATACCTGTATTATAAACCTACCGCACCATTGGTTCATGGTTTCATGGCCATGGCCATGCCCACCTCACAAGCAACCAATTGTCCCTTCCCACCAAAAACCTATCAATTTCACTAGAAGATTGAACCAATACCTTTGTTACACACCCACAATTCAAGGTTTCATGGCCATGGCCATGACCACTTCAAAACCGATCAATTGCCTCTTAGGCAGACTCCTTCCCACCAAAACCTCGTAGTTTCATTAGAAGATTGAGAACTAACACCTTTGTAATTGTTGTTAGGGAATCTATCCACATGACTAGGGTTGACATCACCAACGTACTAGGGATTGAAATAGACTATATTCTTAGGGTTAACATGCAAATAACTGACTCTATAATAATTAGGGAAAAAGAGGAGCATACCTTATTTATGAAGGTTGATCCTAGCTTTCGTTTCTCCTGCTAGAGTAGCTCCAAGCTTTTAACCTGCTAATCACCACAAGATACCTTCCTCAACAAATAGGCTACAATCTTGAAATTCACAAATAGCCTAATGAAATACATTGAAATAATATGAATTCCAAATGTTTAACCTAGTTCATGAACAATAACAAAGGTTAATATCAGGGAAGGGAAATATTTTCAATCTATATTCATAATAACAACAAGTACAATTATACCTTTAAACTTCTTTGGCACTTAATGAAATGAAGATTCTAGGCCTCTTACTTGTCTTCTCCATGAATCCCAACCACAACTCCAATGTATAAAGGTTAGGAAATAACTAGGGTAGTAGTCCCAAGATAGAGGGTATGGACAACAAAGGGAAAGAGAACAAGGATTCCTCCAGCATAACAATACTTAGGCATTCGCACCCCTCAATGGCTTATCTCCCTTGGTTTTATAGTTAATGGTGACAATTTCCATCGGGTAGAAAGCAGTTGTAACCAAGAGACTAGTTACCTAAACCACCCAAACTGCCCTGATTTCAAAATGTTATATATATATTTTTTATCATTTTGGGGGGAAAGCACTTGCAATGTAAGGTTAACAAGCGTTGCACACCCCTACAATCCAAAGGAAAAGGAGCGTTTTTAGGGTTTTAGGGCAAAACGTTGACAAATTGGAGGCAACAAGTTTTGGAAAGGCTGGTTGACAGATCATTAGGAGCGTTTTCTTCTCAACTTCAGTTACAAAGATTCACAAGTGCTGGGGAATCAGTGAATGATCAAGGACATGGATTCAAATACCAAATCAAAGCTCTTTCATCCAAAATGTCCTTTTGTGTGAATAACAATTTTTGTTTAAAGTGCCGTCCTGCAACTGTCGTCACAGACGAAGAAGTGCCAATCTGGAGTATAACATAGATCCAAGGCCCAAAATAAGATCTTTAATAGATCAAATGAGTTCCTTAATGGATTCAAATGATCTTGGCTTCAAAATCCCTTCTTTAAGCTGCAAAAGCTAGATCCCTGACAAAAAATCACTAGAACACCGACTAGTTTAGTACCCCTACAGCTCTAATACCATGTAAAATTTGAGCATATAGATCTAGGCACATAAACAAGAGAGATATACTATGAAAATTAAATCAACAATCAACTAACCATGTAAAAATGAGATATCATAGATCATTACACAAAAAGTAGAACATATAAGAAGAAGATAATGTTGTATTTCATTAATTGAAATGAATGGAGGTGAACAAAATATATATCAAGGCAATTCAAATTAGGTTAGGAGGCTATTTGAATTGCTCATGCAATCCTTTGAGACTAGTCAGGATTAACTAGATCCAAAGACCCTTAGTTATCCATGCACACTCACCTAGACTGAGTTTAATTGACCCAAGACTCCCCAGTCACTAGTTATGATTGAGTGATGTACAAGCAATTGACTATATGTGCATGCAAATACCTAAAATCACTCAACTGGGGTGCTTAGGATTTTTTAGGGCTAGTTAGGGTCAGTTAATACCTATATTAGTGGAGTGCATCTAGTCGTCAACCAATTCCAAGATCAATCACTCCCAAAATTAGGGAGCAATTCCTCAAATCAGGGAATGTGCCCCCAAATGTCTTCTAATTGTTGTAATTCATGATAATTTTAAATGTCTTCTATTGTTGTAACAGCTTGTAGCTTTCACCCTCTTTGTTGTTACCACTTTTGGGTTGATGTGGATAAGCGCTTCCTTATTTATGGATTGTTCACATGTATGAGATTGGTTTGTGATAAAGAGACTTTTCACCTCCTTACATCTTGGATATCATTCACTGGCATGGGGACTCTTGTTAGGAGCACATGTGGTTAATTAGGGATGATCTACACACGTTTTGATGATTGTTGGATGTGAACATCATATTCTATTGTCTCCTCACACTTACTAGTATAAATCATCAATGTCATTGAAAACAACAGTGAAGGCACCATTCTAGTATGTGCATACCCTTAATCGAGGGCATAATTCAATGAAGGCCAAACTCTTTCTCCTTTTCTTATTAGATTCAAATCCAACACAGTGGAATCTTTTACCTATCAAACCCTCTCTAAGGATTGTAACCACCAACACTTTCATTCAGTCCTGTATATTCTTATTTTTAGGACGTGTTTTCAACTTTTTGTTGTAACTGGTACAATATGAAGATAAGCATTTCCAGTCACCATATCATCTACATTCGGTCCATAAATTGATTAATGATGCTACTATGGGTATACTCTCTAAAAATGAGCAATGAGTAAAGAACCCACGATAGTCATTATTCAGATTCAAGACACTTGTATGAATTCAGTAGAGCCTTGCTTGGCATCTATTGTGCCTTAAAAAGAGAACATAAATAAAAAGAGTTAATAGCATTATAAAGCACAATTGAAGAATCCTTAGTCTTACTTATGAAAATAAATAAAGTTGGAATCACTTGGTTATAGATTTTTTTTATAGTTGAACGCTTGTAAGGAGGCTTCTAAGGAGCACCAGGTTAAGTGTCCACTTCATCACCTTTTCTTTCCTTGAGTGGACCTAGCTCATATGGTGGAGAGTTGGTTATTGCTTGCAAGGGTTGATAAGCTTATTTGGAAGCAAGGTGAACCATGTTACATACTCCACTTGATTATCATGTGTGGCATTAGGAGATGGGAGTTGAACTTAGATGCCTTGGAGTCTAGCACCCTACCTATGTGGATGTTTAGGGTGATTTGAATACTGGATTAAAAAAAGTTTGAGGTTTTTGAATATTGAATCTATTCTTCTTCTATACCTACAAAATGCCCACCTATAACCTTTTTCCCACATAACAATTTATATTTGAGTAGATAAGAATGTTCGTTGGGACAAAAATATGGCATTCTTCATGCTTAAAATTTATATTGAATACTTTTATACAAAAAAAAATAGTTTTAGTTTTTCACATTTTCCAATGCTTTGTCATTCTTCATGCTTAAAATGTTCTTTTGGACAAAATATTATAGCTTGCATTCTTTACTTGACTATTGAATACTTAATATGACATTCTTCATACTTTTAAATGTTGTATATTTTTTTGCATGATGATTAAACCACATGCAAAGCAATTATATTCAAGCAACATGAAAAGTAAAAGGCCTTCATGTCAACAGAGCTCTCAAAATATGCAATACAATATTTTTGCATCTTTCTATTTTTTCTTAACATAATTGTTTTGTTAATTGTTGTACTTTTAAATGTTGTTCAACAATATTGGTATATAATTTTTTTTGCATGATGAAACCACATGCAAAACAAAATTAAATCTCTACCACTTAAAGGCATTGCAACTGTCAAAATTGATGTTCAACACGAAGCTACGTCGGATGACAATCATAGCAGTAGTGATCATCGAATCACTCCTATGGAATTTGCAATGGAGGCATCACTTGATGCCGTGCGATCATCGCTGGGAAATGAAACGATATTTCAAATGTTAAAATGGTGAGTGTGTTCAATAATTTTATTCCAATCATATGCTAATTAGAATATAGTATCTACTATAAAAAATTTCAAATCTTAATATAATGTGTACTTTATAGTGGTTCCGAACTCGATGTGAGTGCAAAAATATGCTAAATGTCATAATATAATTGTTGTTTTAATAGTGAATATGTCCCAATGTTTTCTCATTCTTAATGGTTCAAATGTTCTTTTGGATAAAAAATTATAGATTGCATTCTTAACTTGACTATTGAATGCTTAATATGGCATTATTTATACCTTTAAATGTTGTATATTTTTTTACATGATGAAACCACATGCAGAGCAATTATATCAAAGCAACACAAAAGTGAAAAGGCCTTGTCAACAAAGCTCTCAAAGCTACACAACATGATGTCATAGTGATCACGATGAACTCGACATGCATGTGCAGGACATTCATAGTTGTGGTGCCGAACTTGAGGTGAGTGCAATAATATGCCAAATATTAGAATATAATTGGTGTTGCAACATTTTTCATATCTCAACATAGTGACTTTATGCTAAATATTAGAATATAATTGTTGTTGTAACAACATTTTTCAAACCTCAATGTTATGCTAAATGTATTGATAAAATCCAAGAAGGCGATAAAGTAAAGGTGTTGGATCCGTATGACAGTGCTACTGTGGGCATTGGGAAAATTCACTCACTATCTATTATACACGGATTCAAATTGAGCAGAACAGGAGATGCAAATGTAAATATAATAAAGGTCACAAGTAACATACACCTTACTTATGAAGACAAAATAGATGGATCTATCTGTCTGAAAGAGACGGTGAAGAGAAAGAAGGAAGCTTCATATGGTGGCCTCTAAAATATTTGCAAAAACTGACATAGTTGTTGTTGATCATGTACTAGTTGTTAGACAGCTTGGCCCACTACTTTACGCAGAAGTTTGAATGTATCTTGTTGAAGGATCTTTTATTATGGTGTATTTGTAGAGTTGGAAACTCTAAGTAACAATATTGTACTACTTTATATGTAGTACAATAAATTGCAGTTAAGCTAAATTGCATTATATGTTTTGATTTGAATTTTTATTTTAATTCCGGATTACTTTATATTTTATCATGATGTCTAATCAACATATTATCTTTTATCATGCTGCAGCTTGTTCGTATATGTGATGTTTTTATTTGATTTTATGTTTTAATTCAAGTTTAATTGTATGTTTATTTATGCATTACACAATTTATGGTATTTAATAAATTATTCATAGCATTTTTTTTCCACGAAAAAATAAAAATAAATAAAATCGTAATTTTATTTCTCCAAGAGTGGAAAATTACATTGAGTATATATATGCCGAGCACATATTCTGAACAAAAAATATTTTGATAGATCAAGAAAAGCTTCCTGTCATAACATAAACAAGATGATTCCATAGATAAATACTGTCCAAGATGTATCATAGTATCAACACAAACATATCTCCAAGATGTATCATGAGCATATATTGGGTGTAGCCATCAAGGAGGAGGAAGAACCTTGTGTTGATTATAATTGTTTTTCCTATGAAGTGTTTATAAAGTTATAAACAACTTACAAGCAAAACAAGAAAAATCCTTTCTCCATCCTATGATAGAAATCCTATATCTCTTCAAGTGACTATTACAAAAACCTTATAAAATATACTTGATTGGAGGGGACATTGATTTCAGTAGCTACGAAAATTATCTTTCATTTCAATTTTTTGTCTTATTACTTAATTAAAAGAAAAATTGATGGTGGAAACTACACCAACCGTATTTAACTTCAACAAACTCCCCAATCACTTAACTAAATAGCACTGTTAGATATCTCAATAACTATATTAGATTTTAGGACAAGATCGCATCATTGTTCATCTAGTTCAAATTGTTCAGTACATAGATCTTCGGGCTCGATTGATCGTCCCATAATGGCAATTATGCTGGAGGGTGGCGGATTTGGTATTTCGCACGCCCTGCATGAGTTGGAACATCGCCCGAGGAAGCACAGGCATAAAGCTCGTCCCTATTTTGCCAACATTCTTCAACTCTCCCGCTCTCTTTGTGGTCTCTTCTGTATCTCAGCCTCATCTTGCATTGATCTTCCATACTAGTTTCTCTGTGCTTTTAAGGAGGCTATGGCTCACATGAAGGTTACCCCTCGCAAGACCACGAATGGGTCGCGACGCACCCACGTGCCGCGAGCTCTGAAAGAATTGGGTAGAGTCCAGGGTTTCTTCGATAATGAAATACTAGATTATGCTCACGCAACGAGTCTGTGCCTAGAAAATCGTTCGAAGGATTGCCCCACTTCCAAAGCACTTTATGCAGGGCTTGTGTACTAGTAAATTCATCCTATGGATAGTTAAACTTACTCGTAGATCAGACAAGATTCAAGCATGCTTAATTTAAGACAACTACGTAACAAGTGGGACCTTAAAATCCTAGATGTAGTTCAATGTATGAAGATCAGAGCATTGAGAGAGAGAGAAGAAGGTATAACTTACTTAAGACCGGTCGGTTGTCCAAGATGTGAACCTGCGTGACGAAGACAAGCACACTATCTCCAAATACCTAACACAAAGATCGAGATCTAACTTCTAATGAAAACATATCATGAATCTAAACTAACAAGAACATCATATGGGATAATAAGCCAAGTTGTATTAAGGTAGATTAAAGAAGAATAATACAATGTTACCCTTGATGACCAAGCAGTAGAGTCTCCTTCCAAGCTGCCTTCCTCCTTGCTATCTTTGCAAAATCTCCAAGACCATAGGTTTGATGACTCCAATGTTCTCCCCTTAGCTCATGGATGGCCTCCTTCTTATAGGATTTGGGAGGCCAACCACTAAGAGAGGAAGGTGGATCTAGATGAGTGAATGGTGGATCAAGAGCCTGAACCAGGCCAAAGAGGGAGAGTGATTTAGGATCGAAAGGAGCTTCGATCCCAAGAAAATCTCCCGAAGGAAAGATCCACCTTTCAAGCTAAGATATGGTTAAGGCAATTTTCGCGCCCCAGACACTGAGCAAGGCACGAAAATGATGTAATTTTCGCGCCCTTGCAGGAATGCAGAGCATGAAAATGAGGAATTTTTGCGCCTTGCACCACTAGAAGGGTGCGAAAATCTTAGTAAAAGGCGCTCACGGATGTGGCATGTGGACTTCATGAGTTGGCATTCGGCTGAGGCAAGTTGGATTTATATCTAAGGAATCCAAGGAATGCCTAGGAGGGGACCAACTAGGTAGGAGCAAGGTCCAACACTCATTAGGAGGTAGCGCCATTAGGTTTTGCATGGTGTTATGACATGAAGATGTGAAATGGCACTCAAAGTGGGAATTTGAGGTATAACAGCTTGGAGGGATGGTGGACAACTCTTGCTCGACAAGCACTCGGGAGACCAGACATACAAAGACGCTCAACGTTCTTTGGACCACCAAGGCTCTGCTCTCATTGGCCATGGAGGACTATGTTAAAGGGTTACTAAGCTCTGAACATGGAGCCTTGCCGCTGACAGACCGGGTCTCGAACTTGAACGCCGCTCTCTGCACTCTGTTCCAGTTTTAGAGGGAGGAAATGGGTTTCCTCAATGTGAAATTGATGTTATCGCCCGCGCCATCACTGAAAAAACCTTCACCCAGTCACCACCTTCACACGTCAGGGACACTTAGCTGGTTTACAGGCGTTGCCTCGACACCGATGGCAACAAGGAATCTAGTGTTATGGCAGGTGTCATCCCTTCCTTTTCTCTTCAATCTAATGATGAACATCCCATGGGTTGATTTTCACAATTTTTAGTATGCTTGCTTTTTTGAGTATTTCTGGTCATAACCTCGGCCTGTGGGGGAACCTTTTAACTCTCAGAATGTTTAGAATCTTCCTTTCTAGGCTAGCACAATGGTCTCCTCTTCTAGTTCTTGGTTCCACTTGTCAGACATGATGCTTTGGACTTCTGATTTTTGGACAACATGGTTCTGTACAACCTTTCTTTTTTTATTTAATAGGATTCAAATCTTACAAAAAAATAAAATAACTATATTATATTTTATCCAACTAGACCGTCACATCCTATCATGTGTTCATTTGACATAATAGAGCTTCTTCTTTGCTTGGAGACTACACCAATTGTCCTTAACATCAACAAAATCTCTAATCGCTCAACTAAATAATACTACTAGATATTTCAACAACTATATTATATTTTAATCAACTGGATTATTGCACCGAGAGGAGCGACGTGATCTACAACCCAGTATGGGGAGATGTTTTCACGTAATGTAGCATTATGTCAAAAGTAAAAAGTAAATAAAAAATTATGTTGGCTCATAAAATAAAAAAAACAAAACCAAATGAAAATTAATTAAAAAATCCATGTGGGCTCATAAAACAAAAAAATAAAACCAACATAGATCCATCTTAAATCTGGATCTATCAAGCACCAAGAGGGATCAAATTTCTAGAAGTGTAAATTTTTTGGATGTGTAAAAAATTTAAGATAAAAAAAAATTACACCACAAAAAGTTGGATCCCTCTCGATGCTTGATAGATCTAGGTTTAAAAATGGATCTATGATGGTCACAGCTAATTATGCATTCACTTGAGAGAATAAAGCTTACGATGTGCTTGGAAAATTTTAGCCACTTACTAGTTAGTATAGTTGTAGAGGGCATCTTATCTAATTATACAACATCTTTGGGACAACCCTTTTTAGTTCAAGGATTCCTAATAATCTGAGACTCATGATGTAAAACATATTTATGGGTGTTTAACCCTAGCTTGAATGTTGTGTAGTCTAAATTTTTTTCTCTAGGTGCATATAACTAAAGTATTGGATTGTTAGAATTGGAGTAAGAGATTGTTGTATCCACTTAAGGAAAACATTATCAAACTTGTTTATAGTCATTTTTTCTTTGATAGTTAAAAAAATGTACATAAATGTCTTGTTCAAATATCTCTAAAGGCTTACAATTTCTTACTCTTTTGCTTAGATGATTGGGAATTCCAAGTCAACAATGTTTTGCTTGATTCTTCTTATGTACTTGCTTGTTATAATTTTATAGTTAAAGATTGACTTTGACTATTGATTTCCATTTGTAAATATTAATATTGGATTTATTGCGGAGGTTGTGATACAAAATATCATAATTGTTTAAATGTTTGTCAACAGTCTTGACAAACATATCAATAGAAATGGGTAGAGAAGCGGTGTATAAATCAATGGTTACATCTAATGTTGGCTTAGAGGTGTCTGGAATCTTATTTAGCAAGGACAAGAATATTTGATTGAAATCTTTAATATTTTATTTCGGTTCCATTTTGATCCTAGACAATTCTAGGACTACCAAAGGAGGGCTCTTATATTCACTGAATTTATGTAGGAACGCCTTTTCAAAATCACCCTAATTGGTAATGGACTATTCAGAGGACTAGATTATATTGATTAGAATAGTTATCTTGTTCTACACAACTATTTGCATTTTCCTACATATCTCCTCAAGGATGATCTTTGTTGCCCCATTCTCCCATAGAGGGGTAGATGTAGAATGTCGTACAAAAGTTTCTCTCACCTCTTGCGATAAGTACCCAAGGTATGAAGAGAGTTTCTGGTTTGCAAACCCTAGCTAGGGTTTGAATCTCTGCAGACCACTTGGAGTTAAGCCTGTCATCTCTGATGGGCCTAGTACTAACCAAGTGAAAAAGTGGGAATTTCTATATTTTTTTCGATTTGTTCTTGTATTTTCTAAAAATATGGGTTGGTGAGTACACGCCATATGGATATTAGGATGGATCGGCATGGGCCTACTAGGCCTAAAAGCTGTCCACCTGGGCATCATTTAGCAAAGTACAATCTGAATGATGTGGTGTCAGAATCACTCATAAACTAGTTTAATGTTGAAAAGACGTGCTTTCCATCCAACATTTGTCAACTGAAAGGATTGGAGGATGAAGTTATTACACCCTCGGGGGAAGGACTTGGCAGCACGGTATCTATGCATGGAGGTAAATTTAGACTAACCACAAATTCTATTGTTAACCTCTCCTCTTTGGTATCTCGCAAAAATTCTTTGGGGCAACATTTTCCCTCGATTGATTTAGGGTTTAGGCAAAGGGATTGTGGACCGCTTGATAATGGGGCTCGTTCAAATTACGATGAGAAGGTTCCTCTTGTGAAAATGAAGGATTCTCTTAACCCATAGTGGTGACATTCAGGTTTATCTTTGAAAAACCATAGAGTAGTTTCTAGTGATCCTCCGAAGTTGGGTTCTGCTGATGAGGGTGTACATTTGCGCAGGAGAAGAA
Organism: Larix kaempferi; assembly: GCA_027924585.1. Lineage (NCBI taxonomy): Eukaryota > Viridiplantae > Streptophyta > Pinopsida > Pinales > Pinaceae > Larix > Larix kaempferi. The sequence goes on from BSBM01000368.1 coordinate 3,097,871, forward strand.
AGTTGTCGTTTCTAGTGGTGGTTCTAGACTGTGCCGTGGTGTGACAATGTTTTCTACTAAATCTTGTTGACAACTTAAAGCACATAAAGTTTGTAACAAGCCTATGTGTGTTTTAGGGAAATACGTAACTATGGACAAGGTAATGGGTTTGTCAGCAAGGGTCCTTCTGGGAAGAATGGAATTATTGAGAAAAATACACTACAGAAAATAAACAGACAGACAAATAACACAAGCTAACACAAACTGAAGCTGAAGGCCTTGCTCCATTACTCTGCATTCAACTCAATTTATAGAATTACATTTCATATCTAGAAGGATCTCTCCAGACTCTTCTACACCGATATCGCCTTTCTCCACCGACCTTGCCGTCTTCACTGTTTCAGCTATCTCATTTATTGTTGTCTTTGGAAGTCTCTGTTGACATTATCTAGAAGTCTCTACGGACATTATCTAATAAAAATTATAGATTTAATTATCGTTTTAACACTCCCCCTTAATGTTTATTAGATATAACAATAGTGTTGCTTTGTCATTGCTATGGTTCGCCTTTATCTTGGTCTTCCTTTGGGTCATATTCTCCACCTTTGTCTCCATCTTGGTCATGTCTTCATCTTGAGTCATCAACTGGGTCTTTATCTTTACTCATCAATCAATCATGTCCTCAACTTGGTCTTTAATCTTCATGGGCTTTCTTCATTATCATGATTTATCCACGAGCTTTCTGCTCCATCTTTTTGTATGGGCTTCACTCGAACTTTCTGCTTCATTTTCTTCTTTTGTACCTGCATAAAAACATTGTCGATGTCCATATAAAAAGAAATCCATCTACCGGAATACATGGGTTTCCAGCCGTTGTATTCGCCTGTTCTCTAGGAAACCTTTTCACTTATGTGGTTCATCAGCATGCTAAACTTACCCTTAATCATAACTTGGTCCAAACATCTGAACAATATGAGATTAACTCACACTTCCCCCTTCAATAGAAGATTCATCTTCTTCAATCTAGCATCAAGCTAGCATACGGGTACACCTGTCACCCCTGTACCTCTCACAGTGGTTAATTCCACAACTTGATACTACAACCTCTCTACCTTTGAGAGAACATCACAACTTGTGATCACATGCACTTTCGCGCTACAACACGTTTGCCTGCTTTAACAGGGCTTACAACAACCCGGGGAATATTGCTTGCTTTATAACAAGGCACTACAACTTGGACCAACAACTTTGGGGTGTCGGGTACAACCGATCATGCACCCCTTACATTACATATGCTTCATTTTATCAGGTACAACAAGCATTTAAAATGCTTTACTGAATGCACAACAAATTATCCCATCTCACTACCATGCATATCTTGTGCTTTGCTTCTTCGTTTGGAGTTTGCCTTCTTTGTCTTATACATCACTTTTGGCATACCGATGTTTCTTGTTGGAGTTGATCAAGTTCCAACAAGAGACCTATGACATTGGTTTGGCAAAATTAATTGACACCCCAATATCACGCTTGACCCTTTAAGCGGACATGCTCCTTTTCATTTACAAATGCAAACTCTTAGACATGAAGTGTTGGATACCACCAAACATGCACTCCATATATCTTCCTTTTACAATGGCCCATTTTAAACCAATCTCACTTTCATCATATACCAAGACATTACTTTAATTTTGCACCAAAAAATATTTTTGCTCTTACATGGAGGACCCAACAATTAATAAAACCACCATCTTTTCAAAGACCCAACTAAACCATATAATAACTCACTTAACCACGAATTTCGACTATAATCATGAATGTAGACCCGTATTAGTGTAAAACAAGACAACAATTTGTTAAATATGACATCCATCGACCATAACTCACATAATAGACAAGACATCCTTCACCAAGACTTTATTTATGTACTTGTCCTTCACGTGCCTCTCCTTTGACTTTAATTGCAGCCATCCTTATCCTTGACTGGAACTCAAGAATGCATTTCATAGGTTTCTGCATGACTTCAAAGCCTGCCCCATCTTCACAGTTTTAAAAACTCTTTTTGCAGTGAGCGACCTTACTATGTCAGCGATTTCTTCCACGTTGGCTAAGCAACAAAGCTTCATAGCCAATGTGATTGTAGCTCCTGGCTTCTGCACTTTCTTCAGAACAACTAACTCGATCTTTGGCTTCGACCCACAAATGAGGTAGTCTTCACGTAGCTTGATTCTTAGAGACACAAATAATATCTTCAGATCGATTTTTTTTTTCAATACACAGGCAGTGACTTTATGATGACTCCCTTTCTTGCAGCAAACTTCCACAACTGGCGGCCTCCTCCTTCACGGGATCAGTTGTTCTTCTTCTCAGTGGATGGCTCTCTGATTTCTCTCTGCTCTTCAGGATGACTAGGCAGAGGCACAAGACCTCGACGACTCTTCACTAGAACACGGTGACAGCTCTCTTGAAATGGCTGGCGGTAATGCCGGCAATGACAACAGACGGCAGGAAAATAGATATTGATAACTCGGAACAATGCAATAAATCCTTCTATGACAGGTCTAGAATTAGTACAAGAAACAGAAAAGAAACATGACAACAAAGAGAACAAACAGAGCAGAGTAAAACGCATTACTCTATCTGATACAGCACAGAGATAATGTTTTAACAGAATTTGCATTACCCTGGGCCTCCCACGAGGGAGTTATGCCCAGCCCTGCATCTCTGATACTATATTGAGAAAAATACACTACAGAAAATAAACAGACAGACAAATAACACAAGCTAACACAAACTGAAGCTGAAGGCCTTGCTCCATTGCTTTGCATTTAACTCAATTTATAGAATTACATTTCATATCTAGAAGGATCTCTCGAGACTCTTCTACACCGATATCGCCTTTCTCCATCGACCTTGCCGTCTTTACTGTTTCTGCTGTCTCATTTATTGTTGTCTTTGGAAGTCTCTGCTGACATTATCTAGAAGTCCCTACGGACATTATCTAATAAACATTATAGATTTAATTATCGTTTTAACAGGAATACATTAGGATGTCGAGGGCGGAGATTATTGAATGGATGAAGTAGAACTGGAAGCCTTTGATAAATTATACTCCGAAGGTTATTATGCTTATGAACGGATAGATACGCTTATAAAACATGGCTCATTGGTAAATAGTCCACAGTGTTCAATAGATGGCATTCAAGTTTTGATCCATGGGTGACATCTCTAGGTCCTTCTTCCTAGTTTCCCAACTCATCTTTATACTATGCATGCCTTTGTTGCGATAGCAAACTCAATTGGACGTTTTATTTTGGATGAGGAGGAGACCATGTTGGACACTCATGAAAGACATTTTGAAAAATAAAAAACCACTATTTCAACAAACAAAAAAATTGTCACCATTCGAAAAATATAACCGACTCCCATGATTAATGGTTACCACAACCACTCTACTCACAAAACTTAGGTCGGTTGTAGTTGGTTAATGGTCACAAACACAAACACTCTCCTCGCAAAAGTGTATATATATATATATATATATATAGTCATGTAAACTTTAGTAGCTGGTAGCTAGCGTGGTTTTGGGGGAAAAATTAAAAGAACGAAACAGAATACAAGCACCTGAAAGAGATTCTCGAAGAAGAATACAGGTTCCTGTTGTTGCTGCAAATACAAGTATGAAGGGAGAGAAGATGAGTATGTGGAACTACGTTGTAACCGTTCAGAAGCCCACCAGTGTGACTCATTCTTGCGTGGGCAACTTTACTGGTCCTGACCAGATTAATCTCATCATTGCGAAAAGTACCAGGATTGAGATCCATTCTCTGTCCTCGCAGGGTTTAGAGCAAATTCTAGATGTACCAATCTACGGCCGAATAGCAACGCTTGAAATCTTCCGACCTCATGGGGAGCAGCAAGATTCTCTTTTTATTTCCACAAAAAAATACCAGGCCTGTGTTCTTCACTGGGATAAAGATGCCCGTGAGCTTATTACCAGGGCAATGGTAGATGTCTCAGATCATGTTGGGAAACCTACAGAGAATGGGCCGATTGGTATCGTTGATCCGGATGGAAGAGTCATAGGACTCCACCTCTATGATGGTGTAGTCAAAATCATAACCTTCAATTATATTGCAGGAGTTACACACGCTTTCAATACCATGCTCGATCGATTTGTTGAAGTTTTGGATATCAAGTTCTTGTATGGTTTTTCAATGCCAACAATTGCTGTGCTATACGAACACAAGCTTGATTGTAGTTATAAAGATGCACGGCGTGTGATAATATACGAGGTTGATGTAAACGGCAGGGATTTGAATGCGGTGCCTTGGTCGCCGCCCAATTTACACAATGATGCCTGCATGTTAATACCAATTCCCATGCCTTGTGGAGGCATTATTATTATTGGTAAGCATAGCATTGTTTATTTCAGCCCCTCTGTATCCAAAGCGATTCAGAAACCCAACTCTATGACTATCACTCAGGTTTATGGCAAAGTCGATGCTTCTAGGTATCTGCTCGGCGATCACACAGGTCGCCTTCATTTGCTTGCTATTGCTCATGAAAAAGGAAGGGTTACTGGTCTCAACGTTGATTTTATGGGTGAAACATCTGTTGCTTCAACAATCTCTTATCTAGATAATGGATTTGTGTACGTTGGGTCTAGCGAAGCAGATTCACAGCTTGTCAAACTGCATCTTCAGCCTGATACTGGAGTTTTATCCATGGAAGTTGTCCAAACATTTGTTAATCTTGGTCCAATCACGGACTTTTGTCTTCTTGATCATCAGGAAAGGGTTGTGACTTGTTCTGGAGGACTCAAGGATGGTTCCCTTCGCATACTTAGAAATGGCATACGAATCAACGAGCATGCAGCATCTGCAGAATTTCCAGGCATAAAGGGAATATGGTCATTGAGATCTTCAACTCTTGACAATTTTGACACTTTTTTGGTGATGAGCTTCCTTTGTGAGACTCAAACGATGACCTAGAAGAAACAGAAATACTAGGGTTTGTCTCTCATGCTCCTTCCTTATTTTGTCAAGATGCTATTCATGACCAGCTTGTTCAGGTAACAGCGGATTCTGTGAGATTAGTAAGTGCATCTTCTGGAGAGCTATTGTTTGAATGGAGAGCCCCCACCGGATTATCTATAACAGTAGCCACAGGTAATGCTAGTCAGGTTTTATTGGCCACTCGGAGGAGTAATCTTGTCTACTTAGAAATTGGAGAGGGTTTCCTAACAGAGGTGAGACATGTGACCGTTGAGTTTGATGTATCTTGCATGGATGTAAATCCTATTGGTGAAAATCCCATCCGGAGTGAATTGGCAGCTGTTGGACTGTGGAAAAACTATAGTATTATTCTTTACTCTCTTCCTGATCTGCATGTCATTAGAAGGTTCTATTTTGCAGAGAACGTTGTACCCCGGTCTGTGCTTCTGTGTAGATTTGAAGGGATTTCATACTTGCTTTGTGGTCTTGGGGATGGGCATTTATATAACTTTAAGCTGAATATGAGCAGTGGAGAGTTTTCTGATGGGAAAAAGATTTCATTGTGTACAGAAGCTATTACTCTCACGCCCTTTCGCTATAAAAATACAACGCTTGTTTTCGCATCATCGGACAGGCCCACAGTTATTTACAGTAGCAATCTGAGAGTGACATATAGCAATGTAAATCTGGAAAAAGTTCTTCACATGTGTTCTTTTCATTCAAAGTCTTTCCCTGACAGCGTTGCCGTTATAAAGGAAGACATGCTTGTTATTGGGTCATTCGATGATCTTCATAAACTTTACATATCCTCAGTGAATCTTGGGGAACATCCTTATTGTATTTGCCATCAAAACGACTCTCGAACATTTGCCATTTGCAGTATGAAGTGTTTTTATGATCGGAGAAATAATATGATCCAAGAAACAGTGAACTACTTTGTGCGTCTCTTAGATGAAGAAACATTTGAGAATATTTCATCGTATCAACTGGATGACAATGAAGAAGGATGTTCCATCCTGAGTTGTTCATTTACAGATGAAAACAATGTTTATTTTTGTGTTGGGACAGCTTATCGGGATCCTGAACATCTAAATCGGGATGAATTATGTAAGAAGGGCAGAATTTTGGTATTTTCGGTTGAAGACAGGCAACTGCATCTGGTTAGTGAGAAGGAGACAACGGGCGCTGTATACAATCTCAATCCATTTCATGGAAAATTACTTGCAGGAATCAACCAAAAGCTTGAGTTGTACAAATGGGTGATCCGGAATAATGGTTCCACAGAGCTGGAGTTTGAATGTGGACACCGTGGTCGTACACTTGCTAGCTGTGTTAAAACTAGTGGAGATTTTATCTTGGTTGGTGATTATCTGAAATCTATATATCTGTTGGTATACAAGCTGCATGAGCAGGGAGGTATGTTGGAAGAGACGGCTCGTGATTATAGCTTAAACAGCATGACCGCCATTGAATTTCTGGATGATGATACATACCTGGGTGCAGAGAGCGATTTCAACATTTTTACTGTGATGAAAAATAACGATGCTGCAATTTGTCAAGCAGACGGTGGAAAATTGGAAGTCGAAAGTGAATACCATCTTGGAGAGTTTGTAAACCAGTTCAGGCATGGATCTCTTGCTCTGCCTTCACAGGGCAATAACATTCCTTCAGTCATCTTTGGGACAGCGAACGGTATGATTGGTATTGTCGCATCCCTTCCCCAGGAGCAATATCAAATTCTTGAAAAGTTGCAAATGAATATTCTCAAGGTAATCAAAGGAGTAGGGGGGTTAAGCCATCAGCAGTGGCGGTCATTCAGCAATGAAATGACCACAGGAACTGCAAAAAAGTTCCTGGACGGCGATTTGATAGAGTCGTTTCTGGAACTCAGCAGGAATAAGATGGACCAAATTGCGACTGCAATGGCCATTCCAGTTGATGAGGTACGCCAAATGGTGGAACACCTTATTCAGCTATTACATTGAGGGCCATATTAAAGTTTTAGTCTTGTATGAGGGCCATATTATTTTTATCAGACTTTTATGCACAAGATGGCCTTGTGATTTAAAGTCTTTATCAAGTACTTTGAAGCGAGATGACAATTTCAAGTTTTTCAACGACTACTTACTTCGTCCATGTTTTTCAATAATTAATCAAGAAGCCAAGTAGATGATTGTATTTTAATGATTAATCGAGCAGCCAAGTAGATGATTGTATTTTAATGATTAATCGAGCAGCCAAGTAGATGATTGTATTTTAATGATTAATCGAGCAAGCAAGTAGGTGATTGTAGCTAGTTGGATAAAGATAAAGTTTCCATGGTAGATATTATCTCAATTGTATCCAGGGATGAGAGCTTATATTATCTAAATTGTATCAAGGGATGAGATCTTTTATTATCAAGGGATGAGAATCAAGGGTGGGTAGATATTATCTAAATTATATTAAGGGATGGTAGATAAAGTTTCCATGGGGGACTATTTTTATTGTATTTGTTTCACTTTTTTTTATGGTTGTGATTTCAAGTAGAGTTTGTGTTTGTTTCAATCTTCTTTATGGTTGTGATTATAAGTAGAGTTTGGTATGAAGATTATGTTTAATGTTGGTTTCAAATTTTTTTATGATTGTGATTCTAAGTAAAGTTTGGTATGCAGATTTATGTTTAAAGTTAGTTCAAATTCTTCCATATTTATATATATAAATAGATTTTTACATTTATTAATCATGGATTTTTATGAATGACTGAATGAATTATCTTTGAAATTGGCTTTATTGTCTAGCTATAATAAATTGGATTATGAGATATCCAAGAAAAAGGAATAATCTTCAACAAGTATGTTTTTGTGTGTAGAATCATATTTTTAGGTGCATGTCAAAGGTGAATGTTGATTTGCTTTTAATAATATTTCATAAATTAAGTTATTAAGAAAGTTGATAGAAGGATTTTGACACTAAGTTTGTAGGTTTTGTGTATCTCTCATCTTTTCTTCTTTTTTACATTTTGTTGCAATATTTGGATCTTCCTTTGGGTCATATTCTCCACCTTTGTCTCCATCTTGGTCATGTCTTCATCTTGAGTCATCAACTGGGTCTTTATCTTTACTCATCAATCAATCATGTCCTCAACTTGGTCTTTAATCTTCATGGGCTTTCTTCATTATCATGATTTATCCACGAGCTTTCTGCTCCATCTTTTTGTATGGGCTTCACTCGAACTTTCTGCTTCATTTTCTTCTTTTGTACCTGCATAAAAACATTGTCGATGTCCATATAAAAAGAAATCCATCTACCGGAATACATGGGTTTCCAGCCGTTGTATTCGCCTGTTCTCTAGGAAACCTTTTCACTTATGTGGTTCATCAGCATGCTAAACTTACCCTTAATCATAACTTGGTCCAAACATCTGAACAATATGAGATTAACTCACACTTCCCCCTTCAATAGAAGATTCATCTTCTTCAATCTAGCATCAAGCTAGCATACGGGTACACCTGTCACCCCTGTACCTCTCACAGTGGTTAATTCCACAACTTGATACTACAACCTCTCTACCTTTGAGAGAACATCACAACTTGTGATCACATGCACTTTCGCGCTACAACACGTTTGCCTGCTTTAACAGGGCTTACAACAACCCGAGGAATATTGCTTGCTTTATAACAAGGCACTACAACTTGGACCAACAACTTTGGGGTGTCGGGTACAACCGATCATGCACCCCTTACATTACATATGCTTCATTTTATCAGGTACAACAAGCATTTAAAATGCTTTACTGAATGCACAACAAATTATCCCATCTCACTACCATGCATATCTTGTGCTTTGCTTCTTCGTTTGGAGTTTGCCTTCTTTGTCTTATACATCACTTTTGGCATACCGATGTTTCTTGTTGGAGTTGATCAAGTTCCAACAAGAGACCTATGACATTGGTTTGCCAAAATTAATTGACACCCCAATATCACGCTTGACCCTTTAAGCGGACATGCTCCTTTTCATTTACAAATGCAAACTCTTAGACATGAAGTGTTGGATACCACCAAACATGCACTCCATATATCTTCCTTTTACAATGGCCCATTTTAAACCAATCTCACTTTCATCATATACCAAGACATTACTTTAATTTTGCACCAAAAAATATTTTTGCTCTTACATGGAGGACCCAACAATTAATAAAACCACCATCTTTTCAAAGACCCAACCAAACCATATAATAACTCACTTAACCACGAATTTCGACTATAATCATGAATGTAGACCCGTATTAGTGTAAAACAAGACAACAATTTGTTAAATATGACATCCATCGACCATAACTCACATAATAGACAAGACATCCTTCACCAAGACTTTATTTATGTACTTGTCCTTCACGTGCCTCTCCTTTGACTTTAATTGCAGCCATCCTTATCCTTGACTGGAACTCAAGAATGCATTTCATAGGTTTCTGCATGACTTCAAAGCCTGCCCCATCTTCACAGTTTTAAAAACTCTTTTTGCAGTGAGCGACCTTACTATGTCAGCGATTTCTTCCACGTTGGCTAAGCAACAAAGCTTCATAGCCAATGTGATTGTAGCTCCTGGCTTCTGCACTTTCTTCAGAACAACTAACTCGATCTTTGGCTTCGACCCACAAATGAGGTAGTCTTCACGTAGCTTGATTCTTAGAGACACAAATAATATCTTCAGATCGATTTTTTTTTTCAATACACAGGCAGTGACTTTATGATGACTCCCTTTCTTGCAGCAAACTTCCACAACTGGCGGCCTCCTCCTTCACGGGATCAGTTGTTCTTCTTCTCAGTGGATGGCTCTCTGATTTCTCTCTGCTCTTCAGGATGACTAGGCAGAGGCACAAGACCTCGACGACTCTTCACTAGAACACGGTGACAGCTCTCTTGAAATGGCTGGCGGTAATGCCGGCAATGACAACAGACGGCAGGAAAATAGATATTGATAACTCGGAACAATGCAATAAATCCTTCTATGACAGGTCTAGAATTAGTACAAGAAACAGAAAAGAAACATGACAACAAAGAGAACAAACAGAGCAGAGTAAAACGCATTACTCTATCTGATACAGCACATAGATAATGTTTTAACAGAATTTGCATTACCCTGGGCCTCCCACGAGGGAGTTATGCCCAGCCCTGCATCTCTGATACTATATTGAGAAAAATACACTACAGAAAATAAACAGACAGACAAATAACACAAGCTAACACAAACTGAAGCTGAAGGCCTTGCTCCATTGCTTTGCATTTAACTCAATTTATAGAATTACATTTCATATCTAGAAGGATCTCTCGAGACTCTTCTACACCGATATCGCCTTTCTCCATCGACCTTGCCGTCTTTACTGTTTCTGCTGTCTCATTTATTGTTGTCTTTGGAAGTCTCTGCTGACATTATCTAGAAGTCCCTACGGACATTATCTAATAAACATTATAGATTTAATTATCGTTTTAACAGGAATACATTAGGATGTCGAGGGCGGAGATTATTGAATGGATGAAGTAGAACTGGAAGCCTTTGATAAATTATACTCCGAAGGTTATTATGCTTATGAACGGATAGATACGCTTATAAAACATGGCTCATTGGTAAATAGTCCACAGTGTTCAATAGATGGCATTCAAGTTTTGATCCATGGGTGACATCTCTAGGTCCTTCTTCCTAGTTTCCCAACTCATCTTTATACTATGCATGCCTTTGTTGCGATAGCAAACTCAATTGGACGTTTTATTTTGGATGAGGAGGAGACCATGTTGGACACTCATGAAAGACATTTTGAAAAATAAAAAACCACTATTTCAACAAACAAAAAAATTGTCACCATTGGAAAAATATAACCGACTCCCATGATTAATGGTTACCACAACCACTCTACTCACAAAACTTAGGTCGGTTGTAGTTGGTTAATGGTCACAAACACAAACACTCTCCTCGCAAAAGTGTATATATATATATATATATATATAGTCATGTAAACTTTAGTAGCTGGTAGCTAGCGTGGTTTTGGGGGAAAAATTAAAAGAACGAAACAGAATACAAGCACCTGAAAGAGATTCTCGAAGAAGAATACAGGTTCCTGTTGTTGCTGCAAATACAAGTATGAAGGGAGAGAAGATGAGTATGTGGAACTACGTTGTAACCGTTCAGAAGCCCACCAGTGTGACTCATTCTTGCGTGGGCAACTTTACTGGTCCTGACCAGATTAATCTCATCATTGCGAAAAGTACCAGGATTGAGATCCATTCTCTGTCCTCGCAGGGTTTAGAGCAAATTCTAGATGTACCAATCTACGGCCGAATAGCAACGCTTGAAATCTTCCGACCTCATGGGGAGCAGCAAGATTCTCTTTTTATTTCCACAAAAAAATACCAGGCCTGTGTTCTTCACTGGGATAAAGATGCCCGTGAGCTTATTACCAGGGCAATGGTAGATGTCTCAGATCATGTTGGGAAACCTACAGAGAATGGGCCGATTGGTATCGTTGATCCGGATGGAAGAGTCATAGGACTCCACCTCTATGATGGTGTAGTCAAAATCATAACCTTCAATTATATTGCAGGAGTTACACACGCTTTCAATACCATGCTCGATCGATTTGTTGAAGTTTTGGATATCAAGTTCTTGTATGGTTTTTCAATGCCAACAATTGCTGTGCTATACGAACACAAGCTTGATTGTAGTTATAAAGATGCACGGCGTGTGATAATATACGAGGTTGATGTAAACGGCAGGGATTTGAATGCGGTGCCTTGGTCGCCGCCCAATTTACACAATGATGCCTGCATGTTAATACCAATTCCCATGCCTTGTGGAGGCATTATTATTATTGGTAAGCATAGCATTGTTTATTTCAGCCCCTCTGTATCCAAAGCGATTCAGAAACCCAACTCTATGACTATCACTCAGGTTTATGGCAAAGTCGATGCTTCTAGGTATCTGCTCGGCGATCACACAGGTCGCCTTCATTTGCTTGCTATTGCTCATGAAAAAGGAAGGGTTACTGGTCTCAACGTTGATTTTATGGGTGAAACATCTGTTGCTTCAACAATCTCTTATCTAGATAATGGATTTGTGTACGTTGGGTCTAGCGAAGCAGATTCACAGCTTGTCAAACTGCATCTTCAGCCTGATACTGGAGTTTTATCCATGGAAGTTGTCCAAACATTTGTTAATCTTGGTCCAATCACGGACTTTTGTCTTCTTGATCATCAGGAAAGGGTTGTGACTTGTTCTGGAGGACTCAAGGATGGTTCCCTTCGCATACTTAGAAATGGCATACGAATCAACGAGCATGCAGCATCTGCAGAATTTCCAGGCATAAAGGGAATATGGTCATTGAGATCTTCAACTCTTGACAATTTTGACACTTTTTTGGTGATGAGCTTCCTTTGTGAGACTCAAACGATGACCTAGAAGAAACAGAAATACTAGGGTTTGTCTCTCATGCTCCTTCCTTATTTTGTCAAGATGCTATTCATGACCAGCTTGTTCAGGTAACAGCGGATTCTGTGAGATTAGTAAGTGCATCTTCTGGAGAGCTATTGTTTGAATGGAGAGCCCCCACCGGATTATCTATAACAGTAGCCACAGGTAATGCTAGTCAGGTTTTATTGGCCACTCGGAGGAGTAATCTTGTCTACTTAGAAATTGGAGAGGGTTTCCTAACAGAGGTGAGACATGTGACCGTTGAGTTTGATGTATCTTGCATGGATGTAAATCCTATTGGTGAAAATCCCATCCGGAGTGAATTGGCAGCTGTTGGACTGTGGAAAAACTATAGTATTATTCTTTACTCTCTTCCTGATCTGCATGTCATTAGAAGGTTCTATTTTGCAGAGAACGTTGTACCCCGGTCTGTGCTTCTGTGTAGATTTGAAGGGATTTCATACTTGCTTTGTGGTCTTGGGGATGGGCATTTATATAACTTTAAGCTGAATATGAGCAGTGGAGAGTTTTCTGATGGGAAAAAGATTTCATTGTGTACAGAAGCTATTACTCTCACGCCCTTTCGCTATAAAAATACAACGCTTGTTTTCGCATCATCGGACAGGCCCACAGTTATTTACAGTAGCAATCTGAGAGTGACATATAGCAATGTAAATCTGGAAAAAGTTCTTCACATGTGTTCTTTTCATTCAAAGTCTTTCCCTGACAGCGTTGCCGTTATAAAGGAAGACATGCTTGTTATTGGGTCATTCGATGATCTTCATAAACTTTACATATCCTCAGTGAATCTTGGGGAACATCCTTATTGTATTTGCCATCAAAACGACTCTCGAACATTTGCCATTTGCAGTATGAAGTGTTTTTATGATCGGAGAAATAATATGATCCAAGAAACAGTGAACTACTTTGTGCGTCTCTTAGATGAAGAAACATTTGAGAATATTTCATCGTATCAACTGGATGACAATGAAGAAGGATGTTCCATCCTGAGTTGTTCATTTACAGATGAAAACAATGTTTATTTTTGTGTTGGGACAGCTTATCGGGATCCTGAACATCTAAATCGGGATGAATTATGTAAGAAGGGCATAATTTTGGTATTTTCGGTTGAAGACAGGCAACTGCATCTGGTTAGTGAGAAGGAGACAACGGGCGCTGTATACAATCTCAATCCATTTCATGGAAAATTACTTGCAGGAATCAACCAAAAGCTTGAGTTGTACAAATGGGTGATCCGGAATAATGGTTCCACAGAGCTGGAGTTTGAATGTGGACACCGTGGTCGTACACTTGCTAGCTGTGTTAAAACTAGTGGAGATTTTATCTTGGTTGGTGATTATCTGAAATCTATATATCTGTTGGTATACAAGCTGCATGAGGAGGGAGGTATGTTGGAAGAGACGGCTCGTGATTATAGCTTAAACAGCATGACCGCCATTGAATTTCTGGATGATGATACATACCTGGGTGCAGAGAGCGATTTCAACATTTTTACTGTGATGAAAAATAACGATGCTGCAATTTGTCAAGCAGACGGTGGAAAATTGGAAGTCGAAAGTGAATACCATCTTGGAGAGTTTGTAAACCAGTTCAGGCATGGATCTCTTGCTCTGCCTTCACAGGGCAATAACATTCCTTCAGTCATCTTTGGGACAGCGAACGGTATGATTGGTATTGTCGCATCCCTTCCCCAGGAGCAATATCAAATTCTTGAAAAGTTGCAAATGAATATTCTCAAGGTAATCAAAGGAGTAGGGGGGTTAAGCCATCAGCAGTGGCGGTCATTCAGCAATGAAATGACCACAGGAACTGCAAAAAAGTTCCTGGACGGCGATTTGATAGAGTCGTTTCTGGAACTCAGCAGGAATAAGATGGACCAAATTGCGACTGCAATGGCCATTCCAGTTGATGAGGTACGCCAAATGGTGGAACACCTTATTCAGCTATTACATTGAGGGCCATATTAAAGTTTTAGTCTTGTATGAGGGCCATATTATTTTTATCAGACTTTTATGCACAAGATGGCCTTGTGATTTAAAGTCTTTATCAAGTACTTTGAAGGGAGATGACAATTTCAAGTTTTTCAACGACTACTTACTTCGTCCATGTTTTTCAATAATTAATCAAGAAGCCAAGTAGATGATTGTATTTTAATGATTAATCGAGCAGCCAAGTAGATGATTGTATTTTAATGATTAATCGAGCAGCCAAGTAGATGATTGTATTTTAATGATTAATCGAGCAAGCAAGTAGGTGATTGTAGCTAGTTGGATAAAGATAAAGTTTCCATGGTAGATATTATCTCAATTGTATCCAGGGATGAGAGCTTATATTATCTAAATTGTATCAAGGGATGAGATCTTTTATTATCAAGGGATGAGAATCAAGGGTGGGTAGATATTATCTAAATTATATTAAGGGATGGTAGATAAAGTTTCCATGGGGGACTATTTTTATTGTATTTGTTTCACTTTTTTTTATGGTTGTGATTTCAAGTAGAGTTTGTGTTTGTTTCAATCTTCTTTATGGTTGTGATTATAAGTAGAGTTTGGTATGAAGATTATGTTTAATGTTGGTTTCAAATTTTTTTATGATTGTGATTCTAAGTAAAGTTTGGTATGCAGATTTATGTTTAAAGTTAGTTCAAATTCTTCCATATTTATATATATAAATAGATTTTTACATTTATTAATCATGGATTTTTATGAATGAATGAATGAATTATCTTTGAAATTGGCTTTATTGTCTAGCTATAATAAATTGGATTATGAGATATCCAAGAAAAAGGAATAATCTTCAACAAGTATGTTTTTGTGTGTAGAATCATATTTTTAGGTGCATGTCAAAGGTGAATGTTGATTTGCTTTTAATAATATTTCATAAATTAAGTTATTAAGAAAGTTGATAGAAGGATTTTGACACTAAGTTTGTAGGTTTTGTGTATCTCTCGTCTTTTCTTCTTTTTTACATTTTGTTGCAATATTTGGATCTTATGAATTTGATTGAACTCCTGGATAACAACAAAATACCAAACTTCAAAAACGAAAACAATTAGAAACTTACCTCCACAACAAAGGAGGAAGAAATTATTACATAACTCAAGAGGATGTTATGAGGTTCACATTGGGTTTTATAGCATTGTTTCCCTTTCCAATTGTGACAACTAGATCTCTTGGGTTGGTAAATAGACAATAGATGTATTATAACCCATTCACTTCACCAACATAGATACCTATGCAAAATTTATATCTAGTCTTTATTCCCACTCTTGTATAGACATCTCTGTCCTCTTGATGGTTGCTAGGAATGTTCTAACACTGCAATGTCTAGTGTAAACTTTTATTTTTCTATGTTCTCCAACATGAATGTAAGGTTGTCAATATGACAATCCACTACCTATTGTTGTTGATACAAAGAGAAGTTATTGCATATGGTCCTTGAACCCAATACCAATCTTCTCATAAATCCATTGAAGCAACAATTGTGTCAATTGTTCAATTATGTGATTAGATGGAAATGTGCATTCGCTTCCAGAAAAATGCATGTGTCCATGGTTTCTTTGATGGACTAACAAGATAGTTTCTTGATTCCAAGGCTCTCATAATTAGTGAATTGATGGATATCATGCACTATGGATACGGATGGATACAAGACTATCCACTCAGTCTATACATGAGTCTTGACACTACCACACCACCCAACACTTGAACACCGTTCAATAGACAATTGTGCAATAGAAATTATGTAATAAACATAAAAAAAATAGGATGTCCATTACTCAAAACCCATGAGAAGAGTCTCCATGGCAATGAGGCACTAAATCGATCGACTAGATGCCAAATATAATGCAGGTACCCAACATCTAATAATCCCATCTCTTCAACTCAAATGAAATCGCATTGGCATTCACGGTGGAAAACACCACTATCCAATGGCAGTATTCTCCTCATCAGTAGCCATGGATGTGTGTATCACTCTATCATGCAATA
This sequence comes from Larix kaempferi, assembly GCA_027924585.1. Lineage (NCBI taxonomy): Eukaryota > Viridiplantae > Streptophyta > Pinopsida > Pinales > Pinaceae > Larix > Larix kaempferi. The sequence goes on from BSBM01000368.1 coordinate 3,114,297, forward strand.
CACATAACATTGGAAAAATTACACCAAGTAAGCAAGTAGATTCAACCAACAAGATGATGCATTATGACAAAAGGGACAAAATACCCAACAAATAGAGTAATTTTCCTAGCAAACAAAGGAATCCACCCAGATAGTGAGGAAAGCACCCAACAATGAGGGAAAATGCCCTAGGCAACAAGGAGCTTATATAACATTGAGGAAAAACGCCCCAAGCAACAAGGAATTAATCCAACACTAAGGAAAACATTCGAAGCAACAACGAATTTGTCCATCATTGAAGAAAAATAACCAAACAATGAGGAATTCATCCTAAAAAAAAAACTTGTGAGGAGAGAAGAAAAATGCCTAGGTAAGTATAACATGTCCAACAATCCAAGAGAATAATCAATAACCAATTTAGCAACTTCCTAGATTAATGAAACAACTTCAGAAGGGAGGCCATTGATTGAATCAAGACCTCTATTACACACCCTCCACATCGTTGGTTCAAGGTTTCATGGCTATGGCCGTGCCCACTTCACGAGCGATCAATTTCATATTAGGGCTAACCCCCTCAATCTCGTTAGAATATAGAGAACCCATACCTGTATTATAAACCTACCGCACCATTGGTTCATGGTTTCATGGCCATGGCCATGCCCACCTCACAAGCAACCAATTGTCCCTTCCCACCAAAAACCTATCAATTTCACTAGAAGATTGAACCAATACCTTTGTTACACACCCATAATTCAAGGTTTCATGGCCATGGCCATGACCACTTCAAAACCGATCAATTGCCTCTTAGGCAGACTCCTTCCCACCAAAACCTCGTAGTTTCATTAGAAGATTGAGAACTAACACCTTTGTAATTGTTGTTAGGGAATCTATCCACATGACTAGGGTTGACATCACCAACGTACTAGGGATTGAAATAGACTATATTCTTAGGGTTAACATGCAAATAACTGACTCTATAATAATTAGGGAAAAAGAGGAGCATACCTTATTTATGAAGGTTGATCCTAGCTTTCGTTTCTCCTGCTAGAGTAGCTCCAAGCTTTTAACCTGCTAATCACCACAAGATACCTTCCTCAACAAATAGGCTACAATCTTGAAATTCACAAATAGCCTAATGAAATACATTGAAATAATATGAATTCCAAATGTTTAACCTAGTTCATGAACAATAACAAAGGTTAATATCAGGGAAGGGAAATATTTTCAATCTATATTCATAATAACAACAAGTACAATTATACCTTTAAACTTCTTTGGCACTTAATGAAATGAAGATTCTAGGCCTCTTACTTGTCTTCTCCATGAATCCCAACCACAACTCCAATGTATAAAGGTTAGGAAATAACTAGGGTAGTAGTCCCAAGATAGAGGGTATGGACAACAAAGGGAAAGAGAACAAGGATTCCTCCAGCATAACAATACTTAGGCATTCGCACCCCTCAATGGCTTATCTCCCTTGGTTTTATAGTTAATGGTGACAATTTCCATCGGGTAGAAAGCAGTTGTAACCAAGAGACTAGTTACCTAAACCACCCAAACTGCCCTGATTTCAAAATGTTATATATATATTTTTTATCATTTTGGGGGGAAAGCACTTGCAATGTAAGGTTAACAAGCGTTGCACACCCCTACAATCCAAAGGAAAAGGAGCGTTTTTAGGGTTTTAGGGCAAAACGTTGACAAATTGGAGGCAACAAGTTTTGGAAAGGCTGGTTGACAGAGCATTAGGAGCGTTTTCTTCTCAACTTCAGTTACAAAGATTCACAAGTGCTGGGGAATCAGTGAATGATCAAGGACATGGATTCAAATACCAAATCAAAGCTCTTTCATCCAAAATGTCCTTTTGTGTGAATAACAATTTTTGTTTAAAGTGCCGTCCTGCAACTGTCGTCACAGACGAAGAAGTGCCAATCTGGAGTATAACATAGATCCAAGGCCCAAAATAAGATCTTTAATAGATCAAATGAGTTCCTTAATGGATTCAAATGATCTTGGCTTCAAAATCCCTTCTTTAAGCTGCAAAAGCTAGATCCCTGACAAAAAATCACTAGAACACCGACTAGTTTAGTACCCCTACAGCTCTAATACCATGTAAAATTTGAGCATATAGATCTAGGCACATAAACAAGAGAGATATACTATGAAAATTAAATCAACAATCAACTAACCATGTAAAAATGAGATATCATAGATCATTACACAAAAAGTAGAACATATAAGAAGAAGATAATGTTGTATTTCATTAATTGAAATGAATGGAGGTGAACAAAATATATATCAAGGCAATTCAAATTAGGTTAGGAGGCTATTTGAATTGCTCATGCAATCCTTTGAGACTAGTCAGGATTAACTAGATCCAAAGACCCTTAGTTATCCATGCACACTCACCTAGACTGAGTTTAATTGACCCAAGACTCCCCAGTCACTAGTTATGATTGAGTGATGTACAAGCAATTGACTATATGTGCATGCAAATACCTAAAATCACTCAACTGGGGTGCTTAGGATTTTTTAGGGCTAGTTAGGGTCAGTTAATACCTATATTAGTGGAGTGCATCTAGTCGTCAACCAATTCCAAGATCAATCACTCCCAAAATTAGGGAGCAATTCCTCAAATCAGGGAATGTGCCCCCAAATGTCTTCTAATTGTTGTAATTCATGATAATTTTAAATGTCTTCTATTGTTGTAACAGCTTGTAGCTTTCACCCTCTTTGTTGTTACCACTTTTGGGTTGATGTGGATAAGCGCTTCCTTATTTATGGATTGTTCACATGTATGAGATTGGTTTGTGATAAAGAGACTTTTCACCTCCTTACATCTTGGATATCATTCACTGGCATGGGGACTCTTGTTAGGAGCACATGTGGTTAATTAGGGATGATCTACACACGTTTTGATGATTGTTGGATGTGAACATCATATTCTATTGTCTCCTCACACTTACTAGTATAAATCATCAATGTCATTGAAAACAACAGTGAAGGCACCATTCTAGTATGTGCATACCCTTAATCGAGGGCATAATTCAATGAAGGCCAAACTCTTTCTCCTTTTCTTATTAGATTCAAATCCAACACAGTGGAATCTTTTACCTATCAAACCCTCTCTAAGGATTGTAACCACCAACACTTTCATTCAGTCCTGTATATTCTTATTTTTAGGACGTGTTTTCAACTTTTTGTTGTAACTGGTACAATATGAAGATAAGCATTTCCAGTCACCATATCATCTACATTCGGTCCATAAATTGATTAATGATGCTACTATGGGTATACTCTCTAAAAATGAGCAATGAGTAAAGAACCCACGATAGTCATTATTCAGATTCAAGACACTTGTATGAATTCAGTAGAGCCTTGCTTGGCATCTATTGTGCCTTAAAAAGAGAACATAAATAAAAAGAGTTAATAGCATTATAAAGCACAATTGAAGAATCCTTAGTCTTACTTATGAAAATAAATAAAGTTGGAATCACTTGGTTATAGATTTTTTTTATAGTTGAACGCTTGTAAGGAGGCTTCTAAGGAGCACCAGGTTAAGTGTCCACTTCATCACCTTTTCTTTCCTTGAGTGGACCTAGCTCATATGGTGGAGAGTTGGTTATTGCTTGCAAGGGTTGATAAGCTTATTTGGAAGCAAGGTGAACCATGTTACATACTCCACTTGATTATCATGCGTGGCATTAGGAGATGGGAGTTGAACTTAGATGCCTTGGAGTCTAGCACCCTACCTATGTGGATGTTTAGGGTGATTTGAATACTGGATTAAAAAAAGTTTGAGGTTTTTGAATATTGAATTTATTCTTCTTCTATACCTACAAAATGCCCACCTATAACCTTTTTCCCACATAACAATTTATATTTGAGTAGATAAGAATGTTCGTTGGGACAAAAATATGGCATTCTTCATGCTTAAAATTTATATTGAATACTTTTATACAAAAAAAAATAGTTTTAGTTTTTCACATTTTCCAATGCTTTGTCATTCTTCATGCTTAAAATGTTCTTTTGGACAAAATATTATAGCTTGCATTCTTTACTTGACTATTGAATACTTAATATGACATTCTTCATACTTTTAAATGTTGTATATTTTTTTGCATGATGATTAAACCACATGCAAAGCAATTATATTCAAGCAACATGAAAAGTAAAAGGCCTTCATGTCAACAGAGCTCTCAAAATATGCAATACAATATTTTTGCATCTTTCTATTTTTTCTTAACATAATTGTTTTGTTAATTGTTGTACTTTTAAATGTTGTTCAACAATATTGGTATATAATTTTTTTTGCATGATGAAACCACATGCAAAACAAAATTAAATCTCTACCACTTAAAGGCATTGCAACTGTCAAAATTGATGTTCAACACGAAGCTACGTCGGATGACAATCATAGCAGTAGTGATCATCGAATCACTCCTATGGAATTTGCAATGGAGGCATCACTTGATGCCGTGCGATCATCGCTGGGAAATGAAACGATATTTCAAATGTTAAAATGGTGAGTGTGTTCAATAATTTTATTCCAATCATATGCTAATTAGAATATAGTATCTACTATAAAAAATTTCAAATCTTAATATAATGTGTACTTTATAGTGGTTCCGAACTCGATGTGAGTGCAAAAATATGCTAAATGTCATAATATAATTGTTGTTTTAATAGTGAATATGTCCCAATGTTTTCTCATTCTTAATGGTTCAAATGTTCTTTTGGATAAAAAATTATAGATTGCATTCTTAACTTGACTATTGAATGCTTAATATGGCATTATTTATACCTTTAAATGTTGTATATTTTTTTACATGATGAAACCACATGCAGAGCAATTATATCAAAGCAACACAAAAGTGAAAAGGCCTTGTCAACAAAGCTCTCAAAGCTACACAACATGATGTCATAGTGATCACGATGAACTCGACATGCATGTGCAGGACATTCATAGTTGTGGTGCCGAACTTGAGGTGAGTGCAATAATATGCCAAATATTAGAATATAATTGGTGTTGCAACATTTTTCATATCTCAACATAGTGACTTTATGCTAAATATTAGAATATAATTGTTGTTGTAACAACATTTTTCAAACCTCAATGTTATGCTAAATGTATTGATAAAATCCAAGAAGGCGATAAAGTAAAGGTGTTGGATCCGTATGACAGTGCTACTGTGGGCATTGGGAAAATTCACTCACTATCTATTATACACGGATTCAAATTGAGCAGAACAGGAGATGCAAATGTAAATATAATAAAGGTCACAAGTAACATACACCTTACTTATGAAGACAAAATAGATGGATCTATCTGTCTGAAAGAGACGGTGAAGAGAAAGAAGGAAGCTTCATATGGTGGCCTCTAAAATATTTGCAAAAACTGACATAGTTGTTGTTGATCATGTACTAGTTGTTAGACAGCTTGGCCCACTACTTTACGCAGAAGTTTGAATGTATCTTGTTGAAGGATCTTTTATTATGGTGTATTTGTAGAGTTGGAAACTCTAAGTAACAATATTGTACTACTTTATATGTAGTACAATAAATTGCAGTTAAGCTAAATTGCATTATATGTTTTGATTTGAATTTTTATTTTAATTCCGGATTACTTTATATTTTATCATGATGTCTAATCAACATATTATCTTTTATCATGCTGCAGCTTGTTCGTATATGTGATGTTTTTATTTGATTTTATGTTTTAATTCAAGTTTAATTGTATGTTTATTTATGCATTACACAATTTATGGTATTTAATAAATTATTCATAGCATTTTTTTTCCACGAAAAAATAAAAATAAATAAAATCGTAATTTTATTTCTCCAAGAGTGGAAAATTACATTGAGTATATATATGCCGAGCACATATTCTGAACAAAAAATATTTTGATAGATCAAGAAAAGCTTCCTGTCATAACATAAACAAGATGATTCCATAGATAAATACTGTCCAAGATGTATCATAGTATCAACACAAACATATCTCCAAGATGTATCATGAGCATATATTGGGTGTAGCCATCAAGGAGGAGGAAGAACCTTGTGTTGATTATAATTGTTTTTCCTATGAAGTGTTTATAAAGTTATAAACAACTTACAAGCAAAACAAGAAAAATCCTTTCTCCATCCTATGATAGAAATCCTATATCTCTTCAAGTGACTATTACAAAAACCTTATAAAATATACTTGATTGGAGGGGACATTGATTTCAGTAGCTACGAAAATTATCTTTCATTTCAATTTTTTGTCTTATTACTTAATTAAAAGAAAAATTGATGGTGGAAACTACACCAACCGTATTTAACTTCAACAAACTCCCCAATCACTTAACTAAATAGCACTGTTAGATATCTCAATAACTATATTAGATTTTAGGACAAGATCGCATCATTGTTCATCTAGTTCAAATTGTTCAGTACATAGATCTTCGGGCTCGATTGATCGTCCCATAATGGCAATTATGCTGGAGGGTGGCGGATTTGGTATTTCGCACGCCCTGCATGAGTTGGAACATCGCCCGAGGAAGCACAGGCATAAAGCTCGTCCCTATTTTGCCAACATTCTTCAACTCTCCCGCTCTCTTTGTGGTCTCTTCTGTATCTCAGCCTCATCTTGCATTGATCTTCCATACTAGTTTCTCTGTGCTTTTAAGGAGGCTATGGCTCACATGAAGGTTACCCCTCGCAAGACCACGAATGGGTCGCGACGCACCCACGTGCCGCGAGCTCTGAAAGAATTGGGTAGAGTCCAGGGTTTCTTCGATAATGAAATACTAGATTATGCTCACGCAACGAGTCTGTGCCTAGAAAATCGTTCGAAGGATTGCCCCACTTCCAAAGCACTTTATGCAGGGCTTGTGTACTAGTAAATTCATCCTATGGATAGTTAAACTTACTCGTAGATCAGACAAGATTCAAGCATGCTTAATTTAAGACAACTACGTAACAAGTGGGACCTTAAAATCCTAGATGTAGTTCAATGTATGAAGATCAGAGCATTGAGAGAGAGAGAAGAAGGTATAACTTACTTAAGACCGGTCGGTTGTCCAAGATGTGAACCTGCGTGACGAAGACAAGCACACTATCTCCAAATACCTAACACAAAGATCGAGATCTAACTTCTAATGAAAACATATCATGAATCTAAACTAACAAGAACATCATATGGGATAATAAGCCAAGTTGTATTAAGGTAGATTAAAGAAGAATAATACAATGTTACCCTTGATGACCAAGCAGTAGAGTCTCCTTCCAAGCTGCCTTCCTCCTTGCTATCTTTGCAAAATCTCCAAGACCATAGGTTTGATGCCTCCAATGTTCTCCCCTTAGCTCATGGATGGCCTCCTTCTTATAGGATTTGGGAGGCCAACCACTAAGAGAGGAAGGTGGATCTAGATGAGTGAATGGTGGATCAAGAGCCTGAACCAGGCCAAAGAGGGAGAGTGATTTAGGATCGAAAGGAGCTTCGATCCCAAGAAAATCTCCCGAAGGAAAGATCCACCTTTCAAGCTAAGATATGGTTAAGGCAATTTTCGCGCCCCAGACACTGAGCAAGGCACGAAAATGATGTAATTTTCGCGCCCTTGCAGGAATGCAGAGCATGAAAATGAGGAATTTTTGCGCCTTGCACCACTAGAAGGGTGCGAAAATCTTAGTAAAAGGCGCTCACGGATGTGGCATGTGGACTTCATGAGTTGGCATTCGGCTGAGGTAAGTTGGATTTATATCTAAGGAATCCAAGGAATGCCTAGGAGGGGACCAACTAGGTAGGAGCAAGGTCCAACACTCATTAGGAGGTAGCGCCATTAGGTTTTGCGTGGTGTTATGACATGAAGATGTGAAATGGCACTCAAAGTGGGAATTTGAGGTATAACAGCTTGGAGGGATGGTGGACAACTCTTGCTCGACAAGCACTCGGGAGACCAGACATACAAAGACGCTCAACGTTCTTTGGACCACCAAGGCTCTGCTCTCATTGGCCATGGAGGACTATGTTAAAGGGTTACTAAGCTCTGAACATGGAGCCTTGCCGCTGACAGACCGGGTCTCGAACTTGAACGCCGCTCTCTGCACTCTGTTCCAGTTTTAGAGGGAGGAAATGGGTTTCCTCAATGTGAAATTGATGTTATCGCCCGCGCCATCACTGAAAAAACCTTCACCCAGTCACCACCTTCACACGTCAGGGACACTTAGCTGGTTTACAGGCGTTGCCTCGACACCGATGGCAACAAGGAATCTAGTGTTATGGCAGGTGTCATCCCTTCCTTTTCTCTTCAATCTAATGATGAACATCCCATGGGTTGATTTTCACAATTTTTAGTATGCTTGCTTTTTTGAGTATTTCTGGTCATAACCTCGGCCTGTGGGGGAACCTTTTAACTCTCAGAATGTTCAGAATCTTCCTTTCTAGGCTAGCACAATGGTCTCCTCTTCTAGTTCTTGGTTCCACTTGTCAGACATGATGCTTTGGACTTCTGATTTTTGGACAACATGGTTCTGTACAACCTTTCTTTTTTTATTTAATAGGATTCAAATCTTACAAAAAAATAAAATAACTATATTATATTTTATCCAACTAGACCGTCACATCCTATCATGTGTTCATTTGACATAATAGAGCTTCTTCTTTGCTTGGAGACTACACCAATTGTCCTTAACATCAACAAAATCTCTAATCGCTCAACTAAATAATACTACTAGATATTTCAACAACTATATTATATTTTAATCAACTGGATTATTGCACCGAGAGGAGCGACGTGATCTACAACCCAGTATGGGGAGATGTTTTCACGTAATGTAGCATTATGTCAAAAGTAAAAAGTAAATAAAAAATTATGTTGGCTCATAAAATAAAAAAAACAAAACCAAATGAAAATTAATTAAAAAATCCATGTGGGCTCATAAAACAAAAAAATAAAACCAACATAGATCCATCTTAAATCTGGATCTATCAAGCACCAAGAGGGATCAAATTTCTAGAAGTGTAATTTTTTTGGATGTGTAAAAAATTTAAGATAAAAAAAAATTACACCACAAAAAGTTGGATCCCTCTCGATGCTTGATAGATCTAGGTTTAAAAATGGATCTATGATGGTCACAGCTAATTATGCATTCACTTGAGAGAATAAAGCTTACGATGTGCTTGGAAAATTTTAGCCACTTACTAGTTAGTATAGTTGTAGAGGGCATCTTATCTAATTATACAACATCTTTGGGACAACCCTTTTTAGTTCAAGGATTCCTAATAATCTGAGACTCATGATGTAAAACATATTTATGGGTGTTTAACCCTAGCTTGAATGTTGTGTAGTCTAAATTTTTTTCTCTAGGTGCATATAACTAAAGTATTGGATTGTTAGAATTGGAGTAAGAGATTGTTGTATCCACTTAAGGAAAACATTATCAAACTTGTTTATAGTCATTTTTTCTTTGATAGTTAAAAAAATGTACATAAATGTCTTGTTCAAATATCTCTAAAGGCTTACAATTTCTTACTCTTTTGCTTAGATGATTGGGAATTCCAAGTCAACAATGTTTTGCTTGATTCTTCTTATGTACTTGCTTGTTATAATTTTATAGTTAAAGATTGACTTTGACTATTGATTTCCATTTGTAAATATTAATATTGGATTTATTGCGGAGGTTGTGATACAAAATATCATAATTGTTTAAATGTTTGTCAACAGTCTTGACAAACATATCAATAGAAATGGGTAGAGAAGCGGTGTATAAATCAATGGTTACATCTAATGTTGGCTTAGAGGTGTCTGGAATCTTATTTAGCAAGGACAAGAATATTTGATTGAAATCTTTAATATTTTATTTCGGTTCCATTTTGATCCTAGACAATTCTAGGACTACCAAAGGAGGGCTCTTATATTCACTGAATTTATGTAGGAACGCCTTTTCAAAATCACCCTAATTGGTAATGGACTATTCAGAGGACTAGATTATATTGATTAGAATAGTTATCTTGTTCTACACAACTATTTGCATTTTCCTACATATCTCCTCAAGGATGATCTTTGTTGCCCCATTCTCCCATAGAGGGGTAGATGTAGAATGTCGTACAAAAGTTTCTCTCACCTCTTGCGATAAGTACCCAAGGTATGAAGAGAGTTTCTGGTTTGCAAACCCTAGCTAGGGTTTGAATCTCTGCAGACCACTTGGAGTTAAGCCTGTCATCTCTGATGGGCCTAGTACTAACCAAGTGAAAAAGTGGGAATTTCTATATTTTTTTCGATTTGTTCTTGTATTTTCTAAAAATATGGGTTGGTGAGTACACGCCATATGGATATTAGGATGGATCGGCATGGGCCTACTAGGCCTAAAAGCTGTCCACCTGGGCATCATTTAGCAAAGTACAATCTGAATGATGTGGTGTCAGAATCACTCATAAACTAGTTTAATGTTGAAAAGACGTGCTTTCCATCCAACATTTGTCAACTGAAAGGATTGGAGGATGAAGTTATTACACCCTCGGGGGAAGGACTTGGCAGCACGGTATCTATGCATGGAGGTAAATTTAGACTAACCACAAATTCTATTGTTAACCTCTCCTCTTTGGTATCTCGCAAAAATTCTTTGGGGCAACATTTTCCCTCGATTGATTTAGGGTTTAGGCAAAGGGATTGTGGACCGCTTGATAATGGGGCTCGTTCAAATTACGATGAGAAGGTTCCTCTTGTGAAAATGAAGGATTCTCTTAACCCATAGTGGTGACATTCAGGTTTATCTTTGAAAAACCATAGAGTAGTTTCTAGTGATCCTCCGAAGTTGGGTTCTGCTGATGAGGGTGTACATTTGCGCAGGAGAAGAAAGTTGTCGTTTCTAGTGGTGGTTCTAGACTGTGCCGTGGTGTGACAATGTTTTCTACTAAATCTTGTTGACAACTTAAAGCACATAAAGTTTGTAACAAGCCTATGTGTGTTTTAGGGAAATACGTAACTATGGACAAGGTAATGGGTTTGTCAGCAAGGGTCCTTCTGGGAAGAATGGAATTATTGAGAAAAATACACTACAGAAAATAAACAGACAGACAAATAACACAAGCTAACACAAACTGAAGCTGAAGGCCTTGCTCCATTACTCTGCATTCAACTCAATTTATAGAATTACATTTCATATCTAGAAGGATCTCTCCAGACTCTTCTACACCGATATCGCCTTTCTCCACCGACCTTGCCGTCTTCACTGTTTCAGCTATCTCATTTATTGTTGTCTTTGGAAGTCTCTGTTGACATTATCTAGAAGTCTCTACGGACATTATCTAATAAAAATTATAGATTTAATTATCGTTTTAACACTCCCCCTTAATGTTTATTAGATATAACAATAGTGTTGCTTTGTCATTGCTATGGTTCGCCTTTATCTTGGTCTTCCTTTGGGTCATATTCTCCACCTTTGTCTCCATCTTGGTCATGTCTTCATCTTGAGTCATCAACTGGGTCTTTATCTTTACTCATCAATCAATCATGTCCTCAACTTGGTCTTTAATCTTCATGGGCTTTCTTCATTATCATGATTTATCCACGAGCTTTCTGCTCCATCTTTTTGTATGGGCTTCACTCGAACTTTCTGCTTCATTTTCTTCTTTTGTACCTGCATAAAAACATTGTCGATGTCCATATAAAAAGAAATCCATCTACCGGAATACATGGGTTTCCAGCCGTTGTATTCGCCTGTTCTCTAGGAAACCTTTTCACTTATGTGGTTCATCAGCATGCTAAACTTACCCTTAATCATAACTTGGTCCAAACATCTGAACAATATGAGATTAACTCACACTTCCCCCCTTCAATAGAAGATTCATCTTCTTCAATCTAGCATCAAGCTAGCATACGGGTACACCTGTCACCCCTGTACCTCTCACAGTGGTTAATTCCACAACTTGATACTACAACCTCTCTACCTTTGAGAGAACATCACAACTTGTGATCACATGCACTTTCGCGCTACAACACGTTTGCCTGCTTTAACAGGGCTTACAACAACCCGGGGAATATTGCTTGCTTTATAACAAGGCACTACAACTTGGACCAACAACTTTGGGGTGTCGGGTACAACCGATCATGCACCCCTTACATTACATATGCTTCATTTTATCAGGTACAACAAGCATTTAAAATGCTTTACTGAATGCACAACAAATTATCCCATCTCACTACCATGCATATCTTGTGCTTTGCTTCTTCGTTTGGAGTTTGCCTTCTTTGTCTTATACATCACTTTTGGCATACCGATGTTTCTTGTTGGAGTTGATCAAGTTCCAACAAGAGACCTATGACATTGGTTTGGCAAAATTAATTGACACCCCAATATCACGCTTGACCCTTTAAGCGGACATGCTCCTTTTCATTTACAAATGCAAACTCTTAGACATGAAGTGTTGGATACCACCAAACATGCACTCCATATATCTTCCTTTTACAATGGCCCATTTTAAACCAATCTCACTTTCATCATATACCAAGACATTACTTTAATTTTGCACCAAAAAATATTTTTGCTCTTACATGGAGGACCCAACAATTAATAAAACCACCATCTTTTCAAAGACCCAACTAAACCATATAATAACTCACTTAACCACGAATTTCGACTATAATCATGAATGTAGACCCGTATTAGTGTAAAACAAGACAACAATTTGTTAAATATGACATCCATCGACCATAACTCACATAATAGACAAGACATCCTTCACCAAGACTTTATTTATGTACTTGTCCTTCACGTGCCTCTCCTTTGACTTTAATTGCAGCCATCCTTATCCTTGACTGGAACTCAAGAATGCATTTCATAGGTTTCTGCATGACTTCAAAGCCTGCCCCATCTTCACAGTTTTAAAAACTCTTTTTGCAGTGAGCGACCTTACTATGTCAGCGATTTCTTCCACGTTGGCTAAGCAACAAAGCTTCATAGCCAATGTGATTGTAGCTCCTGGCTTCTGCACTTTCTTCAGAACAACTAACTCGATCTTTGGCTTCGACCCACAAATGAGGTAGTCTTCACGTAGCTTGATTCTTAGAGACACAAATAATATCTTCAGATCGATTTTTTTTTTCAATACACAGGCAGTGACTTTATGATGACTCCCTTTCTTGCAGCAAACTTCCACAACTGGCGGCCTCCTCCTTCACGGGATCAGTTGTTCTTCTTCTCAGTGGATGGCTCTCTGATTTCTCTCTGCTCTTCAGGATGACTAGGCAGAGGCACAAGACCTCGACGACTCTTCACTAGAACACGGTGACAGCTCTCTTGAAATGGCTGGCGGTAATGCCGGCAATGACAACAGACGACAGGAAAATAGATATTGATAACTCGGAACAATGCAATAAATCCTTCTATGACAGGTCTAGAATTAGTACAAGAAACAGAAAAGAAACATGACAACAAAGAGAACAAACAGAGCAGAGTAAAACGCATTACTCTATCTGATACAGCACAGAGATAATGTTTTAACAGAATTTGCATTACCCTGGGCCTCCCACGAGGGAGTTATGCCCAGCCCTGCATCTCTGATACTATATTGAGAAAAATACACTACAGAAAATAAACAGACAGACAAATAACACAAGCTAACACAAACTGAAGCTGAAGGCCTTGCTCCATTGCTTTGCATTTAACTCAATTTATAGAATTACATTTCATATCTAGAAGGATCTCTCGAGACTCTTCTACACCGATATCGCCTTTCTCCATCGACCTTGCCGTCTTTACTGTTTCTGCTGTCTCATTTATTGTTGTCTTTGGAAGTCTCTGCTGACATTATCTAGAAGTCCCTACGGACATTATCTAATAAACATTATAGATTTAATTATCGTTTTAACAGGAATACATTAGGATGTCGAGGGCGGAGATTATTGAATGGATGAAGTAGAACTGGAAGCCTTTGATAAATTATACTCCGAAGGTTATTATGCTTATGAACGGATAGATACGCTTATAAAACATGGCTCATTGGTAAATAGTCCACAGTGTTCAATAGATGGCATTCAAGTTTTGATCCATGGGTGACATCTCTAGGTCCTTCTTCCTAGTTTCCCAACTCATCTTTATACTATGCATGCCTTTGTTGCGATAGCAAACTCAATTGGACGTTTTATTTTGGATGAGGAGGAGACCATGTTGGACACTCATGAAAGACATTTTGAAAAATAAAAAACCACTATTTCAACAAACAAAAAAATTGTCACCATTCGAAAAATATAACCGACTCCCATGATTAATGGTTACCACAACCACTCTACTCACAAAACTTAGGTCGGTTGTAGTTGGTTAATGGTCACAAACACAAACACTCTCCTCGCAAAAGTGTATATATATATATATATATATATAGTCATGTAAACTTTAGTAGCTGGTAGCTAGCGTGGTTTTGGGGGAAAAATTAAAAGAACGAAACAGAATACAAGCACCTGAAAGAGATTCTCGAAGAAGAATACAGGTTCCTGTTGTTGCTGCAAATACAAGTATGAAGGGAGAGAAGATGAGTATGTGGAACTACGTTGTAACCGTTCAGAAGCCCACCAGTGTGACTCATTCTTGCGTGGGCAACTTTACTGGTCCTGACCAGATTAATCTCATCATTGCGAAAAGTACCAGGATTGAGATCCATTCTCTGTCCTCGCAGGGTTTAGAGCAAATTCTAGATGTACCAATCTACGGCCGAATAGCAACGCTTGAAATCTTCCGACCTCATGGGGAGCAGCAAGATTCTCTTTTTATTTCCACAAAAAAATACCAGGCCTGTGTTCTTCACTGGGATAAAGATGCCCGTGAGCTTATTACCAGGGCAATGGTAGATGTCTCAGATCATGTTGGGAAACCTACAGAGAATGGGCCGATTGGTATCGTTGATCCGGATGGAAGAGTCATAGGACTCCACCTCTATGATGGTGTAGTCAAAATCATAACCTTCAATTATATTGCAGGAGTTACACACGCTTTCAATACCATGCTCGATCGATTTGTTGAAGTTTTGGATATCAAGTTCTTGTATGGTTTTTCAATGCCAACAATTGCTGTGCTATACGAACACAAGCTTGATTGTAGTTATAAAGATGCACGGCGTGTGATAATATACGAGGTTGATGTAAACGGCAGGGATTTGAATGCGGTGCCTTGGTCGCCGCCCAATTTACACAATGATGCCTGCATGTTAATACCAATTCCCATGCCTTGTGGAGGCATTATTATTATTGGTAAGCATAGCATTGTTTATTTCAGCCCCTCTGTATCCAAAGCGATTCAGAAACCCAACTCTATGACTATCACTCAGGTTTATGGCAAAGTCGATGCTTCTAGGTATCTGCTCGGCGATCACACAGGTCGCCTTCATTTGCTTGCTATTGCTCATGAAAAAGGAAGGGTTACTGGTCTCAACGTTGATTTTATGGGTGAAACATCTGTTGCTTCAACAATCTCTTATCTAGATAATGGATTTGTGTACGTTGGGTCTAGCGAAGCAGATTCACAGCTTGTCAAACTGCATCTTCAGCCTGATACTGGAGTTTTATCCATGGAAGTTGTCCAAACATTTGTTAATCTTGGTCCAATCACGGACTTTTGTCTTCTTGATCATCAGGAAAGGGTTGTGACTTGTTCTGGAGGACTCAAGGATGGTTCCCTTCGCATACTTAGAAATGGCATACGAATCAACGAGCATGCAGCATCTGCAGAATTTCCAGGCATAAAGGGAATATGGTCATTGAGATCTTCAACTCTTGACAATTTTGACACTTTTTTGGTGATGAGCTTCCTTTGTGAGACTCAAACGATGACCTAGAAGAAACAGAAATACTAGGGTTTGTCTCTCATGCTCCTTCCTTATTTTGTCAAGATGCTATTCATGACCAGCTTGTTCAGGTAACAGCGGATTCTGTGAGATTAGTAAGTGCATCTTCTGGAGAGCTATTGTTTGAATGGAGAGCCCCCACCGGATTATCTATAACAGTAGCCACAGGTAATGCTAGTCAGGTTTTATTGGCCACTCGGAGGAGTAATCTTGTCTACTTAGAAATTGGAGAGGGTTTCCTAACAGAGGTGAGACATGTGACCGTTGAGTTTGATGTATCTTGCATGGATGTAAATCCTATTGGTGAAAATCCCATCCGGAGTGAATTGGCAGCTGTTGGACTGTGGAAAAACTATAGTATTATTCTTTACTCTCTTCCTGATCTGCATGTCATTAGAAGGTTCTATTTTGCAGAGAACGTTGTACCCCGGTCTGTGCTTCTGTGTAGATTTGAAGGGATTTCATACTTGCTTTGTGGTCTTGGGGATGGGCATTTATATAACTTTAAGCTGAATATGAGCAGTGGAGAGTTTTCTGATGGGAAAAAGATTTCATTGTGTACAGAAGCTATTACTCTCACGCCCTTTCGCTATAAAAATACAACGCTTGTTTTCGCATCATCGAACAGGCCCACAGTTATTTACAGTAGCAATCTGAGAGTGACATATAGCAATGTAAATCTGGAAAAAGTTCTTCACATGTGTTCTTTTCATTCAAAGTCTTTCCCTGACAGCGTTGCCGTTATAAAGGAAGACATGCTTGTTATTGGGTCATTCGATGATCTTCATAAACTTTACATATCCTCAGTGAATCTTGGGGAACATCCTTATTGTATTTGCCATCAAAACGACTCTCGAACATTTGCCATTTGCAGTATGAAGTGTTTTTATGATCGGAGAAATAATATGATCCAAGAAACAGTGAACTACTTTGTGCGTCTCTTAGATGAAGAAACATTTGAGAATATTTCATCGTATCAACTGGATGACAATGAAGAAGGATGTTCCATCCTGAGTTGTTCATTTACAGATGAAAACAATGTTTATTTTTGTGTTGGGACAGCTTATCGGGATCCTGAACATCTAAATCGGGATGAATTATGTAAGAAGGGCATAATTTTGGTATTTTCGGTTGAAGACAGGCAACTGCATCTGGTTAGTGAGAAGGAGACAACGGGCGCTGTATACAATCTCAATCCATTTCATGGAAAATTACTTGCAGGAATCAACCAAAAGCTTGAGTTGTACAAATGGGTGATCCGGAATAATGGTTCCACAGAGCTGGAGTTTGAATGTGGACACCGTGGTCGTACACTTGCTAGCTGTGTTAAAACTAGTGGAGATTTTATCTTGGTTGGTGATTATCTGAAATCTATATATCTGTTGGTATACAAGCTGCATGAGCAGGGAGGTATGTTGGAAGAGACGGCTCGTGATTATAGCTTAAACAGCATGACCGCCATTGAATTTCTGGATGATGATACATACCTGGGTGCAGAGAGCGATTTCAACATTTTTACTGTGATGAAAAATAACGATGCTGCAATTTGTCAAGCAGACGGTGGAAAATTGGAAGTCGAAAGTGAATACCATCTTGGAGAGTTTGTAAACCAGTTCAGGCATGGATCTCTTGCTCTGCCTTCACAGGGCAATAACATTCCTTCAGTCATCTTTGGGACAGCGAACGGTATGATTGGTATTGTCGCATCCCTTCCCCAGGAGCAATATCAAATTCTTGAAAAGTTGCAAATGAATATTCTCAAGGTAATCAAAGGAGTAGGGGGGTTAAGCCATCAGCAGTGGCGGTCATTCAGCAATGAAATGACCACAGGAACTGCAAAAAAGTTCCTGGACGGCGATTTGATAGAGTCGTTTCTGGAACTCAGCAGGAATAAGATGGACCAAATTGCGACTGCAATGGCCATTCCAGTTGATGAGGTACGCCAAATGGTGGAACACCTTATTCAGCTATTACATTGAGGGCCATATTAAAGTTTTAGTCTTGTATGAGGGCCATATTATTTTTATCAGACTTTTATGCACAAGATGGCCTTGTGATTTAAAGTCTTTATCAAGTACTTTGAAGGGAGATGACAATTTCAAGTTTTTCAACGACTACTTACTTCGTCCATGTTTTTCAATAATTAATCAAGAAGCCAAGTAGATGATTGTATTTTAATGATTAATCGAGCAGCCAAGTAGATGATTGTATTTTAATGATTAATCGAGCAGCCAAGTAGATGATTGTAGCTAGTTGGATAAAGATAAAGTTTCCATGGTAGATATTATCTCAATTGTATCCAGGGATGAGAGCTTATATTATCTAAATTGTATCAAGGGATGAGATCTTTTATTATCAAGGGATGAGAATCAAGGGTGGGTAGATATTATCTAAATTATATTAAGGGATGGTAGATAAAGTTTCCATGGGGGACTATTTTTATTGTATTTGTTTCACTTTTTTTTATGGATGTGATTTCAAGTAGAGTTTGTGTTTGTTTCAATCTTCTTTATGGTTGTGATTATAAGTAGAGTTTGGTATGAAGATTATGTTTAATGTTGGTTTCAAATTTTTTTATGATTGTGATTCTAAGTAAAGTTTGGTATGCAGATTTATGTTTAAAGTTAGTTCAAATTCTTCCATATTTATATATATAAATAGATTTTTACATTTATTAATCATGGATTTTTATGAATGACTGAATGAATTATCTTTGAAATTGGCTTTATTGTCTAGCTATAATAAATTGGATTATGAGATATCCAAGAAAAAGGAATAATCTTCAACAAGTATGTTTTTGTGTGTAGAATCATATTTTTAGGTGCATGTCAAAGGTGAATGTTGATTTGCTTTTAATAATATTTCATAAATTAAGTTATTAAGAAAGTTGATAGAAGGATTTTGACACTAAGTTTGTAGGTTTTGTGTATCTCTCGTCTTTTCTTCTTTTTTACATTTTGTTGCAATATTTGGATCTTATGAATTTGATTGAACTCCTGGATAACAACAAAATACCAAACTTCAAAAACGAAAACAATTAGAAACTTACCTCCACAACAAAGGAGGAAGAAATTATTACATAACTCAAGAGGATGTTATGAGGTTCACATTGGGTTTTATAGCATTGTTTCCCTTTCCAATTGTGACAACTAGATCTCTTGGGTTGGTAAATAGACAATAGATGTATTATAACCCATTCACTTCACCAACATAGATACCTATGCAAAATTTATATCTAGTCTTTATTCCCACTCTTGTATAGACATCTCTGTCCTCTTGATGGTTGCTAGGAATGTTCTAACACTGCAATGTCTAGTGTAAACTTTTATTTTTCTATGTTCTCCAACATGAATGTAAGGTTGTCAATATGACAATCCACTACCTATTGTTGTTGATACAAAGAGAAGTTATTGCATATGGTCCTTGAACCCAATACCAATCTTCTCATAAATCCATTGAAGCAACAATTGTGTCAATTGTTCAATTATGTGATTAGATGGAAATGTGCATTCGCTTCCAGAAAAATGCATGTGTCCATGGTTTCTTTGATGGACTAACAAGATAGTTTCTTGATTCCAAGGCTCTCATAATTAGTGAATTGATGGATATCATGCACTATGGATACGGATGGATACAAGACTATCCACTCAGTCTATACATGAGTCTTGACACTACCACACCACCCAACACTTGAACACCGTTCAATAGACAATTGTGCAATAGAAATTATGTAATAAACATAAAAAAAATAGGATGTCCATTACTCAAAACCCATGAGAAGAGTCTCCATGGCAATGAGGCACTAAATCGATCGACTAGATGCCAAATATAATGCAGGTACCCAACATCTAATAATCCCATCTCTTCAACTCAAATGAAATCGCATTGGCATTCACGGTGGAAAACACCACTATCCAATGGCAGT
This sequence comes from Larix kaempferi, assembly GCA_027924585.1. NCBI lineage: Eukaryota > Viridiplantae > Streptophyta > Pinopsida > Pinales > Pinaceae > Larix > Larix kaempferi. The sequence continues at coordinate 3,134,021 of BSBM01000368.1, forward strand.
ATTCTCCTCATCAGTAGCCATGGATGTGTGTATCACTCTATCATGCAATACACATAACATTGGAAAAATTACACCAAGTAAGCAAGTAGATTCAACCAACAAGATGATGCATTATGACAAAAGGGACAAAATACCCAACAAATAGAGTAATTTTCCTAGCAAACAAAGGAATCCACCCAGATAGTGAGGAAAGCACCCAACAATGAGGGAAAATGCCCTAGGCAACAAGGAGCTTATATAACATTGAGGAAAAACGCCCCAAGCAACAAGGAATTAATCCAACACTAAGGAAAACATTCGAAGCAACAACGAATTTGTCCATCATTGAAGAAAAATAACCAAACAATGAGGAATTCATCCTAAAAAAAAAACTTGTGAGGAGAGAAGAAAAATGCCTAGGTAAGTATAACATGTCCAACAATCCAAGAGAATAATCAATAACCAATTTAGCAACTTCCTAGATTAATGAAACAACTTCAGAAGGGAGGCCATTGATTGAATCAAGACCTCTATTACACACCCTCCACATCGTTGGTTCAAGGTTTCATGGCTATGGCCGTGCCCACTTCACGAGCGATCAATTTCATATTAGGGCTAACCCCCTCAATCTCGTTAGAATATAGAGAACCCATACCTGTATTATAAACCTACCGCACCATTGGTTCATGGTTTCATGGCCATGGCCATGCCCACCTCACAAGCAACCAATTGTCCCTTCCCACCAAAAACCTATCAATTTCACTAGAAGATTGAACCAATACCTTTGTTACACACCCACAATTCAAGGTTTCATGGCCATGGCCATGACCACTTCAAAACCGATCAATTGCCTCTTAGGCAGACTCCTTCCCACCAAAACCTCGTAGTTTCATTAGAAGATTGAGAACTAACACCTTTGTAATTGTTGTTAGGGAATCTATCCACATGACTAGGGTTGACATCACCAACGTACTAGGGATTGAAATAGACTATATTCTTAGGGTTAACATGCAAATAACTGACTCTATAATAATTAGGGAAAAAGAGGAGCATACCTTATTTATGAAGGTTGATCCTAGCTTTCGTTTCTCCTGCTAGAGTAGCTCCAAGCTTTTAACCTGCTAATCACCACAAGATACCTTCCTCAACAAATAGGCTACAATCTTGAAATTCACAAATAGCCTAATGAAATACATTGAAATAATATGAATTCCAAATGTTTAACCTAGTTCATGAACAATAACAAAGGTTAATATCAGGGAAGGGAAATATTTTCAATCTATATTCATAATAACAACAAGTACAATTATACCTTTAAACTTCTTTGGCACTTAATGAAATGAAGATTCTAGGCCTCTTACTTGTCTTCTCCATGAATCCCAACCACAACTCCAATGTATAAAGGTTAGGAAATAACTAGGGTAGTAGTCCCAAGATAGAGGGTATGGACAACAAAGGGAAAGAGAACAAGGATTCCTCCAGCATAACAATACTTAGGCATTCGCACCCCTCAATGGCTTATCTCCCTTGGTTTTATAGTTAATGGTGACAATTTCCATCGGGTAGAAAGCAGTTGTAACCAAGAGACTAGTTACCTAAACCACCCAAACTGCCCTGATTTCAAAATGTTATATATATATTTTTTATCATTTTGGGGGGAAAGCACTTGCAATGTAAGGTTAACAAGCGTTGCACACCCCTACAATCCAAAGGAAAAGGAGCGTTTTTAGGGTTTTAGGGCAAAACGTTGACAAATTGGAGGCAACAAGTTTTGGAAAGGCTGGTTGACAGAGCATTAGGAGCGTTTTCTTCTCAACTTCAGTTACAAAGATTCACAAGTGCTGGGGAATCAGTGAATGATCAAGGACATGGATTCAAATACCAAATCAAAGCTCTTTCATCCAAAATGTCCTTTTGTGTGAATAACAATTTTTGTTTAAAGTGCCGTCCTGCAACTGTCGTCACAGACGAAGAAGTGCCAATCTGGAGTATAACATAGATCCAAGGCCCAAAATAAGATCTTTAATAGATCAAATGAGTTCCTTAATGGATTCAAATGATCTTGGCTTCAAAATCCCTTCTTTAAGCTGCAAAAGCTAGATCCCTGACAAAAAATCACTAGAACACCGACTAGTTTAGTACCCCTACAGCTCTAATACCATGTAAAATTTGAGCATATAGATCTAGGCACATAAACAAGAGAGATATACTATGAAAATTAAATCAACAATCAACTAACCATGTAAAAATGAGATATCATAGATCATTACACAAAAAGTAGAACATATAAGAAGAAGATAATGTTGTATTTCATTAATTGAAATGAATGGAGGTGAACAAAATATATATCAAGGCAATTCAAATTAGGTTAGGAGGCTATTTGAATTGCTCATGCAATCCTTTGAGACTAGTCAGGATTAACTAGATCCAAAGACCCTTAGTTATCCATGCACACTCACCTAGACTGAGTTTAATTGACCCAAGACTCCCCAGTCACTAGTTATGATTGAGTGATGTACAAGCAATTGACTATATGTGCATGCAAATACCTAAAATCACTCAACTGGGGTGCTTAGGATTTTTTAGGGCTAGTTAGGGTCAGTTAATACCTATATTAGTGGAGTGCATCTAGTCGTCAACCAATTCCAAGATCAATCACTCCCAAAATTAGGGAGCAATTCCTCAAATCAGGGAATGTGCCCCCAAATGTCTTCTAATTGTTGTAATTCATGATAATTTTAAATGTCTTCTATTGTTGTAACAGCTTGTAGCTTTCACCCTCTTTGTTGTTACCACTTTTGGGTTGATGTGGATAAGCGCTTCCTTATTTATGGATTGTTCACATGTATGAGATTGGTTTGTGATAAAGAGACTTTTCACCTCCTTACATCTTGGATATCATTCACTGGCATGGGGACTCTTGTTAGGAGCACATGTGGTTAATCAGGGATGATCTACACACGTTTTGATGATTGTTGGATGTGAACATCATATTCTATTGTCTCCTCACACTTACTAGTATAAATCATCAATGTCATTGAAAACAACAGTGAAGGCACCATTCTAGTATGTGCATACCCTTAATCGAGGGCATAATTCAATGAAGGCCAAACTCTTTCTCCTTTTCTTATTAGATTCAAATCCAACACAGTGGAATCTTTTACCTATCAAACCCTCTCTAAGGATTGTAACCACCAACACTTTCATTCAGTCCTGTATATTCTTATTTTTAGGACGTGTTTTCAACTTTTTGTTGTAACTGGTACAATATGAAGATAAGCATTTCCAGTCACCATATCATCTACATTCGGTCCATAAATTGATTAATGATGCTACTATGGGTATACTCTCTAAAAATGAGCAATGAGTAAAGAACCCACGATAGTCATTATTCAGATTCAAGACACTTGTATGAATTCAGTAGAGCCTTGCTTGGCATCTATTGTGCCTTAAAAAGAGAACATAAATAAAAAGAGTTAATAGCATTATAAAGCACAATTGAAGAATCCTTAGTCTTACTTATGAAAATAAATAAAGTTGGAATCACTTGGTTATAGATTTTTTTTATAGTTGAACGCTTGTAAGGAGGCTTCTAAGGAGCACCAGGTTAAGTGTCCACTTCATCACCTTTTCTTTCCTTGAGTGGACCTAGCTCATATGGTGGAGAGTTGGTTATTGCTTGCAAGGGTTGATAAGCTTATTTGGAAGCAAGGTGAACCATGTTACATACTCCACTTGATTATCATGCGTGGCATTAGGAGATGGGAGTTGAACTTAGATGCCTTGGAGTCTAGCACCCTACCTATGTGGATGTTTAGGGTGATTTGAATACTGGATTAAAAAAAGTTTGAGGTTTTTGAATATTGAATTTATTCTTCTTCTATACCTACAAAATGCCCACCTATAACCTTTTTCCCACATAACAATTTATATTTGAGTAGATAAGAATGTTCGTTGGGACAAAAATATGGCATTCTTCATGCTTAAAATTTATATTGAATACTTTTATACAAAAAAAAATAGTTTTAGTTTTTCACATTTTCCAATGCTTTGTCATTCTTCATGCTTAAAATGTTCTTTTGGACAAAATATTATAGCTTGCATTCTTTACTTGACTATTGAATACTTAATATGACATTCTTCATACTTTTAAATGTTGTATATTTTTTTGCATGATGATTAAACCACATGCAAAGCAATTATATTCAAGCAACATGAAAAGTAAAAGGCCTTCATGTCAACAGAGCTCTCAAAATATGCAATACAATATTTTTGCATCTTTCTATTTTTTCTTAACATAATTGTTTTGTTAATTGTTGTACTTTTAAATGTTGTTCAACAATATTGGTATATAATTTTTTTTGCATGATGAAACCACATGCAAAACAAAATTAAATCTCTACCACTTAAAGGCATTGCAACTGTCAAAATTGATGTTCAACACGAAGCTACGTCGGATGACAATCATAGCAGTAGTGATCATCGAATCACTCCTATGGAATTTGCAATGGAGGCATCACTTGATGCCGTGCGATCATCGCTGGGAAATGAAACGATATTTCAAATGTTAAAATGGTGAGTGTGTTCAATAATTTTATTCCAATCATATGCTAATTAGAATATAGTATCTACTATAAAAAATTTCAAATCTTAATATAATGTGTACTTTATAGTGGTTCCGAACTCGATGTGAGTGCAAAAATATGCTAAATGTCATAATATAATTGTTGTTTTAATAGTGAATATGTCCCAATGTTTTCTCATTCTTAATGGTTCAAATGTTCTTTTGGATAAAAAATTATAGATTGCATTCTTAACTTGACTATTGAATGCTTAATATGGCATTATTTATACCTTTAAATGTTGTATATTTTTTTACATGATGAAACCACATGCAGAGCAATTATATCAAAGCAACACAAAAGTGAAAAGGCCTTGTCAACAAAGCTCTCAAAGCTACACAACATGATGTCATAGTGATCACGATGAACTCGACATGCATGTGCAGGACATTCATAGTTGTGGTGCCGAACTTGAGGTGAGTGCAATAATATGCCAAATATTAGAATATAATTGGTGTTGCAACATTTTTCATATCTCAACATAGTGACTTTATGCTAAATATTAGAATATAATTGTTGTTGTAACAACATTTTTCAAACCTCAATGTTATGCTAAATGTATTGATAAAATCCAAGAAGGCGATAAAGTAAAGGTGTTGGATCCGTATGACAGTGCTACTGTGGGCATTGGGAAAATTCACTCACTATCTATTATACACGGATTCAAATTGAGCAGAACAGGAGATGCAAATGTAAATATAATAAAGGTCACAAGTAACATACACCTTACTTATGAAGACAAAATAGATGGATCTATCTGTCTGAAAGAGACGGTGAAGAGAAAGAAGGAAGCTTCATATGGTGGCCTCTAAAATATTTGCAAAAACTGACATAGTTGTTGTTGATCATGTACTAGTTGTTAGACAGCTTGGCCCACTACTTTACGCAGAAGTTTGAATGTATCTTGTTGAAGGATCTTTTATTATGGTGTATTTGTAGAGTTGGAAACTCTAAGTAACAATATTGTACTACTTTATATGTAGTACAATAAATTGCAGTTAAGCTAAATTGCATTATATGTTTTGATTTGAATTTTTATTTTAATTCCGGATTACTTTATATTTTATCATGATGTCTAATCAACATATTATCTTTTATCATGCTGCAGCTTGTTCGTATATGTGATGTTTTTATTTGATTTTATGTTTTAATTCAAGTTTAATTGTATGTTTATTTATGCATTACACAATTTATGGTATTTAATAAATTATTCATAGCATTTTTTTTCCACGAAAAAATAAAAATAAATAAAATCGTAATTTTATTTCTCCAAGAGTGGAAAATTACATTGAGTATATATATGCCGAGCACATATTCTGAACAAAAAATATTTTGATAGATCAAGAAAAGCTTCCTGTCATAACATAAACAAGATGATTCCATAGATAAATACTGTCCAAGATGTATCATAGTATCAACACAAACATATCTCCAAGATGTATCATGAGCATATATTGGGTGTAGCCATCAAGGAGGAGGAAGAACCTTGTGTTGATTATAATTGTTTTTCCTATGAAGTGTTTATAAAGTTATAAACAACTTACAAGCAAAACAAGAAAAATCCTTTCTCCATCCTATGATAGAAATCCTATATCTCTTCAAGTGACTATTACAAAAACCTTATAAAATATACTTGATTGGAGGGGACATTGATTTCAGTAGCTACGAAAATTATCTTTCATTTCAATTTTTTGTCTTATTACTTAATTAAAAGAAAAATTGATGGTGGAAACTACACCAACCGTATTTAACTTCAACAAACTCCCCAATCACTTAACTAAATAGCACTGTTAGATATCTCAATAACTATATTAGATTTTAGGACAAGATCGCATCATTGTTCATCTAGTTCAAATTGTTCAGTACATAGATCTTCGGGCTCGATTGATCGTCCCATAATGGCAATTATGCTGGAGGGTGGCGGATTTGGTATTTCGCACGCCCTGCATGAGTTGGAACATCGCCCGAGGAAGCACAGGCATAAAGCTCGTCCCTATTTTGCCAACATTCTTCAACTCTCCCGCTCTCTTTGTGGTCTCTTCTGTATCTCAGCCTCATCTTGCATTGATCTTCCATACTAGTTTCTCTGTGCTTTTAAGGAGGCTATGGCTCACATGAAGGTTACCCCTCGCAAGACCACGAATGGGTCGCGACGCACCCACGTGCCGCGAGCTCTGAAAGAATTGGGTAGAGTCCAGGGTTTCTTCGATAATGAAATACTAGATTATGCTCACGCAACGAGTCTGTGCCTAGAAAATCGTTCGAAGGATTGCCCCACTTCCAAAGCACTTTATGCAGGGCTTGTGTACTAGTAAATTCATCCTATGGATAGTTAAACTTACTCGTAGATCAGACAAGATTCAAGCATGCTTAATTTAAGACAACTACGTAACAAGTGGGACCTTAAAATCCTAGATGTAGTTCAATGTATGAAGATCAGAGCATTGAGAGAGAGAGAAGAAGGTATAACTTACTTAAGACCGGTCGGTTGTCCAAGATGTGAACCTGCGTGACGAAGACAAGCACACTATCTCCAAATACCTAACACAAAGATCGAGATCTAACTTCTAATGAAAACATATCATGAATCTAAACTAACAAGAACATCATATGGGATAATAAGACAAGTTGTATTAAGGTAGATTAAAGAAGAATAATACAATGTTACCCTTGATGACCAAGCAGTAGAGTCTCCTTCCAAGCTGCCTTCCTCCTTGCTATCTTTGCAAAATCTCCAAGACCATAGGTTTGATGCCTCCAATGTTCTCCCCTTAGCTCATGGATGGCCTCCTTCTTATAGGATTTGGGAGGCCAACCACTAAGAGAGGAAGGTGGATCTAGATGAGTGAATGGTGGATCAAGAGCCTGAACCAGGCCAAAGAGGGAGAGTGATTTAGGATCGAAAGGAGCTTCGATCCCAAGAAAATCTCCCGAAGGAAAGATCCACCTTTCAAGCTAAGATATGGTTAAGGCAATTTTCGCGCCCCAGACACTCAGCAAGGCACGAAAATGATGTAATTTTCGCGCCCTTGCAGGAATGCAGAGCATGAAAATGAGGAATTTTTGCGCCTTGCACCACTAGAAGGGTGCGAAAATCTTAGTAAAAGGCGCTCACGGATGTGGCATGTGGACTTCATGAGTTGGCATTCGGCTGAGGTAAGTTGGATTTATATCTAAGGAATCCAAGGAATGCCTAGGAGGGGACCAACTAGGTAGGAGCAAGGTCCAACACTCATTAGGAGGTAGCGCCATTAGGTTTTGCGTGGTGTTATGACATGAAGATGTGAAATGGCACTCAAAGTGGGAATTTGAGGTATAACAGCTTGGAGGGATGGTGGACAACTCTTGCTCGACAAGCACTCGGGAGACCAGACATACAAAGACGCTCAACGTTCTTTGGACCACCAAGGCTCTGCTCTCATTGGCCATGGAGGACTATGTTAAAGGGTTACTAAGCTCTGAACATGGAGCCTTGCCGCTGACAGACCGGGTCTCGAACTTGAACGCCGCTCTCTGCACTCTGTTCCAGTTTTAGAGGGAGGAAATGGGTTTCCTCAATGTGAAATTGATGTTATCGCCCGCGCCATCACTGAAAAAACCTTCACCCAGTCACCACCTTCACACGTCAGGGACACTTAGCTGGTTTACAGGCGTTGCCTCGACACCGATGGCAACAAGGAATCTAGTGTTATGGCAGGTGTCATCCCTTCCTTTTCTCTTCAATCTAATGATGAACATCCCATGGGTTGATTTTCACAATTTTTAGTATGCTTGCTTTTTTGAGTATTTCTGGTCATAACCTCGGCCTGTGGGGGAACCTTTTAACTCTCAGAATGTTCAGAATCTTCCTTTCTAGGCTAGCACAATGGTCTCCTCTTCTAGTTCTTGGTTCCACTTGTCAGACATGATGCTTTGGACTTCTGATTTTTGGACAACATGGTTCTGTACAACCTTTCTTTTTTTATTTAATAGGATTCAAATCTTACAAAAAAATAAAATAACTATATTATATTTTATCCAACTAGACCGTCACATCCTATCATGTGTTCATTTGACATAATAGAGCTTCTTCTTTGCTTGGAGACTACACCAATTGTCCTTAACATCAACAAAATCTCTAATCGCTCAACTAAATAATACTACTAGATATTTCAACAACTATATTATATTTTAATCAACTGGATTATTGCACCGAGAGGAGCGACGTGATCTACAACCCAGTATGGGGAGATGTTTTCACGTAATGTAGCATTATGTCAAAAGTAAAAAGTAAATAAAAAATTATGTTGGCTCATAAAATAAAAAAAACAAAACCAAATGAAAATTAATTAAAAAATCCATGTGGGCTCATAAAACAAAAAAATAAAACCAACATAGATCCATCTTAAATCTGGATCTATCAAGCACCAAGAGGGATCAAATTTCTAGAAGTGTAAATTTTTTGGATGTGTAAAAAATTTAAGATAAAAAAAAATTACACCACAAAAAGTTGGATCCCTCTCGATGCTTGATAGATCTAGGTTTAAAAATGGATCTATGATGGTCACAGCTAATTATGCATTCACTTGAGAGAATAAAGCTTACGATGTGCTTGGAAAATTTTAGCCACTTACTAGTTAGTATAGTTGTAGAGGGCATCTTATCTAATTATACAACATCTTTGGGACAACCCTTTTTAGTTCAAGGATTCCTAATAATCTGAGACTCATGATGTAAAACATATTTATGGGTGTTTAACCCTAGCTTGAATGTTGTGTAGTCTAAATTTTTTTCTCTAGGTGCATATAACTAAAGTATTGGATTGTTAGAATTGGAGTAAGAGATTGTTGTATCCACTTAAGGAAAACATTATCAAACTTGTTTATAGTCATTTTTTCTTTGATAGTTAAAAAAATGTACATAAATGTCTTGTTCAAATATCTCTAAAGGCTTACAATTTCTTACTCTTTTGCTTAGATGATTGGGAATTCCAAGTCAACAATGTTTTGCTTGATTCTTCTTATGTACTTGCTTGTTATAATTTTATAGTTAAAGATTGACTTTGACTATTGATTTCCATTTGTAAATATTAATATTGGATTTATTGCGGAGGTTGTGATACAAAATATCATAATTGTTTAAATGTTTGTCAACAGTCTTGACAAACATATCAATAGAAATGGGTAGAGAAGCGGTGTATAAATCAATGGTTACATCTAATGTTGGCTTAGAGGTGTCTGGAATCTTATTTAGCAAGGACAAGAATATTTGATTGAAATCTTTAATATTTTATTTCGGTTCCATTTTGATCCTAGACAATTCTAGGACTACCAAAGGAGGGCTCTTATATTCACTGAATTTATGTAGGAACGCCTTTTCAAAATCACCCTAATTGGTAATGGACTATTCAGAGGACTAGATTATATTGATTAGAATAGTTATCTTGTTCTACACAACTATTTGCATTTTCCTACATATCTCCTCAAGGATGATCTTTGTTGCCCCATTCTCCCATAGAGGGGTAGATGTAGAATGTCGTACAAAAGTTTCTCTCACCTCTTGCGATAAGTACCCAAGGTATGAAGAGAGTTTCTGGTTTGCAAACCCTAGCTAGGGTTTGAATCTCTGCAGACCACTTGGAGTTAAGCCTGTCATCTCTGATGGGCCTAGTACTAACCAAGTGAAAAAGTGGGAATTTCTATATTTTTTTCGATTTGTTCTTGTATTTTCTAAAAATATGGGTTGGTGAGTACACGCCATATGGATATTAGGATGGATCGGCATGGGCCTACTAGGCCTAAAAGCTGTCCACCTGGGCATCATTTAGCAAAGTACAATCTGAATGATGTGGTGTCAGAATCACTCATAAACTAGTTTAATGTTGAAAAGACGTGCTTTCCATCCAACATTTGTCAACTGAAAGGATTGGAGGATGAAGTTATTACACCCTCGGGGGAAGGACTTGGCAGCACGGTATCTATGCATGGAGGTAAATTTAGACTAACCACAAATTCTATTGTTAACCTCTCCTCTTTGGTATCTCGCAAAAATTCTTTGGGGCAACATTTTCCCTCGATTGATTTAGGGTTTAGGCAAAGGGATTGTGGACCGCTTGATAATGGGGCTCGTTCAAATTACGATGAGAAGGTTCCTCTTGTGAAAATGAAGGATTCTCTTAACCCATAGTGGTGACATTCAGGTTTATCTTTGAAAAACCATAGAGTAGTTTCTAGTGATCCTCCGAAGTTGGGTTCTGCTGATGAGGGTGTACATTTGCGCAGGAGAAGAAAGTTGTCGTTTCTAGTGGTGGTTCTAGACTGTGCCGTGGTGTGACAATGTTTTCTACTAAATCTTGTTGACAACTTAAAGCACATAAAGTTTGTAACAAGCCTATGTGTGTTTTAGGGAAATACGTAACTATGGACAAGGTAATGGGTTTGTCAGCAAGGGTCCTTCTGGGAAGAATGGAATTATTGAGAAAAATACACTACAGAAAATAAACAGACAGACAAATAACACAAGCTAACACAAACTGAAGCTGAAGGCCTTGCTCCATTACTCTGCATTCAACTCAATTTATAGAATTACATTTCATATCTAGAAGGATCTCTCCAGACTCTTCTACACCGATATCGCCTTTCTCCACCGACCTTGCCGTCTTCACTGTTTCAGCTATCTCATTTATTGTTGTCTTTGGAAGTCTCTGTTGACATTATCTAGAAGTCTCTACGGACATTATCTAATAAAAATTATAGATTTAATTATCGTTTTAACACTCCCCCTTAATGTTTATTAGATATAACAATAGTGTTGCTTTGTCATTGCTATGGTTCGCCTTTATCTTGGTCTTCCTTTGGGTCATATTCTCCACCTTTGTCTCCATCTTGGTCATGTCTTCATCTTGAGTCATCAACTGGGTCTTTATCTTTACTCATCAATCAATCATGTCCTCAACTTGGTCTTTAATCTTCATGGGCTTTCTTCATTATCATGATTTATCCACGAGCTTTCTGCTCCATCTTTTTGTATGGGCTTCACTCGAACTTTCTGCTTCATTTTCTTCTTTTGTACCTGCATAAAAACATTGTCGATGTCCATATAAAAAGAAATCCATCTACCGGAATACATGGGTTTCCAGCCGTTGTATTCGCCTGTTCTCTAGGAAACCTTTTCACTTATGTGGTTCATCAGCATGCTAAACTTACCCTTAATCATAACTTGGTCCAAACATCTGAACAATATGAGATTAACTCACACTTCCCCCTTCAATAGAAGATTCATCTTCTTCAATCTAGCATCAAGCTAGCATACGGGTACACCTGTCACCCCTGTACCTCTCACAGTGGTTAATTCCACAACTTGATACTACAACCTCTCTACCTTTGAGAGAACATCACAACTTGTGATCACATGCACTTTCGCGCTACAACACGTTTGCCTGCTTTAACAGGGCTTACAACAACCCGGGGAATATTGCTTGCTTTATAACAAGGCACTACAACTTGGACCAACAACTTTGGGGTGTCGGGTACAACCGATCATGCACCCCTTACATTACATATGCTTCATTTTATCAGGTACAACAAGCATTTAAAATGCTTTACTGAATGCACAACAAATTATCCCATCTCACTACCATGCATATCTTGTGCTTTGCTTCTTCGTTTGGAGTTTGCCTTCTTTGTCTTATACATCACTTTTGGCATACCGATGTTTCTTGTTGGAGTTGATCAAGTTCCAACAAGAGACCTATGACATTGGTTTGGCAAAATTAATTGACACCCCAATATCACGCTTGACCCTTTAAGCGGACATGCTCCTTTTCATTTACAAATGCAAACTCTTAGACATGAAGTGTTGGATACCACCAAACATGCACTCCATATATCTTCCTTTTACAATGGCCCATTTTAAACCAATCTCACTTTCATCATATACCAAGACATTACTTTAATTTTGCACCAAAAAATATTTTTGCTCTTACATGGAGGACCCAACAATTAATAAAACCACCATCTTTTCAAAGACCCAACTAAACCATATAATAACTCACTTAACCACGAATTTCGACTATAATCATGAATGTAGACCCGTATTAGTGTAAAACAAGACAACAATTTGTTAAATATGACATCCATCGACCATAACTCACATAATAGACAAGACATCCTTCACCAAGACTTTATTTATGTACTTGTCCTTCACGTGCCTCTCCTTTGACTTTAATTGCAGCCATCCTTATCCTTGACTGGAACTCAAGAATGCATTTCATAGGTTTCTGCATGACTTCAAAGCCTGCCCCATCTTCACAGTTTTAAAAACTCTTTTTGCAGTGAGCGACCTTACTATGTCAGCGATTTCTTCCACGTTGGCTAAGCAACAAAGCTTCATAGCCAATGTGATTGTAGCTCCTGGCTTCTGCACTTTCTTCAGAACAACTAACTCGATCTTTGGCTTCGACCCACAAATGAGGTAGTCTTCACGTAGCTTGATTCTTAGAGACACAAATAATATCTTCAGATCGATTTTTTTTTTCAATACACAGGCAGTGACTTTATGATGACTCCCTTTCTTGCAGCAAACTTCCACAACTGGCGGCCTCCTCCTTCACGGGATCAGTTGTTCTTCTTCTCAGTGGATGGCTCTCTGATTTCTCTCTGCTCTTCAGGATGACTAGGCAGAGGCACAAGACCTCGACGACTCTTCACTAGAACACGGTGACAGCTCTCTTGAAATGGCTGGCGGTAATGCCGGCAATGACAACAGACGGCAGGAAAATAGATATTGATAACTCGGAACAATGCAATAAATCCTTCTATGACAGGTCTAGAATTAGTACAAGAAACAGAAAAGAAACATGACAACAAAGAGAACAAACAGAGCAGAGTAAAACGCATTACTCTATCTGATACAGCACAGAGATAATGTTTTAACAGAATTTGCATTACCCTGGGCCTCCCACGAGGGAGTTATGCCCAGCCCTGCATCTCTGATACTATATTGAGAAAAATACACTACAGAAAATAAACAGACAGACAAATAACACAAGCTAACACAAACTGAAGCTGAAGGCCTTGCTCCATTGCTTTGCATTTAACTCAATTTATAGAATTACATTTCATATCTAGAAGGATCTCTCGAGACTCTTCTACACCGATATCGCCTTTCTCCATCGACCTTGCCGTCTTTACTGTTTCTGCTGTCTCATTTATTGTTGTCTTTGGAAGTCTCTGCTGACATTATCTAGAAGTCCCTACGGACATTATCTAATAAACATTATAGATTTAATTATCGTTTTAACAGGAATACATTAGGATGTCGAGGGCGGAGATTATTGAATGGATGAAGTAGAACTGGAAGCCTTTGATAAATTATACTCCGAAGGTTATTATGCTTATGAACGGATAGATACGCTTATAAAACATGGCTCATTGGTAAATAGTCCACAGTGTTCAATAGATGGCATTCAAGTTTTGATCCATGGGTGACATCTCTAGGTCCTTCTTCCTAGTTTCCCAACTCATCTTTATACTATGCATGCCTTTGTTGCGATAGCAAACTCAATTGGACGTTTTATTTTGGATGAGGAGGAGACCATGTTGGACACTCATGAAAGACATTTTGAAAAATAAAAAACCACTATTTCAACAAACAAAAAAATTGTCACCATTCGAAAAATATAACCGACTCCCATGATTAATGGTTACCACAACCACTCTACTCACAAAACTTAGGTCGGTTGTAGTTGGTTAATGGTCACAAACACAAACACTCTCCTCGCAAAAGTGTATATATATATATATATATATATAGTCATGTAAACTTTAGTAGCTGGTAGCTAGCGTGGTTTTGGGGGAAAAATTAAAAGAACGAAACAGAATACAAGCACCTGAAAGAGATTCTCGAAGAAGAATACAGGTTCCTGTTGTTGCTGCAAATACAAGTATGAAGGGAGAGAAGATGAGTATGTGGAACTACGTTGTAACCGTTCAGAAGCCCACCAGTGTGACTCATTCTTGCGTGGGCAACTTTACTGGTCCTGACCAGATTAATCTCATCATTGCGAAAAGTACCAGGATTGAGATCCATTCTCTGTCCTCGCAGGGTTTAGAGCAAATTCTAGATGTACCAATCTACGGCCGAATAGCAACGCTTGAAATCTTCCGACCTCATGGGGAGCAGCAAGATTCTCTTTTTATTTCCACAAAAAAATACCAGGCCTGTGTTCTTCACTGGGATAAAGATGCCCGTGAGCTTATTACCAGGGCAATGGTAGATGTCTCAGATCATGTTGGGAAACCTACAGAGAATGGGCCGATTGGTATCGTTGATCCGGATGGAAGAGTCATAGGACTCCACCTCTATGATGGTGTAGTCAAAATCATAACCTTCAATTATATTGCAGGAGTTACACACGCTTTCAATACCATGCTCGATCGATTTGTTGAAGTTTTGGATATCAAGTTCTTGTATGGTTTTTCAATGCCAACAATTGCTGTGCTATACGAACACAAGCTTGATTGTAGTTATAAAGATGCACGGCGTGTGATAATATACGAGGTTGATGTAAACGGCAGGGATTTGAATGCGGTGCCTTGGTCGCCGCCCAATTTACACAATGATGCCTGCATGTTAATACCAATTCCCATGCCTTGTGGAGGCATTATTATTATTGGTAAGCATAGCATTGTTTATTTCAGCCCCTCTGTATCCAAAGCGATTCAGAAACCCAACTCTATGACTATCACTCAGGTTTATGGCAAAGTCGATGCTTCTAGGTATCTGCTCGGCGATCACACAGGTCGCCTTCATTTGCTTGCTATTGCTCATGAAAAAGGAAGGGTTACTGGTCTCAACGTTGATTTTATGGGTGAAACATCTGTTGCTTCAACAATCTCTTATCTAGATAATGGATTTGTGTACGTTGGGTCTAGCGAAGCAGATTCACAGCTTGTCAAACTGCATCTTCAGCCTGATACTGGAGTTTTATCCATGGAAGTTGTCCAAACATTTGTTAATCTTGGTCCAATCACGGACTTTTGTCTTCTTGATCATCAGGAAAGGGTTGTGACTTGTTCTGGAGGACTCAAGGATGGTTCCCTTCGCATACTTAGAAATGGCATACGAATCAACGAGCATGCAGCATCTGCAGAATTTCCAGGCATAAAGGGAATATGGTCATTGAGATCTTCAACTCTTGACAATTTTGACACTTTTTTGGTGATGAGCTTCCTTTGTGAGACTCAAACGATGACCTAGAAGAAACAGAAATACTAGGGTTTGTCTCTCATGCTCCTTCCTTATTTTGTCAAGATGCTATTCATGACCAGCTTGTTCAGGTAACAGCGGATTCTGTGAGATTAGTAAGTGCATCTTCTGGAGAGCTATTGTTTGAATGGAGAGCCCCCACCGGATTATCTATAACAGTAGCCACAGGTAATGCTAGTCAGGTTTTATTGGCCACTCGGAGGAGTAATCTTGTCTACTTAGAAATTGGAGAGGGTTTCCTAACAGAGGTGAGACATGTGACCGTTGAGTTTGATGTATCTTGCATGGATGTAAATCCTATTGGTGAAAATCCCATCCGGAGTGAATTGGCAGCTGTTGGACTGTGGAAAAACTATAGTATTATTCTTTACTCTCTTCCTGATCTGCATGTCATTAGAAGGTTCTATTTTGCAGAGAACGTTGTACCCCGGTCTGTGCTTCTGTGTAGATTTGAAGGGATTTCATACTTGCTTTGTGGTCTTGGGGATGGGCATTTATATAACTTTAAGCTGAATATGAGCAGTGGAGAGTTTTCTGATGGGAAAAAGATTTCATTGTGTACAGAAGCTATTACTCTCACGCCCTTTCGCTATAAAAATACAACGCTTGTTTTCGCATCATCGGACAGGCCCACAGTTATTTACAGTAGCAATCTGAGAGTGACATATAGCAATGTAAATCTGGAAAAAGTTCTTCACATGTGTTCTTTTCATTCAAAGTCTTTCCCTGACAGCGTTGCCGTTATAAAGGAAGACATGCTTGTTATTGGGTCATTCGATGATCTTCATAAACTTTACATATCCTCAGTGAATCTTGGGGAACATCCTTATTGTATTTGCCATCAAAACGACTCTCGAACATTTGCCATTTGCAGTATGAAGTGTTTTTATGATCGGAGAAATAATATGATCCAAGAAACAGTGAACTACTTTGTGCGTCTCTTAGATGAAGAAACATTTGAGAATATTTCATCGTATCAACTGGATGACAATGAAGAAGGATGTTCCATCCTGAGTTGTTCATTTACAGATGAAAACAATGTTTATTTTTGTGTTGGGACAGCTTATCGGGATCCTGAACATCTAAATCGGGATGAATTATGTAAGAAGGGCAGAATTTTGGTATTTTCGGTTGAAGACAGGCAACTGCATCTGGTTAGTGAGAAGGAGACAACGGGCGCTGTATACAATCTCAATCCATTTCATGGAAAATTACTTGCAGGAATCAACCAAAAGCTTGAGTTGTACAAATGGGTGATCCGGAATAATGGTTCCACAGAGCTGGAGTTTGAATGTGGACACCGTGGTCGTACACTTGCTAGCTGTGTTAAAACTAGTGGAGATTTTATCTTGGTTGGTGATTATCTGAAATCTATATATCTGTTGGTATACAAGCTGCATGAGCAGGGAGGTATGTTGGAAGAGACGGCTCGTGATTATAGCTTAAACAGCATGACCGCCATTGAATTTCTGGATGATGATACATACCTGGGTGCAGAGAGCGATTTCAACATTTTTACTGTGATGAAAAATAACGATGCTGCAATTTGTCAAGCAGACGGTGGAAAATTGGAAGTCGAAAGTGAATACCATCTTGGAGAGTTTGTAAACCAGTTCAGGCATGGATCTCTTGCTCTGCCTTCACAGGGCAATAACATTCCTTCAGTCATCTTTGGGACAGCGAACGGTATGATTGGTATTGTCGCATCCCTTCCCCAGGAGCAATATCAAATTCTTGAAAAGTTGCAAATGAATATTCTCAAGGTAATCAAAGGAGTAGGGGGGTTAAGCCATCAGCAGTGGCGGTCATTCAGCAATGAAATGACCACAGGAACTGCAAAAAAGTTCCTGGACGGCGATTTGATAGAGTCGTTTCTGGAACTCAGCAGGAATAAGATGGACCAAATTGCGACTGCAATGGCCATTCCAGTTGATGAGGTACGCCAAATGGTGGAACACCTTATTCAGCTATTACATTGAGGGCCATATTAAAGTTTTAGTCTTGTATGAGGGCCATATTATTTTTATCAGACTTTTATGCACAAGATGGCCTTGTGATTTAAAGTCTTTATCAAGTACTTTGAAGGGAGATGACAATTTCAAGTTTTTCAACGACTACTTACTTCGTCCATGTTTTTCAATAATTAATCAAGAAGCCAAGTAGATGATTGTATTTTAATGATTAATCGAGCAGCCAAGTAGATGATTGTATTTTAATGATTAATCGAGCAAGCAAGTAGGTGATTGTAGCTAGTTGGATAAAGATAAAGTTTCCATGGTAGATATTATCTCAATTGTATCCAAGGATGAGAGCTTATATTATCTAAATTGTATCAAGGGATGAGATCTTTTATTATCAAGGGATGAGAATCAAGGGTGGGTAGATATTATCTAAATTATATTAAGGGATGGTAGATAAAGTTTCCATGGGGGACTATTTTTATTGTATTTGTTTCACTTTTTTTTATGGTTGTGATTTCAAGTAGAGTTTGTGTTTGTTTCAATCTTCTTTATGGTTGTGATTATAAGTAGAGTTTGGTATGAAGATTATGTTTAATGTTGGTTTCAAATTTTTTTATGATTGTGATTCTAAGTAAAGTTTGGTATGCAGATTTATGTTTAAAGTTAGTTCAAATTCTTCCATATTTATATATATAAATAGATTTTTACATTTATTAATCATGGATTTTTATGAATGACTGAATGAATTATCTTTGAAATTGGCTTTATTGTCTAGCTATAATAAA
Source organism: Larix kaempferi (assembly GCA_027924585.1). Classification (NCBI taxonomy): domain Eukaryota; kingdom Viridiplantae; phylum Streptophyta; class Pinopsida; order Pinales; family Pinaceae; genus Larix; species Larix kaempferi. The sequence continues at coordinate 3,152,615 of BSBM01000368.1, forward strand.
TTGGATTATGAGATATCCAAGAAAAAGGAATAATCTTCAACAAGTATGTTTTTGTGTGTAGAATCATATTTTTAGGTGCATGTCAAAGGTGAATGTTGATTTGCTTTTAATAATATTTCATAAATTAAGTTATTAAGAAAGTTGATAGAAGGATTTTGACACTAAGTTTGTAGGTTTTGTGTATCTCTCGTCTTTTCTTCTTTTTTACATTTTGTTGCAATATTTGGATCTTATGAATTTGATTGAACTCCTGGATAACAACAAAATACCAAACTTCAAAAACGAAAACAATTAGAAACTTACCTCCACAACAAAGGAGGAAGAAATTATTACATAACTCAAGAGGATGTTATGAGGTTCACATTGGGTTTTATAGCATTGTTTCCCTTTCCAATTGTGACAACTAGATCTCTTGGGTTGGTAAATAGACAATAGATGTATTATAACCCATTCACTTCACCAACATAGATACCTATGCAAAATTTATATCTAGTCTTTATTCCCACTCTTGTATAGACATCTCTGTCCTCTTGATGGTTGCTAGGAATGTTCTAACACTGCAATGTCTAGTGTAAACTTTTATTTTTCTATGTTCTCCAACATGAATGTAAGGTTGTCAATATGACAATCCACTACCTATTGTTGTTGATACAAAGAGAAGTTATTGCATATGGTCCTTGAACCCAATACCAATCTTCTCATAAATCCATTGAAGCAACAATTGTGTCAATTGTTCAATTATGTGATTAGATGGAAATGTGCATTCGCTTCCAGAAAAATGCATGTGTCCATGGTTTCTTTGATGGACTAACAAGATAGTTTCTTGATTCCAAGGCTCTCATAATTAGTGAATTGATGGATATCATGCACTATGGATACAGATGGATACAAGACTATCCACTCAGTCTATACATGAGTCTTGACACTACCACACCACCCAACACTTGAACACCGTTCAATAGACAATTGTGCAATAGAAATTATGTAATAAACATAAAAAAAATAGGATGTCCATTACTCAAAACCCATGAGAAGAGTCTCCATGGCAATGAGGCACTAAATCGATCGACTAGATGCCAAATATAATGCAGGTACCCAACATCTAATAATCCCATCTCTTCAACTCAAATGAAATCGCATTGGCATTCACGGTGGAAAACACCACTATCCAATGGCAGTATTCTCCTCATCAGTAGCCATGGATGTGTGTATCACTCTATCATGCAATACACATAACATTGGAAAAATTACACCAAGTAAGCAAGTAGATTCAACCAACAAGATGATGCATTATGACAAAAGGGACAAAATACCCAACAAATAGAGTAATTTTCCTAGCAAACAAAGGAATCCACCCAGATAGTGAGGAAAGCACCCAACAATGAGGGAAAATGCCCTAGGCAACAAGGAGCTTATATAACATTGAGGAAAAACGCCCCAAGCAACAAGGAATTAATCCAACACTAAGGAAAACATTCGAAGCAACAACGAATTTGTCCATCATTGAAGAAAAATAACCAAACAATGAGGAATTCATCCTAAAAAAAAAACTTGTGAGGAGAGAAGAAAAATGCCTAGGTAAGTATAACATGTCCAACAATCCAAGAGAATAATCAATAACCAATTTAGCAACTTCCTAGATTAATGAAACAACTTCAGAAGGGAGGCCATTGATTGAATCAAGACCTCTATTACACACCCTCCACATCGTTGGTTCAAGGTTTCATGGCTATGGCCGTGCCCACTTCACGAGCGATCAATTTCATATTAGGGCTAACCCCCTCAATCTCGTTAGAATATAGAGAACCCATACCTGTATTATAAACCTACCGCACCATTGGTTCATGGTTTCATGGCCATGGCCATGCCCACCTCACAAGCAACCAATTGTCCCTTCCCACCAAAAACCTATCAATTTCACTAGAAGATTGAACCAATACCTTTGTTACACACCCATAATTCAAGGTTTCATGGCCATGGCCATGACCACTTCAAAACCGATCAATTGCCTCTTAGGCAGACTCCTTCCCACCAAAACCTCGTAGTTTCATTAGAAGATTGAGAACTAACACCTTTGTAATTGTTGTTAGGGAATCTATCCACATGACTAGGGTTGACATCACCAACGTACTAGGGATTGAAATAGACTATATTCTTAGGGTTAACATGCAAATAACTGACTCTATAATAATTAGGGAAAAAGAGGAGCATACCTTATTTATGAAGGTTGATCCTAGCTTTCGTTTCTCCTGCTAGAGTAGCTCCAAGCTTTTAACCTGCTAATCACCACAAGATACCTTCCTCAACAAATAGGCTACAATCTTGAAATTCACAAATAGCCTAATGAAATACATTGAAATAATATGAATTCCAAATGTTTAACCTAGTTCATGAACAATAACAAAGGTTAATATCAGGGAAGGGAAATATTTTCAATCTATATTCATAATAACAACAAGTACAATTATACCTTTAAACTTCTTTGGCACTTAATGAAATGAAGATTCTAGGCCTCTTACTTGTCTTCTCCATGAATCCCAACCACAACTCCAATGTATAAAGGTTAGGAAATAACTAGGGTAGTAGTCCCAAGATAGAGGGTATGGACAACAAAGGGAAAGAGAACAAGGATTCCTCCAGCATAACAATACTTAGGCATTCGCACCCCTCAATGGCTTATCTCCCTTGGTTTTATAGTTAATGGTGACAATTTCCATCGGGTAGAAAGCAGTTGTAACCAAGAGACTAGTTACCTAAACCACCCAAACTGCCCTGATTTCAAAATGTTATATATATATTTTTTATCATTTTGGGGGGAAAGCACTTGCAATGTAAGGTTAACAAGCGTTGCACACCCCTACAATCCAAAGGAAAAGGAGCGTTTTTAGGGTTTTAGGGCAAAACGTTGACAAATTGGAGGCAACAAGTTTTGGAAAGGCTGGTTGACAGAGCATTAGGAGCGTTTTCTTCTCAACTTCAGTTACAAAGATTCACAAGTGCTGGGGAATCAGTGAATGATCAAGGACATGGATTCAAATACCAAATCAAAGCTCTTTCATCCAAAATGTCCTTTTGTGTGAATAACAATTTTTGTTTAAAGTGCCGTCCTGCAACTGTCGTCACAGACGAAGAAGTGCCAATCTGGAGTATAACATAGATCCAAGGCCCAAAATAAGATCTTTAATAGATCAAATGAGTTCCTTAATGGATTCAAATGATCTTGGCTTCAAAATCCCTTCTTTAAGCTGCAAAAGCTAGATCCCTGACAAAAAATCACTAGAACACCGACTAGTTTAGTACCCCTACAGCTCTAATACCATGTAAAATTTGAGCATATAGATCTAGGCACATAAACAAGAGAGATATACTATGAAAATTAAATCAACAATCAACTAACCATGTAAAAATGAGATATCATAGATCATTACACAAAAAGTAGAACATATAAGAAGAAGATAATGTTGTATTTCATTAATTGAAATGAATGGAGGTGAACAAAATATATATCAAGGCAATTCAAATTAGGTTAGGAGGCTATTTGAATTGCTCATGCAATCCTTTGAGACTAGTCAGGATTAACTAGATCCAAAGACCCTTAGTTATCCATGCACACTCACCTAGACTGAGTTTAATTGACCCAAGACTCCCCAGTCACTAGTTATGATTGAGTGATGTACAAGCAATTGACTATATGTGCATGCAAATACCTAAAATCACTCAACTGGGGTGCTTAGGATTTTTTAGGGCTAGTTAGGGTCAGTTAATACCTATATTAGTGGAGTGCATCTAGTCGTCAACCAATTCCAAGATCAATCACTCCCAAAATTAGGGAGCAATTCCTCAAATCAGGGAATGTGCCCCCAAATGTCTTCTAATTGTTGTAATTCATGATAATTTTAAATGTCTTCTATTGTTGTAACAGCTTGTAGCTTTCACCCTCTTTGTTGTTACCACTTTTGGGTTGATGTGGATAAGCGCTTCCTTATTTATGGATTGTTCACATGTATGAGATTGGTTTGTGATAAAGAGACTTTTCACCTCCTTACATCTTGGATATCATTCACTGGCATGGGGACTCTTGTTAGGAGCACATGTGGTTAATTAGGGATGATCTACACACGTTTTGATGATTGTTGGATGTGAACATCATATTCTATTGTCTCCTCACACTTACTAGTATAAATCATCAATGTCATTGAAAACAACAGTGAAGGCACCATTCTAGTATGTGCATACCCTTAATCGAGGGCATAATTCAATGAAGGCCAAACTCTTTCTCCTTTTCTTATTAGATTCAAATCCAACACAGTGGAATCTTTTACCTATCAAACCCTCTCTAAGGATTGTAACCACCAACACTTTCATTCAGTCCTGTATATTCTTATTTTTAGGACGTGTTTTCAACTTTTTGTTGTAACTGGTACAATATGAAGATAAGCATTTCCAGTCACCATATCATCTACATTCGGTCCATAAATTGATTAATGATGCTACTATGGGTATACTCTCTAAAAATGAGCAATGAGTAAAGAACCCACGATAGTCATTATTCAGATTCAAGACACTTGTATGAATTCAGTAGAGCCTTGCTTGGCATCTATTGTGCCTTAAAAAGAGAACATAAATAAAAAGAGTTAATAGCATTATAAAGCACAATTGAAGAATCCTTAGTCTTACTTATGAAAATAAATAAAGTTGGAATCACTTGGTTATAGATTTTTTTTATAGTTGAACGCTTGTAAGGAGGCTTCTAAGGAGCACCAGGTTAAGTGTCCACTTCATCACCTTTTCTTTCCTTGAGTGGACCTAGCTCATATGGTGGAGAGTTGGTTATTGCTTGCAAGGGTTGATAAGCTTATTTGGAAGCAAGGTGAACCATGTTACATACTCCACTTGATTATCATGCGTGGCATTAGGAGATGGGAGTTGAACTTAGATGCCTTGGAGTCTAGCACCCTACCTATGTGGATGTTTAGGGTGATTTGAATACTGGATTAAAAAAAGTTTGAGGTTTTTGAATATTGAATTTATTCTTCTTCTATACCTACAAAATGCCCACCTATAACCTTTTTCCCACATAACAATTTATATTTGAGTAGATAAGAATGTTCGTTGGGACAAAAATATGGCATTCTTCATGCTTAAAATTTATATTGAATACTTTTATACAAAAAAAAATAGTTTTAGTTTTTCACATTTTCCAATGCTTTGTCATTCTTCATGCTTAAAATGTTCTTTTGGACAAAATATTATAGCTTGCATTCTTTACTTGACTATTGAATACTTAATATGACATTCTTCATACTTTTAAATGTTGTATATTTTTTTGCATGATGATTAAACCACATGCAAAGCAATTATATTCAAGCAACATGAAAAGTAAAAGGCCTTCATGTCAACAGAGCTCTCAAAATATGCAATACAATATTTTTGCATCTTTCTATTTTTTCTTAACATAATTGTTTTGTTAATTGTTGTACTTTTAAATGTTGTTCAACAATATTGGTATATAATTTTTTTTGCATGATGAAACCACATGCAAAACAAAATTAAATCTCTACCACTTAAAGGCATTGCAACTGTCAAAATTGATGTTCAACACGAAGCTACGTCGGATGACAATCATAGCAGTAGTGATCATCGAATCACTCCTATGGAATTTGCAATGGAGGCATCACTTGATGCCGTGCGATCATCGCTGGGAAATGAAACGATATTTCAAATGTTAAAATGGTGAGTGTGTTCAATAATTTTATTCCAATCATATGCTAATTAGAATATAGTATCTACTATAAAAAATTTCAAATCTTAATATAATGTGTACTTTATAGTGGTTCCGAACTCGATGTGAGTGCAAAAATATGCTAAATGTCATAATATAATTGTTGTTTTAATAGTGAATATGTCCCAATGTTTTCTCATTCTTAATGGTTCAAATGTTCTTTTGGATAAAAAATTATAGATTGCATTCTTAACTTGACTATTGAATGCTTAATATGGCATTATTTATACCTTTAAATGTTGTATATTTTTTTACATGATGAAACCACATGCAGAGCAATTATATCAAAGCAACACAAAAGTGAAAAGGCCTTGTCAACAAAGCTCTCAAAGCTACACAACATGATGTCATAGTGATCACGATGAACTCGACATGCATGTGCAGGACATTCATAGTTGTGGTGCCGAACTTGAGGTGAGTGCAATAATATGCCAAATATTAGAATATAATTGGTGTTGCAACATTTTTCATATCTCAACATAGTGACTTTATGCTAAATATTAGAATATAATTGTTGTTGTAACAACATTTTTCAAACCTCAATGTTATGCTAAATGTATTGATAAAATCCAAGAAGGCGATAAAGTAAAGGTGTTGGATCCGTATGACAGTGCTACTGTGGGCATTGGGAAAATTCACTCACTATCTATTATACACGGATTCAAATTGAGCAGAACAGGAGATGCAAATGTAAATATAATAAAGGTCACAAGTAACATACACCTTACTTATGAAGACAAAATAGATGGATCTATCTGTCTGAAAGAGACGGTGAAGAGAAAGAAGGAAGCTTCATATGGTGGCCTCTAAAATATTTGCAAAAACTGACATAGTTGTTGTTGATCATGTACTAGTTGTTAGACAGCTTGGCCCACTACTTTACGCAGAAGTTTGAATGTATCTTGTTGAAGGATCTTTTATTATGGTGTATTTGTAGAGTTGGAAACTCTAAGTAACAATATTGTACTACTTTATATGTAGTACAATAAATTGCAGTTAAGCTAAATTGCATTATATGTTTTGATTTGAATTTTTATTTTAATTCCGGATTACTTTATATTTTATCATGATGTCTAATCAACATATTATCTTTTATCATGCTGCAGCTTGTTCGTATATGTGATGTTTTTATTTGATTTTATGTTTTAATTCAAGTTTAATTGTATGTTTATTTATGCATTACACAATTTATGGTATTTAATAAATTATTCATAGCATTTTTTTTCCACGAAAAAATAAAAATAAATAAAATCGTAATTTTATTTCTCCAAGAGTGGAAAATTACATTGAGTATATATATGCCGAGCACATATTCTGAACAAAAAATATTTTGATAGATCAAGAAAAGCTTCCTGTCATAACATAAACAAGATGATTCCATAGATAAATACTGTCCAAGATGTATCATAGTATCAACACAAACATATCTCCAAGATGTATCATGAGCATATATTGGGTGTAGCCATCAAGGAGGAGGAAGAACCTTGTGTTGATTATAATTGTTTTTCCTATGAAGTGTTTATAAAGTTATAAACAACTTACAAGCAAAACAAGAAAAATCCTTTCTCCATCCTATGATAGAAATCCTATATCTCTTCAAGTGACTATTACAAAAACCTTATAAAATATACTTGATTGGAGGGGACATTGATTTCAGTAGCTACGAAAATTATCTTTCATTTCAATTTTTTGTCTTATTACTTAATTAAAAGAAAAATTGATGGTGGAAACTACACCAACCGTATTTAACTTCAACAAACTCCCCAATCACTTAACTAAATAGCACTGTTAGATATCTCAATAACTATATTAGATTTTAGGACAAGATCGCATCATTGTTCATCTAGTTCAAATTGTTCAGTACATAGATCTTCGGGCTCGATTGATCGTCCCATAATGGCAATTATGCTGGAGGGTGGCGGATTTGGTATTTCGCACGCCCTGCATGAGTTGGAACATCGCCCGAGGAAGCACAGGCATAAAGCTCGTCCCTATTTTGCCAACATTCTTCAACTCTCCCGCTCTCTTTGTGGTCTCTTCTGTATCTCAGCCTCATCTTGCATTGATCTTCCATACTAGTTTCTCTGTGCTTTTAAGGAGGCTATGGCTCACATGAAGGTTACCCCTCGCAAGACCACGAATGGGTCGCGACGCACCCACGTGCCGCGAGCTCTGAAAGAATTGGGTAGAGTCCAGGGTTTCTTCGATAATGAAATACTAGATTATGCTCACGCAACGAGTCTGTGCCTAGAAAATCGTTCGAAGGATTGCCCCACTTCCAAAGCACTTTATGCAGGGCTTGTGTACTAGTAAATTCATCCTACGGATAGTTAAACTTACTCGTAGATCAGACAAGATTCAAGCATGCTTAATTTAAGACAACTACGTAACAAGTGGGACCTTAAAATCCTAGATGTAGTTCAATGTATGAAGATCAGAGCATTGAGAGAGAGAGAAGAAGGTATAACTTACTTAAGACCGGTCGGTTGTCCAAGATGTGAACCTGCGTGACGAAGACAAGCACACTATCTCCAAATACCTAACACAAAGATCGAGATCTAACTTCTAATGAAAACATATCATGAATCTAAACTAACAAGAACATCATATGGGATAATAAGCCAAGTTGTATTAAGGTAGATTAAAGAAGAATAATACAATGTTACCCTTGATGACCAAGCAGTAGAGTCTCCTTCCAAGCTGCCTTCCTCCTTGCTATCTTTGCAAAATCTCCAAGACCATAGGTTTGATGCCTCCAATGTTCTCCCCTTAGCTCATGGATGGCCTCCTTCTTATAGGATTTGGGAGGCCAACCACTAAGAGAGGAAGGTGGATCTAGATGAGTGAATGGTGGATCAAGAGCCTGAACCAGGCCAAAGAGGGAGAGTGATTTAGGATCGAAAGGAGCTTCGATCCCAAGAAAATCTCCCGAAGGAAAGATCCACCTTTCAAGCTAAGATATGGTTAAGGCAATTTTCGCGCCCCAGACACTGAGCAAGGCACGAAAATGATGTAATTTTCGCGCCCTTGCAGGAATGCAGAGCATGAAAATGAGGAATTTTTGCGCCTTGCACCACTAGAAGGGTGCGAAAATCTTAGTAAAAGGCGCTCACGGATGTGGCATGTGGACTTCATGAGTTGGCATTCGGCTGAGGTAAGTTGGATTTATATCTAAGGAATCCAAGGAATGCCTAGGAGGGGACCAACTAGGTAGGAGCAAGGTCCAACACTCATTAGGAGGTAGCGCCATTAGGTTTTGCGTGGTGTTATGACATGAAGATGTGAAATGGCACTCAAAGTGGGAATTTGAGGTATAACAGCTTGGAGGGATGGTGGACAACTCTTGCTCGACAAGCACTCGGGAGACCAGACATACAAAGACGCTCAACGTTCTTTGGACCACCAAGGCTCTGCTCTCATTGGCCATGGAGGACTATGTTAAAGGGTTACTAAGCTCTGAACATGGAGCCTTGCCGCTGACAGACCGGGTCTCGAACTTGAACGCCGCTCTCTGCACTCTGTTCCAGTTTTAGAGGGAGGAAATGGGTTTCCTCAATGTGAAATTGATGTTATCGCCCGCGCCATCACTGAAAAAACCTTCACCCAGTCACCACCTTCACACGTCAGGGACACTTAGCTGGTTTACAGGCGTTGCCTCGACACCGATGGCAACAAGGAATCTAGTGTTATGGCAGGTGTCATCCCTTCCTTTTCTCTTCAATCTAATGATGAACATCCCATGGGTTGATTTTCACAATTTTTAGTATGCTTGCTTTTTTGAGTATTTCTGGTCATAACCTCGGCCTGTGGGGGAACCTTTTAACTCTCAGAATGTTCAGAATCTTCCTTTCTAGGCTAGCACAATGGTCTCCTCTTCTAGTTCTTGGTTCCACTTGTCAGACATGATGCTTTGGACTTCTGATTTTTGGACAACATGGTTCTGTACAACCTTTCTTTTTTTATTTAATAGGATTCAAATCTTACAAAAAAATAAAATAACTATATTATATTTTATCCAACTAGACCGTCACATCCTATCATGTGTTCATTTGACATAATAGAGCTTCTTCTTTGCTTGGAGACTACACCAATTGTCCTTAACATCAACAAAATCTCTAATCGCTCAACTAAATAATACTACTAGATATTTCAACAACTATATTATATTTTAATCAACTGGATTATTGCACCGAGAGGAGCGACGTGATCTACAACCCAGTATGGGGAGATGTTTTCACGTAATGTAGCATTATGTCAAAAGTAAAAAGTAAATAAAAAATTATGTTGGCTCATAAAATAAAAAAAACAAAACCAAATGAAAATTAATTAAAAAATCCATGTGGGCTCATAAAACAAAAAAATAAAACCAACATAGATCCATCTTAAATCTGGATCTATCAAGCACCAAGAGGGATCAAATTTCTAGAAGTGTAAATTTTTTGGATGTGTAAAAAATTTAAGATAAAAAAAAATTACACCACAAAAAGTTGGATCCCTCTCGATGCTTGATAGATCTAGGTTTAAAAATGGATCTATGATGGTCACAGCTAATTATGCATTCACTTGAGAGAATAAAGCTTACGATGTGCTTGGAAAATTTTAGCCACTTACTAGTTAGTATAGTTGTAGAGGGCATCTTATCTAATTATACAACATCTTTGGGACAACCCTTTTTAGTTCAAGGATTCCTAATAATCTGAGACTCATGATGTAAAACATATTTATGGGTGTTTAACCCTAGCTTGAATGTTGTGTAGTCTAAATTTTTTTCTCTAGGTGCATATAACTAAAGTATTGGATTGTTAGAATTGGAGTAAGAGATTGTTGTATCCACTTAAGGAAAACATTATCAAACTTGTTTATAGTCATTTTTTCTTTGATAGTTAAAAAAATGTACATAAATGTCTTGTTCAAATATCTCTAAAGGCTTACAATTTCTTACTCTTTTGCTTAGATGATTGGGAATTCCAAGTCAACAATGTTTTGCTTGATTCTTCTTATGTACTTGCTTGTTATAATTTTATAGTTAAAGATTGACTTTGACTATTGATTTCCATTTGTAAATATTAATATTGGATTTATTGCGGAGGTTGTGATACAAAATATCATAATTGTTTAAATGTTTGTCAACAGTCTTGACAAACATATCAATAGAAATGGGTAGAGAAGCGGTGTATAAATCAATGGTTACATCTAATGTTGGCTTAGAGGTGTCTGGAATCTTATTTAGCAAGGACAAGAATATTTGATTGAAATCTTTAATATTTTATTTCGGTTCCATTTTGATCCTAGACAATTCTAGGACTACCAAAGGAGGGCTCTTATATTCACTGAATTTATGTAGGAACGCCTTTTCAAAATCACCCTAATTGGTAATGGACTATTCAGAGGACTAGATTATATTGATTAGAATAGTTATCTTGTTCTACACAACTATTTGCATTTTCCTACATATCTCCTCAAGGATGATCTTTGTTGCCCCATTATCCCATAGAGGGGTAGATGTAGAATGTCGTACAAAAGTTTCTCTCACCTCTTGCGATAAGTACCCAAGGTATGAAGAGAGTTTCTGGTTTGCAAACCCTAGCTAGGGTTTGAATCTCTGCAGACCACTTGGAGTTAAGCCTGTCATCTCTGATGGGCCTAGTACTAACCAAGTGAAAAAGTGGGAATTTCTATATTTTTTTCGATTTGTTCTTGTATTTTCTAAAAATATGGGTTGGTGAGTACACGCCATATGGATATTAGGATGGATCGGCATGGGCCTACTAGGCCTAAAAGCTGTCCACCTGGGCATCATTTAGCAAAGTACAATCTGAATGATGTGGTGTCAGAATCACTCATAAACTAGTTTAATGTTGAAAAGACGTGCTTTCCATCCAACATTTGTCAACTGAAAGGATTGGAGGATGAAGTTATTACACCCTCGGGGGAAGGACTTGGCAGCACGGTATCTATGCATGGAGGTAAATTTAGACTAACCACAAATTCTATTGTTAACCTCTCCTCTTTGGTATCTCGCAAAAATTCTTTGGGGCAACATTTTCCCTCGATTGATTTAGGGTTTAGGCAAAGGGATTGTGGACCGCTTGATAATGGGGCTCGTTCAAATTACGATGAGAAGGTTCCTCTTGTGAAAATGAAGGATTCTCTTAACCCATAGTGGTGACATTCAGGTTTATCTTTGAAAAACCATAGAGTAGTTTCTAGTGATCCTCCGAAGTTGGGTTCTGCTGATGAGGGTGTACATTTGCGCAGGAGAAGAAAGTTGTCGTTTCTAGTGGTGGTTCTAGACTGTGCCGTGGTGTGACAATGTTTTCTACTAAATCTTGTTGACAACTTAAAGCACATAAAGTTTGTAAGAAGCCTATGTGTGTTTTAGGGAAATACGTAACTATGGACAAGGTAATGGGTTTGTCAGCAAGGTTCCTTCTGGGAAGAATGGAATTATTGAGAAAAATACACTACAGAAAATAAACAGACAGACAAATAACACAAGCTAACACAAACTGAAGCTGAAGGCCTTGCTCCATTACTCTGCATTCAACTCAATTTATAGAATTACATTTCATATCTAGAAGGATCTCTCCAGACTCTTCTACACCGATATCGCCTTTCTCCACCGACCTTGCCGTCTTCACTGTTTCAGCTATCTCATTTATTGTTGTCTTTGGAAGTCTCTGTTGACATTATCTAGAAGTCTCTACGGACATTATCTAATAAAAATTATAGATTTAATTATCGTTTTAACACTCCCCCTTAATGTTTATTAGATATAACAATAGTGTTGCTTTGTCATTGCTATGGTTCGCCTTTATCTTGGTCTTCCTTTGGGTCATATTCTCCACCTTTGTCTCCATCTTGGTCATGTCTTCATCTTGAGTCATCAACTGGGTCTTTATCTTTACTCATCAATCAATCATGTCCTCAACTTGGTCTTTAATCTTCATGGGCTTTCTTCATTATCATGATTTATCCACGAGCTTTCTGCTCCATCTTTTTGTATGGGCTTCACTCGAGCTTTCTGCTTCATTTTCTTCTTTTGTACCTGCATAAAAACATTGTCGATGTCCATATAAAAAGAAATCCATCTACCGGAATACATGGGTTTCCAGCCGTTGTATTCGCCTGTTCTCTAGGAAACCTTTTCACTTATGTGGTTCATCAGCATGCTAAACTTACCCTTAATCATAACTTGGTCCAAACATCTGAACAATATGAGATTAACTCACACTTCCCCCTTCAATAGAAGATTCATCTTCTTCAATCTAGCATCAAGCTAGCATACGGGTACACCTGTCACCCCTGTACCTCTCACAGTGGTTAATTCCACAACTTGATACTACAACCTCTCTACCTTTGAGAGAACATCACAACTTGTGATCACATGCACTTTCGCGCTACAACACGTTTGCCTGCTTTAACAGGGCTTACAACAACCCGGGGAATATTGCTTGCTTTATAACAAGGCACTACAACTTGGACCAACAACTTTGGGGTGTCGGGTACAACCGATCATGCACCCCTTACATTACATATGCTTCATTTTATCAGGTACAACAAGCATTTAAAATGCTTTACTGAATGCACAACAAATTATCCCATCTCACTACCATGCATATCTTGTGCTTTGCTTCTTCGTTTGGAGTTTGCCTTCTTTGTCTTATACATCACTTTTGGCATACCGATGTTTCTTGTTGGAGTTGATCAAGTTCCAACAAGAGACCTATGACATTGGTTTGGCAAAATTAATTGACACCCCAATATCACGCTTGACCCTTTAAGCGGACATGCTCCTTTTCATTTACAAATGCAAACTCTTAGACATGAAGTGTTGGATACCACCAAACATGCACTCCATATATCTTCCTTTTACAATGGCCCATTTTAAACCAATCTCACTTTCATCATATACCAAGACATTACTTTAATTTTGCACCAAAAAATATTTTTGCTCTTACATGGAGGACCCAACAATTAATAAAACCACCATCTTTTCAAAGACCCAACTAAACCATATAATAACTCACTTAACCACGAATTTCGACTATAATCATGAATGTAGACCCGTATTAGTGTAAAACAAGACAACAATTTGTTAAATATGACATCCATCGACCATAACTCACATAATAGACAAGACATCCTTCACCAAGACTTTATTTATGTACTTGTCCTTCACGTGCCTCTCCTTTGACTTTAATTGCAGCCATCCTTATCCTTGACTGGAACTCAAGAATGCATTTCATAGGTTTCTGCATGACTTCAAAGCCTGCCCCATCTTCACAGTTTTAAAAACTCTTTTTGCAGTGAGCGACCTTACTATGTCAGCGATTTCTTCCACGTTGGCTAAGCAACAAAGCTTCATAGCCAATGTGATTGTAGCTCCTGGCTTCTGCACTTTCTTCAGAACAACTAACTCGATCTTTGGCTTCGACCCACAAATGAGGTAGTCTTCACGTAGCTTGATTCTTAGAGACACAAATAATATCTTCAGATCGATTTTTTTTTTCAATACACAGGCAGTGACTTTATGATGACTCCCTTTCTTGCAGCAAACTTCCACAACTGGCGGCCTCCTCCTTCACGGGATCAGTTGTTCTTCTTCTCAGTGGATGGCTCTCTGATTTCTCTCTGCTCTTCAGGATGACTAGGCAGAGGCACAAGACCTCGACGACTCTTCACTAGAACACGGTGACAGCTCTCTTGAAATGGCTGGCGGTAATGCCGGCAATGACAACAGACGGCAGGAAAATAGATATTGATAACTCGGAACAATGCAATAAATCCTTCTATGACAGGTCTAGAATTAGTACAAGAAACAGAAAAGAAACATGACAACAAAGAGAACAAACAGAGCAGAGTAAAACGCATTACTCTATCTGATACAGCACAGAGATAATGTTTTAACAGAATTTGCATTACCCTGGGCCTCCCACGAGGGAGTTATGCCCAGCCCTGCATCTCTGATACTATATTGAGAAAAATACACTACAGAAAATAAACAGACAGACAAATAACACAAGCTAACACAAACTGAAGCTGAAGGCCTTGCTCCATTGCTTTGCATTTAACTCAATTTATAGAATTACATTTCATATCTAGAAGGATCTCTCGAGACTCTTCTACACCGATATCGCCTTTCTCCATCGACCTTGCCGTCTTTACTGTTTCTGCTGTCTCATTTATTGTTGTCTTTGGAAGTCTCTGCTGACATTATCTAGAAGTCCCTACGGACATTATCTAATAAACATTATAGATTTAATTATCGTTTTAACAGGAATACATTAGGATGTCGAGGGCGGAGATTATTGAATGGATGAAGTAGAACTGGAAGCCTTTGATAAATTATACTCCGAAGGTTATTATGCTTATGAACGGATAGATACGCTTATAAAACATGGCTCATTGGTAAATAGTCCACAGTGTTCAATAGATGGCATTCAAGTTTTGATCCATGGGTGACATCTCTAGGTCCTTCTTCCTAGTTTCCCAACTCATCTTTATACTATGCATGCCTTTGTTGCGATAGCAAACTCAATTGGACGTTTTATTTTGGATGAGGAGGAGACCATGTTGGACACTCATGAAAGACATTTTGAAAAATAAAAAACCACTATTTCAACAAACAAAAAAATTGTCACCATTCGAAAAATATAACCGACTCCCATGATTAATGGTTACCACAACCACTCTACTCACAAAACTTAGGTCGGTTGTAGTTGGTTAATGGTCACAAACACAAACACTCTCCTCGCAAAAGTGTATATATATATATATAGTCATGTAAACTTTAGTAGCTGGTAGCTAGCGTGGTTTTGGGGGAAAAATTAAAAGAACGAAACAGAATACAAGCACCTGAAAGAGATTCTCGAAGAAGAATACAGGTTCCTGTTGTTGCTGCAAATACAAGTATGAAGGGAGAGAAGATGAGTATGTGGAACTACGTTGTAACCGTTCAGAAGCCCACCAGTGTGACTCATTCTTGCGTGGGCAACTTTACTGGTCCTGACCAGATTAATCTCATCATTGCGAAAAGTACCAGGATTGAGATCCATTCTCTGTCCTCGCAGGGTTTAGAGCAAATTCTAGATGTACCAATCTACGGCCGAATAGCAACGCTTGAAATCTTCCGACCTCATGGGGAGCAGCAAGATTCTCTTTTTATTTCCACAAAAAAATACCAGGCCTGTGTTCTTCACTGGGATAAAGATGCCCGTGAGCTTATTACCAGGGCAATGGTAGATGTCTCAGATCATGTTGGGAAACCTACAGAGAATGGGCCGATTGGTATCGTTGATCCGGATGGAAGAGTCATAGGACTCCACCTCTATGATGGTGTAGTCAAAATCATAACCTTCAATTATATTGCAGGAGTTACACACGCTTTCAATACCATGCTCGATCGATTTGTTGAAGTTTTGGATATCAAGTTCTTGTATGGTTTTTCAATGCCAACAATTGCTGTGCTATACGAACACAAGCTTGATTGTAGTTATAAAGATGCACGGCGTGTGATAATATACGAGGTTGATGTAAACGGCAGGGATTTGAATGCGGTGCCTTGGTCGCCGCCCAATTTACACAATGATGCCTGCATGTTAATACCAATTCCCATGCCTTGTGGAGGCATTATTATTATTGGTAAGCATAGCATTGTTTATTTCAGCCCCTCTGTATCCAAAGCGATTCAGAAACCCAACTCTATGACTATCACTCAGGTTTATGGCAAAGTCGATGCTTCTAGGTATCTGCTCGGCGATCACACAGGTCGCCTTCATTTGCTTGCTATTGCTCATGAAAAAGGAAGGGTTACTGGTCTCACCGTTGATTTTATGGGTGAAACATCTGTTGCTTCAACAATCTCTTATCTAGATAATGGATTTGTGTACGTTGGGTCTAGCGAAGCAGATTCACAGCTTGTCAAACTGCATCTTCAGCCTGATACTGGAGTTTTATCCATGGAAGTTGTCCAAACATTTGTTAATCTTGGTCCAATCACGGACTTTTGTCTTCTTGATCATCAGGAAAGGGTTGTGACTTGTTCTGGAGGACTCAAGGATGGTTCCCTTCGCATACTTAGAAATGGCATACGAATCAACGAGCATGCAGCATCTGCAGAATTTCCAGGCATAAAGGGAATATGGTCATTGAGATCTTCAACTCTTGACAATTTTGACACTTTTTTGGTGATGAGCTTCCTTTGTGAGACTCGTATACTTGCACTGAACTCAAACGATGACCTAGAAGAAACAGAAATACTAGGGTTTGTCTCTCATGCTCCTTCCTTATTTTGTCAAGATGCTATTCATGACCAGCTTGTTCAGGTAACAGCGGATTCTGTGAGATTAGTAAGTGCATCTTCTGGAGAGCTATTGTTTGAATGGAGAGCCCCCACCGGATTATCTATAACAGTAGCCACAGGTAATGCTAGTCAGGTTTTATTGGCCACTCGGAGGAGTAATCTTGTCTACTTAGAAATTGGAGAGGGTTTCCTAACAGAGGTGAGACATGTGACCGTTGAGTTTGATGTATCTTGCATGGATGTAAATCCTATTGGTGAAAATCCCATCCGGAGTGAATTGGCAGCTGTTGGACTGTGGAAAAACTATAGTATTATTCTTTACTCTCTTCCTGATCTGCATGTCATTAGAAGGTTCTACTTTGCAGAGAACGTTGTACCCCGGTCTGTGCTTCTGTGTAGATTTGAAGGGATTTCATACTTGCTTTGTGGTCTTGGGGATGGGCATTTATATAACTTTAAGCTGAATATGAGCAGTGGAGAGTTTTCTGATGGGAAAAAGATTTCATTGTGTACAGAAGCTATTACTCTCACGCCCTTTCGCTATAAAAATACAACGCTTGTTTTCGCATCATCGGACAGGCCCACAGTTATTTACAGTAGCAATCTGAGAGTGACATATAGCAATGTAAATCTGGAAAAAGTTCTTCACATGTGTTCTTTTCATTCAAAGTCTTTCCCTGACAGCGTTGCCGTTATAAAGGAAGACATGCTTGTTATTGGGTCATTCGATGATCTTCATAAACTTTACATATCCTCAGTGAATCTTGGGGAACATCCTTATTGTATTTGCCATCAAAACGACTCTCGAACATTTGCCATTTGCAGTATGAAGTGTTTTTATGATCGGAGAAATAATATGATCCAAGAAACAGTGAACTACTTTGTGCGTCTCTTAGATGAAGAAACATTTGCGAATATTTCATCGTATCAACTGGATGACAATGAAGAAGGATGTTCCATCCTGAGTTGTTCATTTACAGATGAAAACAATGTTTATTTTTGTGTTGGGACAGCTTATCGGGATCCTGAACATCTAAATCGGGATGAATTATGTAAGAAGGGCAGAATTTTGGTATTTTCGGTTGAAGACAGGCAACTGCATCTGGTTAGTGAGAAGGAGACAACGGGCGCTGTATACAATCTCAATCCATTTCATGGAAAATTACTTGCAGGAATCAACCAAAAGCTTGAGTTGTACAAATGGGTGATCCGGAATAATGGTTCCACAGAGCTGGAGTTTGAATGTGGACACCGTGGTCGTACACTTGCTAGCTGTGTTAAAACTAGTGGAGATTTTATCTTGGTTGGTGATTATCTGAAATCTATATATCTGTTGGTATACAAGCTGCATGAGCAGGGAGGTATGTTGGAAGAGACGGCTCGTGATTATAGCTTAAACAGCATGACCGCCATTGAATTTCTGGATGATGATACATACCTGGGTGCAGAGAGAGATTTCAACATTTTTACTGTGATGAAAAATAACGATGCTGCAATTTGTCAAGCAGACGGTGGAAAATTGGAAGTCGAAAGTGAATACCATCTTGGAGAGTTTGTAAACCAGTTCAGGCATGGATCTCTTGCTCTGCCTTCACAGGGCAATAACATTCCTTCAGTCATCTTTGGGACAGCGAACGGTATGATTGGTATTGTCGCATCCCTTCCCCAGGAGCAATATCAAATTCTTGAAAAGTTGCAAATGAATATTCTCAAGGTAATCAAAGGAGTAGGGGGGTTAAGCCATCAGCAGTGGCGGTCATTCAGCAATGAAATGACCACAGGAACTGCAAAAAAGTTCCTGGACGGCGATTTGATAGAGTCGTTTCTGGAACTCAGCAGGAATAAGATGGACCAAATTGCGACTGCAATGGCCATTCCAGTTGATGAGGTACGCCAAATGGTGGAACACCTTATTCAGCTATTACATTGAGGGCCATATTAAAGTTTTAGTCTTGTATGAGGGCCATATTATTTTTATCAGACTTTTATGCACAAGATGGCCTTGTGATTTAAAGTCTTTATCAAGTACTTTGAAGCGAGATGACAATTTCAAGTTTTTCAACGACTACTTACTTCGTCCATGTTTTTCAATAATTAATCAAGAAGCCAAGTAGATGATTGTATTTTAATGATTAATCGAGCAGCCAAGTAGATGATTGTATTTTAATGATTAATCGAGCAAGCAAGTAGGTGATTGTAGCTAGTTGGATAAAGATAAAGTTTCCATGGTAGATATTATCTCAATTGTATCCAGGGATGAGAGCTTATATTATCTAAATTGTATCAAGGGATGAGATCTTTTATTATCAAGGGATGAGAATCAAGGGTGGGTAGATATTATCTAAATTATATTAAGGGATGGTAGATAAAGTTTCCATGGGGGACTATTTTTATTGTATTTGTTTCACTTTTTTTTATGGTTGTGATTTCAAGTAGAGTTTGTGTTTGTTTCAATCTTCTTTATGGTTGTGATTATAAGTAGAGTTTGGTATGAAGATTATGTTTAATGTTGGTTTCAAATTTTTTTATGATTGTGATTCTAAGTAAAGTTTGGTATGCAGATTTATGTTTAAAGTTAGTTCAAATTCTTCCATATTTATATATATAAATAGATTTTTACATTTATTAATCATGGATTTTTATGAATGACTGAATGAATTATCTTTGAAATTGGCTTTATTGTCTAGCTATAATAAATTGGATTATGAGACATCCAAGAAAAAGGAATAATCTTCAACAAGTATGTTTTTGTGTGTAGAATCATATTTTTAGGTGCATGTCAAAGGTGAATGTTGATTTGCTTTTAATAATATTTCATAAATTAAGTTATTAAGAAAGTTGATAGAAGGATTTTGACACTAAGTTTGTAGGTTTTGTGTATCTCTCGTCTTTTCTTCTTTTTTACATTTTGTTGCAATATTTGGATCTTATGAATTTGATTGAACTCCTGGATAACAACAAAATACCAAACTTCAAAAACGAAAACAATTAGAAACTTACCTCCACAACAAAGGAGGAAGAAATTATTACATAACTCAAGAGGATGTTATGAGGTTCACATTGGGTTTTATAGCATTGTTTCCCTTTCCAATTGTGACAACTAGATCTCTTGGGTTGGTAAATAGACAATAGATGTATTATAACCCATTCACTTCACCAACATAGATACCTATGCAAAATTTATATCTAGTCTTTATTCCCACTCTTGTATAGACATCTCTGTCCTCTTGATGGTTGCTAGGAATGTTCTAACACTGCAATGTCTAGTGTAAACTTTTATTTTTCTATGTTCTCCAACATGAATGTAAGGTTGTCAATATGACAATCCACTACCTATTGTTGTTGATACAAAGAGAAGTTATTGCATATGGTCCTTGAACCCAATACCAATCTTCTCATAAATCCATTGAAGCAACAATTGTGTCAATTGTTCAATTATGTGATTAGATGGAAATGTGCATTCGCTTCCAGAAAAATGCATGTGTCCATGGTTTCTTTGATGGACTAACAAGATAGTTTCTTGATTCCAAGGCTCTCATAATTAGTGAATTGATGGATATCATGCACTATGGATACGGATGGATACAAGACTATCCACTCAGTCTATACATGAGTCTTGACACTACCACACCACCCAACACTTGAACACCGTTCAATAGACAATTGTGAAATAGAAATTATGTAATAAACATAAAAAAAATAGGATGTCCATTACTCAAAACCCATGAGAAGAGTCTCCATGGCAATGAGGCACTAAATCGATCGACTAGATGCCAAATATAATGCAGGTACCCAACATCTAATAATCCCATCTCTTCAACTCAAATGAAATCGCATTGGCATTCACGGTGGAAAACACCACTATCCAATGGCAGTATTCTCCTCATCAGTAGCCATGGATGTGTGTATCACTCTATCATGCAATACACATAACATTGGAAAAATTACACCAAGTAAGCAAGTAGATTCAACCAACAAGATGATGCATTATGACAAAAGGGACAAAATACCCAACAAATAGAGTAATTTTCCTAGCAAACAAAGGAATCCACCCAGATAGTGAGGAAAGCACCCAACAATGAGGGAAAATGCCCTAGGCAACAAGGAGCTTATATAACATTGAGGAAAAACGCCCCAAGCAACAAGGAATTAATCCAACACTAAGGAAAACATTCGAAGCAACAACGAATTTGTCCATCATTGAAGAAAAATAACCAAACAATGAGGAATTCATCCTAAAAAAAAAACTTGTGAGGAGAGAAGAAAAATGCCTAGGTAAGTATAACATGTCCAACAATCCAAGAGAATAATCAATAACCAATTTAGCAACTTCCTAGATTAATGAAACAACTTCAGAAGGGAGGCCATTGATTGAATCAAGACCTCTATTACACACCCTCCACATCGTTGGTTCAAGGTTTCATGGCTATGGCCGTGCCCACTTCACGAGCGATCAATTTCATATTAGGGCTAACCCCCTCAATCTCGTTAGAATATAGAGAACCCATACCTGTATTATAAACCTACCGCACCATTGGTTCATGGTTTCATGGCCATGGCCATGCCCACCTCACAAGCAACCAATTGTCCCTTCCCACCAAAAACCTATCAATTTCACTAGAAGATTGAACCAATACCTTTGTTACACACCCACAATTCAAGGTTTCATGGCCATGGCCATGACCACTTCACAACCGATCAATTGCCTCTTAGGCAGACTCCTTCCCACCAAAACCTCGTAGTTTCATTAGAAGATTGAGAACTAACACCTTTGTAATTGTTGTTAGGGAATCTATCCACATGACTAGGGTTGACATCACCAACGTACTAGGGATTGAAATAGACTATATTCTTAGGGTTAACATGCAAATAACTGACTCTATAATAATTAGGGAAAAAGAGGAGCATACCTTATTTATGAAGGTTGATCCTAGCTTTCGTTTCTCCTGCTAGAGTAGCTCCAAGCTTTTAACCTGCTAATCACCACAAGATACCTTCCTCAACAAATAGGCTACAATCTTGAAATTCACAAATAGCCTAATGAAATACATTGAAATAATATGAATTCCAAATGTTTAACCTAGTTCATGAACAATAACAAAGGTTAATATCAGGGAAGGGAAATATTTTCAATCTATATTCATAATAACAACAAGTACAATTATACCTTTAAACTTCTTTGGCACTTAATGAAATGAAGATTCTAGGCCTCTTACTTGTCTTCTCCATGAATCCCAACCACAACTCCAATGTATAAAGGTTAGGAAATAACTAGGGTAGTAGTCCCAAGATAGAGGGTATGGACAACAAAGGGAAAGAGAACAAGGATTCCTCCAGCATAACAATACTTAGGCATTCGCACCCCTCAATGGCTTATCTCCCTTGGTTTTATAGTTAATGGTGACAATTTCCATCGGGTAGAAAGCAGTTGTAACCAAGAGACTAGTTACCTAAACCACCCAAACTGCCCTGATTTCAAAATGTTATATATATATTTTTTATCATTTTGGGGGGAAAGCACTTGCAATGTAAGGTTAACAAGCGTTGCACACCCCTACAATCCAAAGGAAAAGGAGCGTTTTTAGGGTTTTAGGGCAAAACGTTGACAAATTGGAGGCAACAAGTTTTGGAAAGGCTGGTTGACAGAGCATTAGGAGCGTTTTCTTCTCAACTTCAGTTACAAAGATTCACAAGTGCTGGGGAATCAGTGAATGATCAAGGACATGGATTCAAATACCAAATCAAAGCTCTTTCATCCAAAATGTCCTTTTGTGTGAATAACAATTTTTGTTTAAAGTGCCGTCATGCAACTGTCGTCACAGACGAAGAAGTGCCAATCTGGAGTATAACATAGATCCAAGGCCCAAAATAAGATCTTTAATAGATCAAATGAGTTCCTTAATGGATTCAAATGATCTTGGCTTCAAAATCCCTTCTTTAAGCTGCAAAAGCTAGATCCCTGACAAAAAATCACTAGAACACCGACTAGTTTAGTACCCCTACAGCTCTAATACCATGTAAAATTTGAGCATATAGATCTAGGCACATAAACAAGAGAGATATACTATGAAAATTAAATCAACAATCAACTAACCATGTAAAAATGAGATATCATAGATCATTACACAAAAAGTAGAACATATAAGAAGAAGATAATGTTGTATTTCATTAATTGAAATGAATGGAGGTGAACAAAATATATATCAAGGCAATTCAAATTAGGTTAGGAGGCTATTTGAATTGCTCATGCAATCCTTTGAGACTAGTCAGGCTTAACTAGATCCAAAGACCCTTAGTTATCCATGCACACTCACCTAGACTGAGTTTAATTGACCCAAGACTCCCCAGTCACTAGTTATGATTGAGTGATGTACAAGCAATTGACTATATGTGCATGCAAATACCTAAAATCACTCAACTGGGGTGCTTAGGATTTTTTAGGGCTAGTTAGGGTCAGTTAATACCTATATTAGTGGAGTGCATCTAGTCGTCAACCAATTCCAAGATCAATCACTCCCAAAATTAGGGAGCAATTCCTCAAATCAGGGAATGTGCCCCCAAATGTCTTCTAATTGTTGTAATTCATGATAATTTTAAATGTCTTCTATTGTTGTAACATCTTGTAGCTTTCACCCTCTTTGTTGTTACCACTTTTGGGTTGATGTGGATAAGCGCTTCCTTATTTATGGATTGTTCACATGTATGAGATTGGTTTGTGATAAAGAGACTTTTCACCTCCTTACATCTTGGATATCATTCACTGGCATGGGGACTCTTGTTAGGAGCACATGTGGTTAATTAGGGATGATCTACACACGTTTTGATGATTGTTGGATGTGAACATCATATTCTATTGTCTCCTCACACTTACTAGTATAAATCATCAATGTCATTGAAAACAACAGTGAAGGCACCATTCTAGTATGTGCATACCCTTAATCGAGGGCATAATTCAATGAAGGCCAAACTCTTTCTCCTTTTCTTATTAGATTCAAATCCAACACAGTGGAATCTTTTACCTATCAAACCCTCTCTAAGGATTGTAACCACCAACACTTTCATTCAGTCCTGTATATTCTTATTTTTAGGACGTGTTTTCAACTTTTTGTTGTAACTGGTACAATATGAAGATAAGCATTTCCAGTCACCATATCATCTACATTCGGTCCATAAATTGATTAATGATGCTACTATGGGTATACTCTCTAAAAATGAGCAATGAGTAAAGAACCCACGATAGTCATTATTCAGATTCAAGACACTTGTATGAATTCAGTAGAGCCTTGCTTGGCATCTATTGTGCCTTAAAAAGAGAACATAAATAAAAAGAGTTAATAGCATTATAAAGCACAATTGAAGAATCCTTAGTCTTACTTATGAAAATAAATAAAGTTGGAATCACTTGGTTATAGATTTTTTTTATAGTTGAACACTTGTAAGGAGGCTTCTAAGGAGCACCAGGTTAAGTGTCCACTTCATCACCTTTTCTTTCCTTGAGTGGACCTAGCTCATATGGTGGAGAGTTGGTTATTGCTTGCAAGGGTTGATAAGCTTATTTGGAAGCAAGGTGAACCATGTTACATACTCCACTTGATTATCATGTGTGGCATTAGGAGATGGGAGTTGAACTTAGATGCCTTGGAGTCTAGCACCCTACCTATGTGGATGTTTAGGGTGATTTGAATACTGGATTAAAAAAAGTTTGAGGTTTTTGAATATTGAATTTATTCTTCTTCTATACCTACAAAATGCCCACCTATAACCTTTTTCCCACATAACAATTTATATTTGAGTAGATAAGAATGTTCGTTGGGACAAAAATATGGCATTCTTCATGCTTAAAATTTATATTGAATACTTTTATACAAAAAAAAATAGTTTTAGTTTTTCACATTTTCCAATGCTTTGTCATTCTTCATGCTTAAAATGTTCTTTTGGACAAAATATTATAGCTTGCATTCTTTACTTGACTATTGAATACTTAATATGACATTCTTCATACTTTTAAATGTTGTATATTTTTTTTGCATGATGATTAAACCACATGCAAAGCAATTATATTCAAGCAACATGAAAAGGAAAAGGCCTTCATGTCAACAGAGCTCTCAAAATATGCAATACAATATTTTTGCATCTTTCTATTTTTTCTTAACATAATTGTTTTGTTAATTGTTGTACTTTTAAATGTTGTTCAACAATATTGGTATATAATTTTTTTTGCATGATGAAACCACATGCAAAACAAAATTAAATCTCTACCACTTAAAGGCATTGCAACTGTCAAAATTGATGTTCAACACGAAGCTACGTCGGATGACAATCATAGCAGTAGTGATCATCGAATCACTCCTATGGAATTTGCAATGGAGGCATCACTTGATGCCGTGCGATCATCGCTGGGAAATGAAACGATATTTCAAATGTTAAAATGGTGAGTGTGTTCAATAATTTTATTCCAATCATATGCTAATTAGAATATAGTATCTACTATAAAAAATTTCAAATCTTAATATAATGTGTACTTTATAGTGGTTCCGAACTCGATGTGAGTGCAAAAATATGCTAAATGTCATAATATAATTGTTGTTTTAATAGTGAATATGTCCCAATGTTTTCTCATTCTTAATGGTTCAAATGTTCTTTTGGATAAAAAATTATAGATTGCATTCTTAACTTGACTATTGAATGCTTAATATGGCATTATTTATACCTTTAAATGTTGTATATTTTTTTACATGATGAAACCACATGCAGAGCAATTATATCAAAGCAACACAAAAGTGAAAAGGCCTTGTCAACAAAGCTCTCAAAGCTACACAACATGATGTCATAGTGATCACGATGAACTCGACATGCATGTGCAGGACATTCATAGTTGTGGTGCCGAACTTGAGGTGAGTGCAATAATATGCCAAATATTAGAATATAATTGGTGTTGCAACATTTTTCATATCTCAACATAGTGACTTTATGCTAAATATTAGAATATAATTGTTGTTGTAACAACATTTTTCAAACCTCAATGTTATGCTAAATGTATTGATAAAATCCAAGAAGGCGATAAAGTAAAGGTGTTGGATCCGTATGACAGTGCTACTGTGGGCATTGGGAAAATTCACTCACTATCTATTATACACGGATTCAAATTGAGCAGAACAGGAGATGCAAATGTAAATATAATAAAGGTCACAAGTAACATACACCTTACTTATGAAGACAAAATAGATGGATCTATCTGTCTGAAAGAGACGGTGAAGAGAAAGAAGGAAGCTTCATATGGTGGCCTCTAAAATATTTGCAAAAACTGACATAGTTGTTGTTGATCATGTACTAGTTGTTAGACAGCTTGGCCCACTACTTTACGCAGAAGTTTGAATGTATCTTGTTGAAGGATCTTTTATTATGGTGTATTTGTAGAGTTGGAAACTCTAAGTAACAATATTGTACTACTTTATATGTAGTACAATAAATTGCAGTTAAGCTAAATTGCATTATATGTTTTGATTTGAATTTTTATTTTAATTCCGGATTACTTTATATTTTATCATGATGTCTAATCAACATATTATCTTTTATCATGCTGCAGCTTGTTCGTATATGTGATGTTTTTATTTGATTTTATGTTTTAATTCAAGTTTAATTGTATGTTTTTTTATGCATTACACAATTTATGGTATTTAATAAATTATTCATAGCATTTTTTTTCCACGAAAAAATAAAAATAAATAAAATCGTAATTTTATTTCTCCAAGAGTGGAAAATTACATTGAGTATATATATGCCGAGCACATATTCTGAACAAAAAATATTTTGATAGATCAAGAAAAGCTTCCTGTCATAACATAAACAAGATGATTCCATAGATAAATACTGTCCAAGATGTATCATAGTATCAACACAAACATATCTCCAAGATGTATCATGAGCATATATTGGGTGTAGCCATCAAGGAGGAGGAAGAACCTTGTGTTGATTATAATTGTTTTTCCTATGAAGTGTTTATAAAGTTATAAACAACTTACAAGCAAAACAAGAAAAATCCTTTCTCCATCCTATGATAGAAATCCTATATCTCTTCAAGTGACTATTACAAAAACCTTATAAAATATACTTGATTGGAGGGGACATTGATTTCAGTAGCTACGAAAATTATCTTTCATTTCAATTTTTTGTCTTATTACTTAATTAAAAGAAAAATTGATGGTGGAAACTACACCAACCGTATTTAACTTCAACAAACTCCCCAATCACTTAACTAAATAGCACTGTTAGATATCTCAATAACTATATTAGATTTTAGGACAAGATCGCATCATTGTTCATCTAGTTCAAATTGTTCAGTACATAGATCTTCGGGCTCGATTGATCGTCCCATAATGGCAATTATGCTGGAGGGTGGCGGATTTGGTATTTCGCACGCCCTGCATGAGTTGGAACATCGCCCGAGGAAGCACAGGCATAAAGCTCGTCCCTATTTTGCCAACATTCTTCAACTCTCCCGCTCTCTTTGTGGTCTCTTCTGTATCTCAGCCTCATCTTGCATTGATCTTCCATACTAGTTTCTCTGTGCTTTTAAGGAGGCTATGGCTCACATGAAGGTTACCCCTCGCAAGACCACGAATGGGTCGCGACGCACCCACATGCCGCGAGCTCTGAAAGAATTGGGTAGAGTCCAGGGTTTCTTCGATAATGAAATACTAGATTATGCTCACGCAACGAGTCTGTGCCTAGAAAATCGTTCGAAGGATTGCCCCACTTCCAAAGCACTTTATGCAGGGCTTGTGTACTAGTAAATTCATCCTACGGATAGTTAAACTTACTCGTAGATCAGACAAGATTCAAGCATGCTTAATTTAAGACAACTACGTAACAAGTGGGACCTTAAAATCCTAGATGTAGTTCAATGTATGAAGATCAGAGCATTGAGAGAGAGAGAAGAGAAGGTATAACTTACTTAAGACCGGTCGATTGTCCAAGCTCCAGCTCCAAGCTTGATGTCCAAGATGTGAACCTGCGTGACGAAGACAAGCACACTATCTCCAAATACCTAACACAAAGATCGAGATCTAACTTCTAATGAAAACATATCATGAATCTAAACTAACAAGAACATCATATGGGATAATAAGCCAAGTTGTATTAAGGTAGATTAAAGAAGAATAATACAATGTTACCCTTGATGACCAAGCAGTAGAGTCTCCTTCCAAGCTGCCTTCCTCCTTGCTATCTCTGCAAAAGCTCCAAGACCATAGGTTTGATGCCTCCAATGTTCTCCCCTTAGCTCATGGATGGCCTCCTTCTTATAGGATTTGGGAGGCCAACCACTAAGAGAGGAAGGTGGATCTAGATGAGTGAATGGTGGATCAAGAGCCTGAACCAGGCCAAAGAGGGAGAGTGATTTAGGATCGAAAGGAGCTTCGATCCCAAGAAAATCTCCCGAAGGAAAGATCCACCTTTCAAGCTAAGATATGGTTAAGGCAATTTTCGCGCCCCAGACACTGAGCAAGGCACGAAAATGATGTAATTTTCGCGCCCTTGCAGGAATGCAGAGCATGAAAATGAGGAATTTTTGCGCCTTGCACCACTAGAAGGGTGCGAAAATCTTAGTAAAAGGCGCTCACGGATGTGGCATGTGGACTTCATGAGTTGGCATTCGGCTGAGGTAAGTTGGATTTATATCTAAGGAATCCAAGGAATGCCTAGGAGGGGACCAACTAGGTAGGAGCAAGGTCCAACACTCATTAGGAGGTAGCGCCATTAGGTTTTGCGTGGTGTTATGACATGAAGATGTGAAATGGCACTCAAAGTGGGAATTTGAGGTATAACAGCTTGGAGGGATGGTGGACAACTCTTGCTCGACAAGCACTCGGGAGACTAGACATACAAAGACGCTCAACGTTCTTTGGACCACCAAGGCTCTGCTCTCATTGGCCATGGAGGACTATGTTAAAGGGTTACTAAGCTCTGAACATGGAGCCTTGCCGCTGACAGACCGGGTCTCGAACTTGAACGCCGCTCTCTGCACTCTGTTCCAGTTTTAGAGGGAGGAAATGGGTTTCCTCAATGTGAAATTGATGTTATCGCCCGCGCCATCACTGAAAAAACCTTCACCCAGTCACCACCTTCACACGTCAGGGACACTTAGCTGGTTTACAGGCGTTGCCTCGACACCGATGGCAACAAGGAATCTAGTGTTATGGCAGGTGTCATCCTTCCTTTTCTCTTCAATCTAATGATGAACATCCCATGGGTTGATTTTCCCAATTTTTAGTATGCTTGCTTTTTTGAGTATTTCTGGTCATAACCTCGGCCTGTGGGGGAACCTTTTAACTCTCAGAATGTTCAGAATCTTCCTTTCTAGGCTAGCACAATGGTCTCCCCTTCTAGTTCTTGGTTCCACTTGTCAGACATGATGCTTTGGACTTCTGATTTTTGGACAACATGGTTCTGTACAACCTTTCTTTTTTTATTTAATAGGATTCAAATCTTACAAAAAAATAAAATAACTATATTATATTTTATCCAACTAGACCGTCACATCCTATCATGTGTTCATTTGACATAATAGAGCTTCTTCTTTGCTTGGAGACTACACCAATTGTCCTTAACATCAACAAAATCTCTAATCGCTCAACTAAATAATACTACTAGATATTTCAACAACTATATTATATTTTAATCAACTGGATTATTGCACCGAGAGGAGCGACGTGATCTACAACCCAGTATGGGGAGATGTTTTCACGTAATGTAGCATTATGTCAAAAGTAAAAAGTAAATAAAAAATTATGTTGGCTCATAAAATAAAAAAAACAAAACCAAATGAAAATTAATTAAAAAATCCATGTGGGCTCATAGAACAAAAAAATAAAACCAACATAGATCCATCTTAAATCTGGATCTATCAAGCACCAAGAGGGATCAAATTTCTAGAAGTGTAAATTTTTTGGATGTGTAAAAAATTTAAGATAAAAAAAAATTACACCACAAAAAGTTGGATCCCTCTCGATGCTTGATAGATCTAGGTTTAAAAATGGATCTATGATGGTCACAGCTAATTATGCATTCACTTGAGAGAATAAAGCTTACGATGTGCTTGGAAAATTTTAGCCACTTACTAGTTAGTATAGTTGTAGAGGGCATCTTATCTAATTATACAACATCTTTGGGACAACCCTTTTTAGTTCAAGGATTCCTAATAATCTGAGACTCATGATGTAAAACATATTTATGGGTGTTTAACCCTAGCTTGAATGTTGTGTAGTCTAAATTTTTTTCTCTAGGTGCATGTAACAAAAGTATTGGATTGTTAGAATTGGAGTAAGAGATTGTTGTATCTACTTAAGGAAAACATTATCAAACTTGTTTATAGTCATTTTTTCTTTGATAGTTAAAAAAATGTACATAAATGTCTTGTTCAAATATCTCTAAAGGCTTACAATTTCTTACTCTTTTGCTTAGATGATTGGGAATTCCAAGTCAACAATGTTTTGCTTGATTCTTCTTATGTACTTGCTTGTTATAATTTTATAGTTAAAGATTGACTTTGACTATTGAATTCCATTTGTAAATATTAATATTGGATTTATTGCGGAGGTTGTGATACAAAATATCATAATTGTTTAAATGTTTGTCAACGGTCTTGACAAACATATCAATAGAAATGGGTAGAGAAGCGGTGTATAAATCAATGGTTACATCTAATGTTGGCTTAGAGGTGTCTGGAATCTTATTTAGCAAGGACAAGAATATTTGATTGAAATCTTTAATATTTTATTTCGGTTCCATTTTGATCCTAGACAATTCTAGGACTACCAAAGGAGGGCTCTTATATTCACTGAATTTATGTAGGAACGCCTTTTCAAAATCACCCTAATTGGTAATGGACTATTCAGAGGACTAGATTATATTGATTAGAATAGTTATCTTGTTCTACACAACTATTTGCATTTTCCTAGATATCTCCTCAAGGATGATCTTTGTTGCCCCATTCTCCCATAGAGGGGTAGATGTAGAATGTCGTACAAAAGTTTCTCTCACCTCTTGCGATAAGTACCCAAGGTATGAAGAGAGTTTTTGGTTTGCAAACCCTAGCTAGGGTTTGAATCTCTGCAGACCACTTGGAGTTAAGCCTGTCATCTCTGATGGGCCTAGTACTAACCAAGTGAAAAAGTGGGAATTTCTATATTTTTTTCGATTTGTTCTTGTATTTTCTAAAAATATGAGTTGGTGAGTACACGCCATATGGATATTAGGATGGATCGGCATGGGCCTACTAGGCCTAAAAGCTGTCCACCTGGGCATCATTTAGCAAAGTACAATCTGAATGATGTGGTGTCAGAATCACTCATAAACTGGTTTAATGTTGAAAAGACGTGCTTTCCATCCAACATTTGTCAACTGAAAGGATTGGAGGATGAAGTTATTACACCCTCGGGGGAAGGACTTGGCGGCACGGTATCTATGCATGGAGGTAAATTTAGACTAACCACAAATTCTATTGTTAACCTCTCCTCTTTGGTATCTCGCAAAAATTCTTTGGGGAAACATTTTCCCTCGATTGATTTAGGGTTTAGGCAAAGGGATTGTGGACCGCTTGATAATGGGGCTCGTTCAAATTATGATGAGAAGGTTCCTCTTGTGAAAATGAAGGATTCTCTTAACCCATAGTGGTGACATTCAGGTTTATCTTTGAAAAACCATAGAGTAGTTTCTAGTGATCCTCCGAAGTTGGGTTCTGCTGATGAGGGTGTACATTTGCGCAGGAGAAGAAAGTTGTCGTTTCTAGTGGTGGTTCTAGACTGTGCCGTGGTGTGACAATGTTTTCTACTAAATCTTGTTGACAACTTAAAGCACATAAAGTTTGTAACAAGCCTATGTGTGTTTTAGGGAAAGACGTAACTATGGACAAGGTAATGGGTTTGTCAGCAAGGGTCTTTCTGGGAAGAATGGAATTATTGAGAAAAATACACTACAGAAAATAAACAGACAGACAAATAACACAAGCTAACACAAACTGAAGCTGAAGGCCTTGCTCCATTACTCTGCATTCAACTCAATTTATAGAATTACATTTCATATCTAGAAGGATCTCTCCAGACTCTTCTACACCGATATCGCCTTTCTCCACCGACCTTGCCGTCTTCACTGTTTCAGCTATCTCATTTATTGTTGTCTTTGGAAGTCTCTATTGACATTATCTAGAAGTCTCTACGGACATTATCTAATAAAAATTATAGATTTAATTATCGTTTTAACACTCCCCCTTAATGTTTATTAGATATAACAATAGTGTTGCTTTGTCATTGCTATGGTTCGCCTTTATCTTGGTCTTCCTTTGGGTCATATTCTACACCTTTGTCTCCATCTTGGTCATGTCTTCATCTTGAGTCATCAACTGGGTCTTTATCTTTACTCATCAATCAATCATGTCCTCAACTTGGTCTTTAATCTTCATGGGCTTTCTTCATTATCATGATTTATCCACGAGCTTTCTGCTCCATCTTTTTGTATGGGCTTCACTCGAACTTTCTGCTTCATTTTCTTCTTTTGTACCTGCATAAAAACATTGTCGATGTCCATATAAAAAGAAATCCATCTACCGGAATACATGGGTTTCCAGCCGTTGTATTCGCCTGTTCTCTAGGAAACCTTTTCACTTATGTGGTTCATCAGCATGCTAAACTTACCCTTAATCATAACTTGGTCCAAACATCTGAACAATATGAGATTAACTCACACTTCCCCCTTCAATAGAAGATTCATCTTCTTCAATCTAGCATCAAGCTAGCATACGGGTACACCTGTCACCCCTGTACCTCTCACAGTGGTTAATTCCACAACTTGATACTACAACCTCTCTACCTTTGAGAGAACATCACAACTTGTGATCACATGCACTTTCGCGCTACAACACGTTTGCCTGCTTTAACAGGGCTTACAACAACCCGGGGAATATTGCTTGCTTTATAACAAGGCACTACAACTTGGACCAACAACTTTGGGGTGTCGGGTACAACCGATCATGCACCCCTTACATTACATATGCTTCATTTTATCAGGTACAACAAGCATTTAAAATGCTTTACTGAATGCACAACAAATTAGCCCATCTCACTACCATGCATATCTTGTGCTTTGCTTCTTCGTTTGGAGTTTGCCTTCTTTGTCTTATACATCACTTTTGGCATACCGATGTTTCTTGTTGGAGTTGATCAAGTTCCAACAAGATACCTATGACATTGGTTTGGAAAAATTAATTGACACCCCAATATCACGCTTGACCCTTTAAGCGGACATGCTCCTTTTCATTTACAAATGCAAACTCTTAGACATGAAGTGTTGGATACCACCAAACATGCACTCCATATATCTTCCTTTTACAATGGCCCATTTTAAACCAATCTCACTTTCATCATATACCAAGACATTACTTTAATTTTGCACCAAAAAATATTTTTGCTCTTACATGGAGGACCCAACAATTAATAAAACCACCATCTTTTCAAAGACCCAACTAAACCATATAATAACTCACTTAACCACGAATTTCGACTATAATCATGAATGCAGACCCGTATTAGTGTAAAACAAGACAACAATTTGTTAAATATGACATCCATCGACCATAACTCACATAATAGACAAGACATCCTTCACCAAGACTTTATTTATGTACTTGTCTTTCACGTGCCTCTCCTTTGACTTTAATTGCAGCCATCCTTATCCTTGACTGGAACTCAAGAATGCATTTCATAGGTTTCTGCATGACTTCAAAGCCTGCCCCATCTTCACAGTTTTAAAAACTCTTTTTGCAGTGAGCGACCTTACTATGTCAGCGATTTCTTCCACGTTGGCTAAGCAACAAAGCTTCATAGCCAATGTGATTGTAGCTCCTGGCTTCTGCACTTTCTTCAGAACAACTAACTCGATCTTTGGCTTCGACCCACAAATGAGGTAGTCTTCACGTAGCTTGATTCTTAGAGACACAAATAATATCTTCAGATCGATTTTTTTTTTCAATACACAGGCAGTGACTTTATGATGACTCCCTTTCTTGCAGCAAACTTCCACAACTGGCGGCCTCCTCCTTCACGGGATCAGTTGTTCTTCTTCTCAGTGGATGGCTCTCTGATTTCTCTCTGCTCTTCAGGATGACTAGGCAGAGGCACAAGACCTCGACGACTCTTCACTAGAACACGGTGACAGCTCTCTTGAAATGGCTGGCGGTAATGCCGGCAATGACAACAGACGGCAGGAAAATAGATATTGATAACTCGGAACAATGCAATAAATCCTTCTATGACAGGTCTAGAATTAGTACAAGAAACAGAAAAGAAACATGACAACAAAGAGAACAAACAGAGCAGAGTAAAACGCATTACTCTATCTGATACAGCACAGAGATAATGTTTTAACAGAATTTGCATTACCCTGGGCCTCCCACGAGGGAGTTATGCCCAGCCCTGCATCTCTGATACTATATTGAGAAAAATACACTACAGAAAATAAACAGACAGACAAATAACACAAGCTAACACAAACTGAAGCTGAAGGCCTTGCTCCATTGCTTTGCATTTAACTCAATTTATAGAATTACATTTCATATCTAGAAGGATCTCTCGAGACTCTTCTACACCGATATCGCCTTTCTCCATCGACCTTGCCGTCTTTACTGTTTCTGCTGTCTCATTTATTGTTGTCTTTGGAAGTCTCTGCTGACATTATCTAGAAGTCCCTACGGACATTATCTAATAAACATTATAGATTTAATTATCGTTTTAACAGGAATACATTAGGATGTCGAGGGCGGAGATTATTGAATGGATGAAGTAGAACTGGAAGCCTTTGATAAATTATACTCCGAAGGTTATTATGCTTATGAACGGATAGATACGCTTATAAAACATGGCTCATTGGTAAATAGTCCACAGTGTTCAATAGATGACATTCAAGTTTTGATCCATGGGTGACATCTCTAGGTCCTTCTTCCTAGTTTCCCAACTCATCTTTATACTATGCATGCCTTTGTTGCGATAGCAAACTCAATTGGACGTTTTATTTTGGATGAGGAGGAGACCATGTTGGACACTCATGAAAGACATTTTGAAAAATAAAAAACCACTATTTCAACAAACAAAAAAATTGTCACCATTCGAAAAATATAACCGACTCCCATGATTAATGGTTACCACAACCACTCTACTCACAAAACTTAGGTCGGTTGTAGTTGGTTAATTGTCACAAACACAAACACTCTCCTCGCAAAAGTGTATATATACATATATATATATATAGTCATGTAAACTTTAGTAGCTGGTAGCTAGCGTGGTTTTGGGGGAAAAATTAAAAGAACGAAACAGAATACAAGCACCTGAAAGAGATTCTCGAAGAAGAATACAGGTTCCTGTTGTTGCTGCAAATACAAGTATGAAGGGAGAGAAGATGAGTATGTGGAACTACGTTGTAACCGTTCAGAAGCCCACCAGTGTGACTCATTCTTGCGTGGGCAACTTTACTGGTCCTGACCAGATTAATCTCATCATTGCGAAAAGTACCAGGATTGAGATCCATTCTCTGTCCTCGCAGGGTTTAGAGCAAATTCTAGATGTACCAATCTACGGCCGAATAGCAACGCTTGAAATCTTCCGACCTCATGGGGAGCAGCAAGATTCTCTTTTTATTTCCACAAAAAAATACCAGGCCTGTGTTCTTCACTGGGATAAAGATGCCCGTGAGCTTATTACCAGGGCAATGGTAGATGTCTCAGATCATGTTGGGAAACCTACAGAGAATGGGCCGATTGGTATCGTTGATCCGGATGGAAGAGTCATAGGACTCCACCTCTATGATGGTGTAGTCAAAATCATAACCTTCAATTATATTGCAGGAGTTACACACGCTTTCAATACCATGCTCGATCGATTTGTTGAAGTTTTGGATATCAAGTTCTTGTATGGTTTTTCAATGCCAACAATTGCTGTGCTATACGAACACAAGCTTGATTGTAGTTATAAAGATGCACGGCGTGTGATAATATACGAGGTTGATGTAAACGGCAGGGATTTGAATGCAGTGCCTTGGTCGCCGCCCAATTTACACAATGATGCCTGCATGTTAATACCAATTCCCATGCCTTGTGGAGGCATTATTATTATTGGTAAGCATAGCATTGTTTATTTCAGCCCCTCTGTATCCAAAGCGATTCAGAAACCCAACTCTATGACTATCACTCAGGTTTATGGCAAAGTCGATGCTTCTAGGTATCTGCTCGGCGATCACACAGGTCGCCTTCATTTGCTTGCTATTGCTCATGAAAAAGGAAGGGTTACTGGTCTCACCGTTGATTTTATGGGTGAAACATCTGTTGCTTCAACAATCTCTTATCTAGATAATGGATTTGTGTACGTTGGGTCTAGCGAAGCAGATTCACAGCTTGTCAAACTGCATCTTCAGCCTGATACTGGAGTTTTATCCATGGAAGTTGTCCAAACATTTGTTAATCTTGGTCCAATCACGGACTTTTGTCTTCTTGATCATCAGGAAAGGGTTGTGACTTGTTCTGGAGGACTCAAGGATGGTTCCCTTCGCATACTTAGAAATGGCATACGAATCAACGAGCATGCAGCATCTGCAGAATTTCCAGGCATAAAGGGAATATGGTCATTGAGATCTTCAACTCTTGACAATTTTGACACTCTTTTGGTGATGAGCTTCCTTTGTGAGACTCGTATACTTGCACTGAACTCAAACGATGACCTAGAAGAAACAGAAATACTAGGGTTTGTCTCTCATGCTCCTTCCTTATTTTGTCAAGATGCTATTCATGACCAGCTTGTTCAGGTAACAGCGGATTCTGTGAGATTAGTAAGTGCATCTTCTGGAGAGCTATTGTTTGAATGGAGAGCCCCCACCGGATTATCTATAACAGTAGCCACAGGTAATGCTAGTCAGGTTTTATTGGCCACTCGGAGGAGTAATCTTGTCTACTTAGAAATTGGAGAGGGTTTCCTAACAGAGGTGAGACATGTGACCGTTGAGTTTGATGTATCTTGCATGGATGTAAATCCTATTGGTGAAAATCCCATCCGGAGTGAATTGGCAGCTGTTGGACTGTGGAAAAACTATAGTATTATTCTTTACTCTCTTCCTGATCTGCATGTCATTAGAAGGTTCTATTTTGCAGAGAACGTTGTACCCCGGTCTGTGCTTCTGTGTAGATTTGAAGGGATTTCATACTTGCTTTGTGGTCTTGGGGATGGGCATTTATATAACTTTAAGCTGAATATGAGCAGTGGAGAGTTTTCTGATGGGAAAAAGATTTCATTGTGTACAGAAGCTATTACTCTCACGCCCTTTCGCTATAAAAATACAACGCTTGTTTTCGCATCATCGGACAGGCCCACAGTTATTTACAGTAGCAATCTGAGAGTGACATATAGCAATGTAAATCTGGAAAAAGTTCTTCACATGTGTTCTTTTCATTCAAAGTCTTTCCCTGACAGCGTTGCCGTTATAAAGGAAGACATGCTTGTTATTGGGTCATTCGATGATCTTCATAAACTTTACATATCCTCAGTGAATCTTGGGGAACATCCTTATTGTATTTGCCATCAAAACGACTCTCGAACATTTGCCATTTGCAGTATGAAGTGTTTTTATGATCGGAGAAATAATATGATCCAAGAAACAGTGAACTACTTTGTGCGTCTCTTAGATGAAGAAACATTTGAGAATATTTCATCGTATCAACTGGATGACAATGAAGAAGGATGTTCCATCCTGAGTTGTTCATTTACAGATGAAAACAATGTTTATTTTTGTGTTGGGACAGCTTATCGGGATCCTGAACATCTAAATCGGGATGAATTATGTAAGAAGGGCAGAATTTTGGTATTTTCGGTTGAAGACAGGCAACTGCATCTGGTTAGTGAGAAGGAGACAACGGGCGCTGTATACAATCTCAATCCATTTCATGGAAAATTACTTGCAGGAATCAACCAAAAGCTTGAGTTGTACAAATGGGTGATCCGGAATAATGGTTCCACAGAGCTGGAGTTTGAATGTGGACACCGTGGTCGTACACTTGCTAGCTGTGTTAAAACTAGTGGAGATTTTATCTTGGTTGGTGATTATCTGAAATCTATATATCTGTTGGTATACAAGCTGCATGAGCAGGGAGGTATGTTGGAAGAGACGGCTCGTGATTATAGCTTAAACAGCATGACCGCCATTGAATTTCTGGATGATGATACATACCTGGGTGCAGAGAGCGATTTCAACATTTTTACTGTGATGAAAAATAACGATGCTGCAATTTGTCAAGCAGACGGTGGAAAATTGGAAGTCGAAAGTGAATACCATCTTGGAGAGTTTGTAAACCAGTTCAGGCATGGATCTCTTGCTCTGCCTTCACAGGGCAATAACATTCCTTCAGTCATCTTTGGGACAGCGAACGGTATGATTGGTATTGTCGCATCCCTTCCCCAGGAGCAATATCAAATTCTTGAAAAGTTGCAAATGAATATTCTCAAGGTAATCAAAGGAGTAGGGGGGTTAAGCCATCAGCAGTGGCCGTCATTCAGCAATGAAATGACCACAGGAACTGCAAAAAAGTTCCTGGACGGCGATTTGATAGAGTCGTTTCTGGAACTCAGCAGGAATAAGATGGACCAAATTGCGACTGCAATGGCCATTCCAGTTGATGAGGTACGCCAAATGGTGGAACACCTTATTCAGCTATTACATTGAGGGCCATATTAAAGTTTTAGTCTTGTATGAGGGCCATATTATTTTTATCAGACTTTTATGCACAAGATGGCCTTGTGATTTAAAGTCTTTATCAAGTACTTTGAAGCGAGATGACAATTTCAAGTTTTTCAACGACTACTTACTTCGTCCATGTTTTTCAATAATTAATCAAGAAGCCAAGTAGATGATTGTATTTTAATGATTAATCGAGCAGCCAAGTAGATGATTGTATTTTAATGATTAATCGAGCAGCCAAGTAGATGATTGTATTTTAATGATTAATCGAGCAAGCAAGTAGGTGATTGTAGCTAGTTGGATAAAGATAAAGTTTCCATGGTAGATATTATCTCAATTGTATCCAGGGATGAGAGCTTATATTATCTAAATTGTATCCAGGGATGAGATCTTTTATTATCAAGGGATGAGAATCAAGGGTGGGTAGATATTATCTAAATTATATTAAGGGATGGTAGATAAAGTTTCCATGGGGGACTATTTTTATTGTATTTGTTTCACTTTTTTTTATGGTTGTGATTTCAAGTAGAGTTTGTGTTTGTTTCAATCTTCTTTATGGTTGTGATTATAAGTAGAGTTTGGTATGAAGATTATGTTTAATGTTGGTTTCAAATTTTTTTATGATTGTGATTCTAAGTAAAGTTTGGTATGCAGATTTATGTTTAAAGTTAGTTCAAATTCTTCCATATTTATATATATAAATAGATTTTTACATTTATTAATCATGGATTTTTATGAATGACTGAATGAATTATCTTTGAAATTGGCTTTATTGTCTAGCTATAATAAATTGGATTATGAGATATCCAAGAAAAAGGAATAATCTTCAACAAGTATGTTTTTGTGTGTAGAATCATATTTTTAGGTGCATGTCAAAGGTGAATGTTGATTTGCTTTTAATAATATTTCATAAATTAAGTTATTAAGAAAGTTGATAGAAGGATTTTGACACTAAGTTTGTAGGTTTTGTGTATCTCTCGTCTTTTCTTCTTTTTTACATTTTGTTGCAATATTTGGATCTTATGAATTTGATTGAACTCCTGGATAACAACAAAATACCAAACTTCAAAAACGAAAACAATTAGAAACTTACCTCCACAACAAAGGAGGAAGAAATTATTACATAACTCAAGAGGATGTTATGAGGTTCACATTGGGTTTTATAGCATTGTTTCCCTTTCCAATTGTGACAACTAGATCTCTTGGGTTGGTAAATAGACAATAGATGTATTATAACCCATTCACTTCACCAACATAGATACCTATGCAAAATTTATATCTAGTCTTTATTCCCACTCTTGTATAGACATCTCTGTCCTCTTGATGGTTGCTAGGAATGTTCTAACACTGCAATGTCTAGTGTAAACTTTTATTTTTCTATGTTCTCCAACATGAATGTAAGGTTGTCAATATGACAATCCACTACCTATTGTTGTTGATACAAAGAGAAGTTATTGCATATGGTCCTTGAACCCAATACCAATCTTCTCATAAATCCATTGAAGCAACAATTGTGTCAATTGTTCAATTATGTGATTAGATGGAAATGTGCATTCGCTTCCAGAAAAATGCATGTGTCCATGGTTTCTTTGATGGACTAACAAGATAGTTTCTTGATTCCAAGGCTCTCATAATTAGTGAATTGATGGATATCATGCACTATGGATACGGATGGATACAAGACTATCCACTCAGTCTATACATGAGTCTTGACACTACCACACCACCCAACACTTGAACACCGTTCAATAGACAATTGTGCAATAGAAATTATGTAATAAACATAAAAAAAAAAAATAGGATGTCCATTACTCAAAACCCATGAGAAGAGTCTCCATGGCAATGAGGCACTAAATCGATCGACTAGATGCCAAATATAATGCAGGTACCCAACATCTAATAATCCCATCTCTTCAACTCAAATGAAATCGCATTGGCATTCACGGTGGAAAACACCACTATCCAATGGCAGTATTCTCCTCATCAGTAGCCATGGATGTGTGTATCACTCTATCATGCAATACACATAACATTGGAAAAATTACACCAAGTAAGCAAGTAGATTCAACCAACAAGATGATGCATTATGACAAAAGGGACAAAATACCCAACAAATAGAGTAATTTTCCTAGCAAACAAAGGAATCCACCCAGATAGTGAGGAAAGCACCCAACAATGAGGGAAAATGCCCTAGGCAACAAGGAGCTTATATAACATTGAGGAAAAACGCCCCAAGCAACAAGGAATTAATCCAACACTAAGGAAAACATTCGAAGCAACAACGAATTTGTCCATCATTGAAGAAAAATAACCAAACAATGAGGAATTCATCCTAAAAAAAAAACTTGTGAGGAGAGAAGAAAAATGCCTAGGTAAGTATAACATGTCCAACAATCCAAGAGAATAATCAATAACCAATTTAGCAACTTCCTAGATTAATGAAACAACTTCAGAAGGGAGGCCATTGATTGAATCAAGACCTCTATTACACACCCTCCACATCGTTGGTTCAAGGTTTCATGGCTATGGCCGTGCCCACTTCACGAGCGATCAATTTCATATTAGGGCTAACCCCCTCAATCTCGTTAGAATATAGAGAACCCATACCTGTATTATAAACCTACCGCACCATTGGTTCATGGTTTCATGGCCATGGCCATGCCCACCTCACAAGCAACCAATTGTCCCTTCCCACCAAAAACCTATCAATTTCACTAGAAGATTGAACCAATACCTTTGTTACACACCCACAATTCAAGGTTTCATGGCCATGGCCATGACCACTTCACAACCGATCAATTGCCTCTTAGGCAGACTCCTTCCCACCAAAACCTCGTAGTTTCATTAGAAGATTGAGAACTAACACCTTTGTAATTGTTGTTAGGGAATCTATCCACATGACTAGGGTTGACATCACCAACGTACTAGGGATTGAAATAGACTATATTCTTAGGGTTAACATGCAAATAACTGACTCTATAATAATTAGGGAAAAAGAGGAGCATACCTTATTTATGAAGGTTGATCCTAGCTTTCGTTTCTCCTGCTAGAGTAGCTCCAAGCTTTTAACCTGCTAATCACCACAAGATACCTTCCTCAACAAATAGGCTACAATCTTGAAATTCACAAATAGCCTAATGAAATACATTGAAATAATATGAATTCCAAATGTTTAACCTAGTTCATGAACAATAACAAAGGTTAATATCAGGGAAGGGAAATATTTTCAATCTATATTCATAATAACAACAAGTACAATTATACCTTTAAACTTCTTTGGCACTTAATGAAATGAAGATTCTAGGCCTCTTACTTGTCTTCTCCATGAATCCCAACCACAACTCCAATGTATAAAGGTTAGGAAATAACTAGGGTAGTAGTCCCAAGATAGAGGGTATGGACAACAAAGGGAAAGAGAACAAGGATTCCTCCAGCAT
Organism: Larix kaempferi; assembly: GCA_027924585.1. Classification (NCBI taxonomy): domain Eukaryota; kingdom Viridiplantae; phylum Streptophyta; class Pinopsida; order Pinales; family Pinaceae; genus Larix; species Larix kaempferi. The sequence goes on from BSBM01000368.1 coordinate 3,194,904, forward strand.
AACAATACTTAGGCATTCGCACCCCTCAATGGCTTATCTCCCTTGGTTTTATAGTTAATGGTGACAATTTCCATCGGGTAGAAAGCAGTTGTAACCAAGAGACTAGTTACCTAAACCACCCAAACTGCCCTGATTTCAAAATGTTATATATATATTTTTTATCATTTTGGGGGGAAAGCACTTGCAATGTAAGGTTAACAAGCGTTGCACACCCCTACAATCCAAAGGAAAAGGAGCGTTTTTAGGGTTTTAGGGCAAAACGTTGACAAATTGGAGGCAACAAGTTTTGGAAAGGCTGGTTGACAGAGCATTAGGAGCGTTTTCTTCTCAACTTCAGTTACAAAGATTCACAAGTGCTGGGGAATCAGTGAATGATCAAGGACATGGATTCAAATACCAAATCAAAGCTCTTTCATCCAAAATGTCCTTTTGTGTGAATAACAATTTTTGTTTAAAGTGTCGTCATGCAACTGTCGTCACAGACGAAGAAGTGCCAATCTGGAGTATAACATAGATCCAAGGCCCAAAATAAGATCTTTAATAGATCAAATGAGTTCCTTAATGGATTCAAATGATCTTGGCTTCAAAATCCCTTCTTTAAGCTGCAAAAGCTAGATCCCTGACAAAAAATCACTAGAACACCGACTAGTTTAGTACCCCTACAGCTCTAATACCATGTAAAATTTGAGCATATAGATCTAGGCACATAAACAAGAGAGATATACTATGAAAATTAAATCAACAATCAACTAACCATGTAAAAATGAGATATCATAGATCATTACACAAAAAGTAGAACATATAAGAAGAAGATAATGTTGTATTTCATTAATTGAAATGAATGGAGGTGAACAAAATATATATCAAGGCAATTCAAATTAGGTTAGGAGGCTATTTGAATTGCTCATGCAATCCTTTGAGACTAGTCAGGATTAACTAGATCCAAAGACCCTTAGTTATCCATGCACACTCACCTAGACTGAGTTTAATTGACCCAAGACTCCCCAGCCACTAGTTATGATTGAGTGATGTACAAGCAATTGACTATATGTGCATGCAAATACCTAAAATCACTCAACTGGGGTGCTTAGGATTTTTTAGGGCTAGTTAGGGTCAGTTAATACCTATATTAGTGGAGTGCATCTAGTCGTCAACCAATTCCAAGATCAATCACTCCCAAAATTAGGGAGCAATTCCTCAAATCAGGGAATGTGCCCCCAAATGTCTTCTAATTGTTGTAATTCATGATAATTTTAAATGTCTTCTATTGTTGTAACATCTTGTAGCTTTCACCCTCTTTGTTGTTACCACTTTTGGGTTGATGTGGATAAGCGCTTCCTTATTTATGGATTGTTCACATGTATGAGATTGGTTTGTGATAAAGAGACTTTTCACCTCCTTACATCTTGGATATCATTCACTGGCATGGGGACTCTTGTTAGGAGCACATGTGGTTAATTAGGAATGATCTACACACGTTTTGATGATTGTTGGATGTGAACATCATATTCTATTGTCTCCTCACACTTACTAGTATAAATCATCAATGTCATTGAAAACAACAGTGAAGGCACCATTCTAGTATGTGCATACCCTTAATCGAGGGCATAATTCAATGAAGGCCAAACTCTTTCTCCTTTTCTTATTAGATTCAAATCCAACACAGTGGAATCTTTTACCTATCAAACCCTCTCTAAGGATTGTAACCACCAACACTTTCATTCAGTCCTGTATATTCTTATTTTTAGGACGTGTTTTCAACTTTTTGTTGTAACTGGTACAATATGAAGATAAGCATTTCCAGTCACCATATCATCTACATTCGGTCCATAAATTGATTAATGATGCTACTATGGGTATACTCTCTAAAAATGAGCAATGAGTAAAGAACCCACGATAGTCATTATTCATATTCAAGACACTTGTATGAATTCAGTAGAGCCTTGCTTGGCATCTATTGTGCCTTAAAAAGAGAACATAAATAAAAAGAGTTAATAGCATTATAAAGCACAATTGAAGAATCCTTAGTCTTACTTATGAAAATAAATAAAGTTGGAATCACTTGGTTATAGATTTTTTTTATAGTTGAACGCTTGTAAGGAGGCTTCTAAGGAGCACCAGGTTAAGTGTCCACTTCATCACCTTTTCTTTCCTTGAGTGGACCTAGCTCATATGGTGGAGAGTTGGTTATTGCTTGCAAGGGTTGATAAGCTTATTTGGAAGCAAGGTGAACCATGTTACATACTCCACTTGATTATCATGTGTGGCATTAGGAGATGGGAGTTGAACTTAGATGCCTTGGAGTCTAGCACCCTACCTATGTGGATGTTTAGGGTGATTTGAATACTGGATTAAAAAAAGTTTGAGGTTTTTGAATATTGAATTTATTCTTCTTCTATACCTACAAAATGCCCACCTATAACCTTTTTCCCACATAACAATTTATATTTGAGTAGATAAGAATGTTCGTTGGGACAAAAATATGGCATTCTTCATGCTTAAAATTTATATTGAATACTTTTATACAAAAAAAAATAGTTTTAGTTTTTCACATTTTCCAATGCTTTGTCATTCTTCATGCTTAAAATGTTCTTTTGGACAAAATATTATAGCTTGCATTCTTTACTTGACTATTGAATACTTAATATGACATTCTTCATACTTTTAAATGTTGTATATTTTTTTGCATGATGATTAAACCACATGCAAAGCAATTATATTCAAGCAACATGAAAAGGAAAAGGCCTTCATGTCAACAGAGCTCTCAAAATATGCAATACAATATTTTTGCATCTTTCTATTTTTTCTTAACATAATTGTTTTGTTAATTGTTGTACTTTTAAATGTTGTTCAACAATATTGGTATATAATTTTTTTTGCATGATGAAACCACATGCAAAACAAAATTAAATCTCTACCACTTAAAGGCATTGCAACTGTCAAAATTGATGTTCAACACGAAGCTACGTCGGATGACAATCATAGCAGTAGTGATCATCGAATCACTCCTATGGAATTTGCAATGGAGGCATCACTTGATGCCGTGCGATCATCGCTGGGAAATGAAACGATATTTCAAATGTTAAAATGGTGAGTGTGTTCAATAATTTTATTCCAATCATATGCTAATTAGAATATAGTATCTACTATAAAAAATTTCAAATCTTAATATAATGTGTACTTTATAGTGGTTCCGAACTCGATGTGAGTGCAAAAATATGCTAAATGTCATAATATAATTGTTGTTTTAATAGTGAATATGTCCCAATGTTTTCTCATTCTTAATGGTTCAAATGTTCTTTTGGATAAAAAATTATAGATTGCATTCTTAACTTGACTATTGAATGCTTAATATGGCATTATTTATACCTTTAAATGTTGTATATTTTTTTACATGATGAAACCACATGCAGAGCAATTATATCAAAGCAACACAAAAGTGAAAAGGCCTTGTCAACAAAGCTCTCAAAGCTACACAACATGATGTCATAGTGATCACGATGAACTCGACATGCATGTGCAGGACATTCATAGTTGTGGTGCCGAACTTGAGGTGAGTGCAATAATATGCCAAATATTAGAATATAATTGGTGTTGCAACATTTTTCATATCTCAACATAGTGACTTTATGCTAAATATTAGAATATAATTGTTGTTGTAACAACATTTTTCAAACCTCAATGTTATGCTAAATGTATTGATAAAATCCAAGAAGGCGATAAAGTAAAGGTGTTGGATCCGTATGACAGTGCTACTGTGGGCATTGGGAAAATTCACTCACTATCTATTATACACGGATTCAAATTGAGCAGAACAGGAGATGCAAATGTAAATATAATAAAGGTCACAAGTAACATACACCTTACTTATGAAGACAAAATAGATGGATCTATCTGTCTGAAAGAGACGGTGAAGAGAAAGAAGGAAGCTTCATATGGTGGCCTCTAAAATATTTGCAAAAACTGACATAGTTGTTGTTGATCATGTACTAGTTGTTAGACAGCTTGGCCCACTACTTTACGCAGAAGTTTGAATGTATCTTGTTGAAGGATCTTTTATTATGGTGTATTTGTAGAGTTGGAAACTCTAAGTAACAATATTGTACTACTTTATATGTAGTACAATAAATTGCAGTTAAGCTAAATTGCATTATATGTTTTGATTTGAATTTTTATTTTAATTCCGTATTACTTTATATTTTATCATGATGTCTAATCAACATATTATCTTTTATCATGCTGCAGCTTGTTCGTATATGTGATGTTTTTATTTGATTTTATGTTTTAATTCAAGTTTAATTGTATGTTTATTTATGCATTACACAATTTATGGTATTTAATAAATTATTCATAGCATTTTTTTTCCACGAAAAAATAAAAATAAATAAAATCGTAATTTTATTTCTCCAAGAGTGGAAAATTACATTGAGTATATATATGCCGAGCACATATTCTGAACAAAAAATATTTTGATAGATCAAGAAAAGCTTCCTGTCATAACATAAACAAGATGATTCCATAGATAAATACTGTCCAAGATGTATCATAGTATCAACACAAACATATCTCCAAGATGTATCATGAGCATATATTGGGTGTAGCCATCAAGGAGGAGGAAGAACCTTGTGTTGATTATAATTGTTTTTCCTATGAAGTGTTTATAAAGTTATAAACAACTTACAAGCAAAACAAGAAAAATCCTTTCTCCATCCTATGATAGAAATCCTATATCTCTTCAAGTGACTATTACAAAAACCTTATAAAATATACTTGATTGGAGGGGACATTGATTTCAGTAGCTACGAAAATTATCTTTCATTTCAATTTTTTGTCTTATTACTTAATTAAAAGAAAAATTGATGGTGGAAACTACACCAACCGTATTTAACTTCAACAAACTCCCCAATCACTTAACTAAATAGCACTGTTAGATATCTCAATAACTATATTAGATTTTAGGACAAGATCGCATCATTGTTCATCTAGTTCAAATTGTTCAGTACATAGATCTTCGGGCTCGATTGATCGTCCCATAATGGCAATTATGCTGGAGGGTGGCGGATTTGGTATTTCGCACGCCCTGCATGAGTTGGAACATCGCCCGAGGAAGCACAGGCATAAAGCTCGTCCCTATTTTGCCAACATTCTTCAACTCTCCCGCTCTCTTTGTGGTCTCTTCTGTATCTCAGCCTCATCTTGCATTGATCTTCCATACTAGTTTCTCTGTGATTTTAAGGAGGCTATGGCTCACATGAAGGTTACCCCTCGCAAGACCACGAATGGGTCGCGACGCACCCACATGCCGCGAGCTCTGAAAGAATTGGGTAGAGTCCAGGGTTTCTTCGATAATGAAATACTAGATTATGCTCACGCAACGAGTCTGTGCCTAGAAAATCGTTCGAAGGATTGCCCCACTTCCAAAGCACTTTATGCAGGGCTTGTGTACTAGTAAATTCATCCTACGGATAGTTAAACTTACTCGTAGATCAGACAAGATTCAAGCATGCTTAATTTAAGACAACTACGTAACAAGTGGGACCTTAAAATCCTAGATGTAGTTCAATGTATGAAGATCAGAGCATTGAGAGAGAGAGAAGAAGGTATAACTTACTTAAGACCGGTCGGTTGTCCAAGCTCCAGCTCCAAGCTTGATGTCCAAGATGTGAACCTGCGTGACGAAGACAAGCACACTATCTCCAATTACCTAACACAAAGATCGAGATCTAACTTCTAATGAAAACATATCATGAATCTAAACTAACAAGAACATCATATGGGATAATAAGCCAAGTTGTATTAAGGTAGATTAAAGAAGAATAATACAATGTTACCCTTGATGACCAAGCAGTAGAGTCTCCTTCCAAGCTGCCTTCCTCCTTGCTATCTCTGCAAAAGCTCCAAGACCATAGGTTTGATGCCTCCAATGTTCTCCCCTTAGCTCATGGATGGCCTCCTTCTTATAGGATTTGGGAGGCCAACCACTAAGAGAGGAAGGTGGATCTAGATGAGTGAATGGTGGATCAAGAGCCTGAACCAGGCCAAAGAGGGAGAGTGATTTAGGATCGAAAGGAGCTTCGATCCCAAGAAAATCTCCCGAAGGAAAGATCCACCTTTCAAGCTAAGATATGGTTAAGGCAATTTTCGCGCCCCAGACACTGAGCAAGGCACGAAAATGATGTAATTTTCGCGCCCTTGCAGGAATGCAGAGCATGAAAATGAGGAATTTTTGCGCCTTGCACCACTAGAAGGGTGCGAAAATCTTAGTAAAAGGCGCTCACGGATGTGGCATGTGGACTTCATGAGTTGGCATTCGGCTGAGGTAAGTAGGATTTATATCTAAGGAATCCAAGGAATGCCTAAGAGGGGACCAACTAGGTAGGAGCAAGGTCCAACACTCATTAGGAGGTAGCGCCATTAGGTTTTGCGTGGTGTTATGACATGAAGATGTGAAATGGCACTCAAAGTGGGAATTTGAGGTATAACAGCTTGGAGGGATGGTGGACAACTCTTGCTCGACAAGCACTCGGGAGACCAGACATACAAAGACGCTCAACGTTCTTTGGACCACCAAGGATCTGCTCTCATTGGCCATGGAGGACTATGTTAAAGGGTTACTAAGATCTGAACATGGAGCCTTGCCGCTGACAGACCGGGTCTCGAACTTGAACGCCGCTCTCTGCACTCTGTTCCAGTTTTAGAGGGAGGAAATGGGTTTCCTCAATGTGAAATTGATGTTATTGCCCGCGCCATCACTGAAAAAACCTTCACCCAGTCACCACCTTCACACGTCTGGGACACTTAGCTGGTTTACAGGCGTTGCCTCGACACCGATGGCAACAAGGAATCTAGTGTTATGGCAGGTGTCATCCCTTCCTTTTCTCTTCAATCTAATGATGAACATCCCATGGGTTGATTTTCACAATTTTTAGTATGCTTGCTTTTTTGAGTATTTCTGGTCATAACCTCGGCCTGTGGGGGAACCTTTTAACTCTCAGAATGTTCAGAATCTTCCTTTCTAGGCTAGCACAATGGTCTCCTCTTCTAGTTCTTGGTTCCACTTGTCAGACATGATGCTTTGGACTTCTGATTTTTGGACAACATGGTTCTGTACAACCTTTCTTTTTTTATTTAATAGGATTCAAATCTTACAAAAAAATAAAATAACTATATTATATTTTATCCAACTAGACCGTCACATCCTATCATGTGTACAACTCACCTATATATTTTTGATGAATCCATATCAATACCCTAGTGTTTTTGTCTCAAACCCTTGACACTTTAGAACCATATATAGTAATGTGTGGTGGCTAAGGGGATAAATCTTGCCACCGGTCCCTTGTTAAGCATAGTGGCACATTATTAATTATGCATGTCTTTAGGTTCTTTTCCCTTCTTTATCGGTATGGATGTTTTCAAATCTTTCCAAAGTTGTTCTTCAACCTCATCCATGAACATATCAATAATGTTGAAATGATTAAGGTCTTCCTTGGTCATTTGCCTACCATGTTTAACATTAAAGAAAAATTAATGAATGGTCTCCAAGATTACATGATCTAGTGTTCATGAATTAGATTTGCCATATTATTAATTTGTACATCTTCTTTATTTCTAGTTTCTTGATCTCAATGTAGAAATATACTATGGATCTTTTAATTTGTACTTAACTACACTGCGGGCAAGTTTTCTCTACATGACTTTAAGGGGGTATCTGTATCAGTGTACTACTTCAAAGCATGACTAATAATATCAACCATATACAAAACCCTATTCTTTATCTCATTTATTCCTCCATCCATCTCATCCTCCTCACTAGTGGTGTCAACCACTTGTTTATCTATGGTTTAAAATTTAGGCTTCAGTGTATTTATGGATTTCGTATTTTCTCCTTTTTGAATGGGATTAACAGTTGTATAACTATAATGGGTCCTTTTCTTTTCAAATGGCTTGGTGGTAACTATTTGAAGCATTTGAATTAAATCTATGAAGTCATCTATTAACTCCTTTTGAGAATAAGTTTTTATTATCCCTAGAAGAATCATAGGCATTTTAAGCTCCTATTTTGCAAGAGGGTCACTAGATGACCCAACTACTTATGAGAACCTAACAAATCCTTAATTGATCCTAGTGTTAGGAACCCATGGCAACCCTTCTCTTTACTCTGTTAGTATATTGTTGTTGGACGCATATGCTTTGTAAGTCGTCCCGTAGTATTTGTTGATCCATAGTTTGTACTGGCCCATGGTTTTGACCCATAGTATTGGCGCCTATAGTTAGTATATAAGTTTGTGTTGAGGCCAATGAAGGCACGGTGAAGTTATTTGTATTGAGTTTTCTCAAAGGAGGTTGCCCCCTCGAAGTGGCATGCGATCAATAAATATATTCTGTGATCTCATATATTGTGCATTATATCAATTAATTGTTGCAGGTTCATCAATTCTGGTATCAGAGCACTTTCCTGGGCTCGTTGGGTGAAATTTCTGCTAATTTTTTTTTTCGCATATGTTACAGGTTCGGATCTGGGAATAATCCCTATTCGCTTAACTGTGGGAAGTACTTGGGCATAAGCTATAAAACTCATTGTGAGGAGTACCACAGGAACCCCGAATTAGCTATGATCCCATTGAGAGGACCTGCCTGTGAAAAGGGCAACGACCCCTATCTGATTAACTAGTTCCCACCCGTGAGGTAAACCATGAGCTATCGTTTTTGGCAAAGCGGTTATCAGTTTTACCTGAGCCGTGGAGTGAGGGGTACTGCCCCAATACGCAATCCATCAGACAACATTGGTGGCCAAGTGAATCCCCTGAACCGTTAGGAAGCCGAGCATACCTGGGGTCCATATCTATTTTCAGCTGAAAAATCACAGATTTCCTCTGTCTAGAACTGTTGCCGATCACTTCTGTGCCATTGCAGATCCATCTATTGTCAATTACTTCCGCGTTGTTGCAGATCCATCTGTTTTCGATCACTTCCGCGTCGTTGCAGATCTATCTGTCAGATCCATTTTGAAAAAAAACTCAGTTTTTCGCCATATCCCTTGTTTTCACTCTGTTTCCCTTGAAACCTCCCTAACACCCCTGTAATCCCATTCTTCATATTTAATTCCTGAGGACCTTATCCCAAATTCTACTTCCCAAAGCCAGAAATCTCACATTTGTCTATCTTTAGGGTTTGCCATAACTTCTTCGACTTTCACCCAATCGCCTTCAAATTTTACCACAGAGTTCCTTTCCTATTTCTACTTCTTTGTCCCTCTCTGCCAAATTTTCTCATTCTTTCACCCCTCTTCTGAAATCCTCCTTTCCTGCTTCCCTATCCATTCGACAGTGTCCAGAACCTAGTCAAACTCAAATTACCCATCAGATTTTTTCCCAAATCCAAATTTTCCTTTACTGAAACAGATTCTGGTTTTTTTTCTCTACCCGCTCAAAAAAAAAAAAAACTCCTGGTTATTGTTGTCACCCACGCAGGAGCAAAAACCATGGAGGAAGCAATTGCAGCCATCCAAACCAAACTCCAGGATCTGGATGAAAAATTTCTCGGCCTCCATCTTGAGCATTCAGCCATGAACAACAAATGACGTCCGAGTCTTCATCAAACAATGGGTTCTCTTCTTCCAGCAATTTCCGTGGTCCGGAGCTTGATTTTCCTCGCTTCAATGGTACTGATCTGACTGGATGGATCTATCATGTAGAATAGTATTTTAGTTTGCATAATGCTTTTGATGTCAACAAAGTTCCACTTGCATCCTTTCATTTGGAACAAGAAGCTCTTCAATGGTACCGTTGGTACATCAAGGCTCATGAAGAGCCAAAATGGCCAGATTTTTGCCAACTCCTTTTGCAACGATTTGGTCCTAGTGCTTTTGATGACTTCACAAGAGCCCTCACTAAACTTCGCCAAATTGGCATTGTGAGAGAGTATCAAACCGAATTTGAGAAACTAGCCAACCACACCGAAGGATTTCCTGATGACTTCTATCGGATTTGTTTTATCAGTGGTCTAAAGGATGCAATCCGCTCTGAGGTCAAAATAATCTGTCCCAACACAATGATGAAAGCCCTAGGTTTGGCTAAGTTGGCAGAAGACAAGATTGCATCCCAACAGCACTCCAAACCCACTTTTGTTCCCTTCCGAAATATGGGTTCTCAAAAACCTCCCATCCCGCCAGCTCCTCGACCAAATCCTATCAAGCATTTGTCTGAAGCAGAGATGCAGGCACGCAGAGAAAAAGGGCTTTGTTATAATTGTGATGAGAAATTCACTCAGGGACATAGATGTGTTCAGCAAAAGCTCTATATCTTGGATGTGGATTCTCCGCCTGCCTCTAAAATTGGTGAAGAAGCTCCAGATACAATGGATGCTTAGGTCGACATTCAAGAGCCACCTATTGACCCTCTGTCTCACGATGACCATCCAGAGATATCTCTCCATGATTTAGCTGGAATCACCACCCCCCAAACACTGTGGGTCAAGGGTTACTTCAAGAAGCTTCCTCTTACAATACTCATTGATTCTGGTAGCACTCATAATTTCATTGACCCTCGAATCGCCAAACAGGATGATTGTTTTATCCATCCTTGATCCAACTTTGAAGTCATGGTTTCCAATGAGGGCACCTTACCTTGCAAAGGGAAGTGTCGTAATGTGCGTATCTCTATGGGATATTATAACCTGCGCTCTGACATGTTTTCCTTGACCTTAGGCGAATGTGATGTGGTTTTGGGCGCTCAATGGCTATGCACACTTGGCCCCATCTTATGGGATTTTGCTAAACTTTGGATGCAGTCTTCCCCCAATGGACAAAAACACACATTGACAGGCTTACAACCAAGGTCTCTCAGCATCATCAATTCACATCGCATGGAAAAACTCCTTAAGAAGAATTCACATGGTGTCATCACTCAGATCCATTCCATTCAGATGCAACCATCAGCGGTCTCCACTACTCCTTTGGATCTACAACAAATTCTGGACTGATATACATGTGTCTTTGTTGAACCAATGGGATTGTCACCTTCAATGCCAGAGGACCATTGTATTCAGCTCCTTCCTGGAAACGTTCCTCCCAACATCAAGTCCTATCACTACCCATTTCACCAAAAATAGAGATTAAAATGATCGTTCGGCACTTATTGAAGCAAGGTATTATTTGCCCAAGCACTAGTTCCTTTTATTCACCAGTTCTTCTTGTCCGCAAAAAATATGGGTCATGGCGCCTCTGCATTGACTTCCGAGCACTTAATCACCTCACCATCAAGTATAAGTTTCTAATTCATGTTGTTGATGAGCTTCTTGATGAGATTCATGGTGCTCAATTTTTCTCCAAGTTGGATCTTCATTCTGGGTATCATCAAATTCGGGTTCATGAGGATGACATACCTAAAACAGCTTTCTGCACACATGATGGCCACTATGAGTTTTTGGTCATGCCCTTTGGCTTCACTAATGCTCCTTCCACATTCCAGGCCTTGATGAATTAAATATTCCAGCCCTACTTGCGGAAATTCATTCTGGTATTCTTTGATGATATCCTCATCTACAGTAAAAGATGGGCTGAACATCTCCAGCATATGGATCTTGTAATGCAACTTTTCTCTGACCATCATCTCCACTCCAAACAGTCTAAATGTGTTTTTAGATAGAAGGAAGTCGAGTATCTCGAGCACATTATCTCAGCACAAGGTGTTCGCATGGATCCTGCCAAAATCGTTGCCATGAACAATTGGCCGCATCCTCAGACAGTCAAGAGCCTTCATGGTTTTTGGGGGTTGACTGGCTACTACCGCAAGTTTGTCAAGGATTATGGGAAGATTGCAGCTCCATTAACTGCTCTATTGAAAAATGATGCTTTTACATGGACACATGCTACTGAGTGTGCATTTGACAAACTGAAACAACATATGTGTACTACACCTGTTCTAGCTATGCTCGATTTTTCCAAGTCCTTCACTATTGAGAGTGATGCTTGCGGCAATGGACTTGGTGTTGTTCTCCTTCAAGATGAACACCCCATTGCGTTCACAAGCAAATCCCTTTCAGGTAAGAATTTAGCTGCCTCTACATATGAGAAGGAAATGATGGTTATTTTGCATGCAGTACAGAAGTGGCGACCATACCTATTGGGAATCATTTCTGGATTAAGACTGATCACCAGAGTCTGAAATATTTCCTGGAAGAGCGTGTATTCTCCCCAGCAAAACAGAAATGGGTTAGCAAACTCATGGGTTATGACTTTGAGATCACTTACAAGAAGGGTAAGGACAATATTGTGGTGGATTCTCTTTCTCGCACATTTTATGACCAAGGTTCTCTTTCATCTATTTCTATGCATGTTCCAAATTGGTTGCAATCTGTTCAACAGGGCTATGTCAATGACTCTTCATTATCTCAAATCATCCAACGCTTTTCCAACAACCATTCTGTTGTACCACATTACTCTTGGGATGGTGCTTCCCTGAGATACAAGGGTCGTTTGGTGCTTCCCCAAAGCACAAATCTTCAACAGGCTATCTTCTATGAACTCCATGCTTCTCCATCGGCAGGGCACTCTAGGTTCCTCAAAACATATGAGCGGGCACGGCGTAACTTATTTTGGCAGGGAATGAAGAGGAAAATTCAACAGATGGTGGTTGAATGTGATACCTGCCAGTGCAATAAGGGTGAAACGACACTCCTTCTGGGATTTCCCGAACCCTTGCCCATACCTACACGGATTTGGGCAGACATTTCTATGGATTTCATTAAAGGGATCCCTAAATCTAGAGGGAAGACAATGATTTTGGTTGTGGTCGATCACCTCTCCAAATATAGTCATTTTTGCGCTCTCAACCATCCCTATACAGCCTCCTCAGTCACTCAAATTTTCCTGGACAAGATCTTTCATCTTCGTGGAATCCCTTCTTCCATTGTCTCGGATCGTGATGCGACTTTCACCAGTCATTTTTTGACATAACTATTTCGCCACACTGACACCAAACTGAAGATGAGTTCAGGGTATCACCCACAAACAAATGGTCAAACTGAAATTATCAATAAATGCTTGGAAACTTATCTTCGTTGCTTCACCTCTGAACAACAAGATCAGTGGGAAAAGTGGCTCCCTCTCGCTGAATGGTGGTACAATAAATCTTACCACACTACCTCTAAAATGACTCCATATGAAGCAGTTTATGGTCAAGCACCGCCGGTTCTTCTTCCATACACCCCTAGCAGTTCACCAGTTCAGGCAGTTGACACGGTCCTTCGAAACCGCGATCAGATTCTTCGCATTTTGCGGGAAAATCTTCACATGGCAAGAAATCACATGAAGCAACTAGCCGATCAGCACAGTTCTGAGCGCACTTTTCAAGCAGGTGATATGGTTTTTCTTTGTCTCCAGCCTTACAAGCAATCTTACCTAAAACTCAAAGGGAATCATAAGCTCGCTACAAAGTTCTATGGGCCATATAGGATTATTCAGAAGATTGGGTCTATTGCTTATAAATTGGAACTTCCTCCTTCTTCCTGCATTCATCCAGTATTTCATGTCTCTTGTCTGAAGAAAGTTCTTGGCGCCTACATCAGAGGACAAACTATTTTACCAGAACTGGATAATGAAGGATCCATCCTTTTGGAGCCGGAGGCCGTCCTCAATAAGCACACTCGTTAGCTTCGCTCTCGCTCTATCACAGAGATCTTAATTCAGTGGCACAGAATGAAACCAGAGGATGTTACATGGGAACCACTCCTTCAGATTCAACAACAATTTCCACATCTAAATCTTTGAGGACAAAGCTTTTTCTAAGGGGGAGGGGATGTTAGGAACCCATGTCAACCCTTCTCTTTACTTTCTTAGTATATTGTTGTTGGACACATATGCTTTGTAAGTCATCCCGTAGTATTTGTTGATCCATAGTTTCTATTATTGTTGTTGGGCGCATATGCTTTGTAAGTCGTCCCGTAGTATTTGTTGATCCATAGTTTGTACTGGCCCATGGTTTTGACCCATAGTATTGGCACCTAGACTTAGTATATAAGTTTGTGTTGAGGCCAATGAAGGCACGGTGAAGTTATTTGTATTGAACTTGCTCAAAGGAGGTTGCCCCCTCGAAGTGGCCTGTGATCAATAAATATATTCTGTGATCTCATTTATTGTTCATTATATCAATTAATTGTTGTAGGTTCGTCACACCTAGCTAATATAGTTCTATCATGTTAATTATTTCATTTATGTGACCCATGAACTATAACATCTAGTTGATAATCATAATTTTTTGTTGAATAACGGTGTTATTGGAAATTGAGCAATAGTGGTGCCCTGAGAGTTTTCAACAATTTTGACACTAATCCATCTCATAATTTATATGTGAACATCCTGTGGGGTAGTGATAATAAAATGTAATGCTTACACACAAACATATTGATCTATGCTTAGCATGATAATACCACAATAGGAGTTGTTGCAAGTCACTTCAAACCACACCCATTGTTAATAGTAAATGATGAGTTTGATAGGGAACTATGAGCTTATGGCTATTGGAGAGAATATTTGCATGAAAATTTTCAAATGTATATTCATTTGATATATTTAATTTCTTCTCTCTAAAATGATGGACTGGACACTTCATGAGTTACTACATCTCCAAAATTTATCAAGCCTAGTTCCCTTCTCTATGGTCATGGTTACCATTTCTTCTGCCCACATAGAAACTCATTGATCCCTTCATTCTGCCCACATAGAAACTCATTGATTCACCCTGTCATGTGAATCCTTTCTTCTGCCCACATAGAAACTCATTGATCCCTTTCCATTAATTTTTTCTATCCATTTTATTTGTGTTACCATCATATAAACTATATTTTCTGGACTTCTAGATCCATTGATTGCCCTCAACATTTCTAAAATTGCAATTAAAAAGGCACTCAAATACTTATTTTTGTCAAAGAGATAGAGATTTCTCTAAAGTGAAAAAGGCCAACTTATGTTTGCCTTATTTCTTTTTGGCCATCTTGCAAGAAAACACCATAGAGGGTACAAAAATATTATATATAGATTTGAGGAGAATCTAAAACTAAAGGAAAATTTATCTTCTCCCAGTTTGTGATTTCAACACTTCGCCTTCTTCAAATTTGTGATGTCAAATTCCATCTTCTCCCAATTTGTGATCTCAACAAATAATTTATTTTTGGCTCAACCACTTTTTCAACGCCACAGACAAAGAGAAAACATGGATCTATGCCGAAGCCATAATCATTCATAAAAAATGGTGAAAAAAAGCAAATGTTGCTTAAGCCACGTTCAGGCTCCACATGAAATATTAACGACACTTAAGTGATGTTCCAAGAAAAAAATGTCGATTGTTCATCTAACATCAGTTGGAACGTTGAATTCAAACCCAAAATGTAGTAGTGTAATGAGAGCTATGAAGGTTGGGTACAGGGCTCCCAAGGTTTTATTAGAGGATCTTGATACCTCTACTACTCTCAATGGCTCATCCACTATTAAATCATAGAATCACAAGTATAATTGTACTATCCACCCATCTAAACATGGGATTTTCCCATTTTTAAATAATTTCAATATTGTTTTTAGTTCTTCTTTAGAGGCTTCTTCTTCTAAAACTTCATTTTGATCCTCTTTAATGATTCATTTTTAACAATATCTCCAATATTTGTCATGGTTGGTTCCTGAGATATCCTTTGGAAATACACCACTACAACCTATGTTATTTCCTACGATATTCTAACCTTTGTTACATCAATATTTCCTAAATAGTGTTTATATTTTTTCTCTGCTTTGCATAACTCTAGAATAATTTGTGCTAACATCCCTCTCTAATAGCCATATTACCATACTTTTTATCCTCCATTTAGATTATCTCCATTCCAATAGCTTTATTTTCATTTCCTCTAACTCGTTTACTCTTTTTTTCTCATTTTAAAAAAATATTCTTTCCATGTTCCCTTAAAGCTTATTTTTAATATGAACTTTGATCTCCATATAACTCTTTCTGAGAATTTTGGCACTGCTATTTTTCCCTTTCTACTACTACCTTTTTCATTTTCTTTATATTTTTGCAAATTGAAAGATAATTGAGTTTCCATTTGAGGCATCGAATCTCCTTTAAACCTAACAATCACCAAACTTTTGAAATCCTCGTCTTCTATCCATTTAGATTTAATTTGAAATGACTTAGGGGTTTGTTTTCCTATTTTTCAATATATAGAAGGATTTTGAGATAGTCTAAAGATCCCTCTTTATCGACCCATGATTTTATCTTGTCAAATTAATTCATAAACTTTAATTCCACAGTAAACCTATCCAACCTTACAGACACCCCTTCATTCCAATGCCTAAAATTCCTCCAAGTGAGTAATAACTTAATGGGTTTAGGCCAACATCACAAAGAACAAATATTTCAAACATGTGAGAAAAGTATTATACTAAAGGATATGATATAGCATTTGTGACTTGTACCTCTCTTATTATGAGGTCATGTTTAGATCCCCTCCCAAAATATTATTTCCATCTTTAAATGAACCTAGGATATGTAGATGATCTTGGAAGATCATTATATCCTCCAATCATGACCATAAATATTGATAATGGAGAAGGATTTCCCTAGTTCTTTTAACCATAATTCAATTTGAATACATTCATTTAGAAACAAAGGTTGAATAATATTTAGGGAGTTGTTCCATCAAATTAGTAGGACACTAGACCTCCCTTTGAATTCTAAAGAGAGAAAATTCCACTCTTTAGGAAAAAAGACATCAGTGTTTTAGCCTTTATCCCCTTACACATTCTCTTGAATCATAAGCATGTATGGCTTAAAAATGGAAAAAAATCCCTTGAAGGATAATTTGTTGTGGGTGTCCCATGCTCCCTTCTGTTTAAGTAAATAATAATTGTGAGGTAACCCTTAATGAGACACTCCCATCTCTAATGTTTCCCTAATGGTCATTTGTCTTCGGCTTTAGTAATTTGCTTATTTGCACTCATTTTTTCTATGGACATAAATGATTTCCCTACCCACAAAGGAGACCTGCCTAAGTCTAAAGACATCCCCCTCCTATACCCTACTCTTCTTTTTGTTGGATTCATTTTTAAATATCAACTTATATATTTGAGGATTTTTTTCATTACAACTTATGCCTAATGAACATGAAATACTTTAAGATAAACTAACTAGGTTAGGGTTTCCAAATTCTTGATGTTTAAAATCTCATTTCTCTAAGATCCTTTCAATTGAGGTTTCTTCTATTCTTTGTATAGGGATTCTTGTTGTTGAAGAGTTACAAGGGGAAAATTGAAATTTCCTTATATGCTTATGGCTTAGGGATCCTTTAAGGTCCTTTTCATTAGAATCCAATAAGGCCATATTATTATTAATCAAGGGTAGAGAAGGATATGATTTTTAACATACATTTAACTTGAGTGAGCTGGGAATTATTTTGGACCCGGTCCAAACTGCATCCATATTCTACTTCATATAATCTCCCCTATATGAAAGAAAAAACCTTTGATGTTCACCAAATACCTTATTCCTTTGAATAATCCGAAGACAAAGCCTTATCTTGACCATTTTACTATAGATTTTTTGAATTTGATTTTGTTTCCTTGTAGCCAATAGTTGCAACCTCATAGAGTGACAAGGGATTTTTTAATTGACTTTCCTTTGAGGGACTTATTGCTTTTCTCCATTCCCATATTCCATCTTTCATTACTTATTACTTAATTTCCATATTTCATGGGAGACCTTAACCAAGGTATAATTCCACCTTGATCTTGGATAATTTTCTATTTATGTTGGATAATGTGTTATCTTCTATATCAATGAATGACCCCAAATTGTTTCCAATAAACCGCTTTGTTCTATATTTCCATGGGGATACCTTATAACTTGATCCAAATTGGTTGGAATACTTCAATCCATTTCTAGGATCGAACTATGGATACCACCTCTTTAAATATATAATTTGTGGTCCCCTATACCATTTTCTAGATAGTTTTTTTGCAACATTTTCCCCTAAATGAATTTGAAATCTAGCCATCCCCATGTAAGGATATGAAAATTTGATACATACTCAATTTTCCTCAACCACACCTTCTCCATATTAATCCACAAGGAATTTTTAGAGACATTGTTTCCAATGAAACTACCTGTTAGATATTTTACACTTAGAGAAAGGACCTAGGCTACATGGCTATGTCTTCTCCCAAAACAAGCTTAACCCTCTTCTTTCTATCACAAACACACTTCATTTTTATTTTCTCTAACCTCAACCCTAATTAGGAATTTATCACCTCTTCACCTATAGATTCCTAATTAGTTCCCAATAGTTCTTCCATAGTTAAGGCTCTAAATCCTATCCCATCTTTGGATCCTTAAATTTTCTCTTCGTTTCTAGACATTAAACCATAACCAGAGACCCACCACCTTCAAGTTTTTGAACAATGGTCTCTTTAGAATTTGATTGTGAAAATGATACTTGGTGGCCCTCATTTACATTCAAATTCACTACTAGGAATCCCATATTTGTGATTTTGAATCTCCCATTTGACTCCTTTAATGAAAGGATCTTGACACCCTCATCTATGACAATTTGGCTATGACCCCATACCTTGAGACCTATAGGATAATTTAACCAAGTTATGAACTCTTCTCTTGAAATATGTAACCCCACATTATTCAAAATTCATAAAGTTTGGTCCAGGAATGAAGCCTCAACTTTGTCCCATTTGTCACATAGGGTTTTGTGTGTGGCTAGGGCCTAATAAAGGAGCTTTGGGATTTCCCTTCTCTTGCTCGAGTTTTTTCCCTAGACTTAATGCCCTACTCGCTTTCTAATTAATGATGAGCTTATATCTGACCTAAAAGTAGAAGTTCCTCTTCCCCTTACTTTGTATAGTCCCTAGCTCCTCCTCCTCCATTAGTCCTCCCCATCCCACAACATTGCAACTTAGTGTGTAATTACGTGTAGATATTACATTCTATGTTGTTAAGTTGTGTGTGCAGTAAGTAAGTTATGAAACATTATATTTTGAATAACCCACCTGGGAAGGCATATTAAGTTCATATTAGAGCTTTCAAGAATTTGAGTGGAGAGAATGAGGTTCATAAATTATTGAACTTTTTATATGACTTAGACTCTAAGACAATTTGCAATAGTTAGAAAACATTTACAAGGACCTTCAGAGAATTGTAAGAGACCAAGTAGTCCAAAGATCTAAAAATTATGAGAAGCAATATGAAGCTAAGGAACAAGAGTTTCACTTGTTACTTTAGGATGGAGGAAAGTAGGGAAAATGTACAAAACTTGATCAATCAATTTCTATCAATCACATTGAAGTAAAAGAGGGGTAAGCCTTACTTGTAGATGGAGGTGTTGAGATGTCCAACCCGTGATATTAGGAAGTCATAAGTATTGTTTTATGCTTTGTAAAGTGGAATCCAAACTCGATCTACCTCCGCATGACAACTTTGTGGATGCTAAAACATTTAATAACTCATGGAAATAACTATAAGTCGATTGTCACTGCCATGGTCTAAGTGATGAGAACAAAATTGATTTCATTCAATGCAAGTTGATGGGAAATTCCATGTCTTAGTGGGAGGCTTATTTCTAGAGACTATATAAATGAAAAGAAGCATGGAGTGCAAACTAGGAATATTTCAAGCAATTATTGAAGAAGAAATTATACCCTTCGGGATATGAATGTGAATAATTTATACCTCTTGTCTCAATGTTTACTTAGAGACAAGGCTAGAGTGTAAAAGAACACTCATTTTCAATTATAGGATATTTAGATGGATATAATTAAAGATGCACTCGACATTCTCCCAAAGTATATCAGAGGCCTTCATCATTACTGGCATCTTGAGTTATCCTTATTCAATTTTTCTATTGATGTGGTCAATAAGAAATCTCTATATCTTGAGACTCGTGTCAAGAAAAAAATGTTATTTATGAGATCTCCATACAACTGCAAAGAATGATCCCTAAAGAAATGACTTGCAACAAGAGAGGAGGAAGGAAGCATGCAAATAACACTCATGAGAGGCAAACCATGAAGGTGTATTTTCTATGGAATAACTCAAGGTCTTATTTGATTTGGAATCTCATAGGACAAAGCTCCTTAGAGACAGGGAGGTCAACTAGAGGATGAAGTGTTGGGAAATTGTATGGCCCTAGGTGATGCGAACTGTTGTAGGGAAAATAGTCATAAAGGGTGAGTGTTATTCCAACTTGGAGGATCCTTGTAGGTTGCAGCAAGGACGGAATATTGTAGATTATGAATTAATATTCGATACACCACATGGAAAAGCAAACTCAAAGCATCAAATAAAGCAAAATAAAATGGACAAGTGCTAAGCAAAATAAACGAGAAAGAGTGTGCTAAATCAAATGATGATTTCCCATCGGTAAAGCTTGTTACAATGGTGTCACCTAGGAGGTATAGGTTTCAAAGGGAAGTCAACATTCTCCCTTAAGGAGGTCCTTTTTGTCCACACAAATGCAAGATAACAAACTTAGAATAATGGAGAAAACTCTTACTTCTTAGAGGAAGAAAGCAAGGGAGATTGGCATGCCAACTAGTGGTAAGAAGTGGATTGAAAGTTGAGCTCTCAATGCAATTCTTGCATTTCATAACTTTGCTCTTAAATCTTCTCATATAGAATGCATGCCCATGGCTTCCTTTTATAGGCTAAATGGAGGCCAAGATACATCTATATCCCCATGTGAACACCCTCATAGTGAACTGGTTCTCCAAGTACATGAAGGGGGCTATTGAATGCTCCCAAGCATGTGAGGAGTCCAATTTGAATTTTGGAGCTAAGGGAGCCATTATGAGCCTTGAATGCACTATGAAAAGTAAGTGGTCGCGTCATTTTCACATTTGCACGACTTTTGAAGGAAAATTTGCATTGGTCTGTGTGAGTTGATTAACAATAAGTCATGTTATTAGCACGAGTTCCCATCACAAAAGTCGCACGATTGTCCATAATGACTAAATTTGTCATTTTGGGGCTCAATTTCTCTTATCGATATGATGAGGATGTCTTCGATGAGCCACATGTTGTATGTTGATGATGTCTTTTTGTGATATTATCTGAAATGTCGAACGTGTGCGAAAATTAAGTGTTAACAAGAACACATCCTTCTTTCACAAATTTGCAAATCAAAGGAAGAGTCATAATACTATTTGGAACTAAATACTCCAGATGGTAGGTCTAACCAAGGGTTTAAATATTTAGAATATTTGGGGATCTAGTATTTCTCAAATATTTATAAGGATCCAAAAACAACAAACATTGTTGAAATTGTCAAGGTTTGTATGTATTTCCAAGGATGGTGACAATGGAAGATAATGATAGATTATATGGGTTTGTATCACTTAATGAGTTAAAGGGTGTGATGTCAAAGTTCCAAAAGGATCGGAGTCTTGGCTCAGATGGTTGGACAATTGAATTTTTCCAAGGTTATTTTGAACTTTTGGGTGAAGAACTTTTGCAAATGGTGGAAGAGGTTCGACTCTCTGTAAATGCATTATCATGTTTTAACTCCACATTTATTTCTTTAATTCCAAAGGTGGAAAATCCAACTACTTTTGGATATCATAGGCCAATATCATTATGAAATTGTATATACAAAATAATAATGAAGGTGTTGGTGGTCTGTCTTAAGCCTCTTATGTCTATTATTTTTTCCCTGAAAATTTTGGATTTTTGGAAGGGCGACAAATCCATGATGTTGTCAGATCAGCACAAGAGTCAATACACTACATCAATGTGAAGAAAATTCCAGCCATGACCATTAAGTTGGACTTGTCTAAGGCCTAATACAGGACTTGTTGGTGTACATCTTTTGTTGATTAATGGGGGTTTCTCATCAAATCTATTCAATGGGATAATAGGTTGCATTTCCATTGTCTTCATTGTAGTATTGATCAAAGGATCTTCCTCTCCTTTCTTTTCGACTTCGAAAGGTCTCCGTCAACGATCCTCACTCTCTCCTGATCTCTTTTTATTAGTTGCAGAGAGACTCAGTAGAGCCATTATGGATCCTAGATCGTGTAGGAGGATCCAAGGGATTGGTTTTATGGAAGGAGTAAATGTCATGCAATACTTGTTTGTCGATGATGCACTCATATTTATTAATGGCTCAATTTCTAAAGGATGAACCTTGTCGGATGTTCTGAATCTATATTGTAAGGCCTCGGGTATGGTAGCAAATGAATCAAAATCAACTTTTTATTTCAATGTTGTTGCAAATGATGTTGAGTAAGTCTTGCGGGAAATATTTCGATTTCAAGTCTACAACATGAATGGGGAATTAAAATATGTTGGATTCACACTCAATCCCAACACATATCAAAAACAGGATTGGGGTTGGCTTATAAGTCGAACTAAAAAGGGGATCAATTTATGGTGTCATCATTGGTTATCGTGATGTGATCACCTTACCCTAGTTAAGTCAGTCATGGAATCCATTATGGTCTTTTGACATTCCTTAGCTCATATCCCAAAGGGTGTATTGGAGAATATCATGAAATTCTGTTTCAATTTCTTGTGGCATGGAAAACAAGAGAAAGGTGCGCATTGGAATATCTAGAGATCCATTGTTATGCGAAAAGAAGAGGGAGGTTGGGGCCTTAAGTACATCCATGCATTTTGAAGGTCATTGATGCAAAAAGTATTGTCTAATTTACTTACCAAAGACAATCTATGGAAGTGAATAATTTCTAGAAAGTACTTGGATCCAAAGAATTTTTTGGACTGGAATAGGAAGGAGGATAAAGTGTATAAAGAGGGATCGATAATTGGAAAGAAATGGTGACAATGTTCCCACTTGTAGGTTCACTCTTGGCTTGGAAGTTCAGGGATCGTATATCAGTTCGTGTCAGGGAAAATGTTATTATAGAGTGTGGGCATGAGATATTTCTTTCCCCTAACCTATTAAATAAAAAATTTGCACGAGACTTGCACTGATTTATTTAAATTTGTTGATGAACCCACTACTGATATTTAGAATCAAGGTTGGATTACAACATAGTCCCTGGGTTTACATAGAGATTTTGCAAGGAGTGGGAGTAATATAGATCTTTTCTAAGAAGAGATCATGGGAAAATTAGAGGAGATCCAATCTTGGTTTCCAAGTTCTGATGGCCACTAATCGATCAGTTGATGCGTGGTGGTGGTCACAAATTTGGAAAGTTCATTCTCTGTTGAAATGTAGGGTCTTTATGTGGTTATTGTTGGACAAAAAAATGATTACATGTGATTTACTTTGGAAAAGACATATTCAAGGTCCAAGCATTTGTTATCTTTGCAGGGGAGTAGTGGAGGATGTGAATCACTTATGTTGGCCCGGTTTTGCAACCAGGCTTAGTGCTATGGGCACCTGCTAACTAGTAGCAGCAGTTTCAATAGAAATAAAAACAATAAACTAAATAAACAATACTTTTCATGGATCTAAATAAGAATCTAAGCAAATAATGTAAACATTTCAAAATCAAGAACAAGAAACATAATGAATAATTTTTTTTGTATTGAAAAGTGGGGGGCAAGCAAGTGCTTGCGATATTACCTTCAATGGTGAAGGTTGATGTTGAGCAACTCCCAAGATGAGTAGCTCCAAACTCCAATAGGTCTCTTTCTCCAAGGTTGCTTCAATGGCTAAAAGTGCTCAGGGGAGATTTCAGCAGCATAAGGATGAGATAATGGAAGGTTGTGAAATGAGGAGCCCCTACCACCTTTTTATAGGTTTTGGTGGTGAGGAATACCATTTGTGGTTTTGTGGAAACCAAATGGTATTGACCAACATGGTTTAGGTACTTTTCCCTCCTTTTTCCTTTTTGAATAAAAATAATATTTTAATTCCCTTTTTAATATTTTTGGGAATTTGGACCCTTTATGAGGGTTTTTTATGATTTTCTTGGAAAAATAATCTTTTTTAATGGAAAAAGGGGTGTACTAAGGTCTTTTGGTGACCTTTTGTTGGTTTCAGAGGCTCAGATGGTGGAAAAGTGGACAAATGGGTCATGTGAGTAAGGGAATGAGCTAGTGAGCACTTTTTAGGTGTTAACAACTTATTTGTTCATTGTGTATACATTTCGCAAACTTGGAGGGATATGAACAATTGACTTGAATTAGGAACTTATGGATGGGAAACTCTATGGATGAATGTTTAAAGTCTTGGTTCAATAGACCGGAACTAAAAATGATTAGGTGCCTCCCTTTTTTGGTGGTATGTGGTGTTTAGACAATAAGTAACTCTCGATTATTCAGAGAAGAGCCAATTTAGACCTTTTCCCAAGTTACTTATTTATTTTAGTAGTTCAAAGAAGACCCTAAGATTCTAGTCCTAAGGGTGTTAGGAGAATTAAAAATTGATAAAATTCATTGTTGGAATTTTTTTAATGGTGCTTGTCAACAACAATCCGAGGTATGTGGAGTGGGGGGGGCCTTATATTTCTCTGATGTTCATTTCATTTCCTTTCAAACATATGGAACTAAAAAACAATTTGAATTGTTTCCTTTAAGGAAATTATTCAGATTGTATTAGGATGAGGGGGCTTGGGATTCAAATGTGTTTGGAGATTCCTCCTTGTAGCTCGTGTTTTCACACCAACTAGTGCAAAAGGGCACCTACTAAGGGTTATGGAACCCTTAGTAGAAGCTCGTAAATGAATAGTGTGTGAGTGCAAATAAAAGTAAAAAACTAATCTAAATAATTACTACAGTAACATAGCAAACAAACAGGAACCCATGAATCAAATATTGATTTTGTATTACTCTGTAAAAAATTGTTTACAATGGATATTTACCTCAAAAGGTGAGTAGGTGGGGGCCCTCACAGTTGTATGAAGAGTAGTGCTCCGGGTCTCCAAGGTTCCTTGCTCTTCTCTGAATGCTCAAGTGGTGGCCAAATCTCAATTAAATGGGAACAAAAGCTCAAAAAGGTAGGCTAGCATTCAATAGGAATTTCGACAGAGTTTCGGTAGGGAAGAGTGAAATGATGGATATGGAATGGGGGGCCTCCACCACCTTTTTATAGTAATTTTGGGTGGTGGTTTATTGTCCCATGGTATTGGGAAACCACTAGTATTAGCCAGTGGTATTTGATGGTTTCCCTCTTTTTTTATTTTATTTTGACTATTTCTCCTTTTTCTGTTTCTTTTTTGGGGATTTTGACCATTTTTGTGGAATTTTCATTAATTGATGGGGGAAATACTGACTTTTTGCCCATTTGGTTACCAAATTAGGGATTTTTGGGTTTTTAGAGGCCAAAAATGTAGGAAAAATGGATAAATGGATTATGTGACTAGGGGATGAGCTAGGTGAACAATTTTTGGGTGTTAACACTCCTTGTTGGTTAAGTGGATGCAAGGAAAACAATTGCTTCATTATATACATTTGTGAAACATAGGTCATCATCTTAAAGAACTTGTTGGATCCTTCAATACATTCAAGATTTGCCATATTTTTAGAGAAATGAATCAATTGGAAGATAAACTTTCAAAGGAAGGACTTCTTCCTCTTAGTTCTATTTGTTTTGTTACAAACAAGGATAGTACGGTTCATGAGAGATGGGGCTCATTGGATTAATTTAGAGTTTAGAACATTTGATATTACTACACTAATTGTATTGGTCTTTTTAGTATTTAAACAATATAAATCTTTACACGACGAACTATTGTTATAACAAGTTTCTCCATGTGGGAAATTTGACTATTAAACTATAGATATGCATGTATCATATTTAGCCTAGTGATAAGTGGAAGATGTAGTTAATGATTGGAATAGTGAAAAATAGAAGAAAATATGTGCATGTAATGCGCTCTAAGCACATGAGGATTGTGTTTTTTTTTCCTTTTTTGGAAAGAAAAATGTGGATTTTTTTCCTCGAAAAAAAAAATTTCTTCATGAGTAGAAATGCACGAGAAGATGAGGTTGACTTGGATAAATTGTACCACTCATGAAGTCAAATGCAAGGTTAGATTCTATCACGAAATGTGGCAAATGAGAAGTCAAAGATTGGGGAGATAGAAGCAAGAAGAGATAGTCCCTTCCATATCAAGGTGTAGGGTCAAAATACCTTGGTTAATACTCTATTTGACTCAAGGAGTCAAGGAAATCTTATTTCCAAGTTTTTGGTACAATGGCTACAAGGACCCATATACTTTTCAAAGCTAAACCTCAACTCTAGGCATCATTGGGTAAGATTCAAAGAAAAATACCCCCTAAAAGACAATTTTGAAATCCAATCAAGGGCTGTTTGAGTGGCCGGTAATTCCATTTGGGATTTGCAATTCCCCAACTACTTTTAGGAGGTTAGTGATTGAGGCCCTAAAATATTTTGTTAATCATCTATCATTGTCTACTTATACTATCATCCTAGTGTTTGAATAGTCCTAAGATGAAGATCTTTTACATTTCGAACAAGGGTTGGAGAATTCAAGGAAAAATCAACTATTGTTGAACTTGATGAAGCGTGAATTTGTCGCATAATAGCTAGTGTCTTTGTGAATCATAGTCGAAGAAAATGTGTTGAGGATTGATTGAACAACAAAACAAACTATTGTTGATTGGCCAACAATAACCAATGTAACTAAGGTGGGTAGTTTTGTGGGTCCGACTTTCCCCATATTTGAAGAAATGTGTTGAGTATTCTTTATTTGTAGCATCAGATTAACATGCCCTAACAAAATGAGTAATGTTCCAATGAACTAAAGCACCAAAAAAATATGTCAATGTCTTGAAGTAAAAGATATGTACAACCCACAAGGTAGAGCTGCTAGATTTGAACAAAACATTTGAGATTGAGGTAGGCACTTTTTGAGATGCACTAGGAGAACATTGATGCAATTAAACAAGTCCATCACATACTTTTCTATCATATTCTCTATTAAAATCTTGAATTATCCAACTCGTTGCAAGGACTCATGTTTTTCATTAGGTAGTTTAACATTGGAAACAATTGTGAACATTGATCATAAACCTCTTTAGGTTTATTAAACTCAATGGAAATTGAAACAATCTCAAATTTTCATATCAATTCCTTTCCTATGGGGATTTAACTTGATCATCAAATACAAGGATCATTGAACATATTAAAAAACATAAATTGTTGTTGACACCTCCTAGGATCACAATGATAGGAATGATCTAACAATGGAAAACTTTTCCCCTTTAATGAATTGAAGAAGCAACATGAAGAGGATGGTGGTTATGACTCCAAATACTCATCTATACATCAAGCTATATTAAATCTTGAACATCACTTAACCAATGGAACTCTCTAATAGCACGACAAGTTGTGCACTCCAAAAGAGAAACACAAGTACTATCAATGTCGGGAGCACGTACCTCCAAGGTCGTCATACACTTTCGAATTGGCAAGACCATGTAAGATGTAAAATTTAAAAAGTCTTGTACATTATAAAAATACGCATGCCAACGAAGTACGATTTGTGAACAAATATGCAAGATGTTATTACCAACAAGCCTACAAATCGCAAATTAGGACTATATACTCCATTGTGGGTGCCAAATCACCCATGGAAAAGTGCATCCGTGTGTTTTATTATATGATTTCCTAAAACATATATGTAGCCATGATTATGTTCTTGTGATACTTGACCATTTCAACGCAAAGACAATTTTGATTCAATGAAAAAAATCATTGTGTCGAAGATACTAAAGCTTACTCTTCAAACATGTTTGGGTACATTTTGGGTTGTTAAACTCCATTATCTTTGTAAATGGCATGAGGTTCTTTATTCAATTCTAGAAAATGTTGTGAGAAATGATGGACACCAAGCTCAGAGGCATCTCATTTCACCATTGAACAAATAGACAAAAAAATGTGAGTCAAAGACCTATACATTTGTCGACGGGGTACACTCAAAGACACCTCAATATGTGGGACACGAGTTTTCCATACATTTGACATTACAATTGAGGATTTTAATCAATCTCTATTTAAGGTATGCTTAGGGTTTCTTGCTCTTTATTTCTCATTCTCTATTGTTGTTGAAAGTCCATCTAAAAGGTTTGAAAATCCATCTAAAAGGTTGATGATAAACAACAAAATCTCATTCCATGGTGAAGGTCCTATGTATCAAAGGTAAATTTAAGAACAATAATGTAAAGCCTCATAAAGTTATAAAGAGTGTTGTGACAAACATAGATAGCTCACGAGTTCAAAATCGAAGATGGGGTGGTTATAGTTCAACAAGGAAAGATTGAGGGAAGAATGTTGGAAGATTAAGTTAATCTGTTCTAAACCTTTCAAGATTGCATTTCATATGATAGACAATACTTTTAAGCTTCCTTGAATACATGGGCATATGCTTCGGGATTAAGCTAAAGCTATATGAGATTTCTATGATATTCAAGCTCCCACATAACCATTACTTCCATATATAATTGACTTGGTACAAGATCAACAAGAAAATGTTGCTTGAAGACACCATCTTAAAGAGGATCACAAGAATTTTCATAAATTGGGTAAAATGGAAAATGCCATGTACATCTAAGTGGTTTACAAAGAAACGAGTACATAATAGGTTTCCAAGCCTCTTGTCTAGCTTTTAAAGTTTAAAGGATTTAAAACACCCAAAAGGGGGAGGTTAGATCTACGATGGATCAATCATGTTGAAAGGTTGAGTTGGTCCAAGTTAATGAGCATTGATCAATCCAAGTCAACATGCTTAAGTGGCCCCATGTCAACAAGCGTTAGTCAAAGTCAAGATACACCAATAAACAGGGTGACATCGAGGAGAATTGAAAATAATGGATGCCAAAGTGTTGATGCAATGCTAAAAAACATTATTGGGTGATTACCAAGAAAATAATTAGCAAAATGATTATCTAAACAAAACAAATGGTTTGTAAAGCTCAATACACAATGGAAATTTGAAAATTAATGAGGGTTAAAACAATAAAAGACAATGCAAGCAACTCTAAGGGTTAGCTCATGAGTAAAAAATGAAATCTCTCCCTCGATGTAAGGGCGGTCACAAGTTCGACTCTCTTTCATTCCCTCATAATGAAGTGCTTGGAATTTAGACACCATCCGCTTTACACTCAGTACCATCCTCAAAATAAGGGGAAGTGCTCGAGAATTTCCCAAGGAATTATTTTCCATGGAAATAAAAAATAATGCAAGCAATAAAAATAAATAAGAGAAAGTAAGAAAAATAAAGAATTAAATGAAAAATCGAAGTCAAAATAGGATGCACAAAAGGATTGGTTGTGTAAATTGTCGAATGGCCATGGAGCCATGAATTGCATTTTAACTTGAGATTGTTGAAATGAAAACCGAGCAATCATTTGAAGTTGGTTTCTTGTTCGGGTTTCCATGGTAAAATCATAGTAGCATAATTCGGTCGTATTTGACTTTCCTGTACGGAAATTCAGGGATAGTTCGAAATTCGGCATTGTACGGATACGGTACAGTCAACATATGGTTGACCTTATTGTATTCGTATATATACCATTCAAATCGGAATATAATATGGGAGTTGCGCCGACAATCCCATAAATGATGAAAACAAAATAAAGTCAAAATTTTAGCTTTTATATGTTATAAAAAACACATTCATCATTCAAATTTCATATCAAGTTAGCAATCGCATTGCAATATCTATTCTGAAATCTCGGCGGGTACAGAATCAACTACTCAGCCTACCTGCGACTAGCACTGCGTGACTGTACAATTCGCGGGATATTTTTCCAGGTAAGATTTACTTGTTTTACAATTTGCAATTTTCCCCACAGTGTGACTGTGCAGTGTGGCCGAGTCTTTTTCGTTTAGTTTTGTTAATTTCTTTAATTTCTGTTTTTGTTTAATGTAACCAATGCTTTCTTTTTAGTTTAGTTTCGTTTAATGCAACCAATGCATTCTTTTTTTTAGTTTCATTTTGATTTAGATTAGTTTTTTATTTTATATATTAAGTTTTAAATTTTATTATTTCATTTAGGTTTCTTATTTTTAGATTAGGTTTATTTTATAAAAGTTAAAGTTTATAAAAATTTATAAAAGTTTATAGTATATGTTGCATTGTATTATATGTTATGTTTTAAATTTGGAAACTGTTTCAAATTATTTTTAATGAAAAATGAATGTTACATGAAAATATTGAATGGTTTATCTATATTTTTAAATTTTCTAAAGGTTGAAAAATATGTTTTTAATGTATAAGCAACTTACTTCCGTATTTTTTCCGTACTAGAATTTTTCGTTACGTATTTTTTCTATATCGAATTGTATTCGAATCCGTATTTGTGCTCGAATTATGCTACTATGGATAAAATATATGTCTTATGATGTATTTTAATTGCTATGAGATTTCATTTTGATATAAGTACGTAGTTCAAAGCCAAACTCCATTCTTCGTTCATTATGTTATGTGATAAAATTATACACATTAAAATGCAATCTTTGCCTTGATGGTTAATTCAATGGCAAGCTCTAAGAAAATGAATATTTAGTTTTTTACCTCAAATAGCATCCACATGAATTGTTAACCAATAGAACTTAATCAATTTGTGATTCTCCGTGGGAAGGGATGAGTACTAAGAAATTATTTGAGATCGATTTGTCCTTGATTTGATTATCCAACCTCAGTGTATGGTTTGGGACAACACCCTCATATATCTGTTGTGACACAACTACACACAAGTGGTGGTTGTTACATAGAACTTCACTAGAATCGAATAGCAAGATGAAACCAATTGTCCATTTTTTGGCCTAGGCGAGATTGATCGCCGAAATCAAAGGGTTGTTACCACGCTTGCCTACCCTTGCTTGATGGCCATTTACATCTCCTTGTTTTCGATAACTCCCTCAATCACTCACTAGACAATTGCCATTGTTTATGAGTTGACATTTAAAAATCTCTTGATGTTAGGTTAGGAGATTCTAAAGTAGAAAATTGTTAAAAAAAGTGCATTATATTTTTGTATTTTAATTTAATGGGGGAAATTGTGAATGTTTATAAGTTAACATTTTAAGAGATATCTTTAGGTCACGAGATTTTAAAGTTGAAAAACTTTTAAAAAGTGCATTATATTTTGTATTTTAATGTCAAGGTGGACCATTGTCTTGTTTATGAGTTTACATTTTTAAATCTATTTATGTTAAATTAGGAGATTTTAAATTTGAAAATTGTTATAAAAAAAAGTGCATTATATTATTTATTTTTTTATATTAATTTATGGTATATATGTATTGTCAATATAATTTATATTTACATAGATTAATTTCATACACTACATTTATTTTATAATCTTTCTATCATCTTATATTAATAATGATATTATTACAATTTTATCATCCTTTTTTAGTAGAAGGGATATAGATTGTTTTTAATTTTATGGAGTAAAAAGTATTTTCTTACATAATGATTTTATATTATTATTAAGATAAATGTATTTTAACTCAATTTATCAGTTATTAAAATGGATCAAATCTAATGAATAATTTATCACCCAGCGAATTGTGTTGTCTATAAATGTGTTGAAGTGATATCTTCCTGAATCCCTGAATATCAAATCTGATTCTATGGCACCAATGGACTAGAGCTAATACTTTAAGATCACATTCACCTTGAGCCCATTTAATTGTGACCCTTGAATCGCCATAGACTTTCAAATCATCAATACCAAATATCTTTGCAACCTTTAAAACACACCACAGTGCAATGAGCTTAGCTTTCATATTTGTTCCCAAGCCACAATTCATTTTGAGTGTGTAATGATGAGATCCATTAAGAAAGATAGCTCCACCAATAGCACAGAGTCCACCTTGAGCCGCGTCATCAAAGAAAAGAACAGGGCAACTAAAAATAGGCTCAAAAGCACCAATCTTTCTAACCACAGATGGTTTCTTGCCTTTAAAAATGTATTTATAAAGAGAGAGAATTTGCTTGACTCCATTAGATACCAAAGGAGTCAAATCTTCGAAAGCTGTTTTATTTCTGATATACCAAACTACCCATGAAATAAATAGTGGTAACACAGGGTGAGATCTACACTCCTTGAACCAATTGAGAAAAGCAACTTCGAAAGACTCCCTTCCCCAAAGCATATTTATGTCCAGATCAATACAAACCTGTTCCCAAATTTCTCTAACAAACCTGCAATGAACCAGGATGTGTTGGGTAGATTCTGCCTCTGATTTACATAAGGAGCGCCTGCTAGGCCCAATCCATCCCATATGGGCCAAATTATCCCATGTTTTCAGTTTTTCTTTGAAGGCAAACCACCCAAAGCATTTGAGCTTAGTAGGTATCTTCCATCTCCACAGCTTCTTGAACCACCAATGTTGCGGGCTAAAATTCCTGTTGGATATAATGTAATTGTAGGCTAATTTGGCAGTCACCTCACCAAAAATAGGGTTCCCATCCCATTTCAATACATCTTTTTGGGGTGTTTTTTAAGGTGGTTCGTCGTTTGTTAGAGGGCTAGTCCACCGGGAAATGGTCACCACCTGTTATTCTAGCTAGAGAATCAAGGTGGCATGAATTACAATCATTACAATATGGGCTCAACAAGAGCAATATGTCACTTACAAGAATTGAACCTGGGTGGGGAGGGTAACAACATTTCTCCCAACCACCCAAGCTACAACCAATGGACTAATTTTGTAATCATTTAATATGTATTTAATATGTATGTATTTATATTAATTATAATTTCATTAAATTTTTTAAATTTTATGATCAACAATTTATGAAAATTTAGATATGAAAAAAAAAATTGAAATATTTTTATTATTTAACATGGATCTAAAGTTGGATGTAATTTCATTAAACTCCTTAAATTAAGCTATATTTGAGGACTTGAATAATGCCTTCATTTCGAGGATGGTACCCAAGGTAAACCATCGGCCCTGATTATGGAGCCTAACTCAGTGGGGACATCAAGTGAGGCCCTTAAATATCTATACATAGCCACCCGAGGATTTGACTGCTTACATCTCACACCTCTCAACCACTTAAGCTTCTTTCTTTTCTCAACAAATTAAATCAATTATAATTTTTTTAGAAAAAGGAAAAA
This sequence comes from Larix kaempferi, assembly GCA_027924585.1. NCBI lineage: Eukaryota > Viridiplantae > Streptophyta > Pinopsida > Pinales > Pinaceae > Larix > Larix kaempferi. Next base: position 3,227,960 of record BSBM01000368.1, read on the forward strand.
AGCTAAACAATGCTTCAAAGTATCCATAACCTCACCTCCTTGAACTACGTTAGCCTTCTCCAAATCAAAGGGACTAACAATTCTAAGGCTAACAAATCAACGGGAATATTTAATAAGAGGGTCTTATGCTAATAGTCTAACAAATGAACAGGAATATTTAATAAGAGGGTCTTAGGCTAATAGTCTAACAAATCAATGGGAATATTTAATAAGAGGGTCTTAGTCAAAAGTAAAGGATCCCTCGAGATGTTTTGATTCCCTTAAATCGAGATGTTTTGGATCCCTTAAACCTCAATAGGTATGATGTGTCAATGGTAAAAACCATCAAAACCATCTGTGAACATAAATTTGATATAAACAATTCTTCCTATGTTAATTACTTACATTCTAGAGCTGAGTTGAGGGTTAGGTTTATGGGTTCTCTACTGGAGCTTTGGACTAGCATTGGTTTGACCCTTCCATAGACGTTTACTTTTTGCTTTGGGGTTCTCGTCTTCATGGGCCCGACTTGTGTTTTAGTGGGGTTTTGGGTCTGTCTTTTTTAGGTTTTGTAGATTTTTGGCGGGGTCTTTGACTATGGCAGGGTCTGCAAGTGACAGTATAACTATCATGAATACATGGCTTCCAAAGAACTTAACTGTTATTGATCTGGAATTTGAGGATCCACTCTTATGTGAGGGCACTTTCGAGGGGTTAGCTTTGGGAGATGAGGTTGTAATTGACAGGGATTCATATCATCCCAGTACACTCTTGAGGCGGGGTGGTGATGCCTCTCGCAGTGGAGGTGAAAAGGCTCAGAAAAATCACTCCTTGAAGGCCATTAAGTGCAGGGGTGAGGATGTGGAGATGGTTTTAGGTAAATATGTTCAGGTTGGGAGATTTTTGAGTCTTACTGCTCATGCTTTGGTTGGGAAGCTTTGTTTTACTACTATTAGTCGCTCTGCTTTGGTTACTTGGGTAAACAGTAACTGGAAGCCCCTGTTAAAATGTGTGTCGCATGTCCATTTGCTTGTAAACAATTGGGTGGTCTTCCATTCCTTGGATGAGGCTCATATTGAACTGATTTTGGCACATCTTTGGGTCATAGACAGGGTTCTCTATGCCTGAAACGGTGGCATATCGATTTTGACCCGAGGATGGAGCCTTTATTGGTAAATCATTACTGGGTCCTATTGAAGGGCTTTCCTCTGGCGCTCTGGTCTAGAGATGTTTTTGTGGCTTTGGAAAACCAGATTGGAAAGTTTATTTTCTTCGACGATAATTCTCTTTATCATGAAGACAGGCGTTGTGATTGGGTCTTGGTTGAGATGGATGTTTCTTTGGGTTTACCTGAAGACATTTCAATTCGGTGGGGGGGAAATCTTTTTCGACAGGAACTCAACTATTGGCATACACCCTTTAGATGTTTCTCATGTGGAAAACCCGGACATCTCCGGAAGGATTGTGGATCTTCTGTGAGGCTTGCGGCCATTGATACTGGGGATACTATTTTACAGACCGGTCTGGCTTTTGCGCCCAACCACCCGGTGGTAAACAGTTCCATTGATGCAGACCGGGATGGGATACATCGGCTATCTCAAGAACAACCGGTTGTTGAAAACCAACACTCTTTCACTAGTAAGTTTAAATCTATCATTCCTGCATGTTTTAAGTCTTTATCACAAACGGATATCTATGTGCTAGATTGGTGGGGGGATGAAAACTTGGGTAATAGCACACCAGTGTCGTCTGGTACCTGCCTGGGGCTGATATGTATTCCTCCTTCGGGGAGTAAAAAACTGGAGGATCCGGTTACTAGTCATTCTGTATTTTTGGAAAACCTCCCTTTGGTGACGGATTCGCAAATGGTTCGGGATGAACTTGTTACTCTTCAACTTGCGGTTCTTGAAAGTGCTCCGGGGGCTTCCGAGGGGTTTGATCACTGTCTGGAGGAGGGTTTATATACAAATCCTATTCTTGTTTCCTGTGAGGGAATTAGTTTAGCTAACACCCAGCTCCCTACGCTCCCAAATGTGACTATATGAAAAAAGGAGGGGGGTAGACGAAAAAAGGATTTGGCTCGGGCTTCCATGGGTGGTTCTGCAGAGGTTCTTTTTCCTGCAGAAGACACTACTACACAGCCGTCTTCTTGTGGGGAAAATCAGTCATTGATCTCCTCAGTTTTTCGACCCCTTAGAGCAGAGAGGGTTCCCCTGGAGGTTACTCCATGATCATATTGACCCTAAATATCCGTGGGGTAGGGGGCGCTCCAACACATTATGCCTTCTGGAGACTGTTGAATACTATTCGCCCACATTTGGTTTTGCTTCAAGAGACCCTGGTCGATGAGTCGAGGGCTAGGTCTTTCTTTTTCTCTTTCTGTCCGTCGTGGGAGTTTTGTTCTATTGGGGCTACTGGGCACTCGGGTGGGATTTTGACCGCATGGGATCCACTTCTTTTTTCAGTTTAAGCCCTTTGTTGTGAGGGGGGGTATACTATTGTCTGGTTATTGTAGGGAGACTTCTGCACCATTACATGTTTTCAATTGTTATGGACCCCAGGTTGAGAAGCAGCTTTTCTGGTGTGGTATTGAGGCCAGCGGTTTACTGGACATTAAATCCCTTGTTATCGGGGGTGACTTGAATTTTTCTGTGGGTGCGAGGGACTCATGGGGTGTTCATGCCCTTCCATAGTCAAATTACACTTGGTTCTCTAATATTTTTGCTAATCATTGTCTTACAGATATTGATCCCAAGCCGTTATTGCCGACTTGGTCTAATGGGAGAAAGGGTGATCTTGCGGTGGCAAAGCATTTGGACCGCTTCTATATTCATGAGGATTTACTTGGGACCCTCTCACAGTGTTCCTCATGGGTTGATGCCACAAAGCTTTCTGATCATCTTCCTGTTGTATTGAGGATTGGTAATGGGGCCTTCCCACAAAATATCCTTTCAAATATTGTAATATGTGGTCTTTGGATGAATCTTTTATCATCTTGGTTCGTCGAATTTGGTTATCGCTCGAGCGAGATCCTTTCCCTTTGGCTATGCAGAGACTTCCTTCTTTTTTAAAACCGCTAAATCTTAAGGTTGCCCCTTGGATCAGGGGAAAGAAACTTCTGTTACAGGAGGATTTACTTGTTACGGAGTTCAATATTTCTGTCCTCAACTCTCGGCCTTTTGTGGAGATTGTGACCAAACCGGTGAGGACATTGTTATGTGTTCTGGAGGAAAATAAATTCTCCCTTCTACTCATGGAGGAATAATTGTCGAGAATTAAAAGCCATGCTTTATGGCTTTCTAGTGGCGACAAAAATACAAAGTTCTTCCATTCTTATGCTGATAACAGAAGGAAGAAAAAGGCTATCTGAAATATATGCAATGCGGAGGGGACCTTAATTACTGATAAATCAGGGATTGCGGTGGAAACGGTAAGTACTTCTCGAGTATTTTTAATAGTCCTATTGCTACCAGTTTGGAGACTCAATTGCGGGTCATACAGGTGATGCCCCGTATTTTTTCAGAATTAGATTGTCTCTCTATTTATGCACATGTCACTATTGTAGAAATTGAAGTTATTTTAAAAAGTTTGGACAAAGAAAAGAGTCTGGGGCCGAACGGGTGGTCTGTCGGGTTCTTTATTTAGTCCTTTGACATATTGGGCCCGGAACTTGTTCGGCTTGTTGAAGAGGCTCGGGTGATGGGCAAGATTCCTCGTGGGGTCAATGCCACCTTTATTGCCTTGATTCCGAAAATTTCAAGTCCATTGACTTTTCAGGATTTTCGCCCTATTTCTTTAAGCAACCTGATCTACAAAGTAATATCAAAAACTATTGCACAAAGAATAAAGGCGGGATTATCAAGGGGTATCTCTGTTGAACAATTCGGCTTTCTAGAACATCGTTTGATTTTCGATGCGATTGAAACAGCCCAAGAGGTATTACATTCTACAAAACTGAAGAAGATTGGCGCTCTGGTCTTAAAACTTGATCTAATAAAAGTATATGATCTAGTTGAATGTACTTTTCTTATATTATTGCTTTTGAATGCGGGGCTCGATTTCCAGATCACTCAATGCATTATGGGTTGCTTGAAGACTACCAACTTTGTTGTGCTCATAAACGGTTGTCCTACCTTCTTCAAAGCGACAAGAGGCCTTAGACAGGGTTGTCCATTATCGCCCTTGCTCTTCATACTTGTCATTGAGGGGTTGAGTTGTCTTATATTACAGGCTAGGAATGATGGACTGATTAGTGGTATTAAGGTTACTCATAGACATCATATCACTCACTTGTTATTTGTTGACGATGTCCTCATTTTCGGCATGGGAAGTGAGCAGGAATGGCTCCATTATAAGTATATATTGGATACTCTTTGTCTTGCTGCGGGGATGCAGATCAACGTACAAAAGTCTTGTTTCTATTCATTGAACTTAAGTGCGGAACAATTGTCTCCTCTGAGTGGGATCCTTCCCTTGGATTTTATGGATTTGAACAAAGGATTGACCTATTTAGCCTATTTTCTTAAGCCAAATGCATACTTGGTTGTTAATTGGCTATGGCTGGTTAGAAAGGTTGAAAAACGGATGCTATGTTGGATTCATCGAAAGCTTTCACTGGGTGGACGGTTAGTATTATTAAACTCAGTTCTGGTTGGACTCTCGATCTACTGGTTTTGCATTGCTCATGTTCTGGTGTCCAATATTATTCACATGATTAGGAAATTATTCTTTAATTTTCTGTGGAAGGGAAATCATCTCTACCAGAGTTGTCATTTGGTCTCCTGGGAACACATCTCTACGCCAAAGTCCTCCGGGGGATGGGGTATTCGGCATTTGTTTTGGGTGTATAAGTCTCTACATACAAAAAGCTTATGGAAGTGCCTTATGGATGATGGCCTTTGGGGGCAGTTAATCATAGACAAATATATCTATCCGGAATCGGTGACGGGTTGGATTCGGGCTGGTGCAAAGAGGCGGGGTAAGTGCTTTGTTGTTTGGGCGGGCTTATTGGTTACTTCTCCAATTATCCTCAACCGATTAGCCTAGTTAGTTGGTAATGGCTGTCAAGTCCATGTGAGACTGGATCGGATTCTTGGAGGTTCCTCTGCTGGAGTTCTTTATGCGAGAACTATACAACAGTTAAATGCCATGGGACTTGTTTTCTTAAATCAAATAAAAAAGTTCATGGTGTTTTCAGGTTTGAGGAAGTCTAGTTATCGGCTCGGGATCTTCACCTCACTGGTTTGGTTGGTGATGAATGGGACTGTTATATTACGGGTTTAAATCATGCTAGCATTTATTTGACGGATGAACTGGATAACCTTAGCTGGGAGTATGGTGGCGGTGATGGCACGATTACTACCGCTGTGGTTTATAAGGTTATTGCAGAGGAATCTAGCGTCCACATTATTGATTGGTGGCACCATCCCCTGTGGCAATGGGAGATACCGGTAAAAAGTAAACTCTTTCTTTGGTTGGCTAACAACAATAAGCTTATGACTGGTGACTAGTTTCGCTCGCATGGTGGTATCGAGCCATCTGTCTGTTATCTTTGCCTCAACGCGGAAGAAACTTGTCCACACTTGTTCACAAATTGCACTTTCAATTTGCAGCTTTGGGATGAAATTGCTATTGTTTTCCAATTATCTGGTAGTTGGATGGGGGAATCACTGGCACAATGTTTATACCATTGGCATTATACTCACTGATGAGAGATTTCCTTTCCTTTGTGTTTCTTATGGGGCATCTGGCGATTGAGGAATTCGATCCTTTTCGAGGATAAGACTTACACCTTAAATAGTTATGTTCACTTTGTTAAGTCTTTTATGATGGACGCACAGAATGCTAATCCGCAAGTTAATAGATGCTCAAGGGATCCTCTTGTTATAAGCTATGACGTTCCGATGGGTATGTTCGATGGTGCGGCACAACAGGGGGTTTGAGGTGTTGGCTGCTTCATTATATTGGACCAGGAGCTCTCTGTTGAACAAATCTTTGGGTGTGGTGCTGGCAATAATTCCAAATCCGAGTTATTGGCGTTGTGGGGTCTTTTAACTTTGGAAAGCTCCTAAGGGATTCAAAGGATGGAAATAGTCGAGGATTCCACTGCCATTATAAATTGGGCTTTCGGTCTTCATAAACTACAAGTTCCAGCTCTTTCCCATTGGAAAAAAAAAAGAATTATGATTCTGCAAGGTTCCTTTACTTCTCTGCACTTTAATCAAGTTAGCAGGATCTGCAATAAAAAGGTTGATTCTTTATCAAAAAAGGGTCTTCTTTTGAGCGAAGGGAAGGTTGTGATTAGACTTTTCCAGGGGAAATAGTTAGTGGGAAAAAAGGAAACAGTATGGGACATGATTGTGTATGTTTTGCTTAAGTTTATGAAACAAAGGATTATGGTTTAAATTATGGCAAATGACCAGGACGGTCCCTTGGAATCACAAGGTTTTTTTTTATGTATTTGATACATTTGTTATCAATAATAGTTGAAATGTAAATCAGATGAAGAAATATTGTCTTTTGGACAAGCTCCCTAGTGTAGTTTCTTTGATTCACATATGAAAAACAAGAGACTATTTTTTCTTCTGGAAAAAAATTACTTACATTATGCTTTAAAAACAATGTCCTTACTTTAACAATACTATGTCAAATTGACTATATTTATAATGGTTTTCTTCAAATGAGGACATCACTTTTCGCTGATTTATTTATTGTTTATAAATGGGCTATTGTTTCTAGATGGGCCGGCTAGTAAAGGTACTAAATGAAAATAACTCTTTTCTTTCTTTGATATCATCTACTTATTTGATCTCTCTTGTCAAGATTACTTTTATATTTGATGTACTTGTACATTGTACTAAATCTTTGGATAAGAAAGGTACATTGTACTAAATCTTTGGATGAGAAAAGTCTATTGGATTTTTTCTGAGTTTAGGTTTTCCCAAGATAAATTATTCTCTCTTATATTCTTATAATGGTTATTCTTCCAATCATCCTTAAATGTAATTAAACTTCCTTAAATATAGTTAAAGTTGAAAGATATGAAAATTATAATGTTGTATCATTAAAAAGCTAACAATATTCACTATAAACTAGTTCCATTTTACTGTGATTGATATCATCAACTATATCTATATCATTAATAGTTATTATTTGATAAAAGCTTGATAATTATTATTGGATAAAAAATTTATTAGTGATTGGTTTTTAACAACAAAATTATATAAGTTTAAAAGTTTAAGTATTATAGTTATACCAGTATTATATTTACACTAATGGTTACATTGATAAGTGTTTATAATTTGAAATTTGGGTTCTTTTTGTGATTCCAGATAAGAACATAGAGAATAAATATTTTTGTAACCTATCAATATTCACTAGCCTATCAATATTTACTAGTGACAAGTTAAGCAAATGTGCTAATTTATAATTTGGGGTGGATAAAAAAACTCTTGCTTTAGTAAACCAAAAATAATTATTTTTACTAATCTTCCTTTGGTAAACCAAAAATGATTATTTTCTTGAAAATGAGAAATATATTAACATATTCATTAGTGGTAAATTAAGTAGATGTGCTAATTTATAATTTGAGGTGGAAAAACTATATTAATATATTCATTAGTGATAAGTTAAGTGGATGTACTAATTTATAATAATAATAATAAATTATTATTTTCTTCAACTAACCTTTAGTAAATAAAAAATGATTATTTTCTTTAACTAAAAAATGAGAAAAATAGATTTATTATATGGTAATCATTCCAAATTTAAAACCAACACCCTTTTTGAATGTACAGGGATACCCCAAAAACATTATTATTCTGATTTAACATTTTGACAATCAAAGTGACACTTTGCACAACAAACTATTTTTATTCAATAGCTAGACAAAATTCGAAATCATAGGGATTTATGGATGATTGGAGATTTGATTAAGATGACATAAGACTTGGGCAAAACTATATATATAAGTGCACAAAGATAGCATGGCACGTTGTGTAATGTATAAAAGAACTAGTTGCGTGTTCTCTCTTTTCATAAGTCCATCTTCTCTCTTTTCATAAGTCCATCTACTTGTTACAAACTTTGGAAGAGAGTGCGGGAAGGAAGTGTTGCCCTCTTCTATGAGGGGTAGAAGCTGACTCTCCAGATTGTCATTGCTCTGTTTTTTTTTCAAATAATGTTCTTCATTTTGAAAAATTAGATATCATGGGTATACATTGTGTAGCTTCCTTAGATATCATGGGTATACATTGTGCAGCTTCCTTTCAAGATATGTGTAAAGACATGTCCCAAATTTTAATAGATAACTATGTTAGATAGTTAGGTATTTTCAAAAGGATGGAATTATTGATTTCAATTTGTATTTGTCATAATGAATCAAGTTTGTAATTAGTTCTATTCTTTGTAAAAATAGATTATGTAATGATTGTACTTCTAAAATACTTTGATTCTTTTGAATATCAGGTATTGGCAGAGAGAAAATACATAGAAGTCTCCAAAGTTCTATATGGATAAATGGAAAGACCTAGTTAAGCCATATTAAATAATTCGTTATCATAAGCAGTGATGAAAGTTTTTTTTAAGTTATTAAGCCATATTAAATAATTCATTATCATTGACATTAAAATCTATAATTTAGTCGATGGTTCTTGGAGCGTTTTCTTTGAGCACTTGATTTTTCAAAATTTTCTCTGAGATTTTAGTGATCATCAACCACCCTTGGTAGGAGAGCCATGTGCAGCATGAGCTTATGGAGCAATTTGGGTTGAGTTCTTGACAGAGTGAGTCTTGGCAGCGATCTGGCATCTACCTTCACCTGTGTGCAGGCTTCCATGGCTCCCTGAGGGGACTCCATGGCCTCTCTACTTCCCCCTGAGATAGCAGCGTTTAAGTTGTTGGTGGCTGCAAGTGGTAAACGCCCATCTAGCGAGCAGCAGCAGAAGTTTGTGAAACGCCTAGCCAGCATCCCTACCGTCGCATTGCCGGCTGAAGACTTGCAAATCCGCATTGAATCTTGCCGAACGTGGACTTATTGGGCAGTTCACCGGTCTCTGGCCATCACCCAAATCTGTGGATATCTGGGTTCAAAGGAACTGGAGAGCTCTGACACAAGAAGGCATTATAAGTTTTTTAGTGGGTAAGGGCTTTTTATTTTTGTATTTGACAGTGTAGAGGACAGGAATTTGATATTTCGGAATGGACCTTATTTTATGGGCCCTCAGGGGTTGTACCTGAATAAATGGATGCCAAACTTCGATCCTACATAGGATGTGCCTTCGGCTGTTCCGATTTGGGTTCGACTGCCGCACTTACCTTTGCACTGTTGGAATCCCAAATCTTTAGAGGCCATTGGTGACAAGCTTGGAAAATATATAGACCGTGCAGAGAGGAAAGATCAATACACCTGTGCACGAATTTGTGTACAGGTGGATCTGGAAGTGGGCCTCCCTGAAGCTATTAAGCTCACGGTAGCAGACTAGGCATAAATACAAGAGTTGGACTACGAGCAACTCCCTTTTAAATGTCGGTTTTGCCATGAATATGGTCATTTTGCCAGGTACTACAAAAAGAAAGAAGAGGAGGAGGCTGAGAAAACTAAGGGAGAGCAATGGGTTACGGTTCAGAAATCAACTACTACTAAACAGACCAGCAGATCGAAAGGAAAAGGAGCTCTAGCTGGGAGTGCAATCCCACCCTCTAGACAGGCCCATGGGGAAGGGAGCTCAGTCCCCCCAAGAACAGAGTCAAACTCCAACCCTTTTGAGTCACTTAGTGTCCCGGAAGATCAGCCAGTTACAGCTATGGATGAGGTGGAGCAGCAGGCTACCAATAACGTTGAAGTTAAAAATCTGGAGGAATTAGAATCTTTACATGCTGGATCCCCAATAGGAGTCACTAGCCCTCCCTCCTACGCAGAAATGTTAAGGAAGAAGTCTTCGAAGATTTCAGGATCATCGAAGGACGAGACTTTCGAGAAGCCCTCGAAAAGAGTCGAGCAAAAATCTCATAGGGAGACAAGGGGTGAAGAAGCTGAAAGACAAAAAATGAAAGGTAGCCAAGTTACAATTGAGATGTCCATAGGCAGAAATACAAGGAACAAGCCTCCCAAGGGAGGAGTTGCGCCCTCACCTGCCAGTAAATAATGCACTTAGTATCTTGGAATGGCCGAGGACTAGGGAACCCCTTGAAAGCCGAAGCGATAAACAATTTGCTGAAATCTGAAACCCCCAAGATCCTCCTTCTCCAAGAGACTAAAATTGAAGGGGCAGCCCTTCTTGACATCAGCACTTCGAAATGGCAAAGGAATGCTGGGAAAGCAGTCAGCTCACGAGGCTCCTCCAGAGGGCTAGCTACTCTTTGGGAGGACAACAAATTTCATCTCAATAACTCCTTCAAGCCGCAGCACTGGATATTCACTGAGCTTTGTCATGTTGCAAGTAAGTTAACCATTGCTCTTGTCAATCTCTATGTTCCTGTCCACTATGTTGAAAAGAAAGAATGCTAGCATTCTTTGTTTGAATTCTTAGAGTTGCGGCCTCCCAAGAACTTAATTCTTGCTGGAGATTTTAATTTAGTTTTCGAACCCAAGGAGAAACGTGGAGGCATTACCACTAAAAACAATTTTCTCCCATTGGTGGAAGATATCATTCAGCAGTGGGACTTGATGGATTTCAAGCCTAAGAAAGGGCTTTACACTTGGACTAATAACAAAGTTGGTAGTCAGCACATCGCTGCCTGGTTGGATAGATACTTAGTGCAAAGTACCTTTCTGATGGAGAAGAAGATCATCTCAATGAGAATTTTGGAAAAATTGTCTTCTGACCATAAGCCTATTGTTTTACAGCTTGAGGAAGAAGCTAGAATGGGTCCTCTCTCCTTCTGTTTCAGTCCACTCTGGGCTGCGAGAGAAGGATTCATGGACACTGTTATAAATGCCTGGACTATTCCTGTCATAGGCTCGCCCAACTATGTTTGGGAGCAGAAATTAGAAGCTACTAAATTAGCCTTGAAACAGTGGATAAAAAAGCCTTCTACCTCTCATTCAAGTTGCAGAAAGCAAACCACAGCTCCACTGATTGATTTGCAAATGGAGATGGAGTGTAAAGATATAACCGCTTCTGACATTCAGAATGAGCAAGCTGCCCAACTAAAAACATTACGATCTCACAGGTTGGAGGAAGAGCATTGGAGGCTGAAATCCAGAAGCCTCTGGCTCAAGTCTGGTGACAGAAACACAAACTTCTTTCATAAACAATTTCAAGCTCATCTCTCACGTAATCATGTTGCCGAAATTACTACTCCTGATGGGATTATCCATAAACAAATCGATCAACTTAAAGAGGCTGCCACCACCCATTTTCATCAACTCTACACGGAAGAAAGAATGGATTCTGAACAAAAATTCTCAGAATTTCTTATCAATATCCCAAGATTGGTAGATGAGGAAAATGCTGGTCTCTTACAACCTTTCACCAAAACTGAGATCAGCAACGTAATCTGGTCAATGGAACTAGGCAAAGCCCCTGGGCCCGATGAGTTCTCCATCCACTTTTATAGAATTTGTTGGGACACTATTAAGTTTGACTTATTACGGATGATCAAAGGCTTTCACAATAAAGCCAAGGCTGGAGGCAATACAAACTCAACTTTTTTAGCTTTAATCCCCAAGGAGACAAACCCTGGGACCTTTGATCGTTTTCGTCCTATATCTTTGTGTAATGCATCATACAAAATTATGTCCAAACTCCTGGCAAATCGCATCAAGCCTCTACTGGTTAAACTTATCTCCCCCAGCCAAGGAGGGTTTGTCAAAAGAAGACATATCATGGACAAGAGGTGTGGAAACTGGCTATGCAAGGGCTCAACGTTTTGGCACCTATGCAAGGCACTATTGTTCAACTTTTCTCTACCTAAAAAGACAGTTATCCTCATGTGTTAAAGAGCAATTCTCTTTGGTCCAAAATTTGGCATGCCCTCCCAAAATTCATTTGCTGAGAAGTTTGGTTAGCCCGAAATGACGAGATTTTTCAAAATCGCTTTTGTTCCCCTACCATCGTGGTCGCTAAAACCAAAGCTCTACTGATTGAAACTTTGGAAAATCACCCCCCAAAACAAGCTAATCTTCTACTTTCAAAAGAGATCAACTGGCTAGGTGCTCCTATACTTAGTTCTCGGATCAAGATCTCTCGTCAAATCAACAACCCAAAGTGGAGAATGCAGAGCACTGATACTAATTTTCATTTGTGGTGGCAAAACCAAGGTAAAGTCACAATTTTCTTTGATGGAGCAGCAAAAAGTAATCCTGGACCAACAGGAGCAAGTGGTATCATTTACAATGCGGATGACCATAAAGACACCTTTAGTTGGGGACTGGGGCAGAATACTAATAACCAAGCTGAAATGTTAAGCTTGCTCAAAGCTTGTCAGCTCGCTCAAGGTCATGTTGGACATGACATACAAATTTTTGGAGATACAAAAATCGTTATAAAAATCCTCAACATAGAAGACAGATTTAATAACTCAGTGCTCAACAAGATTTTACAAAGGATCCACAAATTGCTGCAAAACTTCAAGTCTACCTCCATATTTCATATCCTCCAAAATCTTAATCAAGAAGCAGATGCTATGGCAAATTTTGGCTGCCGCTTAGCTCAAACACAGCTGAAAAAAAATGATAATGTTCCTCTTTGGTCTCCTATCCCATAGTTTGTAATAGCTGGATTGGTTTTTTAATCCATGTGGGCTAATGATTGATTTGGCTATGGCCCAACCGTGCTGTCCTTAATAAAATCTAACCGTTTTCGTTAAAAAAATATATAATTCGTTATCATAAGCAGTGATGAAAGTTTATTTTTTAAAGTTATCAATCTTTACCATTTTAGTGAATTTTAGGGTTGTTACAAATCATTAAAGTTCTGAAATAATTTCCAATGTTCCAGTAATAACTACTTGGCATGCAATCACTCAAAGGATTCATAAACTCCCTGTTCAGTATTTTGTTATAAATTCTGCTTTCAGACTCGAAAAAGTCTGACAAATGTTATAAAAATTTAGGTCCCTCTGATAAGCCTTGCAAAAACCAGTGCTGTATTTAAAAGTAGGCGTGGGAAATTAAAAAAAATGGATGTGGAAGACATGGTGAACAAATTGTTCACAATTCAGATTTCAAGTTTCAAGAGCTCAGCCACAGTCTGTCATCCTTCCCCACAACACGGATTTTCACCTTAGCAAAAACTAAGTTATAAGGATGCAGAACTGGATGGCTGGATTGAAGCGCACTTCAAACTAATCCTACCTCAATTTCACCAGCAACCATTTATCTTTTTTTGACAGCTTAATGGACGATGCTTTTGACAGCTTAATGGACGATGCATAACAGCACTCATCCAAACAAGGGTTAATATATTTATTCTTTGAAATATCTATCTGTAAAGACTTTTACCTATAATGGAAAACGCATAACAGTACTGATGAAAAAAAATTCCCCTTTGGAGTATCTACACATGAAGAATGCATCTGCTTCGCGCCCAACACAAAAACACAATTTACCCAACTTTCCCATTTCGGCCAAATCCAAATACGCCAATGATTCTTTAACCTCCATCGCCTGTGGGATTCAAAGAATAAACATCTTACCTGCAACAAATAAATAAACAAATTTAGAACATCATCAATGGCTTCCAAATCAGACGGCCAAATAAACTAATTTAGGTTTTTATCTGGTTGTTTCACTTTAGGGTTTCCAAATTACCTTATGAAAAATTTGCACAAAACCCTCATTCTAAACTATAATCAGCAAACAATGGCCCTTCTAGTGGTTCAACAAAACAGATCCGACGAGAAGAGGTGGTGTTAATAAAACACCATTAATTGCTCTCGATTGACTCAAAGAATCCGAGAAATGAAGAATTTCTTCACTTCGAAGACTTGGGAGACTTTGGCGTAGAACTCTTCTCCGCTTTCTCGGCGGTCTTCTTGGGGAGGAGAACCTGATGAATGTTCGGCAGCACTCCACCACTAGCGATGGTCACTTTCCCCAGAAGCTTTCCCAATTCATCATCGTTCCTGACCGCCAGCTGAATGTGGCGGGGTATGATTCTGGTTTTCTTGTTGTCCCGGGCAGCGTTGCCGGCCAACTCCAACACCTCTGCGGCGAGATATTCCAGGACAGCAGCAATGTAGACGGCAGCACCGCCTCCGACCCGCTTGGCATAGCGCCCCTTCTTAAGATATCTGGCGATCCTCCCCACCGGAAACTGCAATCCGGCCTTCACAGTTTTGGTCACAGACTTCTTCCTTGAGCCTGCTCCCTTTCTCCCTCCCTTCCCGCTGCTCTTTCCTGAACTCTCCATTTCCTCAATTTCGCGCTTTTCTCACGTTTGATTCTACAAAAAAACCAAACAAATCACAATACAAGTTTTCTGTGATAGAGAGTTTAAATAGTGAGAAGGATTTAGTTTAGTATGGGGGCGGGGCAATCTATCCGACGGTTTCCATTTCACCCCAAGGAACGGCTACGATTAACCCTCTTTCGATCCGTGGCTTGCCTCGCCGACCAATCACAAGCTTGCGCTTGCTGTATATCATTCAAATCAATCCCAAAAATAGTTTAAAATCAACATCTAGATCAACCTCTCAAAACACTTGACCACTAGAGACACTAACATAAATTCATTTGTAATTTGTAAAAACTAGCATAGATTCATCTTAAACCTGTATCTATCAAGAATCGAGACGGATCCAATTTCTTAACGTGTATTTTTTTTTTTAATTTAAACTCAATAAATTTGATCTCTCTTAATTGATAGATTCGGGTTTAATTTTTAAGTTTTTATTTTATAAACGAACATCGATTTTTTAATTACTTTTCATAATATTTTATTTTATGACCCAACATGGATTTTTTTTAAATACCATGAATTTTTTTTTTTTAATTATTTTGTTAGAAACAAGCAGTCCCCCATAATGGGCTCGGTGCAATAAAAATAAAAATTATATTTCGAATTTTTTATTCTTATAATAACTATTGTTATTAAAAACATAGTATTTGTATGACCAAGATAAAAATTGTAATTATGCTAACAAAATTTATATATTATTTATTGGGCATTCAACCTCTATCATTATAACAACCTAAGGGATTAGTTCAACCTCTATAATTATAACAACCTAAGGGATTAGTTCATTTGACTAGTTCCATGTCAACAAATGTCCAATTTGAATTTCTTCACATAAGGTACACCAATCTACACTATGGTTTACTAGAGATGCTAATCATGAATGTGGGAAAACATCTCTTGAATTTCCTGTAAGGTTTTTATATAGTTTATTGTATAATATAAAACATTTATCAATGTGACAAAGAAAATCAAGTTTGAAATTATTGAACCAATGCATAAAATCAACTTTGAAGTTGATATGTAGATAATTGTTTTGGTGAGGGTTCCTACATGGATAAGTATAAGGAAACCTTAAACTATTCTAAAGATCCCTTGGAGGGTGCGCCATCTTTGTTAATGGGTCTTAACATGTGTCAAATAGAGGATGAGTTTTCTTGTGTCTAGAGGAAAGAGTGTAGGCTTTGGAAGGCACCATCCAAGCATTCCCTGTTCCGCAAGGGAATTGAATAGGAAAGCTCATAGCAATATTGTTGTAGCATTCAATGGCTTTAACATAACCGATTTTGGATCTTAAATTCTCTACTAGGACAAGAGCTAGATCTACCAGACCGTGAGATCAAATTTAGTGTACCCACCAAGGCCTTGCACTCAAACCTATCCTACCCACCACGTGATGTCGAGGCCATCGATGGTGGTAGAAGGTTTACCCAAGAGGAAGCCACAACTTTTGTTAATTATGTTAATAGCTTTGCCAAATCAAAGGAACGAAACCAATGTTTTGATGCCATTTTGCTCGAAGAATTGGGAACCGAAGAAAGCCATGATTCATACAATTGTAATCCTATCAATTCGAGGGATAAGAAACTAGGGCAAGGAAGAAGGAATCTTCTCCAACATTCCAAGGTTTATGTGGCAAGAAGTGTGTCTAAAAAAACATCAAGAAACATCCTAGTTCAAGGTGAAGACATAAGAATGAACCAAGTTATAGGGATGATGAGCATAATACTCACATAATGTTTTTATGGTCAATTCATTTCAAATCCAATCTTAGGGAGTGGATGAAGTAGGTATTGGAGTCTCAACTCAAATATATTATGGAATACCATATATTGGTAAGAGGGTGGATGGTCGGAACGTAATCTGAATAAACAAAGACACGAATATTTTCCATGGACATCTTTGAGTAGATTGGGAGCTTGATCAACTACTCCTAGACATTGATGAGCGCTACAAGCAGTCTAGCCAATGCACAATTGCCTGCATCCCTGTTAAAGTTTATATATGAGAATGAATAACATATAAAATATCAATGAAGGTTCGAAGAAAAATATATTTCCAATCCATTGACTATGTTGGAGTCCCCTTCCATTGTGTATGGTGTCACTAGTATGGCCATGTAGCCATTAGTTGTGAGCATTAAAATTCACAAGAAAAATATGAAAGAGAAAGGAAAAGAAATACTCCCTCTTGCTCAAGGGAACCCCTTATTCTCTCATAAGGATAAGGTCCAGATCCCTACAAAACTTGATTCAAAGAATGATAAGAAGTTGGTAGAGAATCAAACGATCCATGGCCCAAGTGCAATAGTTTTTTCCCAACCCCGAGATCTTGTTCTATAAGTAAAGGACATGTTCAAGGGAACCTCATGAGAGCCATGGTCTTCTACATAACAAGGTAAGACAATTTCATCTCCACCAGTTCTAGAGCATTCAAAAGAAAATATTAGAGATAGACATAGGGAGCTAGAATAAATTGGAAACTCCAAAAAAAATCCTTGTCTTGGGGCAGGGGGTGCAAATCCAAATCCTAGGATGGAAGAGAACTCCAATGGTTTAAAAAATCAAAGAATCAAGAACCCAAAGTGGGGGGCAACCAAACCCTTCTAGGTACCGAGGAGAACAAAAGAGAGGTCTTTGAATCAACCTATTATGTCATGAGAGGGAGCCTTTTTCCTATTGAGCAACCTTGATACCCTCTCCACTCCGGATAGCCATCTTTGGTCCTTTCAAAATGTGTGGAGGGAGGTATAGGGAATAATGGGAAAAATGATACACTTCCAACTTCCAAAGGTAGGAAATATCATATCTCAATTGCCCAAAACAAAGCTAGAAAGGAAATACAATAGGTAAAGAATAATACTTTAGATATGACCCTTAGAGGAAGTCGAGCCCTTGATAAGGATTATCCATGATAATTATGTATTTAACATCATGGGCCTGGGCAGCTTAGCCAAAAGACAATCACTTAAAAAGTTGTTGGATCTTCACTACATGGGATTATTTTCATTCAAGGAACTATGGGGAAGGGGATAAATATTCAAGGAGAGCCGAATAAATTATTGAAGCACTGGGACTTTGTATGTTTTGACTCTAAGGGTAGATCAATGGGGGTAGTAACTGGTTGGAGAAAATGGTACTTTAGGTTATCTAACTCAGAAATTATTGACTAGGGTATTTAAGGAAAGCTCTACTCCCTATAGATGAGAGAATCTCTCAATATTATCATAATGTATAGACCCTGTGGGATTAGGGGTGAGTTCTAGGAGAGGTTATTTGCTCAAGAGAAATTTAAGGAAAAAAACATTATCCTGGGGGAATCTTAACTTCACAATTAGCAAAGGTGAGATCTAGGGAATTCCTGCCATAACATACACACTAGCAATTTTTTTCTCAATAAAATGGTGGAAGTTGGATTGATAGATAGTTCCCACTTAGAGAAATCAGAATACTTGTGAAGCAAGGGTGGAAAACAAGCTAGATAGATTTTTGATCTTGTATCCCCTTATATCAGATCAAGTCGTAATAAGATTTTGGGTGGAAATGGGTGTTGAATATAACCACCACTAAATACTCCTCCAAATAGCTAAGGAGACAACCAAACCCTTAATCCCTTTCAAACTGAACACTAACTGGCTACTAGAGAAAGACTTCATTGATCTAGTCAATTCTACATGGAAGCACTATGATGACATTACAATAGAATCAAGAAGTATACAATTTGTCACTAACCTTAAAAAAGTAAAATATATTGTAGAAATATTGGACCTATACCAAGAGAATAAAAGATGATCACAAGATAGGTGCGATAGAGGCCATCATTGCAAACATATACAAAGAAGATTATGAAGGCTACAAGGATGAAACAACAAAGGCAATCTCAAAAACTCTATAGTAGAAGAAGAGGAAGCTCCTAGCAAAAAAAGAAGCTACGTGGAAACTAAAGAGTTGAGTTGTATGGTTAGCTTAAGGCGACAATAACACAATTTTTGTTTTTATAAATGTGTTGTCCATAGCCAAAACATCAACACAATTTCGGAAGTGACAAGAGAAGATGGGACAAAATCTACCTAGTTTAAAGATATTGTTGATCTTGGAGGGATTTATAAGGAGAGTGATAGAATAAACATATTAGAACTTGATAGGATAACCTCCTTGTTTCCCACATTTGTGGAAGAGGAAGATAAATATAAATCGTTGGATCCAACAACAGAAGAATAATTACAAATAGTTCTACATAACTTCTAATAGGACAAAAGCCCTAGCCCTGAGGGTTGCAATTTAAATCTTTTTAAGAATCCATGAATTTCTAGAAGAGGACCCAATGAGGGTTGTTAAAGAATCTAGAACCACAAGAAGGGCGTTATGTGCCTTCAACTCCACTTTCTTGGCTCTAATTTAAAAGAGAGACAAGCTCGAACTCTTAGATGACTTTAGGACTATATCATTGTGTGGTTGTGTATACAAGATCATAGCTAAAGTCATAGATTTAAGGTTAAAAAACTTTATAGTTAAATCCATTTCATTAAAACGATTTGGTTTCCTTCCAAGAATACAGATACATGATGCAATAGGAGCAACTCGAGAAAGAATGCACTCTATCAAGACTATGAAACTCCCCTCCATGGTGCGAAAATTGGACCTCTCCAAGGCACATGATAGAGAAAATTGGATCTGCATAAGCCTAATTCTTATCCACATTGAGTTCAATGTCAAACCAGTCAGTTGAATCACGAGCTACCTCTCCTCGGTTTCCTTTACCATCCTAATCAATTGTTTGACCTCTACTTTCTTCAAACCTTCAAGAGGCCTCATGCAAAGTTGCCCACTAGCACCTTTGATCTTATGCTTATGGTTGAAGGTCTTAACAAAACTATAGTAGAGATCAAAAGGACTAGTCACATTTGAGAGGTATAAAATCTGGAAGATCCCTTTTCTTCACCCATTTATTTTTTGTTGATGATATTCTGCTAATTCTCCATGATGGATCATGGAGATATGCTAATAAACTGAAAGAAATATTAGATCTATATTGTAGAACTATAGGTATGCTAGTCAATATGCAAAAATATTCCATATGTTTTAATGGGCTAGAGGAAAATCAAATCATACTCATGCTTCAACTATACACTATTCTAAAATCCAAGAAGATTTCAAATATCTAGGGTTTTTTTATATAACCAAATGATTGTGGTATAAATTACTAGAGATGGTTGTTAGAAAGGTGAAAAAGAGAATAAATCTTTGGTGTACTAGGTGTCTATGTAGAGGCATGAGATTATTGCTAGTTAACTTTGTGTTGAAGGTTATCCGTATTTACTCGCACACCCTATCCTATATCCCAAAGGGAATTCTAGAGCAAAATAGGAAATTGAGATTTAGAATTCTATGGTCTAGGAGCAATAAGAAAGAAGGAATTCATTTGGTAAAATGACAAGTAGTTGTTAAGCCAAAAGAAATGGGTGGATGGATTGAAAAACATCTTTTTTTTCATGAAAGCCCTAACAACCAAGAGTGTGTGGAGACTAGTATCAAAAGATGGCTTCTAGAATTAGATTCTCATACAAAAACATGCTAAGCACAATTTAATAAAAGAATGGATTTGAAGCTCAACCAAGTCCGTTAGCAATGCATCCATACTTTGAAAAGCAAATCTCATTGTATTAGCATTCCCATTGATAGGGGGTACTGGAGTTGATTACAAGCCATCAGAAGCAGTGATATATTCTATTTACGTAGAAGGAATTTCAACATGGTTCAAGTAACTTCTCCCGAGACTTGTATAATGCAACATGATTGGAAGAGGGTTGAATAGACATGACTAGAATATCAAGACATGAATTAGTGGGAGGAATCTATATATGAATTAAAATTTATTCATGTCCATGTCAAATACAAACTTGTTTGGAATAAATGCCTAACACTGGAGATCTACACATCAAATTTAGGCTACAAAGTAATTGTGCACTCCAAATAGACCAAAAGAAGCAGAATGGTGGTGAAAGGCTATGTGGACTAATCCTCTTTAATCACCAATGTCGATGGCAATCAAGAACAAAGCACTTGCATGGGAAGAACTTTAGAGAAGGAATATTTCAGGTCCAAGCAAAGGCATCCTTTAAATAGGGAAGAAGAAAATATAAGTCAGTTATTAAATTTTTGCTCTTCCTCAAGGGAAGTTTGAATTGAAATGGATTATCTAGCAAGGATGGAGGATTGTTGGGTAGGAGATTTAGTTGTAGAATGCCTTACAAAGTGGTAAAAAAAACTCAAATATTTCAAAGGCCTCCCACTACTAGTCTCATGGGGCATCTAGCTAGCCAGGAACATTGGAGTATTCAAGGATAGGTATATTCCTTGTTTTCAATGTGCTTTCCAAGCAAAATCGTTTTTTCAAGTTTTAAATATGTTCGAACAACCCTATCAAAGACAAATGATGTATGCTCCTATTGAAAAATCTACATCACAAGTTACTTTGATGGAGATAGTCAAGGTACACAAAAAATGGATATGGAGGTGTTATCTTTCAAAATGATTCCCACAACATCAAATTTAAAGCCAAACTAGGGGAGGGATCATATAACTTCGTAGAGCTATTTGCCCTAAAAATTATTTTAAAACTGGCAACACATAATGGCTTCTCAAAAATCCAAGTGAATGGCAATAGTAGAATGGAAAACCCAGTATTGAGTCCACATTTGATGAAATCAAATGTTCTTTATCTATTTTTAACTTAGAATGCATTAGGTAGAGAATTCAGTGGTATCGAAATAGATACCTTGTCAAAGGAAGTATTATAGTTGCATTATGGTATCAGGTTATGGACCAAAATCAAGGATGATCTTTCTTAGATGAACACCCCTCCTCCATCCTCTAACGAGGAATCTCTTAATAGTTAGAATATTGAAGATGAATAGTTTCCTTGTCACACCAAGGAACCACTATGATTAACCCTCTTTTGATACGTGGCTTGCCTCGTCGACCAATCAAAAGCTTGTGCATGTTGTAGATCATTCAAATCAATCCCAAAAATAGTTTAAAATCAACCTCTCAAAACACTCAACCACTCCATAATTTATAATACATGTAGACACTTAAACTCATTTTTAACTTGGAAACTCTTAAAAATATTTATATTTCAATTTTTCGTATTCTTATAATAATTATTATTGTTATTAAAAAAATAGTATTTTTATAACCATTTATGACTTAAATATAAATTGTAATTATGTTAATAAAATTTATATATTATTTATTGGCATTCATTCCCTATTATTATAGCCTAAGGGATTAGTTGAACTTATTGTTGGCCATTTTACTAGTTCCATGTCAACAACCTAATTTGAATCCCCTTCGACGAGGCACACTAATCTACGCGAACAAGTTTCCTAGAGATACCAACCATTGTTATGGGAAAACATATCTTGAATTTTCCATAAGGTTTTCATACAATTCATTGTATAATATAAAACATTTATTGTAGTTACAAAGAAAACCAAGTTTGAAATTATTGAACCAATGCACAAAATCAAATTTGAAGTTGATATGTAGATAATTGTTTTGGTGAGGATTTGTCCATAGACAAGTATAAGGAAACCCTATACTATTCTAAAGACCACTTGGAGGGTTCACTATCTTTGTTAATGGGCCCTAACATGCATCAAATAGAGGATGATTTTGCTTGTGTCTAACAGAAAGAGTGCAAGCTTTGGAAGGCATCATCCAAACATTCCATGTTCCGCAAGGGAATTGAATAGGAAAGCTCATAGGGACAATGTTATAGCATTGAAAGGATTTAACATAAATAATTTCAAGTCTTAAATCCTCTAATAGGACAAGAGCTATATCTACCAAGACATCAAATCAAATTTCGTGTACCCACAAAGGGCCTGCATTCAAATCTATCTTACCCACCACATAATGTCAAGGCCATCGATGGTGGTAGAAGGTTTACACAGGAGGAATATACAACTTTTGTTAATTATGTTAATAGCTTTGACATATCAAAGAAATTGTTGACACAGATTTGTCGACATGGGTTCACTTTGCACTATGTCAACAAAACCTCAACACCAACTCACATAGATACCGACCTGGAAAAGGTTTATCCTTTCCAGAGCGAGTGAGGTCACACCCAAGATACCTAAGGGGGCTGCAGGAACCACATTTCCGCATATATAAGAGAACATGCATCATTCACATTCAATCACAATGTAACCCGGAGATCGACATAATCATCACTCGCATCATAACATGTTAATCAGGTCTATGCAATAACAAATTATAAAAGCATATCTAACCGATATGAGATACATAACACAACTGCGACATTACAGATTCATTCACAAACCATCTCTAACCATGCTGCGATAACATACATTCAATTATACTGCAAGAACACATATTCAATCACACTGCGACATTTAAAAGAGACAAAGACATAGTCAAAACGATCCTTCTTATTACTCATCAATCTATCTTACACATCGCAGAATCGGGGATACTATCCGTAGAACCCATACAAAGACAGATCCAGAGCATAGATACCCAAGATAGATCATACAAGATCACATAAAATAAGATAAAATGATGCGAAAAGATGCCCTTAGGCTTACAATGCTACTCCTATTTATAGGCTCACTTGGCCATTACAAAGGTGGTCCACTTCGCAGAGTGACCCATTAACTACTTAACTAATTAACTAATTACTTTGCATTATCTGCTTAACTTCCGATTTATCCGCTCTGCGACTGGTCCTTTACCCTAGTTGTCTCTCGCTTGTAGCTTTTCCTTTGTCACTTGTCCCCTTTGTCGGTGTTCTTTTGGACCAATACTCCTTATCGATGTCCCTTTTGACCAAAACTCCTATGCATTAATCCCCTTTCCAACAGGCCCTCAACACAAACTTGTGGCTCGCCCTCGAGCCACCTCAACTGGATGTTTTTGGTGCATTCACCTGCATTTTGAACTCATCGTAGGATGCCTTGATCTGGTTGACAGCTTCCTTGGCCGTGGCTTTGAGTGTTGTGCAATCTACAACTTCTTGCTATGTTGGGTGCTCGCCTCCTGTCTGTTGTACTTTCTCCATATTTTCCTTTATCTGCATCATGACTGGAATCACTTCGACTACCAGTTGCTCCGCTTTCGTCTGCATCTCATCCAACTGCATTGTTCTTCTTTGTTGCCTCGTTCACACCTTGTTGATGCGATGTTGTAACTCTTTCAATTCTGTTGCCTTCGTCATCTGCGCCAGTAGGGGCATCGCCTTAAGTGATCCCCTCAATGCCTCTAACTGCTCCTATGCCTTGCTAAGTTGCACATCGAGTTGGTGCAACTGCTCATCTTGCACAAGACTTCCCCAAAACTGCGACACTTCTTTCGCAATGCTCTGCGCTACCTTCTCCAATTTCGCGATATCTATCACGGCCTCCTTAATGGCGCTCTTCCTTTCTTTAACTTGCTCTAGTGGTGTGCTCGACACCACCTTTGTACAAAAATTCCTCATTATCTTTCCGAAGATATGTGATGACTGCGCCCAACCTCAATGCCTTAGCTTCCACAAGCATGTCTTTGTCTATTTTTGGCGCGTATTCACATGCCATGGAGATGGCATGTTCTAATCTCCTTCTATCCTCCACCCCCTTTTCCCTTTCATTCATTACCACCTTTTTTTCTTCGCGGAGTCGTTCAACCTCTGCTTCAATGCTTCGTACTTGCCTCTTATAGGTGACCATTTGATCATGTGTTGATGCTTCGCAGACATCGATCTCTTCACTCACCCCAGTGTGAGTGAGATGCAGCATAAACATAAGCAACATGTTTAAGTCTATGCCAATGATGTCTTGTCCTCGCAACGTGGCATCCAAGTCTCCATTTCCTGCCGTGACCGCACTAGGTAACACCTATACGATTTGCCGCTGAGTACCGATATCCACATCGAACCAACGCACTTTTGACACACTTGGCTCTGCTTGTCTGGGTTGCAGCCTTGTTTCCATGATTGCAGTGCTTAGCATCTACAATAACTACGACACTTGGTGAAAGTATTATGTTGCATGTTGCATTACTTTTGCGCGGTTCTCCTCCACCATAGTCGTCATTTTATCGAGCAATTGATTCATTTGTTCGTCAGGGAGACTGACAATAGTGCTCCCCTCACTTATTTCCATTCTATGCTTCGTTCTGGATTCCTATCATTGGGCCTCCAGCTCGGAATCCGTTTGAGTATTTGTCGATACCCCTCCATGGCTTGCAGTGTGCAATTGGTCATTCGCAACTTCATCCTCTTCATCCAATCCCTTTGTTTCTGCTCGTGTCTTAGGTACATCTGTCGATTTCCCATCCTTTGGGTCCGATAGTTGATCGTCGCCGACTGGAACCTTCCATTCATCCTGCCATTCCTATATTATGGCATCTAGTTCTTCTTCACTTAGCTTGTACTGTGTCGTTAACCATTGGTGTTCAGGATCTGCGCGTGCTTGGATGAATATCGCTTGAGGCCCCACAGCGAGCCTCGCGAGCCTCCTATACTTCTTCACTGTAGCCTCCATCAGTCATGGAACCTTCACCGCTTTTGTGCGCAGTTCCTCTAAATAAATGAAAAACTGAATATTGTTTCCTTTCTGCCTTTCTTTATCATTCAATGCCCATAAATTCCAGTATTGTGCCCCTCGACACACTTTGGCTATTTCTGTCTCCATGACTTGGTATTGCGGCGGCTCCATCCATGCGACCAGTGCAATCAGCAATAAGAGCCACGAGTATGTGAAGGGATTACCCTTCTCTTGTGTTGCCACTGCATCCTCCATCATCTCATTAAGTAAAAACAACGACCAATTCATTTGAACTCCGACCGTGCAGTGTTGCACCGATGCAATTACCCCTGATGTGCACTGATTGGGGTGATTCTTCCTCACGATTTCTATGGCCAATAACTTCGCCGCGAGATTTACAGCCCGATCATTGATTGTGTCGATCAAATATCCCCGGGTGTTTTTCTCCACCCCATACTTGGCCTTCATCTTCGCAGCTAGCTTTTTGTCGTTGTCCTTCCCTTGGAAGTACTGCGATGGATCTATCCCTGACTTGGGTAACCCAGTGATCTGCACGATCAAATATACAGTGATTGGGATCTTTGTATCAAGCCATAAGTATCCGTCATGAAAGCATACAAGCAGTTGGTCGATGCAGGCGTTCACCTCCCCCGATCGCCCAAAATGCGGCATGTGAATAATGGATAGCAGGCTTAAATGTTGCAACCCCAATGCCCATTGCATTGGTTCCCTAGTGATTGGGCATCCGTCTTCATGTCTTTGTCAACAGATGTGCGCTGAGTGCACTTTGGATATGCAAGGATACCATGATCGCTATATTGCAATTTTCGAAGTCACTGCAACACGTCTCCAATGGTGTGGACACCCTTCAGTGTCGCTAGCTCATATATGGTTTACTTGGCATTCTTTCCAAGTCTTATCTTTGGAGCCCCTTCCTTTCGTGATGGCACATAAACTGGTATGTCTGCTATTGTCGGACCTTGTTTCCCTCCTCTTGGTGTTGTCCTTTCTTCCTCTGCGGCGCCTGATGTGCTCGCTTCTCCTCCTGTAGCTGCAGCCCGTGTCGAGTTGCGGGTAGTCTTCGTTCTTCTTTCGGTATCCGTCGGTCGGCTGGCTCTTCTTTTCTTCCTGAATATCCGCAATGGTGCAGATGCAATTTTCGACTACTCTTGGAAAATTGGTACCCTTGTGCTGGGTTGTTCCTGCGTGCTCGTGCTTGAAATCACATGTGCCATCGCAACTGAATTCAATTTACTTAGCTTCGCTCTGTAGCTTCTTCACCAATTCTCACAATGCACAATGAATCAAAATGCCCTCTGTGCGTGCTTTTATAGATTTGGTTTCCCGCTTCCCATCCATCGAGTCGATTATCTACAATGATTACTAAATCCTCCGTCGATTTACCAAATCATGCGCACTCATTGGTCATTAAATGCGTCTTCATCCACTTGCGTCGTCGCCCACTGCGCCTTAACTATTGCATTTATTGCCCGATTTGACCAGTTCGCACTTCGTTGGATGTCGACATGCCCTAAACCTCGTCGTCGTTTCAAACTCCGTCGTTATTCCATCAATAGACATATGAATTTAAACTTTTTCGTAGTGTTGTCCCGAACTTCATTTTTATTTTTATTTTCATGTCGACTTGTTCGCTTTCTCAGTCGATGTGCATCGGGCTATCCCGATAGGGTTTTAGCAGGCTCCCATTCACTAAGTTTGTCAAAAGTGTTTTGTCCAACTTTTGTAATTGAACTGCACCTCCGCCAGTAATGAAATTGATGATGTATGGACCAAGCCAATGCATTTAGAGCTTACCTAGGTGTTTTGTGAACTTACTATCGTATAGGAGAACCATGTCTCCATGTTGAAAGTGCTTTCCCTTTACATGGCGATCATGTCATGCCTTCTGTCGATATTTTTCTACTTACTGATGAAATCCTGCAATGAAGCGATCTTCTTCAAGTTGTAGTAATCGTGCCAATATTTCTTCAATGGCTCCGTCGTCGCTCATTCCTGTCGTTGCTGCAATGCACAGACTAGGGACAATGTACTCCATAGGCATCACCGCTTCTTGCCCATATACCAGCTTGAAAGGGGTCTGGCCTGCCAATCTTTTGCATGTCATTCTATAGGCCCATAGTACCACGGGAATATTCAAGTCCCAGTCATCACGGTTTGCATTGCACACCTTAGTGAGTGCGTTCTCCAATATCTTGTTCAGCGCCTCAACTGCTCCATTCGCCTATGGGTGATATGGGGTACTTCTTCTATACTGAATCTGAAATTCCTCAGTCATTGCTATGATGGTTTGATTGATGAAATGCGTGCCTTGATCACTCATCAATGTCTTTGGACACCTGAATCTGGTGACCACGCTGTTAAAGAGAAACCTTGCTTCTTTCGCAGCTATGAAATCCTTCACCGGTGTTGCTTCAGCCCATCTTATCAAGTAATCGGTCGCAGTAATGATGTACCTTGCACCTGTTCTTTTTCCTGGTGGGTTAATGGGTCTCACGAAATCTACTGCCCATTTTTCGAAGGGTTGTAATGGCAATTGAGGCACTAGTGGCATATCATCCCTTCGTGATGGTTTCCCCGTCCTTTGACATACGTCGCAGCTCTTGGCATAATCTGCTGCATCACCATGCACTGTTGGCCACCATAAACCAGCTCTAAGTATCTTCCTAGCGGTTGCGTGTCCTCCATAATGACCTCCTGCGATCCCACCATGAGCCTTAGCCAACACTCTTTCTTTCTCGTGCAGAAGGACACGTGGACAAAGAACTTCATCTGGCCCCATCTTGTATAATTGTCCTGCAATTAGTTGGAAATCCATAGCCCCGATGAATAACTGCTTCTTCTGGTTGGTGGTGAAATCCTAAGGTGCTTTTCCCGTAGCCAAAAACTAAATAATCTGTTCATAATGGTCATCCACCATTTCAATCCTGAATAATTGTGTATCAGGTAGGCCTTCGTCGCGGATGCTACTTGGTTCTTTGCCTGATTCAATCCTCGACAGATGTTCGGGTCCTGCATTCAATCGTCCAGGCTTCACGGTTATTTCAAATTCGAATTCCTGAAACAACAACAACCATCGACATATATTCCCCCCCAACACATGCTTGTTGACCAAGCACTTCAATGCCAAATGGTTAGTAAACATATTGAAGTGTCCTCCAAGCAAGTAGTGTCGGAATTTTTGCAATGCATATGCCATCGCCAGGCCTTCTCTTTCTGCCGTTGTATAATTATTCTCTGCGGTGAACAAATTTCTACTTGCAAATGCGATCGAGTGGTCAATCAACCCTTCTCCAGGCTGGGCCAATATCACCCCAGCGCTACTGACTAAGCATCTACATGGACATGGAATTCTTTCTTCCAGTCGGGGAAGATTAATATTGGTGTTACAACCATCTTTGCCTTCAGTATGTCGAGGCTCTTCTAGCACTCATCGTTCCATTCAAACTTTGCATCCTTCTTCAATAGCTTCTTCATGGGTGCAGTAATCGCTGATATCCTCTTATGAAATTCCTGCAGTATCCTGTATGGCCCAACGTTGCCCTCAGCTGCTTTACTGTCGTTGGTGCTAGTAAGTCGACAATGATCGCAATCTTGGTTGGGTCAACGAACATACATTCCTTGCATACAATATGTCCCAATAGGATACCAAATGGTGCACAAAATATACACTTCTTTAGATTCAGCGAAATCTGATGCTGTCGACATCTTTCCAGCATCATCCTGAGGTTCGCAACGTGGTCCTTAACCAACCCATATACGGTCCAGTTGTCCATATACACCGCAAAAACTTGTGAATGAAATATTTGAACGCAACAACAACTAATCTTGAAAATATTGCAGGGGCATTCTTGAGACAAAACGACATCACTGTGTACTTAAAGCAGCCCCACTCTGTTACGAAGGTGGTTTTATGTCTATCTTCTTTCTCAATCCTGATCTAGTGGTATCTTGAGAACCCATCTATAAATGAATGTACTTTCTGTCATCCAACACCTTCAAGTACTTCATTAGTAAAGGGTGTAGGGAATGGACCATGAAAGCATGCATCGTTCAAATTCCTTAGATCGACGCAAATCTGAATTTTGTCGGTCTTTTTATCTTGGACGACCATTGGGATGATCCATTCTGATTATTTGACAGGCTCAATGATCCCTGCATCCAACATCCGCTCTATCTCAGCCTTCACCCACTCCTTGTATCTGGGATTTAGTCTATATGGTTGCTGCTTCATTGGATTAGCATTAGGTTTAAGAGGGATCTTCATCTCACTCGGGTCCCCGAAAATTCCCTTCATCTCAGAAAAATTCGTCGGGAACAAATCTTGAAATTCATGCAGTAGGTCGATAACCTTTCCAATTGTTGAATCATCCCAGTAGTCTCCAATACTAGAAAACTTGGGATTTTCCACTGACCCAATATTGACCTTCTTCATTTTCAATGGTTGTTTAAATTTGTCGAATGACATATCTAGTGCTTTGACATCGTGGCTTCCTTCTGACTCTGGGACATAGACGGCTCTAGGATCTTCCTCGTCATCAGGTCCTCCCGACACATTATAACATTCCATCATCATTTTCGGTGCCGCAGTCCATTGTGGTCCCATTGTTTTTTCGGTAGGAACTATCTCAAGTATCTTTTCATGGATTTCCTGCAGTGCACTATGGATGAAAGGATTCTCATCAGCGAAACTGAATGTGTGACCGAAACTAGTGGTCAACTCTTCCCACGTAGTTGTTCCTCGTCGCAGTTTTGTTGCGATGTACCAGCTCTGCGGTACTTCATCTAGCGTATGGATGAACGCATGAACCTATTCCTGCTTCGGCCTCATTCCCCATGCGATTTGACACACTCCCATATGATCCCTTGGATCACTTCTTCCATTATATTTCTTCCCTTTGTAGCATTCATTCCCCCCAAATCTGACTTCCATCAATTGTCGACATAGTGTCCAACTCGTTATCGATGACTTGTGTGCATCCCACCACCTTACCGGAGTAGCCTTCAATGCTTCTTCTAGTGCCAGCAGGCGCCGTGGTTCTGACACCTTGTCTTCAAATTCATCGAGGAAGATTTCTAAGTTAGGTAATCCTTCGTATGTCGGAAGATCACGTACTTCTGTCGCTACCCATCTCAACGATTAAGTGATTCATGCACACTTCCTGAATGATACCTCATGTAACCGATTCTGCCAGTTTTCTAGCGCCTCGTCAGATTCTGATGACGCCGAACTGATACTTCGCCACCCCAATCTC
Organism: Larix kaempferi; assembly: GCA_027924585.1. Lineage (NCBI taxonomy): Eukaryota > Viridiplantae > Streptophyta > Pinopsida > Pinales > Pinaceae > Larix > Larix kaempferi. The sequence continues at coordinate 3,258,163 of BSBM01000368.1, forward strand.
CATCAGCAGTGGGATTGATGTAATCTTCTGAAACATTGTAGACATTGTCCCATCCTTCTATGAATTCATCTCTCATTAGTTCGACATATCTTTGCCCTTCAAGTGGATCAAGCGGGGCGACAACTCTCATGTTGCGGTTCTCAAAAGACATCGTCATTTTCTTAAAATTGATAACGACATGATTTCCCATTGTCCAGTCTATTCCCAACAACACAAGATAGGGGGTTGTGTTGCCGACTATCTCTATGACGTCAAAATCTGCGTATGTCTTCAGTCCTTCTACTTCGACAGGTAGATGAGGTAATCGACCGATTGGTGTAACCTTGCTCTGATTTGCCAATCGAAGCTACACAGGGGACCATACCAATTGCGGCTTCCCCATCATTTCCCATGTTTTCTTGGTTAGAATATTCACATCCGATCCTAGATCTAAAATGATGGAATATAAATCATATGCGCCAATCTGGGAATACATCCTCATTTCTCTTCCCGTTTTCTTCCTGTGCAACCGGTTTACTGTCTGATCCTGTCGCCCTTCCTCCAATCGATACAAGAGGCTAGCTATCTCTGCCAGTGCATCTTGATCCTTCACTAATGTCAAACAACTTTATATAAAATTTTGTAGAGTACTGACGTTCCTTGGCGACCTCTGCGAATTTGTCGTATAAAAAATTAGCGGCATCTCATAGACAGGTTCCTTGTGGAGTACAAGTGGTGACTTAGTATTATTATTTCTCAGTGCATCTCGTGCTTCGAAAAATACTTCTTTTCTGCTTTGACATCAAATCATACCTGCTTCTGAGTCGTAGGCCAAACAATTGGCAGTGGCCTATCTTCTCCTGTCGCAGCTCCTCTTCTGGTTACCACTACAACATTTACAGGTTGACTTCTTATATCAGCTGAGATCTTCTGCACATTTGGATTAGGGTTCTGGTTCTGATTTAGGTTCAAATTTGGTTGTGGTTGTTGTGCATTCTTAGTTTGCCATTTTGTGGTTAACTGAGGACAATCTTCGACATTGTGATCAGTTGCGTTGCAGTAGGTACACAGCGGGGTCGGATTTGGGCAATCTATCTGATAATGTTCGATTTGGCCACAATTATAGCATGTGACCGGTCCTCGATCTCGACCAAAGGTTCCTCCACGACCAAAACCTCTGCCACGACCACTGTGGAATCCTCCTCTGAATCTGCATCGCTTCTGATTATATGGTGGCATATTATACTGTAATTGATTATACTGTGGCTACGGTTGATTGTACTACGACTGATTATACTGCGGTTTTAGATGATTACGTTGCGGTTGCGGTTGTGCAGGAGGTTGCTCGTCTCCCTTCATGAAATAAGTATCATCAGTCCTTTCGTGAAGTAATTCATATACTCTACAATGCTTCTCCTCATGGCCGACAGATCGACAGAAGTTACAAAAAATATTAGCCAGCTTCGACACAACCTTCTGTAAATACACACATTCCTCTAAGCGATGTCCCCTTGTTTGACAAATTCGACACCAGGGCATTCCTCCTTGACTGAGCAAATTTGGTGCACCAAACTGTAAATATTCACGGAATTCAGGACACTGATCTTTGTGATGTCCTTCATAATTGCATCGACTACACCATACCTCTTCGCGAACTTCCTTCCCCTTCTTAATCTCCTGTAGCTGGATAGTCAAGTTTTCTAGCTGTGACTGGATCTGGTTCATGCTAATCCCTGTTTCGCCAATCGTCGAAGCTTCGAGCTTCACTGCGATTTCCAACGCCTCCGCCTAAGATAGGATCTTTTGTTGCATCAACGACATTTGAATGTGCAGTATCAATCCTGAAATAAATTCCTTATGTTGTATGTCGCTCATCCCAAAACGAAATTTAGTCATCAGAGTTTTGAACCTCTTATCAAAATCCCATACCAACTCATTAGGGAATTGCTTTATCTCCTTTAATTGTGTGATATACTATGATTCTGATTTTGGTTTCCTAAATTCGTGATCAATACAGCTCTGATTTATGCTAGTGTTTTCTGCGAAAGCCCTGTAGGTACTTGTATAAACTTCATGTACCAATCCAGCGCATGGCCTCTAAAGATCGTTGCCGATTGTCCTTTCTTAATATCGTCATCCTGCACTTGTTTTACTATCCACATTGCTTCGCATAAGAACCAATATTGCTCGGGATCCTCGGTCCCATTACCCTAAAAGAGAGGCAATTTTACGTCGTCACCCGCCATCCTTGGTTTTCTACTGGTGTTTGTAGATTCGCTACTCTTACTACTATTCTGACATGCAGGACAACCCTGCGAAGAGCTTGTGTTTCTTCCTCTAAATTTTGGAAAAATGCACGGGGTTGTGGGTACATTGTAGCTTTGGGTCCTTCCTTCCTCAAGTTCAAGGGTAGCCCGGTCTTCCTCTTTGTCACTGTAGGATCGCTCAGTCCCTTGTGGTCTCGTTTCGTAGTTCTTTGTTCCGGTCGCACTAGGACTCTCTCTCTCTTTAATTTAGTCCTCCTCCTCTTCTCCGGCCGGAACCTCACCCCACTTCTCAGGCGACCACAATCTTCCACAGCTTCCCTCATAATTTTGTCGTAGCTCATATCCATCTACCCCGCATCATTCTATCAGACCCGCATCTGCACAGTACCCACAGCCTCCACACATTCGATCTTTACTCGTCGGAGTTCATCTTCAATATCTATTTTTCAAAAATGAGCATTTTGATCCACAATTGTAGTGACAATAGATACCTTCCTCTGGGTCCCTTAAAGAACTTCCTTTCTGCGTCATTGTATGATTTAACTGTGTCGATAGAAAACTCAATACAATATTCTTCCAAAATGCTATCCACCCAAACATCGACATCCCTTAAAGCTTTGTTGTTAACCCGACTTAGTTGCTGGATCAGTTTCAAGGTCCAATGTTCATGCTCACCTCCTTGGAAATTCTTCTTCTGAAAAGTTAGTTGCGCTAATCATTAATATAGAAGTATAAGAAACTCGCAAAAAAATACCTCGTGGATATCATAGTAGATGTTCTTCTGCAGCCACTTGTCTGTCGACCATCCAGGGTTCTGATTTTCTTCCTTAGTGAATTCTCGCGTCTTTTTATGGAACCAATCTGTGATCTCCGACTTTGTCAGATGCCACAACATGTCCTCTCTCTTTCGCATTAGGGCCCCAGCAACAGAGCCATTTGTTGACACAGATCTGTCGATGGGGATCAATTCGCACTATGTCAACAAAACGTCGACACAAACTCCCATAGATATCGGCCCGGAAAGGGTTTAGCCTTTCCAGCAACACCCGTAGAGCAAGTGAGGTCTCACCCGAGATACCTAAGGGGGCTGCAGGAACCATGTTTCCGCAGATATATGAGAACATGCATCATTCACATTCAATCACAATGTAACCCAGAGATTGACATAATCATCATTCGCATCAGAACATGTTAATCAGATCTATGCAATAACATATTATAGAAGCATATGTAACTGATCTGAGATACATAACACAATTGTGACATTACAGATTCATTCATAAACCATCTGTAACCATGTTGCGATAACATACATTCAATTATACTGCAATAACACATATTCAATCACATTGTGAAATTTAAAAGAGACAAAGACATAGTAAAAAATGATCCTTCATATTACTCATCAGTCTGTCTTACACATTGCAGAATTAGGGATACCATCCGCAGAACCCATACAAAGTCAGATCTAGAGCTCAAAATGAGACAATAGATAAAAAGATACCCGGGATAGATCATACAAGATCACATAACATAAGATAAAAAGATGTGAAAAGATGCCCCTAGGCTTACAATGCTACTCCTATTTATAGGCTCACTTGGTCGTTACAAAGGTGGTCCACTTCGCAGAGTGACCCATTAACTACTTAACTAATTACTACGCATTATCTGTTTAAATTTCGCTTTATCCGCTTCATGACTGGTCCTTTACCCTTGTCATCGCTCACTTGTCGTTGTTCCTTTGTCGGTGTTCTTTTGGACCAAAACTCCTTGTCGATGTCCCTTTTGAACAAAAATCCTATGCATTAATCCCCTTGCCAACTGAAACAAAACCGATTTTTTTATCAGTGAATCGACAACCAAAGAAAGCCATGGTTCATACACTTGTAATCTTGTCAATTGGAGGGGTAAGAAACTAGACAAAGAGGAAGGAATCTTCTCCAACATTCCAAGGTTTATGTGGCAAGAATTTTATCCAAAAAATGCCAAGGAACAACCTAGTTCAAGGTCAAGACATAAGTATGAACCAAGTTATAGGGATGGTAATCAAAGTACTCACATGTTTAATGGTCATTTCATTTCAAATCCAATCTCAAGGAGTGAATGGAGTAGGTATTGGAGTCTCAGCTCAAATATATTTTGGAATACCTAATATTGGTAAGATAGTGGATGGCATGAACATATTCCAAATAAATGAACAGGAGGTAGGCCTTGGTGGTGGAAAAATTATCTCTAGTCACTACGAAAGTGGAGCCCATGTTTTGATTAAAGGATGGAGAGATCATTCATCCAACTTGTATGCATTAAACTATATGGCTTACATTGAAATTATTTCCCATGGACATCTTTGAGTAGATTGAGAAATTGATTGACTCCTTGATAGACATTGATGAGAGATACAAGCACTCTATCCAATGCACAATTGCTCGCATCCTTGTTAAAGTTATATATGAGAATGAATAGCATACCGAATATCACTGAAGTTTCAAAGAAAAATCCATTGCCAATCCTTTGACTATGTTAGAGACCTCGTCTATCATGCATGGTGTCACTGCTATGGCCATGTAGCCATTGGTTGTAAGTGCTAAAATTCACAAGAAAAATATGGAAGAGAAAGGATAAAGAAATAGTCGATCTTGATAAACGGAACCCTCATTCTCTTACAAGGATAAGGTCCATATTCCTACAAAAACCGATTCAAAGAATGATAAGAAGTTGGTAGAGACTCAAGTGGTCCATGGCCCAGGTGCAATAATTGTTTCCCAGGCCCAATACCTGGTTCTATACATAAATTACATGTGGAAGGGAACCTCATTGGAGCCGTGGTCTTCTACATAACCAAGTAAGTTAATTTCATCTCCACTAGTTCTAGAGCATTCAAAAGAAAATGTCACAACGAGACATAGGGAGCTAGAATAAATCAGAAACTGCTCAAAAAATATTTGTCTTAAGGCGGTGGGTGCAAATCCAAATCTTAGGATGAAAGGGAACAATCCAATAGTTTCATAAATGAAGCACCCAAAGGGGGGTATCAAGGTATCCAATGCCAACCAAACTCTTCTAGATAACATGGAGAACCAAAAATAGGTCTTTGAATCAACCTCTTATGTCATAAGAGGGTGCCTTTCTCATATTGAGCATCCCAGATACCCTCTCCACTCCAAATAGTTAGCTTTGGTCCTTTCAAAAGGCGTGGAGGGAGGCTTAGGGAAGAATGGAAAAAATTATATGCTCCCCACTTCTAGAGGGGGGAAATATCATATCTCGATTACCCAAAACAAAGCTAGAAAGGAAATACAGTAGGGAAAGAAGAATACATTCAATAGGGCCTTTAGAGCAATTCGAGCCCTTGATGAAAATTGTCCATGATAATTATGTGTTTTAACATTAGGGGCATGGAAAACTTAGCCAAAAGACAATCACTTACAAGGTTGTTGGATCTTCACTACCCAGGATTATTCTCAGTCAAAGAACAATGGGGAAGGGAATAAATATTCAGGGAAATCTGAATAAATTATTGAAGCATTGGGACTTTGTATGTGTTGACTCTAATGGTAGATTGATGGGGGTAGCAACTGGTTGGAGAAAATGGTACTTTAGATTGTCTAACTCAAAAATTCTTGACTTGTGTAATCGAGCAGAGCTCTACTCTCTAGAGATGGGAGAATATCTCAATATCATCATAATCTATGGGCCTTATCATAATACGGATGAATTCTGGGAGAGGTTATTTGCTCGAGAGAAATTCAAGAAAAAAAAAGCATTATCTTGGGGGGTTACCAACTTCATAATTAGCAAAGGTGAGATCTAGGGAATTTTTGACAAAACATACACACTAGCAAATTTTTTCTCAATAAAATGGAAGGAGTTGTATTGATATATAGTTCCCACTTAGAGAAATCAAAGGATTTTATGAAGTAAGGGTGCAAAACCAGCTAGATAGATTTTTGATCTTGTATCCCCTTATATTAGATCAAGTTAAAATAATATTTTGGGTGGAAATAGGTGTTGAATATGAACACCACCCAATACTCCTCCAAATATCTAAGGAGACAACCAAACCCTTAAGCCCGTTGAAATTGAACCCTAATGGGCTACTAGAGGAAGACTTAGTTGATCTAGTCAAATCTACATGGAAGCACCATCATAACATTACAATAGAATAAACAAGTATAGAATTTGTTGCTATCCTTAAAGAAGTAAAAAATATTGTAGCATCTTGGGCCTATACCAAGAGAATAAAAGATGATCACTAGATAATTATGATAGAGGCCACCATTGCAAACATATACAAAGAATATTATGAACTGGCTACAAGGATGAAACAACAAAGGCAATCTCAAAAACTCTATAGGGAAAGAGGAGGAAGCTCCTAGGAAAAAAGAAGCTATGTGGAAACTAAAGAGTTGAGTTGTATAGTTAGTTCAAGGTGACAATAAAACAATTTTAGCTTTTATAAATGTGTTATCCATAGCCGAAACATCAACATAATTTGGGAAATGACAAGAGAAGATGGGACAAAAGGTACCTCCTTTAAATATTTTGTTGATCTTGGAGTAACTGATCTTGGAGGGATTTATAAGGAAGGTGATAGAATAAACATAATATAACTTGCCAAGATGACCTCCTTCTTTCCCACATTTGTGGAAGTGGAAGATAAATAGATAATCGTTGGATCCAAAAACAAAAGAATAATTACAATAATTCTACATAGCTTCCAAAAGGACAAAATCCCTAGCCCTGATAGTTGGACAATTGAAATATTTCTAAGATTCCATGAACTTCTAAAAGAGGACCCAATGAGGGTTGTTGAAGAAACTAGAATTATAGGCAAGGTGTTAGGTGCCTTTAATTTCACTTTCTTGTCTCTAGTTTCAAAGAAAGAAAGCTCGAATCCTTAGATGACTTTAGGCCTATATTGTTGTGTAACAATGTATAAAAAAATCATAGCCAAAGTCATAGATTTAAGGTTAAAAATATTTCTAGTTAAATCCACCTCCTTAGAACAATTTGGGTTCCTTCCAAGAAGACAAATACATGATGCAATAGGAGAAACTCAAGAAGGAATGAACTCTATCAAAACTAAGAAACTCACCTCCATGGTGCTAAAATTAGACCTCTCCAAGGCATACGATAGAGAAAATTGGCTCTATATGAGGCTAATACTTATCCACATTGGGTTCAATGTCCAACCAGTCAATTGAATCATGAGAAACTGTTCCTCGGTTTCCTTTACTATCATAATCAATGGTTTGACATCTACGTTCTTCAAACCTTCAAGAGGCCTCATGCAGAATTTCCCATTGGAACCTTTGCTCCCATGCTCATAGTTCAAGGTATCGACAAGGCTATAATAGAGGTCAAAAGGACTAATCACATTTGAAAGGTATAAAAATTAAAAGATCCCTTTCCTTGACCTATTTATTTTTTGTTGGTGATATTATGTTGATTCTCCATCATGGATCGTGGAGAGATGCTAATAAAATGAAAGAAATATTAGATCTATATTGTAGAACTATAGGTATGATAGTCAATATGAAAAAATCTTCCATATGTTTTAATGGACTAGAGGAAAATCAAATCAGACTCATCCTTCAACTATACATTGTTCTAAACTCCAAGGAGGTTTCAAATATATAGGGTTTTTTATATAACCAAATGATTATGGTATAAATTACTAGAGATGGTTGTTAGCAAAGGTGGAAAAGAGAATAAATCATTGGTGCACTAGGTGTATATGTACATGCAAGAGATTATTGCTTGTTAACTTTATGTTGAAGGCTATCCTTATTTATTGGCACACCATAACCTATATCCCAAAGGGAATTCTAGAGAAAAATAGGAAATTAAGTTTTAGAATTCCATGGGCTAGGAGCAAGGAGAAATAAGGAATTCAATTGGTAAAATGACAAGTAATTACCAAGCTAAAAGAAATGGGTGGATGGATTGAAAAACATCTTCATTTTCATGAAATCCATAGCAACCAAGAGTGTCTGGCGACTAATATCAAAAGATGGTCTCTGGAATTAGATTCTCATACAAAACATATTGAGCCCAATTTACCATAGAAGAATGGATTTGAATCTCAAGCAATGCATCCATAGTATGGAAAGTAATTATCATTGTATTAAACCTCCCATTGATAGGTTTGGTAACAAGGTAAATATGAGGATTGGGATAGATCTTTGGGTGGGTAGTGGAGTTTATTACAAGTCTTTAGAAGCAATGATAAATTCTCTTTACATAGAAGGAATTTCAACTTGGCTAAAGTAACTTCTCTTGAGACTTGAATAATGCAACATGATTGGGAGAGGTTTGAACAAAAAGGACTAGAAGATCAAGACAGGGATTAGTGGAGGAACATATAGATTAAATTAAAACAATCATATCTGTAACACCCCAATTTTGTTTTCCTATTTTGTAAGGTAAAGTGTATTAACACACAAAGAGGCCTAGAGTTGAACTTATGCATGATCTTTGAATTAATAGAATTTACAAGATGTGGATGATGGAATGTTGAAAAGAACGGGGCAACACCCATGAGAGGGAAAATAAAAGAGTAAGGGGGTTAAAGCACTAGGAACCATAACCTTTCCATTAAACCCATGCCTTGGACCGAGTTTGATTGTATTAAAACTTAATTAATACTATAGAGAGGGGGACCTTAACATATGTACTCAACTTTGTAATTATATAGTGGGTTCTGTGGCTGGGAGGAGGAGGCATGTGGTGCCCAAATCCCATGCACCAAAAGGTAGTGAGGAGGAAAGAGAATGGAGAGTTTCTAGAAGTACGAAAAAATAGGGAGCTGAATAGTTGACCCAGAACCAACACTGAGCAACTGTAAGAGGATAACCTGTAGTTTATGTAGAAATTCTTGTCCAACTTGTGAACAAAATTTCTCTGCAAACCTGTCCTGGAGCACCTAAATGGTGGTTGAATTACCCAATGTACCCCTCAGTCATAGAATCTTGATGTGTCTGATCCGACATATTGGAGTTGGAGTATCAAGATTCGTAGTCGAGAGTTATTCGAAGGATCCCGATGTAGTTGAGTCGATGGTACACCGGGAGTGATGTACGAGGAATGTTGCATCGGAGAATGTCATGATAGAGTACGTGACCAAGGCCTAATGGATTGAAGGCCGATAATGTATTAGGAACGATGTATCGAGAGTGAGGTATCAAAAGGAAAGACCGATGGCGCATGCACACGGGTTACAAGAACACTGATAGGTGATATTCGATGGGATATTGGATCCGCTATATCAGGGATGGCTCATCGGGAGTGGGCCATCAAAGTATTTGTTCGACGAATGCGGGTCATGGAAAAGTCGATAAGCGATATCCAATGGAATATCAGATCCGGTGTATCGAGGATAGCTCATCGGGAGTGAGCCATCATAGTATATTTCCGATTGAGCATATGCATCGAGTGTGAAAGCACCGATAGGCGAGGTGTGATGGGATATTGGCCTTGATTTGTCGGGAACGTATCATCAAAGATTAATATTGCAAGTGCACACAAGGATTTTTTATGGAAGAAAGTTGATGTGTCGGAGCGGATGGTTCGAGGAGGTTGTGGAACAAATTCTTGATAAGGTTGAATACTTCAATAACAAAGAAGTTGATGAACATATAATTAAGGGTAAAAGATTGAGTTGTCTATATAGGTTGTAAAACATCGCTTAGGACTTCAAAGGGTTATGTACATGACCAGGGATGTCATAGAATGGTATTAGAGTTGAAATTTTACCAAGAGTTGTGCAGAGAATTCTCCCTCAACCAAAGATTCTATCGGGCTGGCCGGGGTCATGCAGTTTTCTTTTTATGTATATCATTTATGTGCAAACTAGTTTTTTAGCGGTTTTCTAACTTAATTTACGTGCTTAATTAAAAGAAGTTGTGTATATTTTCTATGAATTGTATAGTGATAGCTCATGCCAGGTAAAATTTAATCTATGTTTCTAACAAAATTTTGATTCAGGTAAATAGACCAAGAAATATTGCAGAAGTTAAGCAAAGTGAAAATGGAGGATGATCAAGTGTTTTTCCACCCTTATCAAAGAAGTGAGAATGGGCGTTGGAAAATCAGATCCAATGGGCATATGGAAGAAAATGAGACACAAGAATTACTTCAAGCAATGAAAATTTTACAAGATGACAATAAGAAAATAATAAAGGTACAGGAAAAGCAAAATGAAGTGAATATTAAATTATTGCAAAACTTGGTTCACCTGCAGAATCAAGTAAAAGATGTCTCGGTATCCATCATGAAGGGGGAGAATAGAGAATCTTTAAGAAAAAGGGGTCTCAGAAAAGCATCAGTACTCAAAGTGTTACTAGGAATAAATGGATTAGCATTCACCTATTCAAACAGATGGGAAACATTATAAAGTAAAGGTGACAAAGAAAAATCCATAAACATTTCCAATAAGAAAACAAAAAGTAGGCAATATGAAGACCAATTGCAAGGAGAACTCAAGAAGATAAAATGTCCTAATTTTGATGGAGGAAATGCAGGTGAAGATGTCAAATCATGGCTGCTGGAAATGGGGAAGTATTTGCAACTACATAACTACTCTGACACTTTGGAAGCTCTGATAGCTATATATAACCTTCAAGGGAAAGCCTCTATGTGGTGGGAACAACTAAAGCAAATAAAACATATAGATGAGAGGTAGATTTATTGCAAACAAATTCTAAAATATTTTAAGTGAAAGTATTTGTCTCATCATTACTATATAACAAAATGAAAGTCTTTTGAACTCGAATTGGGCAACATGACTATGGAAGAATATGAAAAGAGGTTCTTGGAATTTCTAGGGTATGTTGATTCCATTTAGGATGAGTAGGTTAAAACCCAACACTTTCAAAGTGGATACCAACTTATTACAAGGACAAAATCACTTATGATGAACCAAGAACTTTAGAAGAATCTATAAGAAAAGCCAAATACATGTATAATCAGAGTAAATGAAGGGTAGATATACATAAGACTTGGAAGGGAAAGATAAAAGAAAATAAATATTAGAGGATAAAGGGTTACAAGCCATTTGCTACTAAAAGTAATCTGATTACTTGTCCAAGAAATCATATTTTTCCAAGTGGACCAAAGATGGTTGAATCTTCAAGGAAGAGACCAAAACCTCCCATTAAGTGTTGGGGCTATGGAGGTGATTATTTGTTTCGAGACTACCCTAGAAAAGGTAACAAAAGGGCTAGCATTAATAATATCCAAGAGGATACAACAGTAGAGGATGTGGCCAGAAGTATACCCCATATTTGTGCACCTATGGATAACAGACAAACAGATCACCAATCAACCATGATTGAGGTAGAAGGTATGATTGTTGAGGTGCCTGTTTCAATTTTAATTGATTATGGAGCTAATCATAGTTATATCAAGTCTAATATGATTGAAAGATGTCATTTAGTAAGCATAAAGCTTCCCTAGGCAAGAATGGTACAGTTAGCTACAGGTACAAAAAGGAAGATCATTCAATGATTAAGGATTGTTGCTTTGACATTAATGGACTTCAGTCAAGAGCAGATTTGAATGTTATACCTTTCTGCTCATACGATATTCTCATTAGGATGGATTGGTTAGACTCAAATTTTGTTGTTTTGGATTTCCATAACAAGACAATTACTTGTCTTGATGAGGATATGAAGCAAACTCTAGTAAAAGGCATTCCAAGACCTGTATATGTTATACATGTTTCAACCATGCAAATGAAAAAGTATCTTAGGTAAGGTTTCCAATTGTACTGTGTCCATACCGAAGAAGTATTATCAGATGAAGGACTACATATTGAAGATTATGCAGTGCTTCATGTATTTGTCGATGTATTCTAGGACATACTAGGATTACCCCCAAAGAATTGAGATATCGATTTCAATAGTCGAAAAGTTGTGAGACAATGTAAAAAAACCAAGGTATTCTTGTGGACCTATGGGCTTTGACGCAATATTTCCATCGCACGATCCAAGCCATCAGTTGAAATACAAAGAATACCTTGGTCATATTGTAGTACATATGCATTGCCAAACTTGTGTTTTAAAAACTTTTGTGATCCATCCTCATAGCATTGCCTCGGGGTGCACCCTATTGACAAAGTAATACAAAATGGAGTATGCATGCAACTTATGACATCAACTACCATATTCATACTCATAAAAATTAATATCAAGAGTGGGGTCATACCTCATGATACACCTTTTGAACAAACATCCTAGGGGTATTGGGGAGCTATTACCATTATTTGGGCTAGACGTCACAAATTTAAGCAAAACATTGTATTTTTTGGATGGTGAGGATCCCTAGGGCCTATACCCACATCATGGTTTAAAGTTCATAACTTGATAGACCATCCAGGACATTTCAATGCAAAAAAATGGGGAATAAATTGGAAACAAACCCAAAATATCACTATCTCTCATGCCATAACCTAGTCCATGTCTCTATCTGGCCAAATTTGGTTTCCTTTTTTAGAAGAGTTGTCTCTTGGGGTATAACAAAGGCCATATAATTAGGGATTACAATAGAGATTGAGATGAAAACCCATATATAAATGGAAACCTAAATCTTGTGTGAAATTGAATAACAAATACGAGGACCATAATATGAGTGGGCCTAGTAGTAGCACCTTGTGCATGCAACAAAGATGTTGCAGGAATTGAGATAATCAACAAAACACAACCAAGGGAATGTCAATATATGAAATGGATACATTTAATAGGTTTTCATGCCTTTATAAACTTGGTTTTGAATGGTGTAAACTTGTGAATTGATAAGGCTGAATGCTTATGATATAGCAATTGTAATTATTGTACTTAAAACAAAAAGTTCCAAAATTAGGTGTAAATAGGGCCAACCCCATACATGCCCTATGTATTGGTATCAGAGCCTGTGTTCACAAACTTTGGTAAGAGGGTTGTTATACTATGCTTGTGTTGCATTGTGGCATATAGTATGGATGTATAGTTGTTTGTGTTTCCCAATGTAGAGGTTGGGGTGACTTGTGTTTAACTATTTTAGGAGTGATCAGTGTTGAGATTATAGGCTAGACCAAACATTATCTATTGCCACCTTGTTGAGGGGGTAACCTTGTTATAGGCTTGGACTAACATATAAATACACTTTGTTATGTATGTCTCATTAGCAAGATGATAACAATGCACCTTCCCTTATGGGGAAAGGTGTAAGATAATTACTGACACGAGTCAAAGAAATGAACTAGGATATGGAATAGTTACAATTCCACTCACATGTAACCTTTTGAGAGAATTACAAAAGGAGGGAGAACTCAAGTGGTGAGTTAACATTATACATTTAATATAAACATTACCATAACTTGAAGGGTAGGTGCGCATAGATATTTGGAAATTGCCTTGTCGTAGAGGAGGGTAGCATTGGCACTTATGATGCCTCATGTATTTATGGTAGGTGGGAAAGAACCTTGACCCCATATAGATTATTGTGTTAGGATTGTCTTGGTAGGCATTGTTGGCAGGAAAACACCTTGACCCTATAGAGAGCACTATGTTAGAACTACTGTAACATGCACTTAGCTAAAGTTAAAGTACCTTTTACCATGTCGACGATGAACACTAACCTTGATACCATGAAAATATACAACATATTTTAAAGCATGAAACTACAAATTTTGTCTCGATAGAGCACCCTTGTAGAATCCTCAGTAAGTGAGATGATAGAAGAAAATGAGATATCAAGGTGATGGGATGGCAATGCATATGGTGTGGGATCCCATTAGGGGTTGTAAAAGGCCCAAAGACATTAGTAACACAATGACCATTACATTCTCAATTTGTTGTTAATGGCTAGTCTTTTCGATGTTGATTAACCAAGAGAGGCATTATGGTGAGTGTCATGCAACACTTCTAATTTGTGTGGTGACAGTTGGCAACCATAACTATTAACTAACAATCCATGATATTTAGGATCGGAATTGCACTTCATAAAGATATGGCATGTATTTTTATTAGATTTCAACGTGATTAATAATCTAGTTCACCTGGTAGTATTGCCAATAAGTAGGATGACACCCCTTGTGCTTTCCAATGATAACAAGTTGAGATAGTTTATAGTAGGAAATAATATGTGTTGGAATAACAAGCTAAGCATGTTCAATGCACCTCTGGATCATTTGGAGATATATAGTTGACAACCAATAATCAACTAGGAGAGTCAATTTAATGGTCGATTGAGTGCTCAACCCGACAATCGACTTGTTGTGAAATTAGACTAAAGCAGTCGAGTTGTGCATAAAACAAGGAAAAATTCAATGAGTTTGTTATGTGCTCTCACCAATCTCACTGAACCTTGTTCTCCTCACATTAAGGGAGTTGGTTACATCTTGGTGCTATATAAGATGACCTTAAGGATCGATCTAAAAACAAGAACGTGATATGTGTTTTGCACGGAAATCTATTAGTTTCTTATAGTCTTTTATGTTTGAGCTATGCTCACTTGTACTTAAGTGTCATAACGATTTCTTTAGACACCACCTCTTATTGGAATACCTAACTCTCCGACCTACCTAATTCCTTAGTTATCCAACATGTTATCAAAACTATTGGTTTGAGATATAGTATGTTGTCCATGAGTCTTTTGGAGGTTGTTGGTTATATATTCTCTTGACGAGGCAAATATGCTTGGTAGATTGACTTAAGGTTTTGACATGCAGATTGAATTTAGGATTAGATCTATTGATCAACATCATGTGTCCCTAGCAAGAACTAATGGTTTTGAATGACCCCAATTACAGAATAATGGCACAATAAATGGAGGCATTTTGAAGGTTAAAGCATTGTAGTAGTTTACAAAAACTTTGGTTCCATATCAAAAGGATGATCAACATATTTTTTCCATCAATGGGAAGAAGGCCAAGGTTGTAGGAGTCATAATGACATACATATCTAGGGAGATTCACTTTCATGCAAGTGAGATAGACTGTTTGAATGTCGTATGGAAGAAATTGAAGACTTGATTTAATAAAACCAACGAAAGTTAGGTTATGCAGATTGAGAAAGAGTTGGTATCTTTGGATCCTCTCTCCTTTGAAAGAAATGAAGATCACTTGGCTCGTGTGAGGGAACTTTAGTCAAAATTAGGTGAATGTGGAAAGGATTATCCAAAAAAATACGGTTATCTCATATAACTGCTCCTGTTAAATTTCAAGACACCTTATTATGTGTGTTTGTTCGACATTTTATGCCATTTGGAAGTCCATAAGAGATGATGGTAATGATTGATCCTTTGACTCTTTCTATGGCTTGTTGATTAGGGCACATGAAATTTTTTTTGCTAAAGGGAGACTTGAGGTTAAACAATAAGCCCATTTTTTGAAGATAAAAGTTTGATATAATTATAGAGAAAGAGTTTGGCAATGTAGTTAGGAGAAAAAACGTGATTGCATCAACCATGATGTTACAAAGAAACATGGTGATAAGACATTACTAAGAAAGATATAAAGAAGAAAACCTACCATTGTTGCGTGGAATTGGGACACATAGAGAAGGTTTGTTTACAGAAAACAAAGGACCTAAAGGAGAAAGTAAAAACGTTTGAATGAGATATATAGAATGGAAGATTGACTGAACTACAATATCAAACTTCATAAGCTAAGGCATATGACTATACATTCTCTATTGTTCCTCTCGGGCCTTGCATGCTTGCAGTTCTCAGAGTGAACGTACAGTTGACTATGGTTTCAACCATCATGGGACTAAAGACAACTCTTTCTATTATTCATTGAATGAATATATAGAACAGTAAATCTTCATAGCATATGATTATGCACTTACTATTTTTGGTTGTGGTAAGATTGAATATCATAAGGGTGTGATCATTTATCTATGTCATGTACCTAGTTTGAGTGCCTATTGTTGTTTGTACCTCAACTAACTGAAACTATCAAGAAGGTATATTTTTGGCCGAATCGATTTGTTGTGAAAGATATGCATAATAACTTCATTCATTTTCATGGAGGGCTTTATTAACCCCAAGGATCGATTGTATAAGTCATGTGACTTTCCCAAGAAGGATGTAGGATCGACTACACTCATACCTTAGACGAATGACCATAGCATAATTTGGCGTGGATGACTTGTACATATGAATTTCCAAATCATTAAATTGATGGTGAAACATAACATGGCTAGTGTTCCGTAAACCATCACTAGTTGGTGCAGGGTATGGTTTGACCTAGTTGACGACCTTTCTAGGTATACATGGGAATATTTCTTAAAGAGCAAGAATCATGTCTTTGAAAAATTAAAATAATTAAGGGCATTAGCTGAAAAGCAATGTGGTTGATCTAAGTAATGTTTAAAATCAAAGAATGGATGAGAACACACATGTAAGGATTTTAGAAGCTAATTGTCACATATCAGTATCACTTGGCATAGATATGTACACTACACACCTTAGTAGAATGGCGTTGTAGTAATTTCCTATGAGCATGCTTATAGAGAACATGATACATTGGTTGATGGTTTATTAAAGGAGGGAATGGATTAACAATAAGGTGAATGGGAGATGCTAGTGAGCCAAGATGGCTCACTGTTAGATTTTCCTCATGGCTATTTTCTATAAAGTGATTGATGTTTTGCATTAATCTTTGGTTTCTACTGGACACTTGATGAAGATTGTAATGAGGATTATCTAAACGCTATTATTTTTTTAGATACATAGTATCTTACTTCCAAGGGATAAATTATGAGATAACTTGTTGTATAATTTACTCGAATGCGTGATGGACCACTTGGATTGTTACTAGAAGGACATATATATGTCTTCATGTTGGACCTTAGTAGGGGTCTCTTTTCAAATGCCTTTGGCATTTGTTTGTTGTAGTTTTATTCTCCATGAAATAAAATCACAATTTTATACTCTTTTTTTTTCATGGAAAAGAAGGGATTGCAAAGAGAAAAAATAACACATTGGTATAAATGGCATGTTGTTTGCCTTAAGTTAATTGTCTGTCAACTAATTTTTGCACAAGAGCTATCTATTGATGAAACTATTTGTTAAGTTTGATTTTGACTAAAGTTGTATGGGATGTGACTCTAGTTAAGAAATGGAGTGGGATAAAACCCTTGGTTAGACATCTTGGAACTTTTGTATGCATAACATGGGCTCAAGTTCTAGATGATGGGAAGAAGAAACTAGATGCAAAGAGTCATGCTTATATCATGATGGGATACTCTGAAGAGTCAAAGGCCTGCAAATTGTTTGATACCATAAAATATGAGATTGTCTGTAGATTATATATTGTCTTTGATGAGAATACCTTAGGTGTCACTTTGTTAAATTCCTATTATAGTTTATTGAGCAATGATCCTTTGAAAATCTTACATAATTATACAGTGATCAAATCTTGATACTTATTACTTATCTTTAGAGAAAAAAATCAAATCCCGATACTTCCTTTTTTTCCAAAAGAAAAAGAGTCTCTTGCTATTCATTCGTGAATCAAAGAAACTACACATTTGTCTCTTGTCTTAAAGACATTAAATTCATACTGGGTCCTCAAGCGACATGCCAGCTGCTGGCCAATATACCATAACGGTGTGAAGTCCAAAACTTTCTCCAAAAAGGAAACTAGCTACATAAATTAATCTATACTGAAATTTTGAATAGATAATCCATCTACAATGATAACTACACATGCACATGGGCCAATACATTTTCAGATATCTCCAGAAAACAGTTCAATGAGACCCCATTGCCAATAGTCTTTGTCTCGAGAACATAGTAAACAAAACAAAAAAACAAAAAGATCAAATCCCGATACTTCCTACTTGATCTTTAGAGCAAAATATCAAATATCGATCCTTCCTACTTTTAAATATGAACATAATAACAAGAGCCAGGAGGTGGCAATGTACCTGACCTTGGAAATAACGAGGAGCTATGGTGTAGAATCAACAACACTTTTGCTACCAGGAAAGCATTTGCAGCTAAGACTCTAGAGACATTTTGTATTTTGCATTTTTTTTTTATAAAGAAATTAAAACTTCATATGTCAAATTAATTTCTAAATATATAAATTTTCTTGAGATTTGAGGTAAAGCAATTCATTGTTTTGAGACTTAAAAAGGAGGTAATAGAGTTTTGTGCTAGATCTTTTTTATATTTACTCTGTTTTTTTTGGCAAGCAAACTATACATAGATGGTCTTTGCACATCTTTACTTAAAGGACAACCTTGAAGATCTGAATAAAGGTCTTAATCTGAATTGGGGTTAAAATCCTCCTTTAACATAAAATCCTCATTTGAGATAAATTTTTGATTGAGAATTTTAAACCAAGATCAATGGTCCAATTAAAAAATATGCATAATGCTTGTTTATTTTTTTAGGTATTGATGCAGTTGAAATTTTTAGTAGATGAAATCATAGCACTACATATGATTTTTTAGTTTCTAGTTCCACACTATATTTTTAATGTATATGTTTTTCTAAAAGCTATTTAATATATATATATATATATATATATATATATACAAAAGAAAAAAGATTGCATTCAAGATTATTATTACTCATTATTTTTCTAGGTTTAATGTAGAAGTAGCAATAAACAGATGTATTATGCTCATGTGATTATGCAAACAACTATTGAAATAATAATCATGCAGCAAATCATGGAATAGAGACATTTAAAACACTAACCAACCACTTAATAAAATACCATTTTTTTTTAAAGGTTGATTAAAAATTCTATACACCCAAAACCAAATAAAAATAATAATGGAAATTGTTACTATTGTAGAATCCACGCTTCCATAAAGCTCCTAAGCCTTAGTTCTAGCTATGAGCCTACCATTGATGGTCGATTGTTAAATTGTAAAAAAAAAGAGAAGACATTGCTTTTGTGGAAACTGAAGCTCTAATTATGTCAACACGCTACCTTCAATGATAAATTATACGAAAGAGAAGCACCAAACCCATTTATAATGACTATTTCAAATTTCGGTAAAAACTCTTCAAAAAGTTGTTGGGAAATCACATAATCATGTGTCATTGTTATGTAGGCCAAAGGTTGAAGATTCTATATTTTTTTCAGCGATTGTTAGAGAAGGGTCTCATTCATGTCTCTAGGGGTTATGAGAAACTATTGAGAGTTTAGGGTTTGAATCAAGATGTCAATTGTCATTTGCGAGGTTCAATGTTGATCTTGAATTTTTTTACACAAGATATATTACCTACATAAATCTTATTTTGAGTCTGATATTGATACTAGTGGTTGGCAAAAAAGTTTAATGGTCGGAAACTAGGCCCCTTTGCTATTGCATACTTTGGAATAGATTCTATATATATGATGATAATTCATCGATATTAAAAAAAAAAATACATAACCTTGACTTCTAGAGCTTGATGCGATTTTGATTCTTGGAATCTTCATTGCTAAACATAGTTCTAAATCTAACCATTCGGAAATTAAATCTGGGAACATTCTAGAAGTTAATGTGGGGATAAACGATTGCAATTGTTTATTTTCCTACACTTATCTAAGCTTAATATTGTTACTAAGCTATGTGATACAAAGAATGAGAATATCATCAAATATATGTTTTCTTCATCTATTGCTACAAAAAAATAAAACTAGCACTGTTTTATTCAAATAGTTAGCCAAAGTCCCTAGAAACTAGATGCATAATTTTCTCATCACTCATTAAAATTTCTCCATTGTTTAGCAATAATTAAAATTTCACTATTCCTGGTGCTTTCCAACATATGTAAATTATATCTTTCCGCACTCGTTGACATATTTTTCTATGAGATCAGCATTCCTAAGATTTTGTGAATGAAAGCAGAAGGCATTGCCAGTAGCCTAGGATTCGATTATAATACTATCACACGAAGCCTAGGCCTTTTGTAGTTGAAGTTGTTTTGCATATATTCTAATGATGGTACATCAGGTCTGGTGAGCTTGAAGCTCCTTTACAAACTCGAAGATTGTTTTTAGAAACTTAACCCGATGACAACGTTGTTGGTTTCCTAGGTTGGATTTTTTAGAAATTTAACCTAAAGATAGAAGTCACCACCCAAAAAAACACATACCAACAATTTTTTTTTTTTTTTGCAAATTAATGTGATAGTCACTTAAACTTTTTTTTTGAGGTGTTACTCAAATCAAGCCATTGGGTAAAAAAGAATGAAACACTAACAAGATTCAAATGTCGATACCCTGGCTACTGGTTCAAAGTCTCTAAACTCCAACAAGAAGCAAATGGAACAAACCCTGCGAACACGGTTGTGATGTACATATCTATGTTCAAGATTGATTACAAAAGAAATCTATAAATGTGGCCACTATTGTTTTCACTATTACCATTAAACAAAAAGATGCTTGAAGACAATCAACCATGAGCAAACATGGAAGTGCATTATTAATGATAGAAAACTATGGACAAATGAATCTTAATTATTGCGTACCATTATTTACCATAGTCAATAATAGTCAATCATGATCGCATATGATTTTCCATACTCAACCATAGAACCAAATTGACTAGCTATATTCAACCATAGGAAAATAGTAAAAAAGATTAGACCAAAAAAAAAAAAAAAAAATAAAAATGAAATGTATGTTTAGCACTATCATTAATAATTATACAGTTATTTATACCAATATTTTATTTTTTATTTTTGTTGATATTATTATTAATAATATTTATACCCCAAATGTGGACTATCAATTAACACAACCATAAATCCACTTAACTATACTTAGATAACTTAGATTACAACATAAACAATCCTTCTTACAACATAAAAGTTAGCACCCAAAAAGCACAACCATATTAATTTAAAATTGTCGATAAACACCAATCAATAACAAATATGTTTTCCATCTTCTATTGTGCCTTTTAACAACATATACCAACAATTTTGTATTTATAACATTGTTCTAGCCTGGACACGGCCTCCAAGGAGGGACTCAACTTGGGGGTCGGCACTTGGAAAATTAATGAATTTCTGAATGGGAATGTGCACGCCTTCTTCCACAGACCATTTATAGAATGATCGAGACACTGGGTACTTGGCTCCGGGTTCAGTCACAGGTGTTATATTTTGGCGGAGACAGAACTTCAATCTTTTTTGCTCTTGCAGTTTTGTATATAAAAATAGAACATAGTTTTGTATTAGATCCAGTTTTTAAGACACCAATGAAGTATAGACTCGAGTTTTTGTAATTGATGTTATTGCTCACACAGTGAGAACATCGTAGTCTTTTGGGCACACTATAGGGTGATTGTCACAGCAGTATTACACTCCACTATAGATGAGTGAGCTGATCAATGTAATTTCGTACTCCATGGATGAAATGAAATTACGCTTTTTTTTCGGGGAAAAAAAAACATTGTTCTAGCCTTACCATTTTCTTATTTATAAAACTCAATTTGAACTCAAGCTTTTCATATTCATGAAAATGAATTTGTTATGTTTGACATTGGAGACTTTGATATGGAGCACTTCGGAGTTTTATATTGAATGGACTTTTTTGCAGCAAGCAAACCTATTTTATATTTGATGCAATTGATTTGTTATTCAACACACTCGATATATTGAAAGGAATATAAGGCCTATGTCTATCAAAAGATTTAATTGAATTGTGCTAACCGTTTATAAATTATTTTAATGTGTTTGCTTTCATTGGATCTATATAAATTTATTGTTATGTGCTCAATCTATTTTTAAAGTGGTGTATAGCCATTGTAACTATGCAAATATCGAAGGTAGTGACAGAGGATTCAAAATCTATTTAAGGAGAATGGAGAAATTGAACTTGGTTGCAGGTATAAACTTTTTGAAACTCTTCAAATCTTTGTATATCAGATCCAATGAATTCAAATGTAATTAGAAATTCTGCTATTGTTGCCATAAATTGATCAACAAAGAGCGAACATCGGTTTTCAACAGAGCAATATTGAGTCTTTATGACTACATAATAGATCGATATTGCATTCTCATATTAAGAGATCCATGACCAATGACACTGACTGCATTGCCAACCAAAAAATCTCCTTTTTGAGTTGCAATGAGGCTGCCTAGACTCCCAACCGACAACACATCTTGCAGGACGATTATTATTTTTTTCAAACCAAATCTTTGCGGGATGATTCATATTTGTTTCAAAGTCAATGGAAAACTAGTATCAAATGATGCCTAGTGTCAATCTAGTAAAGATTATACAAGGTACACATACAAGCAAGAGTACAAGAAGGTGTTGTTGCATTCTTTTGCATGTAACAATTTAATGCAACATCTAGAAGCTATGCACACGAATGGACTCTCAAATATCAGTACGCTAGCCATTCGAATATATGCAAGTGGTTATCAAATATGTTCCATTCACGAGCCAATGACCAAATGCAACACACCACTCACAGCAAGGCAGTAAAATCTAGGTTTCCCTAATTTGTATTACCTTTGGACCTATAACCTGCTATTAATCTAAGATAGATACAAAACTTAGGAATGCAAAAAAAACTGAGGTCTGCTCTCAAGCACTCCATGATGAACTGGTGTTTTTTAATTTACAACTCTAGCCCATACGAGGCAATAAAAAAATCCATGCAATATACACATCTACAATTTGTGAGACAGATCTTTTGTAAATTTTTCTTTAACTATCAACTTTCACCATATGTACTTGAGATCATTATTTGTGCAATGTTTCTACTAACAAGGACATAAATAACAAGCATGGGAAAAAACAATGGCCTACATATATTTTCTACAGTTCAAAGAAAACAAGTACAGAGCAAAGACTTTCATTCTGCTAAGCTCAAAGAACTAAATAAAGAACTTCAATCAAGCACAGAAATGAGACACCATCACCTATTTCATTTATTAAAGACGCAATATCCATTGCCCTATTTTACAACCAACCAGGAAAGATACCGACGTTGGTGGCTAAACAACAATACATCACACTTTCCATGAAATTTGAACGCCATAGAGATTTGCAAAAACTATCGGAGATTTAATTATAGAAACAAAAAATCCACAATATTTCCAACTGGCAAAAACTACTACATGGGAAGTTAAATCACTGCACGCAAAAAGCCATATCCACACCGAACACAAATTCAATAGATTGTTCACTTTTCTGTAGCAAAAGAACAGGTGGCTTATAATAGAGGATTCGAGCTCTGTCAATTAATATCTAGCAGGCATCAACAACTATGGACTCTATCTATTCCTTTTAAGTTATTGCCTATATATAATCATATATTGCTCGAGAGCCTATGTAGTTCTGCTTCATATGAATCTAAAATCTATTATTAATTCAATTCAGATCTAGTTCTCATTGCACATGAGTTGAAAAACCCAACTCTATATACATACAAAAAATCCATATATGAGATAACCTAGGTCTGCTATGAAGCATTGTGCAATGAACCGATGTTTTCTATCTACAAGTCCAGTCTGGACATGCTAGGAAAAAAAATCGTAGTATATACATCTACAATTTCTGAAGCCTTTTGGTAATTTTTTTTCTTAACTGTTGAATTTTACCACTTACACTTGAAATGATTATTCTGTGTAAATTTTCCGTTTACAAGAAGAGAAGCACACAAAGAAGATAGTATCACCTATTTCACTGAGCAAACATCCAACATTCATTTGCCTCGTATACAATCACCTAGAAAAGATACCCAACCAGTGGAAAATGTAAAGATGCCATGACATTGCTTCTCAATGCATTCCCTATCTAAAGCGAACATGAATTCAAGTCAAGGATGCATGGCAAAGAATGGAAACATGAAAAATCTATTTCTAAAATCTACACAGATAACTCTAGACATCGTACAACTGACCATACAAAACCATGCAATATATTCATTCAATTTCAAAACAGACACTAATTGAAAACCCCCAGAATTATGAACAACGCACAGGAAAAACCCAACCTGTAAATTAAACCTCAACACAACCACTGAACGACCACATGTAAACCTAACATAGCCATGGATCTCATCCTAGAATTGAACCTGCCTCGATGCCCTTTGTCTTTGCTGCCAACACCAGACAAGTTTTTTCATTTTTCTTTAATATCTAACAAACCGAAATCCACACAGCACCGGACAGGGAAAACCCTTTTTTTCCCTCATTTCCTTTAGAACAAACACTGGTGCTTGGCCATATGCTGTATGGCATCGTTCATATACCAACAGAAACAAACCCCTACATACATCAACAAGACATGAAAATCATTTTACATTGACGAGCCTAATGGAAACACTTCCTGAAACTTTCGATGAGCCAACTAAAGAGAAAAGAGCCTATTTTAAAAATCTATACAGATAACCTCAGACATTGTATAGTTGACCAGACAAAAAGCATCCAAGAAATTCATTCAATTTCATGGAAGTCAGTAATTGGAAATTCCCAAAATGATCAGCAACATAGAAGAAAATCCCAACCTATAAATTAAATCTCAGCATGGTTCTTGAAGGGTCATGTGTAAACCTAGGACAACATGGAAACATCCATATATCAAGACAAATAGACCCTGGAAAAGAATTCACTCCGCACATACGCAAGATAAGCATATTAACACTGAATTCAGTGATTCTAGGCCTATCAGCAATAACCATTAAACACAGAGGATGAACACACAACAACTGCGAAAAAATCAAATTCGACCGTCCAAATCCTAGCAAGAAGCATTACAATTTCAGAGAACAACACACGAGCCTCCGACCCGGCATCCCTTCTTAAAAAGTAGCAGCGAACAAACATAGGAAATGGTCACACCCGAGATAGTAACATTGAAAGAAGCAGACGCAAATCCAGAATCAACTACCGCTAACTAACGTCCTATTTTTTCGCACACCTCCCTCTCTAACAACAGCTACAAACGAGAGGAAACTTCCAATCCACACCTGAAAAAAAACTATCAAATTGCACCCTGCCAAGAACTAGTTTCAAAACTATAAGTACTTGATAAATAGGCCAAGCACACGCAAAACTATAATCCCTGCCATGGCAGAAAGAAATCTCAACAAGCAACGACGCAAACCATAACAAAGCTCTTGTGAAGGAATAAAAATGCCAACCAAGCCACTCAAACCAAGAAACCATCTTATTGTACGACCGCCCATTGTTGGCCCCTTGAAACCAGGGCACATTTACCACACCCATGTGAAGCCAGAAACGCCCACTGCCATAGCCGGAAGACATAGAAAATCAAACATCGGGATTCAGACTTAAGGCAGTCCCGTCAACAATAAAGCCAGAAACGCCCATCGTCATAGACAAAAGAAATAGAAAATCGAACATCGGACTGTAGGCAGACCCATCAACAATAAAGTCATTGACGGACGGCCCCAACCAGACAAAGATATTGAAAATCCTTGCCCATACTAAAAATTGAATGAAACCCAGGAGCAATAAACCCCCCTGGCAGGACGAACACGAAAACCATCACGGAGCACGACAAAATGCACAGCAGGAGTACGGATAGGGTTTGAAAGTGCGGTGACGTCATCGCGCCGCCCCTCGGGGCACACAAACCCAGTTGTGCGTCACCACGCACGGAACCAATCAAGCCTCAAAAAAACCCTCGATTATATAAAATATTTTAATTCTTATTTTCCTCAACCATTACCCAACCTTCACTTTCGACCACCTATCACCGCAACTGTCACCGATCTAATACCCCCGACGAAAAAATATATGTGAAGAACATAATAAAAAATATCCACAACCACAGGCACAAGACAAAACCTCACATACATTCGAACTTGGACCCTAGTGTTATGCCCTCCATGACTATGTAGATCTTTGGATTAAGTTAATATTGCTTCATGGTGTGACTCTATGTGACTTTCAGGAGTTGCATTTATTCTCCCCGCGGAACAATGCAAATGAGGTGTAAGCCGACTATGTAAAACACACTTTTCACAAATGTGAAAGCATTGCGATTGGTCTATGAGGCCTGGCACGGATGAAGGGAGGGATAATCGAGACCGTTCCTTGGGGTGAAATTCAAACCGTCGGATTGATTTGCCCGCCCATATTAAATTAAATCCCTCTCCCTATTTAAACTCTCTTCCACACAAATCTTTAAACAGTGAGCGTTGTATTCGTAATATTTTTGGAGAGAAAATAGCGGTACTGAGAAAATGGAGAGTTCAGGAAAGGGCAGCGGTAAGGGAGGCAGGAAGGGAGCAGGATCCCGCAAGAAGTCTGTGAGCAGAACAGTAAAGGCCGGATTACAGTTTCCGGTGGGGAGGATCTCTAGATATCTCAAGAAGGGGCGATATGCTAAGCGTGTTGGAGGTGGCGCGGCTGTCTATGTTGCCGCTGTCTTGGAATATCTCGCCGCCGAGGTGTTGGAATTGGCCGGAAATGCTGCACGTGACAACAAGAAGACCAGAATCATCCCTCGCCACATTCAGCTGGCGGTCAGGAACGACGACGAATTGGGGAAACTTTTGGGCAAAGTAACCATCGCTAGTGGTGGAGTGCTGCCAAACATTCATCAGGTTCTGCTCCCCAAGAAGGTTGCCGACAAAGCGGAGAAAACTTCTGCGCCAAAGTCCCCCAAGAAGTAAAAACGTCATCGTCGCTCGGCTTCTTCGGATTAATTGAAAACAAAGAATGGTGTTTTATAAACACCACCTTTGCTGGTCGGGAAGTTTTCGTTTGATCACTAGCTGGCCATTATTTCTTCATTATGCTTTAGGATAAGGATCTTTTGCTTTCGTAAGATATCTTTGGAACAATGCCGAAATTGCCAGAACAAACCCTGAATTTGGCCGTGTTGTTGATCTGGATTTACTTGAAATCAAAAGTTAGCTTTACATATCAAACCCTGTAGTGTATTAATTTATTCGTTTCCCGTGCATTTGTCGAGACGTGGGCTTCTGGCTTCTGAAGGTTTCACCCAGTTTGAAGAATTTTGAGCTGGTAGCTTAGCCATTTTTCTGTGGAATAGCTGGGCCATTTGTTTGTTTTATTTTTTATTTTTTAAAAGAATCCTTTGAACTCGATTATTTATGCGGCTATATTTTTTGAGCCTATCCCATGGAAGAATCACATGTTCTTCCTGGTTGGTTTGGTTGCTGTTTTCTGTTGGTGATTTTTCTTCTGTTTGGTTGTCTGGATTCCTGTGGTGGACTGTATTTGGGCTGACCCCTATTGTCTTTTTGTTGTTGTTTTGAGATAGACCTTGTTCCCTGCTGTATGTATCTGGGCTCCATTGTGGATATTTTCATATTTTTTTTTTAATAGATAGACCTTGTTCCCTGCTGAATGTATCTGGGCTCTATTGTGGATATTTTCATTTTTTTTTTTAATATATAAACGTATATTTGTTTTAAGTTGAAAAAATAAGCTAGAGTTTTGATAATAGTTATTTTAAGTTGAAAAAATAAGCTAGACTTTTGATAATAGTTATTTTAAGTTGAAAAAAAGCTAGAGTTTTAATGATTAATTTGATTTTGTAGTAATTTTATTTGTACAAACTCAATTTTAATACTTTCTAAAAGAAAATTTTATATATGTTAAGGGTTACACTATGTTCTAAGTTTGTGCAGGGTGTTCTGATTCCTAAATTATTAAAGAAATTTTAGGTATGCTGAGAGTTGCACCATGTTCTAAGTTTGTGCAGATTATTCTGATTCTTACGGGGATGTAGTATATTATAAATTTAAAAAATGAGTTGTTACACATGTGTAAAGATCATGTATCCTTGGCGTAAGTAATTTATTGGAGTAAATAGAGTAAAGATCCTTAACAAAGTTTTGACAGAATTTTATATCATATTATCAAATGTGTAGGGGGTGTTCTTTATTTGAGTAATACTCATTTTTATAGTTAAATTGTGGAGGCACAAACACATGAGGTGAACTCTTGGCCTTGTGGATTTTATTATTTTTTCCAAGGAAAAAACGTACAGTATTACAGGTTGTAGGGAACTCAAAAATAATTATTAACTGGGCATGATCAAATTGTCATTTATAGGTGATTGTTTCGACAATTGGAAGGAAAAAATTAGATGTCTTCAAGTTGAGTTTCAAAAGTTCTCCTTTTGGTGTATTTATAGGGATTTTAATGGTTTAGCTGATTGTTTATCAAAACAAGTACTTCATAAGCTAGAGGGATACATTGTTTTTGAAGAATTTTGTGACTTGGTTTTCGTATCCAACGATTCTAGTCCAATTTTCCATTTTTGATCGGTTTTTGTTGCAATCCTTTGGTTTTCGTATCCAATGATTCTAGTCCAATTTTCCATTTTTGATCGGTTTTTGTTGCAATCCTTTGTTGGTGGTTCGAGACTTTGCTTAGTTATTTTGTTGAGGGGCCACTTGGTATTTGCTAATGTATTAGTATTTCGTTTTTTATTTCTTGGTTTCTCATCAGTGTATAGGTTCCTTTGGCTGTTATTGACAACTCCTCATGCGAGGTGTTGGAGCTCCTGTTGGTTATATTGTGGTTTCAGTCAACCTTTTTTGGTATCAAAAGAATATATTGTATATCAAAATGTAGTTAAGAACCATGCTTCAAATTTGAAGCTTTTAGGGCCCTTTAGAAGCCATTTTACACGTCATAGAAGGCCACTTCAAATTTTACCATGCAAAAAAAATTCAATTTCATGGTAAGCTCTTCAACAATTAAATTAACCACTATTATTTAAAATTGCAACAAAAGGGTAGCTTCAAATTTCACTCATCAATAGTTTTCAGTGGGAAATTGGGAATGTGGCTACTAGCTAGGTGACTTGGGAGTGGGACTTGGTTACTCTCCAATATCCATGGGTTTGATCATTCATGGATCATGGACCATTGGGCCTCTAATAATATCATTGACCAACTTACAAGGACGGGCTTGCACTGAGGAGCCCATGGCTTGAACGCTTCTAAGTTCTTGTGTTTGCAGTGAGTGCTTACATGTTTAACACATTTAATCGAAGCAACAAATTTATTAAACCTGGTTGGTGGATCATACGTGTTGTTGGCAATGGGCTTACCAAGTTACCAGTTATCACATACCAATTCGTGAATTTTGACTCGGTAAGTTATTTGAGTATAAAAATGTATAATATATTATGTTAATTTGCCTTGAATTTGGCATTTCAGACAAAATCCACAATCTAGAAACTTTTAGTAATGTTGCAGGCTACTGCTCCTACCCATGGCCCCTACCCACAACTCTATGTTTGATTTGTTGTATCAAGTTAATCCTACCGTCTATGGCTCCCATCCTCACACCCCGTGTTTTCTTTGTTGTATCAAGTCAATCCTACGGCTCTCGAGTCCCACCTTGTGTTTTCTTTGTTGTATCAAGTCAATGCTTGAATTCCATGTTTCCATGGCTCCGGCCATCAATATATAATATTACAGGAATACAAACAAGTTTTTTCTTATACCCCTACTCCACTGTGGTCGAGGTACTTCCAAGTTCCACCTACCCTATCTCCTCCAGTCCTCCAGGAGAGTTTACGGAGTCAGCTTGCCATAAACATATATAAAGAAATTTGTTTTCTTTGAGGAGCTCAACTTCAAGGTTGATTAGATTGCTGACATCCTATGAATTTACAGGTATGTACATCATTTTATCCATTCATGATCCCATCAATTATTTATAATTTTTGTTATTTGATTAAAATTCTGTAACTTCAAAGTTCAAACACAATATTATTATTTGACTGAAATTTTGTTACTTCAAATGGGCCTTGAAGGCTTCAAATTTAAAGCCTGGACTCGAGAGTTGGTTTGTCACAAATATCCGTCAAAGGTTGTTTAGAACAACATTTATCAATTCCCAACTGTAGCAACAACAACAATTGATTCTTTCTTCATATGTCTTGTGTATACGCATATGATTCCACGTGCTCCTTGCCTTGCCCTATTTTCCATTGTCGCTCCATCAAACCTCTTGAGAATTTAGTTGCCCTTTAACTTTCCTGAAATGGAGGGGACAAGGAAGACCATTGTTTTCACTCTGAAACCGAGTTCTTCCCCGTTCAGCTTCCACTGGTCACTGTTGCATCCCTGTGGGAAACAGGTGTGCGCAGTGCACCCCCCAGCTTTACCAAAAAGATTGGGGATTTGGGGAAGTTCCCACTCTGCCAGCCTCCATGCATCTAGTTAATGAGTTAGATCAAGAATTGAGACTTTGTATCTAAAATTGTATTACATAAGCTATTTTCCCCAATCGCTCAGTCGTTGAATCGACACCTTCTAGTAAACGGTTTAATATTCAAGTGGTATTTATTAATATGAAGACCATCGATGCTACTACTCTTACAATCCGCGTTCCACTGTACGAACTAGGACAAAAATGTTTTTGTAATCTTGATTTTTAGAACGACAGTGCTACTTCACCTTTTGATTTTGTTACCCTTATTGACTTGTTTGGAATAAAACAAGAACTTCAACCATCTATGCATCTCCTCTCTACTTGGTCTACCTACGTTTTACTTATGCTTCACAAGTTACAATCCATCCTCTACTCCATCATACCATAGATTTAGTATGTATAACGAGATCTAGGGGGAGGGCTATAGAGAAGAAGCATCCATGGTCCTTAATCAGCTATTGAGAACAAAAGTTTCCTGGAGTTGGATAGTTCTCTTTGCTCAAACCATAACATAGCATGTAACATGTAAGGAGTGCTTAAACTTATTCTATCCCAAGTACGTGTGGCATTCATAGTGTTGAATGAAAAATTAAAACATATATTGTTGTCATTGGCATTCAATTCTATCGTAGGGTACACAATTAGAGTGACAGAAACTTGCTATTAGTTTTCAATCCAATCCAACTTCTTTGTTGAATTGTTCTCTCTAATATATACTTGCGTGAAGGAGGATTATAAATGGAAACGAAGTTGTTTGATAGAGGTGCATGAAAGTGAATTATGGTCCTCAATTCAACAAAGTAAAAAAAAGTTACCATTCAGATTCTTTCCCTTCACCTTTTTTATGGCCTTTCTACATACATCTCTATTGTTCACTAATTTTCTTACATTATCATTTTTTCCATTGTTAAGTAGGCTAAAATTTATATTAGTTTGAAGAATGTACTGATTCACAAATATTGAACTTTTCCAAGAATAAGCATCATGTTGCTTTTAGAAGAGTTGAATAACCCAATTCATCGAGTTTGTAGTGTTTGAAGCAGCCTAGGAACCCATTTTAAGAGGTATTAAATATTATTATACTAGTTAAAAATTGGATTGGAATTGGGCTAGCAAACTAACTGTCACTGATGCAGAAAAAAAGATCTATGAATTTAGTTATGGCAATTCACACTGAACATTGGAAAGTAGATTTTCTATGTGTCTCCTAAGTTATGTTTCACTAATAAATTCCTCATGTTCAAGCAGATCATGGAAGAGTAAAATAGTATTAATTTGGGATCTAAGGATGAAAGTTGGATTGGAATGGGGTTAGCAAGTTAACTGTATTATTATACTGGTTAATAGTTTAAGAGGCAAGATCAATTTGAGAAAATGCTAAGATGGAAAAGGTGGCATAGTGGCCTACAGACCTAGCCGCTAGATCAGGGCGAAGTATGGTTGTGTTATATGACATATATAATATTCAGTGTTGTTATATCCATTGCAAAATAAAGCCTCTCAACTTTACTACAAGTAAACATTGAAATTTTGATGTACCAGTACATTTTCAAATGAAAAGAATGACTTATTTTTACATGGCAACATTAAAGGGTTCAATATCTCATAGCCCTTCAAAGTGAAATGGGACCCCGCCCTTCAAATTTGATCCTTGCTCATAACTTGTATTTTTGTTTGCCTTAAGGGGATGTTGGTCAATGATATTTGTTTGCCTTAAGGGGATGTTGGTCAATGATATGCACTGCCAATTATTGTTTTTCGCCCTAGGCTAGGGGTGTTTTCTCTTCTTACTGTTTTTGTATCATCTGTGATGGAGGGAGTCAGTGTCGTTGGATTTATGTGTCTCGGGTTGGGCCAGGCTCTGTTTAAAATTAAATGCTGGTTGTGAGGTGTTGGCAGCCCTGTTGTAAAGGTTATGATTATTAATATAAAGTATAATTTTTCCTTTACTCGAAAAATAATTAGCATAGTCGTACATGAATGGGAAATAAATAAGACACATGTCCAAATGAATGAGATTGGACAATAAGTTCGAAGTCTTATTGCAAGCTTGGCTTCTTTCGAAGTTTATAGTTAATACACTCTTCAAAATTGTCATGAGTCTATTGGTCAACATGTCTAGCTATGGAGAAGGAATCTATCTAACCTGGCAGCTATATGGCCCAGACCCAATTGACGATTTGTCCATGTGAAGCTCCCATTATTAGGTTTGAGATGAATCGGATCCTCGCCACCCATGAGGTCTTCCATATTTTCTCGAAAAGGGCCTCTTACTATGCTCCCCCCTCGTTTCTCTTTGTTGTTTAGAATTGTATTGAAATCACTAGCTACAATGCTGCTCTTTACCTAGTTTGTATTGTGAAGATTTTGCAAAGTCTGCCAGCAAAAGGTTTTTTCTTGGTAATGAATAGGCATATACACATTGAACATATTTTGAGTTTTACTTGATCTTGATTAAGGATGTGAGAAGTCAATGTTGAGTTTGATGATGGATATCAAGGCTGAAGATCCTGGGATTCCACAAGGTGCAAATTCCACCAGAAGCCCTTTTAGAGCTTAGAACTTTGCATTTACAATTTTTCCAATTCTTCTTTGCTAAGGTTATCATGTCTTTTGAACCGATTTTGGTCTCTTGGATCATGATGATTATTGGTCTCTCTTTTCTTATTAGATCTTTTAGAGTTGCTTCTTTAATTGTATTTCCCATCCCTCGACAGTTCCAAGAGATAATATGCATCATTTAGTCTATCACGATTTGGATCCCCCCATGCTGAAGGCCCTTGTTTCCTTGTGTCCTGGTTATGCTGTTGCTTCCAAAACTTTTTTCGATAGTGGCTTGAGTCCCAAGTGCTTTTTCTTTGTTTGCTTCTGCTTTTTTTTTTCATACTTTCTTTTGTGTTAGTTCTTCTCCCGATGATTCACCACTCTCTTCTTTGTCATTATTTTGAGAGGATTGTGACCTTTAAGAATTCTTACAGATTGATCGAGGATGTTTGGCGGTGCTACTAGACTTACAAGCTCCTGCCCATCATTGTTGAGGGAGAAGGTGAAGGGGGGGATCTGTTGTGATTCTTTCTTAGAGGTTGCTATCTCCTCTATGGGAGTGTCCTCTTGGAAAAGAGCCACAAATTTATTTGGATTGAAATAGGTGATATTGGGGGGAGGAGATCCTTATGTTGCTGCCGCAAAAGAAGGGGGTCATGGAGGGGATTGAGATGGAATTTTAATAGCATCGTGAGGAGGAGGGAATTGGGAGGAAACTTGGATATTATGCAAGGATGATTGAGGATCCTTCTAGATTAGATAGAGGGAGGATGAAGGAGGTACAAAGGCTGTTTCTTGCTTTCTTGAATTTTGCTTTTTCTTCACTTTTTGCCATGGTTCTTCTTTGTCGATTGCCACATCCAAAGGATTTTGGTTTTATTTGCAATTTTTTGCAAAGGGTCTGTATTTATGACATATTTTTCATTTGAAGGGTAGTTATTTGTAATCCAATTTTTGGAGGTGTTTCTAGCTATGTATACAAGGACAAACGGATTGCTTCTAGTAGCCCCTTTTCTAGATCTACTTTGACACATATCCTAGTGCAAATGAACATTCCTTATTTGGGCTATGATTTGTCGATGTACTTCCTTAGCTTATTTTTGATTTGTCTTAGGGATTTGTCTCCCCAGCAGTGAAGCGGAAAGTGAGGGAGCTTGACCCACACCATGACAGATGAAGGCTTGTCCAGTTCCGGATCAAATTCTGGCATCCATCTGTTGAGATACATTTGTCTATTCTCATAGAAATACAACCTATTTCTAAAAATTAGATCTCTATCAGATTGAAGCTCGAACATAAAGGTGTAGAATCCTCTGCCGTAGAAGAAATGCGATAGCTTCCCTGGGATCGATACTTCCTAGTTTTTTTGAGCCCACTTTTTCATATTCCTCGGAGATGGCTAGATGCCAGTGAATTGTCCAATTAATCCTCTAGTTGTGAGGCCTAGAGCCATAGATCTCGAGGATGCATGAGGGAGTTCCACATCCAAGATGTCATCTAACTTTTTAATAAATGTTTGAGGCTGAGATTTGTTTGATAGGGTGAGGGAGGAGATCAATGCCTGAAAGGTGAGTTCATCATCCTCAGGGGAAGGGGGGTGCCCCCCTCTAGAGGCCGCTGCATTTTTAGTCGACCCAACTACCGTTCATGACCAACATTGTGTAAAACGTTGACAACTATTACTAGAGGATAGGAAACTTAATATGCCTTGTTTATAATGTGATTAACCAACGATCTTATTGCATTGAGAGGAGTGAGGTGCTCTACACCCTAGTATGGGGGAGATGTTGTAACATTCCTACCTAACAAAATAAATTCATGTCGGCTCATATAATAAAAAATTATGGAAAGTATTTAAAAAAAATCCATGTTGGCTCATAAAATAAAAAATTATGAAAAATAATTAAAAAAATCGATGTTCGTCTATAAAATAAAAACTTAAAACTTAAATCTTAGATCAAATTTCTTAGTTTAAATTAAAAAAAAAGAAATTATACCTCAAAAAATTGAATCCCTCTCGATACTTGATAAATCCGAATTTAAGATGAATCTACGCTGGCAACTATTAAAATTATATAATTAAAAGAAATGCACATTTCCCAAACAACAAAGAGAGATTACACATGTAGGTACTAGGCCTAAAACAAGCCGTTTGTTTTTCAATATTTTTATTATTATTTATTTAAAAATCTATTTAAAATAAGTTGATACTACATTGTTTGAAAAATGTCTTCATTCTCATACCATGCCTTATGTGTGTTTGCAAAAGTAGAAACCACAAAACACTAATGATTAGGATTTGAATGATGCACAACAGGCGCAAGCCTGTTATTGGTCGGTGAGGCAAGCCACGGATCGAACGAGGGATAATCTTGGCCGTTACTTTGGGTCAAAATTTAAACCGTCAGATAGACTGCCTCGCCCCAGTGTTAAGGCGTTCCTACTATTTGAACTCCCTTTCACTTAGGCTGTTACATGCTGTGCTGGTCTTTGTGGTTCCATTTGCTTCTCTTGTAGGAAATAATTGTGTTTAAAAAATGGAGAGTTCAGGAAAGAGCGGCGGGAAGGGAGGGAGAAAGGGAGCAGGCTCCAGGAAGAAGTCTGTCACCAAAACGGTAAAGGCCGGATTACAGTTTCCGGTGGGGAGGATCGCCAGATATCTCAAGAAGGGGCGCTATGCTAAGCGTGTTGGAGGCGGCGCCGCCGTCTACGTTGCCGCTGTTTTGGAATATCTCGCCGCCGAGGTGTTGGAATTGGCCGGCAATGCTGCTCGTGACAACAAGAAGACCAGAATCATCCCTCGCCACATTCAGCTGGCGGTCAGGAACGACGACGAACTGGGGAAACTTTTGGGCAAAGTGACCATCGCCAGTGGTGGAGTGCTGCCAAACATTCATCAGGTTCTGCTCCCCAAGAAGGTTGCCGAGAAAGCGGAGAAGGGTTCTGCGCCAAAGTCCCCCAAGTCTTCGAAATAAAGACGATCTTCATAACTCGGCTTCTTCAAAATAATTGAAAACAGAAAATGGCGTTTTATTAACGCCACCTCTCCTTGTCGGAGCCGATTTGTTTGACCACCAGCAGGAGCATTGCCTGTATATATGAATTAAGTATATATTTAATAAATATAACATTGAAATTAAATAAAAACAAAGAAACCTGAATAAACAATCTATAATTCCTTCTCTGCAAGTGGATTTATCATGTTTTTATCACGATTGAGTGACTAAAACAAAAGGGGTGCAACTTTTCTATGATCAGCTTTTCAGATTTCTGTCTTGCTTTATGTTGTAATCAAATCTTCGAAGAAAATACTGAGAATAACAATCCACTGTCTGTCTTCACTCTTACAAATAAATTTATGAAGTGATTTACTAAAATTGAAAAAATAATAACAAAATTTTAGGAATTAAGGCTACTTGCATCATCTTAGACCAATATATGAAACTATTCACTAAGATTGACAAAACAACTACAAATTTTCAGGATTTTATGGCTATCTTGGAATTGTTGACTACCACTGCAAAAATTTCATTGTTAATTATGTTTTTATTATGGGGATGTGAGATGCTTCATGAAGTGTACACTGTAAAGTGATCCACTTTGTGGGAAAGTTTTTTTTTTCATATTTTTCAAGGCTGGTGGTAGAGTAGAGTTGGGAAATCAGTTCAGTTCATTGGTAAGTTCTTATACATTGTGCACATAATTTTTCATGGATATCACCATCGTAGAATTCCTTCAGAATGCAGGAGCTACAGCAATTAAGTCCAGACTTGATGATGAGGGATTGGTATTTATTTCAGGCTTACACTATTATAAGAATCTATGGGTCTATGATACAACTATTCATGTTGCGTATGTATTTGACACCTAGGATTTTTGCCATGGATTGAACTCAGACAAAGAATGAACTTAGATTTCTTGCAATTTGCATAAAAAATAAAATAACTTTCGAGTTGCCTAGAGAGATAGGACCTTTCCTAGTGAAAAGTAGAACAATGTAGACAATAACAGAAAGATGTAATCGTAGTAAGTTTCAGGCAAGGAAAGGTGTGTAGGTATGACCCACACCATATTATTCCTAAAAGAATAGTAGAAATTAGCTCTGCTTTTTATTTACATCACCCTGATTTGGAATTGGAAAGGCTAGCTAACAAGAAAAGTTGGTGTATAAAGCACAATGAAGTAGGATTTGGCTCACCATTGAGGCAAATAAATTGTAGGCCTACTTAGGCAAATAAATTGTAGTTTTTATAAAGAAATTTATGTACATCATATTCCCCAAAACCAAGGTTACATAACTCTGATTTGCAATTGGTCCCATTGTTGAGGTTTTGAAAAATGGTAGCATGGAAGGAAGATAAAATGCTGCAACAACTTTGTTTAGCTTGTCGGTTGTTGATGAGAACAAGATAACCATTGGTGCATTTGGTGCAATCCCTGCTTTGGTTGGATTGATTTGTGAGGGCATCCACGGTTGTTGATGAGAACAAGATAACCATTGGTGCATTTGGTGCAATCCCTGCTTTGGTTGGATTGATTTGTGAGGGCATCCAGAGAGGTAAAATAATTGTTGTTACAACACTCTTCAATTTATCAATCTATAGAGATAACAAGGCAAGGGCTGTGAGCGCTGGTGCTGTGGCTCCTTGATGCAATTGCTGGTAGATCCCAGTGCAACGATGGTTGATGAAGTCCTGGATACATTGGCGATTCTTACAGACCACCATGAGGGAGAAATATCCATTGGCAATGCTAACCCAATTCCAATATTGATAGATTTAATCAGAACTGGTTCACCTTGAAACAAGGAAAATGCAGCTGTTGTTTTGCTTGCATTGTGCAGAAGGGTTCCACAGTATTTGGTTGCAGCTCTAGAACTTGGAGCTTATGAAGCTTTGTCAAATTTGTCCCAGAATGGTATTGAAAGAGCTAAGTGCAAGGCCAGTTCACTACTAGGGTACATGAGAAAGTGAGAGCCAAGTTCCAAGTAGCTGAACTTGGCTCTCACTTGGCTCTATCTTGGCTCTCACTTGGCTCTCACTTGCTCTAGATTGTATTCAGCTACTTGGAACTTGGCTCTCACTTGCTCATGTACTCTAGTAGTGAACTAACCTTGCGCTTAGCTCTTTCAGTACCATTCTGGGCCAAATCTGACAAAGCTGCATAAGCTCCAAGTTCTAGAGCTGTGACCAGATATTGTGGAACCCTTCTGCACAATGCAAGCAAAACAGTAGCTGCATTTTCCTTGTTTCGAGGTGAACTAGTTCTGATTAAATCTATCAATATTGGAATTGGGTCACCATTGTTAATGGCTATTTCTCCCTCATGGTGGCCTGCAAGAATTGCCAATGTAGCCAGGACTTCATCAACCATCATTGCACTGGGATTTACCAGCAATTGCATCAAAGGAGCCACAGCACCAACGCCCACAACCCTTGCCTTGTTATGTCTATAGATTGATAAATTGAAGAGTGTTGTAACAACAATTATTTTACCTCTCTGGATGCCCACACAAATCAAGCCAACCAAAGCAGGTATTGCACCAGATGCACCAATGGTTATCTTGTTCTCATCAACAACTGACAAGCTAAACAGAGCTGTTGCAGCATTTTCTCTTCCTTCCATGCTACCATTTTTCAGAACCTCAACAATGGGACCAATTACTCCAGCCACGGGACCAATTGCAAATCAGAGTTATGTAACCTTGGTTTTGGGGAATATGATGTACACAAATTTCTTTGTAAAAACTACAATTTATTTGGCATACTGCATGAGAAGAAGATATTGTATAATTAAGTTGTAAACATAGAGAAGTTTGTGTAATTTGTTTTGCATCTATTTTACAGAAACATAGGCCCATCCACAATATTTCGGTAGAGTAAAAATTTTGACAGAGCCACTTGAAACTTTTTTTTTTTTAAATACACATGAATTTGAATCTTGAATCTTTGAATGATATGAAAACTTGAGCCACGTCTTTAACTTGCTATATGAAAATTACCTATGAATTTGTTCTTTGAGAGCTTGGAGATTGTAGAAGATACTCCTTAACATGATTGAATGGGAATGTCTGTATAACCATTTTTGTAACTCCCATTGAATTATTGAAGCATACATGACTATAGCGATTATTTAGCATACACGATTCGTTGCTTTGTTTAACTTTAGATCCATGCATAACCCTCAGATTCATTGATACAAGTTGATTATTAATGAGCACAAGATCCATGCATAACCCTCACAGCCTGAGTGTCTCCTCCTCTGCTAAAGAGAACGTATCCAACCACAGTCAACTTCCAAGATTCGGTTCTCTGATTTTTGCACCGTCTTCTCATGTTCTCTCCCTAACAGTCCTCTATAGTTCCAACATCCCATTATCATAACCATCCTTTCCTTTGACCCTTTGGTAGCAGGTTTCCTAAGCCTTTTTGCACCATCTTTTAAGCTTTCCACCTATCTATTAAGCTCTTGCCACTCTACTAAAGTTTATACTACAATGGTGAAGCCATGTTTTATGCTCCTCACTTTTCTTTTCCAGCAAAAAGACATATGGATTCCAAACCACAATCTCACAAGAACAACCTTAATCAAACAACATATTGTTTCCTACCCAATATAACAATTGATGTACTATGTGTAAACAAAACCCACAGAACACTCCAACTACATAGCACTTAAACCCCAACGTTTCCAGCTCTGAGCACAGAATTTTTAATTGACAAAAACTCCATGTTCTTTTCTAAACATAATATTGAGCATAAAGAACAAGCTCAATAAAGTAGGATTTGGCTCCTGCTCAGTACTTCCACTGGCTTCTGCTTAATGAAGTAGGATTTGGCTTCTGCTCAATACTTGGTTGCAGTACATGCAGGATTTGGCACCAACTTTTCTTGTTAGCTAGCCTCTCCAATTCCAAATCAGGGTGACGTAAATAAGAAGCAGAGTTAATTTCTACTATTCTTTTAGGAATGATATGGTGTGGGTCATACCTCCACACCTCTCCTTGCCTGAAGCTTACTACGATTAACATATTTTCTGTTATTGTCTACACTGTTCTAGTTTTCACCAGGAAAGGTCCTATCTCTCTAGGCAACTTGAAAGTTGCTTTTTTATTTTTGATGCATATTACAAGAAATCTAGGTTCATTCTTTGTGTGAGTTCAATCCATGGCAAAAATCCTGGGGGTCAAATACATAGGCAACATGAATAGTTTTAGCATAGACCCATAGATTCTTATAATAGTGTAAGCCGGAAATAAATACCAATCCCTCATACTCAAGTCTGGACTTAATTGGAATAGCTCCTGGCATTCTGAAGGAATTCTACGAGGGTGATCTCCATGAAAAATTATGTGCACAATGTATAAGAACTTACCAATGAACTAAACTGATCTCCCAACTCTACTCTACCACCAGCCTTGCAAAATATGCAAAAAAACTTTCCAACAAAGTGGATCACTTTATAGTGTATACTTCATGAAGCATCTGACATCCCCATATTAAAAACATAATTAACAATGAAGTTTTTACAGTGGTAGAAACAGTTCCAAGATGCCACTTAATATTTGGCATATCTGACTTTTTATTGTTCAGCATGGTAAGGGAATACTATAGAGCGCTGCCAAATAGAAGATATTTTTATATTCTTTTGCCATACAAAGGAAAGCAGAGGCAACAAACAAGCAAGCATACTGACCCCACAGTGATTATCGTTATTTTTTTTGTCAACAATGATTATCATTACTTTCAGCTTAGTTGTTACATTTTTAAAGCATGTGGTTTTATTGTGCCATTGACATCTCATCAAAAATTGTTTTATCTGTTTTGTTTTTGTTTCTGTAGCTCATTCAAACATATAGGATGGTACAAAAATGGACGATTTGTATTCAAATGTCCTGTTACCCCAACCCAGGACAAGCAAACATTGAATATGTTTTGAAGAATAATGCTTCGAATAAGGTTATCCAAAAAAAGAGAGAAATATGTGGAAGGACAACAAACAACAAAGCATACTACGTTGCTCTTATTGAAGGGCTAAAAACAACCAAAAGCTATGGTTCCAATGACATTTGTGTCTTCACCAACTCATAACTTCTTTGTAACCATATGAAGGGAGAATACCAAGTTAGAAAATGCAATCTAAAACCACTTCATAGAAAAGCAAGAGCCATTGTTGCTCAATTTCAATTCTTTGCGATAGCTCACCATTCAAATATTAAGAGAATGTCCAATGGTATATTGTCCGGAGCAATGCCAAGTCTAGGCAGGGGTGTGAAAACTGAAATGGCGTCAACATTTGTTCCTTCAAAATCTATTGATGGACATTGTTACACATGCTCGATATGTGTATTTTTTTTGTTTTAATTGTTTTGGTGTCCCTCATGGCGTGGTTCTTTCTATAAAGAATCCAATATTATAGTGTATGTGATCGGTGGTGAGCTCCCAATATGGATGCCTAATGAGGGCAGCTGTACTAAGAGCCTACTTTAATTATCAACCCGGGGGACGCACAAACTTTAGAGGTGCAGGCACTATCTATGCTCTTATGGGATAATCTTTGTCGTGGTTGGGTGTCGGTATCAATGTTTTAAGGGTTGCCTACTCAATATGTAAAACTGTTTATACTAGGGAATTAAATACTGAAAAACAGTAAATCTATTTTAAAGAATTAAAATACAAAAAACAGTAAATCTTTTTTAAAGAATTAAAAATGCTGAAAGTAAAAGAGATATTCCTATGAATTTACCTAATGCAGAATGGTGAATCTAGACTATGAAAATGAAATGCCATAATAGATCTATTCTAAATTAAAGAAAGCAATGTTTGTAATTATTTATGCATAAAACTAGAATTCTAATCTAAATCATTTGAATATCAAAACTAAGTTTGAAATGCAATCATCTCATGCTACACATCCATTATTAAGAAATCAAAGCAATCAACCTCGAGAAGCAATTAATCATGATGCGAAACATTCATAAACCTTAGATTTAAACCATGATTTTTGAAGGCAATGCTAATACATATGGAATCGTTGTTTAAAATGTGCGTTGGAAGAAAGCAGCTACAGGACTACTGAAACCATGTTGCTGAACTACAGAACGTGTTATAAATTACTACAGAATCAAGACATCATTCAAATGCTTCCATATGCGATATAAATTTTCATTACTGTAAAACACATAATCGGAAATACCTGAAAAATGGAAATCCTCTGACTTACGTGTTGGAGGGGCCCTCTCCAACCCGTACTTAGGAGAGAAATAAACTTATAGATGCTGACTGGGATTTAACATCAATCTTCTATTAAAATATAAACTCCATGTCTTCACAAAGGTCTGTAACTCAGAAGTATCTCAATAATGCAAAAACGTAAAACAATGTTTCTCCAAAAATGTTAATAGAGACCTCTCGCTACCCGAGAGGTCCATATTTATATAATTCTTAATGTTGAACCTAACTAAATGTCTAAATGTCGATTCTCCTTGAACAGGAGTGCGTTCTCTATAGATCAGGAAAGGCGCCGAGCTGCATGA
The DNA here is from genome assembly GCA_027924585.1 of Larix kaempferi. Classification (NCBI taxonomy): domain Eukaryota; kingdom Viridiplantae; phylum Streptophyta; class Pinopsida; order Pinales; family Pinaceae; genus Larix; species Larix kaempferi. Next base: position 3,300,613 of record BSBM01000368.1, read on the forward strand.
TCCCTCAGTCTTCTACGTTTTTGTCCTTTAATGTCCCTGAACCTACTCAATCGCACTTGATTTCCACAGAATTAGTTTATTGAATACACATTTAAAACATACAAGAATAATTGTCAAAAACAACTTCATTAAATAATTAAGGTAAAACATTTTCCCCACAAATGAGTGTGTTTCTTCGCCATTGCTTGAGCTTTACTGCGGGAAAAAGGTTATCAAATACCTGCAAATTGGACTCATCAATCGGGCCACCATGTAATGGTTGGGGTGCCATGTCTGGGTGACAACTTCAAGAATGCCTTGTATAGAATGGTGGTGTTTCCGACGTCTTTTGTCTAAACTTTGTGGCATACAAAATATTGAGTATATATTTATGGAGTTATTTTTGGCTATTTTTGGTTACGAGATATAATGAAAATGTATGAAATTTGATGAGCAAAATACTTGTTACAGACCATTTTATTCATTAAATATAATTTATGTTTTGAATTTTATGATTAAAATGTCAATTTTGAAAAGTGAGGTGTTTTTCAAATTCCAACCATGTCAATCATTGTGATTATTTAGAATGCATAAATTAATTTTATATTAATATTTTAAAAATATCTTTCTAAGCATTTGGGTGAGAGAGCCAACTTCAAGTACATTATTGTCTGGTAAGTCTAAGTGAAACATCCCAAATCTTGAAAAAATACCAACAGGTTTTTTATTTATTCTCTATTTTGAACGTCCTGATGCATTTTGGCCAAATGGGTTGGTCCGTTTGACTGTCATATTTCATTTGCTCAATTACTACTTGAAGGAACCAAATTTGTTAGGAGGATTTAATCATTTCAGTAGCTAAAATCTTTAGGTTTTGATCTAGACCATTCTCTAGTTTATGGATTTGATTTCGAGCTCTCTAATTTCAGGATTCAAACTAACTCTGTTTGTGCAAAATTACTCTGTTTGAAAGTGCTTCAAAACCTTTAATAATTCCATGTTAAAGATGTTACATGCCAAGTGAGCAACAATGCATAGATGTTACATGCCTATTCACAAGTTACAAAGTTTCTCATGTTCATGTTACATGCCTATTCATAAGGGTTCTCATGTAACCGTGTAAATATGGTCATTAAAATACAAGTTTTCTACCATGGAATGGGGCCACTTGTTTGGCACTCTTTGGTATGGTTTAATAGATGTCACAATGCATAGACCTTAGATGCCTATTCACAAGGTACATGATTTCATTATATGTCATGTCATATTATCATTAAAATACAAGTTTTCTACAAGGGAATGGGGCCATTTGTTTGGTGCTTTTTGGTATGGTCCAATATCTCTCACAATGCCTATTCACAAGGTACTAGATTTCATGTGATTCATTGACCATTTTATTTTATGTCGTGTCATTATTATTAAAATCAAGTTTTTGCAATGGAATGAGACCACTTGTTTGGTACTCTACTTCACTTTCATAATAAAAAATGTGTGCCACTTCTTTGGCGCTCTTTGGCGCTCTTTGGTATGGCCCAATACCTCTCGAAATGCATAGATTTTAGATGCATATTCACAATTTACAAGATTTCATGTCAGTACATAATTCATTAACCATTTTATTTTATGTTGTGTCATTCTTATTATTAAAATACAACTTTTCTGCAATGGAATGGAATATGACCATTTATTTGGTGCTCTACTTCACTTTCATAATGAAAAAAGTGTGCCAATTAAGAAAAAATCACTTTAATGTAATTATATTTTAAGTTGTGTCATTATCATTATCAAAATAGAAATTTTATACAATGGAATGGGACCACTTATTTGGTGCTCTACTTCGCTTCACTTTCACTTTCTAGGATTTGATTTAGACCATTCTCTAGTATATGGATTTGATTTTGAGCTTTCTAATTTTAGGATTCAAACTAACTCTGTTTGTGCAGAATTAGTTTGTTTTAAAGTGCTTCAAAACTTATAATAATTTCATGTGCACACAATTATGCTAATGGAAAGAAATTCCAAACAATTCCACCGTAATCACATAGTATAATCCTCTTGAGATTAGCTACTCTTTAGCTATTGACCAATGTGACTAGTGGTTGTTGAAATGCAAGTTATCACCTTACAGGTTTTGTTATTGACACGTACTCTATTCCAGATCACCTGAATAAGCTGGGATCTTGTATTGATAACGACAAAGCATCTTTCTGATCTTATTACATTACAATTGGCTACTATTATGAGTATATTGGTTAAGATCAGATCGATCCCTAGGATCTCTCCTTCAAAATTCTCAATCTTGACATACCAGATACGGTTTTCCATTCAAATCTGAAAATTTGGTAATGTATAGGTGAATTGGAAATATTTGCCTTAGGAAAAAAAGGTGAATTGGAAATGGAACCAAAACCCAAACACTAGAAATAACAATAAGAAAACAGTTTCAATTGTATTATAAACCAGCGTAGATCCATCTCAAACTTGGATCTATCAAAGCACCGAGAGGGATCCAATTTCTTGAGGTGTAATTTTTTTTGTTTTATCTTAAATTTTTTACACATTAAAAAAAAAATTACCCCTCAAGAAATTGGATCCCTCTCTTTTAATTTTTAATGATTTTTATTTTATTTTTGATAAGTTATGAGCGAACATGAAATTTTTAATTACTTTTGATTTTTTATAAGTTATGATCCGACATGGAAACGTAACGTGACAAAGGTGACAAATGTGAAAAACGTTACAACATCTCCCCCATACTGGGTTGTAACGTAACGTGACAAATGTGACAAACATGACAAATGTGACAAACGTTACAACATCTCCCCCATATTGGGTTGTAACATAACGTGACAAATGTGACATGTGACATCCGTTACAAGATCTCCCACATACTACAAACATGACAATTGTGACATGTGACATCCGTTACAGGATCTCCCCCATACTATTACCTTTTTACATTTTATTACTTTTGAAAACGTTACATGTGACATGTGACATCCGTTACATAATCTCCCCCATACTATTACTTTTTTACAATTTATTACTTTTGAAAACGTTACATGTGACATGTGACATCCGTTACAGGATCTCCCCCATAGTATTACTTTTTTACATTTTATTACTTTTGAAAACGTTACATGTGACATGTGACATCCATTACATGATCTCCCCCATACTGGGTTGTAAGCACCTCGTTTACACTCGGTGCAATCAGATGGAAAAAATACACACTTGTGAGCTCAGTGATCTTATTTGTAAGTTATTTGATTGTCATCATATGTACAATCATAAATCTAAAATATGATCATATGTACAATCATAAATATAAAATATTATGATCATATGTACAATGATAAATCTGAAATATTCCACACACATTATATTGAAAATAGAAAATATAATCACAACACATCAAGCCTCTTACATAAAAGAGTTTAAGTTGTTAATAGAAGTTATATTTAATCCATATCCAAGAAGTATATTGCAATTTTAACAATCTACATGCTCACTACATGCACAATATATGCATCGAATCCTCCTGCACCATTACTTTCATTATATGCTATAAAGTGGCATAAATGCACATCCTTCAACACTGCTGCTTGTTTTATTTGTCCCCCTTTTTACTCCGGTAGGAGTCAAGCAACCTTCCTATGCATCCATCAATGACATCAATGACAGAAACTATTATTAGCAATATTAAAGAAAAAAATAAGATCCAGAAAAGATATGCAATTTATATTTTTAGCCTTCTTACAACTAAGAAGGCAACACAAGGCTCCATTGAAATTACTAATGTACATCTCTGATATTATACATCCCTTTCTGGTACTGTACATCCCTTTCTAGATACAATAATAATATCATACACCCATTGCTAGATGGTATGCATTATGGTGAGGATTATACACACTAGGCAGAGTTTGCACTATGCCCAATGCATTTTAACTAAAACCATTGTATGATCCAACGGTCCAAGGTAAAATGCCTTGGACAGAGTGCAAAATCTACCTGGTAATCATGCTGATTGATGGTTGGCTCATTTCTCCAAGAAATTTTCCAATTGTGTTATTTTTTATTTTTGCACAAGCCTTGCAATTTTCCAAAAACTCGCAAGTTTAGAATGGTTGTTTTAGTCTAATTGAAAACTGTAGTTTTATTATTTAACCGTTGTAACCAAAGAAAAATAAAGTTGGGAAGGTAACATAACCTCATTCTGGGACTGAAGTTTGATAGAATAGTTTTCTTCCTATGTTAGTGTTATTTCCTTCCATCGGTCAACATTGAGCAAGTTATTGAACAAAACCATCAAATTTTCATATAATCATGTTCATAAAATCCCATTTAACGTGGCGTACTATCAAAAGAAGCATGGCAAGGGAACTCAAACTATTTAGAAACCAAGGGAAACCAAACTATTTAGAAATCAGAAAATGCCAAGGGAACTCATATTTGCAGTTTCAAACAAATTGTTCCAGAATGGCATACTTTATAAGTTCCATAGCTGAGTTCATTAAGAGGCTCTGTCTTTGACTATGTTCTTTGCTGAGGTGTGTTCTACGAGTTTAACAAAATGTCAAATTTCCATGGAGATTGATCATGATCATCATAAAACTTACTTTAAGTATCTTCTTGAATTCTCTCACATAATGATCATTCTATTTACAGTTAGACCAAGCATGTTTCAAAAAATTTCAAAATTGTCTCTACTCAAAGCTTCATTGAGAATATTAGTCACTCAATCCTAAGTGTCACAATAGCTTAGCTCGAAATCCTCATCTTACACCAACTCTGTGATGTGATGCTGATGAACTTTAACATGCTTGGTTCACGCATGAAAAACTCGATTATTGGCTTATTTGATTACTTTCTGATTGTCATAGAGCAGGGGAGTTACTTGTTTCTGCTCCACCTTGAGCTTACCAACAATCCTTCTAAGCCATATGGATTCACTTGCAGCATGAATTGTTGTTCTGTAATTTTATTTTGTACAAGACAAAGCCATAGTAGTTAATTTTTGCTACCCCACAATATAGCACATTAGCATGCATTGAAAACATAACCTGCAGTTGACTTTTTGTCATCCAACTATCTGTCCAATCCAGTCAGTAAAGCCAAACTGCCTGAAACTATCATTCCTTACAAACTCTAGACCAAAGTACAAAGTTCCTTAAACATATATGAGGATCCTCTTCGCAGCTTTCTAGTGCTCAAGTTTTGGATAAGTGATAAGCCGTGAAATAATACTCATAGCAAAGCTTAAATCTGTCATGGTAGTTATCGAATAAATGAAGCTACCAACTAATTTTCTAAACAAAGTTTAATCTACATCCCTTAAGTCTTCCCCTGAAGTCAACTTAATTCCATCCTAAGTTTCTTTGACAACTCTTGTGCATATATTGTGCGTGACATAGAGATACGCTTGTCTTTTTGCCAAAATTTAATGCCAAGACAATAGTGCAAAAGTCCAAGATCAATATTATTAAATGCCCTACCTAAATGTGCTTTAACCTCTTCTATCAATTCATCTTTCCTACTTATAAATTGTTGAATTTTTATCTATTTCCAGATTTGGATGCTCCCTTGTGGATATTCCGTGAGTATGCAGTTTTTTATGAACTTGCATGTCCAAACACCATAGAAAGAGGACAAAATGGTATTGAGCTTCTATTACATTCTTTGAAAGTTGTTTCACGGAATATAATGGTCACCTATAAAAAGAGAGAAGGAAAATGGTGGCAAGGAAGCAAGAGGAGAAATAAGTTGAGGTTCCAAAGCTTATAAGCTCAGAAAGAATTGCAAGAAAGATGTGGAAGAAGCAAGTAAATTTTGTGAATGTTGCTATTATGAGTGAATTGGTGAATTCTTCTTTTGAGCCTAGTTTGGTTCAAGAAGCAAAAAGTAGTAAATAATGCAATAATACAATGAATATGGAGTTTGAAGTATTGCAGAGAAATAAGCCTCGGAAGTTGTTCAAGTTGATTGAAGGAAAGAAACCCATTCATCCTTTGTAAAATATAACTAGGTCATCAAGTTATCAAGTAAGATTTGTGACATGTGTTGAATAAACATTGAATCAACACATTAGGACTTTAGACTAGATATTTGACACTTTTGTTGAAAACATGGTAAAAGGATCCTACCAGTTGCGAAGGTGCCAGCTCAAGGGTGATTTTGATAGAATTACTAATGCTAAGACCTAGCACTGGGAGAATAACTACCCCTAGGACCTGGATGAAGAAAGAAGATCTAGTCATTGCATGCAAACCCCCATGGTATATGTTTTTTAAAATCCTTCAATATATGAATATAAAAGACATGCATACATACATACAACTCAAGGAACCTAGAGAAACATCAATATAGATTGTATCGAATAATATTATCAATTGTACCTGAATTGATGGGGAAACAAGATTGATGCTGCATCTGGGCAAGTCCTTGGATGGAATGATCCATAGAAGTGGATTATTGTACCTCTGTAAACATTCATACATCGTAAGTTAAAAAAACACAAATAAAGAACCTAGATAAACATCAACGAGGATTGTATCGAAGAGTACTATCAAGGGTACCTGAATTGATAGGGAAACTAGAATTATGGTGCATTCGTCCAAGTCCTTGGAATGACTGATCCATAGAAGTGGATTGTTGTACCTCTGTAAACATGCATACACCGTAAGTTAGAAAAAACATCAATAAGGAACCAAGAGAATCATCCATATGGATTATATCGAAGAGTACTATCAAGGGTACTTGAATTGATGGGGAAACCAAAATGATGATGCATCCAGGAAAGTCCTTGGAACGACTGATCCGTAGAACTGGATTGTTGTACCTCTGTAAACATTCGTACATCGTAAGTTAAAAAAACACAACTAAAGAACCTAGAGAAACATCAATGGGGATTGTATCGAAGAGTACTATCAAGGGTACTTGAATTGATATGCAAATCGAAATTATCTGGCATCTGTCCAAGTTCTTGGAATGACTGATCCATAGAAGTGGATTGTTGTACCTCTGTAAACATGCTTACAACGTAAGTTAAAAAAAAAGAGGCCATCTAAATACACTATTTTAAGCACATTTGTCTTATTCTATGAAACTCACCTAGGGAAATAGAGGATGCATTGTTGGATTGAGGACGCCCCCAATTATTGAGGTACTGAAACCGATATGGTTCATATTCTGATGGATGAACATTCAGATCGATATCCAAGCCACTATTTGTTTTCTTCTTTTGTTTTTCTTTTCAAGGCTAAGAAAACTCTTCTTCCTCTTCAAAGAGGACTCATATGCACCCAATCCAAGGGTGAAGTCATAATCCAAAATAGAAAGATTGTTGGCTTCACCCAACATTTTTTTAACAAGGCCAATCATTTGTTCAATTTTGCTCAAAGTGACAGGAGGATTGTTTTTAATCAACTCAAAATAACCAAACAACTCCTCTCTAGCTAATTGGAGTGCATCAACATCATTATCAACATTGTCAGTAGCCTCAATAGTATTCTCGGCATCCACATAATGGTTTGGTTCATCTATACCTATCTCAGGAGGAGCATTGCATGAAGAAGGTTTTGTATCATTATCCAACAACATACCTGAATCCACCGAGGAGAAATACAACCAGTCAACCTTTATAGCGTGCTTGCAAATGTTTCCACGGATAGACCATGCGAAATTGCACACCATAAAATTTGGGTAATACCAAGTGACAATGTACCGCTTGTCGGGAGTGGTTTGACTCCTCACCCAGTAAGCATGGGATATGTTGTCATGAGGTCAACAATCACTATCTTGAATCATTTTATCTCTTTCAGTTGATGATTGAGGTTGTTTCTCTTTCCTATAATTGTTGAAATAGCCTTCTTTTTTCAAAATTTCTTTGAATCGATAAAATGGTTCAACATTTATTAGTACATACAACAACCAATCCATTCTACGGGAACACTTCTTCCTTCTGTCAGAAAGAAAATTTGTCTTCAAGAAGCAGTGGTATGACTCCACTGCATTGTTTGTCTCTTGATTTGAGTGCAGAAAATCTCGGCAACCTGTTACCCACATCCCTGCAAGTAAATAACTAACTTAGTGCTTATATCCCATCTTTATGATATACAAAAACAAAAGATACAAGTGAGAGTATGTACACTTACAAATTTTAACACCCGAAACCCAATTCTTAAAGAAATAGTCGAAGAACTTTTTCTCTTCTACATATTTGCTAAAAAATCCTTCAATTGCATAATTGACATCGTCATTGGAACAATATTTCATGATATGGATCAAGTCTTACATTTCACTCGCTCTTTTTGGACCAGTGGCCAATCGGTTCACGTTTTTTTACCATGCCCTTCGTACATACCAAAGACATAAGATAACTTTGCAATGTGTGATTCTCCTGCCATATGTAACGTGTTAAAATGTGACACTCATGAAATAAATACAAGTTACATTGCAAATTAGCAAGATTGAAATTACCTCAAGGCTGTTATTTCAACCAATGCATCATCAACCATGAATGCATTGACTTTCCAATCTGGACGAGCTTGGTAACACCTCTGCATGAGCCGATCCAACCATGCTGCAATATCTTTTGTTGTATTCCTAGATGCTACAACCCATGATCATTCTAAATCAATGATTGACATCATGCTTACCCCATATTTATTCTATTGAAGGTTGAATCCATTTCTATTAAGCTATTATGAGATAGATTCACCATTGTCTCTAGCATCCACTTTGTTTGAATTCTGATTATAAACGGGATGTCTCCACCATTAGGATTTTGGTAGAAAAAATATCGTCTTTATGTTTTTGGTACCAAAGATTCACGCTCATCTCGTCTTTTTGGTGCAATTGATACTTTCCCTTATCCAAACGACTATAGACGTTCATGTCATATTTCCTTTGCAGGAAGAAATCTCTATCCCAATCTGTTGCATCCATGTTAACATGTTTCTCAATGTGCATTTTATACACCAAATCAACTGGCGCATCCCAAGAAAAACAACTTTCTACCTAAGAAACTATGTCAAGTCTTGGCTTGTGCATGGATCTAGTCTCTCACCTGAAGTGTTATTCCTTTCATGACAAGGCCATCCTCTCGTGTCTTCATGGTCATACATGTTATAAGTTATTATTGCCACCTCGAGATCTTTAACCATGACCTTAACAATAAAATGCCACTAGCAGCCCCTTTTTTTCACAAATGAATTGACCCTTCGTTTAGGTGGTTTCTCTCTCCTTTTATCTTTCGAGCCATATGAACAATAATACATGCATAAAAAGGTTATGAAGTGTATGACAGTTGATAAATATACTATGATCGCTAACATCCAAACAATGAAATTTGGAAATACTTATACTTCATATCTCAAGGCTGCAGTATTCCTCTTTCATGGGGATTTGTTTTGGCTACGGTAGAAACTACAAGGAGCAACTAGATTCATTTCCTCTCCTTTAATAAAATATGGAACTCTATGTAATGGGATTTTGGCAACCCGATCAATGGTGCCATTCCTTCGATGTATTTCAGACCAGTCAATATTGTTACCGGAAAACATGGCCATGTCTTTGAGATCTTGAAACTCTAGGCCCATGATACTTTGCCATATGTTGTGCCTGCCCATTTTGTATTGAAGCCTACAAAAAAAGTGCAAACACTTGAGATAAGAAGGAAAAAACTGCTAATATGCATGGTTTGTCAATATAAATTAAGGAGTTACAAAAGAAATTTACACCATTGTTGTCCTAAATTTGTGATTGCAAATCTTATTTTTCTAATGTGAATGTGCCATTTTCAAAATACAGGTGAAGCTTCCTTGAAGGTGATTTCCATAAAAGCTATCCTTCGCTTGCCATTTGATCACAGGCTATTCTAGGTTATTTATCTTGGCATGACATCTTAATTTAATTTTTGGTTATAAAAACAAAATACAAATCAAGCAAAAAAATCCCAACTAAGATTGCATTTATTTGACATAACCTTTAAACATATTCAGGTGCCATTGTACAAAACAATCTCTTCTCAATGTATATTATGCCTAGGCATGAGACAATTTTTATCAATTTCATAGCACAAATGCCCATCTACTAGACTGAATCAAGATCATCAATATCATACATTTACATTACACTAGTTTTTCCTTATAATAACTAACCTAATGCCTTCCAAATACTGCATGAAGAATAAGGCATCAACTATATCTCATAGGCTATAGAAAATATGAAATTACTTCCAAAATCATAAAGAACAATGTAAATCCACCCATTAGTGTACATAATATATAGCATTCTTCATTACCTCAATAAGAAGCCAATGGAACCAACTTATCTCTAGTTTGTAGTGTGTAATCTCCCATTTCTCTTTATATCAGGAAAAAATACTAGTCATACTTAAGAGATACTTATTTTAGAGTTAGAGCCAGAGTTTTTGTATTCTTTATTTTTCTACTGGATAAGATATTTCCCAAGCATTCATGCTTGAATTTCAGGAACTATAAAGTTAATGTCTTGTTCAATACTATGGTTGTGTTTGCAGTGAAGAAATGTTAGACATGTCTATTAATGTGTGTATTTTGATTTTTATACATTAGCTCTTCTGTAAGAGATATTGTAGAGATGGATGGCCCTTTTAAATTGACACAAATCGCATCACTCTTTAATAAGCATGAAAACATATTTAGAGAGGATGGAATGACCTGAAAATCGCACAGCAGATCAATCAAGCTATACACAGAGGCTAGTAAAGAAGAAAAAGAGCAAGATGATTCTAAATCACTAAAGACTAATCATATGGAACATGCTAAATTGAATGTCCTAGAGTCTCGGGTTGCAGCCTAAATACATGGCCAAATGATTCTCTTGTAAACCTTTGCTTTTAGCTTGTCCCTTCTCTTTGGATTTTCAAGATTTTCACTTCCTTGCAAGCATAATCCACAAACACATCTGGAATTTATCCAAATCTGAGTAGCTTTTACAGACGCTTACAGACTCGCAGATCGGCTTCAGAGGGCGAAGCTTGTCACTGCAAACACAAACTCACTACAGTGTCTAGCTGCAATGTCACGGGCTCATTTAGCATTCTGAACCAGTACAACTGGAACGTCTTGCAGGCTTCCTGGAGGCACCGTGATACAACCACTAACACCCTAAGACACAGACTGACATTTATACAGAAGCAAGCTTCGGCTTTCTGATGCAGTGTTATACCTTTACGGCAACCTGCAGAGCATATTACCTCGGCTCTGGACTCTCTATGACTCGTAGAGCTCCAACTACTGGAACGCTCAGCTCTAGACTCAGACTTGCAGAGCGGACTACTTGCTCAATGCAGACTCGAATGAGACTCGAATGCCAAACTCGAATGAATTACAAATGAGCCGGAGTCTCTTATTTATAATACCTTAGCCAGTAACCCGGTCACACAGAATTGGCACCAACCGGTAGAAAGTAATGATTCTGGGGTAGTGGTGGGACTCACCACTATTATCTTGTCCCATAAGAGGCAACGCCATAAGGGGACCCGGACATCGACATGGCCGACAAAAGCAAACCAAAGGACCATGACACGACAAAAGCGGGAGACAGATTCCTGACAGCTTTTACAAAGTGGAGCTACTGTTACCAGCCCACTACAGCTTCCATTAAATGACAGAAAGAGAATATTTACATTAATCGTCACCAGATCGGCAGACACAGAATAAATCAGGATTTCTCGGAGGACCAATAGGTTGTCCGCCACATGGACAATCAGAATCATTTTATGCCAGGTACTCTTCCAGTTCACGGGCTGCTAGAATATCATCAATATTTTGTGATTCATCTTTAGGAACATGATCATCTTCAAAATAAGGCGGCGGATACAGCCAAGGGCTGAAACACCGTTCTATGTCAGAACCATGCAGAACATCGCTTGTTTCACCAATGAACTCACTTTCAAATATAAATTCCATGTGGAAATCTAGAGGAAGGGTTCGCCTATGGATTTTGGTCGATTATGTTACCTTTATGATCCCTTTTAATATACTTTTGGGTCACATGCACTGTATGTTCTAGCTTTGAATATCGGCCACCTTGATGCCGAAGGAGGAATTTGAACCAGAGATTGTTCTGGTTAGCAACCTGCATGTCAACTTGCATATGCAGTATAAAATTTGCACACCGATTAACCCAATCATTGCTGGGGCAGAATTTGTCTAACAAGACTTCTGTCCATCCTGACCATGCTTTATTTCTCATATTACCAGGGTCTACACAAATAACTATTGACCGCTCTTCACGGCAAAACTGCAATATGAGATTATAACTAGTCCAGGTGAGATTACCTTCTCCAATATCAACGTACCAAACTGGACCTTCTTTTTCTGGGTTGCAGTCCACCCAGAGCTCACGACACCGTCTCAGCTTCTCTTGGGCTTGGCTGAAACCTCTGAACGCAGTCCTTTCCCAACGTTCCATAATGTGCAGCTTCAATGGACTGGACTGTATTTGCTTTATTAATGTGAGGCTGAGGTATTTTTCTGCTTCATGCTTATCAGCATAATCCAGCAACTGTCTTCTCTCAGAAAGAGAGAGACTTTCATCCCAAGGCTTCATAAAAAGAGCATTCCTTGGTTCGAACCTTAAACAATCAGGTTCTTCTGCTGGTCTTTTACCTTTATCATCTTGTGGCTTTGCAGAGCTCGTACCAACTGAAAACATGTTTAACCCTGCAATTTGCTTTGGCTGCATCACCTCATGGGTTAACATATCAGCTAAACAATTTAGGTAACCTGGTTTATATCAACATCAAAATCAAAATTCAACAATCAGATAAACCATTTAAGTATCCTGTTGCTGTTTTCTGCCATGAGATTTTCATCTTTAAATATTCCAGGCATTATCTTTAAATCTGTTATAATTTTAAATCTGATAGGTTTCAAGAACAGTGTAAAATGCTGGACTGTTTTCTTAACAGCGAGGATTTCCTTATGGCTACTTGGGTAGTTCAATTCAACCGATTTGAATGAACCACTGCCATATCCACAGATATTTTCTCTGCCATCAATTTCTTCAAGCAACACACCACCCCAAGTGGTAGCAGAGGCATCTGTTTCTATTATCAACTTACCTGTTCCCTGTGGCAGATGGAGGGCAGGCAAATCTTTTACTTTAGCTTTGATTTTCTGAATAGCTAAAGTCATAGCATCAGACCATGGAATATGATTCTTTTTCAATCTTTGCTGCAGAACATGAATGTCTATAGCTTGTCCACGATATAAGGGTCTGATATAGTTCAAACTATCAAGAAATCTTTGCAACTGGGTTTTATCAAGAATCTTATCAGGAAAGTGTTCGAATGAACTGAGAACATGTTTCTGTAACACTACCTAACCTTTTTGTATTCTAAAACCAAGAAAATCCATTTCAGTTTTACCAATTTCCATTTTACTTTCAAATAAAACCAATCCATGTTTAAACACAAGATCATAAAATTTATGCAAATGCTTATGATGATCCTGAAGATTTATTGAGAAAATAAGGATATCATCTATGAAAACCACTAACCATGGGATATCCCTAAAAATATCTTCCATTCGTTTTTGAAACTCTGAGGGAGCATTGTTGATACCGAATGGGAGGACTTTCCACTGGTACTGACCATGTGGAACCACGAAGGCAGTTTTGAAGTGATCATTTGCTTCAATGCCAATCTGATAAAATCCAGATTTAAGATCAAATTTACTGAATATTATGCAACCGGTAATCTTTTGCAGTAAACTTGCTTTATCTAAGAGCGGATACCGGACTTTCTGCAGAACCGAATTGAGAGGTTTGTAGTTGACAACAAGGCAGGGCTTATCTCTCTTTTGCTCTGAGTGTTTGTTCACCACAAACGCTCTACAAGCCCAAGGACTCTTGGAGGGCTCAATTAGACCTTTCTGCAATAATTCTTTTATTTCATTGGAGCAAAACTCTCTTTCGGAGGGAGACATTATACAGGCTGAAGCTTTCATTGGTTTGATCTTTTGTAGAGGATCAAACGGCAAAGACACGAAATACTTTTCTCTGGTCCAGAAGGCATTTGGACTTTCAGAGCAACAATCTTTGATAAGCTTCTCTTTGATAGCAACAAGAGATTTGTCACCATGGATTTCAACATATGAAATGCATCTATCCATCTTATTCAGGTTAACTGACTTTACAGGCTTGACAGGCTGTACAGGCAAAGGCTTACATTTATTTACAGGGGATAAACTCAAAGGAGTAATCACTTGACGACCACTGACTGTACAAGAAAATAACATTTTATTGACATCAATGGAAAATGGACTGACTTTCTGGAGAAACTCAGATTCTAACACACAGTCTTCTTTAAGAATATCTAATCTAAACAAAGACAATGAATTTAACACACCGGAAATCTGTACATGAAACTCTTTAGCTTTATCAGACAAGGATACAAGGGATCCTTCAATTGCAGAACCAAATTCATGACTCTTTTCCCAATAAAATGAAGGTATTGCATTCCCTTTGGCAAGGTTGAACTGACATCCTGAATCAACAAGACAATGTACATTATAAAACTTGAACTCAGGAGGACAAAACTGTAAACACACAAAAGCTTCGGGCTTGACAAAGCACCTAAAAGACTCGGGACTTGAGACTGAGGAGAAGAAGGAGAATGGGGAGTAGAAGAAGGAGATTCTTCTTTCTGTTCTGGATTTACCATAGCTTCTTCTATATGTTTTGAAAGCTCTTCATCATAAGATTGGTCTCTTTCCATGACTACAATTTGAATCATGCTTTTCAAATCTTCAATCTCTTTTAAAAGTTGTTTCAATTTCTCTTGTTTCAATTTCTCTTTGTCATTTCTGTGGGACTGTCTATCATCATGGCCATCTGGGTAATCTCTGTAGATTTCAGCAGAATTGTATCTAACAGATAGAGTTGGGGAATCAAGTTTTTGTTTACCCTTATTATTCTTTTATTTTTCTAGCAAACCTAGCAATCTAGCCTTTTCTTGTATGAGATCATGTCTTTCAACATGTCGATAAATAGGTATGACAGAGAGTTGGACATCAATGTCTGCTAACTGCTTTTCTGGATCATACTTGGATGAATGGGAAAACATGTACAAGGAAAAATCAAACTCTGGCACACTACACCCCCCTAAATTTGCATCTTGACTGGAGTTGGACTCGGAGTCAGAGGAAGAGGAAGACTCAGGGGCAAATTTAGCAAGTGTGGCAGGGGAATCAGATTCAGAATCAAAAGAGGAAGAGTCTGGGAGATAGAGGACTTCACCGGAAGGAGGAGGAGGATATACAAAGACTTCATGTAGATCCCACCATTCTAGATCTAGACCTTTACACAAAGCAGCAAGACGGGGCCTGGACTTTCGTTCTGAACATTTGGTTGCCCAATGATCAAACTTACCACAAATAAAACAAACATTCTTCTTACCTTTTTCATGCCTCCTCTTGACATATCTCTTGAACTTATATTTGTGCTTTTTGTAAGAAGGTTTGTGCTTATATTTTGACTTATGGCGGTAAGGCTTGTCAGGGTGATATCTAGCTTCAGAGGTATAGAACTTTTTCTTTTTCTTGCACTTGCAAGAATCTTTACCAAAATGACCTCTGTTATGGGCACCACACCCCCAATCAGGCATCCCTGTAACATCTTTACAGAAAGATGCTGAGAACATTTGCTGATGTCTTTTGAAGTCTTTACTAACCCTTTTCTCTAAGCAATGCTCTTGCCATGTTTCCAAAATATGAGCATGCAGCTGGGCTAGAAATAATGAACGAAGCTCGACCTTTTTGTCTTTGAGAGCTTGTTCAACAGCATCGGGAGCATGTCTTGGGAAACTTCTCAAATAATGCTTCAAATAAGCAGGATTTCCAGATTTACCAGAGGAAATCAACAATTTTTGCATGTAACATAAATATTCTTCATTTTTACTCAAATCACATAACCTTGCAGACATGAAAAGTGAAGCAAAATGGTCGTAATCTATAACATCATCAGGACCATAAAATTCACGACCTAAGGCACTTAAAATTTGTTCATCTGCAGCAAGCATTTCATTGCGGGTATCTTGTGGCAACCAGCACCACCAATCATAGGCTAGACCTGAGAGGCCTGCTACAAGCTGTGTACCCAACATTTGGCCTGTAAGGTTGTTGTCCTGTTGTTTTTTGTATAAGATCCACTACCCTAACATTTGAATGGCATTTTTTATATCTTCCCTGCATTGACACTGGATATTCGGTACAGGTTGTTCAGGTATTTGAGACAATAGATCATTCATGGAATTTATTCCAAAATGGAATATTTTAGCTAGTGCTTCAGAAGCAGCATGGGCATCAGCCATATGAGTATCAAAGCGAGGTCTTGGAGGAGGAGCAAGAGCTTTCCTATTGGAAGATGATTCAACATCTAGTACATTCAGATTAACCAAATATTTTGGATCCAAGACTGGTTTGAAAGTTTTAAACTCAGCGATCCATTCTTCAACATCATCTCTTATGGCGTCACTTTCTCCAAAATCAAATTCAAGTTTCTCTTTAACACTAAACTGACCCAAAGAGTGACTTTTGTTATGTCCTTTTGAGGCTAACTTTAATACATGGTCATGAACCACATATTGTTTCTTTTTGAGAGTCTCTGTCTTTTCACAGAATTCTTCAAGGACATGCAATCTTCTTTCAAACTTCTTCAATGGCAATTCTAATCTGAGTAGAATCATGCAAAAGATGATCAAGCAATTCAAGTTTTGTTTCCACTTTGACAATGTGATCTCTTTGTTCCGCACACTGGGATTTCAAAACAAGGATATCTCGTGCCATGTCATCGAGATTCCATGCAGTATGGATCTATTGCAAATTTCCCCAATTTGAAAGCTTAACTTCATCAGAAACAGTTTGCTCTTGGCTAGAAGATTTACAGAGTATAAACTCTCTTTTTGTTTGATCATCTGCAATATATTGTCTGAAACCAGACTCAAGCAAATTTCTACTTGGAAGAAAAGATCTTTGGCCAATATTCATGACTTCCATGCCAGATCCTTCTCTCGAAAGAGACATCATTCCTAAGGAAGGGAGAACTGAAAACATTCCTAGGGAAGGCAATTCTTGATTTTTCTGTTTTTGTTGGTGCAGCAATTTTTGTTTAATTTTTTGACATGCTTGACAGGCAGCATGCTGCCCTTTATGCTCTGAATCATACAAACCAGAAAATGACGATTGGACAAAGAAGGAAGGATTATTCACAGAAGAAGACACAGAGGTTTTGTTGACTTGGTCAAACAAAACTTGAAGCCTGGCATTATTATAGGAAGAAGATGAGACAAACCTTATGAAGGGAGTAGTGAATCTCTGTGTGGGTTGTTCATCGAGAACTCAGAAAGAACAAGAAGCTTCATCAAAGGTCAAAGGTTGAGCATTAAAAGTAAAAGCGACTCTATCACAGTTTCTAAGTTCAATGTATTTCATTTCCCACTGTTTGGGATAATTGATGTCAATCCAATTAAAAGTAATTGGAATAATGTTCTTAGATTTTTCCCTTTCCACCACGCTGTGCTCAAAAGAACTCTGATGAACATGAGTGCGCAATTGAGTAAGGGTATCATTCCCAAACCAGACACAAACACCACTTTTACGTTGGATGATCTTTGAGCCTGTTTCCATATCAAAACCTTTCAGGAGAATATAGACTTTCAAAAGATCATAAATATAGGGGTCTGTGAAACTAACAAAGAACTTGGGTTAAATTGCCCCAAAGGCTGGTCCGCGTAGGATAAAATACAACTTCAAATGCGCCGCGTAGGATAAAATACAACCAAAACATTTTCTGCAATTTTGGGGTAATGGATAAAAAAACACTTCAATATTTTGCTGAAAATTACTATTTTTAGCAATTTGTATGTTATTAAGTAATTGCTTAATTCTAAATCTAAAACTACCTGGATCGCAGAAAGATTGGAAAAATTCTAATCTAAACACTTAAAATTGCAATTAATTTTAGAAAGAACTGCTCTGACGGAAATTGAAATTGCAATTTTGAAAAGAATTGCTCTGAGGCGTTTTAGTTGGCCTTTTATACCGTTCCCAAATGCACGGGACACAAATAAATTGAGACACCGGAGGGTTTGATATGTAAAGCTAACTTTTGATTTAAAGTAAATCCAGATCAACAACACGGCCAAATTCAGGGTTTGTTCTAGCAATTTTGGGCATTGTTCCAAAGATTTCTTAAGAAAACAAGAGATCCTTATCCTAAAGCATAATGAATCAATAATGCCCAGCTAGTGATCAAACGAAAACTTCCCGACCAGCAAAGGTGGTGTTTATAAAACACCATTCTTTGTTTTCAAAGAATCCGAAGAAGCCGAGCGACGATAAATTTTTTACTTCTTGGGGGACTTTGGCGCAGAAGTCTTCTCCGCTTTCTCGGCAACCTTCATGGGGAGCAGAACCTGATGAATGTTTGGCAGCACTCCACCACTAGCGATGGTCACTTTGCCCAAAAGTTTCCCCAATTCGTCGTCGTTCCTGACCGCCAGCTGAATGTGGCGAGGGATGATTCTGGTCTTCTTGTTGTCACGGGCAGCATTTCCGGCCAATTCCAACACCTCTGCGGCGAGATATTCCAAGACAGCGGCAACATAGACAGCCGCGCCACCTCCAACTCGCTTAGCATATCGGCCCTTCTTAAGATATCTGGCGATCCTCCCCACCGGAAACTGCAATCCGGCCTTCACTGTTCTGCTCACAGACTTCTTGCGGGATCCTGCTCCCTTTCTGCCTCCCTTACCACTGCTCTTTCCTGAACTCTCCATTTTCTCAGTACTGCTGAACTCTCCAAAAATATCACAAATGCAAAGCTCACTATGGAAAGACCTGTGTGGAAGAGAGTTTAAATAGGGAGAGAGATTTAATTTAATATGGGCGGGCAAATCAATCCGACGGTTTCAATTTCACCCCAAGGAACGGTCTCGATTATCCCTCCCTCCATCCGCGCCATGCCTCATAGACCAATCGCAATGCTTTCACATTTGTGAAAAGTGTTTGGCTTACACCTCATTTGCATTGTTCCGCGGGGAGAATAAATGCAACTCCTTAAAGTCACCTCACAAAGTCATGGATGGCAGAACACTAGGCTCCAAGTTCGAAGGTGAGGTTTTGTCTTATGCTTGTGGTTGTGGATATTTTATGTTCATATTTAAAAATAGGAAGGATCGAGATTTGATCTTTTGCTCTAAAGATAAAGTAGGAAGTATCGAGATTTGATCTTTTGCTTTAAAGATAAAGTAGAAAGTATCAAGATTTGATCTTCTGTTCTAAAGAGACAAGGGAGGGAAAGTTTTTTTTTAATTGTTTTCACTGTCTTAGAAATGGATATTATTAGTGTTTATGTGGATTAGGCTACTTCCTTTCTCTTTTTTTTGGGGGGGGGGGAATGAATCTCTTAGAGTCATTAGAGACAAATTAGGCAAGTTATTGATAGAAGACCGTGAAAATAAAATTTATATTTTTGTGTTAGAATATGTGTGGAAATAGATTTGGGGAAGGGCTTTTGAGATGTAATGCAAATTAATATGGATGATTAGAGTCACCGGAGAGCCCTAGACTATGAGTAACTTCCTTTCAGGTTCAACTTGTACCATGAGTATGGACACATTGCTAAGAGTTGTCAATCATGATGCTCAACCCTCTTCAAAGCAATGTTTGAAACCTTCTAGTGAAATAAATCAAAACTTGTTTAAGTTAGTAAACAAAAGGTCCATAACTCTGCAATCCAATGGGTCGCAACAAAAAAAAATTAAACTGGAATCAACTTGTCCATTTCATCCAGCAACATACGTGAAGCCCTTGAAAAAAAAAAAGACAAAAAGCAAGGAAGTAGGAAAAACACATGAAGAAGACCATGAAGGTGGAGTTGAACCACCCAAGACTCAAGCAAATCTAGAGGTTGTTGATCCAATTGTAATAGGAGAGGAGACAATTCAATAAATAGTGATCCTCTTAATATTCCTTTAATGTGAGATGTTCATCCAAATCTCCATCTTACTTCCCCTCGTCTCATGAGGGGAAGGAAATCAAATAGGAAAACAAAAGAGAAAGAGAGAATCAAATCCTTTTTGGGGCCATGAGCTCTTCTTGGATTCTTATATGCAATCAATTTGTAAGAATTTAACCTTGTTTCCAATAAATTGGAAGAAAGTGCAGTTGTAGGAGAAAGTATCGTTGTTCTCCTCCAATCACTTTGATGGGAAGAAGAAAATTTGCAAAACGCAATCAACCTTTTTAAATTTCATATTTCTAAAATTGTCTAATTCAACTACAACCTCTTTTAATACAACCACTAATAATATATGTTAACAAAAATTACTTCAAATGATGAATATTTAAGTCAAAATGGTGCAACATCGATGAAATATGGTGTAACTAAAGGTTTGAAACTAGGCTTCAAAGCATATGGTAATGAAAGGAAACTCATAATTTAATTATAGAGTATGTCAAATTTTAAAGGAAAGTGCTACATGTAATTTTGAGTATGTCAAAGTTGAAAGTAAAGTGCTACATGTAATTTTGAGTATGTCAAATTTGAAAGGAGAGTGCTACATGTATATGTTAGCGGAATACATGGTTGGGCATATACTCCATGTATACATTGGAGAGCACTAAATATCACCCCTCAAAAAGCATCAATAACATCCAATTTTAGCATCATGGTGGCCATCCAAACTTAACCTCAAAGTAATCCATATGTCGAATAAGTCAAATTTATCGTTCTATATGCCAAATTTATATCTTGCTAATAGGTTGTCTTGATAATAGTTTTTAGCTTCAACTAGAAGACTTAATAGTATTGGGTGGCAACATAGTGAAAATGCAACAACACTAATTGGGTGGCAACATAGTGAAAATACAACAACACTAATTGGGTGGCATTGACTACTTGAAACATTATTTCCTTTATTAGTCACCTCCATGATGGCATTTAATATCTTCTCTTTAGCACTGTGCCATTTGCTTAATGGCAATGAAATGCAATATTCTTATAGACTTCTTAATGCAATGGTACCTATAGGGTCCTCTAATCATAGAATCCGTGAATAAATTAGTCATGACAATCTATGTAGCCTCCTTATCTCTCTTACTTGCACCACTCTCATGTCTTTGTCTTAAGAAACTAAATATCATAGCATATACACTCTTCAAGGTGTGGATAACATTCCATCACTATTGCACTAACATGTTGTTGGAGAATGATGAGATTAGGTAGGTCATATTGCTAGGTATTCCAATGAGAGGTGGTGTCTAAAGACATTGCTACAACACTTAAGCACAAGTTGGCATAGCTCAACATACATAGAAGTGTAAGAAACCAAAATTTACATACACAACACATATCACATTCTTATTTTTAGATCAACCACTAACATTATCTTATATAACACCAAGATGCAACCAACTCCCTTGAAGTGAGGAAATCAAGGTCCACATAGATTGGTGAGAGCACATAAAAAGCTCCTTGATATTTGCCTCATTCTGCACAACAACCCACTACTTTGGTCTAATTGTCAACCAGTTGAAAGCCTAATCAACCATTCATTGGACTCTCCTAGTCGACTATCAATTTATCATCTCTAGAAGATCCAGAGGTGTGATGAACCTACTTAGCCTGTTGTTCCAACACCCCTGGGATCAACATGATGCTTTGGGGATTCAGGAGGTGAAATTACTTATGTACACCCCCCATAATTTGCAACTTCTTGAAGTCGAAGTGTAGCCTGAAGTCTCACAAACCTAGCTTCCAATATAGGCTTTGTAAAAATAACAAAATGCCAATCATGTGTCTCACAATAAATGAGACTCACAACATTATCCTATACCAACTCTCTTAAGTAATGAGCATGTAGCTTCACATTCTTCGCCTCGCCATGTGCAATGGGATTTTTTGCAACCTATATTACACTTTGTTTGTCACTGTATACCTTATTGATGTCTCGATTGGAAAACCAAGTTCTCCCATGATATGTTGAATACATATTTCCCTTGTTCCAACATTTCCTACACTACAATATTCAACTTTTATGCTCGAAAGTGATACCACTTTCTACTTTTTAAAAGACCAAATCATGGATCCATAATTGAGATGAAATGCATAACTAGATGTAGACTTTTTATTGTTGCCATCTCTAGCCCAATTTGAGTCATTGTAACCAACCAAATGGTTCACTTTGTCACTATAATACTTTATACCATGTTGGTAAGTGCCCTTTATATAACAAACAATTCTCTTTGTGACCTCGAGGTGACTTTCTCACGGATCTTCCATAAATTGAGAAACCATAATAACAACAAAGTTAAAATAAATATTAGGTCGACTATGTGTTAAATAGATAAGCCTATATACAAACTGTCAATAAAGTCTAGCATCGATTTTCATATAATCAAACTCCTCAGCTAGCTTCACTCTTAACTAATAAGGTGTAGCACATGGTTTACAGTCGGTCACTCCTAACTAGTTCACTTTGTCGCTATAATACTTTAGACCATGTTGGTAAGTGCCCTTAATATAACAAGCAATTCTCTTCACGGCCTTGAGGGTGTCCTTCTTGTGGATCTTGCATAAACTAAGAAAGCACACTAACAACAAAGTAATATTAGGCCATATATGAGTTAAATGGATAAGGTTTCCAACAAACTATTGATAAAGTATCACAACAATTTTCAAATAATCACAGTCCTTCATTAGCTTCACTCCTAACTAATAAGGTGTAGCACATGGTTTATAGTCTTTTATTGTAAACTTGTGTAAAAGATTCAACACATAATTAGGTTGAGAAGTGAAGATATCATCATCCATTTGTACAACTTGGGTGTCCAAAAAGAAATGCAACAAACCAAAGTTAGACATCTCAAATGTATATAATGACCATTTCTTCAAACTTGAAATCAAATCAATATTGCTTACAGTAATGACCAAGTCATCCACATACAATTTGACAATTAATGTTTCACCATTAACATGTGTTGAGATATTGTAACTTCAAAGAATATTATATTTGTACTTTATTATTCCGGAGATGTTTCATTCCTCCGTGAAGATCTTATTGTATATCCGGAGATGTTTATACCTCCGTCGGAATGTGGTAACTCGGGTTATTAGACTTCCCTAGTAGGGGTCGGCCCTGTATGTGTTATGTGGGTCAAAGGGTTATTAGACCACCCTAGAGGGGTCGGCCCAGTTAGTTGTAGTGGGGTATTTAACCTATTGGTTAAATACGAGCCTACGTGTACTTGTGTAAAATACATATCAGAGTAGTGTATAAATAGAGGAGGTGTGTTCCTCATTATACACACTCACTCACTTGAGAAAGGCGCATTTGTGGAGGAGAGGTCTGCTATGGAGGAGAAGGAGCTTATGCTCAGGGTTTGCATCTTTGTATATTGCTGGTCATCTATATTGAGGAAGCTTTGCTGGGTTTTCTACCCCATGAGGGTTTCCCAGGATAAATCTCTGTCTCTTGTGTTTATGCTATGCTTGTTGTTTCTTCAGTGATCCTGTATATGCTATTATTGTGAAATGGAATGTAATGCTGCTATTTTCTGTCTTAGCATATTGAATTTTAACAACATGTAATGCATAGATAGTGTGATATGTTTCATAGCATTTGCAACCAAGATTGAGGAAAAAATTATCAATCTTCCCATACCATACCTTCGAGGCCTGTTTCAAACCATACAATTATTTCTTTAGTCAACAAACAAGATTGCCATCCTTTTCAAAACAAGCATGTTGCTCCATATAAATCTCCTCGATGAGATCACCATGCAAATAAACACTTTTTCACCCATCTAATTCACCTCCTGTCCAAAATGAGAAGCAAGTGAAATAATTAGTCAGACACAATTAATCTCTACAACAAGGGAAAAGGTTTTAATGTAGTTGATGCCTTCTTGCTAAGAAAAAACCTTTGCTACCAAACAAGCCTTATGTATTTCAACAACACCTTCATATGTGAATTTGGATTTGTAGACCCATCAACACTTTACCATGTTCTTTAGTAGTGGTAAGGATCCAAATCCCATGTTTCATTCTTCATTAAGGAATGCTACTCATTAACCATAACATCATCCCATTAAATTCAACCATGTGCATCTCTGTATGTATTTGGATCACATTCCTCCATCACACGTGCAATTAGAGCAACGCTACCAACCTGTTTTTTTGCTTTTAGTCTTTCTTAATCCATCGATATCTCCTACATCAACTCCAATAGCTTCATTTATCTTAGCCTCCCACCTAGGAAGACAAATACCCTTTGTTGAAGGATTCCATGTACCGAGATCACAATTATTGAACTGAACAAGGGTTCCAAAACTTGTGGTTGACTATGATGTGGAAGGTCGACTATCCAATCAATGGTCATATGTAGTATTCAATCACTATAGAATTATGTAGGATTTTCAAAGGATCTTTGCTCGACAAAATATAATAGGAATTCAACAAAGTGACACCTAAGGTATTCTCATCAAAGACAACATATAATATATAGACAATCTTCTATTTGACGGTATCAAACAATTTACAAGCCTTTGACTCTTCAGAGTATCCCATCATGATATAAGCATGACTCTTCACATCTAGTTTCTTCTTTCCATCATCTAGAACCTGAGCCCACGTTATGCATCCAAAAGTTCCAAGATGTCTAACCAAGGGTTTTATCCCACTCCATTTCTCAACTAGAGTCATATCCCAGTCACATCCCATACAACTTTAGTCGAAATCAAACTTAACAAATAGTTTCATCAATAGATAGCTCTTGTGCAAAAAAAGTTGATAGACAATTGACCTAAAGTAAACAACATGCCATTTATACCAATGTGTTATTTTTTCTCTCTGTAGTGCCTTCTTTTCCATGGAAAAAAAGAGTATAAAATTGTGATTTTATTTCATGGAGAATAAAACTACAAAAAACAAATGCCAAAGGCATTTGAAAAAATACCCCTGCTAAGGTCCAACAGGAAGACATATATATGTCCCTCTAGTAACAATCTAGGTGGTTCATCACGCATTCCAGTAAATTATACAACAAGTTATCTCATAATTTATCCCTTGGAAGTTAGATACTATGTATCTAAAAAGTAATAGCGTTTAGACAATCCTCATTACAATCTTCATCAAGTGTCTAGTAGAAACAAAAGATCAATGCAAAACATCAAACACTTTATAGAAAATAGGCATGAGGAAAATCTAACAGTGAGCCATCTTGGTTCACTGGCATCTCCCATTCACCTTGTTGTAAATACATTCCCTCCTTTGATAAACCATCAACCAATGTGCCATGTTCTCTATAAGCATGCTGATGGGAAATTACTGCAACACCATTTTACTAAGGTGTGTAGTGTACATATCTATGCCAAGTGACATTGTTATGTGACAATTAGCTTCTAAAATCCTTGCCCATGTGTTCTCCTCCATTCTTTGATTTTAAACATTTATTAGATAAACCACATTGCTTTTCAGCTAATGCCCTAAATTATTTGAATTTTTCAAAGACATGACTCTTGATCTTTAATATTCCTAAGTATACCTAGAAAAGTCATCAACTAGGTCAAACCATACCTTGCACCAACTAGTGATGGTTTACAGAACACTAGCCACTATGGACAAGTTCCGATTGAGTCTTTGCTCTCCAAGCCTTCCCTATTTCAAAAACGACGTGCTAATGCTTGCTAAGGATATGCCATTCACAAACTCCACCAGGGGGGACAACCTTAGGTAGTCCAACAACCATGTTATGTTTCACCATCAATTTAATGATTTGGAAATTCACATGTACAAGTCATCCACGCCAAATTTTGTTATGGTCATTCGTCTAAGGTATGAGTGTAGTCGATCCTATATCTTTCTTGGGAAATTCACATGACTTATACAATTGATCCTTGGGGTTAATAAAGCCTTCCATGACAATGAATGAAGTTATTATGCATATCCTTGACAATTTGAGTTAGTTGAGGTACAAACAACAATAGGCACTCAAACTAGGTACATGACATAAATAAATGATCACACCCTTATGATATTCAATCTTACCACAACCAAAAATAGTAAGTGCACAATCACATGCTACAAATATTTACTTTTCTATATATTCACTCAATGAATAACAGAAAGAGTCGTCTTTAGTCCCATGATGGTTGCAACCAGAGTCAACTATCTGTTCACTCTAAGAACTGCAAGCATGCAAGGCCTAAGAAGGACCAATAGAGAATGTATAGTTATATGCCTTAGTTTATGAAGTTTTATATTGTAGGTCAGTCAATCTGCCATTTTATACATCTCATTCAAACTTTTCTACTTTCTCCTTTAGGTCCTTTGTTTCTGTAAACAAACCTTCTCTATGTGTCCCAATTCCACGCAACATTGGTAAGTTTTCTTCTTTCTATATTTCTTAGTAATGTCTGATCACCATGTTTCTTCGTAACATCATGGTCAATGCAATCACGTTTTTTCTCCTAACTGCATTGCCAAACTCTTTCTCTATAATTATATCAAACTTTTCTCTTCAACAAATGGGCTTATTATTTAACCTCGAGTCTCCCTTCATCAAGCAATTTTTCATGTGCCCTAATCAACAAGCCATAGAAAGATTCAAAGGAGCAATCATTACCATCATCTCTCGTGGACTTCCAAATGGCATAAAATGTCGAACAAAACACATAATAAGGTGTCTTGAAATTTAACAGGAGCAGTTATATAAGATATCGTATTTTTTTGGATATTCCTTTCCACATTCACCTAATTTTGACTAAATTTCCCTCACACAAGCCAAGTGATCTTCATTTCTTTCAAAGGAGAGGATCCAAAGATACCAACTCTTTCTCAATCTGCATAACCTAACTTTCGTTGGTTTTATTAAATCAAGTCTTCAACTTCTTCCATACAACATTCAAATAGTCTATCTCACTTGCATGAAAGCAAATCTCCCTAGATATGTATGTCATTATGACTCCTACAACCTTGGACTTCTTCCCATTGATGGAAAAAATATGTTGATCATCCTTTCGATATGGAACCAAAGTTTTTGTAAACTACTACAATGCTTTAATCTTTAAAATGCCTCGATTTATTGAGCCATTATTTCGTAATTGGGGTCATTCAAAACCATTAGTTCTTGCTAGGGACACATGATGTTGTTCAATAGATCTAATCCTAAATTCATTATGCATGTCAAAACCTTAAGTCAATCTATCAAGCATATTTGTCTCATCAAGAGCATATATAACCAACAACCTCCAAAAGACTCATAGACAACATACTATATCTCAAACCAATAATTTTGATAACATGTTGGAGAACTAAGGAATTAGGTAGGTCCGAGAGTTAGGTATTCCAATAAGAGGTGGTGTCTAAAGAAATCGTTACGACACTTAAGTACAAGTGAGCATAGCTCAAACATAAAAGACTATAAGAAACTAATAGATTTCCATACAAAACACATATCATGTTCTTGTTTTTATATCAATCCTTAAGGTCATCTTATATAGCACCAAGATGTAACCAACTCCCTTAATGTGAGGAAAACAAGGTCCACTGAGATTGGCGAGAGCACATAATAAAACTCATTGAATTTTACCTTGTTTTATGCACAAGTCGACTACTTTAGTCTAATTGCCCAACAAGTCGAGTGTCGGGTTGGGCACTCAGTCGACCATTAAATCGACTCTCCTATTTAATTATCGGTCATCGACTATATATCTCCAAATGATCCAGAGTGCAATGAACATGCTTAGCTTGTTGTTCCAACACATATTATTTCCCACTGTAAACTATCTCAACTTGTTATCATTGGCATGCCATAAGGGGTGTCATCCTACTTATTAGCAATACTACTAGGTGAACTAGATTATTAATCACATTGAAATCTAAGAAAAATACACGCCATATCTTTATGAAGTGAAATTTTTGATCCCAAATATATGGATTGTTACTTAATAGTTATGGTTTCCAACTGTCACCACACAAATTAGTAGTGTTGCATGACACTCACCATAATGCCTCTCTTTTCTAATCAACATCGAAAAGACTAGCCATTAACAACAAATTGAGAATGTAATGGTCATTGTGTTACTAAGGTCTTTGGGCCTTTTACAACCCCTAATGGGATCCCACACCATATGCATTGTCATCCCATCACCTTAATATCTCATTTTATTCTATCATATCACTTACCGAGACTTCTACAAGGGCGCTCTATCGAGACAACTTTTGTAATTTCATGCTTTAAAATATGTTGTATATTTCATGGTATCAAGGTTAGTGTTCATTGTCGACTTGGTCAAATATACTTTAACTTTATCTAAGTGCATGTTACAATAGTTCTAACATGGTGCTCTCTATAGGGTCAAGGTGTTTTCCTGCCAATAGTGCCTACCAAGACAATCCTAACACAATAATCTCTATGGGATCAAGGTTCTTTCCCACCTACCATAAATACACGAGGCATCATAAGTGCCAATGCTACCCTCCTCTATGATAAGGCCATTTCCAAATATCTATGTGCACCTACCCTTCAAGTTATGGCAATGTTTATATTAAATGTATAATTATAACTCATCACTTGAGTTCTCCCTCCTCATGTAATTCTCTCAAAAGCTTACATGTGAGTGGAATTGTAACTATTCCATATCCTAGTTCATTTCTTTGACTCATGTCAATAATTATCTTACACCTTCCCCCGTAAGGGAAGGCGCATTGTTATCATCTTGTCAATAAGACATACATAACAAAGTGTATTTATATGTTAGCCTAAGCCTATAACAAGGTTATCCCCTTAACAAGGTGGCAATAGAGAATGTTTGGTTTGGCCTATCATCTCAACAATGATCACTCCTAAAATAGTTAAACACAAGTCACCCCAACCTCTACATTGGGAAACACAAACAACTATACATCCATACTATATGCCACAATGCAACACAAGCATAGTATAACAAATCTCTAACCAAAGTTTGTGAGCACAAGCTTTGATACCGATACATAGGGCATGTATGGGGTTGGCCCTATTTACACCTAATTTTGGAACTATTTTTTTTGAAGTACAATAATTACAATTGCTATATCATAAGCATTCAACCTTAACAATTCACAAGTTTACACCATTCAAAACCAAGTTTATAAAGGTATGACAATCTATTAAATGTATCCATTTCATATATCGACATTGCCTTGGTTGTGTTTTGTTGATTATCTCAATTCCTGCAACATCTTGGTTGCATGCACAAGCTACTACTACTGGGCCCACTCATATTTGTTATTCAATTTCACACAAGATTTAGGTTTCCATTTGTATATGGGTTTTCATTTCAATCTCTATTGTAATCCCTAATTAGATGGTCCTTTGTTATACCCCAAGAGACAACTCTTCTAAAAAAGGAAACCAAATTTGGCCAGATAGAGACATGGACTGGGTTATGCCATGAGGGATAGTGACCTTTTGGGTTTGTTGCCAATTTATTCCCCCCTTTTTTTGCATTGAATTGTCCTAGATGGTATATTAAGCTACGAAATTTAAACCATAATGTGGGTATAGGCCCTATAGGATCCTCACCATCCAAAAAATACAATGTTTTGCTTGATTTTGTGACGTCTAGTCCAAATAATGGTAATAGCTCCCCAATACCCCTAGGATGTTTGTTCAAAAGGTGTTTCATGAGTTATGGCCCCCCTCTTGATATTAATTTTTATGAGTATGAATATGGTAGTTGATGTCATAAGTTGCATGCATACTCCATTTTGTATTATTTTGACAATAGGGTGCACCCCGAGACAATGATATGAGGATGGATCACAAAAGTTTGTAAAGCACAAGTTTGAAAATGCAACTGTACTACAATATGGACCAAGGGATTCTTTGTATTTCAATTGATGGCTTGGATCATGCAATGGAAATATTGCATCAAAGCCCATAGGTCCTCAAGAATACCTTGTTTTTTTAACATGGCCTAACAACTTTTCGACTGATAAAATCACTCAATTATCTTACATAATATGGGTTAAATTTCCCAACATGCAATGCATTTTAGACCTTCCCTATAGCATACATATGCCCCTTTAAGGAATTTTATATGTCATGAACCTAAACAATTCTTCAACACTAAACCCTAACATCGGGTTTTGTTAAGATTAACCTTTTGAATGACCTTAAGGAATTTGTTCTCATTCGTGTAAGGGATAGGGTTCTACAACAATTAGCCCAATTTATCAATATGTCTAACACTTTCTTTCGATGTCAAATCCTATATCTCAGTATCTGTGATCATTTGTTCATGATTGAGGTCAACATTACAACAACCCAAACCACGTTGGACATGTGTTGTACTCTTTGTAGGTTCCTAGAACAAGGGGGTTTGTGGAGGGCTTATTAGCCCCTCAAAACACTTTTTGGGTCCATTTGTATGTTTTGAGATTTTTTTAGCTCATGGTTTTGTGGCCCATTGTAAACTAATTTAGGTTAAGGAATTGGGGTTGTAATCTAATATGGGTTAATTGATTGTGGTTTTGGATGCTGTAATCTTCTTTGTGTTGTAAATATCAAATATAATACAATGAGATAGAGAGTGAAGAAACCCTCGGGAATGGTGTTTTTCTTGGTTTTGGGTTTCCAAGATAAATATTTGTGTAATGTGTACTATGTGTGAACCATTGTTAATTCGTGTGTTTTAGATTTTGTTTGGTTTTTATTTTCTTACACGTGTTTGATTAAAACTCTTCATCTAATATCAAAGTGGAGTTATTGGATTCAAGGGGACGCCTTTGCTACTAGGGTTTAGTTCATCTCGTGAAAAGCAAGTGTATCTTGGGTCTACAATAAACTTGTGTTGGAGTGGGAGCTTTGTGCATTAAATATTGTGTAAGGAAAATGGCTAGCAGTTCAAAAATATAAATCGAGAAGTTTAACATCTAGAGCTTCAAGTTATGGAAGTTGAAGATGGAAGATATTCTTGTAGATAGATATCAATGGATTGTTATGGATCCATGTACAAATCCCACTTGTATGTCAAAAGAAGATTGGGAAAATTTGGAGAGAAAAGCTAGAAGCACGATTCAACTCTACCTCTCATATTCAGTGTTGTTGAACATCTCTAGAGAAGATAGTGCAAAGAATTTGTGGGATAAGATGGGGGAATGTATTCAATCAAAAGTCACTGGTAAAACAAGTTATTTCTTTGAAAGAAGTTGTTTCATCTTAGGATGGAGGATGGTGACGGCTGTGGTGGATCATTCAAAAGCCTTTAATACTCATGTAAGTCAACTTGCCCGTGTTGATATGAAGAAGATAAGTGTCTTGCCTTGTTATGTTCTTTGCCAAACCCTTGGGATAATACGATTGTAACAATTGGTCGTGCCACTCAATAGACATTAAAATTCGAGGATGTGGTTGTATCCTTGTTATCAGAAGAAATGGGGAGAAAATCCATAGAGGGTATGACCAAGGAAGTTTTATTTGTGAGAGGTCGTTTTGAAGAGCGAAAAAACAACTCTTTTAGGGGTAAATCTAAGTCTACATGTAGATCTAAATCTCTAGGGACAATTTGAAAAGAAATGTTGGAAATGTGGTAAAGTTGGGTATTGTAAGAAAAAAAATTCAGATCTAAGAGTGTCAATAAAGGTGCGATATCTGATGATGCCCCTTCCATAGAAACAAAATGCTCTACAAAAGATGGAGGTGATGTTTTACTAGGATATTACTTGACATCCAACATTATATGACGTGGAAGGGTCAAGTTTCTACTTAAAGATGGGAGGACTAAAACTATTTTTGGGGTTTTGCACATTCCATATATTGTTGAAAACCTTATATATATAAGTAAGATGGGTGATGTAAATGTGCATATAATATTTGAAAAACACACATGCAAGATGGTTTGGGGAGCAATGGTGTTGATGTGAGAAGTTTGGATTGGAACTCTATACAAGTTGTCGGGAAGCACTTTTAATGATGGTGTAATAGTTTTGTTGTTCATAAGGATAGTAATGAAGGAGGCAAGACCCCTATTTTCCCTATAGACAAGACAATGTTATCACATAAAATACTGGGACAAATTGGAGAGAATGGACTTTGAACATTACATGGTAAATGTATGGTAGAAGGTCTATCTAATTTCTAATTAGATTTTGATTTATGTAAACATTTCATATATGGTAAATAGAATTAGGTAAGATTCCCATATGGTGCTACAAGAGAAAAATGAATCTTGGAGTTAATACACAGTGACGTGTTTGGACCTGTTCATGTTCCATCGTTAGGTAAATATGTGTATTATGTTTCATTCATTGATGATTTCTCAAGGAACACATGGGTCTACTTCCTCCATAGGAAATATGAGGTTTTTGGTAAATTTAAAGAGTTTAAATATGTTGTAGAAAACTAGGCATAAAAGAAAATAAAGGTGTCGAGGATAGATAACTGTGGAGGGTTTTGTCGAAATGAGTTCAAGGAATTGTATAAGAAGTGTGGAATAGTAAGGCAAAATACTACTCCATACACACCTTAACATAATGGAGTTGCATAAAGGATGAATAGCACGTTGATGTAGAAGACAAGGAGTATGCTCAATGGTGTAGAATTATCTTGGGAATCTTGGGTGAAGGTAGTAGATAGTACATGTTACTTGGTAAATCAATCACCTACATCAACACTGGTTGAAAAAACTCCACACGAGGAATGGATTGGTAAAAAGCCTCTCTTAAACATATCAAAGTTTCTGGTTGTGATGCTTATGTGCTTGTTCCAAAGGAAAATAGGAGTAAATTGGATAATAAATCTGCAAAAAAAAAGTGTATCTTTATTGGTTATAAAGATGGTATAAAAGGTCATAACTTTGGAAGCCAGTAACTAAGAAGACTATTTATAGTTGGGATGTTGTGTTTAAAGATGTCAAAATCCGTTTCAAATAAGAAATCCAACCAAATGAATAAGGACCAATGACAATAGAGTTTGATTTGGAGGGTGAAGAATTTGACTCAGTTGAAGAAGATGAACCATAAGAGGAAGAACATCGAGTTCTAGCCTTGAGGAGATTTGTTCATGAAAGAAGGCAACCATAAAGGTATACCCCACCTAATTTTCACTCTAATTTTGCTCTATATATTATTGATGATGATCTAGATTTGTTAAGGAGGCAATGGATTCAGAGGATAGTAAACTTTGGAAGATTGCAATGGTTGAAGAAATGGGTGGATTGGATAAAATCAAGGCTTTGGATCTAGTTGAGTTGTCAGCTAGAAGAAAACTTATTGGTATTGAATGGGTGTTTAAGAAGAAGTTGAATGCATAAGGTACAATGAAGAAGTACAAAGCTCACCTAGTAGCCAAGGGATATTTCAGGGTGGAGAGAATTGATTTTGGTGAGATTATTGTGCTTAATTAACTTCTATTAGATTTGTTTTGTCTATTGTAGCTGCTTTGATCTCGAAGTAGAGAAAATGGATTTGAAGACAATATTTTTGCACAGTGATTTGTAAGAATAAATCTACATTAAATAACTAGAGGGTTTTCTAGTGAAGGACCTGGTTTGTAAGCTGAAGAAGTCCCTGTATGGATTAAAACAATCATTGAGGATGTGGTATCAATTTTTTTTATACTTACACACTAGGACTTGATTTCTCAACAAGCAAAGCTAATCACCGTGTGTATTCCAAGCAAGTCGGTGATCATTTTTATGTGGTCTTGTATGTTGATGATATGTTGTTGATTGGAAACAACAAGGAAATCATGGGGGATGTCAAAGCCTTGTTGTCTTTTAAGTTTGATATGAAAGATCTTGGTGATGCAAATATTTTTTTTAACACGAAAATTCAAAGAGATTATGTAATGTCCCCACTCAAATAAATCTCAAGGAGAGAAAATTCCACCAATCTACTAGTTTCCTAGGTTGGTGTGGAAACATTAGATTTGGAATAAGGAGACTATAAAACCCCAAATGGACATTAGCTTGAAAAAATATATTAAATGGGGAATAAATTAATAGTTAATATAGAAAAATAAGGTGGCACTTGGTCATGAGGGCACATTGGAGGTGTGGGGCCCACTCAAGCAAGATTCCCCATGCCACATGGCATTCCACTCTCACCCATTCGAATCCAAGGTGGATTCCAATGTTCTTTGGGGAGTTGGAAGGGAATAACACTTGGCATGACTCAATGAGGTCGAAATGGAGAGGAAGAGGCATTTTGGATCTAGTGGGACACTTGGGCTAGATTCCCTAGCTTCTATGACAACAATGATGAAGATGTTATGACACTTATGACAAAAATCGGACCTGATTGCTAACATCTGACATATATGACATGTCAGGGAAAAAAATAGCTTCCAAGAGGGCACACAAGGGAGTTAGGGAAGCCAAAGAGTCACCCATTCGAATTGAGTGAAGGAGGAGGCTAGGAATGGAGGGACAAGTGGCACACATTGGAATCTCTTCCCAATTCGAGTTGGCATGAAGATCATGGATGGAATTTGAGTTAAGGAAGCCTTTGGAAGTTTATTAAAGTCAAGAACAAAGAAGGAGACCGGATTTTGATCCTTTCTCATTTTGCATATTAGAGAGCATAGGTTGTCCATGCTTGTGGAGTGTTTACTCTACTTGCCTTAGTACCAATTTCGAGGGTGAAAGATTCCCATCCTAATTGGAAATTAGAGAGGCCATTCAGACCTTTCATTTGGAGCTACAATGGAGTCATTTGTTTCAGGTTGAAGCTACAGGGCTGCTCGTGACATTCTCATCCTCAACTTGCTTCCATACCTTTCTCACTTTTCTCTTCATATTTTGGCTCTTGGAGGAAGGGCGCACTTGGTGAGTCGATGTTGTTCTCTTTGGGGGAGCTCTTGTGGCCCCATTTATTTGTAATATTATGTATTTACTCTATATTTGTTGATCATAGTGGCCCCATTTATTTGTAATCTTATTTATTTACTCTGTATTTGTTGATCATAACATCCTCAGGTCTAAATACCAATTGAAACTATGTCAAAATACCAAACAATGTGTAAATGGTGCCATTTTCCTCATATCTTGTTATGAAAGCTTGAAGTTGCTTTATTTCGACTTGTATCAGCTCATATATGTGATTTTTATGATGTATGGAGAGTCATTAATTTCTTGAAGAAGTTTCATATACATTTCATAAGCCTTTGGAACATAAATCTCGACTTTCATGGCAAATGGTGAAGTTCCTATCATTTCCCCCTATGTGAAGACATGTCCACAAACCTCTGATTTATGGGAGTTGTAGAAGCCTTTAGAAACTGATCGATGATGCATTTGGGAGCCCATTGAATTCCTTTAATAGCACCATGTCTCTATTCTAAAATTTGGGAAGTTCGTACATCATTTGGAAAGCCATCTTTGTCCCCTACCCTTGGGGGTTTTGAACCTCGATTTGACTAGTAAAGTTCCCTATTTTTCCCTGATTGTAAATGAATGTTGAAGAAGTGTTTTGAGAGTGTCTAAGCACCCATCAGCCTCATTTTTATGTCATAATACCTTTCAAATACCTTCAGACCCAATTTGGAAGCATTTGGAAGCATTTGGAAGCATTGGAGTCATAACTAGTCTAAGGGTCGAATTGGCCAAAAAATTGCAATTTTCCCTAATTTTTACAAATTCATTAAAAGGGACACTATAGATTGGGCCAATAGAAGACTACGATTGACTTAGAGGAATATGTTGAGATGGTATTACAAAGGTTTAATATGTGGGAATGTAAATCGGTAAAGGTCCATGTTCCTATAGGTGCAAAGTTATTTGCAAATCAATGTCCCAAGACTTAAGAAGAGGCAGAAGACATGTCATGTGTTCCTTATGCCAGTGTTGTTGGAAGATTGTTGTATGATATGTTCTATACTAGACTAGACATTGTCCATGTAGTGGGGATTTTGAGTAGTTATATGTCAAAACCAGAGAAGGAACATTGAACAACAATAAAGATGGTCTTCAGATGTTTGTATGGCATTATAGATTATGCAATTTGCTACTGTAATAAAGTCCTTTACCTCACAGGGAGATAAATATACAAGGTTTGTTGATGCAGATTGGGATGGAGATCTTGGTTGTAGAAGATCTACAAATAGTTACGTTTTTAACTTATTTGGTGGAGCAAACGATTGCATGAGTAAGAGGTAAGGTGTAGTTGCGTTGTCAAATGTGGAAGCAAAATACATGGTATCCACTCAGGGAAGTAAGGAAGTCATATGGTTGCAAATATTCTGTTTAGGTATTGGTTTTGTTCAGAAAGTAGTGAGAATAGGTTGTGACAGTTCAAGTGCAATTTTTCTAGCAAAGACCCTTGCTTATCATTCCAAGACAAATCATATTGATGTTCAATGTCATTTTGTTAGAGACATGGTTGAGCAGAACAAAGTACTGTTGGAGCAGGTTGATACCTTGAATAATGTTGAAGATTTATTAACAAAAGTTTGTTAGTATTGAAAATTTCTTTTAGTGTAGAGCATCAATGGGCATTGCTGCCCTTAGCAACTAATTTTATGAATGCTTCCCCTTTGACCCCCTATTTCAAAGGACACAACAAGTGGGAGAGTGTTGAACATGTGTTGTGCTCTTTGTAGGTTCCCAGAGCAAGGGGGGTCCAGGGGAAACGCCCTCATTTTTTTGGGGGAGGGTCCATTTAGAGTTGATTTTTGACCCATTATAAACTACTTCTGGCTAAGGAATTGGGGTTGTAATCGAATTCAGGTGAATGGATTAGGGTTTTGATGCTATAATATTGTATTGTATGTAGAAATATAATACAATGAGATAGAGAGTGGAGAAACTCTCAGGATTGTTGGTTTTCTTGGTTTTGGGTTTCCAGTGTAAATCTTTGTGTAATGTGTGTGTGGGCCATTTGAAATACCCCGTGTGTTAATCCCCTAGACATATGTTGTGGTTATTATTTGTGTTGTGATGTGGCACTAGGTGCCTAGACTATGGACCATGGACATTATTATTATTATTATTAAATAAATAACTCAACTTGGACAACTAATGTGGTTGGGCGGCCATGGATTCCACATGTGAGGGGGTTGGGCACTAGGAGTTGTCACTCTCCATAACAACACTCTTTGTTTCCTATTTTTGGTTATTTTAGCGCATGTTGGTATTATTGAGCCTAATTCATGATTTAATAGTGGGCCTTCCTTTGTGCTTGGATGGATTCCACTTGTTAAATGTGCCCCTCTGGTGGTTTTGTAACTCCTCTGTGGAGGTTACACTTGGTTTTGTAACCCCCACTTGCACAAGTGCACCCTCACTGGCTATTTTTAACCTTGACACCTCAAAAGTTGTGTAACTCCCCTCATGTTTTGTAACCTCCTCTCACTAATTCTAGTTGGCCTCTTTGGGTTGGAGTTAACCTCTTGTGGTTTGGGTAACCTCCATGGTGAATTGGAGTTTGACTCTTGGAGTGGATTCAAATTGCTCTATATGAATTCAAATGGGCTCTCCCTTGGCTACTGTAATGTCCCTCCCATCCTACCAAGGCTATGGAGAGACATGAAGCAAAAACCGGGCATTTGGCCCCATAATTACTAAATAAAAACATCCACATAATATAAAAGGATGCATGCAGATGTATAAATCTAAGAAAACACAGTGGAAGTAAATCATGTTAATATCTAGCATACATTTAGCATTTTCATGACAGCCATTAAATAAAGACATTGCAGAATTATAATAGAGAGTACTTATCTTAAAACAAAGTAGTCCCTGAGCAACCAGCTATGCTTCTGCAACATTCCACCCAACCATAGGCCAGTTGTGCTTATCAATATCTTGATGCAACTGCCACCCCCGAGCTGGGCATGATTTCTACAAGGAAGAAAGGAACAACAGACTCACACATAGCCAGAATACACGAAAATCATCCAAGCCAATCAGCAGTTGGGTTTCTCAGGCTACTAGGAGATGGGAAGGAGGAATTGCTAAGCTAGTGAGCTCAAGCACAGAGCCATGGATACCCCTACAAGATCTATTCAGCTTGGCACTCACAATGCCTACACACCCAACACAAGGAAGTATTCTCTTCACTGCCACACAGTCCCTCAAGCCATACCTTCCTTTCTAGTGCTCTCAGGGTGTGCATAGAAAAGTAGTCGAAGCCCTCTTGATCTTCTTGAGAGGTTATTTTCCCCACTAGGTTTATCAAGCCAATTCTGTCCATTACCACTCCAAACTTCTTGCTCACAGGTTCAAACCAAAATAGGAATGCTCATAACAGCAAAAGTATAAGTGTTGGGCATGAAGAAACATTTTTTACAGTGAGATGCCCAAAGATGGGGTTTCCATTAGCTTTAGACAAACGTGGGAAACTCAAAAACGAAAATGGAAGATGGGGAACAACCCTGGGAAACCAAATCCGATTTCAGAAAAATGTCCCTGGAAATTATGGGGCAAAAACGGCCTCCATAACAGTCCCAAAATGTGGTTCTCTTCTCCTAGCCACTGTGCTATCCAAAAACGAGTTCCCAAGCATGGAAAAATGCAGAAAAGGATGATAAACGTGCAGGGAAAGACCCAGCTCGCCCAAACCGCGCGAGAGAACAAAGGTAATGGGTGAAGAATGGCTTTGGGCACCATTTCGTGGGGGTTTTCTTGCCCATTAAGCACAAATTCGATTTTCCAGGTTGATGGCTTGCCCATACACGAAATTGGCTGCCATACCTCTCCACTCCCAAGGCATTAACTGCCTCAACCAACTCTTGGAAGAATATAATGATTGGGTGCATAAGCCAAAATGGGTAGTTGAGGATTTATGGGTTTGAATCATTTCCCTCCCTATTCCTTATAAAAACCATGCCCCATCTCTTTGTTGCATTGCATAGCTGGTTGTGGGTTTTTCATTAAAATTTGTATTTACATGATGTATTCATTTACATTGTGCATGCCCAGCACAAGAACCATATGCATCTATTTTAATTGTCGATACATGGAACGCTAAATCGATGGCAGGGCCTTGGCCTTGAGCTCCTCACCATGATTAATAACAATATTTACTTCATTTACAATTTTAATGCAATAGGGTCAAGATGGGGACATTACATTCCCCTCCCCTTAGAATAACACTGTCCTCGGTGTTCCAATACCTAGGAATACATACACGCTATATACATGTCCAAAATTCTCAAAATATAGCAGGTATGTCCTGCATTTCACCCTTTAATTAGGTTTTCAGGACCAAGTCCTTTGGTCTTCACAAACAACTCCTGCTGGCTGGGACCTTCTAGCTCTGCATGAGGGCATTGTTCCAAAACAATCCCTTCCCTTTCTTTACCTTCCCGCTGATCTACAAGTCTGGAAAATTTATGGCGACTACCCTCTTGATGTTCCATTGTTGGGCAGTCACGGAGGCAATGATTTCCTCCACATCCCCAACATTTCATTGGTTGCTTTACCTTTTCCTGCTCAAATTACCTTGAGTCTTCCCACCTGGAACATTTCTTAATCGACTGATTGGATGAATGCTTCTTCATGGATCCACTTTCCTTTCCTTTACTGATTGCTCCTGGAATGCTTTTTACCTCTTTTTGCAGACGAATAGAGTCCTGCAAAATCTTGTGGTTCATCTCATTCTGTTGCCTCTGTAGCTTGAGCATCTCTCCAAGATTTTCTTGGGTCTTGGCAATTGTTTGAAGAAGATTTTTAGCCAACTCTAATAGCCCTCGGTCTGCTGCCATGGTCAATGGAAACAACTGACCACCCTTTGCTTACTAGCAACACTTTCTTGTGCTGGATGCAACCAATTGTTTCACCTTCTTACCTGTGAAATTCATCATGGAAATCCTTTGTTAGGACAAGCATAACATAAACATTAAAATTAGTCAATTATTTTCCCAATTGACATGGAATGTCCATGCTTTATTCATGGGACTTCCACACTTTCATGCTTTCCACATACACATGAACTCATTCATGTCCATTCTTTCACATGAAATTTACTATTTCAGCATTCACAATTCATTTCAAGCAATTAAACATAATCTATTTTCAGCCATGACATGCACTCAACAATCTTTTGTTTTATGAATGCATCAATCGAAAGGAAAGAGAAGAGTAGGAGTTTCTCCCTCTTAGTCTTGTTCTATTATGGAGCTACACCATCGCTGTGGTTTCATGCTCCTTAGTCTCTTTCACTTCAATGTGAATGCTTTGACTTTCCTTTCTTGGCTATGACACTTAGTGTCTAAGGTCTGTCTAAGGATTTCAACTAGAAACCCCCCTCCATAGTTGCCTACAAAACCTTTGGCTGCTATGACCCACTCATGTCCACTAGCACCATCTTTCATTATTGCTCATACTGAGCTCTTTAGGATGGTTACATGTCCATCTGCATCCCTATGATGCCTTCCTGGCCCTTGCTTCCAAGAATACCTACACTCAAACATTGAATCAATTCACATGTTTAGTTTATTTCCATAGGGTTATCTCTAAACAAGAGTTTAGGAAATCATAACCAAATCAGATACTGTTAAGATCCTAGTGGGCGGCCTTCACTAACATCTCGAGGTTTTGGTGTAACGGTTCGTATCATTTGGTATCAGAGCCTCCACCCAGGTTCAAGTCACAGAGCGGGTGGCAACGTCGGCATTGCAGTGTTCGCCCGAGGCTCGTACGGCGCAAAGGGGACACCACCGTACGAGCACACATCCAGCCCAGAGTCTGGACTGCGGAGCGTGGTGGGATGTTAAGATCTTAGTGGACGACCTTCACTAACACCTCGGGGTTTTGGTGTAACGGTTCGTATCATTTGGTATCAGAGCCTCTGTTGAGCCCAGAATTGGCCCTTTTTAGTCATCATTAATCATCTTTCCTGCCCTTGTCCTACATCACTTATCATGGCAATTAGACCTATTGACCTTACCTTATTCCCCAATTTACCAAGGTATGGATGATCATTGTTTTATTTTATTAATGCTTATGATTGTGACAATTAAAGCTGTGCATCTCTCAAATTGTGCTAACATGTTGCGATTTATGAAGGTAGTTGAGACAAATGGACTGCAGGAAGATCGGGGCTGAACAAGTCATGAAGGAAGGGATGTTCGTTGCTTGTAGAGGGATCCTTGGGGGGCTCGAATCATCAATCAAAGCACAGTTGTGACAGGGCAGCTATAACAGAATTCGCTATCTTAAGTATGTTGCTGCTCGAGTCTAGCTGTGAGCTGGAAGGGCCACCACTCTTGGGTCAATTAATAACTCTCTCATATTTGGATGTTTCTGTTCCGCCACGCATTGTAACAGCTAGTTATTTAGGGCGCCTGAAGATCAGAGATCTTCATGGCTGCCCAATTATAGGATTAGATGTTACGATCTGTATGTATAAATATGGGGAGTTGCCTCGACCCAGGGGTGGAACATCAGACAATTAACTTGTTGTATTAGCAGCTGAGCAAAACTGTGTACTCATTCTTCTGTTAATATAAGGGGTTACTTCTGAGCTAAAGAGTTGTGTTGTTCAGCCAGCGTCTCTGTGTGAAGGCTGGGCCCGTCTTCCACAGAGATTGCTGAGTTAAAATAGGATTTTGAATTTATTATTGTGTGATGCTTTGTTCTTTCCTTTTGTACACAGCAGCAATATTTATTGTGTGGATTTTCAGTAAAAGAGTATATTTCTGTGAGATTGGTGAATGGTGTAGAGTAACAGTCGACTGAGTAAGGTTTGCTTTATGCATTTCAATTGTTGTTATACACAGCCGTGTTCATCTTACAGCTAAGTTTTGATCCCATGAGCTCTTACAATTTATCTTTCCTGTTGTGTGTTGAT
Source organism: Larix kaempferi (assembly GCA_027924585.1). Classification (NCBI taxonomy): domain Eukaryota; kingdom Viridiplantae; phylum Streptophyta; class Pinopsida; order Pinales; family Pinaceae; genus Larix; species Larix kaempferi. Next base: position 3,342,418 of record BSBM01000368.1, read on the forward strand.
TGATTTCCATTCTGCAATTCAATTTCTTAGAACAATTGATTCAATCTTTTGCAATTGGATTTCTAGATTAATGTTCAGCTTATGCTTTATGATTTCCAGATTGATTAGATCAGACAAGTGATTGTTCTAGAATACGAATGAGATTTCTTTTCTGCAATTGTTAATTAGATCTGATACTATTTCTCATTGATGCATGATAGAGAGGAATTGAAGTATAGCAGTTAGAAGGCAATTGGGATTGCATAGATTTTTGGGGATGAACATGGATGATAGAAGATAAAAGTATTCACTTCTAATGGTTTGGTGTTTAAGCATATACTGTGCACTTATCCTTTGAAATAAAAAGACTTTCTCGGGTTGACAATAAATTTCATATGCTCTGTGTGTATTGGTAACAATTTATCTGCATATAGAGTGCGTGACAGCTTCCACCAAGGTTCAAGTCACAGAGCGGGTGGCAATGTCGGCATTGCAGTGTTCGCCCGAGGCTCGTACGACGCAAAGGGGACACCACCGTACGGGCGCACATCCAGCCCAGAGTCTGGACTGCAAAGCGTGGTGGGATGTTAAGATCCTAGTGGGCGGCCTTCACTAACATCTCGAGGTTTTGGTGTAACGGTTCTATCAGATACACATGTATATTCATAAGCAAGAAGCTGCAAGGTAACCAAATACTTATCTATATTGGATGTCTTCATTTTATTCCACAAGATCCTTCTTTGCTTTGCAAGCCTTGGATTTCCCGTGGACACAATTATGAATGTTGGGCCGGCATGTAGGCTACTCCACAATCATTCGAATAGGCAATGCCAGGCCAATACGCCGACTGGGTTTATCAATCATTTCCTTTAGTAATATGCTAGGCGAGTGCTTTGACTAGTTTTATCAATTGTTTAAGGGGTGTTGGGCCAGCGTACATGCTGCTTTACCATATCAAGTAGTTAATGTCCAACTAGTCACTCTCTGGACTTATCAAGAACTTTATACCGTTCAACCAGCTACTCCCTGGATTTCTCAATAATTTATATCGCCCACTCATTTACTCTCTGGATTTACCAGCAATTTATAGTCTTTCAGGGTCTTGCCTTCCTGCAATGACCAAGGTTTCCAACAAAGAAACAATAGTGTATGAGCTTAGCTGTTAGAAGAATTATACCTAAAATCTTCATTATTCCAAACAAGACATAAATGAAAACGAATACTTATATGTATTGTGCGTTTCCCCTCTGGTCCACAGGGTCCTGCTTCACTTTGCAAGCCTTGGAATCGCCTATGGACTTTGATGTAGTAAATGCTTAACCAGTTACACCTTCATGCCGATTGGATTTACCAAGCATTTGGTGGTGCCCAACCAGTCCCATACCTGGTTGGCCCTCTCCAGTGCCGAGCCAGCATATTCGTCTAGGTCATCGACCAATGGAAGGAAACTGTGCCACCTGACCATTATAGGTCAAGGCTCTACTATGGAGCCATAGGCATCTCAGGGTTTTCAGTTAATCTTGGCGCCCGCCCTCCTACTGCTGACCCAATAGAGATTTTATGTCTTCACTAATGTCACCACACCTTCTTGCACCATAACCCTTCACACACACAGCAACTCTTCATTCATACAAGGACGCCACTCCTTCTATTGTGCAAATCGGTGGTTCCTTTTAGGAACTTTATATGTGGCTTTCTTGACTACAGGTTAACATGGCCCCACTCACATAAGGATGATACCCCTTTTCACTACACAGCTTCCTGGGTTTGTCCATCCCTTCCAGTATTATTTAGTGTGAGCATAGAAAGGTTGCCAATTCCTATATAGTCCTTCTGCATACCCTTCTTCACTTTGCCTCTTAATGTGTAGTACCAATTGGCATCTGTGTAGGCTGACAACACAAGAAGGATAAGCAGGCTTATCAGTATTGCTTCTCAAAATTGTATCCGCATTCCATAATATTCACTATCAAGTATTGAAACACCAGGAATGCGTCGATTCCCTTAGGGTTTAGTCAATATTGACAACCCTATCATGACTCGGTACCAGAAAGGTGTGCACCCCCTTTCTAATGTGAGCCATGTAGGCCCTAATCATACTCAAACAGTCTGAAATGACATATAAATAGAATAGAGCATGCTTTGCATATTAACCCTAATAATTTAGATATGCATGTTCTTATCTAGGGTCACAGAATACTCATTCTTTTTTGCAGATGTATCTTTTCTTCATTTGCAAAGAATGGGCTCCCTTCTCTGAGTCAATAGTTCTTCGGTTTTCCACCCCAATCTTTCCACGTTCCATAAACCACACATGCCTTCTTGGCGTAGCTTTACCATCTCACTCTCATGGTTTTCAATCATACCGCTTAGCTGAGATGTCATTCTTAAAATATGAAATGGTGTTTCACCTGGAACCCATTTCCAAAGCATGGGGTCCTTCCCATGGAGTTTGGCTTCTGCAGGTCATCACACATGGTCTTCCTGCAATGTGTCTTCTTGGCACATTTATCAAATAGCCAAACAGTCAACAGCATTTAACAATAATCATTCAATGGCATTAATAATTAAATTCAAGTATGAATTTGCAATTCTGTTCTCTACAGAAATTGATTTGCTTAGCCACAAGTATGTTCTCATATCGTTTGGCTCTTACTCATGGTAGATTCCAATCTTCATCATGGACTTACCCACATTTGCCATGCCTAAAACAATCTACCTGAAATCTGAAACTTCAATCAGCCAAACATGTTGTGAGTATCTATGCATATAATCCTTTCATTGCTACAACAGTCACTGAAGTGATCTCATAATTATAACACTCAGTAATTCAAACACCTTCAGCTGTTAGCATGTATATATCTATATATGCATCGTTATCATAAATAAAATTGCAAGACATGGGTACACTATCCGTGCAATTTAAATAAACTGTAAATACTCATTACTTCACATTCCATGCAATCTCTGTCCTTCCATAGAGCACTCTGGTAGCCCATCATCATGTCTACCTTCTTCATGCAATCTTTCTCCTGCATTCATAGCAGCTCATGAAATTCTCTCAGTATTAACAATGGTTCACCATTTCGTCTATTATCTAAATGCATTGAAACCTATACATATCACAACCGTGCATTCTCACAATGCATCTCAACATGTGCACTTACACATATGCATGCACATTCACAACATTTACATAATATTTTAATGTGCATTCACTCAATGCATAATCCCTCAATACAACTTTGCATCAATCCGTGGATACTATGCATTCCAGCATATACAATGGCATATTATAATTTTATATGAATGCATTGAGGTTTCTAAGCAATTATAGGGTGTAAGGATCCTTTCCCTCACTTACCCGCACCTCATCATACTCGATAGATTAACATTCACATTCAGGCACTCAATACCATATGCAAACCAAATCAACATAGTTGAACATAGTTGAATGGATCTTACCAAATCCTCTTTCAACATTCATGCAATTAAGCACAAATAACCATTACCTGTATGGCTATCATTAACATCGTTTGATGTTACCCGATCAGTTGGCCTCTTACCAAGGCTTCACAGTTCTTTTTCCAACCTCATGCTTGTAGATTTGTTGCACCATCTTTTCCTCACAAGGTTGTTGGTCATATGCAACAATCACCATCCATGCCCTTAGTCATGCTTCGGTGGTCTTTGGTCCTATAACCATTGCAAACACGACTAGTTGTTTAACAACCACCATAATCGTCTTTAAGTGGCTCATTGCATATGCAAAACCTCACTTTTTACCAATATGCGATATCATATACATGCACAAACATTTTTACATGCACTATGCAATGTTTGTTAGTATTTCAGCTAGTATATATTCACTTCATCTATCTATCCTCTTGCATTTCCAATCATGCTTCTATGGTTTGATTCATACAACCATTATCAACAACATTAACTGTCGTCAACCATAGACAATACTATTGCATGTGTAACTTTACTACCTTTACCCGTATGCAACATCATGCATCACATGCACTATGCAATGACTTTTTAATCATGCCCACTGATTCATTTTTAATCTACTACTCTCTTGCATTTCCATCATCCCGATGCCATAATTTCCAACATATAAAACTCCGGAAATATAAATACAATAGCAAGAGAGGAGTTAAGGAATTCTCCCTTTCCAATTCCCCCTCATGACATGGAGTTCATCCTCCACATCATAGCTGATCCTTTTCTTGGCTTCCCTACCAAGCATACAAGCAATCATTAGCTATGATCTTCTCATGGACTATCAATTCAATATATACATACATGTATAACCTTCATTCTTGCTATTTTCCAAACATGCAATTCTTATGCTATAAACAAAAAATAGTTTAAGGCGAGGAATTTCCCTCTTATTAGTGTTGCCTTACTGCTCCCATTGCTTTTCTGCAAGGCATATTACAACCAATTACTTTTAATAGGGCTTCCACAAACCTCCCATGCAATTCCTGCTTCTCATCCCAAGAATGCATTTCACACTTTCAACGACTGTCTCCGGGGGATGACGGTGGTCAAGGGGGATTTCCCCCTTGTGGCTTCCCTGCGCCACTGTAGGGCGGGTCGAGGGCAGCGCCCTCGTTTTTGTTTGTTTGTTTGTAAATCCTTCGATTTCGCGCAATCTGGCGCATAAGTTCCATGGCATTTTTCAACTTTTGGCACCTGAAAAATCTCCCTGGAAAACAGCTGAAATTCTCTGTTTCGACAGACTTGACAATTCTCTTCCGACCTATTGTGGACAAACTTGTTAATCTCTTCCGCTGTTGCGAAGAAACTCACCCATCTCCTCCACTGTTGCGGAGCAACTCGCCCATCTCTTCTGCCATTGCGGAGAAAATTGCCCATCTCTTCCGCTGAAAGACACTTAGAAAAAATTTCAGACCAACTCGCCGAGTCCTTCCGCTGTTGCAGACAAACTTGCTGAGTTCTTCCTCCGTTGCGGACAAACTTGCTGAGTTCTTCCTCCATTGCGGACAAACTTGCTGAGTTCTTCTGGTTGAAAACTCAGCTTTTCCTTTCGTCACTATGGCGAAAACTCGCCAATTCCTTCCGACACTGCGGCGGAAACTCATCAACTTTTTCTGTCGTTGCGGCGCAAACTCGCCAGCTTCCTCCAACATTGCGGCACAAACTCGCCAACTTTTTCCGCCGTTACGAACGAACTTGCTGAATTTCACCGCTGTTGCGGACGAACTTGCCGAGTTCTTCCGGTTTGGCGAACTCAAAAAATTTCTGGTCAACCATTTCGGCAAAACTTGTCATTTCCTTCCGTCGTTGCGGACGAACTCGCTGAGTTTCGTCGTCGTTGCGGATGAAAAACTCGTAAGTTCTTTCCAATACAGACTTATAAATTTTTTCAAAAACACTTAGAAAAATTTTCGAAAATTTGAAAGTTTGAAATTTTCTTAATGGTCTATAATGAGCAGGAAGCATACTTACCCCTGCAAGCTGTGATAGGTAGCCCATGAAGGCCCAAATGTTGCAACCTTCGCTCTGATACCATAATGTAATGTCCCTCCCATCCTACCAAGGCGATGGAGAGACAGGAAGCAAAAACCGAGCATTTGGCCCCATAATTACTAAATAAAAACATCCACATAATATAAAAGGATGCATGCAGATGTATAAATCTAAGAAAACACAGTGGAAGTAAATCATGTTAATATCTAGCATACATTTAGCATTTTCATGACATCCATTAAATAAAGACATTGCAGAATTATAATAGAGAGTACTTATCTTAAAACAAAGTAGTCCTTGAGCAACCAGCTATGCTTCTGCATCGTTCCACCCAACCATAGGCCAGTTGTGCTTATCAATCTCTTGATGCAACTGCCACCCTCGAGCTGGGTATGATTTCTACAAGGAAGAAGGGAACAACAGACTCACACATAGCCAGAATACACCAAAATCAGCCAAGCCAATCAGCGGTTGGGTTTCTTAGGCTACTAGGAGATGGGAAGGAGGAATTGCTAAGCTAGTGAGCTCAAGCACAGAGCCATGGATACCCCTACAAGATCTATTCTGCTTGGAACTCACAATGCCTACACACCCAACACAAGGAAGTATTCTCTTCACTGCCACACAGTCCCTCAAGCCATACCTTCCTTTCTAGTGCTCTCAGGGTGTGCATAGAAAAGTAGCCAAAGCCCTCTTGATCTTCTTGAGAGGTTATTTTCCCCACTAGGTTTATCAAGCCAATTCTGTCCATTACCACTCCAAACTTCTTGCTCACAGGTTCAAACCAAAACAGGGATGCTCATAACAACAAAAGTATAAGTGCTGGGCATGAAGAAACGTTTTTTACAGTGAGATGCCCAAAGATGGGGTTTCCATTAGCTTCAGAAAAACGTGGGAAACTCAAAAACGAAAATGGAAGATGGGGAACAACCCTGGGAAGCCAAATCCGATTTCAGAAAAATGTCCCTGGAAATTCTGGGGGAAAAACGACCTCCATAACAGTCCCAAAACGTGGTTCTCTTCTCCCAGCCACCGTGCTAACCAAAAACGAGTTCCCAGGCATGGAAAAATGCATAAAAGGATGATAAACATGCAGGGAAAGACCCAGCTCACCCAGACCGCGTGGGAGAACAAAGGTAATGGGTGAAGAATGGCTTTGGGCACCATTTCGTGGGGGTTTTCTTGCCCATTAAGCAAAAATTCGATTTTCCAGGTTGATGGCTTGCCCATACACGAAATTGGCTGCCATACCTCTCCACTCCCAAGGCATTAACTGCCTCAACCAACTCTTGGAATAATTTAATGATTAGGTGCATAATCCAAAATGGGTAGTTGAGGGTTTATGGGTTTGAATCATTTCCCTCCCTATTCCTTATAAAAATCATGCCCCCATCTCTTTGTTGCATTGCATAGCTGGTTGTGGGTTTTTCATTAAAATTTGTATTTACATGATGTATTCATTTACATTGTGCATGCCCAGCACAAGAACCATATGCATCTATTTTAATTGTCGATACATGGAATGCTAAATCAATGGCGGGGCCTTGGCCTTGAGCTCCTCACCATGATTAATAACAATATTTACATCATTTACAATTTTAATGCAATAGGGTCAAGATGGGGACATTACAACTACTATACTGAATATGCATGCTCTCATGGAGGAGAAGCATTGTATGGCTAAATATTGAAGTCCTAGGTGAGGGTGGTGATATCCGAAGGGTCATAGTGAGCACGGATAGTCACAAATCACCAGGCAATGAATATTGAAGGCCTTGTAATGAGGTTTGAAGACCTTGTAATGGGGATTGAAGATTGACTGTGCAAAACAAAACATGAGTCCTTGTCCCATTGTTTGTCCCTGTCCGGATATATGCACGTGAAGCCCGATGGTGGATGGTGATGTCCCGAGGGACTGTGTGGTGAAGGGAATCCCATTGCACCAGGTAGTGTAGATGGAAGGGAAAGTTTAGATGGAGAAAGGTGTAGTTGTGGTTTCTGACAGTGTGGAAGGACGAAACCACATGGTATGGTTCGACCATTTCTAAGAATTTTTGGGTTTTGAGACATGTTCCATTGCATCGAGAGTGATGTTTCCAGTAAGTAACATACTTTATTTCACTGAAAATGGTTTCAGTATGACTAAGATATGGTCATTTTTGTGTGGCAGGGTTCTTGAGAAGGGCGCAACCACATCTTCTGGTTCAGGTGTTTCTGAGCATTTATGGATTGTGATACCTATCCCATTGCGTTTGTATCGACGTTTCCAGTATGGAATACCTTTTGTTTTGTTGAAAAAGTTTATGTATGGCTGAGATACGATTATTTTTGTGTGGCAGTGTTTCTGGTATTTAGATGAGCGCACCATACCTGTTGGTTTGAGAGTACCTATCCTGTGGATCTATGGCCTCAGCTCAGGGGTGACTTGTTCGAGTATGGATTGAATTGACTGTGTCTATGGTTGGGTGGAAAGTTGTCCGATTGAAGCTAGTTGCCCCTTAAACATACAAGTATTTTATTATATGTGTATTTACTGCATCCTTGGAATTATATGTCCTTATAGATCTATTTTGCTTATGATTTGTACGGTTGTAGGTGACAGCCACGAGATATGATTTTATATGTCCGTAGATTTTATCTTTCATATATTAATCTTTTCATGTTGATATGGCTATGGTTGGTAGTCGGTGATGAGTATTTTGTTATAGGTTTATTTACAGCATTTTGTTGCATGTGTGGTCTTGGATATGGTTTTGCTTATGGTTTATATGGCTGTAGGTGGAAGTCATGGGATCTGACCTATTTATCATTTATATGGATGTAGATGTCAACCATCATAACTAATTTTGCTTATGTTAATATGGATATAGGTGGCAGTTAGTAGATTTGGTTTTTAACATTGTTAATATGGTTGATTGTGGCAGCCCGTAGATCTAATTATTTACCTTGTTTATGGTAGCTTGTAGATATGATTTTATTAGCGATTATATGGCCGAAATAGATTTGATATATCATGTTTGAAATCATGTTAATAGCTTGCTCAGATTTGGTCGCATCTCAAGCATGCATTTACCTTGCATAGTATGTGTATTGGGGAAATATATACATTGTATTCTTGCATTTCATTTTCAACGGGCTGATTGTTTTATTTAATTGGCTTGATGGCATGATGGCCCAGCCTTTGGTTAACCTTAATCCGTTGTGCTATACCTTTATTTGGCCTATTTTGGGTTTACACGTGCCTGTGACCTTGGTTTTAGGGTCTGGTACACTACACCATTGTTAATTTTTGTGTTTTAGATTATGTTTGGTTTTTCTTTTCTTACATAGGTTTATCAAAACTCCTCAAACCACATAGACCTCGGAGCTCCTAAAGCTTCCCACACAAAAAATATGGTTGAAGATGGTTGGACTCAAATGGTAAGAAAGAATAAAATATCCATGACAATTAGATCACAAGGCTTGAAAATCCAAGCTCCCAAAGTTCCAACTGTGGATAGACCTAGTATCATCTTGCCTGTAGGAGCTAGTAAGCCTTTGTAATACCCTGGTTTTTACCCCTAGCATGTATTAACACAAATTATGTAAGTGTTGTATATATGCGAGTATGTGTTCCTAGTGTCGAGATCAAGGCCAAAACCCAACTATTGAATGGCTAGGCACGTATGGCGTAAGTATACCTACATGGACTGTGTATTAGTATTGCCATGGTATAATCAAGCTATGTAAATATTAATTTGGGACTATAGTATAATGGTCCATGATGGCTATGTAGAGCACGAGAGGGGCTATCATTCCACACGAGGGAATATGTGAGAGTAAATCCTCCATTGCCAATTGTCAACCTTAGAACTCATAATTTTTTCCACCATGTGTCTTGAATGAAACCAACCACCTTGTTTGACTTGTTAAAGCCAATGATTGAATGCACATGAGAGGTTGGTGGAAAAGACCTCTCATGTAGTTATATAAGCATGGGGGCTAAGTATCATTGTTATGGGAATTGTAAGGGTCCTACATTCCCAACGTTGGAAGCAATGTCAACCACATTTTCACCAATTCTCTCCTTCCAATGACCAAGGAATTCATTTTAGCATACTCTCATGTGCACTCACTCTTTAAGTTGTTCACGCTATGTTCTTTTTGGGCGGTCCATGAGAAATTTCGCAATAATTAGCACCATTCAAAGAAAAGTGATTTTAGAGAAAATAGTGAGAGGTTGGTGGAAAAGACCTCTCATGCAGTTATATAAGCATGGGGGCTAAGTACCATTGTTATGGGAATTGTAAGAGTCCTACATTCCTAACGTTGGAAGTAATGTCAACCACGTTTTCACCAATTCTTTCCTTCCAAAGACCAAGGAATTCGTTCTAGCATACTCTCATGTGCACTCACTCTTTAAGTTGTTCATGCTATGTTCTTTTTCGGTGGTCCATGAGAAATTTCGCAATAATTAGCACCATTCAAAGAAAAGTGATTTTAGAGAAAATAGTGAGTGGTTGTAGGTGAGCATAAAGGTTGTCCAAGTGAGGAAACCTTCATCCATTGTATATTTTATGGTCTTAGAATGCTTGTAATTGTTTTGGCATACAATTCTAAAAAAACATGTAATAGGTTGGGCTCCTTTTGGATAAATTGAAGAACATTGTAAGGGAAGGGTACTATAAGGGACTGTTGAGGATAGAAAGGGTGGGCCTTCATTATGTTGTGTAGGGCTTAGTGGAAGAGATTTCCTTGGTTGTCGATGCCTATAATTCTCCTTGGTGAGCAAATAGGCTGAGCATTATAGAAAATGGGTTGGGCTAGGAGAGAGAGAAAGAAGCTTGTCATTGTTTCCTTCATCCCGGTGGCCTCATAACCCATTTTGGGGGTGGTATCAACAACATATACATATGATTGGGTGGAAAATTTATCTTACACAATCGATTTCTTTGACCTTCTTTAATTCAAATATAAGTGGCCTCTCATTGTTTATGAATAAGCAAATTTTATGTTTGTTTTATGTCATAAGAATGAAGGTATCTTGCATGTTGTGTGTGGAAGTACTTGTTGCTTCCACTACATCTTAATTTTTTCACCTACACATGCATTTTATTGAATTGTTTTTCCTATTGGGAGGCTTAAATAGTTGTCATCATAGGAACTTAGCGTCTGGGGTGTATAATTCAGAAGCATGTAATCATAGACACTTGTCCATCAAGTGGGATTCTTGGATGGGGACACTAAAACTTCCAACTGGCTTGTCCCAACATAAGAGTGGGAGTTATAAAGCTCACTCTCTTCTATCCTTCTTGCATGCTAAGGGAAAGGAAGCAATGAATGATGTTGATGGCCAAATAAAATGAATGATACCTATTGCCTTCAGGGATTGGTCTCTTCATCCCTCAACTACTATGAATAACCCAACCTTTAGCATTCTCAAGGATCTACAGGATAATGAGGAAAAGATGCATAATGTTACTGGTTTGGAATGAAAGCACCCTCATGGAATGTTTGGGGTTTAAGTGACCTTGTAAAGAAACATATTGTTCGTTAGTCATTGAATTCAATTGGTGGGACATATATTATCTTCTTTCAATAAGTCAAAATGTATACTTTTTGTTGCATATGGACCTAATCGTCACATGGTCAGGGCCCATACATTTTTACTTTGACAACATTGAAGGAAAAGGTGGTGTTGTTATGTTAGTCTCCTCTCGATTAGCCAACTTTATTTTTTTGGGGGGATTGACACACAACAATAATATTTTCTTAGCCACATGTGGATTTTGGATGGCTAGTTTGGTTTAAAGATGCCATTTCCAAAATGCTTGTAGTACGAGGGGATATGGTAGGAAAATTGCTATGTTCTAGTGTGACTGCAACAAAGCAATCTATGTTGAAGTGAAGGAAGTCATCCAAGGCTTGTAATGGACCCCAACAATGAATAAAATAAAGTCAATGCAACAAAATTGCACCATCCGCTTCATTTGGACGAGATCTACCAAGCTAAATGTGCTTAGTTGTGAGCATGGTTTCATGAGATCAAAACATGTGATGGGCCCACCAAAATCTTCTTCAAGTTGCTCACCAACAAAGAGGCCAAGGGAGTGTCACTAGCTTTAAAATTAATTTTGGTCAAAGTATCAATCAATAAGTTGTATAGAAAGAATTTGTAGAGCATCATAGACTGGCGTTCAAACCCAAAGTCTTGTAGAGAAGATTTGAGCAACCACATGGAAGTGACTTGATATAATCCCATGCTTTGTCTTAAAAGGGAAAATGAGTACATGCAACCTAGCTCTGTCTCTCAGTGAGCTCTTGATAACCCTCAAAGAAATGGTTGATGATAAAGCACCTACCCTCATTGGATTACATTGTGAATAATACAAGGCCACGTGGGATTTTGTTGGGAAAGGCCTTTTGCAGGTGAGTAAGAAGCCCTTCAAAACCACTATTTGGGAACACGGATTAATCGTGGTTACATCAAGCTCATGCCTAAGATAGGGGACCCAAAGTTATTACCAATTATAGGTTGATCACTCTGCTTAACATGTCCTACAAAATTACGGCAAAGTTGTTTCCATTACACATCAAGCATATTCTTCCCAAAATCATTCACCCTGAGTAGACAAGTTTTATTCAAGGGCAATATATATCATATAATGTTTTTGCAGTTTAGGATAGCATGGAATAGGCCCGATCTTTCATCCGCTTAACAACCTTTTTATTTAAATGAACTTCAAAAAATATTAAAAGTGGGTGAAATGTCTTCCATTCTTGAAATGCCCATAGCCTTGGGGTTTAGTCCTAGTTTCATTAACAATGTCGAAAGCATTTTTTGAAATACTTTGGCTAGTTTATCCATAATTAGAAATTAGTACGAGATGGTGGATGGTTTTTCGAATTTTTCCTTGGTCAATTAGGGGAAGGATTCCCATTGGCTATAATCTTATATGTCTTGGCAACTAAAGCCCTCTACTATTTTTGTGCTCTAAAGAGGACCTGGATCTAATTTGATGGATTTTTCTCCTTGAATCTAATGTTAGGAAATTGGTTGATGGGCATTTCGTTGACAATTCCTTCCCAATCATTCTTGAGAAACAAGCTTCTTGGTCTACACCATGGAACATTTAAATACCTTTTATGTTGCTATGATGTTGAATATTCAATGGGCCATGACATAATGTTACAATAGAGCTAATGACCTATGCTAGATTGGTCAGCTTTGCGAAATTGGTCTTGGCAGATTTTTAAGTTTATGGGCATCCTATTTGTCTTTTAGGCTTCACCACGAGACCTCTTGGAGTTTGTGGTGCAAAGGATGGACCAAATTTTAAATTCAAAATTTGCACTAAAATGCTTGTTGTGACTCATGTGTACTATTATTTATGTTGGGCCCTTTTAAAGTGGCCTATCCAAAGCCATAGAAGGTTCTAAAAAACTTTCCATGGGCCAACCCTAAATGGAGTAAGGGTTTCATGGAATTAATTGGGAACTTCATTGCTCCTAACAAGAATTTGGTTGTTTGGTACCATCAAAACTTGCTTGCAAGTAAAAAATCCCTATGTGCCAAATGGTTTACTTGAGTTGTGGATGCAAAATAAGCTTAGAAGTTCCTTACTAGACAGATCAAACATGGCTTTCCACTTGGGAAGTGGTCTTGGCACTTTTTTTACAAGCATATGGAAGGCCTAAAGGAGGCTATTAAGCCATGCTTATCTTGGAAGGACCTTTCTCTTCGAACTAGCTTTTTCTTTAAAAAGCAGTATGTCTAGTCAAACCTTTAGGTGATACTTCTTGGTTCTTTACCTTAAGGCTATTAAGAAAGGGCATCTTTTCTACCAATGATATGTTTGACATTGTATCGAGGAACTTGATCTCTTGCATTGAACTTAGGCAAAAAAATTGCCTTTGCCATTGTGGTTTTTTTATTAGAACGCATTCAAGGCCTAATCTCAAACGATCTCATACTTAAACTTAGCCTCTTAGGCCTCAAACTTTTGGCAAGGTTGGCAATGAGGAAAGGCCATGACCTTTTCAGCATACAAGGTGACTATGTGCTACAAGTGGTTTTGTTCCAAGTTTTTCCTTAAAGGTTGACCAAACAAATAGTTGTGCTCCAAGTCTTAACAAAAGTGGTTATTTCGACTTCTCAATATCTATAAACTAATGTTAGAACCTAAAAAATAGTCTTTATGCAGTGTTTAGCTAGAGGGGCCCATTAAGTGGATAAGAAACTATCATACTTAGGTGTGTAGAACCCGCATTGTCCATGGTGTGGGCAAGTCGAAACCCTCAAGCACGTTTTATGGTTTTTCCCTCTAGCCAAGTTTGCCTAGACATGGACTGAGTCATTGTGTCAACAATAACTTCCTACCTCTGCCACCTAGAAAATTACTTTATTAGTCAACCGACTACCTCGAGCCATTGAGTCTCACTTTGCTTGGATGCTTACTAGAGTTGAAGTTCTTTTTGGTTAGAGCAGAAAAAGGTACATGTAGAGAATTACATATTATATGCATTTTTTTTGTGTTGTTGTATGGATTATGGATAATTAACTCTATTAATATTTAATTGTTACTAGGTTTGAGTGGACACTCCACTCATCATCATAGCTCTATTAAGAATTTATCAGAATTATTTTTAATGAAAATGAAGTAAACAAGTCAAATAGCTGCAAGGCAGCTAGTCCCTGCCATAAACGTATGTTAATAGTTCGAGATATAGTTTGTAATCACTATTATTTATATATTTTTTAAACCACTAAGTTTTAGATTAATAGACCGTATAGTTTTGTCTCTTATATGAGTATACGATACAAATAATAATAAGAAAGATTAAATAGTGATTATATTTGAAAGAAGATGATATCAAGTAGAGATAAAATAACACTTTGGAAATTTATATGAACGCATAACATGGTTTTGTAGGATATAATTTTATACATAAAAAATTGTTACATTAGATCTAGATTAACTTGACTTGAAAATATGTATACGATGATTGCAAATTAAATTTTTAAATTAAAAGAAATTAAATACTAATAAAAAATTTATTAATTAAAAGAGAAGATTCAAAATATATAGTTAAATGTTTAAAAATTAATTAAATTTTATTAATTAAAAGAGAAGATTCAAAATATAGAGTTAAATGTTCAAAAATTAATTAAAAGCAATATAGTCATGTCCAACAAGAATTACCGGAACATTCAATGCTTTCTAAAAGCAATATTTATTTTGTTCTCCCCAAGAGATGAGAACTTTAACCATTGAGGATTTTATAAAACTATGTATTCAAAATATTGTATTGAAGTAAAACAATAAAAAAAATCATTCTTAAATATTCAAATTGCATTAATAAAGGTTAAATCAATAGATTGTGGAGTGTGGCTCCACGTCTTTTTGTAAGGTTAGTACACCCTACAAAATGTGTGTGTTTTTTAAACTAAGAATCCCCACATCTTAAAGATGGTTTTATAATCTAAGCTAATGAGAAAGTATAAATGTTTAACAAAATGTGTGTGTTTTTTAAAGTAATAATCCCCACATTTTAAAGATGGTTTTATAATCTAAGCTAATGAGAAAGTATAAATGTTTAGAAAAATGTGTGTGTTTTTTAAACTAAGAATCCCCACATCTTAAAGATGATTTTATAATGTGTATGTTTTTTAAACTAAGAATCCCCACATCTTAAAAATGGTCCACTTCCAACTTAATGAATTAGTGCCTTAACTTCCACACTTCCAACTTAATAAATTGTTTTAAAAAATAGTAACATTTAAAACTTGATTCGAAATCTTTCATATTAACCCCAAGAATTAAACTCTCCTTAATAAATTGTTTTCAAAAATAATAAAATTTAAAACTTAATTAGAAATTCAAAAATAATAAAATTTAAAACTTGATTAGAAATCTTTCATATTAACTCGAGTAATTAAACTCTCCCTACTTATTTGCAATATCCTTTTATATGTAAAAGAGTCTACTATACCTATTTAATTATTTCACACCTAACAGCTTGTAGACATATATATATATTTATATAATAAATATACATGCATTCACTCACATGATTCTCTTTACATTATGCCGTAGTTACAACTATGATTAAGCTATCTAGTAATTAAAAAGAACATAACTACTCTAGTCTATTTAAGCCGAGTCATAGTCATTCTACACACAAATATTTAAATGCATGAATGTAATGATATGTATATGGGAAATACAAAGGCCATCCGATAATCATTCAACCTAATATTTATTTTCCGCATACAGGTTTTTCTAAATGGGTTTACAAATGACATAAATCTCAGCATCCATTCATCTCACTTTTTATAATAATAATCGAATACTTATTACGGTTTACTCACTATTTCTATCGCCCATTTAATACAATACAAACCTTTCAGTAAAAAATTGACATAAAAGTAATACATTTGAACGGTAACATAAGTGGCGAACTACAATTTAGGAAACTCGAAATGGGGCACCTCATCAATACAACGATCAGATCAGCTGTGTGGTTCAACACTCGCAACTCGAGGTAGAAGACTGAGCTTCTCATTTAAAGTGGTAGTGGCCACGATTGAACTCTGTCGCCGAGATTCACGCATCGGTATAGTTTTGAATGAATCAATGGATGACTATTGCGAGACAACACGATCTGTCCTTTGATCTATTTATTAGTATTATAAATTAAAATTACTAAATAATATATATTATCTAATGACATAATCTATAAAGATATATTATAATTAATATATATATATATATTTTTTGAATTTATGGAAAATTAAAAATAAATTAGAGAGAATTAATAAGTTAAGAGTTTAATTTAGACATCTTACAAAACTATAATTTATATAGTTACTTAAGTTGTGGTTTAATACACCAACAACAACACGGTTTAGCAAAATTCGGTATTCATTACAATGAACAGTCAACCACAACTTGGTTCAGCAAAATTAGGTAATCAGTTAAATTTGATTTGTTTAAACAATTAATTACGTCGTAGACATTTCACCATGGAGAAGTATAACCTCGGCTTGGGCTGGATTCCTCGCTCATAGAACGAATGGAATCCTGCCACGTGGATGGCTTCTCCGCGCCTGCTTTCTTCTGCTGCACACCTCCTCCACACTCGTCCTCGTGCTCCCACTTCATCCGTGCCTCCTGCTCCTCATCCCTCCTGTCGATCCTTCTCCTGCTCCTCCCCATCTCCACCACGTCCCCCTCTACTCCTCCCCACCTGCACAACCACATACTCTCCCCCACGTCCCTGACCTTCACCATTGCGCATCTCCCCTCCTCCCACGCCACTACACTCCACGCCAGGCCTGCAACTCACACCCCCTCTCTCTCCTTCCTACTCGCCACATCACACCTGCTCCCCGCTGCTCCTTCCCTCCTCTCGTTCTGCGCTCATCTTCTTCCAGCCACCACCTCCCCGCCTTCTCCACGTTAACCCTGCCAAGAAAAAATATATATATATATAATAATAAAATACTATTATTAATAGTAACATAAATTCTCTCTGCAATAAATGGAAATAAATCCTAATGATCAAGGATTTAAGCTTTACGACTAGTTCCCGATTCTCGTTTTTATTTAATAACGAAAACATAAATTTCCAGAACTAACGTTACCTGCAAATAGTCTGCAAAATGCTTCTTTTCCACCACGTGATTCTGTAAATTCTTGGCATACCAGATCAATTATACTAAACGGAAGCTCCAACAGGCCATTGGAACCATTGGAGCCATTGGCATCAAACACGAAGTCAGCACACGACAATTCCTCTGAAATTTGAATACACAAAACTTTGTCCGAAGTCTGGCTTCCAGGATTTGCCTTTGCCTTCGCTGGTTCAACTCCTGCGAGTGAGACTATCTTTTTTTTTTCTTTATCCTCGCTGCTTATGGATATCGATCTTTATTTATAGGGTTTAAACCCAGGCATGAGTACGCCCTTCTTAGTTCTTGTTTTACGTTTATCACAACCTCGTTCTTTGGTGGGCCTATTTAAAGACTATTTATATTTCTATACTATGTCTATTAAGGGTTATAATTCTCGCTCTTTATCTTAAGGTGGCCAACTTGCAATGAAGGGTGTAGCCACACTTGGAATTCACTAGCTCCAACACTTTTGCAAGGTTAGGGAAGCCTAAACTTTGGTAAAATTTGTTTAGTTGAATATTTTATATCAAACACATGCAATCATAGACATATGATTTGTAGTCATTGAATATGGCTTGGAGAAATGTCAAATGTGTTGTGTGGCCATGAAGATTGAACCTTTCCGCTCCCTTTTATTATAACAAACCTTTTCCCATATTGCATCACTAACTCATGTGCATTTCCTCGTCCCCCATCCCTTTATCATAATGAGAAGGCTTTGGCCCAAGTGATTAGTTCATCACCACCACCACCACCATGAGTATACCTTTAAATGAATTTACAAGATCGGTCGGCCTCGTCATGAATTGACCTACTCACACAAATGCAAAAGAAAATGGTATTTTAGTCATAGAATACCCACCCATCCCAATTCCAAAGGCAACAATAACAGGAAGAAGAGGAAGGCGTGGAATAGGATCAACCATTGTCATGGTTATATTGTTATTGAAAATAAAATGCTACAAGGATTAAGGTATTGACACCAATTGCTCTTGGCATCCATTCATTCCCATTTAAAAAACATTCAATGGTGGTGGTTATGCCTACTAATCTCGCCAATTATAATAAGCTCGCAAAACCTATGTAGGAAGCCCAAAAATTCAAGCATTCTCAACATGGCCACCTAAAGATTAATGTATTTGTCTATCAGCTCAATTTGTTGGAACCATTAAAACCTCATTCAACAAAATTTGAGATGAGATTTCTTGTAAAAATAATTAGCGAGATTAGCAGGAATATCAAACAATTGAAAATGAATTTCTTGAAGATTCCTTCATGAAATAATTAAAAAATAATTTCTCATAGCTCAACTAAGAAAAGGTATAACATTCAATCTCATGAAGGATAAATGAAAACAATTGATGTTATGAAGAATATCAAACAATATTCTCTTATGTTACATTGTTATTTCTAGATTTAGTGATTTAAATATATGTCTTGCACAATAAATCTAATATGGATGTATGTGGTGGTTTACAATAAAACTTGAGAAAACCAATGGACTTGTATGATTTGCCTATAATATAAACGAAATATTGTTCCGCTTTTTAAAATATTTGTTTGTCTAAATGCAATAACATTACTGTCCTCGTGACTACACTTTGTTCACAATAAAAATTATAATTTCAAATTCATACACCTTCTATTGTATATTTATTAAAATAATGAATATGCAAAATATTAAACTAAATTAGTTTATTTTTAAATACATTTGTTTTATTGGTGTAGTTCACATATAATAATATAAAAATGATGTCTGCAAATAAAAATATATAAATGAATTAATATAATTAATGTGTAATCATTTGTAATGAGGTTGCCCACCATCCTTTGAGGCAGCAGTTTATATACGGTCTTAAGAAGTGTATTTCTACTTAGCTTAGTATATCTAACTGACTTTTATCAAAATATATTAGATATCCTTAAAAGGGACATACCAAAAGCAGTATACCATCCCCTTGATATATTTGAAATTTGCCAAGAAATTGATTTCCTTACTTAGATGAAGGGTCACTCAAACCTTAGCATATGTTGCAAGTCTTTATTTTATTAGGGCTGCATGTCTTAAGAATGAATGGAAATTCTATGTTTTGTTTTTTTGTTTTGAATAGTCAAAAGCCTCTTTCATGTTTGACTAATTAATGGTTTGAAATTGGGCATCATCACCAATCACTAAAAACAATTCAATAAAAAAAATTAATAAAAGGATTAAAAATCATGGATGTGAATATCCTTGGTTCATAAAAACACTCTACAAATATTTTTGCATTTAATTTTTTATGAACTCTTCTTTATCGAAGTTTTCCATATTTTTTATATTACAAAATTTTATATTTCATATATATGTGGGATGGTGTATTTGTTGTGCCATGCTGAATGTCTTTTAAATATCTTGTCAAGTGATTTACTTGATGAACTTTTAATGGAATTTCCTTAAGCAATTTTTGGAAGTGTTCCTAACGTAGTTGCAACTATTTGTTCAAAATGAATTCACTTTCAAACAATTACAGGTTGGGTAATAGTAACATTTGAAGATTTGAAAATTATGAAATGAAGATAATGCAATTGCTAGAGAGAATTAAGGTTGTAATTCAACTAGCTTTTGAAATCTTGACAAATAAAGTATAAGGATTATTTTAAACAATTACTATTGTAATATGTCACATCCAGTATTTGGGCCCATGTAGCATAACTTATGACTCCATTGTGCTATCTGCAGTATGGTTTTTGGCCTATGTACCATGACCCCCTTGGTTCTATGTGGAAAATGGTGTTATAAACCTTTATGAATTCATCCATCCATACAACAAGGCTCCATGTACTATTTCTCATTTATTTTCCCATGACGTTGTTATTCAACAATCAAATAATTTACAAATTAGTTGAGTATGGTTTTATAAATCTTATTTTGCATGGTGCGAAATAATTGAAAACTACTATGTTTATGACCAATAGCTACTAATTTTGTTAAATTTTATATTATAATCATTGTTTTCATTGATATTATTGCAGAAATATTTTTTCAAATTGCTTATATATTCTAGATATAGTAGTAATCTATAGTGTTGAGATTACTACTACAGAGATTGTGAGAAAAACAATTGTAGTTGGCTCACTGTGTTGATGAACTTAACATTATTTTTTGTTATGGGTTGAGTGTCTATGTCTTTGTAATCTTAGATTGTTACAAACGTTGCTCTTTTCCTACCAGTATCCTTCACTGCCTGTGCCTATGTTTTTGTTCCTTCTAACTTTCCTCTTTTCCTAACGACGTTCATTTTTGCCCCTTAAGAGACAAATGCTAGTAATAATTACAATGCACAGTAATTTATGGAACAATTGATATGTTGTAGGTGAAGAGAGCGTTAATATATTTAAGACGAGACGTAACAATCATCTCTACAGATATTGGTACATTATTTGTAAAATAATTAGTCTACATCCTTTTATATTTTTGGGGTATTTATAAAAAGCAGTTACACTATATTAATTAGGTCCCTAATTGTAATTAATAGCCACATTTTATCTACAGGTTATAAAGACCTATATTTATCTTACTTAAGCTAGACAGGCCTAGGGAGGAATCGATAAGCCAACTGCCTGGGGAATTGACGAGACAAGCTGAGTGATACGGAACCATCTGTTGGTTGATTTGACTTACCTGCTACAACAATTAAATATAGCCACAATAGTACTATCTATGGTTATGTGTCAGTTTGAAAAAAAATTTAAAATAAATTTTTTTTAAATATATTTTTAAAAACTAATTGTCACCTCTAATCAGGGGTGTTTTGTCAAATCAAGCCTTTGAATCAATAAATTCTTTTTTTTTTTTAATTTCAAAAATTAATAACACATTTTATTATTTAAAAAAAAATTTAATAATTATTTTTTTGCATAACATTGTAAAATAACTATTAAATTCATAAAATTAATAAAAAGTCAACTTAATTTTAACAATGAACCCATTGTTATAATCCCTACTTTGGCAGGGACTAATAAATAAAGTTAAAATTAATAACAAGGTACTGCTAATAAATAAATTATGTAAAAAGCTAAATTCGTATAGGTGAATTATGAAAAGTAGTTTGATAAATTTGTTTAGTACAATGATGAAAAGCAGTTTGGAATTTGGGACGGAGGGAATGAGATGGAGCCGTTGAGCGCATAACCGCCATTTGAGTATTTGAATCGTCGTTTGAATTGCAATTGAAATTGTTCGAGAGGGAACGACATTATTGATTACCGTACATCCGTTGGAGTCGAACCCCCGCCCTTTCAAATCCAATCCACCAGACGCAGAGAAAGGCAGCGCGCGTTCGTTCTTCGGCTTTCCCCCTTTCTTTCTTCCTACAATTTACAGTACAATGGCCGCCCCTACTTCTTTCATTCCCCCGCCTCTCATCGCTTAACCCTCGGCACACTAAATCTCAAATGCCAAAACCCTGCAGGCATGCCACCGGAAGAAAAAATGCAGCTTAATATGGCGCAGATTACTTTGCCAAAATTCAACGCCAAGCCCCGCATCATCAAAAAACATAATTTCCAGGCTTCTCTGCTGTCTTAACCTTTGTTATTTTTTTGATTTGGGAGCATTTTTCTGAGATGGCGGGCACGTTCCTAGGGTTTATAATGGACATCGCCCTGTGCTGGAGCCTCATGCTTGTCTCGTTCTTGAAGCACCTCCACCACCGCAGCGGCAAGGACGATGGCCACTTCTGCCAGTATCAGCCGTGGCCTTCGTCCACGGCAACAGTAACTCCAGGTAAGGGTTTTGGGCTCTGCTAAATTTAGAGGACCTCTTTTTTCTCTTTTGGATTTGGCTAAATTTGGCAAACTGTTTCCGTCATTTGCAGGCAAAGATTGCCCAGCGAAGACGAAAAAAAAGGTGCGGTTCGCAGATGACGTGGCGGAGCCCTCCGGCGACAGCAGGGAGTATCGCCGGCGCCATTCCGCCATGAGGGCAGGAGGAGGCGGCGGCTACCGGAATAATTATTGCGGTGTTTATTATTATCATTTTCCCGACAACGGTGGTGGTGACGTGGCATGCCATTTTACTCCCCTCGTGCATCGCTGTTCCGTTTGTGAATTTTCGGCCAGCAGATCTCATTTTTACAATTTGAATTACAAGCAAAATCCCCTCTATTGAAAATAGTGTTGTGGCCAAATAATTTTTGGGCCCAATGTGTGAATTCCCCCCTCTCTTTTCGTTGTTGCAGGGGCTTAAGCATAGTGGATCACAATTACGAAAGTCTATGGAAATTGTTGAATGTGTTTATGTTATCAAAATTTTATAAAATTTCATGGTTGTTTAATATTTTGATGTTAATGTTGAAATCATCAAGGATAATTTTAGGGTTTATTAATTTGCATTTTTTGAAGTCCTATTTCGTTCGAAATCACCTTCTTATGTAATTAATTTAGTTTGGTTAAGATAAATCTTTCCCAAATCACTAATTTAATTTGATAAAGAAAATTGAACACACTTTTTTTAGACAATTGAAAATGTGAATCTACATTTATAAGGGAGTTTGAACTCTCATTCACCACATCATTGAATCTACATTTATAGTTTGAACTCTCATTCACCACATCATTCTTTTCTATATAATAACTTTAGTTGATGTACAATTGATATAAGAATATTCCCCCCTTCAAACAAATTTGTGAATTATTATTTCATTAATATCACTTCAAACAAACAAATTTTGTGAACTATTATTTCATTTAATATTTTAAACAATTTTAAAAAATACTCATCTTTTAAATTTCATATTCATCATTGAATCTACATTTATAGTTTGAACTCTCATTCACCACATCATTCTTTTCTATATAATAACTTTAGTTGATGTACAATTGATATAAGAATATTCCCCCCTTCAAACAAATTTGTGAATTATTATTTCATTAATATCACTTCAAACAAACAAATTTTGTGAACTATTATTTCATTTAATATTTTAAACAATTTTAAAAAATACTCATCTTTTAAATTTCATATTCATCATTGAATCTACATTTATAGTTTGAACTCTCATTCACCACATCATTCTTTTCTATATAATAACTTTAGTTGATGTACAATTGATATAAGAATATTCCCCCCTTCAAACAAATTTGTGAATTATTATTTCATTAATATCACTTCAAACAAACAAATTTTGTGAACTATTATTTCATTTAATATTTTAAACAATTTTAAAAAATACTCATCTTTTAAATTTCATATTCATCATTGAATCTACATTTATAGTTTGAACTCTCATTCACCACATCATTCTTTTCTATATAATAACTTTAGTTGATGTACAATTGATATAAGAATATTCCCCCCTTCAAACAAATTTGTGAATTATTATTTCATTAATATCACTTCAAACAAACAAATTTTGTGAACTATTATTTCATTTAATATTTTAAACAATTTTAAAAAATACTCATCTTTTAAATTTCATATTCATGTTTGTTATATCATATATTGCTTACAATAAATAATGAATATTAGTTCACAGTTTTGAATGGCCACTTATATTTTTAAATTTAAAAAATACATATTTTTGTATTTATAAGATATACATTATATTTTTAAATTTAAAAAATACATATTTTTCTATTTATAAGATATGCATTTTTTTTATATAGAATTGTATTCATATTGGAATTCCTATCTATTATGGAATCAAACAACATAAACAAAAAGGTTTTCATTGAGGACTATTGGTTTGAGGTCTTCATTGAAATAAAATAATGTCGTTGACCTAGCCTGTAAACCTTCATAGGAATGGAGACATCTTATTGAGACTATGGAGACATCTTATTGAGACAATGGAGAATGACCCTCATCATCATCAAACCCTATAGTAGCTTTGGCTATCAAGTTGATTTTCTCGTTCATGTGCTTCATTTGCATCTACAATTCATCCATTTGCAAGAGGATGTTCATGTGCTTCATTTGCATCTACAGTTCATCCATTTGCAAGAGGATTGCATTACGGTCTTCCTTATGGTCCATTAAGACTTTCCCCAACATTGAATTCATGTGCCAATAATATCTCAAGATTGGGGAGTGCCCACATTTGGAATCCAAGCTGTCACGCCCCTACATATTTCATTGTATGAAGTAACCTCACACTTGCTCTTCACCCACGGTTCTGCTTCTATGAGCTCTTGTTGAATACCCATGGGAATTTGTCGACAAAATTGGGAGGTTGAAGTTGAGGTTGAGGCCTCTTGCAAAATGTGAGGACAATGAGTGGATAGCCCTGCATCCATTTCTTGTTTGAGCTACCATTTTGCAACAAAACCTACACAAAATCTCCAACAATCTCTAAAATATGGTCCAACCCTCATTACTAAGAATCATGTCAAAGCGTGGAAGGAAGAGGATCCAATGAGGCTTGGCGCTAAAATTAGCATGTGAGGTATCTGTGTCCTGCATTTCACCCAACCCAAATAAAACAATGAGAATCAAATTCATAAAACTATTAAAGTAAAATTATAATTATTTTTGGTAGTTCACTACAACATGGAGCATTGACTTTTCCCATGTTAAATTGAAAATCCAATTTGATTTCTAATGAATTAAGTTGTTCTTGTAAGTCCATGTTCTCCCACGTGAAATAAAATAAAATATGATCACAAAGGGAGATTAATAATAAATTATAATAATGTAAGAAAGTTTAAGACATTTTTCACTCTCAAAAACTTAAATGATGATTACTAACTATGCAAATCTTCATATTCAAATATATATTTTTATTTTTATTTTATAGAATTTCACATCAAATTGTAGTTTTAAAACAAAACAACAAAACATTTAAAATTAGTAACATTAAAATCAAAATTTCACATGAAAAGTGATCATGTATTTTTGGATTTATGTCTCATCAATAACCTCTTTTACAAATTACTAAATTTTAAAAATTTAAAACTTACTTTTAATTTTAAAAAACAATTAATAATTTATTTTTTTAAACATTAAAAAACTTTATAGAAATTTATAGCATAAAACTAAACTAATGTAAAATCAAAATACGTTTACTTACAAATTAAAAGAAAAATCTATTTCATGACTAAAAATTTAGATGCATGACCAGATTTATAAGTTATTAATGAGGAACAATAGATGCATGGCAAGATTTATAAGTTATCAATGAGGAGTGATAGATGTGTTACCTTGTCGATGAGGAATGGTATGGGGGAATTGTAAAAATCTTCCAACTGGGTGAAGAAATAGATTATGAGCTCATTTTTGAGTAATCTCCTGAGGACTTATGAAAAGAGAATATATCTCATCTTTGAGAAATCTTTTCTTTGTAATGGTTTCCTTTGTGGAGAAATAGATTATGAGCTCATTTTTGAGTAATCTCTTGTTTGTGATGGGTTTCCTTATGAAGAGGGCTTACAAGAAGAAAATATATTTCATCTTTGAGGAATCTCCTCTTTGTGATGGTTTCCTTGTGAAAAAGATTTATTGGAGGAGAATAATGTATCATAACTTTTATTTGATGAATCTTTTCTTCTCTATCATGAATATCTTAATTAACAAAGCATATTAATAGTAAGGAAAGTTAAGATTGCCAAGGGAAGAAAGGAAATAGTGAAAATGAGAGGTTTTAGTTTGAATTTTCTCCTTTAGGATTGTTATCTTAATGTATCATTTTGTCTTTTAACAATTGTCAATGATTTGATAAATCATAGCATATAAATAATATAGAGATGGTGATAGGTATGGCAATTATAAATAAATAAAATAAGGTGATTAAAATTATAGATACTTTAATGACCACCATTGAATACATGGAATTCAATAAAAACAACGGTGATATTAAAATAACCACCATTAGTTATATATTCATGGTAATGTGTATTTTTTTCAAAGAAAAAAAACATATTTTATATTCGAGATGAATACAAAATATAACCATTGCGTGCTTTTGAAGTGCCAATAGTATAGGTAGCTTAGTGAACCCGCTAAAAAACTATAAACTAAAAAACTCTTTAAACTAGTCATCAACAAGATCTACAATCCTTCTTATCACTTACATGCTACTAACATAACATCTTTCACAAGTAATATTACAGTCTTCTAAATTTTATTCTAATTGATCTCTCTTGCTAGGAAGTAAAGCATCTCCAACGAAATCTTCTAAAATGAAAGTGTTTTATTCAAGGATCAATCCTGCTTTAGAGAGACCATCCGCTTTTGTATTTTGTTCACGTAATAAATGTTGAAAATCAACCATTTGAAAGAAGTTTTAAATCTTTTTAACTCAACCTCCAAACTAGACAAAGAGAGATTCGCAACCAAAATACTATCTAACATCTAGTTAATAGTTACGAGGGAGTCTCCTTTAACCTGTAACAATAATTGATTATTAATGATGGCAAATTTCAAGAGATAAAAAAAGAGAAAGGAACCCCCTTAGGTTGTTTGTACCTCTACCAACAACCTATAACTGAATCCTTTGTCCTGGAAGCACCATCAAAGAAGGGCCAAGGCTTTGATATGTCCAAGCAAACATCCTTCATAATGTGGGCCTTTTTTATAATGTTGAGATGTTAAATTTTTTTTGAAGTGATATGACCTGGCTCGTAACTTGAAAAGCAGGGAGATATTTGTCTTCAGAAGTTAATTCGTTGTGTGCCATCCAAATGCCCCAACAGACTAAAAAAGGGAGTCTACTCCAATGTCTTAATGCCCTATTCCTTTACCAAGTCTTTAATCAACCCTGAATAGAATCCTCTTTCCAAATACCTTGAAGCCTTGTTTCATGTTCAATCTCTGGCCACACTTGCACCGTGAAGGCACACTTAACATAGAAGTGAACATTTGTATTATAATCAAATTTACACAAGAAACAAATACTCGACCCTTCTTTCCCTCTCCTCAGTAACTAACTCGATGTTAGAACTTTTCCATTAATGCAACACCACATCAGAAGGCAAGTTTTAAGTGGAGTTGAAGGCTTCCAAAAAAAATTCTACCACCAATTTTTTTTTTTTTTTTCTTCTTCTGACCATTGTCTCACAAATTGCAACTTGGTATCCCAATTTAATCACAAATGCATGTCCATTGTCATTATAACCCACATCAAGGAATCTTTCTCATGTGTGATGTGAATGTGAGCTTTCTTTATTTCCTCTAAGAATGAATTCCAAATAGGAATATGAATTGCTTCTAACCCAATTTCTTCAGTCGGTTTCCAACCTTGTCTCCATTTGTAAGTTGATTCCTCGTTCACTATCTAACCTAGCATGGCCCTACCTAAATTCTTTAAATGAAGTAATATTTCATCCGGAAAAAAGATCCTGGGACTAGATCTGATTATAGCATCTCTGCAAATTCAGACTTCTTGTCCAAACCCCACATTCCATGCTAAGTACTTATCAACCAGAGGGAATGCTAGTGTAAGAGCCTTCCACTGGTTTAACACATTCTTTATGCTCTTTATGTCTTTTCAAAACCAGTTAACAACTTAACCCAGGGCTATGTAATTTTGCATAAGTATATGCTTCCAGAGACTATCTTTGTTTAGTACATTCCAAAGTGATTTTGCTGCCAAAGATCAACCAAATAGCACTGAATCTTTGATACCCAAACCACCAAAGGATTTGGGTAAAGCTTCCTTTTTCTAACTTACCCAATGGGAACATTTATATTCTGCATAACCTCTCTAGAGAAAATTAAAGCATAACCTCCTTACTTTTTCTAAGATCCCTTTGTGAACAGATGCTGAGGTATTCCAATAAACAAGAACTACCTCAAGTACTGATTTCACTAAAATCAAACGTCCCCCACAAAACAACCACTTATTACACCAAAATTTTATTCGCTTCTCTTTCTTCTCAATCAACCATGACCAATATGTTCCTAAGTAACCATTTGGTTTGAGCTTGTAACCTAGATATTTAAACCCCCGTTTAGGTCGTACTGGGGGAAAGGAAGTGTTCTACTAAGCCCAACTACTTCTACGACGCTTGCACTATTCAAATAGAGTGTTTAATTCCCCTCATTCACCTCCATCCCCATCACCTTCTTAAAGGTCTTCAAAATATCCTTGATATAATCCCCATCACAACCATTCGAAAGGAAAAAGCAGAGGAGATCATCTACAAATAAAAGGTCAAGTCTCTCCCTAATTTGAATCTTATATAAAGTAGTTTGTTTTCGCAATCTAGCAAAGATCTACTTAGCCCTTTCGCTACCAACGGGAAAAGATAGGGGAGAGTGGACATCCTTGTCAAAGTCATCTATTGGCTTGAAAGAATGAAGAAGCAAAATAATTTATAAGCACATAAAATCTTACTGATGAGATGCATCTCATTACCCAATGAACTAGAGGAAGTGTAAATCCCAAGTGGATTAATGACAAGTGAAGAAATAACCAAGAAACCCGACCGTATGCTTTCTACAAATCAATCTTGAGAACAATTGTTGAGATATGATTTGTTTTTATTGAGTGAATGACTTCCTATGTCGAGACAATTTCTTCATGGATCTGTCGACCATTTAGGAACCCGAACTGTTCTTTGAACATATAGTTCGATAATATAGGCTTTAGATGAGAAGCTATCACCTTAGCAATTATTTTATAAAAAACATTACAAAGAGATATCGATCGGAAATCGCCAAATGACGAGGGACAAACTTTCTTTGGTATTAGAGCTATGAACGTGGAGTTAACATATATTCATGGCAATCTCTCTCTCTCTCTCTCTCTCTCTCTCTCTCTCTCTCTCTCTATCTATATATATATATATATATATATATATATATTTGTTAGGTTATAACATAATTACTAACTTGATGAGAACTCTCTAGGGTTCTTCAAAGTTAAAATTAAAATTTTCTTTCACCATTTCCTTAATTCCTCATAAAATTGTAAATAAAAATCTTAAAAGCAGTGGTCCCAGTACCACCACCTTTTTTTTCATAATTAAAAAAGCAGTGGTCCCAGTACCACCACCTTTTTTTTCATAATTAAAATTACAACCTTTTTTAAATCATGGCCTTGACAACCAGTACCGTTTCAAACAAAAGCCTTAAAATCAACTCTCTAAGCGAAAGGAGGTGCTAGTAACACCACCTTTCTTCAAGATTAACATTTTAGAATTTGTTATTAAAAAAACATATTTTGAGGGATCGATACTTGGAAGCCTATATATATAACTTGAAGAGGGAAGGATGGAGGTAGGGGTTTTAGACAAGGGTTTGGGGATATGCAAGAATCGATTCTAGCTAGTCTAGCTGAAGAGGTTTCGAAGGAGGATTTTGTCAGAAGCTTCGATGATGTCGATCAATGAGGAGTTGGTGGACTTCTCAAAGGATCCGTTGGAAGGGCGGTCTATTTGGAAATTACCAGTTGTAAGGCAATGGAGGGAGAGTCATTTGGTCTCCCAAGAGAGGGACCAAATTGGGGATGACTATTATCTAGGTGTGAGGATGGGGAGGTCAACGAACCTCCAAGTGGCCTACCTTATTCCAGCCTCAATGCATGTAGTATCCCACTCCCTACGATCTCGAGTTTGGAGCAATGTATGGGTTTTGGGACCACATATCAGGTGTGGATTTTGTCTTCGACAAAAAACATCGAATCTTGACCTCTCCCATCTCTTTTAGTAGGTTTTCTTGTTGATTTGTCTCTTTCTGAAGTTTCGAGAGGTTTTGGGGTTTTCCGGGGTTGATCCAACTTCACAAGGATTTTTCACTATATACCTCATGTGAGCTCAATGGGATCCTCTTTCCTCCATGGTCGGCTTCCTCTTGTCGAGTTTCCCTAGAGAGGTAAGAGCAAAGAGGGGCATTGGATGGGGTTTCTTCTCAGTTCGAAAGTGGGTTTATAGGGTCTTTGTTGGTTGCGTCAGATTATAGCAGGGAGGCGGTAGTGGATAGAATTGGTGACATTTGTCTAGAGGTATCCTAATCAAGATGGATTTCCATTGAAATTTGTTCAGAATCCGAGGATAAAGGAATCCCTTCTGCTCGTTATCAGAGAAACAAAATCTAAAGGAAAGGCAGTGAAGTTGGATTTGGGAGAGGACATTCAACTTCATAAGGTTGTGGATATGGTTGACAATGTGTTAGTCGATAGAGCTAGTGGTCGTCGTTTCGGGGTAAAGATCCTCAAGGAGTAGGTGGAAAAAGATTGGTCCTCCAATTTGGGTTATTCACCCTCAGTGATGTTTTTAGCTAGGGGTTGGTTTGCATTTCTTTTCCAGTCCGTGGATGAGGTGCAGTGGGTTTTGATTAAAAATTGTAGCATCGTCTCTATGCTAGTTCTTTTGAAAAGATGGACCCCTTTGTTTGATGCTAGCCAAGAGCGCTTTGATAAACTCCCTCTATGGATTGGGTTGTTAGGTTTTCCTTTGGATTTTTTGTCTCAAGGGGTCTTCAAGCATATTGGTAAATCTATTAGAGAGTTTTTGGAAGCATATATGCCATTCCTCTCTTTGGGTAAAGGTAAAGGTGGATGTTAGTGGCCCGAATCTTGGTAAAGGTGGATGTGAGCGAAGGATTGCTAGAGCAAATGGAAATTGCTAAGCGATCGTTTGTTTTTTTTCAAAGGATGGATTATTAAGGAATTCCCTTTAGATGTCGACATTGTAATCAGTATGGGCACTTAGTTAATCAATGCCATCTTCCTTTCTATCCTCTCTTTTGACACAATATTCCTAGGATTCTAATGAAAAGAGGGGCCCTAGTGGTTAGGAGTGGGGGGGGGGGGGTTGCACCTGTGATAAAGTCAGGAAGGGTCAGAGGAAAAGCATTTCTCAAGGGGGGAGATAGAAGAGGAGGTCCAAGTAGATAAGGTATCTTTTCTTCACTAGTTAGAGTGTCTATCCCAGATAATTGAGTCAGCACCGACCTGCAAGTAAATCGACCTTTTCCTTGGGTAAGCCAACTCCTTCTCTATTTCTATTGAAATTTATAATGAATTCATTATTAGTGTTGGATGGGGAGTGGCTTGGATTTCCTAGATCCTTGAATATATCTCCTTTATGGGTTCTGTATTTCCTCTCTTCTCTCCCGTATCTATGTCCAGAGGTCAGTCCTTTTATAAGAATTGAGTCTAGGATGGCTCCTTCCATAGCCTCAGCTAAGTCTAAGTCATCAAAATATTCAGAGGCCAACTTCCTTGGATAGAATTTAAGATCGAGACAAGTGCTTTCTTCGATGGAACCAACAAAAGGAATAAGGTTTATGGGACAAAACCCGGGCAGTGTAAGTGGAGGAAGAGGAAGAGGTCACAAGTCCTTAATTTCAAAAGCTCGGGATTGAACTTGGATTGATATGCCAGTTGGTAAACAATCTTCTATTCATGGGGCACTTAGAGCATAAAATGCCTTGGTAGGGGTTTCTAAATGAAAATCTCTCCTTCAACTTTGGGAGTTTGGCGAGCCCATCAAAAAAATTGTCTCTCTGGAGGATGGTTGAATCCTCTTAGCTGGATATCATCCTTCTCCAAGAAACGTTAGGAAATGGAGATGTTGTTTCTAAGTTGATGGAAGCTCTGCTTAAGGGGTGGTCCTTTGTGGCATTGGATGTTAGGGGAAGATCAAGAGGTCTGGGGGTGGGTTGGAACATCAGATCGATTAAGGTTTCAAATTATTGGGGGTTCGATTCAAGCCTTAGTTTAGAAGTTTTTACCGAAGATTTGGGATTGGATTTGTTAATCCTTAATGTTTATTGGCCATATAAGGACAGGGTTCCCTTTTGGGGAACTTTGTTGAGTAAAAAATTATGTCCTCATAATCTATCATTATGGGGGGAGATTTGAACTTCACGCTTGTAGATTTTGAAGTTTGGGGGCCGAGGGTGACTTTGGATTCTCTTTCTTCTTATTTTATCCATAATTTTGAATAGAAGGGATTGATTGATTTATAAAATGTCAAGATAAAGTCTACGTGGAGGGATAAACGGGCAGGGGAGGACCGGATTGCTAAAATATTGGACCACTTTTTGGTTTTAGAAAAACTCGTGTACAATCTTCTACAGTTGCGTCAAAGGGTAGGTTCTGGAGGAGAATCTGATCACTTTCCTATTTTTATGGAAACTAAAGGTAGAGGTTGAAAGCCTCTTATTCCATTCAAGTTCAATTCATCATTGCTTGTTGATCCATATTTCTTGGGACTAGTTCAAGAGACATGGACTCATTTTGATCATTTTTCCCCACTTTCGATTGCAGTTCAATTTGTGGAAAATTTAAAGAAAGTCAAGCAGGCAACGATAAGATGGGCTTTCCAAAAAAGAATTTGGGATGAACTTGAGCTAAAAAATGTGGATGAGAGTCTTAAGGATATGTCTGAGTTAGAAGGAGGAGGTTACTCCTCCAATGAGTCAAAAGCAAATCTTCTTTGTTTGGAAAATAAACGAAAGAAGCTTTTGGCAGAAAAAGAAGCACTGTGGAGACTAAAGAATATACTATGTGGCTTGAACGTGGGGATGAAAATACAAAATTCTATTAGGCCTATGCTAAGCGCAGATGCATGTCCAACACTATATTGAGTCTTAATAATCAAGAAGGGTAGGCAGTCTCTTCTTTTCAATATTTGGCTCGATTGGGTACTGATCACTTCAAATATTTGTTCAAAATCCTGGAGGGGACCTCAATAGCTTAGATTGTCCAAATTGTGCAATTGTTCCCAAGATTTTTTACTGAGTAGGACAACAAATATCTAATGGAGGAAATTTCCGAGGATGAGTTGAAGGAGGTCATCCATAGCTTCCAAAAGAAAAAAGTACAATGACGAATGGTTTGCTAGTAGAATTTTATCTAATCGAGTTCAATTTCTTAGGGGAGGACTTGCTACAGGTTGTTGAAGATTCTCATTCTAGGGGGTATATATATGCTCTTTTTAACTCTACCTTCACTACACTCATCCCAAAGAATGACAATCCCCTCTCTTTTGACAATTTCAAGCCTGTTTCGTTTTGCAATGCATCTATAAAGTGGTGGCCAAGTTTATTGCAATACGTCTCAAGCCAATCTTATGTAATTCAATATCAAGAGAACAATTTGGTTTCTTGGAAGGGAGACAAATGCATGAGGCTATTAGTGTTTCTCAGGAGGGATTGCTCGGTATTAAGACAATAAATCTCAAAGGTTTAGTAATCAAAATTGATCTTCAAAAAGCATATGATCGTGTTAATTGGATCTACATCCATCTCCTTTCGACTCACGTTGGATTTGAGGTGCCTTTCATCAATTGGGTAATGGGTGCATGACATCAGTATCTTTCGTGGTTTTGATAAATGGGGTTTCCTCCTCCTTTTTTCAAGAAGAAAGAGGCTTCCCTAAAGGATTCCTTCTGTCTCCTACTCTATTTTTATTAGTGGTAGAGGGGCACAGTAGATTGCTAAGGGAAGCTAGAAGAGGTCCTAGGAATTTTAAAGGAATCTATATTTCTCAGGTATTGTATATAACTCATCTTATGTTTGTAGGTGACATTCTAATTTTCCATGATGGATCAATTAGGGATGTAGAATAGTGTATTGTCTCTTTACATCCAAGCCACAGGGATGCATATAAACTTTCAAAAATATACCATTTCCTTTTTTAATATGGATGAGGGATTTGAAAGGTACTTTCAAGTGTTGTTTCCATTCGAAGTAAGAGACTTCGACCAAGGCATAAGATATTTGGGATTCCATCTTGAAGAAAACAATTATGTAAAGGAGGATTGGCTTTGGTTATTGTCAAAGTTGGAGAAAAGATTACAAGTATGTAGTTTCAGGTGGTTGTCTAGTGCAGGTAGGATCATGCTGATAAACTCAATGCTGGAAGCAGTCCTGGTATATTGGATGTATCTCTCATCGATTCCTAAACACATTTTAGAAAAAGCTTGGAAGTTGTGTTTCAGGTTTCTATGGAAAGGGACACATGAACACTTTGTTCTCCCTTGGGTGTAATGGGACAAGATTGCTATACCAAAATCGTTATGCGGATGGGGCCTCAAAAACATTTTCTTTTTTTCCTATGCTCTTGTAACAAAAAGTGTATGACATCTTCTGTCAAAAGAAGCTTATGGGCGAATGTGGTCAAAAAAAATTATATCACTCTAGATTCCATTGAAGATTGGGTGAGGAATTCAAATAAATATTGACCTAGTATATCTGTCATCTGGAAGCCAGTGATCTCTTCCTTTCCTATTATCGGGAATGGTCTAGGATGGAAGATTGGAAATGGAATCAGGTTTAGGCTTAGTTTGGACCCCTAGCTAGGAAGTGGGGAGAGCCACATATTGTCAGAAGCAATAATTCTTCACCTTCGTGATTGTGGTCTTATGATGTTGCATCGGGTAGTCAATCCTAATTCAAATTTGAGATGGAATCAAGGGTGGATGGGAGTTGGGAATTTTTTTTTTGGAAGGAGCGTAGGTGATGTCATGGAATTCTTATATAAACCCTCTCAAAGCATCTCACATTCATCTATCTGAGAGGGATGGTGAATTAATATAGAGTTATGCTCCCTCAGGAGTATAGACGCTGAAGTTGGGCTATATTTAGTTGAATATTGATATTCATCCCAGAGAGATAAAGTGGTAGTAGAAGGGTATGTGGAAGCTCAAATTCCAAACCAAATTGCGTTTATTGATGTGTTGTATATTGGAAAACAAAGTTCCTACTTGTGATAATCTCTAGAAGCAGAGGAAAGAATGTACTAGCGGGTGTGTGCTATGTAAATCCGATATGGAATATATGGAACATTTGTTCCTTTTTTGTCCATTCGTTCAACTTATTTGGATGGAGGTTTCTTCTATGTTGGGTTTCCTATGTAAGTGACAAGGTTTAAATTTGGAAGAGGCCCTCCAATCCAAGTTTTCAAATCCATCCTATCATCTCTATAAGGCCCTCCCTCTGATTATTAATTGGCACATTTGGTTGGCCCACAACTCTTCCATTTTTCAGGAAAATATCTCTACACTGATATTTGTAGCATCAAATAGCATTGGGATTTTATCTTTTTATCCACAGGAAAAAGGTGGAGTAGGGATTAGTCATATTAAGCAAGAACAAGTAAATAAATTGATGCCCTGGACTTTTTTTTACGGTGCCTCTCAAGGGCATATGGGGGTGGAGCGACTCCTTTTCTTTCAGAAGCTCATTTTTTCAAAATTAAGATGGGTTTGGGAGAGGGATCAAACAATTATGCAGAGTTGTTGTCTTTAAAACTTCACCTTCTTTTTGATCTTGAAAGGTTGCAAGCTTCTTTAGGTATTTGGAGATTTTGTGCTTGTTATAAATTGGACCATGGGTGATCAAAGATGCTCAAATGTTAGACTAGTTTCCTTGTTGGGGGAAGTCCTTATGTTAAAGAGTAATTTTGATGGGTTCTCATTTCATCATGTATAAATAGAACAAAATATCAAAGCAGATCAACTTTCTAAAGAGGGCCTTCACTTGGAGTTTGGGCAATAACACATCTCAGAATGTAGAGAAGGGGTCTATTATGAGTACTTCCATCGCCCTTTCCATGAGGGATGATGGATCAACTCCCTCCATAGACTGAATCTCACGTTTTCAATTATTTTTCTTCTGTCTTTTTTTTTGAAAATATAAGTTTCTGGAACATTATGCAAGAAAGGAGTTACATATATAGATTGTTGTTGTTATATTTCAGAACATATATGATACAATGAGATGACAAAAGGAAAATCAACTTCCTTTTTTTGATGTAATTTTGACCAGTGCAGTTTATTGATATCGTAGCTATGTTTTAAGCCATATAAATGATGATCAATTGTTATGGTATATATGCCGTTTCTAGCACATATGTAATTTTGTTTTTTTCTACGGATTTCTCTCTCTCTCTCTCTCTCTATATATATAGTATGTATGTATATATATATATATAGTATGTATGTATCTATATATAGATACATACATACTATCTATATAGATATATAGATAGTATGTATGTATCTATATATAGATACTTACATACTATCTATATAGATATATAGATAGTATGTAAGTATCTATATATAGATACATACATACTATCTATATATCTATATAGATAGTATGTATGTATCTATATATAGATACATACATACTATCTATATAGATATATAGATAGTATGTATGTATCTATATATAGATACTATATATATATCTATATATATAGTATGTATGTATATATATATACATACATACTATATATATAGATATATATATATAGTATGTATGTATATATATATATACATACATACTATATATATATATATATGTATGTATATATATACACACACACACATATATATATATATATATATATATATATATATATATATATATATATATACTGTATGTACATATATATATACATATACATATATATATATATATATATATATATATATATATATATATACTGTATGTACATATATATATATAGTATGTATGTATGTATATATATATATACATACATACTATATATATATATAGTATGTATGTATATATACATATATATATATAGTATGTATGTATATATATATATACATACATACTATCTATATATACATATACATACATACATATATAGTATATATATATACATACATACTATATATACATATATATATACATACATACTATATATATATATATAGTATATATATATATATATATATATATATATATAGTATGTATGTATGTATATATCTATATAGAGAGATCTTGACTTGAGAGATGGGATGCTCCAAGGAGCCAAAGCCTTCAACTGCACACAAACCAAAGTTTTCCTCCTCTCCTGCTAGATTTGTACCTCATGTCGACATTCTAGTTGGCTCTCCTACGGATTCTCTTGTGCGAAAGATTGTTTCAGAAGGGACCCGCACCATTCATCCTCCTGGTTCATCCAAGTTCTATTAATCGTCTCCATTATTCTCTCCTCCCCATTTGCAATCAGTTATCTATCTAGATACATCATCTCCAATTCCCGCTTCCTTTATGTTACCTCCCTTTCCCAAAGCCCCTTTCTACCCTTCTCAATAACCTATTACTTCATCGATTCCTTCTTCTTACCCTCTTCCTCCAAAATATAACCCACCTACTCCAAAGAAAACCAAAGGTCGAAAGAAAAGGAACCAATGTATCAAGAAGACGGTGGACAAAATGAAGGTATCGGTAAATCCTCAGATTATTCAGGAAAAGATTATATTCTATATTGAATTTGTGTTAATCATAAGGTTCCATGCAAGATGCTTTTTGGAGGAAGATCTAAAGAAATGGGTACATTGCTCTTGGGCTCTCCTTCTTGTTTATGACCCACTGGTCCATGTAGGAGCCAAAGGGTATATGACTTTCATTTTTGAGAAAATTGAGGACCGTCATATTCTAATGGAAGGCACTTGGTTCTAGGTGAGTTTTGACTTGACTCTATTAAGGTGGCACGTGGGTTTCAATCCCATCCATGAACGAATCCACAAACTTGCTCTGTTGGTTAAATTACCTTGCTTACTAATTGAATATGGGGATGAGGGAATCTTCACATCCATTGGAGACACTCTGGGAACTTTCATAAAGGTTATTTCAGAAGCAACGCAAAAAACTATGACCTCCATTGCCTATATTTGTGTCGAGATGGATACCATGTTAGGTATTCTAGATGCTATCCTTCTTGAAGTAGGGGACCATCCCTTCATGCAAATTCTGGATTATAAGAACGTGCCTTATCGATGCACTCATTGCTAATCTCATGGTCACTTAAATATTTAATGCTCGTTGTTGAAGTCATATGGTAATATCAGTGGATCACATCTAGTGATGAGCCCATCAAAATTATGGCGATGAATCTTTATCCTCGGCCCATAAAAAGAAAATCAAAAAGGATGTGGACACTAAGGAGATTCAATCAAAAGTATTGATGGTAAATAAAGAATTTGCAGAAGATATTGCAGCGCTTCAATTGAAAATTTAGGAACTAGAAGCCAAGTTTATTAGGAAGTAGGTTAAGGTTGATGCCGATCAGGGTTCTCCATTTGGTAAGGGTAATATGGGGGAAGATGCAGAGTCGGTTTTGAAATCACCTCCCAAACCAATCATGAATCTCTCTATCATAGAAGAATGTTATTCCCCTACCCCAAATGTTGCTTCCTCGCAATATTCTCTTGAAGTCCCCTCTTCTTCCAGGAGATATGTTACTAGATCACTTTCAAAAGTCATTGAATTTCAATCCAGTGGCCTTCATCAATTGCCGCAGATTATTCCTGTTTCAACTTGGGGTAGAATATCTTTCTTGGATATTGCAAATTCTGAAGTGAAGAAGGAAATCTCAACTAGACGCTAATCAACCATTCAAGGGGCCCTTAGCAAAGCAGCCCATGCTCGAGTTAAACCATGAAGATCCTATCTCACAATGTTAGGGGGATAAGGATCCCCTTTAAAATAGATCCCTAAATTGATTGATTAAGGTGAATAGTCCTTCAGTTTTGTTTATTCAAGAGACAATGTGCTCAACGGTGTCGGCTACAAAGATTCTTAAAAAATGGCTTCTGGAGTGGTCCTTTCTCACAGTTGATGCAGATGGGAATTATGGGGGGCTTGCATTGGGATGGACAAGTTCCATCTCTCTCCAGTCCTTGGTAAGCTCAACCCACTACATTCTTACATCTGTTTTTTCCAAACCCTTGAACCTCTCAGTGAATTTATTTAATCTATATGCCCCTTCACATGATAGGAAATATTTTTGGGAGGTTTTTTTTGCTAGTGATCTCTTTTCTTGTCCTCATCTCATTCTAGGGGGGACTCAACTTTACACTTTATGGTAGTGAACTAGGGGGGCCAAAAGCAAGGAAGGATGCTTTGGCTGACTTTTTCATCCATCATTTTGATAATATCCTGCTTGTTGATGTGGAACCTGATTCTGTCAGGCCTACCTGGTCAAATAAGAGTTGTGTTCTATATTTGATCTCTAAGCGCTTGGACTATTTTCTACTTAGAAAGAACCTCCTTCTTGAAGTTGTCTCCCATATATACTCAATCATAAAAGTTGGCCATTTTGATAATTTCCCTATCCTTTTGGAGCTGGCTTTGAACTCAAACAACCTCCTCCTCCTTTTAAATTCAATCCCCATTGGTTGGCATATGATGAGTTCAAGTATATTGTTCAAGACAGTTGGAGGATCTTTGACCTGAGTTCTTCGTCATATGTGATGGAAAGTTTTCAAAGAAATTTGAACGTAATCAAACCACTGATTAAATATTGGGTAAGGAAAACCTTTGCATACTTAGACAGGAATTTAGTTCACATTGAAGACAAAATAACAAATAAATTGGATTACTACAAATAAGGGAACATTACACAGGGAGAGCAGGTGGAATTAGAACCCTTGGAATCAGAAAAGGCTCGAATTCTAGCATGACACGAAATGAATTGCCTAATGAAGAGTAGGGCTCTTTGGCTCTTGGAAGGGGATAATAATACAACTTTTTTTTCACAGGCATGCTAAAGGTGGCAAAGCTCTAAATACAATATGGAAGGTTCGAAATCAAGAGGTGGAGGATTGTCTTGATTTTAAGTCTATTGCCAGAGCAACAAAATATCACTATCAAAAACTCTTCTCCGAACCTCCTGGAGAAAATATCATGGATGTGTTGGCCTCGAATTATTTTTTCAATCGGTGGGTAGATGAGGACAATAGTGGTCCACTTACCAGACATGTTTCTAAAGATAAGGTCGAAAAAGTTCTCTTCTCCTTTCAAAATGGTAAATCCCTTGGTCTATATGGTTGGAGAGTGGACTGATCTATGGGATTTTCGGGCCTGTTGGTGAATGATCTTACAACAATGGTTGAAAAATCTCATGTTGCTAGGAAAATCCATTTGCCCTTCAACTCCACTTTTAACGATAATATTCCAAAATAGGACTATCCTGAAGGTTTTGAGCATTATCATCCCATTTCTCTTTGTAATTTTATATACAATCTCATATAAGAAGTGTTTGCTTGTCGCCTCAATCCGGTTTATCAAAGAATATCTCCCCTTAGCAATTTGGTTTTATGGATGAAAGGAATAGGCATGATGCCACTGGTCTTGCTCAGGAATATCTCCATACAATCCAAACAAAGTCTAGGTCGACATTTATGGTAAAGTTGGATTTATCTAAGGATTTCAATAATAATAATTGGTTATTTCTTCGCCTTATTCATATGCAGGTGGGATTCCCTCATCAATTCATAAATTGGATTAAAGCATTCTACTCCGACGTCTCCTACATTGTGCTTATCAACGAGTATCCTTCATCCTTCTTCAATACTTCTCGTGGTCTTCGACAAGGTTGTCTGATCTCTCTGTTGCTCTTCCTATTGGTAGTTGAAGCCCTTAGACGACATATAAATCATGAGCATTCTCTCGACAATCTCAAGGGGGTAAAAATTTCGGACACTCTTTTCAATTACCCAATTTTTATTTGTGGATGATATTTTAATCTTTGTATTTGCTTCTCCGGGGGAAGCGAAACTCTCAGGAATAACTATCAGGTTTTTTACTTCTTATACATCAATGGAGATAAACATTTATAAGTCTTTGTTGCACTGTCATTTGGTGTTAGGGATAATGAAGAATTTGATTCAAAAACCACTTGCATATGTGGAGTTACCCTCTTCTGATTGTTTTAAGTATCTTAGATTCCTCCTAAAGGCCACAAACTATAGGATTGTTGATTATCAATGGCTTATAGAGAATATTAAGAAGCAAATAAACTCTTTGTAGCATTGTTGGATTTCTATGGTAGGACAGGTTACTCTTTTCAAAAGTGTACTGGAGGCTATTCTAGTCTTTTGGATGGTGCTTGCATATATTCCAAAATTTGTTCTAAACTCCATCAAGAAGATTTGCACAACTTATCTTTGGGTCGATAAGGAGGGTCTTCGAATTTATCCACTCTGCAAGTGGGATTCACTACGTCTTCCTAGATCGTTTGGATGGTGGGTTTTCAAAGACCTACATCTATTCTCCTCTGCTCTCGCAGAAAAATGTCTATGGAGATTAATTTCACAAAAAGGACTGTGGCAGGACACGATAATTCATAAATACATTGCTCCATATCTATCATACCGTGGTTTCTCTCTTTCTCTGGATCCTCCAAGGGCTCCCTATTCCAATGCTCTATGTAAAAATTTCATTCCTTAATTGCAAAATAGCTTGCTTGTATACCGCAAAGAGGTGATCAAATCTTGGTAGATTGGATCCTATTATAGGTGTGGACCAATCAGAATTATTGCCAGAAAAATTTGTATCTTATCTAAATGATGTTGGCTATAGATATCTGAAGGATATTTTCCAGCCATAAGGCAATACTCTTTGGGAAGTTGCCTGGCCATCAACTCAATACTTACAGATTTTTCATGTCCCAAATTGGCATTGGGTAACAATGGCCTAAGCACATTGGACATATTCATTAGATTTTGTCAAATTGATGCTAAGGGTCAAATAATTGCTAAGGAGGAAAATTACTAGTTTCCTAGGTTTGGGGTGGAAGCTTTGGGATTTGGAATAGGGGGAATAATAAATGATGTTTGAACATTAGAATGGCATAAATATTTAATAAAGGAGCTAAATAAATATATACAAGTGAAAATCAAAGTGGCATTTGATCATGAAGACACATGGAGGAAGGGGGACCCACATATGGCTAGATTTCCCAATACACTTGGCATCATTCTCTCACCAATTCAAATTCAAGGTGAATGGTAACATACTTGGGGGAGTTCAAAAGGTATTATTCATTGAATGACTCATCCAAGGTCGAAATGTAGAGGAATAGTAACTCCCATGGAAGAGGAAGACGCAATTTGGAGCTAGTGAGACACTTGGGCTAGATTCCCTAGCTCTATGACAACAATGATGAAGATGCTATGACACCTATGACACAAATCAGACCTGAAGGCTGACATATGACATATATGACATGTCAGGGATAAAAATATCCTCGAAGAGGGCGCTCAAGGGAGTTAGGGCAGCTAAGATGCTTCCACATGTGATTTGGTGGAAGTGTGAGACTAGGAATTGTTGTACAAGTGACATTCTTTGCAATCTCTTCCCAACTTGAGTTAGCATGAGTCTCTTGGAAGGAATTCGACCCATGGAGGACATTAGAAGTTTATAAATGTCAATAAAAAAGAATGAAACCAGCTTTTGATCATTGGATAAATTTTCAATTGCATTTGTGAAGAGGGAGAGCTAGTGGATGACTAGTTTCTTGTCTTAGCCAATTTCAAGGGTGAAAGATTCCCATCCAAGTTGGTAATTGGAAAGGCCATTCAGACCTTTCATTTGGATATTTAATGGAGTGTTTATTTGCAGGTGTAATATATAGGGCAGCTCATGGTTTCTTCTAGTGCAACACACTCTCTCAACCATTTCCAGTTTTGATGGCATATTCTTGACCCTTGAGGGAGGGCGTTTTTGGTGAGCTCTTGTACTCTTTGGGAGAGCTTATCATGATATAATTCTGTTGTAATATGATTAATATACTCTTTTATTCATCTTCAAAAAGTTTCAGGTCGAAATACCAAGTGGTTATATGTAAAATGGATTATTAATGAGAAAACAATGACCATTCCCCCACTAGATTGATGTATGCTAATGTATTGATGATGATTTCAAATGGAAGAATATTTCTATGATATATTTATGATATATGGACTTCCATTTATGAGTATTGTAAGTTTCATGTTCAACACTTAAGAATTTGAAGCCATCTTGCTCAGTTTTATTTTATTTGAAGAAGATTTCATGTTATTTCCCCCAATGTCGAACTAGTGATTTTTGATGTTGTTTAGGAGAAGGCTAGAACATACTTAATAATTGATTAATGGTTAAAATGAGACCTAAATAATGTCCCTCAGACATCCCCTACCTCTGTTCATAATTTTGAGTGAGTTTGGAGGCATTTGGAGAGTCATTTTCAGTACTTACCCTATGGGGATTTGAACCCCAAATTGCTAGTTAAATTTCATACTTTGTCCAGAATATTAAACAAGTTTGCAGAAGTATTTTGATGGTCATAAATCATTCATGGACATCATAATCAAGTACAAATATCATCCATACACCTTCACTGAAGATTTAGAGGCATTTGGAGCCAATTGGAGACCTAGAGACCAATACTAGTCAAAGGGAAATTACTAGTAAAGTTCCCTACATTGGCCAGAACTGAAAGAGGATTTGCAAAAGTATTTTAAAGGTCCAAAAGAATCCATGAAACAAATATTTATGTTCTAACATCATCCATATACCTTCTCATAAGATTTGGGAGCATTTGGGGCAAATTGGAGACCTAAGCATCAAAACTAGTCAAAGGTCGAATTTGGGGAAAAAGTGAAAAATTGGTCATTTTCATAAAAAATTAAAAAATGGCCATTACAAGATTCCTGAATTTTTATTCCATTATGGGATCGACACATGGCCGGTTTAAGTTAAGCTTGTTTTTCTTTAAGCCAAGACTATGACAAGCTAGCCTAGGTAATGAATACTTTAGAAGGTGAATACAAGGTTTCAATAGGTTATCTTCT
This sequence comes from Larix kaempferi, assembly GCA_027924585.1. Taxonomy (NCBI): domain Eukaryota; kingdom Viridiplantae; phylum Streptophyta; class Pinopsida; order Pinales; family Pinaceae; genus Larix; species Larix kaempferi. The sequence continues at coordinate 3,386,075 of BSBM01000368.1, forward strand.
CCTTCTGAGTGTTCACCCAGATGAGTAGATTATTAGAAAATGGAAATCCTTTTGGAAATTAGTTTCTCTTGCGAAAGTAAAACAATTTCTCTGGTTGGCCCTAAATAACAAGCCGCTTACATGGGAAAATCTTCAGAAGAGAGGGATCGAAGGTCCCAATATCGGTTTTCTATGCACGGATTCCTCGGAAATTATTAGCCATATGTTATTATATTATCATTTTTCCAAATAACTATGGTATGTTGCTCTCTCACTGGGTGATTTTCCGGAATGGGAAGGAGAATTTATAATTGATGCCTAGGAGAATTGGTTTAAAAAGGGTCGAAAATACGATTATGTTGCTTTACCCATGCATATAAGATGGTTTCTATGGATCACCCTAAACGAAGCAATTTTTAAGGATATTAATCCCACTCCTCTCTCGACCTTCCATCAGTTGAAATACTCTCTCCCTAAGAATCCTCCTTAAAAGAAGCCGAAATAAAAAAGGGACTATTCAAGATTTGGTCTTCGATCGCTCTGTGCCTTATGAGTATTTTGATGGCTCATCTCAAGGAAATCCTAGTAGGAGTGGCACAGGTGGATGCATTAAGTTCAGGGGCTATGAATTGTCTTTTAAGATTGAAATAGATCAAAGTACAAATAATTTTGCTGAGCATATGATTATGATTACAAACCTCTCTCTTGTATTGGATAATGGAATATACACCATAAATCTATTCTCGAACTCTATATTGGTTGTCAACTGGTTTATGGGGAAGGCTCCATGCACAAATATTAGACTTCAACCACTGCTCATAAGAGGTTTCAATTTAAAATCAACATTCATTTCATGCTCATTGGTTCATATTTTTAGAGAACACGACACTTATGCATATTTGATAGCGAAAGAGGAAGTGCAGCTTGAGGAGGGTCAATTACAGGTGCAAAAATCATAGTTTACAGATCGTTCGAAAGAGCAGGATTTCACTAGTGATTGCTCCTAATGCAAGTATACAACATCTAAGGTTGATATTTTTCTCCCAATGATGTATTTTTTATGGATCGAGTTTACTCTCCATAAAAATTTTGGCACGAGGTTGAGCAAGGCTCCTCTTTATTGTTTTTTAAAATGGATCAAGTTCTACTCTCCATGTCTTATCCATTTTTTGTGATTGAGCAAGGCTCCGTTTTGGTATAATATTGGTTGATAGGTGAGGATTTTTCTCCCTTATGGTTATTTTTGGATGTGCTGAAATTTTAATGTGATGTTAGCCATTGGCTGTACTAGTTATAATTTTTATCTATCATGGAATAAAATTACAAACATTTTTCTCTGGAATATATATATATATATATATACACAAAAAAAAAACGGAATATGGAGGATATGTGGTTTAGAATGCAGCTCTTGGACAAGAAAATTCCGTCGGTGATATCCCTAGTTTCGGGTCCGAAACGCAACTCTCATTCAACTGACATCATGAACCAAAACACAATCCTTTTGCTAGATGCAACTCCTCCCAGCATGTGCATTGGTGACTTCTTCTAGGTGGATGATGGATAGCTTCCGCTAGTTCTATGTTTTTGCTTAAAAATTCATGTTTTAAGTTTAATATAGTCTTATCAAGTTTAGTCAAGTTTTAGGCAAACAGTTGTGCTTGTGCCAGCTTCTATGGCAAGCCCAGACAGTCCATTTTGTTACATGTCTGAATTATGGTAGTCTCTGTGCGTCCTGTTATAACAACATACTTTAAACTTGCCTCACTTGGTATGGCTCCAGGCCTTTGCTACAACTATGTATATGATCTTTTTTTTGAAATAATATAATGTTCTCTTACTTACAAAAAAATGTGAAAATATAAAATAAATAAAATATTGAAGAATGGGGAGCAATTCATGAAATCATCGAAATCGCCCCCTTCCTCCACCTCTTACCCCTTCCCCCACTCCTCCATGCTCCCTTATGCGATTTTTATAGGCGCCACTACATGCAATGGCCTATAGCGGTAGGTATAACACCTCTCGCCTATAGGGGGTTATTGTAGGGTAGGGCTCGTTCCCTCTCCCAACTCGCCACTACAAGCGATGGCATGTAGTGGTGAGTATAACACCTAGCATCTATAGAGAGTTGCAATAGGTTAGGGCTCATCCCCTTCCACGACTGAATATAGGTGTCTCTATATGTGACAACCTATAACGAGGATAAATTTAAAAAATACAAAATCTGTAAAAAAAAATTATTAAAAAAATAATAAATAACAAATAAAAAACTGAAAATATTGAAAATGGAGGGTGGGAGGGTGACACAATTCCAAGAATCATGCCCGATCCCTCCATTTTCAATATTTTTGGTTTTTTTATAAACATTTCCTTTTTTCCTTTTTTTGTTATTTAAAAAAAAAAAATTTAAACATTTTGTTTTGTTGTTATATATATATATATATCAAATTGTTTTGTTTTTGTTTTAATTTAAATTTGGGGAAGGCTGATTCAGGGAATTGTCCTTCCAAATATGGTTTTCAATTTTTTTTTTTTTTAAAAAAATTTTGGAACAAGTTTTAAAATGTCAATCCAAAAGAAAGGGGGTGATACTCTTTCAATTCGAGGGTCGATTTTATGGCTTTTGTTCGAAGCGGTGTTGGTTGTAAAGGCCACGATTTCAAACAAGTTGTAATTTCAACATAAAAAGGGAAGAAGAGAGGAGGTGATAATAAGAGCACCACTTTTCAATTTGGGGGTCAATTTTAAAGTTTTTGTTTGCAAGTTTACAATGAATTAAGACCATGGTGGAAAAAAATTGTAATTTTAACCTTTAAAAAATGGTTGCTGCAAGCAGCACCACTTTTCAATTGAGTGGTTGAATTTTTGTTTATGAACTTATCATCAACATTTGTAGATTGGTTGATCTCCACCCTTGATTATGACTTATGATCAATGGTCAAAGTTTCTCCCAGTTACTACTCAAAATTATGGCTATTAGTTTTGAATCAAGTAAGTGAGGAGGGTGGCTTATGCTATTGATCTTTAGCCTAGAACCTATAGGTTCCTAGGTCAGATCATCCATATGTTGGAGTTGCATGGATCCCATTTGAACTCAATACACATGTGTGTTCTAGTAATTGTAATCAGAAGGAGTTTTAAAGAATAAGAAGGCCTTACTTCTATGGATGTTTCCCCACCTTGGGGTTTTGCCACATAAATTTCATCTTCTCTCTCGTGTATATATTGATTCTTTGATATTATTGTTCTATTTTGATACTTTCCATGTAAGTTTAGACAAGTTATATATTGTGGTTACATGTTCATGCATATGTTTCTAACCTTTCAAAGTCAATAACTATGTGTGATCTAGCGACAACTTGAAGCAATTATTGTGAGGATGACCTGGGTTTAAGTATTGGTGGCTCACCTCCTTACATGGTGGATGGTCAAATGTGGCTTTTATCACGGATCCTCTTGATTTAATGATGCAATAGCCTAGCCATCAATAATATTTGTGGCTTGTGTTGTTGATGATTAGCCTTTGCACTATTGTTTTATCTACGATCTACAATCTGCCATAATTAATGAGATTCTAGACTAACCAAACATGAATTTCTCCAATGGGAATTAGACACACACGTGTGCGTGCATTGTTAATTGGGTCTATCTTGAGTGGTAGAGAGAAGTTGTTATCATCTCCATCGAGGTTCAATCCCACTTTATGATATGTTTACTCTTTGTGAGTTGGTTGCTAACTATTGTCCAACTCTATTTCTAGTGAATAGTTTAGCTTCTTGGAAGGAAGACAAATTCATGAGTGTTATAGGTCAAATCTGCACTTCTCCATCCGTGATCACCTTGAGTTGTCGATCACACAAAAGGACAACTTGGATTGAAGAGCATGATGACCTTGGATGATACCTTGACCTGACTTACCCTTCAACAAGCTAGCAAAACCCTGAAAAGCCTCATGTTTTGAGTTGTGCGCTACTCTACTTCAGCATACTAGCGCTCATGCCCTACTCCACAGGCTCAATAGTAGCGCACATCTCCTGCTGTGCGCTACTCCACTTCAGTGAACTAGTGCACACCCTCAAAAAAGTTGCAAATGCTGGTTGTTAAACACTGAAGTTGCATACTGTGCGCTACTCCACTGTGAAAAACTCGCGCACACCTTAAAATATGATCAAAAATATATTAATTTGACAAGTTGGGATTAGTTGCAGTTGGTTCTGCAACTTCCCCAACTTCCATTACAACCACCTCTCGATCTAAACTGCCTTCCTTGTCCTATAAATACAAGGAGGATTGAGGAGAGGGGTTAGACATTGTTGTGACTCTCATTCACAAGAAGAGAAATTTGTATGAAGGGTTGTTATGCTGGAAGATTTCAAGTCAGAGAAGAGCAGGAGCCCAGAATCCGGTTGCACAAGCATGCTGCATTGATCATGTATAACTTGTAATCATTATATGCTTTTGACAATAAAGGTTGAAACATTCCTTCCTGTCCCAAATATAATGCCTAATGGATTGTGTATTTATTTGGTTAAATGCTTGATTGTTCTTGATGTTTGAATTGCATTTCAATTTTATCATCTTTATATCAGTCAAGATACGCTGAGGAAGGTATCTTTATGTTGCAGGTCTATTGAAGTGGAAGATCAAGTTGAAGATTGAGAGCGAGATCGAGCAAAGCTAGGATCAAACGTCAGTAATAATGTACGTCTTCAAGATATTTGATCTATTTCCATTTATAGATGTTTCTGTAGCATAATCATTGTGTTTTCCTGTCTACCCCTAAGTTGATAGTGTCCCTTTCCTCACTATAGGGTGAATTTCCCAAACAATAGAGTGGCGACTCCGCTGGGGAGCCGATTATTTTTCTGCTCTAGGAAACCCATTTTGTTGTCTTTCCAGTAATTTTTGATCCCTTTAATCCTCTGAGAGGCCTTGTAGGTCATCCCTACCTGCTGTCTTTTGTCTAACTCAGCCTTTTACACCTCTACAAAGCTTTATTTCTGACCTTTCCTGACATGTGCGCTACTCTACTGTACATACAGTAGTGCATACTTGAGATTGTGCGCTAGTTTATCTATTGCACAGTGGCGCACACCTGCCAGAGTGCGCTAGTTTGCCTACTACACAATAGAGCACATTCCTGTAGCTCTCTGTTTGATGTAAGGTTTGGTTTTCCACCTGTTTTGGTTTGGTTTCTAACTTTGTTATTGGCCTTCTTAACTGGTCTTTGAGGTCTGTAATCCGTCTTTGATTCTATTTAGCCCCTTTTGAGTCCCTTAGGTCATCTTTTGGTCACTTGATTACTTTTGAAGTGTCTTGTTCGTTTGTGACTCTTTTTGGAGGCCGTGCATTGTTCCTTAGTGAACATAGTTGCTCATCCATACCCTAGTAGTGTGTTGCAGGTATACAAACCTTTGTGTTTAGCATTTGTTGTTTGTTGCGAAACTTGTCTGCTCTTTGGGTGTCTCATCCTTTGATTTAGGGTTTTGACCCATTTTTTGGAGCCTTTGGGGTGTCTTCCAAAGATTTTTGAGTCCCAACATTTCTTGACCTTGCTGTCATTTCCAGTATTAAGTGAGTTTGAAGTACTTTAGTTTGCTTCACCTTTGAGCCTTTGTGTTAGTAAGGTTGTCTTTAGTTCGCTTGCCTACCTACTACTTGGCTTAGTGTTCTTGTTTAGGGTTTGGTGCTTTGGATAATGCTTCTAAGTTTGATTTCTGGTTATAGGCATCTTTCATCCTTGTTTTCTCTCCACTTTGCTTCCAAGTTCAAGATCTTTTTCCTTTGAAAAAACTTGTAGGACAAGTCTTTGTCGGATCATTGATTCGATTGTTGTGAACTTTAGAGTCATTTTTCCATACTTGCACATCTTTTGTAGGTCTTACTTGCTTCCGCTTTCAAGTTCTTTTTCGTTCATATATAACAGAAAAAGCAAAATAAGTTTGGTAGCTTAGAGTAGTGAGGCTTATAATCTTTGTAATGTAGCATAGTTTACTTTGTTCAGAATTTGAAAAGAAAACAAAAAGAAAGCTTTGTTTAGGTTTGCGTAATCTTTATTTTGGAAAGAATATAAAACAAAAAATAAAAGAGTCTTTTGTTGTTGAAAGTTGTTTCATTTCATGCACTTTACTTTTTGTTGCAACCACATCACACAATGCACTGCCCCACTGAGTAAAAAAGTAACCTTAAAAAGAATCTTAATAAAATCAATTAGAAACGAGTTTCTTTCTAGGGATACACGACACCAACTAGTATAGGCTAGAGTTTCGAGCTTAAAACACCTTAAACTGCTTGAAGCTTGTTTCATTACTCAAAAATCGTAGTGCGACTATCATATAGGTAAACCCATATGTATCAAATATTCCTGGGAAACTCTACTAAAACCAGAGCTAAGCATGAGGCCGTGGAAGATCGGATTTGTTGAGGATATCCCCTCACTTTCCCTTCAACCATAAACCAGGGTCGATTCGTGTACGGGGGTCCATCTGGACTTCGGGCTTTGCTACCCCGCCCACGTGTTTTGATCAGGCTAACAACTGTCCCCCTAGGATATTTCATACTTATGGTATCCTTAGTATCATACCTATAGGATCATACACAGGTGACAGCAGAGGATTATAGCTGCTGTACCAAGGACAGACGTGGGAGGAAATCCCTTACAGGTCTTTGGGAGGGCAGTTGGGTGATTCCAGTGCTTGCACCCTTAGTCATTGTATTGTGGACCCCGGGTAACTGTTCTTCTTCCTTCGTTGATCTGTTCTGGGCCCTCATCATCCCAGACTCTTCTCCGGAAGGCATCTTGTTTTCCTGCTTTGCATACTTAGGATTTTTTAGTGGAATGTTGTTTGCCCCCTAGTCTTAGTGGCCACTAGGTTTTTGCTTAGTTTTATTTTTATATATAATCGTGGAAAACCAACAGCTTCGTAGGTCTCAAAGGTTGCAAAACCTTCTCCCACTTAGAGTGGAACCACTACCGCCACCCAGACGACAGAGGACAGACTCCAGTGGTCCTTTTGAAACTACTGGTGAAATAGAGGTTCCTGAGGAACCACAACCTAGGACTCCAGATCAGCAAGCTTTTAATACAGTCGAGATTGAGGATCTCACTTCTGGTGAGTTTAATACTCCTTTTAATCCTCCTCTGACTGATTTTAACATTCCGCTTCTGATACTTGTTGGTTTCCAGCAACCTGATTATAGTGCATATTTGTTCACACCTAGGCATATTATGACTAATACAGGAGGCGAACAGGGAGTTCCACAGACTCCCACAATAGGTATGAACACAAATACTGTAAATCCGACCTCCACTGTTATACCGAGTTCGACTCAGTCACTTTTGTTTCAACTCCGTCCTTCAGTTTTAACGGCGGTACGTTAGGCATGCCAAGATCAACAGCTTTGACATCCGCCTCTACCCCTACTTTTGGACCCAGTAATACAGTGAACATCGGTCCACCTCCTGCAACTCAACAATCATATCATATACCTAGTACTTGGATTTCCACACCGAATGTAGGGCCAAACTCCTTTGCAACTATGCCTTTCATGAGTACCATGACCGCGCCGTCCACCTTGACTACCCCTGGTTTTAACACCTTTGCATGTTACAACATGAATCAAAATAATGTACCTACAGGAAACACCCCTTTTTCTCTGTTTTCGGGAGGAGGGGGTAAAATCCTTAATCAACAATATGGCGGGGCTAACGCCCAGCCTCAGTGGACAAATATTCAAAGTACCAACCCACTTTCATTTGGATGTGGGAATTTCAACAACACTTTCACACAACAATAGATAGCTGGGGGAAACCCCTACTAGCAGATGTCTGGGGGAAACCCCCAGCAGATGGTTGGAGGCAACCCCTACCAGCAGATGGTTGGGGGAAACCCCAACCAGCAGTTCATGGGTCAGACTATGGGTGGTTCCCCCTTTATGACCTCAGCTTATCAAATGCCATCTTATAGACCTCGTTTACCATTTCTGGCAACCCTGAATTTTCCAGATCTTTCCAAGTTAATGAATGATCCGGTGTACCATAACGCGACATGGCCACCAGTTCCTACTAAGTTACCTTCGGACATTCCGAAATTTGAAGGAAAAACTAGTGAGGACCCTGGTGATCATGTCACCACTTTCCATTTATGGTGTTCTTCGAACTCGTTGAACGAAGATTCCGTTAGGTTGAGACTTTTTCAAAGAACCTTAACCAGCGCTGCGGCCAAATGGTACATTGAGTTACCTGCAGCTACGTTTTTTAATTTTCGGGATCTTGCGACAGTTTTTCTGAACCACTTCCAGCTTCCTGTTCGGTACGATGTCGGGACAGATATTTTGTCTACATTTAGACAGAATAAGGCCACTCACTTATCTAATCACATTCAGGAGTGGCGAAGACGGAAGTGGCTCATTAAAGCCAATATACCTCCAGAATTTCTTCTTGAGTGGTATCTGAAATCACTCCTTCCTTACATTTCTAAGGAAGTAGCTACTTTTGGAGTGTCCTCAGAGGAAGAAGCCATTTTACGGACCCAGCAGCTAGACCTTGTTTATGCACAGTCTAGGCTACTTTATGAGATTATACCAAACGCACCACGATCAAACACTGATCTTGGCAGACCTAAACCTGGACCACATGCTGACGACATAGTGGGTTTAATGGATTCTGCAGCTTTCGAAGCATTGACTAAGCAGGTTCATGCCTTATCCGTCAAACAATCGATTGCAGAAGTGACCTCCGTCGCAACCTCTCCTTCTACTTCTGAATCTGTAAATCAGTTTCAGAACAATCAAAAGGGCCGTTGGCATCCCAACAACAAAAAGAAGGGCAAGAAAGGAGAGGGGAACCAACAAAAGCCCAAGAACAAAGAGAATGCCAAGGATGGTAACAAAGAAAAGAAGAAGGTTAAGTTCCCTTGTAAGCTTTGCAAGTAGGATCACGTCACTCACCAATGCCCTCTACTCGAAGAAGCCCAGAAGTTGCTTCAAGAAAAGAAACCTGCCGTACTTAAAGATCCATTTCCTAAGGGGCAGGGTTCAGCTTCTGGCACCTCCAAAGCTGGGGGCACTACTCATGCTTCAGTTGATCAAACTTTCATTAATATGGTTAGCGCGGATGCACTTTTGCAAACGCAAGCAAGAAATTATACCCCGGATGTGCAGAACAAGGATAAAGAGATTCCTGAATCTTCCATTCCTCTCCACATTCCAGTGGATTCGTTGCCCAAGATCCCGAAAGGTGTCTTGAAACGGGCCTCGCACAATCCCAACGCTCGAGCTGCTTCCAACTACAATGTGGTTGAAGATCTAGCCTAGACCCCTTGTGCTATGTCCACCTTATAAGTTTTGCAAAGTTGTCTGTTACAACAAAACGCACTTCTGGCAGCGATTGGAAGTATGGAATCATCCAACATGACTGCGCGCTTTGATATGTCTGATATCAAATATTGGTTGCCATACCACGTTGCCCTATAGATAGAAGTGGTCCATGGTCCTATGATCATTAGACGGGCTGTCGTAGATGAGGGCATGTCGCCGTGCGTGATGTCAATTTCTTGTTGGAAAGCTTTGGGCTCTCCCGAGTTAGCCCCCTCTAACACACTGCTTACTGCCTTCGATGGCAGGACTTTCCGTCCACACGAAGCTCTACCATTGTTTGAAATTACACTTGCCGGTAAGACAGTTGCTATAGAGATTGAAGTTCTGGATGCTCCGCTTGATTACAATATGTTGTTAGGCAGGAGCTGGACATATGCCATGCGAGCCATTGCATCGGCGGTTTTTCGAGTTGTTATGTTCCCCCACGAAGGCAAGATTGTCACGGTCGATCAACTTTCGTTCTCTTGGCAAAAAAAACAGAATTCATCGGATTCCACTATTCCTTTAGTTGATCAATCTGCCCCAGTAAGCGAGAGTTTAGGAGCAGGGCTTTACGGGTCATTAATAGGCACTTTTGACCTACCCTCTCCTATTCTTTTTATGCGTTATGATGTAAGTACATCTACCGAAACTTTCATGGTTGGTTTAAGGACTGATCCGTGGATCCTTCCTACTGTATCAGAACCATTAGTGCCTTTAACCATTGCAGAAGTAGCCTACATAGAAGCACAACACACTACAACGAAACTTATCGTGACTCCGAGAGTCTCCGCTGAGTCGGATATGGACTATGCTCCTGCATGGTCAGTGGATTCTATCCACTCTTTTGACTGTTTAGACACAATTTTACCTTCTGATGAAGCCATTTTGGAAGCCATGATGGGCCTGGACCATCCATGGGAACATATGCATAACAGGTCTTACCTACTTCCAAATCTAGACAGGATAGAGAGAGGAGAATTCTCTATGAGACCTGGTGGATTTGTTGATTTGTCATCTTTTCCTTCTACTTCAAGAGCTGTTTACATTGAAGGGAATATGGCTAATATATCGAGAACCATCTCGATTAACATTTCCACCAAACCCGGGGTCATGGAAAACATTTTCATTAGAGCAAACTGTTCTCCAGAAGAGATCGCCGTGTATACCAAGCTTTTTAAAGAATTCCGCGACATTTTTGCCTGGTCTTATGAGGAGATGCCAGGCATCGATCCAGCCATCGTTGAGCATGTCATCACAACATACCCTAATGCAAAACCTGTGAGACAGAAGCTCCATCCTGTGAATCCTCGAAAAGCGGCCGCCATTAAGGCGGAAGTTGAAAAATTGCTTAGCGCCGGATTTATCTACCCGATTGATAAGACGGAATGGGTTTCAAACCCCGTTCCGGTTGATAAAAAGCAAGGTACCATCCGAGTTTGTACCAACTTCCGGGACTTGAATAAAGCTTGTTTGAAAGATAACTATCCCACACCATTTATCAACCAGATCATAGATGCATGTGCGGGACACGAGATGTTTTCTTTCATGGATGGATTTTCGGGATATAATCAAATCCAAATCAAACCCGAAGATCAACACAAAACAGCTTTCATTTGCCCGTGGGGAACCTTTGCTTATCGGAAGATGCCGTTTGGCTTAAAGAATGCTAGAGCTACGTTCCGGAGAGCAATGAATTTCGCTTTTCACGATATCAAGCACATAGTTGAACCTTACTTGGATGACCTCCCGGTGCGATCTCAAAAGAGACGGGATCATCCAGCTCATTTGAGACTTGTGTTTGAACGATGCAGACAATATAAAATTCGATTGAATCCTTACAAGTGTGTATTCTGCGTCGAGTCAGAACGTTTACTGGGTTTATTGTATCCAATCGTGGTATAATGGTCGACCCGTTAAAAGTTGAGGCGATTGTAAATCTGCCTCCTCCTCGTACCTTGCGACAACTCCAAAGTCTGTAAGGCATGTCTAACTTCTTGCGACACTTTATCATAAACTATGCTAAGATCACAAAAGGTTTTATGATACTGCTTAAACAAGATACCTACTTCGTGTGGAATGAGGCTGCTCAAGCATCGTTTGAGGCCTTGAAAAAGGCACTACTTTCAGCCCCCTTGTTAAGCCCGCCTGATTATGCAAAAGATTTTCTTTTATATCTAGTGGTGTCTGTTTACACAATTGGCATAATATTAGTTCAGGAGGACGACACGCTCCAAGAGCATGTTTTGTACTATCTCTCGCGTGCATTGATAGCTCCTGAGATTAAATATTTGCATGTTGAGAAGTTAGCACTAGCTGCGGTCTATGTGGTACAAAGGCTTCGTCATTATATCCTTTTACGAACAACTATTGTGATATCAAAAGTCAATCCTTTTCAATATGTTCTCACTTGACGCATCATTAGTGGGAAGTACAATAAATTGATTGTAATCTTACAACAGTTTGATTTGGTCTTTCAATCGGCTAAGTCAAAGAAATCACTAGTGTTTGCTGAGCTAATCTCAGAGTTTCCAAGTGACTTAGAGCATATCGAGGAAGAATCATCATTCCCGGATGAACATATCTTCCTTATTGCCTCCTCTGACCCATGGTATGGGGATATTTTAGTATATCTCCAGACTTTGAGGTGTCCTACCACTTTTTCTAGAGAAGAACGATGCAAACTGAAAAGTCATGCGAAAAACTATCTCATCATCTCTGATACTTTGTATAGAAGTGGGATAGATTCCATCTTACGATGTTGTTTGACTTTAGAAGAAGCAGAATCAATATTGAATGATGCCCACAGTGGAGCTTGTGGGGATCATCTTTCTGGGTTGGCAACAACTCAGAAAATACTGCGTGCCGGGTATTTTTGGCCCACAATCTTTAAAGATTGTGTGGAAGCTGTGAAACGCTGTCGTCCGTGTCAGTTTTTCACTAGGAAAATGAGAGCACATCTAGCTCCTCTTCATCTTGTGATTACAGCAGGTCCTTCACAAAATCGGGGGTTGATTATATGACTTGCAATCCAGTTTCGGTCGGAGGACATCATTATATCATCATTGCCGTTGACTACTTCACCAAGTGGGTCGAGGCAATGCCTACTGTCAAGGCAGATGGAGAAAATGCCGCTTATTTTGTATTCAATCAGATTATTGCAAGGTTCAGCATACCCAAATAAATTGTGATTGATCACGGAAGTCATTTTCAGAATAGCATGATGACCGATTTGTACACAATGTTAGGTTTTCGGCAAGAACATTCATCTTCATATTATCCACAGGCAAATGGACAAGTCGAAGCAGTTAACAAAACTTTAAAGGTAATTCTGCAAAGAACTGTTAATGCCAGTCGAAATAACTGGCACATCATGCTATACCCTGCTCTTTGGGATTACCGAGTGAATATAAAGACTGCTACTGGGTTCTCTCCCTTCCAACTTATGCATGGGATAGAAGCAGTTGTTTCGATTGAATGCGAGATTCCTTCGTTAAAATTGGCTGTCCAACTACTACCAGATACTTCAGCAATGGAAGAATGTCTGTTGCATTTAGAACATCTAGATGAACAGTGCTGCGATGCACTCACAACAAACTAAGTTCATAAGAAACGAGTCAAAGGACAATATGACAAGTCTGTCAGACCTAGGGTGTTTCTCGAAGGAGACCTTGTTCACTTTGGGATCAGGACAAGGAACCTTTAGGACCTGGGAAGTTCAAGTCCATGTGGCTTGGTCCTTACATAATTTCTAAGGTACTGAAGAAAGGTGCTTACGAGCTAACAGATTACGAAGGTAATAAGCTGCATGAGCCTAGAAACGGGCTCTACCTAAAGAAGTACTACACTTAGGCATTTGTGCTTTTTCTTGTAACATAGCTGTATATTTTGTAGAGCTAGTCTTTGCTGTTGCTTGTTAGTTAACCTTATGTGTGTCTTCATTTCATGTATCAAATGTCGACTGAACATTTCTTAGGATTTGTTGATGGCGCTAGTCGCCACACCCGACAGTTGTCTTCAGCAGCTTGGGTCATTTACTCACCGGCTGGCCAACTGTTCTCTTCGGGGGGGGTTTGTTTGGGTCCCACTACGAACAATGTACCTGAGTATAGTGCGGTTATAGAACTTCTCCGAGATGCTCTTATTCATGGCATTTCACATTTGGAGGTAAGACTTGATTCGCAACTAGTTGTATTTCAGTTAACGGGTGTTTACCAGATTAGAGATCCTGTTTTGCTACGACAGTTTTTGTGAGTTAGATTATTGGAAAGATAGTTTGATTCCATTATATATCAACACATTCCAAGAAATTTAAATGCATTAGATGATTCATTTGCAAATTATGTTTGGCATTTGTATCATACATTTCCATAAATAGCAGTTCACACATAAAGTTAAACACACACACATGTACATAACTGATACTGTATATATATCCGATACTGTATCAAAAAATATAATATGAGTTTTGGATCACAAGTCATGTCATAAAGTACAAAACTAGGCTCAGTGGCCTAAAAAATATACATAAAATATTCATCTCCTATGGAGAAGGAGGGGCCTCATCGGCATCTACTGCCTCCCGATAACATATGACCAACCTAGCTATCTTCTGCAGCACCCTAAGCCATTCTGGGGGCACCCCAACTACATCTTCCTGCATATTAATAGGTATCCGCTCCATGCGGCATGCAGGAACATCATGAGTCAACCGACTCATTTTCCTCTATATGGTCCCTAACATAGCATCAGTTGCACCCACATCTTCTGGACTCACGAAGATAGTAGGATGTCCCTCGAGACGAACAGGTCCAATATCTGCATATGACATTTGTTTAGTACTTCAAAATTCATTCATAAAAATAATATACTTGAAAATTTAGAAAAATTAAATAATTCTCAAAACAAAAACATACCAATGTCTCCCCAAGCACCACCTGGAGGAAGTACCAGCTCTGGATCATGGCGGAAGTCTAATCCAGCATACGGAAACTGCTCGAATGTCAGCACCTGTCTCTCCCACCACCCCCAGAAATCATTAGTATGATAGCAAAAGTGACTTTCACCACAACCCTGGCGGAGAAAAATGTCACCCCAACGACCCAATCTCTGCTCACGAGGATTGGCTGGAGGTAGAGGCATGCCCAAGCTAAGAGCAGGTACCCTCTCAAAGAAGAAGGTACATAAAATGTTGTCGTATCCAAAGTTCTTCATACTCCCGGACTTACAACCCGTGAGTTGAAGCTTCATATTTGCCAATAAACTAGTGCACCAATCGTACACTTGACCTTGAAAGCATCTGACACCGATATGCATGGAATGCCTCGAGGCCAAGTGTTGTGTGGCACTTCCCGACATTCGGTTTAACATACTCACAATAACCTTCAGAGGGAGGCTTTCAATGGTATAAATTAGGATTTGACTTCCTGATTTCTCGGCTCCCGCCGCACAGTATGCATTCAAATATTCCTGCACCGACATTGCACCCACATTGCGAGAAGATCCTTTCAAACTTACCGCATCTCCCCTCCTAGAGAGTTCGGTAATGAAGTATATGTCGTCGACAGTAAGGTCCAGGGTTTGTCCCCATATATCAAATGCATTGGCATCTACATCCCGGTATTGAATGAGTCTTTGAAGCAATCGATTGAGTGCCCTCATGTTCACGATTCAATAAAACTTTAACAAACCACATCTTCGGAGTGCATGGAGAGTGGTCGGGTCTTGCATTGCCACCCTATCCATCCCCTCATGTTCTCTCTCCCTCCAAACAAGTACCATCCTGCCACAAAAAGGTCAATTTTTAGAATCTCGACACTTTTTTCTTCATCTTCAGGGGTGTGCGCTACTCTATTGCCACACAGTCACGCATGGGTGCTACTGTGCATAAGCAATAGTAGTGCATACCTCCAGTATGCCCTACTTTTCCTATTGCAGAGTAGCACACATGCTTTGCACGCTTTGAGCATGGCCTTAAAGTTGATTTTGAGCTCAAAAATTGACAAATAAATTATGGAAATGCAAGTTAAGATGAAATTAACTTACTTGGTGGAGGCAAAATGTCGATTGGTTGCTTGAGTTGATTTCCACGAAGGATTGAAATCCAAGGGTTTGCTCCCAATCTTTGCCCTACAATGCCAAAATGAAATTTGAGTTTTTTAATTTGAAATTACATATATGAGTTTGATTTTAAATTTTTACCGACTTTGGTCAAATCTCTATAGTTTCAAATTCTATCAAATTGTGCTATTTAATCAATGAATAGCTACATATGGTACTTAGGTAATTTTCAACCAATGGTTCTCAAATTTTCACTAAAATTTTGTAGTATCAATCCTTTAAGACTAAATTTCTTGATGATAGACCTTTTTAACTAGCTCATGGTTAAAATTACATATCATTTAAGATTTTTTGTCGCGATTACTACATGTTTGTTGAAGTCCTAGTTTTGGTAGATCATGAGTCATGATCCTAGAAGCTCTCATTTAAGTCATTTTAAGCTCTTGTTTGGACTATTGAAACCTAAACAAGATTGCCGAGCAAACTTGTCCTCTTCAAGCTTGTTAAAGGAACTGAAGGCTCATCCACTTAGGTATAGAATTACCCCTTTTTCGGGCCTTGGTGGATCATTTATGGAACAGGTATACTCTAGGTATACTCTTGTATATGCTAGAAGAGTTCTTCTTCCATTGTTTTACACTTTTTCGGGGGAGGAGACTAACTTTACAAAAAATGACCTTTTGGAGCCTTCTTTAGGGTTTTCAGGCTCTCTAAACATGAAAACACCAAGCGAGCATTCACCTACTCGGGCTCGATGTGAAATCCACGAGAGGGTAAAATGAGGATTGTTTAAGTTTTTCAGACTCTATAAACAGGAAAACATCGGTGAGCATTAACCTACTTGGGCTTGATATTAAAATCCACGAGTAGGTGTATAGAAGATTGTTTAAGTTTTTCAGACTCTATAAACAGGAAAACACCGGCGAGCATTAACCTACTTGGGCTCGATATTAAAATCCATGAGTAGGTGTATGGAGTTATTGTTTAAGTTTTTCAGACTCCTTAAAATTGAAAACACCGGCGAGCAAGAACAGATTTTGGCTCGATACTAAAATCCAGAGATCAGTAATATAGAGTAATCTTCTATCTCTTCTTCGAACTCTATAAACAATGAAGAAGGTCTTGAGTCTTCCTCCCATGGGCTCGTTAAACTTTTTACATGGTTGGATCTACTGAGTTTTCATTCTTTCTTGGACTCATTAAAATAACAAGAAAGGTATTCTTTTATCTAAAAAGAATAAGGGATAAGAAGGATGTATCATATCTTCAATTTCAAAGGCAGTCCAGTCAGTCCTATCCTTGAACACAACACCTACTTGAGTCTATCATGTCGGTTGGGTTTAGTTTTTGACCTTAGGGTGAACCTGATCTCCGAGTTGTTTACTCCCCCGGTTGGTTATTCTTCCAACCATATGGAGGGCCTGCTAATGTCTCCTACGTTATAGGTTTATATCATTTTCCCCATTATGTTGAAAACTGCCTAAGTCACTTTGTGTCGTGCTTACTGTTCAAGGATATAGCCCATGTCGGCCATTCTGCAGTTTACCTTGACCTCATGTGTCAGCCATCCTAGTGTCAGTCTTGTTACATATATTACTCCATATCGGCTCATACCAGTTGAGTGTCCCTCATGTTGGATGATGGAGGATGCCTCAAGGCCTCCCTTCCAACGGACTTCTTCCCATCGACATCAACTCATTTTGCTCTGGGATTGAAGTTTAGAGTTTCGGTTAGTACCTTGGAGATTGTAGTCACCAGTGGCAATTTTCCTCGCTGTTGAATGATGAGAATATATCAATGTCTCTTATTTGACAGGATCCTCAAGTGTTCGACTCCAAGTCCACTTATTCACACTCGTTGGATCGTACTAGGTACCTTGGGCCCCATCATCATTATCGGTGGAAGCCCTCGTGTTTGTTAACGGTATACATCAAGGACCGGTAATCAAACGATACCCCCCATGTTCGACTATTAGCTCATCTATTCACATGGTTAGGGTTTGTACCTTGGGTTGTTTTGGATGAAGACCTTGCGATGTTGATGACATCACCTCATTATGATATCTCCCAAGTTGTGCAAGACTAATCCTCACTTATATTCGGCTCTCCATGAGACATAGATCCAGTTTGTTGTTATGGCTATGATCTCTTAGTTTGACATGGATCCACGCTTGTATTTCAAGTGGCCATGCTTTATATACATCTCCTCGTTATGTATCGAAGATCATGTTGTATCACACTATACATCTATATGATGTCAAGATTGTAATTGCTCGTTGACCTTGATCTGTGTTTCAGGTGTTTCTGTGACTTGGCTCTGCGGTTTCTTGCTCCTCCTCTGACTTGGAATTATAATGTATTTCGGCCATCATTTCCCTCTGACCTCACACGTTAGGGGGCATCTGTTATAGTTCAAATTTGCACTTCTCCATCTGTGATCACCTTGAGCTGTCGATCACAAAAAAGGACAACTTGGATTGAAGAGCATGATGACCTTGGATGATACCTTGACTTGACTTACCCTTCTGCAAGCTAGCAAAACCCTGAAAAACCTCATGTTTTGAGCTGTGTGCTACTCTACTTTAGCATACTAGCACTCATGCCCTACTCCACAGGCTCAATAGTAGCGCACATCTCCTGCTGTGCGCTACTCCACTTTAGTAAACTAGCGCACACCCTCAAAAAAGTTGCAAACGCTGGTTGTTAAACACTGAAGTTGCATACCGTGCGCTACTCCACTCTGAAAAACTCGTGCACACCTTAAAATATGATCAAAAATATATTAATTTGACGAATTGGGATTAGTTGCAGTTGGTTTTGCAACTTCCCCAACTTCCATTACAACCACCTCTCGATCTAAACTACCTTCCTTGTCCTATAAATACAAGGAGGATTGAGGAGAGCGGTTAGACATTGTTGTGACTCTCATTCACAAGAAAAGAAATTTGTATGAAGGGTTGTTATGCTAGAAGATTTCAAGTCAGAGAAGAGCAGGAGCCCAGAATCCGGTTGCACAAGCATGCTGCATTGATCAGGTATAACTTGTAATCATTATATGCTTTTGACAATAAAGGTTGAAACATTCCTTCCTATCCCAAATATAATGCCTAATGGATTGTGTATTTATTTGGTTAAATGCTTGATTGTTCTTGATGTTTGAATTGCATTTCAATTTTATCATGTTTGAAGGTATCTTTATGTTGCAGGTCTATTGAAGTGGAAGATCAAGTTGAAGATTGAGTGCGAGATCGAGCAAAGCTAGGATCAAACGTTAGTAATAAGGTACGTCTTCAAGATCTTTGATCTATTTCCATTTATAGATGTTTCTGTAGCGTAATCATTGTGTTTACCTGTCTTCCCCTAAGTTGATAGTGTCCCTTTCCTCACTATAGGGTGAATTTCCCGAACAACAATGAGGTTACTGGGGTATCCTAAGAGGGACTCCAGAATATAAAAGTTAAGAATTCAAAGGACATGCTGGTAAAGGTTGATCTATCCACATCCTATGATAGAGTAAGTTGGTGAGATTAATGCTCATTCATTTGGGCTTCTATATGCCATTCACTAACTGAGTTACAAACTGGAGTATTTTATAGTTTTTTTTTAAATCCAAATGACTACTTGAAGAAGGATTGATATTTGTTGATAAAAAAGGTGGGAAATAGACTATATGTGTGGTGCAATAGGTGGCTCACTACAATTGGTAGACTTGTTTAAATGAAAATTTCCTTGGAAGTAATACATGTACATTGGATTTGTTTATCATGGATACACATAGGTATTTTGGAGATGATTATAAGGAATCAATTTAGATCTATTTGGTATAGTTTCTTATAAAACAAGGGGATTCATCTTGTAAACTGGAAAAGGATAGTTGTTCCAAAGGTAAGGGGGGGTGGGGGTTAAAAAATATGTTATTCTTCTCAAAAACCTTGGTAGAAAAAAATTGCCTGGAGGCTCATTCAGGGTAAAGGGATTTGGTGTCAAATGATGAAGGAGAACTATCTTCCCTATGACTCCTTCAATTATTGGTTAAGAAATACCAAGAAGAATATTGATACTATACATGCCATATGGAAAGATGTGATGTTAGATTTCCCCTCATTGAAAATTGGCTTGTTTGGAAACTTGGTAGGGGGACAAAGGTCAAAGTGGGAGAGGATACTTGCACATGCTATAGGGAAGACTTCATATTTCTACCACATATTATTCAATCTTTCAGAAACAAAGGCCTTTATAGTTTAAACTAGATAGTGGATCTAGATATGACTATAATTTGTTATCAAGAACGGATACATGGTAGGGAATTGGGATTTAGAGTGGAGGATGTGATTATATGGGATAAATATATTATAAAATTAAACTCCAGTCATGTCATAAGAAAAGAAGAAGAGGATAGCTTCATTTTTTCATTGAAACCCTTGGGTGTATACAATCCAAGGAAGGTTATAAGTTATAAGTTGTGTGTGCGTGTGCGTGTGCTTGTGCGTGCGCGTGCATGTGTGTGTGCGTGTGCGTGGTACTACTTTTGGTTGATGTGGAACTTGTCAAGCTCTAGCAAATTAGAAACCCCCAATCCCACTAATTTCAACCATACTTGGCTTCTTGAAGAGGATTTTAGAGATATTATATCCAAGAATTGTATCCCTTTTCATAAGCATGCAGATGCATCAACCATGAAGCATTTTGTATACAATATCAAAATAATCAAAGGATTAATGAAAAGCTAGGTGAAAGATCTAGTTGCTAAGTCACAAAAAGAATTGAAGGAGGTGGAAGAGGAAATCAGTGCACTTTTCGAAAACAATAAAGCTGGTATATTCTTAGAGGGTGAGGCAGCAAGATTGCATGAGTTAGAACACAAAAACAAATGATTTATTGGCTAAGAAGGAAGCTACTTGGAGACTTAAAAGCAAAGCTCTTTGGATTCAAGAAGGAGACAATAATACAAAAAAAAACATAACTATTCAAACCACTGAAAGCACACTAATACCATTTGGGAAATTCAAGATCCAAATGGTAATAAGGTTTCTACATTAAAAGAAATGGCAGAAGTGGGCATAATGCACTTTAAAACACTTTTCAAAGATCTCTAGGAGCCAAATATTGGTGAAATTTGAGGGTTATAAGATTGTTTCCAAGGCTCATAGATAAGGATATGAATAAGTCAATGGATAAAAAAATTACCGGCGTAGAATTGAAGGTTGTTATGCAATATTTTAATAAAGGAAAAAAACTTGGTTGTGATGGTCTAACTATGGAGTTTCTTTTGGGGTTCTATGACTTGTTAGAGAAGACCTTATACAAGTTGTGGAAGAACTTGGGAACACTGGAAAAGTCCCGAGGGGACTTAATTCTACCTTTATAGCTCTCATTCCTAAGAAACGTGATGGAGCCACATTTGAAGATATTTGACCAACTTCACTATGCAATTTGATTTATAAACTAATTTATGAAATTATTGCAACTAGAATGAAGGGGATTTTATGAATTTTTCTATATGTTGAATAATTTGGTTTTCTTAACAGTCATCAAATACATGATGCATTGGGAATAGTACGAGAAGGAATGCACACAGTCAAAACACAAAAAATGTCAACTATTTTGAAGATTGACTTGGCCAAGGCTTATGACGGAGTGAATTGATTGTTTATCATATCATTGCTTCTTCAAATGGGTATGAACCTTCAAAATATTAACTAGATCATGGGGCACCTGGAATCAACATCTTTTGTTGTGTTCATAAATGGATCTCCATCAATTTTTTTCTAAGCTTCAAGAGGACTAAAACAAGGATGTTCTTTATCCGCATTCATCTTTTTGCTAGCAATAGAGAGTCTAAGTATGCTTATCAAGGATGCAAAAAGGAGAGGGGATTTGAAAGGTATCAAAATCTCAAACTCAATCATTATAGTGCATCTTCTGTTCATTGATGGCATTATGATCTTTGGACATGGATCAATAAGGGATTTAGAGAAAATTAAAGAATTGTTGGACCTATATTGTAAAGCTATTGGCATGGTAATCAATTTTAACAAATAAAAACTATGATACTATGAACTAGCTTATGAAGTGATGACCCAAGTAGATATTCTCTTTCTAGTGAATAAGAGGGTCTTGGACCAAGGGATAAAATATGCAGGCTTCATGTTAAAACCTAATGATTACCATTATGAGGATCATCTTTGGGTTTGTTGGAGGGGACCCTTCAGTCCCCACAAATGTCATCATTATATTAAGTATAAGATATTATGTGTAAATGGAACCTTTATGAATGAGTAGTTGGAGTGGGTGTAACCTCTCCAACCATCTCTATATTGTATAAATACCCATTAATATGTGAATACAAGTGGATTGGATGTCCCTTCCCACATTATGTCTTGATGGTTATCATGCAAGCTTTAATGTTGGTCTCTGTTTGAATGCATGCGATCCCGAGGATCACAACATTGGCGTCGTTGCCTTCCTCCATTCGGTCTAAGTGACAACAGTAGCAGATGGAAGGCAGTTCAAACATGAATAAAATCGTGAGATGTAAAGAAACCTGCAAAGAAGAAAGAAATGCTCAAGAGTGGAAGATGATACTCATGGGCTAAAGAATATCTACATGTTATGAAATGTTGATTGTAGGACGAATCAATGCATTGTTCAAGATGTTCACAGGATATTTTGGTTGATGACGCAACTAGGAGGATACTCACCTTGTTGATTTACAGTTAGAGAATTTGAGGAAGAACTAGTGACAAGGCCGATGTTGTGCCCATACAATCACACAAGGAACATCATGATTTTGCTCATGGGTTCTGTGCAGAGGTAAGAACAATTTATCGTTAAAGAAAAGATCAAGCCACCATCTTGTGTAAACCCTAAATCATCTTATGCGAGAGAAATATAATTGACTTGAGATTGGTCAATGGATGGATGCAATACATGATAGTCGAACGGTCAATCCATTTCATGTGGTTTTGGTTTTAACTTTCCTATTGTTGGTCTATTACCGTTGGTCAATTTTATAGTTGTTAAATTAAAGTTGTCGACTACAATATTGAACATGTTGGGTGAAAATGGAGTCGATCGACAGTGTGATCGTGTTGACCATCAGTTGCTGATGTGTATTAACCCCATCGATTAGAGTATGTCCATGCATAAGAAAGAGTACCATCAACCAAATTTAGACTATTGACTGGTCACCAGTCGACTTATAGTTTTTAATCGACCTTTATGATAGTATTATCGTGCCATTCGACCACCTTCAATTCAGAACTT
This sequence comes from Larix kaempferi, assembly GCA_027924585.1. Classification (NCBI taxonomy): domain Eukaryota; kingdom Viridiplantae; phylum Streptophyta; class Pinopsida; order Pinales; family Pinaceae; genus Larix; species Larix kaempferi. Next base: position 3,408,739 of record BSBM01000368.1, read on the forward strand.
TCGTCGACCAATGGGTCAACTTCTTGTAGAAAGCAAAGGATAATGAAGTTATGGTATTATTGTGAGGGTTGTTGAATTTTTTTGACAAGTATGATGATAGTTACAGGAGGTTGAGTTTTCACATTGCCTTAAGCATGTCCGTCAGGAACGGAAGCCACTTGACCCATCGACCAACATTTTGACTAACCCCAAATTCACCCATCGACTGCATGTTGACTAAAGCAATCAACCAATTGAGTCTATCATAAGTAGGAAAATTGTATGAAGGAATGTGTTGAGTCGAAGGTGGTATTGGTTGAACACATGGTCACGCACAATGAGCATGCATTATAAGACCTTGCAGGCATTGTAAATATTCATGATAGAAGAAACCAAAGGCATTCAAGCAAGAGACATCTGAAAGCAAGAATACATGATGTCCCAAGAACAACTGAACTAATTGAAACCCCCAATGTAGAACTATAGAGAAATCCTTGGGGTGTGACCTCAAAAGCTAGAGGGCAGAGAAATGGTAAAGAAATTCGAAGACCAAAAGGCCTACTTGAGTCAAGGGAAAGATGAACGGATGAGAGAAAGGATGAGGCTTTGACCAAAAGGCCTACCTAAGACATGATGAGGCTTTGACCAAAAGGCCTACCAGTTGAGAGAAATGATGAGGATTCAATTGGCCATCACCAAATTGAAGACAGAGGCTGAAGAGTAACAGGTCATGGTAGAACCTTATACACGTGTGTCTTCCTATCCAACTACTGGTTGTTGCAGCTAAGTTACCTATGCAGACCGAAACGAACGGTTGATGTATAGTAAGGACAATTTTGGTAAGAGAAGAGACCTAGGATGTTGTTGCACAACTCTTTGTTCTATTCGGGACAAAGAATATTTTGAGGTTGGGGGGGATGTTGGAGGGGACCCTTCAGGCCCCATAAATGTCATCATTATCCTATGTATAACATACTATGTGTGAATGGAACCTTAATGAATGAGTTATTGGAGAGGGTGTAACCACTCCTACCATCTCTATATTGTATAAATACCCATTAATACGTGAATACAAGTGGATTAGACATCCCTTCCCACATTGTGTCTTGATGGTTATCATGTATGCTTTAATGTTGGTCTTTGTTTGAATGCATGTGATTTCAGGGATCACAACAGGCTCTATAACAAGTTAGAGGCTAGAATTTCAATATGGTGCAACATATGGTTGTCTCGTGATGGGAGATTGGTCTTGAGAAAGGCAATTTTGGAAAGCATATTAGTGTATTGGATGACAATTGTTGAGATCCCGAAAGGAATTTTAAACAAAACAAGGCATAAATGTTTTATTTTTCTATGGATAAGTGACAGGGCCAAAGAAGGAATACCAGTGATCAAATGGTCAATATTAGCATTACCCAAAGATGCCGAAGGTTGGGGCCTATAAAATATTTATCACTTTAGTTCTACTATGGTAGGCAAAGATTTGTGGCGACTAGTGAGTACTGGAGGTTTGTGGAGAAGAATGATAATCACTAAATATCTAAAGGGATTGACTATATAAGGCTAGATTATATTGGAGAGGGAAAACCTACAGAGGACAACTATAGTTTGCAAAGCACTAGAACAAGCCTTCCCTTTAGATGGTAAGTGGACATCCTGGTAGGTGGGGAATCAAGTAAAGTGAAAATAGGTGAAGACCCATGGATTTGGGCCAAAGGGAATCAAAAACTATTTGAGGCCTTAATAATTAAACTCCATGATGAGGGGATCTATTCTCTTAGGGAATTTGCCTCTCGGGATCACACAAATGCTCAATCTCATGGATGGTTGATTGCAATAGAACTAAACTTACCAAATAACTTGGCTAAGGAGTGGACACATTTTGTAAATCTACTCAACCATAGTGCTATCAAACTATATGTAGATAATGATAAACTAAAATGGTTAAAGAATAGTGGTTGAACAATGAAGAATCATTAGAACATCTATTTTCTACTTGCACATTTGCAAAGACTATTTGGAAGGAGATCTTGTATGATAATGTGAGTAGAAGTAAATGGAATCAGATGTATTTGGGTGGCTGTCTATTCAATTGGATTACTGATAAGATAGTTGCATGACATAAGACTCTCCATTGTCTTTTCATCTACGGAATATGGTGGACCAGAAATCAGATGACTTTCCAAGATGTGGTCATCACCCCTGCATAGGAATCCCATAGGATTGGATTGGCTATGGATAACAATAAGAGATCGCAAAGGAGAAACCAGATATAAACTTAATAATGTCTTGTATCGAACTGAGAAGTCTTGGGGTTTTTTTGTCGTTGCTAGTCAAGGAGAGCCAAGATGTTGTGTAGTTGAAGTTGTCTTGCTCATAAATAATAATCAACATTTCCATATCATGTATGCAGCGTGGCAAGGCATAAACAATTGGGATGAAATCAAAGCAATATGGAAATTGACTTGTCCATTAAAATATAAAATCATTTTGTGGTTGGCCTTATCTAAGAGACTTATTGCTTGGGATAATGGTAAAAAGAGGAATTGGTCAGGGCCTAATAGATGCATTCTATGTAAGAACAATGAAGAATCAATGGACCATTTATTTGCTACTTGAACATTTGCATAGATTGCTTGGATGGAGGTTTTGTATGATAATGTGAGCATAAGTAAATGGAATAAGATGTATTTGGGTGACTATCTATTCAATTAGCATACTAATAAGATAGTTACAGGCCATAACAGTCTCCCATGTCTTTCCATCTATGGAATATGGTGGACTAGAAATTAGATGATTTTCCAATATCTGGTCATCACCCCTGCATATGCATCCCATAGGATTGGACTGGATATGGATAGCCATAAGAATAGTCTAAAGGAGAAATTATATATGAACTTAATAACGTCTTGTATCGATCTTGAGAAGTCTTTGGTTTTTTTGTCGCTGCTAGCCAAGGAGAGCTAGGATGTTGTGTAGTTGGAGTTGTCTTGCTCATAAATAATAATCAATATTTCCATATCATGTATGTAGCATGGCAAGGCACAAACAACTGGGATGAAATCAATGCCCTTTGGACAATGCTAAAGGCTATTGTGGAACATGATTTATCACACTTCCAAGCTTTTGGTGACTCCAAACTTATGATTGACTTGGCTAATAATAGGTGCAATATTGAAAATTCGGGATTATTCTTATTCTAAATCAAACGAAGGAGGTAATAGACACTTTTGAGCACATAAGTTTCACTCATATATATCATGAATTCAATATAGAAGCTAATAAATTGTATAAATAGTTTTTTCCTATGCAGGAAGGTACTATGAAAGTCTTGGAGTATAGAGGAGGCTTGTTAGGATATTTCAATACTCCATCCTTGTCCTACCGAGCATTATCTATTTTTCCTAGTTGTTGATGATGTCATTTTCCCCCTAGTGGTGTGCAGATGTCATCCAGGATCCATATACCACCTTTTGAGCCCTGCATGCATCATTTTAGGACCACTTCAGTTAGTTCCCTATTTTATAGGAACCTACTGAGTGTTCCATTGCAGTCCACTCGAGTTATTTGACTCTTGTGGGGGATCAGAGCTCTGGATGCCACTGATTGTGGCCTCATGCGCCCTTTTCTGACTGGCATGCATAACAAAATCACTATTGCGCCCTCTCTAGTCAGTTAACTGATTGTGACTTCATTTAGCTAAGTTTAGGTTCAGTTCAGTTGACTTTGAGTCTTTCGGAGCACTCCAGTGGTGATAATCCCTATGCTAGACCAATTGAGGTTCAAATTCTCCTGCATGATTCGAATTCTATCCATTGTAACATCATTGTTTATTATACTGATTATTGGAACATGTGACATTATTCTGCTCCTATCTTAGTTATGCTGCATTATTATTCTTCTGCTCTTTTTTACTGCAGTTTTCACTCTTACTCAATTTTGTTGCTCATTATTTCTTTGTGAGGTATCCTCATCTCTTTAGATCTGTTGTGACATAAAATTTCACAAGGCTCTCTCTCTTTTCATAATCAGAATCATCTTTGTATTAATATTTTTGTTGCCTATGAGTTATGTACAATGTATTTTTTACTCTACAGATTATATGTATATATTTGGGAAGATTGATACACCTTTTAGGATGAGTGGTAATGTTTTTTTATTAGGAAGGAAGAATGTAATATGTAGACATAGGATCCGTTTGGGACACGAATGCATTTGGAATAATTGTTTTGGATTCCTTAACGAATAGTCCAATGTATATTTGATTTCTCACTTATAAATTATATTAATATAAGGATTTTTTTCTTTGAAAAAAAGCAAAAAATAGAGGGTAAAATCTCAAAATACTAAACATCAAATAAAAAAACATAGGTCCTTGACTTAGTCAAGATTCCTTTCTCAAGCTCTTATCGACGAGATTTGAAGCTCGTGCCTTGTCGATTTGAATCTCGTGCTCTGGAAGATCTGATCCCATTGACGAGATCCGGTGGAGACTCTGCTTCCATTAGCGATCTGGCCCTCTGACAAATCTGGCCCTGATCAATAGGAAGAAATACAACCTCGGTCTTAGGTTGGGGCTCAACCCTTCATGACTTCTGGTGGGGACCCTCCCCCTAGTCCCCCACCAGAACTCAACGAGTTCATGAAGCTTATCTCTATGCAAGGAAAAAAGACTTTGTTGGCTTCTCAGAAAAAAAATTCATGAAAAAAGCTCTCTGAAATACCCACGGTAGTTCTCTCGATCGAGCAAACATGAAAAAATACTATTAATCTCTCAAAACGAGGTTTAATAGGTCAATTCACAGGCTTGTGGCCCTCTCCAAAATATACTGATACATGGGTCCAAAAAAACTGGAGACCCCTAATCTCGGAAGGAGTCAACTCTTATCTTCTAGGAAAGGGATTCTTTGCTTTTGTTTTCGAAAGCAAGCACGATCGAGAATTGATTTTCAGGAATGGGTCGTACTTCATGGGGCCACAAGGGCTCCACCTAAACAAATGGAATCTTGACTTTGATCCGACCCAAGACATCCCCTCCGCAGTTATGGTTTGAATCATTAGAAGCCATCGGAAACGTCCTTGGAAAATACATCGACAAAGTTGATAGGAAATATCAGTACTCATGCGCAAGGATCTGCGTTGAAGTTGATCTGGAACACGGTCTCCCAAAAGCTATAAATATCACCGTGGCAGGATGGTCACACATCCAAGAACTACACTACGAGTAAATCCCATTCAAATGCAGGTATTACCATGAATATGGGCACTTTTCTCGATATTGCAAGAAGAAGCCAGCAGATCCGAAGCCATGAGGGAAAAAAGAACAATGGACAACTACTCAAAAAAGTGCCAAGACAGGACCAAAAATCTCATCAAAAGGTCAAAGCTCAGTGAAAGCTAATCATCAGCTCCAAAACCTTGTGGCTAACAACAACAGGAACAGATTCAGTACTCTCGAAATGCCAGAAATCCACAAAGTCCCCGAAGCCTCGGAAGCCCCAGAAGAGGGATAAATCCACGAAGTCCCCGAAGCCCCAGAAGAGGGAGAAATCCCCAAGCAACAAGAATATCAAGAAGCATCCCAAACCCTAGATGATCCGAAAGAACTTCAGCCCCAAAAAACCCCAAGCCCCATTAGGATCAAAGGCTCACCCTGCTATGTTGAAGTCACAAAACATAAACCTATAGTATCCCTTGCATCTTCGGAATATCTCATTGACAGATCCTCCAAAAAGCTAGGTTGAAAAACAAGCAAAGTCCTAAGAGAAGAAGAAGCAGAACGTGAGAAAATCCAAGGTTCTCAAGCAACAATGGACCTGGCTTTCAGCAGGAATACCAAAGCACGACTAGCAGGAAAGAAAGTGGGAGACTTAGCAGGAGGAGGATCCTCCTCTGCCCATAACATTAGATAATGAAGATGGTCTCTTGGAATTGCAGAGGACTGGGCAATCCCATCAAAATAGAAGCAGTCAAAGACCTACAGAAAATTGACATGCCAGACATCCTCCTACTCTAAGAGACAAAACTCGATGAAAAGGTCATCTTTGACATCGAAAGCAAAAAATGGAAGAAAAATGCAGGAATTGTTGTTAGCGCTAGAGAGGCATCCGACGGCATAACAACCTTATGGTCTTCCGACAAATTCCACCTCCACGGATCCTTTTCCACAAAACATTGGATCTATACAGAGCTCATTCACATCCAAAGAAACAGCCAATTTGCGCTCTTCAATCTATATGTCCCTAACCTTTACTCTAAAAAAAAAGATTGCTGGAAATTTCTGGAAGATTTCCTAGATGCATATACACCTCATAATATTATTTTAGCTGGCGATATGAACATTACACTCTCCACATCTGAAAAAAAGGGAGGTCTTCTTGGAAAGGATATTCTCATATCTCAAGTAGAAGCTCTCATACAGAAATGGGACCTACTTGACATTAAACCCAAAAAGGGAAAATATACCTGGTCCAACAAGCGAATAGGCAAAGGAAACATAATGGCCAGGCTGGATAGATTTCTTGTTCAAAGCAACCTCCTGAATGATAGACAAACAATCATCTCAAAAATCATGGTAAATTTGGCTTCGGATCACAAGCCGATCCATCTCCACTTCAAAGACAACGAGGACCTTGGCCCGATTCCTTTCAGATTTAGTCCCCAATGGCTTGATCACACAATCTTTTGGGACATGTTAGACAAATCCTGGGAAATTCCCATCTCCGGCTCTCCCAGATTTGTTTGGGAACAAAATCTCATCGTCACTGAGAAGGCACTAAAGGAATGGGAAGAAACTAATTGCCCCCCTCCATCTAATCTCATAAATAAAATGGTCGATAATTTGGAATCCATCCAAATATTACAGGATGACTAACCCATCGATAGTTCCCTGCGACAAGAAGAAGCCAAGCACAAGACCAAGGCTTACCATGCCTTCCGCAAGGAAGAAGAATTTCAGATATTGAAATATCGCAGCACCTGGCTCAAGGCTAGCGACAGGAATACCTCGTATTTCCACAAGCAAACCAAAATCAGACAGTCAATTAACTACAACTCTGAAATTAAAACTGAAAATGGTTTGTCTTTCAATGGACATGAAAACATCAAAATTGTAGCTCATAACCATTTCTCAAGCTTATACACAGAGGACGACAACAATGGAGAAGAAGAAGAGAAGATTCTCCTATAGCATATCCCGAACAACATCATGCCTTAAGATAATGATGTCCTTTTTAAGCCTTTTATAGAGCAGGAAGTTACCAACACCATCTGGTCTTTTGATCCTGACAAAGCACCAGGGCCAGATTGATACTCCATACACTTCTACAAAGCTTCCTGGCAGTATATAAAAAAATACTACATGAGAATGGTAAGGAACTTCCATTCAACAGCAAATATTGGTGGATGCACCAACTCCACCTTCCTCCCTCTCATACCAAAAGAGACAAATCCAAGTTCCTTCACTAGATTTCGACCTATCTCACTTTGTAATTCATCCTATAAGATTATTTCCAAGATGCTTGCAAACGGGATGGAGATGGGATGGAGCCTATGCTTAGTAAAATTATCTCGGATAATCAAGGAGGCTTCTTGAAGGGGAGACACATCCTTGACAACGTCATTCTAATACAAGAAGCTATTCATTCCAGAAAGATTCGAAAGGAAAGAGGTATGTTGATTAAACTCGATATGGCAAATACATTCAATCGCATCAAGAACTCATTCTTATTTAAAGTTATGAAATTTTTTTGAATTGGAGAAACATTCATCAATTGGATCTCAGCCTACATTAAAAGGAATTGGATTGCTCCCCTTGTCAATGATCGACCCAGTAAATTCTTCCAAGCCACTTGCGGAATTCAGCAAGGATTCTCATTGTCCTCCTTCCTGTACACACTTATGGTTGACTCTCTCAGCAGAAAATTGAATGTTGATCTAAATTCAGGCTTTTTACTTGGTCTCAATCTAAGCTTCAATTCCATGCCCCTCAATCACACTTTCTTCATTGATGATTCTCTACTATTGGGAGGTGGTTCTGCCAATATTGCCTGAAACAAGCCATTACAAGATTTCCAAGAGCTCAATGAAATAGCCCAATGGATTACGTAACATGGAATCAAAACTTTAAATGACTTTAGTCTCTGGGATACTCTTGATGTATGGCAGAGTTGGAAAAACATATCGATTCCAGCCAACCTCGAGCCATCCAAATGTCTACTCATTGAAAAATTAAATGGATGTGCTCCTACACAATTACAAGACAAAGATGAACGCGGATGGGGTCCAAAAGGAACTTATACTACTATCATGGGCTTCAATGCTATCCATAATCATGAAGACTCAAGAAAAATCTTGTGGAAGACAATATGGAATCCATCTGGACTCCCTAAGATAAAATTCTTCATTTGGACCCTTATCCATCGGAAGGTACTCACTGAATATAACCTAGTCAAAAGGGGAATTATTGGACCACATAGATTCCCTCTCTGCCGTAAGCACTCTGAAACTTTAGATAATCTTTTCCTGAACTGGCATTTCTCAAAAATTGTTTGGAACCTTATGCTTCATGATCTTAACATCGACATGTCATCCTTCAACACCACCACAGACCTATTCAAGGAATGGAAATCCATTTATCGTCTCCCCCTGTCCAAAAAACAACTCTGGTCCCACATTTGGATAACCATCCCCAAGTTCACCTGCTGGAAAATCTGGATAGCCAGAAATGAGGCCATTTTCCACGAAACCCATTACACCCCCCTGCAAGTTGTTGGGAAAGCCAAGGGCTTGCTCATAGAATGCCTAAATGATTCCAATCGCATGATGGATACAAACCTAAACACAAGTGAGTTGAACTGGATCGAAACCACCTCCTCGTGCCTAAGGAAAAAATTCCCAACCTACGATCTCATTATCCACCATCATGGCTTATCAGACTTCCCAACTCTGATTTTCAAAACTGGAGGAATAAGAAAGCTATGGATAGTTTACACTTTGATGGGCATCCAAATGAAACCCCGTAGTGGTAGGAGCAGGAGGAGTTCTGTTGTTCAACAGAGGTGCTCTGAGATTAAGATTCGGGTGGGGTTTGGGAACTTGTTCTAACAATTTAGCATAATCCTTAGCATTGCTAAAAGGCTTCCATATCGCTAAAGAACAAAATATTAACAGACTACAAGTGTTCGAAGATTCGATGGTCATCATCAGAGCTCTCAATGGGAATACGGATTTCAACAACTTGGCTTTAAAACAAATTATCCATCGAATCTAGTGAATAGCAGACTCCTTCAAGAAATTCAAAGCATATCACATTATGATAAATCTAAATTATGATGCAGATTTGGAAGCAAACTCCGAAACTAATCTTGAATCCGGAAAGATCGAATTCACTAACAAAAATCCTTGTCATCATCATATTCCCTTAGCTGCCCTTTCTTGCAGAAACCATTCGAAGATTCCAACTGAGAAGATGTAAACGATCTGATCATACCACAACCAGCTCAGAGATGCAACAACAAAGACTCCATTGTATCAATGCCTCCATGCTGAGATCAAAGAGGCACCAAGTTCCATGCAGCTGGCAATGCTTTCTTGTAGAGAGCAAAGAACCCGGATATATCACAGGAATGCATACTGGACATCGAGCTTCATCATCTGACCGATTCCTCTCTAGAGAACAAAGAACGAATACACCTTCTAGGATTTTACAATGGACATCGAGCCACATCAACAGACCGATTCCCTTCCAAGACAATCAAATTTTAGAGGATCAATTCATTTGACTCCAAATTCGACAAAGATCATTATAATGGCCTACAAATTTCAACTCTTCAAAAAAAATGAAGAATTTTTCTACCCTGTAGCAATATGATACTGAATTCTTGACCATTGTACTCAATCGGTTTTGGCTCCAACCACGGCTCAACCATTCTTTTTTTTAATACAATCTATCCGCTTTAGTTATAAAAAAAAAATTCCTTTCTCAAGGCTCTTATAGCGTAAATATTTCAACATCCACTCGTTCTCCATGTTTAGAAAGAGTATTCGCTAACATGTTATATTCACAATAAACATGATTGTAAGAAATAGGCTCAAATGTTGATGATGCCTCCTTAAGATAAATTATCAAATATTTGAGTAAAACATAGTGGATTTGCATCTCCCCATTCATCCATATAATAACCAAGGAGGAGTCCCCATATATTTTTTTGTTTCATAACCCCTTTATCCACAACTACTTTCAATAAAATAGGAAGTGCCATCATTGCATCTTGATTGCTTGATCCAACTCCTAGGCCATATTTGAATATATTGAAGTGTTCATCACAGAAGAACAAAATACCACCTTCACTGTATAAATCATTTTGTCCACTTGCATTGCATAAATGACATCATCCTTGCCTTTCCATGTCGAAGAATCCCTTGGGAGAAGATTTGTCAATGAATAACTCTCCAAGTTGTGTTGGTTGTCCTATGTATGTGTGTGCGTACACACACACATATATACATGTGCATGTGTGTGTGTGTGTAATATACATATGCACGCACGTGCACGAGCGAGCGCACGTGTGTGTGTGTGTGTGTGTCAATGTCACCTTTGCAAGGAAGTGGAATCCCGAAGTGTTGAATACATCGATATTTCCTTTTTTTCAAAGAGTCTTTGAAATGTGTATTTGATTTTTTAATGTACTTTCAAGCCAACGATGTGATATGTTGAGACATTAGTATAATTCCTAATGTATAATGAAATTTATTTCCTATGAATTTCATTAATGTACTTTACTGTATAATTATTCTTTGATGAAGAAAAAGAAAATACACACACACACACACATATACCTCTTCTTTCACATAGCAAAAAAGAAAAATCATTAAAAAAACAAATACATCAATCATATGCTTAATAGAATGTCTTGATTTATCATCTAATATCCATATTCGGGAAAATATTCTCATATATCCCCTCATTAACACTAGAAAGTCCTTGCGTAATATCCATCATAAGGATTCATAGCAGTGTCACCATACACACTCCAAAAAATCACTAAATAGTTCCAAAATTAAACCATAATAATAGTCATGGAAGGATGATCATAAATTGTTCCACCTAGAACTAGACTCACTTAAGAGTTCCTACATCAAAAAGTAAATTATCATGGCATCTCATCTAATATCCTCAAGAGATGTAAAGGTGTCGATAAGGCACACTATAAATCATCACTTGCATGTATCAATATAAAGGAAGATGATCATTTTCAAAGGGTTGACCATCCTCAGATTCCCAAATATGTCATTGACCCACATCCAACAAGAGACCAACCTTTGACAAATCATTTTCCAGAGCATTAATTTCCTTGTATACATGGACACACGACATTTGATTAAAAGTAGCAGCAATATTTTCAACTTCTTCGAAGATGGGCCACAACAAAAATAAAATAAATAAATACACTCACACTCACACACACACACATGCATATGTATATGTATCTATGTACACATGCATATCTATATGTATGTATATACATGTGAATTTGGTTATCCGCCGTGATAGAATCTTCAACTAGTGTAGCATTGATATTTCAACCAAGATTTTGACTTATGTAACCTTCTTCAATCACTTATCCAATAATACCTTAGGTCGCCAGCTCAAAGGATTTGTATTCTCGAGCATTTTTTTCCCTATCACTTCACCTTTATGATCAAGATCAAGGTTATGTTGAGTATGTTGGTACTCCTCCTAATTGGAATAAGAGCACAGAGCATCAGAATTGACCATATGAATGAAAAAAAACATTACTATTCAAGACATTTATACGAATGATAAAGCAGTGGGTGGTATTTATTGAGTTTCTGGAATGGTGGGGCTCCTTTACTCAAGTGCTTGACTTCTCTTGGATGCACCTTGTCACTCCTACCAAATTATGAATAATAATATTGATTGATTAAAATGGCAGAGCTATTCATTTTCTTGAATTTTGCAGAGAGGAAGGAGAAACCCTAAAGGAAACTAGCATTCATTGTTAGATATGGATGCTCTAAGAAATGGTGGTGTAGGAGTGGCTTTGGATCTCCCAAATGGTACAGAGGGTAGAAACAATAACGGTTATAAAGAAGTGGTGGTTCCTCCTGTTAGTGCTAAAAGATGCACCTTGACTGCATAAGGAGCATGGCTAGCACATATTAAGCTCTAGGGCTAAATAAAACTCAAATGGCTTTGGTAAATATATTATTTAGGTTTATGGTTTTAATAAAGGAAAGAAACAGAGATCAGGCTAATATATACCAATGGCCAGACAATAGATGTATGAATACATAAAAACTAGAATAGAAACAATACAAGTGTGAATTTATAAAAAGAGTGAGCAAACTTTGATTCAGATCATTGACAAACCTACAGGTCATTCATAAGAATTTCAAGTATAGAAAGCAACCATCTAGGGAATAGAATCATGAATAACATAGAATTCATCATTTCATATTAAAGCAGAACTGGTTCATCTCAAATATAATCATTTCAAATTATTCTCAATAACCATGGAAATGTAATATATGCCTACAAGAAATAACAACAGTTTGACCTCTAATACGTCCTCAGCCCTCGGCTGGAACCTCCCTCCTCAAGCTTTCCATCTTATCATTTATATAAGTTACGTTCATTACAAAGAAATTTTTTAGATCCATGAGAAATGTATCGAAATTCCTAATTCAGGTAAAGAGATAACATAAAATTTAACTCTGAACTCAGTTTAGCTAATTTTGAGCACAAAATTATGGTGACCAAATCTGAGCTCCATTTTTTGATTGTCACTTGTATCCTTGAAGGCTCAAAGGCTACCCAAAGATGCTCCTTGAATCTCTAGAAATATGGAACTAATATTTGACCTGTTGATGCTTCTCTTTGAAATCTGGAGTTGTTTTTCCAACTATAATCTTATGATTATATACTCTTCCATTTGTTCCTCCTTTGACTGCTTCAAAATCTCAAGCTTGATCTTCTGGAAGTGCTCTGCCTCCAATTCTTGATGGAAATTGGCTTTGAAATACATGCATCAAAACTATGTGTTCCTTTGGATTCGGTCAGATTAGCATGCACTTTTAAACATTGTCCATTTGGACCAGCATCAAAGCATATGCAACCTGTGGAGTCTCTTATTCGAATTAACAGTTAATGGTCTCTATCGGCATCTATTTGAGTACTCACTAGAATTAGATAATGATTGTGATATCGGTCATGAGATTTGGAGTCGATCTTTTCCATGTGGAATTCCAATGGTACCACCTGGACGCTGCCCTGCGTTTTCATTCTTGAGCAATCTCCTTTGGACACCTATTCAATATCTACCTTTTATGTTGATTCTTTGACTTTGACTTTCCTCAATTCGAGCCTGGGGATGGATGATATTTGAAGTTGAGACACACCAGTGAAAAGAAAACATGATTTGAGCTTGCTCTTCATGCTAGTATGAAACCATCCTTTTGTTGGCGATGGTAGACATTCTTCAGATGACAATCATCACTTGAGCCGCTACCTAATATTAAAACTATGGCTCGCTTGGAACTCAGATTGTGAATTCAGGACTTTGGCTCTTGAATGTGTTGTCGTACCTGGACACTTGGAGGAAACGTAAATATAGTTATATCTATCTCACATAAAGTACCAAAATTATAAAAGGCAGATATGATATGAATTCATCATCAAAATGTTTACAATTATCAACACCAAAACCAGAAGGAAAGGTGTCCATTGGCGCACTCAATGCTCCTTCATCATTTACTGAACATATGACTATCGTAGACTCCATTGACGGGATTTGATACTCTGTCTCGACACTTGAATTTTGTTTTTTTATTTATTTATTTGTGCAGTGAAAATATCCCATATGCACCTTTTACCTCTGCAACTATTAGCTGAAACCTGCCTGCCTGCTGCCAGAATCCAAAATTCTTATGGGAAAAATCTAGTACCAACATCTGGCTCCAGCTAGGGATAGAGTCCTCCCTATGAGGCTCTAAGAAATGCAAACCATGTGCCTTCTATCCATTGGTATGGAGTCTTTCATCCCAAACCTCTGCAATTTATTCAAAAACTTGCAAACACACTACTGGCTGAAAGTTGAAATTCAGATGATTCTGCAAATTGAAAACAATCCTCACATTGTAAAATAAAACCATGCTCAAGAGATGAGATTATTTATGCACACTCCTTCTACATTAATCAGCTGAACTCTGCTTGATCAAGTGTAATCTGATTTCCAATGCAATCACATAAGAGATTGATTGATTGACATACCTCTTTGCACCTAGTTGAAAACTCGAAAAGAATAAAACAAGTGTAACAAACAGTCCATGTGCAACTTATACTTATAGCTGGAAATTGATATCACAATGAGATTTGCAATATTTGATAGCCTTGAGAAAACTGAATTCATCCAATCATTCACTGGATCATAAAATTCATGTTGCATTTCCAGCTGATGCAAGAAATATAATCGTTGCTCCATAGAATCTAATTGACTGTTCAAGTGGTGCTCCATAGTTTGTTTATGGTCTCTTGTAAATTCAGATTCAAGCATGGCAGATATAGGCTCATTATTTTATGAAAACCATGACTCCATATAGATGGCCACTGGGTCCTGCCAATTGTGTTGCATTTCCAACTGATATGGAAGGCCGCATTGTTCATCTGCTTCACTTATCAACTGATATTTCATTTGTTCTGCTGAAAAAAGAGTATGAACATCATTCGGGCATTGACAACCGAAGGTATCAAGGTCATCCTGAATCTGTTCACAAGTTCCTTGAACAACAAACTCAACAATGTCATCATGATAATCATTAAACTGATCCTCTGTGCTTCCACAGGATGCATAACTGTCATACACCGGCTTTGGTTGTTCATAGATGATAAACTGAATGTCTTTAGAAATCTGCTGGTTAGATACTGTCACATAACAAATATCTGGATCTTGGCCTTTGAAATCATCATCGTATTCGTTGAAAATGGGCTGACCTTCACTTCTTAAATCGTCATCCTCTAAATCCGTTCCATGTTTGCAAACATAAGATTCTTCAATAGGATTATCTTGCAGGAAACTTTGACAAAATTTGGGGACCATAAAATTCTGAATATCAGTATAAAGAAATAAAGCTTGTTGATTTTGAGTATCCATTGCTAGATGCTTTGAAGCAACACCCTTTTTTGAAACAAGATAATCACTATCATTTTCAGCATAATCCTTACGACAAAAACCATGTTTAGAAGAGGAAAAATCTGATTTAGTGATCTTAGGATATGGAAAGCAAGATAAATCCAAGAATAATATATCTGCATTTTGAAAAACATGAGAGCTCAAGGCAAATTTTTTCTACGGATAGTCTTGATCGTGTTCTTCTGCGTCCAAACCTAACCTTTTTTATTCATGAGCTTCCTCTTTCGAGTCTTCATTACAAATCTGATCTACATAATTTCCACAAGCTCATAGGTTATCTTCTATTTCTTAGGCATCATTGAACATCTGCTGCAAAGTCAGAGACTTTCTCTTCATAAGAAAAAGTGCTAAATCTGGATGAAAGGCCATTACATAACTCAATCTGGCAGCAACCTCAGAAGGTTGGATCTCCTTAGGCATCTTGTAATAAAAACCTGAAAAATATCTTATTAAACATAGAAACAGTTTCATCCTTATGTCTTTTCATAGCACGAAACTCTGAAAGATATTGATCCAATGATTTTCTCTCACCCCAAAAATTTAGAGAGGCATACCTTAGTTCGTCCCATGAACTAATTGACCCAGGATGCAATTGCCTAAACCATTCCTTAGCATCCGCTTGCAATGACTAAGCAAAAGCTCTCATGTAAACATCATTATGCTCAATTTCAAAAAGGTCTGTGAAATTCTCAAAGGCCTGGATGTGTTTTTTAGCTGTAAGGTTTTCTCCATCAAACATAGGGAGATACTTGTAATGCTTCGGAGGAAAATCATGAAGAATAGAAGGAAAATTCAAAGACCTATATTTTCTTGGATCTTGAAAGATATAGGATTAAACGTAGGAGGTATGACATCATCCTTGGTCTCTTGAGGCTCACGGGATTGATCATATACATTACATGGCTCAGACGAAGGCTCTTGGTCAAAATCAGCTATACGAGGAGAAGGTATATTCATACTTTGAAAGGAAGGGTTTTCAAATGTATATTTTAGGTCATCCTTTGAATACAATAAGAAATAGAAAATCCTTTTGATATGCTCTGGGAAGGACAAGAAGTAATTAACAACAAATATAATTACATCCTGGAGAAAACTTAAGCTTGAATACCTGCTTTTTTCAGAGTGTCTTTCCATGTTTCTGTCAATATGCCTCTTCCTCCAGTGGAGTCTATGGATTTGCTTAGAGCTTGATTGGAGTCGCCAATGAATCTCTTCCCAATGGAGTCACCACGGTGAAAATATTGCAGTCCCAATTGTGTAACAATACCTTGTTCACCATCAAACCCTGGATCTGATCGTTGTCGTTCTTCCCGGGGAAAATATCTTCGCTTCCGTCCCCGACAACGGCGCCAAAATATGTTAGTGCTAAAATGCACCTTGACTGCATAAGGAGCATGGCTAGCACATCTTAAGCTCTAAGGATAAATAAAACTCAAATGGCTTTGTTAAATAGATGATTTAGGTTTTAGGTTTTAATAAAGGAAAGAAACAGAGATCGGGCCAGTATATACCAATGGCCAAACAATAGATGTATGAATACATAAAAACTAGGATAGAAAGAATACGAGTGTGAATTTATAAAAAGAGTGAGCAAACTCTGCTTCATATCATTGATAAACCTATGGGTCATTCATAAGAATTTCAAGTATAGAAAGCAACTATCCAGGGAACAAAACAATGAATAACATAGAATTCATCATTTCATATTAAAACAGAACTGGTTCATCTTGAATATAATCATTTCGAAGTATTCTCAATAACCATGGAAATGTAATACATACGTACAAGAAATAACAGTAGTCTGACCTCTAATACATCCTCAGCCCTTGACTAGAATCTCCCTCCTCAAGCTTTCCATCTTTTCATTTATATAAGTTACATTCATTACAAAGAAAGTTTTTAGATCCATGAGAAATGGATCGAAATTCCTAATTCAGGTAAATAGATAACATAAAATTTAACTCTGAACTCAGTCTAGCTGATTTTGAGCACAAAATTATGGTGACCAAATCTGAGATCCATTTTTTTATTGTACTTGTATCCTTGAAGGCTCAAAGGCTACCCGAAGATGCTCCTTGAATCTCTAGAAATATGGAACTAATATTTGACCTGTTGATGCTTCTCCTTGAAATCTGGAGCTGTTTTGCCAAATATAATCTTATGATTATATACTCTGCCATTTGTTCCTCCTTTGACTGCTTCAAAATCTCGAGCTTAATCTTCTGGAAATGCTCTGCCTCCAATTCTCGATGGAAATTGGATTTGAAATACATGCATCAAAACTATGTGTTCCTTTGGAGTCGATCAGACTAGCATGCACTTTTAAACATTGTCCATTTGGACCAGCATCAAAGCATATGCAACCTGTGTAGTCTCTTATTCGAACTAGTAGTTAATGGTCTCTATCAACGTCTATTTGAGTACTCACTAGCATTAGATAATGATTGTGATCTTGGTCATGAGATTTGGAGTCGGTCTTTACCATGTGGAATTCCAATGGTACCACCTGGACGTTGCCCTGCATTTTCATTCTTGAGCAATCTCCTTTGGACACCTATTCAATCTCTACCTTTTCTGTTGATTCTTTGACTTTCCTCAATTCGAGCCTGGGGATGGATGATCTTTGAAGTTGAGACACACCAGTGAAAAGAAAACGTGATTTGAGCTTGCTCTTCATGCTAGTATGAAACCATCCTTTTGTTGGCGATGGTAGACATTCTTCAGATGACAATCATCACCTGAGCCGCTACCTAATATTAAAACTATGGTTCGCTTGGAACTCATATTGTGAATTCAGGACTTTAGCTATTGAATGTGTTTTCGTTCTTGGACACTTGGAGAAAACGTAAATATAGTTATATCCAGCTCACATAAAGTACCAAAATTATAAAAGGCACATATGATATGAATTCATTATCAAAATGTTTACAATTATCAACACCAAAACCAGAAGGAAAGGTGTCCATTGGTGCACTCAATGCTCCTTCATCATTTACTGAACACATGACTATTGTAGACTCCATCAACGGGCTTTGATACTCTGTCTCAACACTTGAATTTTGTTTTTATTTATTTATTTGTGCAGTGAAAATATCCCATATGCACCTTTAACCTCTGTAACTATTAGCTAAAACCTGCCTGCCTACTGCCAGAATCCAAAATTCTTATGGGACAAATTTAGTACGAACACCTCCCTTCATAGTAGCTGGCAAAGAAATTTATACTTAAAAAAATAGAAGAAGCATGTATCACTATTTAACTTGGTACTTGGGGAGGAGTTAAAGCTAAATAAAGTTGTGATTATGGTGGAACTCATGGTGGTAGGGCATTTTCATGGCCAAAGGTTGAGGGACAAAACTCTCGGGAGCTTGGTTCGAGAATAATGGGAACCCTGGATAGGGTATTCTTCGATATCATATACCCTAACTAGATGGTGTTAACTTTGAGAATGCATTGTCTTCACATTTGAAATGGGGATTGTCCCCTTTAGTGATGAAAATATGTACTCCATTTTTTTTATGCAAAAACAAAGAAGTTTGAGGAGACACTCGTCTAGTTTAAGATTCCTGGGTTCCCTAAATATTTTTTCGTAACATGTATTTTTACAGAGATTAGAAACTCCCTGGGACAATATTATGATGTAGATTTCTCTTCATGTGAATCTCGTTCTATGGGTATTTCTCGAATCTTGGTTGCCATGGACTTGAGGGAAGGATTGCTTGAAATATCTCTTTAAAAACAGGTTATTGTGTTTTTTATCAACTTCTGGATTACTCAGATAGACCTTTTAGATGTATGCACCATCACTCCTATGGAAATCTAGTTATGAAATGTAACATCCCTATCCACAAAAAAATATGGGTTAAAAATCAAGCTAGAGAGGAAGCATGGGAGGCTAATATCGGGCTTGAGGCATGTAATGATTTAGAGAATGGCCAAAAATAAGTAATATGACAACCTGCAAAAGGTGGAATGTCTCAAAAGGACGAGGAAAACAAAAGCCTTGATCTTCAAAATTGGATGGAGATTGTTTATGAGCATGAGCACGATAAACAGATTCTAATGATTTCAAAAGGTGATTACAAGATTAGATTGGATTCCCCCTCATAATATTTAGGTGAGTCCATTCAAAAACTAATTCCCCTTTCCTCACATAATTTTATAGAGATTAACATGGTTTTGGGGTCATGGTTTAATGGGTATGCAGAGGATATAGATGCATGGGGGAGGATTAATGTTGGTGTATCTGGTTTAAAGGATCAACTATGTCTATCATCTAGTGTTTTATTTGAGATTGTGAGTGGGAAGGACATAGAGGATATTTATATTGGTAATATATTGGTATTATTTATGGTTTTGTTAGTCCCCTTGGATCAAAACTTGTTTCAAGGAAAGGAAGGTCGTAATAGGTATATTGTAAGATCTATAAAAGAGGGCTACTATGGTATTTTTTTGGGCATTGAAGGTGGGCTAGGTTTTAATGAAGTTAAAAAATCCAAAGTTGAGAGTAAAAGTAGGAAATCACATATGTCTATGGCTTAAGAGAAAGTAGTCAATGAGGTTATAGCCTGGAAACAACTACCTTTGGATGGGATTCTTACAGCTAACAATAACCCAAATGTCCTTGAAAGATGATTTTTTTAATCTTTCAACTATTGAGGCTTGGGGAGTCCCTTGAAAAAACAAGCCTTGGAGAGGGTTGTAGAGATTCATAAAGGAAATATTATGTTATTATATGAAACTATGATCGAAGGGAGGAAGCATGTCAGTGATCTTGAAAAGTTATTAAAGGTATGGGGGTTCATTTACATTGATGTTAGGGGTAGATCATGGCGGTTTGCAATCGGTTGGAAGACGAGACCTTATCTATGTTCTAATTATCGGTCTTTTTATTTACTTTTTAGTACAACTCTCTACTCCTAGAAATTAGGGAAGGAGTTCAATGTTATAAATTTGTATGGTCCACATGCAAACACACTAACTTTGTGGGATATTTTCTTTAGTTGGGACTAGATTACTCAAGTTTTTCCTATTGTAGGGGGAGATTTGAACTTCTCTTTGGTGGATCTGGAAGTATGGCCCCCTTTTCCTTAATGAATTCTCTTTTTGATTACTTATTAAAGAAGCTTGAAGATGTTAGTTTGTTTGACATTGAACTTATTAAACTTAAGCCTACCTGGAAGAATGAAAAGGTGGATGAAGAGATGGTGGCAAAAATGGTTGGATTGATTATTGGTTTTTGAAGCTTGTAGAAGACATTGTCATAATCAAGCAATGGGTTAGCGCGAGCATAAAATTAGATCATTTTCCAAGTATTATGGAGTTGGCCCTAATAGGGAGAAAGCCTCCAAGCCCTTACTAATTTAACAATAGTTGTTTGGATGATGGTAACTATGCAACCAATGTGATTAAGGAGTTGTGGGTTCCTTTCATGCAAATTTCAAGGAATCATCCTCTATACAATTTGAAAATAATCTTAAAAGAGTAAAGTGGGCCTTAATTCCTTGGGAACATGAAAAAAGGTTTAAAAAAACACTATTAGATGTGGAAAGAAATGGGATGATTTGTATAATGTAGAGATTGTTGGTTGTTTTATAGAGGACACACAAGTTGAAGTTGTGCAATTGGAAGATAAGAGAAGGCATATATTACTAGAAAATGAAGTATATTGGAGGCTTAAAAAGTAGGGCTCTATTTTTTTCTTGTGTTGATAAAAACACCAAAATTTTCCATCACTTTGCAAACCACAAAAGAAAAAAGAAAAAAATCAGTACAATTTGGTAGATTGAGGAGGAATATGGGTTAGTGGCATCTAGCTTTGAGGATCTAGCAAATTTTTCTATGAACCACTTTGCACTTGTTTACAAATCAATGGGTAGGGATACTATAGTAAAAATGAGAAAGATGTCTTTTTTTATCCCCAATATTTGTAAATGACGAAGAAGATATCTGCTTAATGGAGGAACTATCAAAGGAAGAATTACATTTTGTTCTTCATACTTTCTAGAAATTCAAAATCCTGATCCCATATGGCTGGACCATGGAGTTTCTTTTAGGCTTCTTAGACATACTAGAAGAATATTTGATAAGGGTGATCGAGGAAACAAGATATTCGAAGAGAATACAAGCTCATTTTAATTCCACATTCATAACTCTTATCAAAAAATAGATAAACCAAATAATTTTGAAGAGTATAGGTCATTTTCTCTTTCTAGTTGCATATATTATATTATTGCTAAAGTCATAGCCAAGAGGGTTAAATGATTTCTCTCCAAATCCATCTCAAATTAGTAGTTTTAGTTCTTAGAGGCTAGGCAAGGTAATGAGGTCATCGAGGTGGCACAAGAAAGTATTTGATCCATTAAGACAAAAAAAATTATGGTTAAGGTCAGTATTTCAGAACCATACATCCATGTTAGTTGGATTTATTTGAAGTTAATGCTAATACACCTAGGATTGTGTGATCCTTTTGTTAACTGGGTGATGAGTTGTGTTACTATTATTTCATTTGTTGTTTTGATCAATGGTTCAAGTACAAGTTTCTTTTGGACCAAAACGAGGTCTAAGACAAGGTTGTCCCTTATCACCTCTCTTGTTTTTTATTGATGTTGAAGGACTGAGTATGGCACTACTAGGTATCAAGAGATTGTGTAGTTTTCAAGAAATAAGATTGGAAACACTTAAATATATCCCATATTATGTTTTGTGATGGCTCAAGGAGAGATGTGGTGAAGTTAAAGGAGGTTATATATATATATATATATATATACACATATGTACATATATGTGTGTGTGTGTGTGTGTTTGTGTGTGTTTTAGCAACTCGAATGTTGGTAAATGCAAGGAAATTAACTATGTCCTAAGTGGGTTTTTTGAAGAAGATGGTCTTTATTTTTCTCAATTGTTTCATTTTTCATGATTGAATAAGAAATGGGATTGAAGTATCTTGGTATTTTTATAAAACCAAATGGCTACCAAAAAAGGAATTGCAAGTTTTTGATCTCCTAATGTGGAAAAAAGGCTACATATTTGGTGTTATCTATGGTTGTTCGTGTCTTGGATTCCAAAAGGTATATAGGAAACTATTAAAAGAAATAGATTTGGGTATATATGGCTAGGTTGCAAGGAGAAAAGGGGGATACCGTTGGTCAATTACAAGAGAATGGTTGTCCCATAATATTTAGGAGGATGGGGGTTAGAGAATATATTCACTTTCTTGGGAACACTAGCATCAAAGGGAGGTTTGAAGCTCATCCAAGGTAATGGATTATGGCCTTAGGTGGTATCACATAAATACATTTACCTATATTCATTTGAGGACTAGATTAGAATACCTAGAAATAACACTCATAATATTTCTATGGTGTGGAAAATTGTTGTGTTAACATTTCTATTGATTGGGGTTGGTTAGTTTTGGAAGTGGGGTGTGGAAACAAGGTGAGAGTGGGTGAAGATAATTGGAAAATTTGTGGGATAGGTTGCTAACTTCCAACCTACTTGGAGTAGGTAATTGGGGAAAGAGGTATTTTTCATTTGAACTAGATTCTAGATCAAGACATAAATGCGATTTGGAGGCGGGAATGGAAGCAAGCTGGAGAGCTTGGTTTTGAAGGAGAAGATGCAGTAACTTGCCAGAATCATATCTTAGTGAGATCGTGACTACCTTAATAAGAAGTGAATATGAGGAGTAAAAATTAATTTGGTCAATCAATGAAACCTATAGGAGAATATACTTCAATGTTGGGATAAAAGGTTGTGTGCTTTGATGGAGATTTGGGGAACCAAGTTTAGTGGTGGAGGAAAATATGAAAGTTCAAATGCCCATTAAAATAGCATATATTCATGTGGCTACTGCTAAACAACAAAATTTTAATGTGGGACATTCTACAAAAAAAAGGAACACACAAGGTCTAGGAAGGTGTCCTCTGTGGTGTATTTACAAGGAAGCGAATTATCACTTAATAATGCAATGTGCTTATGCAAAACGAATTTGAACGGAAGTTGAAAATATATTGGGATTCATAAATGTTTCGGATGGAGCTTCAATTGAGGAAGGTATAAAGTTATGGTCTCAAAAATATATGTGCCAAGGGATTTACCAATGATATTAGCTTGAGGTACATGGATTGTTATGAATGTTTGCATATTTGATGATATGCACACTCCTCCTATTCAATGTGCCTTACAAGGTAAAAATATACTTATTAGCGTCAAATGACATATGTAAAGGAAACCTCCTGGATAGATTTAAGAAGAACTCATTGAAAAATTTGGGTGACGAGCATATTTCAGTGTGTAGACTAGGGGGGTACTAGAGTTGAAGAGATATATTTCAATAAAATTCAAATTAGTTATAGGGTAAGGAACGTATAAATCCACAAAATTGATGGCCCTAAAACTGATTCTTACTCTTGCTACTAAAAAAGGTGTGCACATCCTCCAAATGGATTAATAAGGAATATAGAATGAAGAAATTGTGGCTATAGGATTTATTATATGAGTTTGGAGCTAATATGATAGTGTGAACTAGTTATTCATCAGGATACTACTACTAACGCAGGGAATGAATATTCGGACAATTGACCGGATTATGGGCTACCTATCCTTAGTTTCTTTCACGATTTTGATAATTGCATCCCCTTCAAGTTTTTTTATAGCTTCAAGAGGACTTTGACAAGTGTGTTCTTTGTCTTTGTTCCTCTTTCTATAGGTAGTAAAAGACCTAAGTGTGCTAATCACGGGTGCTTGAACTAAAGGAGAATTGAAAGGGGTAAATATCTGAAGTACAATCCATATTTCCCATTTACTCTTTGTAGATGACATCATCATATTTGGCCTTGGAACAATTAAAAAATAGAGAAAATGAAGGAAGTGTTGGAAATTTATTGCAGAGCTACAAGCATCAAGATTAATATTAAAAAATATACTATGTTGATTAATTAATTGTGATAAGAGGTAAAAAGGAAAGCTAAATTTATCTTTCCCATGTCAACTGTAGACTTACACCATGGAGTAAAATATCTCAGTGTAATGTCCCTAAAAAATACACCTTAATTTTTTTTTATAAGGATCTAATATTCGTAAAATACATAATTATATAAATTAACTTCAACACTGGTTAAATATTGGTATTCGCACTTGTTTGCTTCTCGAATGGTCCGCTACTCGGTTATTCTCAATGTAGTGTTTTGGATTGTTGTCTTTTGCTTGACTTCGAATGGTCTGCATATGATTGTTTTTTATAATAACCTAACATATCATCTAAGGAGTCTAACTATCTCACTATAATAATTATCCATCATAACTTGATTGGATCTTGATCTAACTCATAATGATGATAGAGTCTTCTTTTATTGTAAGTGTTCAATTGCTTGTTTTACATTGTTTGTCATATGTGGAGAATATGTTGATGATGGTTGTTTTCACCGCAGATGGATTTCAGACCTATCGTTGCCCGAGTTTGCTTAGCTTTTACAAGCTAATATTGTCTCTTATTTTATCTCTGCAGGTGTTTGATTGACCTATGCTATGCATTAAGGTATAAGGCTAGCTTATATTAGCTCTATAAGTACTCCAATTGATTTAAGGTTTGTGCCTTGCCAAAAATACAAATTAAAGGGCAAGATATTATGTCAAGATCATGCCATGGTCATATGTAGCGAAGGTTTTGTAAGGGTTTTATATATAGAACCTATGTGACCTGGATACCATGAATCCCATGTGCCTTAGTATTAATGCTAGTAAGTGGTTAGGTTTGCATTCATTGTAGCAGCCCATGTGATGGGAATATGTAAAACGTATGTGAAGGATGCACACTGGCATGGCATTTAAGGAGGCAGGGTATTACTCTTTTCGTGCTCTGTTGGATGTTTCATTTGGTCTTTAGCGATTTCGATGTAGGAGAGGGAATCTGAGGGCTTCCTCTTTGTGCTATCTTGGGAGAAGATTATATCAGACCAGAGCTGTGCTCTTAGTTTGTGGTTTAATATTGTGGATTTTGTTTAGTGAAGGCGTCTCCGTGATAGTGAACACTCGCCCCTACTTAGGTATGGTCCTGTAGGATTCTATTTGTTCCCCTTTTCTTTAGCATTTATGTATATATGTTTATATATGTGCATATATATACCTAAGCTAACCTTTTGTCTTAAATTTCGTGTGCAAGGTAAATTATACAGATGTAATATCACTTGGGGCTGCTATGCTTGTATTGTTGGTTGACTGTAACGTTCCGGGTAAGCTCATGGCTTGTCATGGATTCGCTTTCCTATATGGGGAAATGAGTTGAAGATGTTTTGGTTCTTGTTTGTGGTCTAATGTTTATATCGTTGGCTGGGCTGCGCTTTTGGTGGAGAGACAAGGGGTTTTTTAGCGAGCCATGATTCTTCTTGGCAGGGTTTTACTCTGTTTTCGATTTATGTCTGTAACTCGTCCCTACTGGGGTTTTTACTCTGTAACTCGAACATTTGAGATATGATAGCAATTTTGTGAACAAGCAACGAAGACTGAACAAATCCATAAAACTACCTATTGAAGTCAGCCCTGAAATTCGTATGGGTGGGCATGGGCTCTGTTTAAATAAATTTATTAAGCCTATCAGGGCGTTCAAGTTTCTCTGGTCTGTGTACTATGTTGTAAGAGAAGAATTTCACATGTTTCTGTTCTGTAGATTTAAAATGGGTTTTAATTATGTCTTTAGTTTCTCTGCAATTCGTATTTATTTTGTAATATAATCGTGGTCCTTTTGTTTAGGGCGTCTATCCTCTGTTTTAGGGATTTTCTGTGTAATAGCTATTCTAATTGATGTGTTTCGTTTCTGATTTTGATGTGTGCATTTGGATGTGAAGGATCTGGGTTTGACGTTTTTGATGACCGTGAGAGTGATAATGTATATGGGATTCAATCCCATGCTCTTTCCTCTCGGTTTAAGTGTTCTACGCTATAGCGAAGCTTTTGCTTCTTGATCAACTTGTGAGTTGGTTCCACGAGGTTTGATCCCTGGTCAAATGCTTGAGCGTGACCCTATCTGTCTCTTGAAGGGAAGGCGTGTGTGAGTTGGTTCCATGGGGTTTGATCCCTGGTCAAACGCTTGAGTGTGACCTTATCTGTCTGTTGAAGGGAAGGCATGAACCCTGTGGGTTTTCTTTCTAGTTATAACGTAAGTCTGGTTTCCTATCTGTGACTTGCATAAGTTGTATGACACCAAGCTCTCATGCTGAGAGCATCAATTCTTCGATTGATGATTGGGGTCTTGAACATGGTATGTAAGGCATGTAATATGGCTTCATAGAGGTTAACTCTATGTTGGGTCCTTGTGTTGCGATTTCCATAAGTCTATGGGTATGTATGACTCAACGTGAGACCCCCTTGAATGAGAGTTTATTCTTGGTCTGACTTTCGCAAAGGGTAAAAAGGGATGTTGGTTCTCTATTTGATGTTTTATAATATGTGATGGTTTAACTAATGAAATTGGTTTGAATTTTATGATTTCTATTTGGTTTAATTTTATAATTTCTATATGGTTTATTTAATATATATAATTTATAAATATATATTAAATATCCTATTAGAGTTTAGGGACATGGTCTCGAAATCTGGTTTTAGGATTTTCTCTCTATATAGGCAGAATGGGAGATTTCTCCTGAGATATGATAGATAACTATGGTATGAGATTATAAACAATATTGGGAATTAAAAAATAACCCATGCATCATGGCTATCTAATTATGTCAATGAATATATTCAAGTTCCAAAAACAATTATGGTAGCCTGTAAAATAGATCTGCATAACTAATATTTGAAAATATAATAATTACCAGAATTATTTCCACAAAAATAGATTTAATCTACTAAAAAACCCAATCTGATTTTTATGAGGAGATCTAACATATTTATAATAAATCACAGCATGTAGATTTCCTTTTAATAAGAATATTGCATGAACAGAATATAAAGAGGATCAATTCAAATCTATAAAAAAATATTTAAAATAATAGTAATAACATGAAGATACTTATGAGTCCTTTATTTGCTTTACGAGTGACTTGGAAACTGCCACGTCCCACCCAACCATAGACCTCAAACTGTTCCTGGTTTGTTCAACAGGTCACCCCCAAGCTAAACCAAGCATGACAAGAACTAGAAGGCCCAGGGTAAATTTGCTATCTTCTTTACTAACAGCATAGTAGTCACAAGGTCCATTTACCAACCATTTGTGTGGATCCTGTAAAATAATTTCCCCTAATATTCCCACAGTCCTCTTTCTTGGACACACCAAATATCACACAATTTGGTAATTTGAGCACTCAAAGATCCACAACTGAACCCTCCAATAAACTTGGAATCACTTTCCCTTTACAATGTTCTCTCTCTGTGTTGGCCATATTTTCTATCCTGAGGCCAACAAGGAGAGATAACCCACACAGGGAACTTAATGCAACCCTCGGTGCATTTAAAATGGCTAACTCCCACAGGGTATAGGTCCTGCTACCTTTATGATTTGCTTTCAAAACAGGGAGTCTCAGTTTGTTTGGTTTTTGTATGTAAGGCTATTGTAAAAATATACACATTGCTCTACAATGCAAAACTAATATATAATGGATTCCAATCGCTGAAATAAACAATTTAGTAGCTGCTAAACTGAAAACAGTTTTAACAACTGCTAAAAACCTGTAGGTTTCCAATATGAACAAAAATGTAAAATAATTTAAATGTTAATTCTATCTGTTAGATCTATCCTATCTTGGGAGCAAGATTAAAACTAACATTAACTTAGTTTGTACTCATAAATTAAACATGCAATAATTTGAATGGAGAGAAAATTCTACAATCAAACTTTCACATATTTACATAGCTTAAGAGCTTCTACAAATTAATAGAATAAAGTTTTTTTAAATTGTTAGACGCTTTTAATTATACAAAACTAAATCAATTTTCTGTTAATAGATTGAAATATAAAGCCATCATTATCTTTCAAAATAAAATTCAAAAAATTATAATGACAAGAAAATCAAGCGTAAAAGATCCACTTAATTTTATTGAAAACAATGATAATGAGAACAAGTTATTGATCTGTATTAGTCAAGAAAGAAAACTTTTGCAGAGCTTACAAAACAAATCTCCAAATCCATTCATAAGATCTCGATCTATTATCTCCAAATCCATTCATAAGATCTCGATCTAATAATATAGGCGACATCTCCATTACTATTCCTTAAACAAAAACAAAGTTTACAAATAGAATGCGTGCATAAGAAGATAGAGTTCTTCTCTGTCTGTGGTGACCTCCTTCCTTCTCTACAATCGAATTTCCCACTTCTTAAATAACGGTTTGCTATTTTCTTGTTGTTCGCCAAGGTAACTGAGTTGATCTGACACTGCTGGAGAGTTATCATGTTTCCAACCAACTCTTGAATAAATCCCGCGATCCTCTTAATCGATCAAATTCATCTATAAAAAATTTCATAAATACGTGGTAAAGTTTTCATAATCCTAGATACGATTCCATAACAAAGTTTAAATGATAAATCTTTGAAAATCTTTTAAAAATTGTCTCACGTGGAGGGACTATTATTACTCATATTAAATACTGCTCCGAAATAAGGGAAACAAAAGTAAAGATACTAATGAATAAAATTATGTACTTTTTCCAGCAGAAAATAAAATTATGTACTTGTTTATATGTCTCTTCTTTTATGCACATAAAAATATGATTTATAATCCTAATGTATCCACGAAGAAAAACAAATTTGCCTTTTTAGTCAATCATCATATATCAAATTATTAAAATCCAAGACCTATAATAAAGAGTGAAAGTGAGGGTAATATTTCAATGAAAATTAGTCTTTGGAAATATGATGGCTTTCATCAAAATGGAGAATTTTAGTTAAGGTTTAACTTTAAACAAAGGAAAGTTGCAATGCAACAACTCTCTATCATGAGCTTTGCAAGCCATTGAGATTTGCATGTACTCGCTAGTCTCCCTGTTAGGCATTGTTAGGCATAGTTTGTATCATCTGTTTGGTTATTACATTAACCTTTGGATTTAAGGGTGTTTTTTCGATAGAATTACATTGAAAAGTATTAGCATAGATTCATCTTAAACTCGTATCTATTAAGTACTGAGAGGGATCCAATTTCTTGAGGTATATTTTTTTTTAAATTTAAACTCAAGAAATTTGATCTCTCTTGATTGATAGATTCGGGTTTAAGTTTTAAGTTTTTATTTTATAAACGAACATCTATTTTTTAATTACTTTTCATAATATTTTATTTTATGAACCAAGATGGATTTTTTTAAAATACTTTCCATAATTGTTTTTTATGAGCGACATGAATTTTTTAATTATTTTGTTAGTAACAAACACTACATCACAAACGTTACAACATCTCTCCATACTTACTTTACTTTACTTTACTTCTTTTTACTTAGAGCACCTCGTTTCACTCGGTGCAATAAATATTACGATGTTGACTGAGGTGTATAAAAATCACTTACATATGAAAACTCTTATATAATTGCCCCAAAAAAACAATGGTGTGATAATTAATCAGTTTCTTGTTAACTTTGTTACATTACTCGTCTTGATATCTAGAATTTGGCTAGCAAGGTATTACTAGCAGATATTGTACATAAATTTAGTAGGAATGACAAAACACTGGTGGCTACTGTTACATTTGTAGTCACATCACTATCTGTGACCTTTCTTGTCTTGATACTTGGAATTCCGATGTGCTATTAATGCAAGTGTTTTTCTTTAAACAAACGTTGATCACATATATATCTTTTAAGAAGTGTATGACCCAGGAAAAATATATTTTGCTTGGTTCACAAAACCATAATGATAGGAAATGTCGACGACACGAATAATATTATAACCATTGTCGGAGCCCAATCAATGGATTATTTTTGGATCGACCGGTTGATAGTAAGACAAATTATTGAACAAAAAATTATACAACGAAACTTGATATAAATTGAGTTATTTGTAACTTGAGTTAAATTCTAATAAAATTGTTGGAGAGTGTTTTTCTCTATATTTCAATAACCTTTATTACACAGTAATTTATTGTTATTTTCAATTTTATTTAGTTATAAATTAATTTTATTATTTTATACTTCATTTAGTCTCAAGTGTGATGATTCCTAATAGTCTTGGCCAAAATATGAACGTGGGCTGCCATCTCATACTTGTATTCAACACATCTCCAGAGATGGCGTTGGCAAATGCTGCTAAAGGTGGATTTCAAAACTATTGATTTCTACGGTAACAAATTGTACATAAGCACGCAGCTATATCGAAATGCAGGATTGGAAGATGGCTACATATATAGAAACTATTGATACTAAAAGTTATCTCTCGTCATGGTGTTTTGCCATACTCTTCGCATCCATCTCTAACGGAGCCACGCCAAACAACGCTCCACTACTCCTCAAAGGTAAATATTGTGTTTAGGTTTTCAAAATCAATGGTC
Organism: Larix kaempferi; assembly: GCA_027924585.1. Taxonomy (NCBI): domain Eukaryota; kingdom Viridiplantae; phylum Streptophyta; class Pinopsida; order Pinales; family Pinaceae; genus Larix; species Larix kaempferi. The sequence goes on from BSBM01000368.1 coordinate 3,439,401, forward strand.
CTATGCTCCATACGAGGATATGGGCAGACAATCAAAAATCACAACAAACAGGGTCCGGGAGCAATTTTTAATGTAAGTAGTATGTATGACTTTATGCTTCAATTTGGCAGCCGAGTTCCAATCTTGATGGCGTCGGAAGAATCTAGTTGATTCTTGGCACCAGGATTTTCTTTACAAGTTTTATGTAGAGTGAAGGAATTGCCAGAATACCAGGGGAACTCTGTGTTCACAAGAAGTAATTGGAACCTTGGATGAAAATGCACGCAACCAGTCACCAAAATACCTGTAGGCTGCTTGCTAGACTAGTGAAAAGCACTGCCAAAATGCCTGCAGGTCATTTGAAAAATGACTGCAATAGGATTTGAAAATGCCTATAGGACTTTGAAGATGCCCGTAGGCCTTAAAAATATTCTCGCGGGCCTTAAGGAATGCCTAGAGGGCTTGTGAAAAATTCCAAATGCCCGCGCTGGCATAAAATTCTCGTACTAAATGCCCACATTATCAAATAAAATGATTCGCAAGACATATAGAGATAAAAATCAAGTCACCCAACTGCCTTCCGACCATCATAAAATGCCCGCCAGTCAAATGAAATGCCCACAGGTTTATTGAAAATGCCCACATGTTGAACATTGTCATAGAGAACTGTTAAATTTGGATATGTTTCCAAAATAGTGTAGACCTCATTCAAAATTAATTTCACTTGATAAACGATAAATGAGAAGTTCAATCATTTTCTCTTATATATAAGTAGATGGTATGAGTAATAAAACTCTTTAGTGTTCTTATAAGAAAGATACGATAAATTATCATAATGCCGTGGATAATGATCCAACTGAATAATAAAATAAGACTCTTTAGTGTTCTTTTTAAGAAAGATATGATATATATTATTAGTCTCTGTCAAGGCAGTGATTATAGCAATGAGTTTATTGTCAAACTTAATTTGACTTTTTATTAATTTTATTAATTCAATAGTTGTTTTACAATGTTATATAACAAATAATTATTAATTTTAATTTTTTTTAAATAATAAAAAAAATTTAATTTTTGAAATTAGAAAATATTTTTTTTATTGATTCTAAGTCTTGATTTGACTAAATACCTCTGATTAAAGATGACAATTAATTTTAAAAAAATATTTTATTTAATTTTTTTTTTTAAGGTACACAACCCCACTGCCACAGACAAGTACTTTTCTTTTTTAAAAACCAACCCTGGGTACTTACCTCATATTTCCCCCAAATTTTATGCAACAAAGTTAAATGAAAAGTACAAGTAAACATGCAAATGTAATTGCCAACTGACATCTGGCATGTACTATTGTTAAAAATTATCCTCTTGGTAATACGTCAATGTAAGATAATTCGATGCGTTGAGTGATGTAGCGGTGGGAAGTAGGGCCGAATGGAAAGGCCCGATCTTCATCACCATGGATGGTATTATCAACCATTGACGATCAGAAATTATAATATAAAAATGCCATTTGGTAAAATGTCCTTTATTTATTTTCTCTATAGTTTTGCTAAACAACCTTCATTAATCTCTCTATTGTTTTGCTTATAATATATGTTAATGTGTAGATACATAGTTTGTTTTTTATTTATTTGTCACGTCACGTCGAGCTTAAAAATCAAGTCGTACTGAAGTTTGTTTTTTATTTATTTGTCAAGTCAGGTTATGTCGAGAATGGGTTAGGGTTTAGTTAAAGAGTGGGGTTTAAAACTTTAAAGTTTCTTTAGAAGGAGCGCTAATCTATAACAAAGTTGAGTCCAACAAATTGATACTATGTATATTCTGATTATTTTACAAATAAAAAAACAATATTGCTAGTACACATAATAATTGTAGATAGTACATAAAATCTTTTTTTATTAGTCCCTGCTCCGCAAGGAGTCATTGGTGGCCAGAAGTTAGTTGACTTTTAATAGTTTAGTCCCATTGGTGGCCAGAAGTTAGTTGACTTTTAATAGTTTAGTCCCTGCTCCGCAAGGAGTCATTGGTCGCCAGAAGTTAGTTGACTTTTAATAGTTTCAAATTTTTTAATAATGTTAACTAAAGTTTGTGAATTTTTTTCGTATTAACTTTTATTTTTTGAAAATAGAAAAGAAATTATAAATTTTTTAAATTGAATTAACTAATTTTCTGATTGGTCCAATATATTGATTTGACAATTTTCCCATGGTGTGCAAACGAATTATTGAATTATAAAAATATTTAAAAATAAAAATAAAAGAAAAAAATAGAAACTTGCCATCTGTACTTAAGGCATCATTCATTTATCGATGCAAATAAATGCTAACTGCCATGTTGGCAGCCACTCTGATTGTTTCTAGATATGAAGAAAATGCGGCCATGTTGAAAGAGAGAAAAAGGTGGTTGCATTAATTTTGTTAATAATTAACGGACACTTTGCTGTAATTTATTAGTCCCTAGGTCAATCTTTTCCTCAATCAAGTTTTCAATTTCATGTTTTGCATTAAAATTCCTCTGACATATGTCATTATCATAATGATCTCGAGACACCAATCTAGATTCCTCTGAGCTCCATGCTCCTCTGTCCATGACTAGATTCCTCTGAGCTCCATGCTCCTCTGTCCCTGAAGAAAGTGCTAATCTGCTTCACTGCAAAGTTAATGTTATTTGCATTAAACCCTGGCAAGTGGCATATGTATCATTATCATCATGTTGATCTTGACAGATCTCTTTGTGTGGAATCTGGATGGGCATCCGATCTGTTTTCACTCGATGACCAATCTTCTCTCACCTGCACTCTCACTGTGTTCACCATACAAAAGGAAAAAGGAAATCCTTGTAAGAGAAGTAAGTTGAGATTTAATTGTTCATTCTTGTTATTAATATCGTCTTTATTTGTAGCTCATAGTTGGATTTCATTAACTGGAAACTTACTTTCCTTTGTGATTTCCGTGGCTATAGCCTGGAGACCTCTAGAAGAACCATGTTTTGTATTTTATCACATTTTTGGAGAAGAAAGCAAAAGCTGCTAAGAAGGAAAAGGAATCAGTGATTAGTGACAAGTCTACAACAACTTATTCACCTGCTCAAAAGAAAAATAGTGTTTGTGCTTATGCTTTCCGTTTCCATTTTGATATGAGAAATCGAAGTTTTAGAGCTATTTTGTCAACAAATGCTACGTCTTCTCAAATGAGACGGTTTTGGCGTTCTTTTCCATTTTTCCCGCCGAAGATGTGGACAAACAAGTGACGAGGACGGGGTGTGTGTATATGCAGTCATTTTCATACTTATATCGGCTTGATATGTGGACTGTGGCATTAGGAATTTAAAAATATGGCGTTTCCTGGTTTCCTGGATGCAATTCACACCGGAATGGCTTAACTTTAGGTTTGTATGCCTGGATTGCATCAGATAAGCATGAGGTTGTTTTCCAATTAAATAAACCTATAAAGTTGTACGCCCAACGAACGTATTAGATTTTCATTTGTTTTTGCGGCTATCTAATATGTGATCCAAACATAATTAACATAGCGTACATTCTACTTATTTCAACAAATGACATGAGAATTAGTACGAGAATGTTATGGCTGCATCATTTGGGAGATGTATCATCACGGTGAATAAAGATTCAATGAAAATTACAATATTCGTTTTCCTGAAAATGCATAAGGGCATTTTAATAACTTATATGTGATTACTCTGAAATGATTAAATAAAATGGTGCCAAAATAGATTTGAAAATATAAATATGTAATTCATCGACAAGCTTGATAATCTCTAATTTATCATTAGAGATTATAAACATACTTGTCAGATTCATTGAACGCTTCATTATTTTGGCAAGCTATTAAAAATGAAATTTTTTACAATGAGAATTATGGAAAATGGCCACTCAAGCAACAAAATAAGACATTATACACACGGTAGTGCTATGTATTATTTTGCTATCTAATATCCATGTATATTCTATTTGTAAATCACTCATTCCAGGAAATAGGAATTGTGAAATACCTTACAGTATTATGTCATATAGGAAAAGACGTATAGTTATGTATTTTACAAGATAATCATTTGATGCAAATATTTTGATGTATCTGTAGCATATATTATAGAGTGGCACAATGTAAAATACTAGATTTGTTTATACATTCAGCTTATGACAAATACTATGAATATTTTACTACTATGCAAATAAATCTTTTCTTGAAACTTTAATATGCATTCTTTAGAAGGAAATCAATTGCCAACATACAAAATCTGTATACATAATATTTGGCAGAATATTGGTTTGGTTACCAACCTGAAATAAAGAAGGGCTATGTCAAATTTTAGGCCTTTCACCCTAACATTATGGTGGCTACGACTACTAGGCCTAACCTATAACCATAAAAAAGTGCATGGTTTTTCATTGCGAAGCGTTTTAGGCAAGATTGTGGGTTGAAGACAAGAGAGGAACTTGTTCTCCTAAAAGAGCATGTTCTTTCAGGAACTGGGGCCCGTTTTTTCACTGGATGCACTTCTGGAGGGCTGGTTTTGGTAGGGATATTTTAATTTTCTGTGCAAAGAGGTAAATAGACCCAGAAACGAACTTGAAATTGAGAAATGTGTCGTGTCTACTAGTGAATTATGTGGTTAAATTTAAATTCTTCTAAACCTTTTGGTCTAGATTTACATTATGTTAGTAGAAGAGGGACCTTTAACAAAGAAGCTTATGGCATCCGAGTTTGTTTGTGTAACATACTCTTGATTTTACCATGGAGGGTACTTAATAAAGCGAAGCTACTTGTCTTTATAAAAACACAACCATGCATTTTTATTTATAAAAAAACAACCATCTACAAAAGGTATTGCTTCGAACTTTCAGAAATAAAACATTATTTGATTCCACTAACCTATATCAACTGTATTTATAAAAAATGCCATTCATTGCTCAAATTTTGAGTAAAATTTCAAAAAAAAATAATGATCTTGATTATTACTAAAATTTCAATGCATCTACTTCGTTTGCTAGCATCTAATGGCCGAAGACTGCAAAAATCTAAGCAGCCACAGCACGAGATCGAAAACCCTAGAGCAAAAATTGAAAATTATGCAAGCATTTCAAGAAAGAGGGAGAAATCAATTAGGACCTTCTTCGCCTTGAAGGCACAAACCTTAACTGTTGACTGTAAGCATGACTGATGTTTACACCTGAACCCAAATGCGGAATAAATGTAGCCATGCTCTTCATGAGCCATCACCACAAATCCAGTGTTTGCAAATCCTTCTCCCATCATCACACTTAGTCCTCTCGTCTCTTGAATTCGGTCATTCTAAATATTACTAGCCTGTAATAATTCATGGCATCAATGTCAGACGCATGGTGAAAGAACTACAATTTCAAGACTATAATGAATTTCCTGCCAAATGCCAGCAGACTAGATGGAAGCATTATTTACAATAGTGAAATGTTTCTTTACGTATTTCTCACACTTTGGGACGGCGTGATGACTTTGCATATGAACTGAGAAGGTATAATGACTTTTGCAAATAAATCTTTGGTCGTGGTATTTTACTGCAGCCATCTATGGTTGCTTCCGCCATGTATATGCAGGAATCTGTACATGAGTGGCCACTAGTTTACATGCCATAAGATTGCATGGACTAGGTATCACCTGCTGTCAACTCGCTGTCTTTTTATTTCAATAAACAATTATAGTTGTTGTGTTTTCGTCCCCTTTGCATGGGCTAGGTGTCACATACCTATGATTTGAAATTCCTTTCTCACCAGTTAAGGTTTACGCCTAGCTACTTTGCATGGGCTAGGTGTCACATTCCTATGGTTTGAAATTCCTTTCTCACCCATTAAGGTTTACGCCTGGCTACTTTGCATGGGCTAGGTGTCACATGCCTATGGTTTGAAATTCCTTTCTCGCCCGTTAAGGGTTACACCTGGCTAATTAATTGACGTGGCATCCAGTAGGGACAAGAAAACCACCAACCACGGCTTTCGTTTTCCTCTCCTTATTTATATTTTGACCAAACATGACTTGTTTATACTAATTGGCTTGTGCAAGACATTTGCTCTGGCCCTGGTTTTTTTGTTGATCCCTCTCGTTCTGTTGCTCTTGCCATTCCCAAGTTCTAGGAATAACGATCATACAAGAACAACAAGCAGAGGGAAAATATTATGCCATTATTTTTTCAAAACCCAAATCTCAAGAATGAATGTGTCAATATTTGTACCGATATTCGCAGGAATTTGTTCAATTCAACATTACTCCAGGAAAATCTAAACAGAAATAGAAGGGAACTCCCCTCAAACAATTGTGATGTAAAAGGAAAAATTAATGGAGCGATGCAGTCCTGCTGCTGTATAATAGAGTTCTGCATATCCATTATTAAATGATACTAGAGCTTTGCTTCTCCATGATTAGGTGAGGGTTTCACTCATAGTTTCGGGGGCAACAAATTCAAATATTTTTCATTAAATGGACAATTGTTGAATGGACAAGGCCGATGTCGTGGATAAGTTCACGCATATTGCCCATATCTACATCATGGTTTAAAATTTTGGATATTATAATTCAGAATGATGAGTATAAAATCATAAATAGACATTGAAACATATATTATAACATTGTGAAAAAACATATATACTTTGTGACCAGAGACAGGCTACAACAGTATCTAAAACACATCTCACCGCTGTCGAAATTAAAAGTTAGCAGAGCAAATTTGTATAGCATGAATACAAAACAAGTACGCAACAATTTCATAGGCTAAACGTTCTGCGTTTTATTGGAATAAAGCAGAAAGAACAGATGGCGTGGAGCCCACAATGGCTACCAAATCGAAAGCACCAGCTCTGGAGTCTGAAATTCTGAATCATGACTGAAAATCTTGAGAAATTTGATTGTCATTGAAGATTAATTAGAGTTGTTGGTAAATGGAATATTTCCAAAAATTTTGTTTCTACATGGTAAATGGAATGTAAGAATGTCAACTGGATTTAATCTGAAGCAATTATGAAATAAAATATCTTCTTTTAAAAACTCGTATTTATACGCTAAAAAAATTTGTTTCAACATTGTCAAGTGGATATAATATTAGTGATTGTCATATGTTGGAAGACCCATATATACGTGAAATTGTCAATTGAATTTATGGAATGGTGTATTCATCGGAAAAAGCTCCAAACTGAAGATCAAACATCCTCATACATGGACTTACATCCTCATACATGGACTTAAAATAGCTTGTGACGACTTTTCTAATTTGTACCCCAGTTCAAAGAAATAAATGCAAACAGAAAATGCCTATATGGAATTTTCCCGACTTTTATGATCCACTTCAATCCTTGAAAACCGGTCTATAGGCTTCCTCTACTACAATATCCAATAGTGTGAAATCTAATTTGAAATGTTGGCCCACTATGAGATAAATATGCAGTTAAAATATAAAGTAAGTAAAGGCCAACAAAAATACTGTTTAACTTTTATCTAGTTGTACACTAGCTATGCCGGTGAAAATGTATACACAAAATCTTAATGCCAAAAATTATATGATGATACTAATGGTTCTACAAATGATGCCTCGATGTGAGAGAAACATGCAACTTACTTTTTGCATCTATATTTCGTGTCAATTGAATTTATGGAAGGGAGTATTATTCCATTGGAAAAATAATTGTATTATATTTAATATTAATGATGTTTTATAAATTATTTTATTTTATAATAACTATTATAGTGAAATTATTAGTATACAATATTTTCTTAATTTAAAAGATTAATGAATTTGTTATTTATTAATTTTTTAAAAATAATTTAAAAGAAAATCTTAATATATAAATTACTAAAAATTGATAATTTGCAATATTATTTAAATAAAAATAAGCACAATAGCTGCAAAGCAGCTAGTCCCTGCCTTGGGACTATGCTTTTTTGTTTCTTTTATCTATGAATATTATTAAATTTTTATAAAATAAAATGTGGATTTATTTAGTTGATAAAGATAAATTAAATGATAATTATAAAAATTATTATTTTATTAATACCTGTAAATATATGTTATATATTATTAAATAAAATATGGTAATATTAATTAAAGTTGTAGATACAATGTTATTTAAACTTATATAATGATTCTACATTCATCATTTTAATAAAAAATTATTGCAATAAGAAAACAAAATTTTAAATAAATATTATTGTATTGAAACTAAAATGTAATTATCAAATAAATATATTAAAAATTGGTTTAAATATTCAACTCTATAATTTAATATTTTATAAAATATTTTAAAAACTTTAAATATTAAATATCTAACTTTTTTTATTTTTTAATTATTGTTATTCTAAATAATAAAATAATTTAAATATAAACATATATTTCCAAAAATATGAAAGCTTGAAACGATTTTATTAAAACAATGACAAGAAAATTATTAAAGACAAGAGTGAAAAAAATAACTTCAAAACGTGAAACATTTCATTTTGGCAGCAACCAACTTGCATGGCCCTATACCTTTATCCTTATCACAAAAGTAACCTCACACATTCTTATGGGATATATTATAAGCAATCTATAGTTTTAGTTTTCAAATACGTAAACTATTGTGGATTCGTTAAGAAGGGATTGATAAAATAAATAAATGGTTGAATATTTTAATAAATAAAAAAATACGCCGTATTAGTACCACTTCCATTATATAAATGAAAGTATTAGTCTGCATTCTAAAATACATCGTCATTTTGGTAATGGGTAAACTAGGTAAACAATAAAATATATACCGTGCAAATTAAATCTGATCTCCCGGGATTTAGATGACACGGCCACGGCCCATAGGTTTTTAATGCTCTAACGATCCTGACAGCCTACGGTACACCTTGAAAATGTTGTTATGTGATAGCCATCCTACCATCATTATCCACCAGGTCTGTATTAATGCCTAGAGAGACGCGCTTGTCAAAGCGTGCCTGACTTATTTCATGCCTGCGAATTGGACTGAAATGTGGAAAGAAAACTTGCAATATATTTAATTTTTTAAAATTTTGTTTTTTATTTTGTTTTTAATTTAACATAAGTCACATCTCAAGGCAATTTTGTCACATCAGATCTTAAAACCAATAAAAAATAGAAAATATGTTATAAACCAATCAAAAAATATAAATAATGCAATATTAAAAATTTAAATTGTAATTTTATTTGTTTAAAAAATCAATTTAATAATTAAAATTCATAAAACATTGGATAACTATATAAAAATTTAGATTAAAAATTTGTAAACTAATTAAAAATTAAATGCAAACTGATTGCTATAATCCCTACCTTGTTAGGGACTAATAATTATGATAATGATGGTTATCAATATTCATTGAAACCAAATTTAATTTATAAAACTTTAAAATAGGTAAGGAATCACTTATTTGCTTTAAAATTGTATTTATGTACTTGAAAAAAGCCCATTTCTAGATTGTAATAGTTGTTATGAGTTAAAAGGTAAACAAGTTAAATTTTGTAACAAATATATTGAAATTACAATCCAATGTGTATGAGGGTCTACATATGACATTTTAAGAGGAAGTGATTTTCATCTTCAACCCTTTATTTTCATAAAGATGACAATTTGGTTAGTCCCAATACATTTCAAAAATGGTCAACACCCTATTTCACTATGGAACTTATTTTAACAATGTTGATTTTCTTCTTTACTAGTTAAAACTTAGATAAGCTTTTGATCTTTTATAATATGGTTGAACACCTCTTTATAATAAAAAAATTATCTTATCCTTTTATTCGTTATGGCACCACAACCTATGTTTAAATTTAGATGTAATAATACTTTTAATATTATCACTATTATGCAAAGTGACCTCCTCCACTACTATTTATCACTAGGGTGTATTGTTGTTTTTTTAGACTATAAATTTTATAAAATGTTTTTCGATTTGCAGGTTCTACTATTCTCTATAAATATTTCAACCCCAAACTTCACACCCATATAAAATAATTAGAATCACCACAGTTATAAAAATGAGCTTCTTCTTATCCCAAAATTGAAGGTCCAGTAATTTCCTCTCATGTAAACCTTATTAACCATAACACTTAGAACTCTCAACACCTAAAACTATTAATCCTTGAAGCTTTGAATAAATAATGTTTATAGTGTCTATAGCCCATAATCGCTTTAACTCTAAATCATTTTATAGAAAAATCTACCAATGTGTAATGCTTTTTAATAGCATTATATACTTTTTTTATTAAATCATGGTTGTAGTTTAATAAGAAAAAATAGAAGGTGCGGTCAACAAAGTACTAGGTGACTAATTCATTTAAAAAACTCTTATTGACTCTTACAAAGTATTTCTAATTAAAATAAATAACAAAAGTAGCATCATAATATTTTTTTTTCAAAAATAGACAAACCATATTTTAACCATAAACATAATTTTAAAGCAAGGACTAGCTGCTTTGCAGCTATTTCACTTGTTATCATAATGTCGATCTATAATAATCAAACTAGGTGCACGTATTCTAACACCAATGGAAATTATAAACAATTTTAAAGTATTTCGTGTAAAACTGGATATGGTAGTGGAGCATCTAAGCCTGTGGTATCCCTTCCATTTTCTGATTAAAACCCGTATCGCCGATTGATTCTTTGAATTCATATGATTCAGCTCTTGATCTTGATCCCGTTGATCCAGTGGATTAAGTTGTTGATGCTATTGATCGAGTAGTTGAATAGATCTCGCAGTTGGTTATGTCGCTGACTGAACAGGTGAAACAAGGGAAGTTGGAACAGGACCAACTGAAATGTGAAATTTATTACCTATTGAAGCAACAACACCTTGCAGATCCAATTTTTATATGTAAATAATCATAAATATATTTAAATTCACCTTTAGTGTGAGCAGATTAAATAAATGCAAATCTAACTTAGTTTTACCATATAAATCTTAATCTTTATAATTAAGTTCTATTTGCTTATCATAATTTCTATTACTTTTTTATTAGTTTTATGATCTCAAATTTTATATAATAAATTAAAATTTAAGAATTATAATTAAATATTTGTAAAATAAATTTTTAAAGATTGAAAATTTATAAAAAAATTGTAAGAAAATCTTAATAACAAAACTAAAATTGAAGTTTTTATTGTGAGCAGATTAAACAAATATAACTATGTTCTATTGCTTTCACTATATTGGATAGGAATTCTAATTTTCAAATATAATCTTTATTTGATAATCAGAAGCCTTGAAGCCTTCTAATATAGTCTTTATAAGTATGTTTAAACCTTCTATTGTTTTCACTAGATTGAACATGAATCCTAATTTTCAACTCTAATCTCTCTAATCTCTATTTGATAATTAAAGGGGAGTCTTATAATCCATTTTAAAAATAAAAAATAAAAAAATGAAGAATTATATTGAATACATGTAAAATGATTATTAAGAATTGGAAACTTTGTATAAACTAACATAACAAAGAAATTCTCACATCTTCATAAGAAAATAAAAATTGAAATGAAATTTTATTAATATAAGATTATCTAAGTGATTGTTTATACATAATAGTATTTGTAAAGTAAATTTTTATATGTAAGAAATATACAATTGATAATTAAGACAAAATAATATGAAACAAATTCAAATTTAATTTACAAACATTAAAATTTGAAGATAAAGTATATATATTATGTTACATTATAGTATTTATAATAAATAAGACAAAAATAACACTTAAATCTTATAAAACTTAAATAATTTATTTTAGTTTAGTCAATCAAAACAAACTTAGATTTATTTTACAAACAATAAAATTTGAAATTTGAAGATAAATTAGATATGTTGTATCAATATCGTATATGATATCAATAAGACAAAAATACCTAAATTATGTGACAACTTCCATAACTTCTTATATTTATTTTTTCAACCAAAACAAACAAGTTATTATATCAAGGTTTTAAAAGACCTTTAAAAAAAACTATTCTAAATTACACCACTTTTTGAAATAAATAAAATTAAAACATTAATTTTATATAATTTGTTAAACAAATTTATATCTTAACATCTACTCTTTTAAACAAATTTAATATTATATTTTAACATCTACTCTTTCAAATATTAAAATTTGTTAATGCCTTTTTTATATGTATTAATAAAATAAAAATAAATTTATACTAATTACACACATTCTATTAATATTTTACACTATTCTTCCTTATTGCTTAATTGAACATTAGGTTGAATTCAACAATGGTGAAGTCAACCATGGATTGAAAGAAACCTTGGGTTGAAGTCAACCTTGATTGAATTCAACCACTTCTAAAAAATGTGGTTGTCGATTGAAGTCAACCATGGTTCAAAGTCAACATTTGATTAACGTCAACCATGGATTGCAGTCATTCATATTAATATTATTAATGGATTTCACTCAACCTTGGATGAAGTCAACATTGGCCTAAAGGACACCTTAGATTCAAGTCAAGCTTAGATTGAAGTCAACCTTGACCTAAAGTCAACCTTAGATTTAAGTAAACCGTAGGATTGATTTCAACCCTGGATTGAAGTCAACCTTGGATTAAACTCAACTATGGATTGAAGACAACCTTAGATTGAAGTCAACATTACTTAAACGTTAATTATGTATTGAAGTGAAATATGGATCGAAGTAAACCTAGGATTGATGCCACCTATGTATAGAAGTCAACCTTGCTTAAAGTTCAACTATGGGTGGAATTCAACCATGGATTGAAGTCACCTTTGGATTGAGGTCAACCTTGATTAAATGTAAACCATGGATTGGAGTCACCTTTGGATTGAGGTCAACCTTGATTAAATGTAAACCATGGATTGGAGTCACATTTGGATTGAGGTCAACCATGGATTAAATTCAATCTTGCTTAAAACTAAACTATGGATTGAAGTCAACCATGGTTCAAAGTAAATCAACCACTTTTATAAATGTGTTTGTGTATTGAAGTCAACCATGGTTAAAATACAACATTGGATTAAAGTCAACCATGGTTACAAGCCAACATTGGCTTAAAGTCAACCATGGATTGAAGTCATTAATGTTAATATTATTAATGGATTGATGTCAACCATTAGATTGAATCCAACCATGGATTGAAATCAACATTGGCTAACCGACAACCTTGGATTGAATTTAACCTTTAAGTCAACCTTGGATTGAAGTCACCCATGGATTGAAGTGAGGCTTTGTTTGAGTTCAACCTTGGATTGAAGTGAACCATGGCTTAAAGTCAACCTTGGATTGACATCAACCATGGATTAAAGTCAACCATACCTAAAAATTAACTATGGATTGAAGTCATGGTTATATTTAAGTCAACTATGGATTGAAGTAAACCATGGATAGATGTTAATGGTTGATTGAAGGCAACCTTAGACTCAAGTCGACCATGAAATAAAGTAAACCTTGTAGTGAAGTGAAACTTACTTAAAAGTCAACTATTTCTTGAAGTCAACTACAGATTGAATTCAACCTTGGATTGAAGTCAACTATGGATTGAAGCCAACCTTGCTTAAAAGTCAACTGTGGATTGAAGTCAACTACAGATTGAAGTCACCCATGGATTGAATTCAACCTTGGATCGATGTCAACCTTAGATTGAATTCAACCTTTCTTAAAAGTTAACTATAAATTGAAGTCAACATTTCCTGAAAGTCAACTATGGTTTGAAGTCAACCTTGCTTAAAAGTCAACAATGTTTCAAAGTTAGCATTTGATTACAGTCAACAATGGATTGAAGTTAGCCATGTTTCAAATTCAACCTTGGATTAAAGTCAATTATGGTTCAAATTCAATCGTGGATTAAAGTCAACCATGGATTGAAGTGAGCTATATATTGAAGTCAACCATGGATTGAAGTGAGCTATATATTGAAGTCAACCATTGATTGAAGTCATTAATATTAATATTGTTAATGGATTGCAGTGAACCTTAGCTAAAGTCAATTTTGGAGTGAAGTCAACCTTGTCTTGAAGGAAACCTTAGAATGAAGTCAACCTCTCAGTGAACATTGGATTGAAGTCATCCTTGAAGTTAACCCTGGATTGAAGTCACCCTTTGGTTGAAGAAAACCATGGATTGAGCTCAACCTTTCTTATTAGTCAACTATGGATTGAAGTCAAGCATGGATTGAAGGAAACCCTTCTTTGAAATCGACCTTGCTTAAAAGTCAATTATGGATTGAAGTCAACTATTGATTGAAGTCAACCATGGATTGAAGCCAACCTTGGATTAAAGTCAACCTTGGTTGAAATTCTTCCATGGTTTGAAGTCAACCTTACGTAAAAGTCAAATATGGATTTAAGGCACCCTTGGATTGAAGTCAACCATTAATTTTAGTGAACATTTGCTAATAGTCAACTATGGATTGCAGTCAACCAGGGATTGACTTCAATCCATGGTCAACACTGAGATGTCATCAACCATGTTTAAATGTACTCAACCATGGTTAACCAAAGTGAACCATTCCTACCCAATGGTTAACCATGGTTTAAAATCAACTCATAATTTTACAACCTATCTCGACCATGATTAACCAACGTTGTCAAATTCAAGTTTACAATAGTCGATCACAATTAACATAGTTAACTACAAAATCAAAAGAAATATTTATGTATTTATTTTATTTATTTACTTATATTTATTTGTTTTGATTTTTATTTCATTTATTTCTTCATTATTTAATTTTAATTTTTTTATGCTTTTATTTATCTATCTATTCTATTAAATATTATTACTTAATAAATACATATATATTAATGAAGAATAATAAATATTAATACTACATAATAATCATAACTATTAATATTAATATATTTTATTTACTATTTTTTTATTTAATTATAATTTATTCACTCATTTATTTATTTATTTTATTAAATAATATTTATGAATATAATAATATGTTAGTAAATAATAATAAATAATATTATTAAATAATAATAATAATAATAATAATGTTACCTTTCAATAAAAAATATTATTAAATAAATATGTATATCTAATAAATAAATTTTAATATTAGTAATAAAAATAAATATTAATTTAATTTAATTTTTAATATATTTAATTTAATTTAATTTTTAATATGTTTAATATTTTTATTTAATTTAATTTTAATTTATTTAATTTATTTAATTTTTAATATGTTTTATTTAAATTTTTTTAGTTTATTGTATTTTTTTTTTCAAATAACATTTTTATTAATTTTTTAATTTAACTATTTTTTCGTTGGGTCGGCTGTCCACTAGCAACAACCACATTTTTAAATGTGGTTGATATTTGTCGATCGACAAATATCAACCACTTTTAAATGTGTGGTCATGATTGATATAAGTCGATCGACGAATATCAATCACATTTAAAAATGTGGTTGTTGCTAGTTTATTTACAAACATCACATCTAATCTTGCAATTTTTTCCTCTACCCGATTGCGAGTTCCCCTGAACCTAAACCTTCTATGGTTTGAAGCCATGGTACCATCTACCATTGGACCTAGCCTTCTTAATGAACAAGGAACGAGTGATTGTTGACATACATGCTACTACGGCTGTTGAAGACAGTAGGAACTCCCTGCGGATGTCCGAGACCTCGTCCATTGTTTCCATGTAAGCCGATTCCGGTGCATTGTTGGGTCCAAGTCCGGCGCGTATGCTGTGCAGTGTGCGTCCATGGCAGATGGGTGTGGAAATATAACTATGATCTTCATATGGAGAAACGGATCGTACAGCGCTTGAGGGCGAGATGGACATGAAAATAAATATTCAAGAGTGGGGGATTACAGAAAGGAAAGCGAAGATGGATACTTGGGAATAATGTGGAGGTACCAGGTGGATGCTAGTGTGTAAACCCTTAGCACGTTGAATAACTCCAGTGGCAAATGCAGCGCACACTACATGCAGCTTGCCACGCTCCACCCTCCTGCTTCGAACACTGCCCTGCCTCGAATAGAGGCCAAATAAGGCCTTCAAATAGTTGATTGGCTACAACACAAATAATACCAAACAACTTAGGTTAAAACACTTTGGTTTTTGTGCCAGACTAATACAATTGAAAGAAATCGATTCCTATAGTCCATGCTGCTCTGCAGGCAGGCATGGACTAATAAATGATATATGAAGTAAGATTTTGAAATTTTCATTTATTCATAAATAACTAAAATTATAAAAAGGTAAACATATTTTTAAAATGTCTAAAAAAATAATATTTTATAATCATAAAATAAAAATTGTTTATACCTTTTCATGCTTATAAAAATATTATTTCAAGATGTCCAGAAATATAAGTGATTCATCCTAAAAATTCTTATTAAAAATTAAAGGCTAGAAGATATTATTAGATCATTCAAAATCAAAATCAAAGGATCACCTCCATTCTTTTAAATATATCATTTCAAGATGTGAATGGAAATCACAAATTTGAGCTTTCATGTTGATCCGCTAAGGTATTGATAAACTCATTTAACCAATTGAGCTTCGCAAAATTTTCGAAACTCGAAATCATTTCAATTTTCAAAAACCAAGACATATAATCAACTAAAATAGACTCAAATAAGATCATGCAAATGTGATTGAGGAACTAGAAAACCAAGAGAGTCATGCAACAAAAATCACCAAATATTTAAGTCAAAGAAAAGCATCGCAAAGAGTGAAGGATCAAAGAAATAAAATCATTAAATCACCTAACAAATCAAGCAAGATAACATGAAAAAAAACCAAAAACTAAATATTTACAAAATTTCTAATGGGCCCCCCTTTATTTTATAAAATCAAGGGGAGTTGTTGGAGGCCCAACACTCTGCTACTTATAAGATTTTATGAGGAAAGGCTTCTAGGATTTAGGTTTAAATCACTCAGTTTAGTTGTTAGATACACTGATTGTTTTGTTTTTATCTTTAATTAATAATTTAGTTTATTTTTAACTCTCGCACTTTTTTATCTTTATTTAATAAAAATAGGATTTTTACTCATCCTAACCTCTAGTTGATCTTAGTTATCAACTACTCGACCATTCTAAGATCTTGCATGCTCGGTCCCTCTTTGAGTGGCAGTCCTGGTCAGTTTAAAAGAATAAAGTAGATAATAATAATTTAGTTTAATAATAATTCAATGAATTACTGATGCTCCATAGCTCTCAGCTCAACATCAGTTAATCACCATGAGTCTAAGTGCTATAGAGCATTACTACTCAACACTCACTCAACTAATAGTGCTCCAGAGCTCACTTGCTCAACACTATTAGATCAATAGTCCTGGTGCTCCAAAGCTTATGCTCAACACCAGTTAACCAATACAAATAGTCCATATGCTCCAGAGCTCACTTGCTCAACATATTTTAATAAAACAATATTAAAAATAGTTTAGGTGTATTCAGAGCTCACTTGCTCAACACCCAAATAAATAGTCTAGGTGCCCCAGAGTTCCTTTGCTCAACACTTGTCAAAATGAATTAGCTTTTTAGAAAAATAAACATAAAACAAAAGTAATCTTTCCTTGGGATATTACACTCAGATTCCATCTAAAACCCAATAGATGTCACTTTGAAGATTGGTGAGGGGTATATAATAAGTTGGAAGCTAAATTTTCTCTATGATGTAACAGATGGATATCTCAAGGAAGTCTTATGTTGGTAAAGTCAGTTTTGGAAATTATACCGGTGTATTGGATGACTATAGCCAATATCCCTAAAGGCATCCTAGATAAAATTAGAAATAAATTATTCAATTACCTTTGGACTAGGAAAAGAGGCAAAGAAGGTATTCCACTGGTCAGTTGGAAGAGATTGGCTACTCCAAAAGAAGCAGGTGGATGGGGTTTAAAAAATATTTACATATTCAGTGAGGGACTAACAGTAAAAGCCCTTTGGATATTGATTTATGATGATGGATTACGGGGAAGAAGTATGAATACTATATATTTAAAAGGATTGTCAATGGAAGTACATGTTAGAATGAAAAGAAAGTAGGCACAAGGTGCCTCCATAGTTTGAAAATTCATGGTCATAACCTTTCCCATAGTGGGTAATTAGCTTGTTTGACAAGTAGATAGTGGTATCAAACCTAGGATAAGAGGGGATCCTTGGAGGGGGTCGAAGGTAATTATAAATTATCACTTGCTTTATTGCAAGTGCTCCATAAACAAGGTTTTTCCATCTGAAAGATGTAGCCTCTCTGTTGAATAGATTTCAATGGATGCAAGATTAGGAGACAACAAAAGGGTTAAATTTACAAGGGGAACTAGCAAAGGAATGCAATCATTATGTTAACAGATTGAATCATGGTGCAATCAAGCTAAATGAAGAAGAAGGTAAACTCAAGTGGTCTAAAAACTTAGGAACCAGAGAATACGTACTTAAATTCAGGTATTTAACAAGAATAGAAATGAATCTATGGAATGATAGAATTTGGTGGTGGAGATCCGTGTGAAAGTTAGAATGTCCATTAAAAAACAAAATCTCATTGTGGTTGGCATTAACAAACAAGTTGTTATCTTGGTATAACTGGTGGAAGAGGAATTGGATTGGACTTGGTTTTTCCCTTAGTAAAAACCATGACGAACTAGTTGAACACCTGTTTGTAACTTGTACTTCCTCAATAGTTGTTTGGAATGAAGTTTCTATTTTGATTGTTGGCAAATCTAAGTAGGACAAAGGGGCTTTGATTAAACATATTTTTTACTAGCTTCCTAATAAGTCCATATTGGCTTACAAAATACTTCCTTGTTTGTTTGTCTATGGGATTTGGTGGACAAGAAACCAAATGATCTCCTAGGATAGGTCCAATACCACTACATAGGTCTCACAAAATATTAGACTAGATTAGGATGGCAAGAAAACTCCTCCAAAAGTAAAGGCTAATAGAGTTTTAATTAGATTGTTCATTAATCAAGGAATTCTTTGGGGTTTTTCCAATGGTGTGTCCCAAGGTAGTCATGGTTATTGTGGTATAGGGGTTGTCTTCTATATCAATACTTTCACTATTTTCATCTAAAGTTTGTTTCCAAAGAGGGAACCAATAATTGGGCCAAACTCTATGCTCTATAGGTTCTGTTAACTTGTGCAGAGGAGAAAGGTGCAAAGAGACTTCACGTTTATGGAGATTCAAAAAATCTAATTGATTAGATGAACCATAAGTATAGCATAAATAATGTAGGATCACAACCCATTTTGAACATGATCTTGAGGTAAAAGTTGATACTATTTCTTTCATACATGTTTATCGTGAATTAAATTCACTACTAGACAATTTGTCTAGAGAAGCTATGACTCTCTAGAAGGGCACCTTACTTGAACAAGACTTTAGGGAAGACTCTCTCTCTTTAACCACTGAAAGACAATTATATTAAAGCTCATAGTATTGGACCTTAGATTGCAACAAAAGAATTATAGTCCACTAAAAGAAAAAGATCTTTGTCTCAACCTTAATGTGTTTGCTTTTGTCATGATGTTTTTTGTATGTAGTAGTGGTCTATATGACACTACAACAAATGTAATATGTTAAATATAAATTGGGATTTTTCTATGTTTATAAGTAAGGTGTTAGGTTCTATTTAAATAGAAAGACAAAGCTAGTGTCAATTTTTGAACTTCGTCGGTTATGGAAGCAAAATGTATATTTTGATTTCATCCCCATAAATATAAAATATAAGGATTGTTTTCTAATGGGAAATATATATTGTCCTAGTGGAAGGATATCCAATAGAAATAATACCACGTTATTTCAATAAAATATAGACATATATTTTATTTATCAATCTATTAGCATACATATTGTTCTATTTAAAAGCTTACTTAACTATCTTATCATTTGCTTTAAATACATTGTGAGATCTCTAGATCTAAATATAGGAAGGTGCCCATAGAGGCTATGCTCAAAGGATTTTTCAAAATGGAGGAAAATATGCACACCCAAAAACGATTCAGGAGTTAATATTTGGGGTTTGGAGTGTCTCTCACTCCTGGCTAGTCTTCTTCACCTGTTGTGACTCGTTAACAATGTATGTTACTATTTGTTCCTCTACCTCTACATCTTACCCCATTGCTTCCTCGTTTTCCATATAAATGCTCCATGTAGCTTTAATTAGGGCATTGTACCTGTAGTCCAGATGTTATAGTCTCTAAAGAAAAACATTCTCTTGAAGCCCATTGCTCTTAGTTCCATAAGATAGTAATTCCTTGATATGTCAATACAAATCTACCGTTTTGGTATATGTAGATTCCCTATTTATGGAGAAGCAAGTATTTGGAATACATTTCCTGATTTTTCATGTACAACAACATTTGAAGTTCTACCCCTCTTTGTCCTAATTCTATAGTCCATGGCATCAACCTCCCTTCTCACCACTTCCGCACTTTTGAAGTTCTTCCCCTCTTCATCCTAATTTTATCTTCCATGGCACAACCTCCCTTCTCACCACTTACGCACAACGAGGCTGATTTGAGGAAACAACTGTTGTGTCCTTTATCTTCTTCCTAAGGGGGGAGAGTCCCACTCATGTCTACTTTCAACCACTACCCCTAGGCAAACTACCTCGCTTCTTAGCCTCTTGAGCTAACACTAGTTTGCTATAGTCCATGGAGATAAACCTAATGATATCCATGGGAGAGGTAATCCTACCCTTCGACCAACATAATGATATCCATAGGAGAGGAAACACCCCCTTTCAACCAACATTCCAAATGAATTCCAACCACCAATTATTCCAAATGTAGTCTCATTTTGCCTAGCCTTGCTACAATGCACACTCGTTTTCATGTTCATCATCATGTTGAGTAATGGTTTTTATGGAAGAGGTCACACCATGATAACAAAAGTGTCATCCCTTCAAATAGGTTTCTAAGAGGGATGCAATTAATGAATTCTCATCTGACCTAAGTTGCTCCTCATCACCTCCCATTGATGTCCTCCAATCCCTTCACCATGTGCCCTCATTTCCTTTTTCTAGGTGGCAATGTCCACCATTCTCTTCCTCGACACCACACTCAAGGAATTGGAGTAGTTTACTTGGATGTTTAGACAATCCTTACGAAGACTACCATCCTCTAGGTTAGGTTAATTCCTTTTTTGTTCAAGTCTTCCCCTTCCTAGATCATCTCTTCAGTAGCTAGTCTATTGGACAAATTGCTCGATCAAGGAGCCCATAATATCTAAGGAAGTAGTTAAGTGCCAAATTTGGTTGTCTTCTCTATCTTGGTCCCATTTTGAATCTTGGTAAGGGAATTTACTAGTATTTGAGTGTCCCCTTCCATAACTAATGGCACATACTTACAGTGTACAACAATTTGCAAACCTTGTTTTATGGATTGTAACTTTTTTGAATTAGTGGTGTCATGGACTTATCCTACATAAATCTCGAGAATGTCACTTTTTCCATCTCTAATTTCTCCTCCTATCCATGAGGGCCACAAGTTTCCTTTATAGGGATCATCAAAGTTTAATTTGACGAATTCTTTGGGTGGGAGATACCATTCCCCTAGAGAGTTGGCCATGGGATTCATTTGTTATCTTTCACTGGTGATGTTTATTAAGTCTAAACCCCAATATACTAGAACTGTTTATTACTTGTGCAAGCATTTATTACCTTCGTCATGCCAACCTACAACATATATTGTTTCTTAAAGGTTGGTTGTGATGTTATATCATATCTCTCCCACCTCTTTATTACAAGTATTCAATATCCCACCTCTTTATTACAAGTATTCAATATTCTACGTTTTATTTCTTTCCATATCTACCTACAAAAGAATTTTTGGGAATAATTATTGGGTCTTGTACCAAACCAAGTTTTGAAAGGTAGTTGGTCAATAGTCTTCCAAAGTAGTATTGGTGTCTTGTTTATTTCTATCGAATTAATAGAAGAGTTATGCCCCTTGTCCCATAAAGTTGTAGAAATGTTACAATTGTTGGATAAATGCTTTGCATTTTCCTCTTCACACCTACACATCTCATAGATCGAGTGTCCTTCAAAGCCCTTTCATTATAGCTTATCTCAAGCAAGGAATTTTCATCATGTTAGCAACTAAAGAAACATTGTAATCTTTGGCTATATCATAATTTCAAATTTTATTCCATGCCTTTTTTGGTTCCTCTCCTTCATTTAGTAGGTCTAGAGCATGAGCCTCTTTGATTGAGAGAATTTTCCTTTCCTTTAGGATACTCTATAATATCTCCATGCTATCTGAAGATATACTTACAAGCCATTCAAACAATGGTTTATAGACTCTCCGATCAATTTCCAGTCCTTCTTCCTTGATTATCCAATTTTCATTCATGTGCTCCCAGTGGTTTGTAGTGAAAATATATCTATGGCTTCATGTGGACATACGTTGATGATTAGCTTTGGGTTTTGATGTGAAGAGTCATCTCATTGTAGTTTATAGTCCACATTTCTAACTTCTCAGAAGAACTATTGTTAAACCACATTCTTGCTTTTCTAAGCATTTTTCCATGTTATTGATCCCAAGTAGGTAGTATTTATTTTGAAGAGGTCATTTTCTTCAATGTATGGGGCATATTTATTCCTCCAAAGCTTGACCCATAACTCATTTCAACCTTTTATGCACCTCCAACATGTTTTCCTACTAATCATTTGCTCATAACTTGGATTTTTTGAATTCCTAGCCTTCCAAGGTGCTTAGGGAGGTACACCATATCCCAAGTAAATAATGCCCATTTTTTCATGCTTTGGCCCTCCCCGAAAAAAGGCCTTCTACAATCCCGTGAAGGTTTTAATGACCTTGGTGGGGACTGCCAACCCTAGAAAGAGATACAAAGGCATGGCTTACAACATTAGTTTTATTTGAAGAACCATTATTTCCAAAGTTATAAAGTGAAAGGTCTAGCTATTTAATTTTTGTTCGAGCTTGATTAAGAGTTCCTCCCATGAGAGATTTCTAAATGCATTCTTTATCAAGGGCGGCCCTAAGTATTTAGAAAGGGAGGATGCCTTGTTGAAAGCCCAAGATTTTGACAATATTATTTTGTATGGATTCATGAGTATTAAAGAAGAAGATACATGTTTTACCTTGGTTTATTTGAGCCCTTGAAGCTGTTAGAAATGTGTCCATCATTTTTTTTAGTTATGTTGCTTCCTTCATAGTAACGACTCTTGGAAGCATTGCGTCATCTACAAATAGGTGGTGTGCAAGATCTTATGGATCATGATATATGTTGATTCATTTCAAGATGCCTTGGTCTTTGACCCTACCTAGACTTGGCCCAAACCTTTTGCCACTGAGATAAAGAGGAAGGGAGACATGATGTCTCATTACCTTGTTCCTTGTGAGGGATTGAAAGGTATGGAAGAAGTTCCATTGATGATAACATAAAAAAAGGTTAAGGATATCAACTTTTTCATTCAACTTGCTCACTCTCGATATAATCCAAAAGCTAGCAACGTCCTTGCCATTAACTCTTAATTGAGTTGATCAAAGGATTTGTACTTGTAAAGCATTATCATCTCGCCTGAATTCTTGCTTGTTTATAGGGAGTGGATGGCCTCATGCATGACAATGATTCCATCAAAGATTTTTCACCCTATATGAAACTCTCTTACTTTGGAGAGGTATTTAGATCATGACGGGATTTAGATAGTTGTAAGTAACCTTGGTTAAAGTTTTATAAAATACATTACAAAGGGAGATGGGATTGAACTCGTCCATTGTATTAGCGCCTTCTTCTTTGAGGATGAGGGAAAGGAAAGTTGCATTGAAGGCCTAGAAGACACCACCTAAAATTCATGATTCCTCAATGACTCCCCACACATATTTACCCACCACGAAGTAACATGATGGAATAAGTTTGTTGTGAAACCATCCAAGTTAGGGGATTTCCTCACCACTATTTCCTTGAGCAAATGCTCTACTTCTTTAGAGTTTATTCCCCTCATGAGAGTGGCACTTTCTCTAGGTCACAAGGCAAGGGATATTGATAGTTATGTTAACAACCACTATTTGGTGATATTCCTCCATATCCTTCGTCAGACCAATGTAATATGTATGTGGTTCCTTATCAATGTATCCATGGTTCTCCAATTCTCCTCTTGCATGTTATTTAGCGAGAGGGATTTGTTATGGTTTAATTGACCGATTATTGAGTTGTGAAAGAAACTAGTGTTCTTGTCCCCCTCCTACAACCAACATAATCTTGATTTTTGTCACCAAAGTGTCTCCTCTTGCTGAGCTTTATTGTTGATATCCTTTTGCAAAGTGGTCTCTTGATGTTTCAAATAAAATGTCATGCCTCCAACTATAATCTCCTTTTGGACACACTCCAACTTCTGTCACAAGTCTCTTTAAACCCAAAATATGTTTCCAAAAACCTTTTTGTTCCTTGCATTGAGTTTTTTCAATCTTTACGAGAATATGTCCATATTTTTGTGCAAAGTTCATCCAACCTTCTCTTGCTGGTGTTTTATGTTGATTAGAGAATCCAATCGATTTAGCTATATTTTTTCAAAACAAAATGGGGGGGGGGGGGGGCTCTAGAAGAGCCTTGGCTACCCCATTTAAGACCAACTAGCTAATGATGTGATCTTGTACTTGGAATAACCACCACCTCCATGAATATCCCTTTCCCAGTGAAGGATTCTGAGACTAGGAGTCGATCAAGGCAAATTGCATCTTGCTAAGGTAAACTTTGCCCGTTGTTCCACATGCGACGCTCATTACCTGTCTATATGCCAACCATTATGAACTCTTCAATTATCTTTTTGAAGTGCTTATTGTCTTCATCGAGTTGTCAAATACCTCCTTGCTTGTCCTTTGGAGTTGTAATCATGTTGAAGTCCCCCTCAACAATTGAAGGTGGATGTTAGAAAATAACTCGTTGTGTTTATAAGGAGTCTAGAAACACATATTTGCGTGTAGGGATGGCATATCCACAATCATTGAATATAGTTTAGTGTGATAGAGTTTGTTTGATGTCATAACATCCCAATGTGTTACCTTTGTCATATTCCATAGGATTTCCATTCCTCCTGAGAAACCTTCACAATTGATTACCTTGGCTTCGCAACCTTGCCAAATCTTCTTTACAATCATGATCATTCTCTATTTATCACTCTTAGTCTCCTGTATCGTGATATTTTTTGTTTGATCTCCTTCATCACTTTATTCTTCAACCTCGTTTGTTTCCTTTTTATGTTCAACCCACACACATTCCAATATATAACTTTCATTTTAAACAGAGGGTTAGGAAATGAGAGAACCCTCCACAAGTACTATTATTTTGCCATAATCAATCTGTTGAGCATGTTTCTCTTCTAGCTTTTAGTTCAATATTATTTGTACTTTACTTTTCTCTCCCTATTTTCTTGGTTTTTGAGGTTTGAGATTATTCATTTTGATGCCCAATCCATATTGTTGTCTTTGTTCTTGAATTGTAGTGAATGCGTTGCTTTTACCCTTGGTTAGTTCTTGTTGTAGATATTGTATTTACTTCTTTGTTGGATTCTCTAGGTGACTTTTGCCATATTATTTTAGGAGTGATAGAATGCCTACCCCTACCATTTCCATATCCTCCCCTTGATCCTCTATATCCTCCTTTGATTCCTCTTGACCTTTCTCTTCCTCTTCCTCTCTAGTGTCTCCCTCCATCACCTTGTCTTGTAACATTGCTTAAATTTGAGTTGCCTCCCCGTTGTTGTTTCAATTTTCCTTCTTTTAGGGCCACTGCTTGCTTCTATGCTAACCTCCCCTTTGAGTGGGCCTTATTTATTTGCTCTGACCCATATTTGACCCAGGGTTAGTATTTGCATTGGTTGGCATTTGTGTTGGTGATGTTTCCCTCTCCTTCAAATTGGCTGTGAGAGAGTGGAACTGTTTGGATCTTTAAGATGGCATTGATAATTGCTTTATACTCTTTTTTCCATAGTTACACTTACTTTGGACTCATGTAAAACCTTCTTTACCTGTTTCCTCCCCTATTTATAATGCCAAGATGATTGAGTTGAGACACAGTCCTTAAATAAGTAACCATGCTCATGGCACTTTCTATATATGAATGTCACAAGCTTGTAATCCAGGGTTTATATCCACTCCACATCTTGAAAATTGATACAAATAGACTATGGAAGAGCTTCACACACATTCATATAAACATAATTTTGAGAATAAAATGTGTACTTACCCTTATTGGTATCTTTTTGGGATTTTGAGAAAGTTGTCGAGGGTGTTGCCAATTCACTCCAATGTTTCTTAATCTCAGTATTCTCATGGTAATGAGTAAAGGTGAAACCATATTAGGGCCTTTGCAAAGTGTTCTTATTTTGGGATGAACCTCTCCATTCAATATTTGAGATGCATGCCAGCCAAATTAAAGAAGAAAGGACCCTCCTCAAAGTCCCTCTCCTTGTCCCATGCGTCTGTGAAGATCCTCGTGAAGAATCCTTTAGACCTAGATTTGAGATATAATTGTCCCTAGTTTCGTTCTTGTGTTTAACCACAAGGTGAGTTCTTATTTAGAGGGACAAATTCCTTTGAACTTGTTGATAACAACATGGTCATTCATACATTGGATGTAGTCTCCTACTTTTTCAGATGTTACCTCATCATGGGTTCTCAATGGTTTTTGCTAGACAACTTCCTCTCTTATTCCCCCCCTCTATGTTTATGGCTTCATCATTCTCGTTTTTGTTGGTTTCATGTAATAGTCCAACCCACCATGAATCGATTGGGAGGGTGGTTACATGATGGGGAATCTCTTTAAGTCATTAAATAATTTTAGAAATAAACAATTACAATACAATAAGTAATTGAATCATCAAATAATTATACTCCCATGTCTTGATGAAGACCAACTCTTGGCCTAGACCAATGCTCCATTATAACAATGCCAACATGGGGGGAATTCTTCCCAAGGGTTTATTTTCTACCCAACCAATGCAGCACCTAAAACCAAGTGATGCCTCTCAAGCAATGCTTAAGTTCAATGAGAATATAAGAAACATTGCTAAGTGCTCAACACAAATACACTCACTATGCTTAGCAGATCACAACGATGGTTTAGGCATCTCATTGAAGCAATATTTGTGTGGTAGAGAGGCCTATGGAATTGCAACACCACCATACCTCTCAAGGTTATGGTTTGCAGGAATGCTTCCACTCTAGCTCTAAGTATCGCAGTGCATTTAGTTATCTTCTACAATGACACTTCCACTTAGCTAGCTCTTGGTATCACAATACCTCTAGTTGTGGAGTCGCAAGGACCCAAACCAATTGGTAGGATCAATAATGGGCATTAGTCCCCCCAGTGGTAAGGTACACTCCCAACATCCTCTACCCACTTGGACAAAGATGGAGCAATTTTTAGACTGCTCCCATATATATCAAATCAAGACAATTCCTCTTTCTCAAAGCAACAATTAGTGAGTATACAACCCCCCCACTAAAGGAAAGCTTCCTCTTTTGTATTATTCTAAAAGGTAACAACTCATTTCCAAGAAAGTCTTTTGGCTTTCCCACCCCCCTTTCCAAGGCTACACTTGGGGCGAAATCGGGTTTAGGAGTCAAAATAATAAGGTCATAAAATGGGTACTTGGTGAAATAAATTCGTCCTTATGAGGCCTTTAACCCCAAATCAACTTAGGAACTAGATTTCACGTACTATATATCAACATTTCCCTTCCCAAGTCTCACAAGGTGTTATTCTCTAGGCTGGCTATACTCATTGAGCAAAATTCTTTTTCCATTGGGTATGATTTCCACCACGTTATTATCTTTCATTTGGGTTGTTCCCAAAATCTAATCTAGGATAGTGTGGGTTGTGGGAAACACCAATATGCAACAAAGGTTAGCTCCTCCAAAGAACACCATATTACTTCATTGAACCATGTAGTCACAGAATAACGATAAACCTCTTAATAATGCACACATTCAATAAAAACAATGCATTATAATAACAATTAACAAGTGAGTACACGACATCGTGACACTATCCCATTATACTAACTATCAAAAGGTACACAAGAATCATAACCATAATAGATAATATAAAATATCCTCTAATCAGAAAGAACACACACTGTGCCAGTTGATGCATAGATCATTAGGTGATATATATTAGTTATACTTCCCAATCAAATAAAATAACAAGCCAAGTGAAAGTAATATTGATCACATAAAAGTTCTTGTATCCATAATACAATGTTTCCTAGTCAATCAATTAAGTGACCATATGGGACAACCATATGATATTCATCACTAGCTTCAACATATTGTTTTAGCATTCACCCAAACAAGATTCCAAGAAGCACAAACTAATAGGGGGGTCAACCACCAATGGCAAGGAGATAGTAACAAGCAAAAAACACCGAGACATGTATTATAACACTCCCACGAGAAGGGTTATGTCCTTGAATTTAAGTTATCCTCAAAATACGTAAGGAAAATGTCTAATCAAATGAGTGAGTCAACCACATGAGAATTTTAATATCAACATTTGTGATAATAACATATTCTAGTCAGATGCGATAAACAACCTCTGTGAAAATAATGGCTGGTACACATAACGTTCTAATCATAACATGACAATTGTCTAAAGAACACGTTCAAATAAAGGATAATCCAACTAAGGTTATATGATCTAAGCATCCACGTTACCTATGATAACCAAAAGTGCATGATCCATTGAAATTAACAAGATCCTTAGAATATTTTCATGGTATTTACCAAAAAATAACAATGTCTCAAGATGTATGCAAGGGATCAAGTGATGTCAACATAGGAAGCTCAAGGTGTCGCATAGTCCCTTAGCATGCTCTTCCCGATGTTCAACTCCGAATCAAGCAATAATAATAAAACAAATAAAACTTAACGCACTTAAGAATAACCCACACATGCACACTTTAGATCACAATAGAACCTCAAGACCATCAATTATATACCTCAAAGTCAAGGCTAAGTCAAAGATGTCAAACAACGATGAAATAATAAGTGTAGGGTGGGGTGTAACATTTCACCATCTCCTTTGCCATTTTTATCGATTCCTCCCATTATTGTCCCCTTACTTGGCATGCCCATTATTGCCTCTTCGAAGAAGGGAGTGGTTGAATCCCCTCCACGAAAGCCATAGCTTCCTACTCGAGTGTTGGAAATAGTTACCAAATCTAGTCCCCATTGTTTAGTCAAATTTTCAATCTAAAGCCATCCACTATATTATCAATATTGATTAATGGTTTAACATTAAAGTGATGAAAATTTGACATAACTAATTCAAAATTTATAATACATTTTAATATGATTTTCGCTAAAATATTATATTAATTTTTGTTGAGAGAAAAGAAACTGCTCCTTGATATTCATTTCAACGCAAACAAATTGAAAGGAAGTTAGAAAAACATGTATCAAAGTAAAGTCGAGGTTATTGAGAAAAAGAAAAAACGCGAATGGAGTTTAGAAGTAAAATTTCTAAAAGGCATATGGCGTCTTCAACTATTTTTAAATTGGACTCACGATGCATTAACATTGTCAAAATATGTTGCTAAAACCCTGAAGAGCACTTAAACCCTGTGGACTCGCAAATGGTTTTGCAGCCTCGTTTTTCTTAAAACGCAGAGAATCGGGGTCTCCAACAATGGCTGCGAGAACAATATTTCGCACAATATCACGGGTAAGCTGTTCGAATCCACGTCCTGCTGTCGCCCCGTGCAATTATCTCCGAGAAACCGCTCGCTCCGTCTCAGGTTCGATTCTCGGCACTCGAATAATACATTCGGAAACTTTCCCACATCGATGCGGCCCTTCTTGTGCTGAGAAATGCGCAGCCGGCTCCCTGGGGCCACATAATCTCTCAAATGAAGCTGCGAATATCCCTCGCTCTTGTTTTTTCAGTACAGTGAAGACATCGGATTCAAAAGCTAAGCAGGAGGATCACTTGGCTTCAAAACCTGAGCAGGAGGATGACCTGGCTGCAAGACTGGAGGGGGAGGACGACTTGGCTTCAGAAGCTGACGAGGAGGACGATTTGGATTCAGAACCTGACGAGGAGGACGACGCGGTTTCAAACTCTGAGGAGGAAGACGACATAGCTTTGGATAATAATCCGGATGCAGTAAAAGGCGTGGAAAGAGCAGAAAGAGATGAATCTGACGCAACCAGGAGGGCTTACAGGAGACCACTTACTCCGGAAGAGGTCCAGGAAGCGGATGATATTGGTTACAGGGTCATCGGCTCAGCGAAGCGCGCGGATGGCAAATCCTGGCGCCGGGAGCCCATTTTTGCCGTCGTTCAAGTCTGTTATTCACGTCCATGAATTTTCAAATAAAAGTATTTCGTTTTTCTAGAAAGCTTTACGTTATTCAGGGGTTTCTTCAAAAAATGTCTTAGGGTTATGCAGGGGTTACTTAAAAGGTAAAAAATGACAAAATGACTTAAGGTTATGCAATGGCTGATGTGTTTGCATTTGGGTCAGATTGGTTCCCATCAATTCAAAGTCTCTGCCGGGGATTGGATCTACGTTGAGAAGCTGAAGTATGCCGACGTTAAGCAGAAGGTATAAGGTACAATTGCTTTTTTTCCTCGAATGTTCTTGCTGTCAAATCCTCAAAACATAGTGTTTGTGGCTAGTTTTTTTTTTAAATATTAATTTGAAAAAAACCTGATGCTTATATCACTGAAAGAGATGCTATTGTCATCCCTTTAAAGTGTGTCTGTGGCTTGTACTTACTGCCAATTAATGCAAGATAAACTTTCTCTGGTTTATTTGCTGCTTGCTGCTTTGGACTGGGTTGTTCCCATCAGATGTTAAGGTAAAACAAATCAGATTTGACCCAAATCTCTCTCTTCAGCAATATAAAGCAGTAAATCTATAAGCAGATTCTAGAGTACTAATAGAAGACTACATGTCCAGCAGTAGCAACAGCACCTGAATATTCCAAAAACTACAACACAAAGATCAGAACTGTCATGAGAAGGTGTGGACTCCAACTTAGGCACAAATTCAAGGGCAGTATGGATTCTGCACCTGGCAAAGTATAGCTTTCCTGCAATAACAACTTCCTCAAAAGACCTCCACTCTAATGTCGAAGATCATATTTATAGCTAATGATCCCACTTTAGCTTCCTTATCTTCACATGCAGCACTTCTGGACTTTACATAAAATTCTGGTAACCAACAGAAAAGTACAACTGACTGACCTAAACTTTATCTTAACATAAAATCCATTAACTCACAGAAAATAATCGATGACTAGAAAAATTCTAGTGAGCCCCTCAAAATACCTATTCCGAACAGTAAAGCATGCTATATTTTTAGACACCATAACAATTAAAATGCCAAATGCAGTCATAAGCAGTGTAAGGCCCTAGCCTTGAAAGGCTTCAGGCACCACCACACGATCACCTTGGTGGTCGCTCATTGGCATAGACATACATGACATAAGGTTGATGGCTAGATGAGTTGGTCCACAAACATGCCCAATGCCCTTGCCCAAAGGTTGGGTGCACAGCAGACATTGGCAGCTTGCATTAGTTGGTTAGATCTTGAGAAGCTTGGGAGAGAACTTGGCGAGTTAGAGAAGGTTGCCGTGGGCAACCTCGTCCATAGGGATATACTATGCATGACAAAGTGGGAATAAGAACTGACTGGCTTGTATATGACTTGGCCATACTTGTATGGATGCACTTGGTGTGGCAGATTGAGTTGGGTTGTCATGTCCCCAAATATTTGGTTTTAATCCTCAGATGAAAATAATTAATTGTGATCAATAGTTATTTTGGAAATCCATTAATATGGTGGCTTGAGTTATTAATTGTAATGTTTTGAGGCCAATATTTATTTATCAATGCAATATTAGTCTAATTGGTTCAAGTAAGAGCCTAGGAGGTTAATCGGGACCCATATGAGGTGTCTCTTTCATAAAATCTGGAAATAAAGCACAGCTAAAGGCAGTAAAAGCAACCAAAAGCAATAAAAGTAGCCTAAAAGCAGGAAAATCAGGAAAGCAGCAGAAAATCAAAGAAAGCAGAAGTTTCCATATTTTTGGGCAGAGAAAGGAAAAAGCAAGAAAGCCAGCAAAGAGTTTCAAGAAAGCTACAGATGCTCATCTTAGCCAGTGAGGCCACAATTGATGAGGCAAGTAGGTCCATATGGCGAGTGCAACTTGCCAAAGAAGCCTCCACTCATCACTAATTCGAATTTCAAGAAGGAAGGCTCTAGAGAAAGGAAGAAAGCTACCAGAGGTTTATAAAAGGAGTATGAGAGTCTCCTTAGGAATCTTTTGTCACTTTGATTATTCATTTTGGAGAGCTCTGCGCTTTCAGAGGCTTGGGTGATGTGCCCCTTTGCAATCATTGATCCGGTTGAGAGATTGAGAGATTCTTTTGTTGGGGTTTGAGGAAGAGGTCCTTTTCATGGAGGTTAATGCAACCATTAAGGTCTTTTTGTAGGTCTGAATCCGACCTCCAGATGTTGTGGTCGAATTCTAGATTGAGGTGGTAGAATCTCAGTAGCATCAATTTCCCTTTATAGTGTATTGTACCCAGTGGAGAGTGAGATAAGTGGTTTGCACCCGATGTGATCTATAGCAGCTGCTCATGCACATTAAATGAGATGTATTGCTGTTCATAACTCTGATCCAGTAAATAAAGATCCCTTCCTTACTCTTAATCTCTCTTCTTCTGCTCCTATATTACAAATTATAGTGTTAATTTACATATTGCCAACTTTTTCACTATAAACTATTAATTGCGCCCCTAATAGTCTGATTGTAGTAGGTTGTTTCTAAATGTCATATAGTTGGATTCATCTATGAAGTTTATTTCAGAATTAGTGAACTCTGGTTGTCATTTGAAATTATCTGAAATCACTGTATGTGCTATCATAGAGAAAATTGACAAATTTTCAGTGTTAATGAATCTAACTGTTTTCTGAGCATCCAGAAATTGGTTTGAAGGCCCCTGTAGCTAATTCAAATGTATTTGGCCCCATCCCAAGCCTTAGACCAGAAATTCATGAGCCTCTTATGCCATTTGAAAATTCTTGGAAACTGCCTCCTTAACTAGGCGAAACTCCAATCTTCGCACCTAGTCAACTAATTCATTGTCTAAGTTTTGTTTATCAAGTCAAGTAGAATCCATATTAGTTTAGGGACATTTCAGGCAATATTCCAGTGGTTTATTTACTTCCAGTACTGCACGAGAAGTAGTGGAGGTTCCACATAATTCCTGGGGATATCGCCTTCGGTCATTTGGCCTGCCCAAATGGTCTGCCTAGGTGTGAAGCTCTCCCGAATTTGCAACTGTCGAAGTAAGAACCTTGAGCCCACCTGCAGTGAGTCATTCATATGTGTCTGGGTCGAAACCAAGTCTTCCCGGCTGTTTTGAGAAGGTTTGGTAGTGTTTGGAATACAAACTAGTTCAGTGGTGTTTGAGTTTTTGAGACAATTTCCTATTGATGCATAATCTTCCAGCAGTGAATATTGAACTTCCAAAAAAAGGTATCTGAAGTTAATAGTGGTCAATCAACTTGTTATAGGCCTGATTAAGTCCATATAAGTCTCTGTTGGTAGATTCGAAAGAATCTCAGGGTGTTTGGGATTGTTTGGAACAAGGCAGTTTTCTCTTGTTCAATACAAGCTAGTTTATTGTTTGTGGTAAAATTTGTGATGGGTGATAACCTGAAGCCTATGATACCTTAGTTTTGTGTCAAGCCCATCCTCTGTGTGTCCAAGCAGCCAGTTTTGGAGTTAGTGTGCCTAGACTGGGTTTTGGGTACACTACATGGGCACACTTGCAATGGATACCTTTGGGTGCATTGGGGTGCACTTTCCAGGCACTTGGGTGCACCTTGTTAAGTGTATTTTTGGGAGGACTTGGATGTGTTGATGTTTTGTAGCTCAGACAGGAACTTTTGCATAGGTTAGGTGTTAAACATGCGGGAAGTCATCCAAATAAATCTATTTTGTAATTCACTTTATTCATAAAGTGAAAGTCTTTTAATTAGTTGTTGAGTCTAATAAAGTGCATTATTGATTTAGACTTGTGTAACAGGACACGACCTCCAGGGCCTCTGTGTCGCGTGGGCCATGTTTGGGCGCGGACATGGAGGCCCCACGTGGGGGACACGACTTTTTTCGTGTCCCGAAATCGGGACATGTGTGGGGGGAAATTGCGCAGCGTGGGGAAATTCCATGACACGAAAATCGCGTGAGGGAGAGCCCGCGGGCCCATAAAAACACATTTTTTGTCTTTTTATTTGTCATTTGCTAACTGTTGGGAGTGTGAGGGAGAGTTAGAGAGAGCCCAAAGTCATTTTTTTTGCAGGTGAAGGAGTTTCAAGAGTGTTTTCTTGTAGGTGAAGGAGATTCAAGTGTGATTTCACCATCAAGGTTGAAGGAAAATGTCTCAACCAGCTAGGGCAGCAGGTAGAGGGCAAAGGAATGGGAAGAATGCCCCATCTATTCCCTCTCGTCCTATTCCTCCTCCAGGCACAACCCCTTCTGCTCCTAGTAGTGCTCCAACTGGTTCTAGTGAAGCTCATCCTCATTATAGCCATGCTTTGGCAAAACAACAAGCACAAGAGAGTAAATACCCTTTGTGGAAGTATGTGACAAGGAAAGAAGGTGTTGGAGCAAAGCTTGGTGGGGGAGGCAATGTGCGTTGGACTTGCAATTTCTACAAGCATGATTTCAAGAGCACCTATTACCGGGTTAAAGGCCATTTGTTGGCCCTCCCTTGTGGGATTTCTTCATGCAAAGCTGCGAGTGTTAACCAAAGGAGGGAGATGGAAAGAGAAGACCATGTTGGGGTAGGGAAGGTGGCTGCAGCAAGCAAGACATTTCATTGTGAGGATCCTCTTCCATTCTTGAGGAAACCCTCTAGCACTAGGAGTGGGGTTGATGCTATTGCTTATCCAACAAGAAAGAGGCCAACTTCAAGAGGTCCAATGGATAGGATTTTCCAACAAGAGGCACGAGAAGAGGTAGACCTCTCCATTGCATTTTTCTTCTACCTCAACTTCATCTCATTCAATGTTGCACAGTCACCATTGTACTTTGAGATGTGTCGATCTATAATGGAACGAGCTCCAACTGGCTATGTGCCTCTTGGTTCAGAGAAGCTTAGAACCACATTGTTGGTTAAGGCAAAGAAGGAAGTGGATAAAATTGTTGATCCAATTAAATCAAAATGGTCCACATGGGGTGTTAGTATTGTTTCGGATGGATGGACGGATCCAGCACGCCATCCACTCATCAATTTCATGGTGTCTTCCACAAATGGACCAGTGTTCTTGAAAGCGGTGGATGCTCTTGGGAAATACAAGGATGCACAATATATGGGTGATTTGTTCATCAAAGTCATTGAAGAAGTAGGTGTTGATTCTTGTGTACAAATTATCACGGACAATGCACCTGTTTGCAAGGCTGCTGGCATGATTGTGGAAGCTAAATATCTAGAGGTATGTGATTGTTAATTTACTCATTTATTTGAAATTTTGAGTTGTTTGTAAGTTTGTAACTTAGTTGTAGTCTTGTAGAGTCTAGGAGTCTAGACTCAATGACTCATTCATACTTTCTTTTATTGATCTTACAGGTATTTTGCACACCTTGCATTGTCCATTCTTTGAATTTAGCACTGGAATCTATTGCTTCAGATGTGCCATGGATTGACAAACTTATTGAGGATGCACGCCATATCCGTAACTTTGTACAAAACCACACCAATGCCCTCACAATCTACAAAGAGTACACACATCTTTCATTGTTGAAGGTTGCAGATACTCGATTTGCTTCCTCATTCATCATGCTCAAGAGGTTGAGAGAGGTCAAAACAACTCTTCGGTCCATGGTGATTTCAGAGTTTTGGGCTTTTTGGAGAAAGTCGGATCAGAGTGCTTCACAAAAGGTGAAGGACACAGTATTAGATGATGGTTGGTGGGATAGAGTAGTCCTTAGCATCAAGATCATGGAGCCAATCATTTCTTTGTTGTGGTTTGCAGACACGGACCAGCCCATCCTAGGAGATGTTTATGAGGGGTGGGATTCCATGATTGAGTCCATGAGGACCATTGTTATGGAGAATGAGTGTGCTGAGTATGAGACATCGACAGAGAACTTATGGTCCATCATACAGGGCATTCTTATCTCCAGGTGGGATAAGAATTGCACACCTTTGCATTGCTTGGCCCACTCATTGAACCCCAGGTTCTACGCTCAGGATTGGCTCAGTGGTGGGTCGGGGCCCTCATCCAGAGTCCCTCCTCACATGGATGGAGAGATCTCAGAGGGGAGGAAGATAGCATTTAGACTGCTACTTCAGGATAGAGACCACCTTGAGGCAGTGGAGGAGGCATTTTATGAGTTTTCCAGTGGCACTGGGAGATTTGGAGGATATGAGGTGGTTAGAGACATGGGGGTTAAGAAACCCCTTGTTTGGTGGACAACTCATGGGGCAACATGCCCTCTTCTACATAAGATAGCCTTGAGGGTCCTCTCTCGAGTTACTTCATCCTCTTGTTGTGAGAGGAATTGGAGCACATATGGGAACTTGTACAGTGTGAAGAAGAGCAGGCTTGAGCAGTCTAGGGCAGAGACGATGGTGTATGTGCACTCCAACCTTCGTCTTATTTACAGGAAGAGGGAGGAGTGGGTGAAGGGAAAGACACAGATGTGGGATGTCTTTCCTGATGAGATGGGTTTGGACAACAGTACTGAGTTGGCATTAGCCAACATGGATCTTAATGATCCAGTGCTAGAGCCGGTCACTTTTGATGAGGGTGATCGTATGGAGGGGTCATCCTCCACACCAGCAGATGCAGTTAGTCAGATTGGCAGAGAGGAGGAGGAGGAGGAGGATGACGATCAGGGTAGTGATGAGTTTGTTGATTCAGGCATGGAGGAGGACTATTGAGTCATTGATAGAGGGGATTCTTCCATCTTGATCCACCCCTTTTTTGTATGTACTATTAGACTATTAGTCTATTTGGCATTTGCTAGTGCCCAGTGGCATTCCGACATCTATGTAATATATTTTGATTTTGATGACTTAATGAGAAATATGGTTCCGAGTCTCTGACATGCATCTATGTGTCTCAATGTCTCATTGTGATTTGTGATTGTGAATGACAAATGTGTTGTGATTTGTGAATGATCTAATTTCTATTGAATATTTCATATTTGTAATTGTAAATGTTAAATTTTATTGGATCTATATGTCTATATTTTTAAATTTTAATATATTTAAAAAAATATATATATATGTATATAAAACGTGTCCTACATGTCTTAATTCCGAGGGTCACCGTGTCCCGTGGGGACACTTGTATTTTGGGGACACTCGTGTCCTGTGTCCTCGTGTCAGGTGACTTAGATTTAGACTAATCTCAACCATTGATCTCACCATGAGATTAGGTTATTGGTGGGTTTCAACTAAAGTATAAAGGTAGGTCAAAGTAGAGGGAAAAGACACATTCGTTTTTTCTTCACGAAGATAGTTTTGTTCAAGGGCGAAGAAAGAGGTCAAGAAAGGGGGAAAAGCAAGGGAGCAGTGAGAAGATTGATGTGTAGGTTCAATAGATTGAAGAGGACAGTCTCAACAATGATTTCGTACAATTGTATGGAATTCTGCACCGCAATATGGACAGATCCGTACAAACATATGGATAGGTTCGTACAAGTCATGCAGTTGCACAGACGGGCTAGGTGCAACTAATCTGGGATATATTTCCTTGTCAGCAGGAATATAACCTTAGTTTCGAGGTGTCTTTGTAAATTTTGAAGCATTAATGATAAACTGATTTGATGGATAAATTTCCTGTGTACTTGTTTTCGATGTTTGCATTTTTCATCCATCTGTGTGATTGATGCATGCTCAGATTGTTAATTTTGTTATTAAGTAAATTTTAGATCTAATTTATTCATTAGAGACGCATAGGGCAATGGTCACCTAGGGCATAAAAACTTAACAGGATGAACAACATTGGATGCATTATTGAGCACTCTTAGATGTTGGGCACATCCCTTGGATGTTGTGATCAAGTCATCCACGACACCATTGGGGATGGACATTGGCGATTAATTCGTGTGGTCACAATTGAGTTGGTGACGTGGGCACCTGGGTCCACTTAGACTTGGAGGGGCTTACAAGTGGAAGACAAGTCTCATTTATATAGTGGATGCCTCTATGTTGCTAAGGCATCATTCAACAAGTGATTCATTCACACAATTTCAAATGAGCTTTGTGATTGTGCGAAGTTTTGGATGGCATGGTTAATTTGCATTGGCTGGGTGAAAAGTGAAGAGTTGAACAAGACATGCAGGAGGCAAGCATATAGTTGCTTTAGGAGTTGGTTGTACACAACTATTGGACATTGGTAGGAGGCTACTTTTCCTTGGAATTCTTGTATTTTTGTAATGAGAGTGGCAAGCAAGTGGTTGCCCTCCCTTGTTGTATACTGTAAACATTCTTATAAATAAAGTTTAAGGCATTCACCTTGGGTGTTGCCTGCACATGTGCATGTGTATTGTTGTTTGTTTATTGTTTATTGGGATGAATGTTGTTCTATTTCTTGCGATGCTTTGTGTTGGTGAAATGTTGACATTGGTTAAGTGTTGAATATGGTGAAGTATAAGTATTGTTGGGATGTTTTAAAGGCTATGGTTGGACAGATGCCTAACTGTTGAATGAACTTGGTTGAGAAGGACTTAGTTGCATCTGATGGTTTGTAGTCTAAGGCAAAGTTTTGGGTAGACCTTAGGCGAAGAGGCAAAGTTTGGTTGTACTAGGTACATGCTAACCAAGCCCTTGCAATCGAAGCAAGGTAGTGTTGCACAACCTTGTGTGCTGAAGCAAAGTTGGTACACCCCTAGGTTTGTAGAAAAAAGTTTAGGTAGACTGTAGGTACATGACAATTGGTTTTTTTGGAGTGGATTTGGGCACTCTTCGCCACTCTTGCTTCCTGAAGAAAAACGCTTTTTTTCCCAACCCGGTTTCAAGTTTGTTTTAGTACATTAGTTTAGTGCCCAACCCCATTCATTGTCACAACTGCAAATGGAATTTTTACTCATAAACTAATACTGTAGCTTGAAACACTATAAAATTTTTAATGAGCAGAAAATCAAACTTAGTCACATGAAAATTTTTCAGACACAGTGTTTTAGCCAAATGGCCCAAGAAAAACCCTTGAGGGGGAACCTGTGAGAGAGAGAGAGAGCTTTATTTATTTTTCTTCTTCAAAGTAAAAGTACAGCGGTAAAAATCTCATAGTGAGGATAACTTATCTCTACCACAGATGACTGAAATTTATCTCGAAACTATGCAGAATGTTGCCTCGTTTTCTATGCACCCATAGTCTTGTAATTTGTGCCCTCAGCAACACTGTACAGATTGTCTTTTTCTCTTAGTCAGTTTCCTTGATTTCTGTTCCCAGTGTTACAGTAGATTACTTCCTCGATTTCAAATCCCAACTCAGCCTTGAAGTGCGTGTAGCTTGTAGGTGTATGATCTGCATTTAATGTTGCTATATGGCTTTCTAGAAATTTGTGCCAGCCTGAAAAACGTTAAAGGGTTCCCTTCTTGAACTTTGCCTTTTTAATGTTGTTGTACGATCCTGGAAAAGCATGCCAGACTTTCTTTGTTAGCTGTTCAAACCACCTTGGAAATCATGCTTAGGTTCTCTGAAAAACGTGCCAGTCTCAGCTTCTTAGAATGTGTGCTGGTTCCCTCTCTCAAGAACTCGTCCTCTTCTTCT
This sequence comes from Larix kaempferi, assembly GCA_027924585.1. Taxonomy (NCBI): domain Eukaryota; kingdom Viridiplantae; phylum Streptophyta; class Pinopsida; order Pinales; family Pinaceae; genus Larix; species Larix kaempferi. The sequence continues at coordinate 3,479,087 of BSBM01000368.1, forward strand.
CAATGAGGTTGACTCTCCAAATCTATTGGAAAAATGAATAATGTGTCCATTCTCATTTCCATTGCCTTTTTGGTTTCTTTCCTAGGGTAGATGAAAGGTCACTAGATCAAGGGCCCAAAATGATTCTAGTGATCCAAGATCAATGGATGAGGAAAAATAACTTTTCTCTCCATAAATTTAATTTTCTTTCAACTCCTACTTAAATTGATCAAAAAGTCACTCTATAACTTTAAAGTGACATTAATTACATATTTCATGTAATTAATTGAAGGGTCATGTCACTTTTCCCCTTTTAAGTGACTTAGGCACAAAGTCCACTAGGGGAACACTTTCCTTGGTACAAAATCAACACTTCCACAACAAGTGATATCAAAGTTGAATAGTGGTTAGCTACATTGCTCTTCACCATTGTTACTTTTGTGATAGTTGGCATTGGAACAAAGCTAGTTGCTTTTTTGCGTTTTCCCTTCCGTGATAGTGTATTGTAGATAATTTTGGGTGCTCTTCTCTAGATTGGGCAACTTGAGGCAAGGCACAAACCTTGCGACAAGTTGACAAGGAGTCGTGGAGTGCGACTCGAAGGTTGGATCCAAGACTTTGTGCCTGGGTGCAATGATTCATTTGCACAAAACTTGGACACTCTTAACCATGACTTGGAAGGAAGTGGAAGGCTTCAGTGATGGGTTATATAGGTGGACAAGAGTAGGCTCAAGGAAACAAGTGAACCAAGTCTTGAGACTTGGGTAGATTTGTCAGAGATACTAAGAAGAGTTGAACAACTTCTAGGTCGTGACATGGAAAGCATAGAGAAAGAGTCACGGAAGACTAAGATGGAAGCCATGACCATGGATTGAGACCATTGGGATTGAGAGTTTTATTAGATGTACGTCGCACATGTGACGAAGCTGGAGAAGGCTAGTGCATAGGTTGAAGCTTGGGCTTAAAAGTTGTTGACGTTGAACACCAAGTAGAAACTTGGGCACTGTAGTTGGAATTGTTTGGGATAAAGGAGATCAACATCGTAGCATGAGAGCATACATAATTGCCCAAGTCTAGAGGTAAGGATGCTGCTTGTTTTTTTTGTTGTTAGGATAATTTTTCCATTGTTTGTCCTTTTGTGGAAGAGTCAGGAGGCTTGGAAGAAGTCCAAGTGCGACGAACATTTGTGGCAAAGCTTGAAGTTTTGGGAGTAGTCCAAGAGTAGATTTCAAAGGCAACATTGGAGTTTTGGGCCCCTTGATAGTAGGTCTGGGCAAGTTCATGATAGAAGTTTAGGAACAACAGTTTGTGATAGTGAATACTATGATTGATTCTGGCAAAGTATTGTTGTAGTTGATGGAGGTGGTCTTGGTAGCCACCTGCCATCCTCTTTCATTGTTAAAAGCCACAGGTGTCTCATTGCTTGAAAGCAGGCAATGGAGCCTAAGAAACTAACAAAGGTGCTCAGTGTAGTGAAAGGTTGGACATGGAGGAGTTGTTTTGTCACGAGGATGAAATGTGCAATAGAAGTGGGCCATTCTCTTCTCCACATTGATGTTGGTTCAGGTTGTCTGTTGTCTAAGAAGTAGGGTGATTGGCAAAGGAGGTGCTAAGATGAGTGCCTTAAAGAACTTGTTAAGTTATGGGATGCGACTTGGTATACTTGAGCAAGAGGCAAAGACCTATCCTTCGGTAGTATTGATGACAGTCGAAGTAGTGGGTGCTTGTGTAGGAGTAGGATAGTCCAGTTTTGAAGGCAACGAAGAAGTGGACCAAGAAAAATATGCATTCAACCTAGATGGTTTAGATTGGAAAGCAGAGCAAGTTGATTGGGAAGATGCTTGCCTACCCTTGTGCATACAACATGTCTTGACTCTTGGGTGCACGTTCCAGATGTGTGAACCTTGGGGTTGAGCAATCCTTTGATGAGGCATAACATTCCTTGGGTACATTTGAGGATGATTGTTAGGTTGAACCAGATGGTTGAAGGTGATTGAAGTATTGGTGTAGACATGTCTCTCTTAGTAGAGGTATGGAATTCTTTGGTTGGATAATCGCACTTGGTAGACTTCGGATAAGTTGTTGGAGCATTTGAGGGAAGTGGCTGTGGTGGCCATTTGCCACCTTCTCGTTGATAGTTGCCTTAGGTGACTTATTGCGTAGGAAGATTGGCGATGAAGCTTACGTGTACTAGAAAAGGTGTCAAGATTAGTGAGGAAGTTGTAAGTATTGGATTGCAGAGGGCACTTGATAGTTGAGGCAGATTGAAGACCTTGTTGTCTAGCAAGTTGTGCACTTTGATGCATCAAAAGCAGGGAATGGGGTGCAGGACTGAACTTGCACCAACATAGTTGCAAAGGTCAGCAACAAAGGCACACACCAAAATGCAATTTGTTGCAGACAAAATTGTGCACAAAAGAGGTAGACTAGATGTATGTCTCATTCTTTAAGAAGAAAAGTTTAAGTGTTGGGTCTAAGTAGTGCATGAAGGCACTTACCCAACAAGACATTCAATTGTGAGACAATGGCATGGTTGAGGAATAGGTTCACAATGCCTTGCATGAATTAAGATCCCTTCCACTTCTCGAAAACTTGCAAGTCGAGGGTGACACATTTGTTGGTTCAGAAGGATCGCAAAGCCTAGAAGATGTTGTTGAGACTCATCCACTAGCTAAGGGGTTGAGTAAATCAATGCAACAACAATCCAAGAAGAGGTAGCAAATGGAAAAGGTGATTGATGTACCTTTGTTACAGTTTAGAGGCGAAGGTGGTGACCTCACCTTACTCCAAAAAAGTTGTGTGAAGAAGACTGAATTGCCAAAGGAGTGGTTATTTTGAGCATGAGGATGTGCATTTTCACAAGGAGAACGCGATGGTTGGATTAGCTACCCAACCAGTTCAAGGCATGATGCGTACTACTATGCAGATGTAGTAGAATTTACAAAGAATAGAAGTAGTAGAAAGTCAGATGTGTGCAACACATGGACAGTTGCACAGCGTTTTTAGTGGAGGTTGGCTTGTTGCAACAATAGGAGGTAGTTGTAGCAGTCATGGACACTTACATTGTAGTTGCATCAACAATGATAGAATTCTACCATCTGCATGGTAGAATTTACAAAGAATAGAAGTAGTAGAAAGTCAGATGTGTGCAACACATGGACAGTTGCACAGCGTTTTTAGTGGAGGTTGGCTTGTTGCAACAATAGGAGGTAGTTGTAGCAGTCATGGACACTTACATTGTAGTTGCATCAACAATGATAGTGGCATCCAAGAGACATTGTTGTCATAGTTGGGAAAAGATGCTTCATTCAAAGGAAGTATTAGATAGTGAGTAGTTGCACAAGTAGTTTGGTAGTGATAGTGTGAAGTGGTTGGAGAAGCAATTGTGGATGGATGCGTGAGTCTAGGCAACAAACTTGGAGGACAATAGGTTCTTGTGGATGTTGCTGGGGATGAAAATGTATTTTAGTGGGGGAGGAGATGTAAGGCCCTAGCCTTTAAAGGCTTTGGGCACTACACGATCACCTTGGTGATTGTTGGTTGACACAAATAGGCATGACATAAGCTTGATGGCTAGATGAGTTGATTTTGGAGTACCTTCACCCATTTGTAAGGCACACCACGGACCTGTTGAGTGCCCTTGCTCGAAGGTCGGGCAAGCCACAAACAATGGTAGCTCACATTAGTTGGTCAGACCAGGAGAAGCTTGGGAAGGAACTTGGTGATGTAGAGAAGGTTGCCATGGACAACCTCGTCCATAGGCATGCACTATGCATGACAGACACAGTGGCAAGAAGAACTAATTGGCTTATATATGACTTGTGGTTACTTGAATGGGCGCCCTTGGTTGGGCATATTGGTTTGGGTGCACTTGGTACACATTGACTAGGAGCACTTCGATGCACATTGTTACCGCTTGAATTAGCAATCTTAATTCCTATCACAACAGTGTTGTGCTAACCATGGGTTGGTCAATGTAAGTTCCGATGAATTAGGTCCAATGTCACCACAACCTAATTCCTCTACTTCTTCTGGTAACTCCTAAACCTGGGGGAGAGTCCGTAATGGAGGAATGAGTACCTGCAATCACCAATAACTTGCAAATACCCCTCTACTAGCCTTATAACTAAGGTCAGTGCCTTATATGGAGTCAATCAGTGGATATTGAATTCACAAAAATCATATAAAGGGGTTGATTCAATTCTGCCAATTAATATCAGTAAATATTACCACTTCAATACACTTGAAAAATCACAAGGTAGGTTTCACACTTCCCAAAGGCAGTACCTTAGAAAAGTGCGTTCTGAAGGGGGAATGATCAAGTGGCTTGGGGCACACTAGATGGCCCAATTAGAACTACAAAAAACCTGTTGAAACTTTGACTTAAACAATTTCACGTTTCCCAATACACTAGGTCAAAACGGAACTCCCTCAGAAATTTGTGGATAAATCCACTAGGGCGAATTTAATGGGTCGACCAAAATGATTAGATTGCAAATATTTTTTTTTGGTTTTTGAAATTATTCAGATTTTTAGGGCTTTTTCAGCTATATATTGTTTTTATGTATTTTTGCATAAAATAAAAACATGACAAATTTGATTTAAAAAGGAGTTGAAAGATAGGGTATTTGATTCTTATCTCAATCCCTAGGGCATTGCGAGATCAATACCAATGTCCCTCTCTTAGAATGGCTTTCAATACTTGCAACTAGGGCATTGACTAGCAACAACAAGAGTTCGATAGAAGAGCCTAATTAGGGCAAGTGAAGAAGTCCAAGGTCCAATCAACGGTAGAGAACTCATTTGATAGGATGTTCTCTTCATACAAGGTTGACAAAAGCTAGCAAGAAATCGTAACAATTCAACAGAATGCACCATAACAACACCATTAAACTAGAGTTAGGAGCAGAACTTACCAACATTAACCAAGAAATGAGCAAGGAAACAGTCTTAGGTCACCCTTGAGCTTGAGTTATTACAACTAATCTTAGCATCAACGATAGCATGTGCAAAATTAAGCCCTAGGAACACCTTCATTCATCCTTCAAGTAAAAAAGATCATCCCAAGAGAGGTGTGAATGGCATTAAGAGCTCCAATAAAGTAGAAGAAAGAGAAAATATTTCATAATAAACCCATATCTTGTTGTGTTTTTACAACGAGAGGGAGGTGCTATTTATATAAGACTAGCCTCACCTAATTTTAAGTTATGAACCTACAAGATAATGTGAAAATATAACAATTTGGGTTAGTGCACCCACAAATTTGGGGACTAAACTACACAATGCCATAAAATAACAATAAAAATGTGAAATTAGGTTACACCAAGTGCTAGGTGTGCCATAAGGAGGACGTCATGCCCCAACTAACCCCAACAGATGTGTGCATTCAACGTCCTCCTTCATTATCCTTGTAGGCTTCTTCAATAAGGAAGTACAATTTGTGGGTAACACAACCCAGAGGAGGGGTTTTATATCACAAAATAAGTCAAAGTGAGCAAATAAAGTGTGCTAGATAAGGTACAATCCCTTTCCAAAGTGCTATCACCTTTTACATGGAAAATAAATGAATGTGGTCATGCGCCCAAGTGATTAGCCCCTAAGGGCACCGACCCCTATAGGGCGAGCACCTCTTGGAAGTGGAAATCAAGGAGACCATCCAAGATATGATTAGGGGTATTTAGCCCCAAATCAACACTCTACACTTCAACCTTGGCCTTTACATCAAAACTTTTTAACCCCTCACTCTGGTAGAATTGACTGGGAACATAGCAAATACTTTGAAGCGTAACACACGTCATATGGACGAATGTTGGCTTATTACACTTGAGCATAAGACAATTGGGCACACTTTGAGGCACCTTGCTAGATGCACTTCCTGGGCGTAGCGCGTCAGATGCACTTTGGGCACACTTACAATGGGCACCGTCGAGCGCACTTGTCGAGTGTATTTGGGTGCACTTGCCAGACACTTGGGTGTACCTTGTCAGGAACACTTTTTGGAGCACTTGGACGAACAACATTGGATGCATTGGCACACTTGGTCGTTGGGCGCGCATCCCTTAGATATTGTGATTGTGTGGCATAACATGCAAATCGATGGACAAGTCATGTGAGCACCGTTGAATTGGCAATGCGAGCACTTGGGTCCACTTAGACTTGGAGGGGTTTGCAAGTGCAAGACAAGTCTCATATTTATAGTGGACGCCTCAAAGTTGCCAAGGCATCATTTGACAAGTAATTCATTCACTCAAGTTCAAAGCGAGCTTTGCGATGGTGCTAAGTTCTGGGTTTGGCATGGTAGGGCGAATTTGCAATGGTTGGATGAAAAGTGAAGAGGTTAATAGGACTTGTAGGAGGTGGGCATGTGGTTGCTTCAAGGGTTGTTTTGTGCAAGACTGATGGGCATTGGTAGGAGGCTATTTTGCTTTAGATACCTTGTACTTATGTAAAAAAGAGTGGTAAGTAGGTGGTAGGCCTCTGTTGTTGTATACTGTGAACATTATTCTTATAAATAAAGTTTAAGGCATCCATCTTGGGTGTCGCTTATACATGTGCTTGTGTGTCGTGGCTTGTTAATTGGGATGAATGCTGTTCTATTTCTTATGATGCTTTATGTCGGTTAATTGCTGACATTGGTTAAGTGTTGAATATTGTTATGTATTAGTATAGATAGGATGTTTTAAAGGCTGTGGTTGGATGCATGCCTAATTGTTGAATGAACTTGGCTGAGTATGACTTAGTTGCATTTTTGATGGTTTGTAGTCTAAGATGAAGTTATGGGTAGATCAACCCATGTAGTTGAGGTATGGTAGTGCCCCGTGACCTTGGGTATCGAAGCGAAGTTGGGAAACCCCTAATTTCGAAGAAAAAATTTTGGGCAGATTGTAGGTCTGTGACACTGAGCTATTTAAAACGTGATGAGTTGAGTGAGAACACAAAAAATCTATTTGATTAACTATAGGAAGTCGCATTAGGTAGGTAGCCTTAGGAAGGAGGAACCAGGAGTTACAACTCCTCGTGTTTATGCTTATCCAAGGATGTGGCTAGAAACTCTCTTTTTGCACTGAAGAGGTGCATTCTACAGCCCAGTAGGGGGATGTGTAACTCCTTCCGTGCTCATTCCGGAGTTGACACATGGCTATTAAAAAATGAAATATTATAAAAAATAACATGTCGGCTCAAATTAGATTTAAAACATTAGGCACACACATAATATATATATTTGTTGGCTAGTGGTACCCCTTACTTGCAGGGTTTGCCTTTGTCTAAGAAACCACGACCTAGGGGCATCTACGCCGTCAAAATCACCCGAGGATCACACCTGGCCTGGACTGCACCAACCCTTAACATGGATGGATTTTTTGTATCCGCGGGGTTTCAAACTGACGACCATTCAACTTAGGGTGTCTTAACTCATCACCTGCCATCGACTGTTCGACATCTCGTAGATAACATTAGTCATATATAAAACTACACAAATTAGAGAAATTAAAAAGCTTCGTCAACATTTGCACTTTAAAAAACGGTTTGCACCTCGAGAGATTTGATCCCTCTCGGCGCTTGGTAGATCCCTTTTTAAGATGGATCTATGCTGGTATTTATGAGTCAAGATTAATTATGGACTAACACCTTTTTGCTGAAGTGATATTTGCCTTCCTAATACTTTGATCTTACATCTAACTCGTAAAGTGGTTGCAAAAAGAAAGGTTATTTGGATTTTATAATTGCCACATCTCTTTGCATCATTCATTACAATTGAGATTTCAATTAAGTCACATTGTGACAACCATTATTGCATGAGAAACCATCCTTAACCTTGGGGGATGAGTCGATCGCCATTCCCTATCCAAAGGACCCGAGGACTATAGAGGGAAGTCCCCTTGTGGAAGGGGATGACGTGGAGGGCATGGGGGCCTTCTCCCATGTTCTTAAAAAATGTTTCTTGCCAAAAAACGAGGTATAAGAGACATCACTTGATTGTTTTGGGGATGTTTGGATATCCCTCCATCCAAACCAATGCCCATGTGGCAACGTTTCTGCAAGAAAATGTTAACTTTTTGGTTCAACATTCATACCATGAAAGATATTATTTATGCAACGCATGTTGGATCGTATGGTCCATGACATTGAGCCTCTAAAACATGATGAGTTGAGTGAGAACAAAAATATTTTTTTTTGATGGACTATAGGAAATTGCATTAGGTAGGTAGCCTTAGGAAGGAGGAACCAAGAGGTACAACTCATGTTTTTGTTTATCCAAGTATGTGGCTAGAAACCGTCTTGCATCTATGAATCAAAGCTAGTTATGGACTAACACATTTTTGTTGAAGTGATATTTGCTTTCCTTACACCATGATCTTACCTCTAGCTCATAAAGTGGTTACAGAAAGAAAGGTTATTTGGATCTTATAACTGTTAATTTTTTTTTTAATCTTAATGCAGAATTATAGTAGTACTTGAAACCAAATGAATAATCAACAAGCATAAGCATTCACACGAGATAGAGTGTTTTTTCATCAATATGTTATAACATATATATAACATTCTTCTCATGCTTCGACTTCTATTTTTATCTTTTGACTTTAGGATGAACTCACCCTTCATCTGGATGCTAGGTCACCTAGTTAGGAGGCTAACTCGATTGTCGTCATTCAAGTGTCATAACTTAAGTGTGGTAACTCAAGTGTCGCAACTCAAGTGTTGTCTTTTAGTTCAACTTAAGTGTCGTCTTTTAGTTTAACTCAAGTGTTGACATGTAAAACACTTTAGTTAACTAGATCTTATTAACACACTTAGTTAACTCTTTTAACTGAACTCCTTGATAACATCACTGAAGTGAACAATTTGGATTCTCCTTTAATTAATTGAAGTCTTTCTTGTTAACATCACTAAAGTTTAGCAATTCGAGTTGTCTCTTATTTAACTGAAGTCTTTATCATTACTGAGCAAATCGAGTTCTCTCTTATCTTATCACATCTTATCTTTATCTCTTGTCTTATCTGCATGGTCCACATGTGCCAACTTTAATTTATCTATCATATCAAATATACTAAGGATATTTTTCCAATGATGTGGTCGTCTTGTTCTACTATTGTTCCAAGTGGTCATATGCTAAAGTAATTCACTCTAGAGGTGGCCAGTCTCTAGAGGAGACTTAATAGCCCAACCATGGTTAGTAGTACATCACGCATTATTTATGCTTTGACATGCAAAGCATTACCTCAACACATGAGGCACCACCTCAACACATGAGGATCTGTCTTGACACACAAGACCTTAGCCTTGCCAAGCAAGACTGTACAACATCATCACTTTGTCATACAAAGCACTTACCTCAACATGTGAGGCTTGTTCATTCTTTAGTCCAACTCAAGATTCTTCTCAAAGTTTCTCGAGTCCAACTCAAGCTCCTATAAGGCACTACCTTGACACATGAGGCTCAATCTTAGCACACAAGATTGACTCATGATGCTGTAACTTTAACACTCCCTCTCTTCGAGGGAGGCATTCTCTACCATCCCAAGCTTGTCTTGGAAGTACCTATACTTTGTCAGGGACAGAGGCTTAGTCAACATATCTGCTATCTCCTCACCAATAACAATGTATTGAAGTCTTATGGCACCTCTGTGGACCATGTCTCTGATGTAGTAGTATTCCATCTCAATGTGTTTCGATCTGTCATGAAACAAAGGGTTTTCTGAGAGCTTAATGCAACTCTGATTGTCAGAGCGAATGATAGTAGTCTCAAGCTTCTCACCGAACAACCAAGCAAGTAGCTTCCTAAGCCAAACAGATTCTCGGCAGGTGGTACTAGCTGTAATATACTCTACTTTTGTAGTACTTTGGGCTATGGAGCCCTGCTTCCTGCTAGACCAAGAGATCATAGCTAATCCCAAGCTAAAACAAAATCCGGATGTACTCTTTATGTCCACAATACCACCACCCTAGTCAGAGTCAGCATAACCAAGTAGCATCACTCCTCCACTGGAAGCATACTTGAGTCCATAAGCAATAGTACCTCGAAGGTATCTAAGCACATGTTTGGCAGCAACCCAATGTCTATGTCTTGGCTCAGACATGAACTGACTCAAGATACTCACTGCATAACATATGTTTGGTCTACTATGTTTCAAATACATCAAGGAACCAATGAGTTGTCTATACATGGTAGGATCCACTAAATCCGATCCGGAATCTGACTAATGTAGTTTCTTTAGATTATAAACCATTGGTGTAGACATGAATTTACAATCCATCATACCAAACGTGTGCAACACATCAACTGTGTAATTTCCTTGCGAAAGAAAGATCTCATCTTTCCTTTGCCAAACTTCCAGACCAAGAAAGTAGTGCATAAGACCCAAGTCTTTGATTTCGAACTTAGAAGTGAGCTCCCTCTTGCACCGAGCTATTTGTTGTTCCTCTCCAGTAAGGAACAAATCATCAACATAGAAAACCAAGATCAGTGGTTGGTTCTTCACAACCTTGAAGTATAGGTTGGGGTTAGCTTCGCTATTGGAGAAGCCCAAGCTCTAAAGATGGCTGTCAATCCTTGAATACCAAGCCCTCAGGGCTTGTTTAAGCCCATACAAGGCTTTCTTAAGTTTTCATACATGGGACTCCTTCCCATGAACTACAAACCCCTCAAGTTGCTTTATGTATACTTCTTCCTCAACTTCACCATTGAGAAAGGCAGTCTTCACATCCATCTTGGTGAAGTTTCTACCCCAGAACTGAAGCAAGGGAAATTATGGCTCGAATAGTGGTGTACTTGTCCACAGGAGCGAATGTCTCATCGTAGTCTATCCCTTCATTCTGTGAGAAGACACGGGCTACAAATCTTGCCTTATATTTTAAATACTTCCATCAACTACATGTTTGATTTTATAAAGCCACTTGGAAGTTACTATTGACTTCCCTTCAGGTTTAGAAACTGTTGCCGCCTGGTTCCACACCTAGGAAAACGCAGCAGAAGTCTTCAAGTAGCTGGAGTGGCCTTGGGCCCTAGTCAGAGTCAAGTGCTGTCACTTGAAAACTCGACTCCTCCGTTTAGGCTTTCCTAGCGAAGCCAAGGGGGGTGGACCCTAAAAATGAAAACAAACTATGGTGTCTAATCTAGGATTTAGAAATATTTTTGAAACCAAGATAATGCAGCATACATTTATATAAAGCAAAACATTCATTCATCAATACATCATTTGCAAATATTCATTATTATCATCATCATTTACAACATCCATCAACAACTTGAAATGAAACAATATAAACCAGTGCCTTATAATGGAGTAAAAATAGATGCATGAGATGAAAAAGAAATGTTGTGCGATTGTTCTTGATTTATTTTAACTTTATTGTGGTAATGATCTTTTTATTAGGGCTAGCGGGTTCCCGATATATGCAAAGGTACAGGGAACATGTCCGGAATTTTGATGTGTGGCTCTTCACTCAGACTTAGGCTGAATCGGAGTCTCGAGGAGGTGTTCAGATGCTATACCAACGAGGGCAAGCCTAACGGTTTCCAAGAGGTCACTATCTAGTTTTATCCCAAGTCCTTCGAAAAATTTCCCCACAACAAAAGAATATTCGCTTTTGTGCTGGATTTTCACAAGAAGGTTTGTTTATTCGGGTGTGTCAAGACCTATTACTAGCCATTTTCCCCTTTCTGATGCGTACCAACATGATCAGATTGAGCTGCAAGTTGGCCACAGAGCATATGGGAGAAGACTTTGGAAATTTTAAAGTTTTTTTTTATGAACCAAAACTTTATCTTTTAAGAACCCCAAGAGTCTCTTTTCAGGCCACTACTCGGGCAAGCCCTTGTCCTGAAACCCTACTTCGGGAAAGCAAGGGGGCGTTTTTGAAATTGTGAAAAAAATGAGAAAATCTATGTCGTGAGTGAACTCATGGCCCACCAATGGAATGGACCAACGAGGTAAATTTTAATCCTAGTTAATTTTATTTATTGCCGAAAATAAAAGAAATAAAACTAATCTAAAATTCACGCCATGAAAAGAGACGACACAGGCCACCCCTGGGGGGATGGGGTGTGGGCACTGATTAGCCCACTTGCTCTCGTTTAATGTTCTTTACAATGATTAGAGAAGTGCCCCGGTCTCTTTAAGATGACTTGGTGGCTTACAATATAGAAGGGAAAAATAACTAGTTTTACACAAATTTAGTTCTGGCACCCCGGATTGCCTGGATCTTTGAGATTTCGACAGTACTTCCTCCTACCTGTTTGTCTTTTGCTGCAAAGCAGCAAACAAACATTAGTATAAGATGCCCCAAAACACTTTAAGAGTGTCTTTGGAACACCTCCAAAAAAATCCCCCAAAAATCAAAGTTTTAAAACTAATCAAAAATGCAAAATTTAACCAAGTAAGACAAGCAATGGGGCTTGTTTACTTGGGATCTTTGCAAGCTTTAAGAGCTGCAAATTCTAAGCTCTTTTAACAGCTAGATATACTTTTCAAATCAGATCTAATTACCCTTTAAAACTCTATGAAAAAATTGACGATTTTAACAAGTTTTGAAGGTAAAATGCTAGATAAACAAGAAGCTTTAATATATGGAAGATGAATGCTTTATAAAGTAAAAGATTATAACTTCTTGAAAGCAGATTCTGATCTATTTAGAATGTTAACACTAGTATATAAATCAGAAATGCTTTCTGATTAGTAACTAGTAACCAGAAAATTTGATTTTTTGAACAAGAGAGAGAGAGATGGAGCAAATCCTTTGTTGAAATCTGAAGCTCTGGAGATGGTTTTGTGATGTTCAAAGGGACTGTATCTGCAAACAAAGATTAGAAAAAGGGGAAACAAACAAGATCCTCCTTCTTGCCAATTGAAGAAAACACTTGCACATCACAGACTTCACCAACAAAAATCAAGTGTAGACATACACTCACAATAAATCACTATTGCATATCCATAAACAAATGAAAAATACAAGAGTAATCTCTTACCAAGCACACATCACTAAGCTATTGCAATAAACAAATTGAAACAACTTATCTCATAAATTGGTAACAATCCTTCCGATGAGTACACCACACCTTTGAGAAATGAAGCTTATGCACAAGTCATCTTGGAGAAAACACAAGATAGTACATCCACTTATCACAAGAACAACACAAGCTGACCTCCAAAGTCTTCTTTATTCAAACTAGAAAAAAAATTATAATCATAAGTCTCTTGCTCTCGATTCTCACACACTAAAATGGAGAGAGCACCCTTGTTTATATAGAGAAACCAAGATAGGGATGTGCCCAAGTGAGGAGAGAATTATGGAATGGGTGGGTGGAGTGAATGATGGCCCAAATAGGGCTGCCCTCTCCTTCTACCATGCTGCAAAAACGCAGCATCAAAGGTGCTAACGCAGCAGCACCTTATGTGCTGCTCACTCCATAATTTGTGGCTGCCCATTCCTCAAATGCACCCAGCTCTTGAATGAAATGCACTCAGCATAAAAAGGGGGAGTCAAACCCATGGAATGGGCTGCCCCAATGTCATAAAACTCAGCCCAATACATTCCCCAAACAGCGCTGAACCAAATCAGTTCCTTAAATCACTCAGAAAATATTTAATTTTTTTAAGTCACTTTTTCAATTTTTTGATTTTTTTTATGACTTTTTTAGGTTTTTTGAGCATAAATGAAAAATTAAACACTCAAACATTAGAAAAAGTGGGTTTAGGGGTTAAGGGGGTGCTCCGAGTTGGAAAACGAGCACCCCTAAGGCAAAAAAGACTCCTAGATGACATTTTTATGCCATTTATAAATTTTTTAATTAAACCATTAAAAAAATGGCTCAATTACGGAAAAAATACTTTTCGCCTGAAATTAAAAAACAACCTAGGGGGACTTAGCACATGTCCATATGACTCAAAAATAATGTCTAGCATGTTCATATACATTGACCGATGGACTTTAATAATCCCCTAAGGCCCGTTAATCTCACCAAGCATTCCAGCTTTGGAGGAGCAGGAGAAAAACCCAAAATTATGTTATATGCACTAATGCAAGACATAATTAATAGGTGAAAAAACTCTTTGGAATACCTGACTTAGTCAAAATGTCCTAGGGAACCAAGTCTTTTACAAAACACCATGCTAGTACATTTTATTACAAACCCCGCAAGGCCATGGACATGTGGTAAAAAATAAAAAAATGGCCCTCATAAAGGCCTGATTTTCATCATATCATCGAAAATGAACATTGACATGTTCAACTCTGCCCACTCGCTTGATAATCCAACTAAGTACAACTTGGCTGGCAACAGGAACCACTTCCCACACATCATTTTTCATGATGGATTTGTATTCTTCCACCATGGCATCTTTCCATACTTGCTGCCTAGTAGCTTCCTCATATGTAGTGGGTTCTGGATCACTAATGTGTTTCATCTGTGCTACATATCCTGAAAATATTTCAGCTGTCTTTCGTTCTCTGGATGAGCTTGGTGGTGCTCCATGCTTTTCTGAGTCTTGCCTAATGTCTCGACACCAGGCAGATCTCCTCTTCGCAGGAGGTTCATCAAGTAATCTTTCTACCAGTTCTATTGGCTCTTCAGGATTAAGCGGATCTAAGGACTCTTCTGGCTTCTCCCTCTTAATATCTGAAAGAGGAGAACCAAATCCTCCATCATGGGAGTCTCATGCTCCTCCATATCTGAACCACACTGAAGTTCTTTAGAGCACTTGGGGGCAGCCTCTTCATGAAATGTTACATCTCTGTTGACTTCAATGTGCATTTGACTTGGAATATCGATTCTATAAGCTTTGGAGGATTCGCTATATCCAACAAATGTGCCTTTCTTTCAGGATGGCTCCATCTTTGTCCTCTTCCCTTTTGGCACATGAATGTAGACAAGACAACCGAAAATCTTCAAGTGTCCAACATCTGGTTTTTCACCAGTGAAAACTTCTTCAGGAGTCTTTTCTTTCAGGATAGCATGCAAGCTTTTGTTCTGAATATAAACAACAGTGCTAGAGGCTTCTTCCCATAAGGAAGTGGGTAGGTCCTTATCACACATCATAGCTTTTGCAGCCTCACAGATTGTTCTGTTTTTTCTTTCAGCAACCCCATTCTGCTGGGGGTTGTAAGGTACAATCAACCGTCTTTTTATCCCTGCCTCTCGACATAAGTCATTAAAGTCATGAGACTCGAACTCTTTTCCATTATCAGATCTCAAAGCACGAATGTGCTTTCCAGTATGATTCTCAAGCAGTGCTTTAAAGTCTTAAAACTTGTTGAAAGTTTCACTCTTTGCCTTTAGAAAATAGATCTATGACTTGTGAGAAAAGTCATCTATGAAAAGCACATAGTACAAATAACCACTCAAGGATGGTGCAGACATGGGACCACATAGATCTGAATGGATCAAGTCCAGGATCCCCTTAGATCTTTTAGTATTATTTGGAAAGCTTTTCTTGATGTTCTTGCCAAGAGCACAACCCTTACAAATAACATCATGCTCGAATTGAAATTCATGCATACCTTTTACCATCTTTTGTAAGGCTCTTATTGGATAGGGTGGAGCTCTTGATGGGGTCATGTGAGGTGTTCTTTCTACAAATGCAACTACACCTTATCTTCCACCTAAAACTTGTGTGGAACCTAATGATGATTGTGACATTGCTTGTACTTGGCATTGTCTTTCTACAAAATATCATAAACTTGTTGGATGTGTTGGATTCGTTCAACAAATTTGGTTGTTTTATTAGCCTCGGTTTGAGCATGGGAGGATTCTTTCTGTGTAGATGCAATGGGTAGAGCCATAGTCACCTTGTTCAAATTCGATCGCAATGAAATTGAAAAAAATTTCATCGAAGCAAAAGAAATTTGATAAAATTCACCATTAAATTTGATAGTGTTGTATATATACAAAGTTTAAGAATATTATAAATTTATAATTTATATAGCAATTATATATATAGTATTGTCTATTTAACGTTTTTAATATATTTAACTTTAATATTTCATATACATCAATCTAATTTGTAGATTAGTGTTAATAAATTTTTTAATTATAGTATATATTGATATAATCTATAAAGTTCACGTATACATGTTTCTAATATTCTATATCTATTTTAATACACAACATGGAAATTTGAACATATTCTCATCGTGTTATGAGGCTCTTCAACATTCAACCTGTAACCCGTGTCAACACTCATATGGATCCAAGTTGTAATTGCTTGGTCCTCCTTTGACTTTGAAATTGCCTTTTATGTAACTGTGTCTATCCTGTTCCAGCCTGTATGTGTAGGGACATCAAAATCGTTGTTTTGTTGATTTTTGTAGGGGTGTGGGAAAACATAAAAGATAGTTTTGTGACTCACTTTCCAAATGTATGCATTGATCCTCCCTATCGACACGTACATGCTACAATACCTTGGTAACTTTCTTAGTCATGGTCAAATTTCATTAATTGTGAAGCAAATTCCAAGGGAGACTTTGAGATTCACCTAAATTTAAAATTTTTTAAGGCTAGGATTATGTGAACCCGATGACCTATGGTAGAGCTACGTCGATTGGGGCCATTGATTGGAACCCCAATCACACCTAAAAATGGATGTGGCCAATAGAGCTATGAAGATCTCTATTGTAGCTATGCTAAACATAAGGAAGTCTCTCATTCCATGTGTGTGGATGTTTGGAGTTGTACATTTTAAGGATATGCATAATGCTCTTGTTGTTTACCTTTGTCTATCCATTGGCTTGGGAGTGGAAGGCAGATAATTTGTTCAGTTTGGTGTTCATCGTTGACCATAGATTGGACCATAAAGTACTCAGGAACCTATTGTCCCTATTTGCCTATTTGAAATAATGGTCCATGGTAGGTTGAAATGAATCTAAACATGCTCGAAGAATAGATTAGCAGTGAGCTCTACTATGATATTCTTCTCAAAGGGTGTCAAAATGACTATCTTAAAGAATTGATCCACAACTACAAATACACAATTGTTGCTATATGTTATCACATCCATAGTAGCCGAGGCTACCATGATTTCAGACCAGTTTTGAGCATATTTCTGAGCCAGTCCTTTACTGTGCTATGCACGAGATCAACAGTTGATGAGCAGTTTATTGATGATTACTCATATTTCAGCGGACCCAGAGCTTATATTTATTCAATCTCATGTCAGGATTGAGCCTCATGACTCCATGTCGATGACTGAGTTAGCCATTCTCTTCCATTCAGAGTAGACATGATGACAATGCCTGTGGTATGTACAACAACAATGTTCCAGTGTCATTCAGTGATTACAGATTACAGGTGCAAGTATATGACCCAGTAGGTATATGGTTAGTGCATTTCGATATTTGTATTATGCTCGTTTACTTATCTTGGTAGCTTGCTTGGGTATATGGTGATCATGCATTGGTGATGTTTTATGTTATTTTGGTTGGCTAGTTTAGAGTAGAGGTGATTCATTTACTTTGAGTTAGAGGTTGTTGTGTATACTCATTGGTCACATCCTTATCATACTATGGACTTGGTCATTACCCCATAGGGTCTTTGCTAGTCATGGCATCATGTTGTCACTTTCCCCATCCATCCGTTATCATCCATTCGTGGTTGTATCCTGGCTTACACCTTAACTAGTGAGATCGAGGACTTCCCCCGCTTATGCCTCTGTGTTGGATAGACTCCATGTTTACCTTGTGTCTCGGCTTTGGACTGTGTGATTCTAGTCACAGTGATTGTTCTCCTTTAGTCCTCGAAAGCAAGTACTCCTACCCAAAGTTTTGCTAAACACTAGTGCATCAAAACTTAAATGCTATATCTTATGGATGCAAAAAGTCAACAAAAACAATGTTGCTAAACACTATATCTTTTGTAGCTCGTCAGTTGCCAAGGGATGAGCACTCATCCTTTGTATGATGTAAGGCCGTTTGCCTTGATAGGGCAATAGGGTGGCCACTCCATTGCACCTATGGACGGTGGCAGGCAATGGAGGTCATACTGAGTCATTATCTGAGGCCTGCAAGGCTATTCAGGGCACTTGCTCTTGGGGGATGACTAGTGAAAGTTGATATGAAATTTAAGTTAATGTTACATCTTAAAATGTGCAAAGCTGACAATGAATTAAATTGCAATAAAGGTTGCTTGTCTAGAGTCTACTGGAAGCAGTCTCACCACTCTACCCATTTGTGAGACACCGCCATCTCCTAGTGTTTTCTCTTTCCAACATATGTATACGTGGCTTCCCCTTTATCCTTCATCCGAGATGTTACAGTGTTGAGGTTGTCAAGTCAAACCCCTAGGCCCAACCTTGCTTCTTCCACCATCACCCGTAATTAGAAAAATGGCCAAGACTGCAAATGAGTATACACTTAAGGTTCTTGTTTGAAGTGATTAGTTACTTTGATCTAGACATATTATTGATACTTTGTGTATTCGCTAGTTAAAAGCCACTTTATGCTTTTGTCTTGCTATCAATATAAATAAGGGAGCATATCTTATCCATTTGTACTTGCAGCATTAGTTATTTTCAGTTAGGGTCATTATTTTGATCAGTTTTGACCTAGTCAACCCAGTTTGACAAAATCAATAGCAAGTTCCGGGATGAGTTTAACCGATAAGGTTCGATATTGATTATTCATGGTCCTTTGGTGCCCATTAGATGGTTCCATGCTTCAGACAGTGGTTTCATATGATGGTTTGTGATATTTTTATTATTATTAGCAGTTACAGGCCATTATTTTTATTTTCTAGGTATGGATGAGCTTACAGATGATTATCTTGAAGGACACATGGTGTATTAGCACTCATTCTTAGTTGATTTGGACATTCTGAGTCCATTAGCACACTCAGTTATCGGTTCCAGGCACATACATTTGATGATATGGTTAGTTCATCACTTAGTAGCAGATTGCCATATAAAAATGGCTTGTATAGGACTTACTTAGATCATCGTCTTCTCCTAGAGCGCTACAAAGGAGATATGGGGTGCAACCACTTGTTATTACCATATTCCCATATCCTCGGACACATTGGTACAACCAGATAGATGGCTGGAGCATGTGGTAGTGGGTTATAGGCATTTTTATCTTTTTGAGGTGATATTCCGACAGTAGAAAAATGGAAGAATGTCTAGCAAGGAAATCGATTTGGATCATTGAGGCAAGGAAATGACATGAGGTTGGTCTGAGACTTGTTATGGATGCATTCTACACCTTCCGGCATAGTCTTCATCATTAGTGGGGTCCACACATCCTCCTAGTCATCACATGGGGGTGTCTTCTTATGTTATCGGGGGCACATGCCCTAGTGAATTTAGCCACTTTATGTTATGTTTTATGATTATGATGTATATGGGTTGGGCTAGTGAAGATGTTTCATACCTCCTAGCTCCCCATAATGATGTTATATGTTCCTAGTGATATGTCATGTCATACGTCCCCCCTAGGGCATCATTGAGGGAAAATGTCCCCTTCCTTTTGAGTGATCCATGTATATTGTATCCGACATTTGTTAGCCGTTGATCTCATTGTATTATCTTTTGATCTCAACCACTCATTCAAAAAGTGATTAGGGTTTTGGTCTCTCTCGATTCTATTTAAGAGAGAGGACCCCCTCATTCAAAAGTGACTTTTGGCTCTGGATTATTGAGAATAAAGAAAGCTTTTGTGATCAAATTATTGTGTCTATGGTTGAATATGAGATGTGGTGATTGAATGCTAGTCTTCTCTTGCACTGTTAGCTAAGTCACCTGACACGAGGACACGGGATACAAAGGACATGGAAATACTAGTGTCCGACACGGACACAGTGACCCCCGGAATCGGGACATGGAGGACACGTTTTATATATGTATATATATATATATATATATTTTTAAAATATATTAAAATTTAAAAATATAGACATATAGATCCAATTTTTGTTAGAAACTAGAACATTTACAAATATTCAATAGAAATTAGAATCAATACACATTAATGATTATACATTCACAAATCACAATGAGACACATAGCTTCATTGATAGGCAATAGCTCAAGATGTCGGAACCATATTTCTCATTAAGTCGTCAAAATCAAAATGTATTACATAGATGTCTGAATGCCACTGGCAAATGCGAAATAGTAAATACAAAAAGGGGTAGATCAAGATGGAATAAACTCATCTGTTAATAGTCCTCCTCCATGATCGTCTCTAGCACTGGATCATTAAGATCCATGTTGGCTAATGCCAACTCAGTACTACTCTCCAAGCCCATATCATCAGGAAAGACATCCCACATCTTTGTCTTTCCCTTCACCCACTCCTCCCTCTTCTTGAAAATAAGACGAAGGTTGGAGTGCACATACACCATCGTCTCTGACCTAGATTACTCAAGCCTGCTCTTCTTCAACTGTGCAAGTTCCCATATGTGCTCCATTTCCTCTCACAACAAGAGGATGATGTAACTTGAGAGATGACCCTCAAGGCTAACTTTGGTAAAATAGGGCATGTTGCCCCATGAGTTATGTTGCCCCATGAGTTGCCCATAAACATAGGGTTTCTTAATCCCCTGTGGAAAACTCTACAAAGCCCTCCTCCACCTCATCAAGTAAGTCTCTATCCTGAAATAGCCGTCTAAATGCTATCTTCCTCCACTGTAAAATCTCTCCATCCATGTGAGGAGGGACTCCGTGTGAGTGTCCCAACACACCATTGAGCCATTCTTGACTGTAGAACTTGGGGTTCAAGGAGTGGGCCAAGCAATGCAAAGGTGTGCAATTCTTATCCCACCTGGAGATAAGAATATCTTGAATGGTGGACCATAAGTTCTCTGTCGATGTCTCATAGTCGAGACATTGATTCTCCATAACAATGGTCTTCATGGACTCAGTCATGGAATTCCACCCCTCATAAACTTCTCTGCTAGGATGGGTTGGTCCATGTCTGCAAACCACAACAAAGAAATGACTAGCTCCATGATCTTAATGGTAAGGTGTAACCTCTCCCACCAACCATCATCTAACATCGTGCCCTTTATCTTTTTTGAAGCACTTTGATCTGTGTTTCTCCAGAAAGACCAATACTTTGAAATCACCATGGACCTTAGAGGGGTTTTGACATCCTTCAACCTCTTGAGCATGATGGATGAGGAAGCAAACCGAGTATCTGCAATCTTCAACAATGAAAGATGTGTGTACTCTTTGTAGATGGTGAGGGCATTTGTGTGGTTTTGTACAAAGTTACGGATATGGTGTGCATCCTCAATAAAGTTGTCAATCCATGTCACATATGAAGCAATGGATTTTAGTGTTAAATTCAAGGAATGGACAATGCAAGGTGTCCAAAAAACCTATAAGAGCAATAAAAGCAAGTATAAATGACTCTACAACACTAACAACTCAAATGAGTCTACTCAAATATATAAAATGACCTTTTCCCTCGATGAATCTTGTGATAAATTCAAACAATGAGCAAATTAGCAATGAAAGGTGTCCAAAATGAAAATACCTGTGGATATTTAGCTTCTTCCACAATCATGCCAGCAACCTTGCAAACAGGTGCATTGTTCGTGATGATTTGTACACAAGAATCAACATCTACTTCTTCAATGATTTTATGAATAACTCACCCATATACTGTGCATCCTTGTATTTCCCAAGAGCATACACCGCTTTCAAGAACACCAGTCCATTTTGGGAAGATACCATGAAATTGATGAGTGGATGGCGTGCTAGATCCGTTTATCCATTAGAAACAATACTCACATCGGATGAGGGCCATGTTGATCTAATTGGCTCAAGAATTTTATCCACCTCCTTCTTTTCCTTAACCAACAATGTGGTTCTAAGCTTCTTTGAACCAAGAGGCACATAACCAATTGGAGCCCGTTCAATGAGACTTCAACACATCTCAATAAACAATGGTGACTGTGCAACATTGAATGAGATGAAGTTGAGGTAGAAAAAGAATGCAATGGTAAGATCCACCTCTTCTCACGCCTCTTGTTGGAAAATCTTGTCCATTGGAACACTTGGAGATGGCCTCTTTCTCGTTGGATGAGTATCAAGCTCACTCCCATATCTGCTAGGTGGAACTGGAGGCCTAGTGCTAGAGGGTTTCTTTAAGAATGGAAGAGGATCCTTATTTTTTTTCTTGCTTGTTGTTGCCACCTTCCCTAAGCCAACATGATCCTCTCTTTCCATATCCCTCCTTTGGGTAACACTCACTGCTTTACATGAAGAAATCCCACAAGAAGGAAGGGACAACAAATGTCCCTTAACTCGGTAATATGTGCTCTTGAACTCATTCTTGCAAAAATTAAAACTCCAACACACATTGCCCCCCCCACCAAGCCTTGCCCCAGCCCCATCTTTCCTTGTCACATACTTCCACAAAGGGTATTTTTTCTCTTGGGCTTGTTGCCTTGCTAAAACTGGGTTAAATAGAGCATGAGCTCCACTAACAACAGATGGAGCACTAGTAGGAGTAGAAGAGATTTTGCTTGGAGGAATAGGAGGGGAGACACTAGATGGGGAATTTCTCCCTTTCCTTTGCCCTTAAGCTCCTGCCCTAGCTGATTGAGACATTCTTCTTCTTGTTTGATGGTTAAGCTTGCAATCCTCTCAACAAAATCCACCCTCAATGCACTTGGAAACCCTTGGAAACCCTTCAAATCTTCTTCACCTGCACAAAAACTCACTTGAGAGACTTCTCCACACTTGCAAATGATAAAAATAATGACAAAAATGACTTTTTAATGGGCCCGAGCGTCTTTTCTGCGGATTACGTGTCGTGGAATTGGGACACGATCTGCACAGTGCGAGACACGATGGCAAATCGTGTTCGACACGAGTCTTGGTTGTGTCCTAATTTGTTCGTGTCCTAAATTAGGACACTGTCAAAACTCACGTTGGACATGATGACACGAGACACAGAGGGGGTTTTGGGCGTGTTCGGTATCTCATAGCGTTAGACCTTTTTTGTACCCTTACTATTTTTCGTGGATCCATTTTTGATTTGCAATAGAGAGGTCAATTTGGAGAGGGGCGCACTTGCAGAGGAAGCTCGCCTTGCTTCTCTCTCTCGGATCGAGGTTTTAACAGGGAATAAATTTGTCTATGATCATTTACTCATCATTTATTTTATCTTTCGTTGTTTTTCACTCATCTTATTTGCATTACTGATTGATCTTTCCTCAACTGTGCAGGTTAGGTGGGACGCACTTGGTTCCTTATCTGTTTCGTAGATGTGGGTATGGAAACTCTTCATTTGATCTTGTTGGGGCTAGTCTTCACCATACGACATTCATCTACGAGTATCAAGTAGGTGATTGCATTTGATTTTCTTTAGTTTTATTAATTTATCCATTAGTCTAAGCTTAATCTACAATAAAACCCTAACTGCATAAATTTATAAAAATTCTCTGGGTCTAATAACTTACAATTTCGGCGAACCATTCTTGGGTTTTTACCTTTAGGCGTAGCCCTAGATGGGTTCCCTAGGGTGTCACCCTCAGTGGACTCCATCTGCCCATTCCCTAGGCACTGATCTTTCATGCTTTGCACCCTCCTTGGTTGGGCTATCGTTTGGGTTGTTTCAGGATCGAGTTTCGAGCTTGTGTGCGATAATACTGTCAAATTAAACATCAAGTTGTGCTAGAAAGGCCTAATTCATCCAGATCTACCACCTTGGACCATTCTCTAAATATCTAATTCATGTATCCCAACGAGGCAAGATTTAATCATTTATCCTATCACTTATATCCTAGATCCACTCTTAACTTCTAAGTCATTGTAACTAAAGCTTCTCGAGTTAATATCTCATCTCTCTTAAGTCTCTGCAGTGACTCCATTCCTTAGATCTAGGGATTTCCATCCATCACCTTACGTATTCTATTGCTTAGTTTGATTTGGTGATTGGCTTAGATCTCTCCTATCGGGAGTAGATCAAGGTCTCCCCCTTTGCTACCTAGGGCTTTAGTAGCATAAAGCGAAGAGTGCCTCGGTTGGCGTGACAACCAAACTATCTGGGAATCGAGGCCCTCTTAACTCACCTCTTTAGTTGCCTAGCTCCTCTACCATCCTTGATGGGATCATCTAATTGAGGCAACTACAAGCTGTGTGATAACACTATTCTTGGTTGAATCTAGGCTAGACATGTAGTCCACTCCCAAGGTGTGTCTAGGGTTGGTAAAGGAGTGCACAATCCTTGCTTCTTGATTGTATGTTTGATGATGGCACTTGTAGTGCACATGGGCGATTTGCTATACTTGCAGATGTACAATTGGATATTTGGTTAATAGAAGTACTTTTGCAAGACTTTACTGTCTTCTCCACGTTGAAATGGCCTGCCTGCAACCAATGTTTTAAAAATCAATCTACTCAGACTCAAGCTCAATCGAGTTGACCAAGTTGACCACCCACTGAATAGGGGCCCCTCAAATTGACTTGGCCATCAAATAGTTTCGGGGCCGGTTTGGTATCGAACCGACCTAACTTGGTAGAGTTTGTACCACCAAAATGGCCCAATTTGGTCGAGTTTGTATTGGCTCGGCTGAGTTGTATGAGGTAGAGGCCACGATGCATGAGTTGAGGGAAAAGACATGTATTGGGCAGAGCCTTGTTGATTATATATTTTGTTTTAGATATGTAGTACACTCAATGCCATTTTGATATATTGACCATTACATCGTATATAAATGAGTAGGCTTCACATATTTATGGTTTGGAATCTTTAAAATATTTATTAATCCATTAAATTTTTTGATATTTATGTATTTTTTAGTAAACCGAGTCAACCCTCTACAGAGTTCAAGTCTTAGTTTTAAAACATTGTCTACAACTTGACTGTAATGCACTTCCCAAATCAACGTCTCACTCTCACTTGGAGGAACACAAAGATGGCCTAGATAGTATAAAAATTCATCAAGGAGATGAAAGTTTGAGATTGGTTCACCTACACTCAATGTTTGATAGATAACAACAAAGTTAGGTTCACTGTCATACAATTGGGGTCACTCAGAAGACTTGTGTCCACAAGAGTGAAGCACTATGGCCACCATTGCAACTAGAGGAACAACAAATAATAGATTGCTTTGATATCACTGACCTAGATTATGTAGAGAATGATATGAAGACAAAAATATAAATGGAAACATAGAGATATTGCAAAGAACACATTAATATAGTGAAACCTAAATTCTATTAATGAATGAAGTAGGAATATATTGTAAAATGTAGAGCAATACATACTAAGCTAAAATGGTGGTAGCTTATCTCTAGAAAGAAATGTTTTGGCTATGCTCATTCGCAAGAAGACATTACAAGAGTCCAAAATTGCCTTTTAACATAAAGTATATTACCCTAAGATGCAAAACTCTAAATATCCAAAACCTAACCCTAGGAAATGATGTGGCAAAGGAGATGTGGGCTTAGACGAGGGTAGTTGATATGTCAACTTCCTAGGGCCTCAACTTTTGCATACAAACTTTGTTTAGTGTGTTTCTTGGACCATTAGAAAGCTTAATCTATATTTCGTGTTTCAAATGTTTTCCCTATGTCAATTGCCAAAACCACAGAGAAATGCTCAAAAAACATGTTGGAAGTCTGAGACTTAAAATTTTTTGTCGAACTGTCTAGATGTGGAATCATTTTGAGTCGGTGGAACATGTGGGTGGCCAACAATATCCAACTAGATCTGTAGCAAAGTCAATCGTCGAAATTTGAACATTGTATTATAGCTGATTTGAATAAAATTATTCTCTTGCTGACTTTTGGAGGACGTTGAGCTCTAGGAGCATGTTGAGAAAAAGATTGTTGAATCTATTGATTTGGCAAACTTGGTCGCTCATGTAAAGTGTTAATTTTTAGTGCAGCTGCGAGACCCATTCTTAGAGAGAATGGTACCCTAGTCAGTTAATTAGGGTTCCTGGTCAAGTTAACTAGGCATAGTAATGAGTAAGACCCTAGAAGGTACCCTAGGACCCCCAGCTGTCTCCTGGGGTTCTTGGTCGAGGATCAAGCAGGATTGATGGCATGGCAAAGTCCCTAGCTTGTGGCTAGGGCCCCTATTTGTCTCTAGGGTATTTTGGTCTGGGACTAGACAGTTTCTTGGTCATGAGGACCAAGCAGATCTTGTAGGTTGAGACAGAGACATCCTAGGTCCTGCAGATGGTTGATCAACATTCAGTCTAGGACTGAATGCTCAGCTTGAGGCCGAGGACCATTCTTTGGGAGAATGGAGAACCTGGTCATGGACCAGATGGTTGATCAACATGTCCCAGGTCATGAGGACCAAGCAGATCTTGCAGGTTGAGACAGAGACATCCTAGGTCCTGCAGATGGTTGATCAACATTCAGTCTAGGACTGAATGCTCAGCTTGAGGTTGAGGACCATTCTTTGGGAGAATGGAGAACCTGGTCATGTACCAGATGGTTGATCAACATGTCCCAGTCTAGGACTGAGGCTCAGCCTTGGGCGGAGAAGCCATTCCTCGAGAATGGAGGCACTTGGTCAGTTACCAAGATTATGATGTGTGATGTCCTCTTCTCCTAGGTCTTCGAGATGGATGAGTTAGTTGGTTTTCTCAAGGGACTGGCCACCCCTTGTGGAAGCTACTAACATTTGACCTAAGAAGCAGTTGAGAGGACCACATGATCACATCATCTGTGTGAACCCTTCCTTATACAGTGATGATGAACTTTCAGGTTATATGGAACATTTGTACATTTGAGAGAGAGATGACTAGTTGTACCTTTCCACCTTGGGTGATTTACTTTTGGTCCTTGCACCTTGTTGTTTATCAGTCTTGTGGTACCCTATCTTTGATTTGTGGTAAATAGGGTCATTGACCCACCTTTTATTTATACCACCCTTGTTGTTTTGATCTTATGGGTAATTTGGATGTTTGCGCACTTTATGAGGTTATTTTTTTTTTTTATTTTTTATTTTTATTTTGACTTTATATATTTTTATTTTTATTTTATATTTTATATTTTTATCTTTTATTTTATATTTGATATTTTATATTTTTTTATACTTTATTTTTATCTTTTATTTTTTTCATCTTTTATTCTTTTTATTTCTTATTTTTTGATATCTTCCCTAAATCTATGGAACCCTAATTTAGAGGATTAAATTATTGATCTCTCTAGAAGATCAAAATCCTATATATATTCTACTCCTTTTATTAATCATTTAGATATACATCTTAGCTCTGATTTTGTTGATGTCAAGGGTTTGTCTGCTGCTGGCCGTACACCTGCTGGAGTTTACTTTTTCATATTTATTGGAGTTTATTCTCCTCCATTTTATCATCAACTCAATTAATCTCTGGGCTCCGATTTCTTCAACTGCTTGACGTGTTGGGTGGACTGTTGTTTTATCTTATTGAGGTCGTTCTACTATTTCTGTTGCTCACCCGAATTTGAAGGTTATCAACCTGTTGATCATTTCAGATCTGGTCTTGATGTTTGTAAGGGTTGATGTTAAGATGTTTTGCATCCAGGGCTTGATCCTTGACTAAATTTGCTGACTTATGACCTGGATAAGGAAAGTCGCGACAACTGTGATTTGATTAACTTAGCCCGTGAACTACTGAAGTTCGTTCTGCCTTCTGAAGCCTAAACTGAGATCTGATCACTTTATTGCTAAGGTCCGATTTTCTTAAGACTGTGATCTGCATTTTTTGATAGAGGCCATGAGCCTTGTTTTGCTCAGTTTCAGTCTGCTACATGTAGATCTGAGGAAAGCCGTGAGGCCTGTGCATTCTGATTTATTTTTATTAAGGGCATATGTTAAAGGTCTTAAATTTTGGTGGTTAAGTCTTTTATGGAAAGACCTCATGCAGATCCAATCTAATGAATTTCAGACTTGGCTGTGTATCTTCTATGTGTTTAGACTTTTATCACTTTTTTGAGTCTTGTGCTTATACTTATTGGACATCTATTATTGTGACTTTATTTGTGCTGAGTATTGTACTGTGCTTGACTATCATTTCCCTGTACCCTAGTCATCTCTCTCTCTCTGGTTTGTACTACCCTCTTGTAGGGTCAACTAGTTCCTAGAGTAGATTGGCCTCTCTGAGGCACAGTCTCTTCTGAAAGTAACTCTTCTGAATATTTCTACAGGAAGGTTTTCACACCCAGGTAAGTATCTCCAACTATATCTCTTTTACTTTTATTTGATCAATTTGTTTATTATATGTTATTGAAGATTACTTTAACACAATGATCTAACTGGTAGTGTTAAAGGAGAAGATTACTTTAACACAGTGACCTATCTGATAGTGTTAAAGGTGTGAAGTTGAAAGATATGAAAATTATGTTATGATAGATTTTACTATTGCACTATTTCATATTCAATATTTGTAAATGTTTATTAAATGTATTTTCTGCATTAAAGTATGTTGAATTGTTATTTTTCTGTACATAACCCTAACTTGATGAAAATTTAACATAAAGGAGGTAGTGAAGGAGCACTTCATCCCTCACATTGCAAACAAGATGACGGCTAAGTTGATGTATGCGGCTTTGGTTGGTTTATAGTAGAGTTCTTGTGTCTCTATACAAAGGTTCTTGTGAAATAAGCTTTTAGTCATATGCACGAGCAACACAGATACAATGGCGAGCTAACTGGCTAGAGTCATAGAGTTGAGAGATTAGTTGTATGCCATTGGGACTAAAGTGGAGGATAAGGAATTGGTGTCCATTGCCTTGAATGGACTTGCTCCATCCAATGTTATCGAAACCGGATCGGAACCGGTAAAATCGGCCTATTCGATTGGTTCACGGGCCCGACTGGTTCGGTTAGGTGTCTGAATTGGAAAACCTGCAAAAATGATTTGGATCGGTTGTGAACCGAAACTGGCCGACGTGTACTTTGCTATTTTTTTGGACTCTAGGGGCCATTTAGAGCCTCTTTATTGATGTATTTGTTGAAATTTTGACTACTTTCATAGATAGGTAATTATGAGTGCAATTAAATTTTTTTCTTTTTAGCATAATTACACATGAAAGTATCAACCATATTACTTATGAGCAGTATGACATTAACCAGTTGTAACAATAAACTAAATAGAGCAGAAAGTAAACACATCACATCACAATAGACATGCACAGTAGACACCACGATTTACCCTGGGAAAACCCTCTCTCCTTCAGAGGGAAAAACCCAAAAACCTTTCTTCATTAATAGAAGAACAAGTATACATCAAATGACCATGAACATTAAACCCTTCTCAGATGAGGGTGAACAAACATAGAGACCAAGTACTTATCTTTTCATATGAAGCAAGAGACAACAAAAATAGGAGCTGCTACTCTTTCTTTATCATAACTGCTGATGTAAGCCCTTCTAGATGTTGACATCAACCCTATCTCTTCTTTTCTTTCCCTGCTGATAGAACAGAGATGAATTCTGTAACAATCCAGTGTCCAACTGCTGTAGGTGAAGGCAACGTAAGTCTATTCCAACAGTAGCCCTATTAGGGCTTGATCTCATCACCAATGATCTGAAGTAAACTATGATAGCCCTATTAAGTGTTTGATCTGATCCATAGTGGCAAGAATTGAGCAATGGCAGCCTTGTTGAGTCTTTGGTTTGACCTTTGGTGCCCTTGATCTGAACAACGTTAGCCTTGTGAGGGCTGAAGCTAACCCTTGATGACCTCAAGGAGTGATGGCTGCCCTACTTAGGGCCTTATTCAACCCTCGGTGGCAACTACTGTGTATTGGCAGCTTGCTAGGGTCTTGAACTAACCCTCAGTGACCTTAAGACAACCCTGTTAAGGGCTTGAACAGACACATGCAACCCTCAACAACTTGCTAGGAAACTCGATAGCTCTGATTGAGGTCTCGGCAACCCTCTTTAAGTCACAACAGCCCTGCCTAGCATCATGGCAGCGTTCTTAAACCCTCGACAACTTTAACAAGTGTCACGCCAGCGTTCATTCTGACCTCGACAGCCACAAACTGAATAATGCTAGCCCTATTGAGGACTGGATCTGATCTTCAGTAACCTTAAACTAGTCAATGGCAACCCTTCTAGGGCTGATCTGACCCACAACAACCTCAACTAAGCAATGGTACCGCTTGTAGGGCTGATCTGACCCACGACAGCCCTGTAGGAGAAGATGACAACTTTGAATGGAAGATGATAGCCCTGTTGAAGTTAGGGCTGACTTTTGGCAGTCATGTTGAGACTCTTTGTTGATCCAGAAACCAAAATTACAAAGCTAAGATGAAGGAAATGTGCAACAGCTGAATTTACCTCAAACAAAAACTTGGACAGAGATTTAATGATAATTTTCACTTGAGAGGGTTCCTCTTTTATATCTCATCATTGGGTGTCTTCCATAAGTCAAGGAGTCCAAAATAATAATATAAAATACATTGGTTAAGTCCCTTTTAATTTTATTGTGGGCTTTTAACAATTTAACACCTTAGTTGGGGTTCATTGTGGGCTTTTGACACTTTAACATCTTAGTTGGGGTTCATTGTGGGCTTTTGACCCACCCTCCTTGGGTAAGTCACCTTTTGACGAATTCTCAGCCCCTTCTCTTGGTCTCCATGGTCCACACGTGCCCTAGAACTCTTAGAGTCTTTCAAGAGCTTCTGGATTGAGTCCCCGTGACTCAAGCATTAAGTACTAGGTCCTCTTTTCAATGGTCAACTTGTCTTCTAAATATTTATAAGAAGGATCTTCTCATGTTGATGTAGTCTCCTCCTGGACGAGAACAATTGACATCAACATCCTAGTCCTTGACTATGTCCTCAGTCCCAGGCTGATGCCAATCTTCTGGAGAAAAGCTCTCGATGCTGCCCAAAAATCAACAATATTTTGGTTCAGAACTTCAGAGATGTATTGTACTTAGTGCTATTTGGTTATTTGCACCCGTACTTGCTATATATATGAGAAACTTGGCATATTTGTGTATTAATGGTTTGGATTCATATGTATGCACATGAATATATATGTTTTTTAACAAAATATGAATAGTTTATGTATTTTTTGGTTGACCGGTTTTTTTCCTAGTTTTTTTCTGGTTCCAGTCTAGTTTTCGGTCTGGTTCACATTTTGGGCTCTATCGGTTTGATCACCGGACCTTTTCTAATAACATTGGCTCCATCTTGGAAACCTTTTGTCCAAGGTGTTTGTGCTTGTGAGCATTTGCTCAATTATGTGAAGCTTTGGGATAATCTTGTTTAGGAAGAGATTAGGTTTGAGTCCTATTCAAAACAACAAAAGGAAGCAGAAGACCTAGCCCTTGTTGGGAGGATGAGGAAAGGAAACATTAAATGGTACATGAAGGGTAAGAAGGAAGAATCACATCCAAGAAGAAATATTTGATGAAGGTGAAATGTTTTAGATTGCACCAATTGAGACATAATGCCAGGCTATGTTCAAAGAAGAAGGGGAAAGGCAGGCATAAACATGTTGCAACTAGTATTGTAGCAAGGGTGGGTGAGGGATTATCCTAGCTTGAGACCACCTTTTTGTAATACCCCAATTTTGACCCTTAGGAAATATTGGCTTTCATGTAAATAATGTGTACATGTGATGTATGTTTTCCTAGCGTGGAGCTCAAGGCCAAGGCCCCGCTAGTGAAAGCCCGAATTTGATTTAAAAGGCAAGCATTGATATTTTGATGCCCATGTGCTCTTAAGCCATGGAAATTGTAATAGGATGTAAATAAACATCATGCAATATAAAATTCCAAGACTGGCTACAGAGGCAACGAATGAGAAGGGGCCACGTGTATCCACTAGGGAGTGGTGAGGGGGCTATGGGATTGAACCATAGGTTGCCATATGTCACCTTGAGAACCCATTTAACTTACCTTGCTGACATTTATTATGTTGTAAGGAAGTGGTTGAGGAAGTCAGTCCATGGCTTCAATGGAGCATGGGCAGCCCAGAAATTCGTATGGCAGAGTATGGGCTCTGTTTTCTTGTACCACAAGCCACTCAAACTCATGGATGTTGCTTCTTCCTCATCCCCATTCCATTGGGAAACTTACCAGCACCATTTTTCCATCCAAAAAAAACGAATGCCCAGTAGAGTGAAAAACCAGAAATCGCGACTTTGAAAGAACCCGCGTTTTGAAGAGCCAAAAACGCCCAGATTTGGCATGGGACAGTGAAATCCAATGGGGGATCCATTGGTATAAACCTTGGGGCGAATTTGGGAGCATTAGCTATCCCGAAATCCATTGGAAATCCCAGTTTTTACAGCCCAGAAATGAAGTGACGGGATTGAGTTATTGGATAACAGAACTGTGAGAAATCCATGTGTGAATGACTGAGCAGAGGTTTGGTTTGCTTGATAAACCCAGTGAAGGCTAGAATCTCAAGGAATTAGCAGCTGGACCTTTCTATGCCCACCCAGAAGAGCACTGGAGGGAAGGGACGCCTGAGGGACTGTGCAGCAGAGAAGGGGACCTTCCTTGTGTTGGGTGCGGTAGGTATTGTGGGTGCCATGACTGCTGAGTTCATTTGAGATGCCTGTAGCTTTGTGGTTGAGCTCACTGGCTTAGCATCCTCCTCATTTGTCATTCGTATGCTTGATAAACCCAACGGTGTGTTGGCTTAGCATAGCTGATGACTGAAACCATGGCTGTGAGTGAGCCCAGCTAGTTCTTCCTTAGTGGATACACAGCCCAGCTCGGGGGTGATCTCTCAGCTGAAAGAATACAGGCTGGACAGAGATCTATGGTTGGGTGGAACGTTGCTCTCACGTAGCCAGTCGTTGGACATTTGTGTTAAAAGATAAGTATTCTTGTGAATTAATTTATATACATTCTGAGTTATGTAAAGTGCTAAATCTGAATGTTATTTATTCATGAGGTTGAAATTGAAATGAAGTCTGTGCATAGCATAAGAATGGGATTGAATCCCTGCATATGGAATCATCTTCTGTTTGTGCTAGATGTGTTGAAGCATTGCTGTTGGGGTGCGTGCAAATGTGTTTTAATTCCGCTGTGCTTATATTGAAGCTCGAATCTGCACACAGAAGTTTTTAATTGTCATGAATTTTTGAAGTAATGTAATATTGGGGCTAAGTCTGCCAAAAGCCCCGGTGTGTTGTTAATGTTTCCTTCCCTGCATTTGATGATGGAAGGGGACGTTACACTTTTCCATGTCTCTTGTTTATCATCAAACATTGTGTTAAGTGTTGGATGGTATGTGGAGAGTGGGGCATTTAGACATATGACTTATGACAAGAAACTCTTCAGCGTGCTTCATGTGCAAGCAGGAGGTATGGGAGTGGCAATGGTCACGATGCTACATATCTCTTGAAAGGATTGGGCTTCATTTCATTTTGGATACCATTAGGTGATGTTATTCAATTGAATGGTGTTTTGTGTGTTCTTGGTTTTATGGGATATCTTCAGTGAAGAGTTGCATTTGGAGGATAACAATGTACTATTAGTGAGATAATAGTCTAGTGAGTTGGGGAACTTTGGCCAGAGGTGTGTGTGATAGTGAGTTTGCTAATCCTGTGGCACTTGTACATACTAGTGAGAAGCTGGGTGAGCATTGTAGTTTTGAGGAGGCATATGTAGATCATGTACGATGGGATTCCCTGGAGATAACTTCAATACTTGATGTGGAATCAGTGGTTGATTTCAAGCTCTAAGTTGACAGGAGTAGTGAGGAGTATCAAGATAGGGTGCTTGGATTATATGGGAGTAGTGAGGAGTATCGAGATAGGTGGTTGGGAGTTGAATTTGATGCAATTCTTGTTCCAATTACTAGAGGATTCTCTTAGAAAGAGGGGGTTGACATTGTTGAGGGTTTTTCCTTAGTTGTTAGACGTTTTGAGGTGCATGGGCGAGATGCCCATGTTTATAGCTTGTTGGAGGTTTTGTATGGGCTTGTGTTTGCACGATGAGCTTGGTATTTTAGGATCGATGAGTTGAGATCTATGCAGGTTTTATCTTGTGGTTTCGATAGATTTGATGTCCTTGTCTTGGTCTTGTAAGGAGATGTGATCACCTTTGTAGAAAGTCTTGAACAATTCATGATGCAACATTTTGAAGGTTTTATCTCATGAATTTTGGAGTTTGGCAGGTTGCTAGGTGTGTAGGTTATGTCCCTTTAGATTCATAGGTGGTCAATGTTCTTTGGAGGTTTTGAGAGTGTGATTGTTGGATACAAGGAGACTTCCACAACTTACATGATTTACATTCCAACACAACGAAAGATCGTGGTGAGTCGAGATTTGAATTTTGATGAGGATGAGGGGTCCTCTAGTTCACAAGTGTCTCCTTCAGTGTTTGAAAGGAGTGAGGAGGTTGTTCTAGAGGTTGATTAGATGATATAGTAACATTAGATTTAGGTGTGGAAGAGTTGCGATTCTAGATGGACGTACCCTCACCTTGAAGCGGAGATGGCTTACCCAAACAATATAGGATGCACAAGAGCATGTAGGAGTGCTTGGATCATCTGTGAGGGTATGTATATCTCCTAGGAGATATGCTAACCATATTGCATTGGCTTCTTTCTTTTGTGAGTCTTTTGGTTGTTTTGAGGAGGGTGAGGTGTGTTGCCTTCATGCAGGAGTTGTTGTTTGGGGGATAGTGGTTGATTTCGAGACTACAGTGGCTCAAATTTGTAGATGGTAGGTTTGGTTGAGTTGTAGGGGGAGCATATTGATGTTGGTAAAATCACTTTCCTTGTAAAGAGGGAGTGTTAGGTTTTGGGGTTACTCTAAAAGTGTTTACACCATGCTTTGGGGTGCTTCATGTGATGTGGGGTGCATGGTGTGTTGAATCTTGATAACCATTAGTTGACCATGGTGGACCTAACACATTGAAGTTAGCTTGCTCAGTAATTGCCAGATCTTGTCTTGATGCTTGCATGGCATTTTTCCTTGAAGCGTTGGAGATCTATGTGATCTCTTCATGGGGATGCACATGGAGCTCGATTCGTTGCATGTGAAGACAACTCACCTTCTTGGAGGAGCTTTTGGCATCTGGGAGGAGGGCATTGAACCCTAAATGGCATGGGGACATGTGGTTTCTTGCATGGAGGCTTGTAGTTGACTTGAGGATGCTTGGGTGGAGGAATGATTATGTAGGTGGGTTGGACTTGGATTTGAGACTAGGGCAAACATGTCTTCTTGTACTCTTCTTCATGTGTATTTATCCTCTTTGTCTTGAGTGCTAGGGCTCTTGGAGGAATTTCAAGGGAAGACTAGCGTTAGGATTTGCCTTAAGGAGACAAAGAAGACTAGGGTTTGGGAGAAAGGAAACATTTGATCTTGTAGCTCTTGTAAGAGAAAACTAGGGTTTTGTGGCATTTAGAAATCCTAGTGCTACTTGGTGTGTCTATAATGGAGGAGAGATATGGAGATGTTCTTATACACTTGTGGGATGCAAGTGTAGGTGCCAAGGAGGAGTTGCTAATGTTAATGTTAGCTTCTTAAGGATCTTTAGTTGAGTGACCAGCTTTGGTTAGGAATGATTCCTAGGTGGTAGGGTTGTTGGCTAAGGTTTAAGGAGATGTTCTTGTACACTTGTGAGATGCAAGTGTAGGTTTCATGGTGGGGTTGTTAGTGTTAATGTTAGCTTGTTAAGGATCTTTAGTGGAGTGACCAGCTTTGGTTAGGAGTGATTCCTAGCTAGGAGGAGTTGGTGGCTAGGGTTTTCTTGTGGTTTCCTTAGCTAAGATTTTGAGAGCTTGGCTTATACTGCTTGTGATAAGCTATGGTAAGTACTTGTACTTCATCTTATATATATATATATTTTTGTTTCAAAACTCGAACTCAACTCTTAATTAGACTAGCTTGAGTTTTATGACTTGGTTTACTAAACAATACATGTATTAAATTTTTAATGGAAATAATATTTTAAAGATTACCAACCATGATTCCAAACCATTAGAGGCAAAATATGCGAAGTTTGTTTATGTATATACCATATAAGGGTGAATATATCAAAATGGCATCGAGTGCAACACATATAGGAGACAAAATACATCATCAATGAGGCTCTCAAATGCCTCTTAAGTGTAAGAAACAACATGCTACAAACTACTGGCCTACTACATATCACTGATCAACATGATCAATTATCAAACTCATTGCCATTGCTAGAAATGGGATCCTTGGCATGAGTTATAGGACCATCCTCTGCTCAGAGTCCTCGGGGACATCTACAACTGTAGTAGTAATACTAGTCGTAAATGCTTCTCCAAAAATCACAAATGCTCACAAATGCTCAATGAGAGAGGTGTGAGGCAACTAGAGGGTGGGGGAGCGGTCTCTCTATAATTTGGTTTTAGGGTTTAGCTTGATAGACATTAGGTTTTAGGTATAATTAAAATAAACCTTTTCCTCTACCTGTACGTTGCTGACATGTTCAGGTGCCAAACTGGATCCACTTGGCTGAGTAGGTATGAACTGTAATAAAGTATTTTCAGATCTGTAGTTTGCTTGGACAGTGTGCCCTAATGGCGGTAATTTGTTGCGTACACTTGGTTGGTATTTATTTTCTTGGGTTGCCTCATGATTTGAACTGAAGAGAAGTCAAGTATTTTGTTGACTTAATTTAATATTTCAGATTAGCCCCAAGGATGGAAGTTCAAAAGAAATAGATTCGGGAAACCTGTCATGTCCCAAATTTGGCATTGGGTCACAATGTCTTAATCACATTGGCCCTATTCATTAGAGTTTGTCAAATTGATGCTAAAGGTCAAATAATTGCTAAGGAGGAAAATTACTAGTTTCCTAGGTTTGGGGTGGAAGCTTTGGGATTTGGAATAATGGGGATAATAAATGATGTTTGAACATTATAATGGCATAAATATTTAATAAAGGAGCTAAATAAATATATACAAGTGAAAATCAAAGTGGCATTTGATCATGAAGACACATGGAGGAAGTGGGACCCACATATGGCTAGATTTCCCCACTACACTTGGCATCATTCTCTCACCAATTCTAATTCAAGGTGAATGGTAACATACTTGGGGGAGTCTAAAAGGTATTATTCATGGCATGACTCATCCAAGGTCGAAATATAGAGGAAGAGTAACTCCCATGGAAGAGGAAGAGGCAATTTGGAGCTAGTGAGACACTTGGGCTAGATTCCCTAGCTCTATGACAACAATGATGAAGATGCTATTACACCTATGACACAAATTAGACCTGAAGGCTGACATATAACATGTATGACATGTCAGGGCTAAAAATAGACTCCAAGAGGGCGCTCAAGGGTGTTAGGGCAGCTAAGATGCTTCCACATGTGATTTGGTGGAAGTGGGAGACTAGGAATTGTTGTACAAGTGGTGTTCTTTGGAATCTCTTCCCAACTTGAGTTGGCATGAGTCTCTTGGAAGGAATTCGACCCATGGAGGACATTAGAACTTTATAAATTTCAATAACAAAGAATGAAACCAACTTTTGATCATTTGTAGAATTTGCAATTGCATTTGTGAAGAGGGAGAGCTAGTGGATGACTAGTTTCTTGCCTTAGCCAATTTCGAGGGTGAAAGATTCCCATCCAAGTTGGTAATTGGAAAGGCCATCAAGACCTTTCATTTGGAGCTTTAATGGAGTCTTTATTTGCAGGTGTAATCTACAGGTCAGCTCATGGTTTCTTCTATTGCAGCTCACTCCTTCAACCATTTCCAGTTTTGATGGCATATTCTTGATCCTTGAGGGAGGGCGTTCTTGGTGAGCTATTGTACTCTTTGGGGGAGCTTCTAATGCCCCATTTCTTTTGTAATATGAAGTAAATACTCTGTTCTTCATCTCCAAAAAGTTTCAGGTCGAAATTCCGAGTAGAAATGTATAAATCTCATTTTTAATGAAAGAACAGTGCCATTTCCCCACCACATTGATGTATAGCATGATAATGCTGATGATTTCGAATGAATGGATGGTTCTATGATACATTTATGATTAATATACTGCCATGGATGTATTTTACAAGTTTCATGTACTGTACTTGAGAATTTGAAGTATTTGTACTCAGTTTAATTGCATTGGGAGAAGAAATAGTGCCATTTCCCCAAGGGTCGAATTGGTGATTTTTACAGTTGCATGGGAGAGGGTTGGAACATATATAATAATCAATTAATGGTGCAAATGAGACCTTAACAACATCATTAATACATTCCCTACCTCTGTTTAGAAATTTGAGTGGCTATGGAGGCATTTGGGAAGCCATATTCAGTACTTACCCCAGGAGGATTTGAACCCCAAATTACTAGTAAAATTGCATACTTGGTCTAGAATATTAAGAGAGTTTGCAGAGGTCTTTTGGTGGCCATATCTCATCCCTTAACATCATATTCAAGTCCTAATATCATTCATATACCTTCCTTGAAGATTTGAAGGCATTTGGAGTCAATTTGAGACCTAGAGACCAATACTAGTCAAAGGGAAATTACTAATAAAGTTCCCTACATTGGCCAGAATTGAAAGAGGATTTGCAAAAGTATTTTAAAGGTCCAAAAGCATCCCTGAAACACATATTTATGTTATAAAATCATCCATATACCTTCTCATAAGATTTGGGAGCAATTGGAGCAATTTGGGGACCTAGAGCTCAAAACTAGTCAAAGGTCTAACTAGGGAAAAAAGTGAAAAATTGCCATTTTAATAAAATTCCTAACAAGGGACATTACAAAACCTCAAGGTTGAGGTAAAATTTCAGAATTTGCATTAAAGGCTATTTCCGTGAAATTTCCTCATGGTTTTGGAGGCAATTCTCAAAATTTCCATATCAGCTTTCTTGGTTTCCAATGGCTTTCATGTACCAAGTAGCGAGACCAACAACAAACGAAATGTTAGGGCAAGTATGAGTCAAATACAAAGGGCTACCAACTAATTCTTGGCACAAAGTGGTTTCTAGTTTTGGGTGAGGTGCAAGTGGCAGAAAGTTTAACTCCATACTGGAAGGGAGATGGGTTTGGTTTATGATCGTCCACATGGAAACGACGAGGGTGACATTCGTACTTTGGTTGGACAAAATAAATGCCTTCCTTGGTTTGCCAAACATGGAGGCATAGAAAATAATGCAAGTGTCCTAAGTTTGTCATATTTAGAAGTTTGGGGTCACTAGCTGTGAGTATATGGTTAAAATATGTAAGGTACAAGTATGCGAAGACGATCACCTACTTCCTTGGTATAGACATTAGGGGCAAAGTGGCATCTAGAGAAGCTAGAGTAAATAAGGAATCGGCCCATTTTTTTATACCAACCTTGAGGAGCTTGTTTGAGGCCATAAAGGGTTTTCTTGAGATGACAAACAAAACTAGAGTCAATTTGAACAAATCCATGTAGTTTTTCCATGTAGTTTTTTCCATATAATTTTTTTCTTCTAGATCCCCATGCAAGAATGTGGATTTTACATACATTTGATGGACCCCCCATCGATGTGAATTTGCAACTATACTCGGAATCTAGTACCTCTTCCAAAAGGAAGAAAACTTGTCATATGCAAATGGGTCTACAAGATTAAGTACGATGCAGTTGGTAGTGTTGATGGACACAGTGCCCAATTAGTCGCCAAAATGATTTTCACAAGTAGAAAGCATTGCCTATACTAAAAACTTTGCCCCCTTGATGACAACTTTTTGAATTTCTAACATAGACCGAAGCTTTAAGAACATGGCTTCTGCGAGGGGCTTCATGAAATGTGTTGACAGACACAGTGCCCAATTAGTTGCCAAAATGATTTTCACGAGTAGAAAGCATTGCCTATACTAAAAACTTTGCCCCTTTGATGACAACTTTCTGAATTCCTAACACAGACCGAAGCTTTTAGAACATGGCTTCTGTGAGGGGCTTTGTGAAATGTCAGTGACTTGATCGTTTGTACAACAATAGAGCACTTGAAGGGCAATGTTGAAGAACTTTCCAAATGAATGATGCTAAATTGGCTCTGTGGCAAGTTAAATGGCACTCCGACTATTGCACCAGAGTGTGGTTGGATGCTGCTGCTGGAATCCAAACTTTGAAAGGATCTTTGGAAGCCAAATAGATTTTTGACTTATACGAACTGCTGCTTGATACTTTGCTTTTGCTGAAGAAAGAGAAAGGGCATTTTATTTGTTGCATGCCCAATTAACAGGTGTGGAACCAACCAAGACTGAAAACATACCCTGCAGTGGACTTCTGCTCATATGGTTGCTGTGTAGAAAAGAGAGCATTGTAATTGTGTTTGGGAAACTTGATGTTCAATCTCAAATACAGACAATAGAAAGAAAGATGTTTACTTAGACGGGAGTCATTTCTTAAAGCTGTTATGCCTATGACATTCATGTTAACCACAATGTGGTATAATTTTATTTTAATGGAGTTCTCCCTTCAATTTAAAAAATAAGTAAAGACTGGGAAAAATGACATCTGTAGCCTGTAAATGGTCTTGTAAAATACTTGAGGTATGCATTTTATGATTTCAATATAACTTTTTGGGCTTTCGAGAGGTAACAAATATCTGTACAAGAGTGAATAGGGCCATGAAGGATCTTTGGGTCCAATCATATGCATTAAGGGGATTGTTATGCCTTTTTTTTATTACACCCTAAACAGGGATGATTAAACATAATTCGAGATAAGTTTATTTTCTTTTTCTGTCAATGATTACTCTGAGATGTTGTAGTTGTTGTGTGGTAACATGTAGATACACTGTGGAAGGGAGTACCTGCATGGTAGAGGTAGTTTGTAATCCAACATGCTCTGAAGATGGCTGATGATAAGTTACGAAGGGTGCACAATATTTATCTTAGATGGTTTTTTTATCTGGTTACTTTGTGATTTTTATTGGTATTTGAATGGAAGAATATTATGGACTCCCTCCTTAGTATGTCTCATTGGATGCAAATTGAATGAACTGAATGCTCCAGTGATAGATAGGAAAACCCTATGGAGGCATAAGAAATGGAAATAACTGAATGGAAATGGTTTTTCTACTTTTGGAAGGAATGAACATCTTTATAAAGGGAAAAACTAGTTTGCAACAAAGTGTAGATGGTGGTTGCAGGAATAACGCTTTTCGTCATTGTTTTTTCAAGGCAAAATGTTTGAATTAAAATGTTGTATCATATTTCATACAACCTCACAAGCAGACAAAAAGGGCAGTGGTGTTTTTAATTGGTTACCATAATCAAGGCAGCATTTGACAAGTTAGCGTGTATTGTTGAATGACATGTTGGTCTGTTGTCCATAATGATTGGTTGCAAACAAAGTTACAAAAATTGGCCGATTTTTCGCACTACGGCGATTTTTCTGAGCCACCGATTTTTCCTTGAAAAATCGGTTTCAAGGAAAAATCGGGGCTATTTTTACCCGAAAAATGGTCGATTTTCTCCCGATTTTTCGCCGTCGACTCGCAATTTCCGGGACAGTGGAGAAATAAAGCAATGTTGAAAAATTCGGACTCGGCAAAAAGTCGGCAAGGGTCCCGAAAACAATTTCTCGGCAACATCGGCAAAAAAATCGGGAAAAATCGGAAAAAGTCGGCAAACATTAAAAAATACAAAATACATTCATTTTTTTCAGAATTTTAAACATATAAAGCAACAATAACATCAGATAAACACATTGGAACATAAATATGTAGAAAGCACTGATATATATCCTCATCATGTAGTCATGTCAAATATAAAATGATACATCAAAGTTGATACTGAATCCTGAAAGTCTAAAAGTTTGAAACACCATAGTTGTCCAATCAAGGACTCAAAACTCAAAAGTAGATAACCAATACAAAATGACATCACATATA
Organism: Larix kaempferi; assembly: GCA_027924585.1. Lineage (NCBI taxonomy): Eukaryota > Viridiplantae > Streptophyta > Pinopsida > Pinales > Pinaceae > Larix > Larix kaempferi. The sequence continues at coordinate 3,520,761 of BSBM01000368.1, forward strand.
TAAATGTATCTCAGGAAAACTAGTAGCTATCTATCTAATATCAATGCCCTCTTCCCTTTTTACGGGAAAAGGTCATGGGCCGTTTGTCAGGCCTGTCCCTAGCACTAGAAGTAGCAGCAGAAGACCCTGCCCCTGCATCTAACATCGGACGATGAGTGACGGATGGAGGACTAGATGTATCAATCGGTGTAGAAGGTGGTGGCGATGCTAGCACATCACCCTCCGTGGTGGCTCTGACCTCCTCCTCCTCTGCCTCCTTCGCCTGCCCTTCCTCTCCCTCTAGCCATGTAGGTTCCTCCTCCATGATAGGAGTCTCAATCTCCACCCTCCAATCAGACAAAATATCAATATTGTCTAAGGCGATGGCATCAACATTTGGTGCTTATCTATCTGTCTTATCCATAAGCGGAGATTATAATGGATGTAGACCAAATCATTGAGACATGTGAACTCCAACCTGTAAGAGGAAAATAATTTTTTTGTATGAGTCTAGAGGTTCAAGTTTAAAAAATTAATGAAATATAATTATAATATCTGAGGATGATAGATTCACAAATTATATTAAATGAAATTGATTTGTTGAAAATTTAAAGTCTAAGACTCTAACCTTCTGTGTCTCTTTGCGTGTACTTTTTTAAACACATTCCAATTCCGCTCACATCCTGAAGCGGTACATGTTTGGCTAAGAATCTTGATGGCAAATTTCCGTAAATTTGGTGTCCTTACACCATAGGTTCGCCACCAAGTAGCTACAACAAATAAGGAAATAAATAAATCATAGTTCAAAATTTCAAATTTCAACTTGCAAATAAAAGTTAACACTTTACTAACTTACCTGGCATGAAATTGGTCCTGTCATGAATAGCATCAGCAAAGCTAAATACTCCAGTACAATCCTGATACACCTCTATCTCGCGATTGATTGCATTGCGAGTCTCATAATCAGGTACCATCCTCTGAATACAAGTGAAGAGCCCCTCCAACACCTCACCATCAAAATCAAATTTGCATCTGTAGGAAAATGCAAGGTTGAGGAAGAGTGCTGCTGCATGAATGGGTCTATGAAGCATCCCGGTCCATCGACTATCAATCAACTCCCATAACAACATGTGCCTATTGTGCCCTGGGGTACCCTTACCCACATAATAATTCGGATGGCCTCTTTGGCCCTATCCATGGCCTCATACAAATAGCCCATTGCGGGCTTATCACCATCAACAAGTCTTAGAACCCTTACCAAAGGTTCACTCACCGAGCACACTTCCCCCACTCCTTCCCAGAAGGAGTCAGTGTACACCAACTTGGCAATGGTTCTCCCATCCTCTCTCCTGCTGTAAGTACAATCACGCCACTCATCACAAACAAACATTTGCTTCAACTCAAACTGACATTGAAACAAGGACTGAAGAGTAATGAAGGTGGTGGCAAAGCGCGTGATTGCGGGACGCTTCAACTCTCTATTTTTGGTGTGCCTCCTCATGAGGCTGAGAACAAAAGTATGGTTGTAAATGAACTTGGGGATGCTCTTACCTTGATCAATCACCACCTTGATAAAGGGAATTTTCCCCATATCCTCCAGCATCAAATCAATATAATGAGCAGCGCATGGAGTCCAAAACAAAGTGGGGTGCCTCTCCATAAGCATCCTACTAGCAGCCACATAATTAGCTGCATTATCCATAATAACTTGCACAACATTGTGCACCCCAATATCCTGTAGGAGCCCATCTAACAACTCACATAAGAGCGCTGCATCTTTTACATATGCCGATGCATCGATTGATTTCACAAACAAGGTACCTCTAGGACAATGTACCAAAAAGTTGATAAGGGATCTACCCTTACCATCTGACCAACCATCTGACATGACTGTGCATCCGATGCTCTCCCATGACTGCTTGAGATGCTCCAACCTAGCACTGATGTCCTTCTTTTCTGCTTGAAGGATTGGACCCCGCAACTCCTCAAAGGTGGCACTTTTATACCCCGAGCCAAATGCTGCAATGGCATCACACATCGGCTGCCAAAATGGATTGTTTTTTACGATGTTGAGAGGTATGTGACTTCAGTAAAGACACCTCCCTATCACCCTGTCCACTTCTACCTTGTCATTTTTATTTATCAATGTCTTGATAGAAGGTTGTGATCCACCTCCTGTTCGTGGACCAAAATGGTATGAGGCTTCCGTCGTGGCTGTGGAACCCCTCACACTACCCTGACCGAAAGTGGTAGATCCTGTTGCCCCCACACTTCTTGCTAGGCCAAAAGTTGCAATCTCAGCTTTGTTTGCGGCGATCTCATCCTTCTTTTTATTCTTTTCATGGATTGCGTCATGGGCAGATCTCATGATCTCTGGGGTCACTGCAGTACAAACGCCAACATCATGCCCAGGAAGTTTAGCTAGATGGTATTTCAACCTGTTAACCCCTACTGACATGTGATGCCCACACAATTTGCAACTCAAATTTTGCTTATTTCCATCATCCTCGGGCTGACCATACTGCCAAAACGGGTCCAATGGCTTTGGCATCTTGGAAAATGGAATGGCAGCCTCAAAATGCAAACCTAGGGCACAAAAATACAAAAACAATAAATTAAACCCCATTTGAAAAAATTGCAAGAATTTGGCTTAAAAAATCAGACCTCTAAATTTATGTTTTTGGCCATGAAAAATGATAACAAGAGGGTGGCTAAAGATCTTAAGAAAGAAAACATACTATTCCATTCTAAAACCCTCTTACATTTTGACTCTTTTTGATATTTATGGACATGGAAATCATTGGAAAAATGGCAAAAAAAAAGAGAATAGAGAAAAGAATATAGGCAAGCAAACATGCAAAAAAATCATAAAAAAGGTACAAGAAAATGAATCACTACATACCTGTGAGATGAATTGGTTGATTGGCAAAGTTTTGACTCTTGAAGTTGAACCCTTTCTCCACAAAAATTCACAATGGTGAGCTTAGATGTTGTTTGGAGTCTTGGATGCCTCCAATGTAGTTGATGGTGCCCTCTTGCCCTTCACACTCTTTCTCCAACAGCCAAATGAAAAAAATGACCAAAAAAAATCATTTTTGACCCTTTAAACCGTGGATGTGACGGCTTGGGCGATTTTTTGCATCGACTTGCGAGTTTTTCGAAAGAAGCGCCGATTTTTTGAAAAAGTCGGAAGTCGCCGCTTTTTTAAAAAATCGCGATTTTGTGAGCCGATTTTTCGGCAGGGGCAACACCTCGCGACTTTTTCAAAAAGCGGCGATTTTTGCAAGCTTGAAATGAAGTGCGTTTTGGCGTTTTAAAGCCCGCGGGAGCATTCCGTTTGGCCTCACAGCTTGCTTGCTACAGCCGTGGAGAGGAGAAGAAAGGCGATTAGGGTGAAAAAATTGCGTTTTCGGTTCTATTTCTCACTTCTCAGTTCTCCTCGAGTCTCCACCACACTGCTCACTGTGCCTCTCTCCGTGGCTTCCACACTGCTCACGCCTCACTGTGCCGTCACTGCCTCTCTCCGCGGCTTCCAGCCCACTGCGTGACTCCACAGCACACTGCTGCTCATGCCTCACGCACAGTCCCGACTCCCCAGCCCACTCCACGGAGTTCACGACTCCGGAGTCCGGAGACACTGCTCACTGCACACAGCACATTTGCTGCACACTGTGCACACTGGCACAGTCCAGTAGTCCACGGCCACGCTGCTACAGTGCTAAGTTTTTTAATTTTTAGGTTTAAAAAATAAAAAAAAAACTTTAAAAAAATGTTGTTTTAAATTTTAATTAATGTTGTTTTTGTTATTTGTAATTAGTAATTATTAATTTTGCTTTTGCTGTTTTTAATATTTTATTTTTAATTTTTTAAATTATATTTCAATTTTCATTTGTTATAAGTTATATTTTTGATGATTCAGACATTCAGTATGCACTATTCAGGAGTAGGACTGGGACACGATCCATTTTGATGTGTGATGTATCTCTAGACATCTTATATATCTTATATATCACTTTTCTTTCCATATTCATGTGGCAATGTGTTTATTTGATGTTATTGTTGCTTTAGATGTTTAAAAAATTGAAAAAAAATGAATATTTTTGTGTTTTTTAAGTTTGCCAATTTTTTGCCGATTTTTGCCAATGTTCTGCCGAGATATCCTGAGACGATGTTTCCTGGACCCTGCCGATTTCCGTGCCGCGCCAATATTTGTAACATTGGTTGCAAATGCATGGAGATAATGTCTTAGAAGGCACAAAACATGCAGAAATGCTGTCAACTCTATTTATAGGATTTTTAGTTAATTTTGGTTTGTAAAAATATTTTTCTTTGCCGCTTAAGTTCTAGACAGAGCTAAGAAGATCATTTACAGCAAATAGAGGCTATGGGCTTGCTAGTAGCAATTTTCACAGGTTTTCAGAGGCTAGGAGAGGCCTTTTCTGTTCAAAGTAGAAGGATAGCAGAGCCTACCTTGTTGCCCATGTTTGGAATGCTTTTGCTTCTTGCAACCAACAGGCAGATGGATATAGGTGAATGTACAATCATCTCATCCTTAGGAATGGGATTATTGAGTTCCTTTGTCCTTGTGATTTTTTGTTCAAACTCGCTTCTCAATTTATTCCTCTAATTATGCCTATGGATGTAGAGAATGCACTGTGCTTATTGTTCACTTCTTTAAGTCGAATGTAAAAAAGAAATTGCTTTGATACTGAATTGGTATGCTTGATATTCAGTTCATACATTTGCGTTGCCTTGAATGCAGTTTGATGAGAATGCTTGCAATCAAGACTAAGGTAAATTCAGTAAATCTATGCATGAAGCCATGTCCTTGAAGTTTGAGATTTGTGGTCTATTCAACTTGCTTGAAAAATAAATACAGGATTGTCCTTCAGGAAGGCATAAGAGAAACACTGAACGTTCTGTAAAATTCTTCGACAAGTGACGTTGCAACATAGTGGAATGCAAACCTGCTGGCAAAACATAAGTGCTTGAATCATCCTTAGCTTCTGAGTTGTCAAGGATTATTCCACTAGACTCTCAAAGGCTCCAAGGCTTTCTTCTACATCTTGCCTTCTGACAAACCAACAAGGAATACACTCCTCTATGTTTTGGGATCCAGTAATTTGATTAAGAGTCCAATTAAGTGACTAGCTTTGTGCACCAAACCTAATGGACCCTGGTAAGGCATGGAAAAGTGAAAACTAATCACGCAATTAAAAGAGAAAGACAAATGACTAGCTTTGTGCACTAAACCTAATGGACACTGTATACGACACCAAATATAGGGTGCTATTGCAACAAGGTTGTTGACTCATGAATGTATTATGCCTTTTTATTATGCATGTATTATACTAGATGGTAACTAAAGTTGCCAAATTCACACAAGTATTTGGCATGGTTACTTTCATTCACTACAGTTGAGCATGTTAGTTGTCAAGGCATAGGGTGGTTGATCCCTGTTGTAAGATGAAAGTCCTAATCATTTCTAGCGAAATTAAGCTGTGATGAACTGACATTTACCTGTTATTATCTCTTGGAATGAGTGAAATGTTTTTAGATTAATGTGTAAGAGGGTGATACCTTTCTGGTCAGATACATTCTAATCCATGTAGGAAGGGTAGGTTAGGACTTTGGTGTCTTCCCATGGACGAGTTCAAGTATTGTTACAAAATGGCCATTGATGTCACAAAATGTTAATCCAAGTGAAGGAGAAGCAACACTTTCCCAGAGTCAGAGATGCATATTCCTAGAATCAAGGAAGGTCAAGTCTCATAAAGAATAGGAGGCTTAATGAGTATGTTTCAAAGGACTTTTTGTTAGTTGACCCTTTGTGGGAATGGGAAACGATTTATTAATAACAGGTAATAAAATTATAAATATTCTTAATTATATCCTTTCTGGCCTATGTTAACTGTGTTGCTGTGAGGGAGTTTTTTGCTGCTGTAAAGCGATTTTTGGGTACATATCATTCTCTGTACTAGCTTATAATGAGGATTTTCTACTCTGCTTCATTTGCATTATTTAGATGATAATATCTCTTCATTATTTTTGGAGTGGTTAAACTTGCTGTATGATTTTTTTTTCTCATTTTTCTGTTGATTGGCAGATAATCCTTAACAAGGTTTTGATGCTTGGAACAAAATCCGAAACTGTTATTGGTAGACCGATATTGCCTGGTGGAGCTGTCCATGCACTGGTTGAAGAGCAAGTAAGGATTGGAAATGACTGGTCAATGCTTGCTGTGGTGCAAATGTTCAAGTTCAAAGGAGATTTGATTTGTTTTATTCTCTTGGTCAATGCCTTCAATGTGAATGTTCAAGTTCAGATGTGATTTGATTGGTTATATTATCTGATATTTTTAATTGGTTTTGTTGGATATGTTTTCAGGCTTTAGGCGCTGAAACAATTATTTTTAAAAAGAAGCGCAGAAAGAATTATCGCCGGACTAACTATCATCGCCAGGTATTGCATCAATTGAACGATTTTTTTTGCTATACACATTTCAAATGGTCTATGACTAGTTTTCATGTGTTTTCAAGTTTTTACGAGTATTATAGTCAAGGATCACCTTAGGGTCTTAGACAAATTTGATTACCATTTTCAGACATTTATTTACCATTGTTATATGCAGCCTCTCTGTTCACATGTTCAATTCCTTTTCATTTGGAGACTTAACAGAGTGAATTGCATATAATGCAGGAGCTTACCAGACTAAAAATCATCGGTGTAGAAGGATTGAAGGAGCCTTCTGTAGAAAAATCCATCACTGCTTAGGTTTATTTCAAGCAGTGTGAATTAATTAGCATCTGCAGCTTGTAGTAATTTGTAGAATTGAAATATGTCCATAATCAAAATCATGACCAATTTTGTTAAAAGTTAGTAAGGAAGCTTGAGTATTTGTTATATGTCACAGCACAGCTATACAGCTTATTTTGTTGGCAGTAAAATCGTTATTCTAGTTCAGTGATAGCTATTCTCATCGTGGACAAGCAGAATTAGTTGTTAAAGGAGTGTCTGTTTTTCTTTTTCTTTTTAATAAAATTTGAAGCATTCAAACGGAAAAATCTAACTGTTGCAGAATACTACTTTATTGATATGCTACCTGATACAACATGTGACATCTTCTATGTCAATTTGCTCTGAAAATGCATAGGGGTAGCTGCTTCAGTCATTTCACCATATATTCCGATGGTAAACATATCTCCATGCACCCAGCAAATAAAAGATAAAACACAAACAATGAATGTGTAGTTTTAGAAGCAAAAGCATGCTTGTCTTTCTGAAGATTTTATCTAAGCATCATATGGGTTTTTCAAATGCAAGGAATAGAGAATGGAGCATTGCATTGCACTTAATTCTGTAGATGTATTCAGATGGCTCCATGCACCCAGCAAATAAAAGATAAAAGACAACAATGAATGTGTAGTTTTAGAAGCAAAAGCATGCTTGTCTTTCTGAAGCTTTTATCGAAGCATCATATGGGTTTTCAAATCTAACGAATAGAGAATGGAGCATTTCATTGCACTGGATTCTGTAGAATTTGTTAGAATTCATTTATTGGAGTTCTTGCGCCATTTTTTACCTTTACGTTTTACAGTATTTGTTATATCATTTTGAGGCATTTCATGGTTTCAAACTTTACTTCTGTGCTCCTTTTTCTTTCCGTGACAAGTACTTCAGCTTTAATCCAGTTTTTTGTGTGATCTTTACAAGCTCTAGTCTTTGTATGTTCTTTATGAGGCTTGTACAATTGACCTAGTTTTTTAATGTTGTTAAGGCTTGGGACCCATTCTTTAACAATGTTGGAATTGATTGACCTCATCAATCATGGGGACTGGTCTATAGTTATTTCCTTTTTCGATCTATATCTTTTTTAGCTTTAAATTCAAATTGGCAGCGTATTACTTTGCTATAGAATATGTTTCACATTGGTTGAATCCAAAGATAACCAAATTGATCGTTTTGGTAGAACAATACCTCACCAGAGCTACGATTTATCCTTTGGTATTGTGTTTTATGACTTGATCATTTCAGTGAAGCCAATCTCTGTTCCTAGCCAGTGATGTAAAACTGGGCACAAATTGCGTATGTTATCTCAGCCAATCTGAAAGCAACAGTATATTGGCATATGTTGATTGTAATGTGAATAAACACAGCCATGTATTATCAAGGATCATTTCTTGCTAGATTTCTGAGTGCTGTTCTTAAATTGGTACAAGAGTCAAGAAAGCGTTTTAGTATTGTAAAAGGCCAAAATAAATATTTGTGAAACATTTTCACGTGCATTAATTCGTTTGTTAAATCTTAAAATACCTGAGCCATGGCCTTGTATTGTTGATAGTTCTACCTTTTTTAAAATTTTGTGGTGTTGAAGGATTCTTGAATCTTATTGTTTAGGCCGCTACCTATATTTAAGACCAACTTCTTCCTCAAGTTTTTTGGTACTTGATAGTTGAAGTTCTTCCATTTTAATGTGAAGGGCAGATTTATGCTAATTTTTATGAACCTCATTATTTTTTTGATTGGAGGTACAGAACCCGATAGAAGATCTGCTTTACAATAGGTTGCCTTTTGCTGACCAACAGGTATCAATCGTTCCAAAGTCACTTTTGACTAGCACTTGGTTTCCGCTGAAAAACAGTGTTAGCATGTGAAGTGAACTACGTTGGATTTTGAATGTTAAGTTTTTAAATTCAATTTCCCTCAGCAACAATCAATCCTCTAAGTTGAGACAAGATCCTTTGCACTGCCTCCATGGGGTTGTGGGTGTGTAGTGTGAATCCCATATTTTTATAATATGGGATTATCCTTTTTAAAGTAATTTGAAACATTCTTTTAAGATAACAAAACTGTTCTTTGGGTCAAATTTTACTCTATTGTGTGTTGCGTTATCCGGTAAAACAGGCTTACAGAATTTTACTTGCAATAAAATATTATAAAGAAATATAATTTCTAATGTCTACTGTATATCACAGTATAATTCACATCATTACTTAATACATTCATCAAATAATCTTATTTCGCATATAAGGAATTTTAATACATTTAGGAGTGAATTACTCTGGAATCAGTGTTTAATGGATCGCCTTCTAGTTTATTGCTTTCAGAATTATCTGAATTATTTGTCACAGCTATGACCAAGTCCCAATCACCGAGTCATCGAAAAATGCAAGAGTAGATTTTGTGTTTATGATAAAGATATTATATTTATTTTATTTGCCTATGGTAAGAATGTATGTTTCTTGATGACAAAAATCTTATATCCCTTTAGTAAAGAGATACACCGTTCCCTTTACGTATTTGACAATGTGATAGTTGTAGCAGGCACATTATATTAAGAAAATATAGTTCATACTTGATCCCTTGACATATTTGACAGTGATAGTTATATCAAAGATATTTTACTGTACCCTTGACATATTTTTCAATGTGATAGTTATAGGACAGAAAATTTATATAAAAAAAACTATAGAGTATACTTGTTAAATAACCTCAACATAGAAACGAAGCTGCTACTTTTGGTGTTGAGAACATTAAATTGGAGAGACTGAACATCACAAAGAAATAAGAATAAAACAAGCTGCCAGGGACCTTTAATGTACAATCACGTGACTACTCTTTTGAGTCAGCGGTTGGTATTTGCAGTGGTTGTCCATCTCAAGGTTCCTCTTCCACCATGGTCAGTGGGGGTTGTGAACATAATCTACAATTTCCAAATTGTAGAGCACATTCCTTTTGAATTGGTTGTTGTTTTGTTGTGAGCAGTTTGCACAAGGCATTTCTGACGACCTGCTCGAGCTGGCCTTGTGCTGTGTCCTTTTTTGATGCAAGTTCCTAGCTATTTCACCGCCTCTAGAATCCACTTATTTGAGACCCTGCTGTGCCAGTGTGGGAAGAAATTATGATTTGGCTTTGTTAAATTTCAAATCATGGTAAGCATACTTGCATTTCTCCAAATTTCAAATCGTGGTAAGCATACCTGCACTTCTCCAAGCCAGAGGTGGCTTAACCCTGTTTATCCTATAAAAACTGTATTGTAAGAGTGGTAGATCTACAAAAACATGGTTCACTTGAATGCTGAACAACATGCTAAAATTTGCTGTGATCAATCACCCTCTGCCTATTAACTATAAAACACAAATTACATAGCAACTCAATTTTTTAAAAATCAGTTATGAATGGTTTGCCCAATCCCTCCTTCATACGTTAGGAGAGAATAGGGTTTACAATGCATGTAGAGTTCACTTGAATGCTTAACCCTGTTTATCCTATCAAAACTGTATTGTAAGAGTGGTAGATCTACAAACACATGGTTCACTTGAATGCTGAACAACATGCTACAAATTGTTGCGATCGATCACCCTCTGCCTATTAACTAGAAAACACAAATTACATAGCAACTCAATTTTTTAAAAATCAGTTATGAATGGTTTGCTGAATCCCTCCTTTATAGGTTAGGAGAGAATAGGGTTTACAATGCATATAGAGTTCCCAAGTAAGCTGCCTAGTTTCATTATATCAAACGCAAGCTCTAATCCCATAGAAAAGTGTGTCCAACTTGCATGGGATTTCTCCCATCTGAATTATATCTATGAGGAAATGGTATGGAATGTTGATGTCCTTGGAGTTGATGAAACACTATTATTATCGGAGTCTCTGATGCAACTCCAATTTTCACAGTACACTTCAGTGGTATCCAACATATTATTGGTCATATTTGCTATCAACTTGAGGAGCCATATGGTTTTACAACTTGCAAAATGGACAACCATGAACTTTGCCTCTTCTGAGCTGCCACTGCTACTTGTATTCCCTAGGACCAAGAAATCATGCATGAGCTCAACTTGTTAGAATCAACATAATCCATGTGGTACCAACTCACCATCTGTCACACATCTCAAACCATAATGCACTGTGCCCTTTAATTATTGGATTTGCAAGCTTGGCCATAATGAATTTCCTTGGGTTCAACCATGATATGGCTCAATGTGTTCATAACAAAGCTTACATTAGCTTGGTGTTCACTATATATACGAGGGAACCAATCCACTATGTGTACAACGAAGGATCTATTAAATTTGATTGTAAATCGATAGATAACATCATGTTTGGAATATTGGTGGCTAGGGTTCCATTTTCTAAAATCTCTTCAAAATCTCCACTATGTGTTTCCTTTGTCCAACGAAGTGCTGACTTGAACTTTACTTACTCTCTAGACTATAATGTATTACATAAGATTTGTCTTGCACCATGCAATGAGCTTTTCGAAACTACTTGAAAGTATTAGGGCATCTGCAAATAGTGCCAAGACAAATATATCAGGTTTATTAAGTAAATAATAGATTAGGATATGTAGCAGCGTTCGTGAAGCACACATGAAGTAGGTACTCATCAATTTTAGTGAACCACGGATAGAGTGCTTACTTAACTTATAAAGGGCCTTCTTCAACTTGCAAGCATGGATATCTTGCCCATGTACCTCAAAACCCCTTTGTCAATTAATATATTCTTCCTCCTCATTGAGACCATTAAGAAATATAGTCTTTACATTCATTTGGTACAAAAACCAATAAAAAATCGATGCTAAAGACATAATAGTTCTAATGGAAGTATTCTTGACAAATGGGGCAAAAATCTCCTCATAGTCAAAGCCTTCTCTTTGGGATAATCCTCTTGCTAGAAATATGGCCTTGCACTTCTATATGTTGGCCACCATTGTGTGCTTTACTTTCTATAACCACTTGGAATCTAATCATAAATTTTCCTTTCAAGGCTTGAAACAATCCCTAGATATCATTCTTCATAATGGAGTTATACTCCTCTATTGTGGCACCCTACGTTACTTTCTTTGCAGTGGTTTCCTCATAATTGGAAGGGTTTGCAACAATGATAGAAGTCATTAATGCAACATAAACAGGAAATTTCGCAGGGGGCGAACTCACCCGAAATGAAGTCTTTGGTGCTCCTAGTTGGTCATGTGTCTCCTGCAAATTTTGGGTTAACCATCTTGTCTCCTTGTTTAAATTGGATAGTAAAACAATGTTTGCTTCTACACTAGAATCTCAGATCTCACTTTGATTTTTTTTTTTTTTAAATCTGTGTATCAACGCTTCATAGAATGAGCTTTTTTCTCTCCTCAATGTCTGTAGGAGGCTCTTGAAACTTAGAGGAGAACCTATCCTCTTCTAATTTCACATCTCAACTCATCATTGCCTTTTACTATGATGGAAGGTAGGTTATGCAACACTTGGAGGACTCACTATAACTAACAACTATATCCTTTTGCTAGCTATATGGATCAAGTTTAGATATCTTCTCATCAAGGTTATGAATAATCATAGATTAAACAAAAACTCATTGTTTCTCCCCAGGAAAAGCTTCAGTTGGTGTCTTCCCCTACAATACCATACAATGACCCCTATTGAAAACATAGAAAATTGTACTTCATCTCTACTTGAAGATGCATATGGTCAAAGATAGATAATGAATCATAGTCTTCATTGTGTCTCCATGATGGACCTGTTTTTCCTTTATGCATGATGTGGAATCAATCCACTCATGTGTAGAGTTCTACACAAACATGAGAAATAAAATCTCTAATTGATTTTCATTAAACAAAGCACAAGCTTATATAACTTTACATCAAGAGAACTACTTCTACAAACTAGGGGACAAGACGTATGAAATAACAACTAAAGATAAAGATAGGTATAGTTGGAGATAAGTGTTGATGTATATGTAACTTCGGAATGTATTTCATCTATGTATATTGTACTCCTATAGAGATGTATTATTCCTCTATATGGAAGTGTCGTCATTTATATTGTAAGTGTCGTGACTTATACTTGACGGGTTATTAGACCACCTTGTTGGGGTCGGCCCTGTATAAGTCATGTGGGTCGAAGGGTTATTAGACCACCCTATTGGGGGTCAGCCATGTGGGTCAAAGGGTTATTAGACCACCCTATTGGGTGTCGGCCCAGTCAGCATTGTGTTATATGGTTAAGTTGAGGCCGACCTAGTAAAGGTTATAAGGCAAGTCAAGTCAAGTATAAATAGAGTGCGGGAGGCACTCTATTTAATCATTCTATTCACACACACACTCTTTGGAGAGTGGCGCACTTGTGGAGGAGGAGAAGCTGCTGCTAGGAGATGTCTATCTCTTATGCTTGGGTTGTATCACTGCTTTACCTATCTCTGAGGAAGTTATTGGGGTTTTTCACCTTTATGGTTTTCTCCAAGTAAACTCTGTGTCTCTTGTGTGCTTGCATTATTGTCCATGATTGATATGCTGTACATGTTGTTCTCTCAGTTAAGATCCTAGATCAGATTGAAGTAAATTCTGAAAAACTAACATGGTATCAGAGCTAGCTTGAAAGAAGGCATGGTATGGCATGTATGACACTTGTTGCACTTGTGATGCTAGGGCTTGATATAGCAAAAACCAGTAATTGTAGCACTTTCGCTATAAATCCATTTTGGCGAAGTTTTCAGGTCTGAAACTTTTACAGGTCGAAGATTAGATCCCCATGTACCTTGTGTCCAAAGGAAAACTTCTAATTTGTTGTACTTTGTGTTTTATGATTTGTACAATCTAGGGTTTCTGCCTCTTCCAGAGCTGAGTCATAAACAGGTGATCTAGGAAAAAAGGTCATAACTTGGGCTAGGAAGCTCCAAATGAAATTTCGTAAAAAATGACGGGTAGTGGACGGATTGTACTTTCTTAGGTAACTTTTTTCAGAGGCCGAAACTGAACCAGTGACACGTGGCATGCCGTACAAGTTCGCTTTCCTGTTTTATCTCATAAACAGGTCACGTTACGACACTTGGCATAACTCTCTCTTAGAGAATCCAATTAAGGTCAGACTTATGGGGTTGGAAAGATGACAGGTCGAGTTACCATAGGTAGAAGTTTCAGACCTTGTGGATTCGTAATTTCGGAGTTACACCAGAAACAATTAGGTGCATATTTCTGTCAAAACAGAATTGGATTTTGAGCACCTTCATTCATGGCTCCGGGAATTAGGGTTTCGGAGAAAGTTGGAATTTTTGTAATCGGAGACCACGGCTGAATGCTACTCATCAAAATCGAAATTTAGAGACCAAGATCAGATTTTTTGGTTGGGAAGAAGGTCGGGCTTGATTAGACCCTAGTTCAGGACTTTGATTGGAAAAGTGGAAAATTAGAGCTTCTGCAAAAATGAGAATTTTTGAAATCTGTGACCACGGCTGGATGCTCCTCAAAAAAATAGAAGCTTAGAGATTTGGATCAAACCTTTTGATTGGGAAGAAGGGTGGGCTTTATCAAACCCTAGTTCGGGGTCATGTCCAGTGAATCCGGAAGTTTCAAAGGCAAATTTGAGGGGTGAAACTTTGTAGTTTTCAAATTCTGAGTATACCGGCTTGATCAGCTCATCAAGGCGCATCTTTCTATCCTTTCAGAAGTTTGAAATTCAAAGTTTGAATTTTTAGGGTTTCTCTGACAAACCCTAATCCAGCTCCAGATCCAGTTCCTGCAAATCAAGTGGATTGGGATAATCTTAGAAGATAATGGATTGGTCACCTGCATAAGTGAAGAAGTTCCTGTTTCAGAGAGAGATGAGGCTAAGGCCTTACATAAGGAGATTACAAGCAATCTCGACAGGTATGACTTATCCAGGTATGTTTTGAGATTTGTTCATGATTAAGTTTATGGTATGTTTGTCTTCATATTATTACAGTTAGTACAATCTTGATTAAATTTAGACTTGTCGTATCACCTTAATAAAATTATGAATGCATGATAGAAGATATTCATTGATTAGGGTGTTGACACTTATGATTGTACTAATGCATTATGGTGTTGTATGAGGTTTATGTTGTCCACTAACATGAAAGGTACACCAAGAAAGACAAATCATGTTCTAGTTCAAGAACATATGATCATGGTGACATGAAGAAAAAGATTCATCCATTGTCATGGATCACATACAAGATCTATTTACGAGGTATGTATAACTTGGTTCTACAATGGTTAACTTATGAGATATGCAGGTTACTAGCACAAGTCATTGAAGAGAACAAGAAGATATCATGTGGGTATGTTAGACATAACTAGCTAACATACTAATCCATGTATGTTTTTCCTATATCAAGTTAGAATCCTACCTTGTGATAGGATCTCTTACATAAGTATACATGGCATGATTGATAATGATTATTCTTAGGTTTGAATAATCATGGGTGTATGCATATTATGTTTCTTACTTTAATTGATGATATGACTAACCAAAAGAGTCCTATGGTCAATAAGAATATGCATGAGTAAAAGAAGTATTCCATGAAACCTTGAATACTAATGTTTATTATTTGTGTTTGAATCATGACTATACATGTTTAAGATTATGTTGTTTTAGTATCTATACTAATGAATGTATGATTATGTATGAGATCTTGAGGATGGCACAATCATGACACTAGTACACACTTAAGCATGCATAGTGATCGAGGATGGATACAAGTTCAAGGACAGTTAATCCAGGAAGCAAAGATCAAGAGGGAGCACACTCTAGTAGTTTCTGTAAGGATGCAGATATTCAGAGGGAGTTGACCACTTCTCACAATCCACATCAGAATGGAGTTGTAGAAAGGAAGCAAAGACTGAGAGGGAGTCAACCCTACAACCAAACAAAGATAAGTATTTGAATTGTCATTTCTTGTATACTTGTTTGTTTAAATAATATTGTTCAATGATGTATATGCCTATGTTCCTAGACTTAGGGTGTGTATTACGCATAATTGCATTAATGAACAGTATACTACTAATATGCATGTGATGGGTAAGTGGCCTATGGCACTGTACAACATTCCATTGCTACTTATCTAGAATGAAACCTCTTTGCTGACATGTTGGGAGTAGTGCAAACTCTTAACAATGTTCTAGTAGAGATTGGAAGGCATCTAGAAAGTTACAGGATATGGATGAATGTTGTATTGAAGCATTGGCTAAAATAATTGCATGACTGTATGACATATTTCTTTATGTGTAAGAATTTGTTCTGAAAACTATGAGATGTTTCTAATCATGCAATTTAACTTGTTTTGTAGGAAAGATCGTATTCCTTCACCTACAAAAGAAGGACTACAACATTTGTTCCAGCAACAAAGATATCTATTGAAGATATTGAAGTTCCCAGGATCTGGGATGAAGTAATGGAAGAATGCCATGATCAGTCGATCATGAAGAATGATGTTTGGGATGCAGTCCCAAGACCCGAAGGGAAGTCTGCTGTGACTTCCAAATGGATCTATAAGATCAAGCATGCTGTAGATGGTAGCATGGAGAAATACAAAATGAGGTTTGTAGCTCATGGCTTCTCCCAGAAAAAGGGATTGAGTATAAAGAGACTTCTACACCTATAGCCAGGAACACTTCCATCAGATCAGCACTTGCTCTGGCTGTAGTGATGAAATGGAAGGTACACCAGATGGATGTCAAGACTGCTTTCTTGAATGGTGTAGTTGAAGAGGAAGTGTATGTGGAGCAACCACTCGGGTTTGAGACACATGATAGAGGAGCTCATGTGTGCAAACTGAAGAAATCCCTGTATGGTTTGAAACAAGCACCTAGGACCTGGTATGGCAGGATAGATGGCTTCCTATCCAGTTTTGGCTTTACCAAGAGTAAAGCGGATTCCAACCTTTACTACAAGGTTGAGGAAGGCAATCCTGTGATTCTACTATTGTATGTGGATGACCTGTTTGTAAAAGGTGAGGATAGATTGATTGCTGATATGAAGAGGAAGCTTGCTGCCAAGCTCGAGATGAAGGACTTGGGTATGATGCACTACTTTCTTGGTATGGAGGTGTGGCAGAGTGCAGATGGAATCTTCCTTGGACAAGGGAAGTATGCAGTAGAGATCCTAAAGAGGTTCGAGATGATGGACTGCAAGGCCATGGCCACACCTATGGCATCGAATTTGAAGCTTATGTGTGATGCTTCATTTGAGCCGGTTGATGGTATGATGTATCATCAGATGATTGGGTCCTTGATGTACCTGACGAATACGAGACCAGACATTTGCTTTGCGGTGAGCACCTTGAGCCAGTATCTGGCATATCCGAGACATGTTCACCTGATAGCTGCAAAGCATGTTTTGAGGTACCTGAAGGCTATAGTTGATTATGGGCTCAAGTATGATGTGAATCAGAAGTTTAACCTGAAGGGTTATGTTGATTTGGATTGGGCAAGCAGTGCCATTGATTGGAAGAGCACTTTGGGGTGCTGCTTCAGTATGGGATCCGGTATGATCTCTTGGTTTAACAGGAAGCAGTCCTGTGTGGCACTGAGTACAACCGAAGCAGAGTATGTCGCAGCTTGTTCGGCTAGTTGTGAGGCAGTATGGCTTGCTCGGAGAGATGATGATGATCAGGATGATCATGTGATGATATACATCAGGTGGATGTATGGTGAGTATCAGGTTGATACTTTGTGGTCGTGGACAAGTTGTGCAGTGGCATGTAAAAGATCATGGGAGATTCGATAGGTTGAGCTGTGTGCTCGTAAAAGGCCTGGGATGCTCTTGCGAGGTTTTGTTGAAGCACGTGATGAGTCCTGAGGTTTCCATAGTATGACCAGTGATGATGAAGACCTACATGGAGGCTAGGCCTACATCCAGCATGAAAAAGGGCTGGCTCTGTAGAACTTCCTATGACGAGTAGATTCAGAGATTGATTGAGATAGCAACAGTAGTGACGATGACGATGATTCGAGGACGATGCATCGATGACGATGATCCAGAGAAGAAGACTTGTTCTAACAGATTTGTGTCGAGAAATACCTTCCTAGTTAAGAGGGAGTGTTGATGTATATGTAACTTCGAAATGTATTTCATCTATGTATATTGTACTCCTATAAAGATGTATTATTCCTCTATATGGAAGTGTCGTCATTTATATTGTAAGTGTCGTAAATTATATTTGATGGGTTATTAGACCACCTTGTTGGGGTCGGCCCTGTATAAGTCATGTGGGTCGAAGGGTTATTAGACCACCCTATTGGGGGTCGGTCATGTGGGTCAAAGGGTTATTAGACCACCCTATTGGGTGTCGTCCCAATCAACATTGTGTTACATGGTTAAGTTGAGGCCGACCTAGTAAAGGTTATAAGGCAAGTCAAGTCAAGTATAAATAGAGTGCGGGAGGCACTCTATTTTATCATTCTATTCACAAACACACACACTCTTTGGAGAGTGGCACACTTGTGGAGGAGGAGAAGCTACTGCTAGGAGATGTCTATCTCTTATGCTTGGGTTGCATCATTGCTCTATCTATCTTTGAGGAAGTTATTGGGGTTTTTCACCTTTATGGTTTTCCCCAAGTACACTCTGTGTCTCTTGTGTGCTTGCATTATTGTCCATGATTGATATGCTATAGATATGCTGTACATGTTGTTCTCTCAGTTAAGATCCTAGATCAGATTGAAGTAAAGTCTGAAAAACTAACAATAATATCTCAAATAGGCAGGGGGATAAGAAACTAAGAAGACATTGAAAAAATAAACCTCAATAATAATCTCATATGTGCACATTCCTTTTGTATTATTTGTGGTTTTGTTGTGAGTAGTTTCACAAGGCATTTTTGGCCACAGATTGAAACTGGTTTGGTCTTGTGTTGCATCCTTTTCTAGATGCAAGTTCCTAGCTATTTCATTGCCTCTAGAATCCACTTAGTTGAGACCCTTTTGTTCAAGTACATGGGAAGAGATTATTGCTTGGATTTATTAAATTTAAAATCATGGTAAGTAGAGCTATGCTTCTCTAATCCCGAGGTAGCTTAAACTTATTTATCCTTTCCAAACTACATTGTAAGAGTGGGATATCTACAAACCCATGGTTCACTTGAATGTTGAACAAGATGCTAAGAATTGCAGTGACCAATCACACTACCTATTAACTCCAAAACATAAATTACATGGCAACTCATTTAAAAAAAATCAATTATGAATAGTTTTCCCAATCCCTCCTTTTAGGTTAAGAGAGAATAAGGCTTACAATGCATGTAGAGTGCCCAAGCTTAGATGCCTAGTTTCATTGTATCAAACCCAAGCCCTAAACCCATAGAAAAGTGTGTCCAACTTGCATGGGATTTCTGCCATATGAATTATATCTATAAGGAAATGGTATGGAATGTTGATGTGCTTGGAGTTCATTAACACTAGATTATCGAAGATTGTAATGTAATTCCTCCGATTTTCATAATACACTATACTGGTCTCCAACATATGATTGGTCATATTTGCTATCAACTTGCGAAGCTATATGGTTTTACAACTTGCAAAATTGACAACCATGTACTTTGCATATGTTATGATCATAAATAACAATAAATATATATAATAAAATGTCAATAATAAATAATAATAAGTATTAAATGGTCACAACTCTTTATGAAGAGTCATTATGTGCCCTTTAGTGATTATATATAAGAGCTTCTTTATAATTGTAATCATCTTTCATATTACTTATTATTTATATATTTTCTCCATCATAGATTATTTGGTCTATTCTTATGGATAGTATGTGTGAATTGGGTTGCTTCACCACAACCTCTTCTAAACTGCCATTGTTGCTTGTATTCCTCTGGACCAAGAAATCATACATGAGCTCAACCCCAAACAATACTATGAAGTTCTCTTCCTAGCACTTGCATCTCTTTCCCATTAGAATCAACACAATCCATGTGGTACCAACTCACCATCTTTCACATATCTCAAACCATAATGCATTGTGCCCTTTAATGATTGGATTTGCATGCTTGGATTCAATGAATTTCCATGGGTTCAACCATGATATGGCTCGATGTATACACATCAAAGCATATATTAGCTTGGTATGCACTAGATACACAAGGGCACCAATCCATTGCTTGTACAATGGAGGATCTACTAAATTTGATTCTCAATCTATAGATAACATCATATTTCCTTTGTCCATGGATGCCATGAATTGTACTCTTCTAACGCTCTAGACTATAAGTATTGCATAAGACCAATATATTTCATGTCAAATTTGTGGGCCAACTTGGTCTTCCACCATGTAATGAGATTTTCAAAACTAACTAAAGTATTAGGGCATCTACAAATAGGACCAAGACGAGTAGATCAATTTTATCATGTAAATAATAGATTAGGATTTGTAGCAGGGTTGGTGAAGCACAAATTAAGTAGGTACTCATCAATTTCAGTGAACCATGCATAGAGTGCTTGCTTCAACTTATAAAGGGCCTTCTTCAACATGCAAACATGGGTGTATCGCCCATGCACCTCAAAACCCCTTTGTATATTAATGTACACTTCCTCCTCAATGATACCATTAAGAAATGCAGTCTTTACATCCATTTGGTACAAAAACCACTAAAAATATTATGCTAAAGACTAATAGTCCTAATGGAAGTATTCTTGACAAATGGGGCAAAAATCTCCTCATAGTAAACTCCCTCTCTTTGGGAAAATCCCCTTGCTACAAATATGGCCTTGTGCTTCTCTATGTTCCACGCCATTGTGTGCTTTACTTTTAACAACCACTTGGAATATTATCACAAATTTCCCTTCAAGACTTGAAACAATCCCCAAAATCATTCTTCATGATGGAGTTATACTCCTTGCTATGGCACCCTACCTTTCTTTCTTTGCAATGGCTTGCTCATAATTGGAAGAGTCTACAACAATGTTACAAGACATTAATACAACATATATAGGAAATTTCCTGGGGGTAGGACTCACCTAAAATGAAGTCTTTGGTGCTCCTAGTTGGTCATGTGTCCCTTGCAAACTTTGGGTAAGCCATCTTGTCTCCTTGGTTGAATTGGATAGTAAGACAATGTTTGCTTCTACACTAGAATGCCATTGATTTGAATATGCTTTTTTTGAAATATGTGGATCAACGCTTGGGAGAATGAGCTTTTTTTCTCCTCAACATCTCTAGGAGGCTATTGAAACTTGGAGAACATATCCTCATCTAATTTGACGTCTCGACTCATCATTTTCCTTTGCTATGATGGAAGGTAGATTATGCTACACTTGGAAGATTCAGTATAACTAACAAATATATCCCTCATGCTCGCTAGATGGATCAAATTTAGTTCTCTTCTGATCAAGGATATAAATAGTCATAGATTAACTAAAAACTCAATGTTCCTCACAATTAAAAGCTTCATTTGGTGTTTTCCCCTAGAATACCATCCAAAGACCCCTATTGAGACCATAAACAATTCTACTTCATGCCTCTACCCAAAGACACATATGGTCAAATATAGGTCATGTATCATAGTCCACTATGTCTCTATGATGGGCCATGATGTGGAATTAATGCGCTCATGTGCATAGTTCTACACAAACATGTGAACTAAAACCTTTGGTTGATTTTCATTAAACAAAGCACAAGCTTATATAACTTTACATCAAGAGAACTACCTCCAAAAACAAGGGGACACAATGATAAGAAATAACATCTAAAGATAAAGATAGGTATAATTGGAGATATGATCTCAAATATGCACAAGGATAGGAATCTGAAGACATTGACAAAATAAACCTCAATAATAATCTCATATGTGCACATTCCTTTTGAATTATTTGTTGTTTTTTCGTGAGTAGTTTGCAAAAGGAATTTTTGACTACCTGCTCAAACTAGCCTTGTGCCATGTCCTTTTTTAGATGCACGTTCTTAGCTATTTAATTGCCTCTAGAATTCACTTATTTGAGACAGTGTTGTGTGTGTGTGTGTGGGAATAATTTTTTGCTTGTTTTTTTTAAATTTCATATCATGGTAAGTAGATCTATGCTTCTCCAAGCCTGAGATATCTTAAACCTATTTATCCTTTCAAAATTGCATTGTAAGAGTGGTAGATCTACACACCCATGGTCTACTTGAATGTTGAACAAGATGCTAAGAGTTGTAGTGACCAATCACACTATCTATTAATAAAACATAAATTACATAGGAACTCAAATTAAAAAATCTCACATATAAATGGTTTTCCCAATTCCTCTATAGATTAGGATAGAATAGGGTTTACAATGCATGTAGAGTGCCCAAGTAAAGTGCTTACTTTTATTGTATCAAACCCAAGCCCTAATCCCATAGAAAGGTGTGCCCAACTTGCATGGGAAAGTTGTTGAGGTTAGTGTACCCATTGGAGGAGTAAAAGCATGTGTGCATGCTTCTTCCATCCTTTAAAACAAGACTCTCTCTAATTTTGGAAATACTTCCTAACCTGCGTGCTTTTCTAAATCTTGGAAGACAAAACCATAATAAGAAAAACATTTCTAAAGAAAGGAAAAGACTAAATCTTGGAAAACAAAACCATAATAAGAAAAACATTGCTAAAGAAATGAAAAGACTAGATCTTGGATATCTTTAATATTGACCCATGCATGATCCCACCACCATTGTGTACATAGCTCTTGTGCTATGCCTTCTCAACATTGTTTCTCTCTCAACCAATGCACTTATGTATTGTACAAAGCTGCAATCATTATTGTATTCTCAACCAATGTGCCTATGTGTTGTGTGAATATGTGATCATCGTTGTATCATTGAAGAGCACATATGAAGTTACAAGTAAAACTAACACATCCTCTTTGTGAGAAAGAGGTTTTCCACCACTCCCAAGTGTCTCCCTCGACATATCAAACTTCCAGCTACCTAAGAGCCTTGCCAAAAGCCTTGCAACTTGTGACTTTGAGGAACAAACTCAAGAACTATTTCTCCCATCCGCACCATATCTCGAAGGAAACGGTATGGACTGTTGATGTGCTTGTAGTTGATGATGAAACACTATATTATTAGAGAATGTGATGTATTAACTCTAATTTTCATAGTACACTATAGTGGTATCCAACATATGATTGGTCATCTTTGCTATCAATTTCTGAAGTCATATGGAGTTGTAACTCTGCTGTGAATATTTAATTAATACTATTATTTATAAATTAAGAAATTATTAGGTTACTAAGTGGAAGGGCGTAACCCTTCATTATGCTTCCTCAAGCCCTATAAAAAGCGATTTTATTGTAATTTATCAATCATCATCTAATATATTATTCTATTTATCATTCAATATGAGAGTCGGATTCGACTATTAACATCCAATCGGATACGGTTGCTGCATTTTGTATCAGAGCACGGTTTCGGTTCTTCTCAACTTACATCCGCTGCTCATCATCCACCTCTCCAGCTCCATTCCCTCCACACTCCACGCCACCATCGCTGCTCCCTCCACTACCTCCACGCTGCACCTCACATCTCACACGCAGCCCTCTCCTCCCTCACCTGCCTCCCTCCACTCGTCAGCCCATGCAAAACCCTAACCACGGCTGCAACACCTACGCACTCGCCATTTTCCCTGCTCGCCTCACTCGCCCTTCTACGAACCTCCCCCTCCTCCTCGTTCCATGCCCCCACTCCATCGTTCCTTGCGTCCTCCCTCATCTCCTCTGCGTAAACACCACAACCATTCCGCCCACGCGCTGCCACTCCGTGCCTCCTCGTTCCACGCCCTCACTCCATCCTCCTTCCATCCTACTCTCATCTCCGTTCTCCACTCTGCGCCCAACCACTCACACCTACGTTGCTTCGCAGCCCCTCTCCTCTCTATCCTGAGCCTTCCCCCCCTCCTTCACTGTTCCACTGACGAGCCCTTCCCTTATTGCTCCATCGCCACGCCCAGCTTCATCGCTCTCCTCGACCCCAGCTCCACACGCCCCCACATTTCTCAAGTCGATTCCTCACTCCCATCACACCTCGCTCCCATTACTCCTCGCCCTTACCACCCACAACTCCATCCCTGCGCGCGCACCCACACCAGTCGCGGCGGCTCCACCCTTCATTGCGCCTCCCCTGATGCGCATCCACCCTCGCCATTCTCTTCTCACCACCGCGCCGCCATCCCACGACCTACACAAAACAATAAAACAATAAATATTATAATATAATATATATATTCAAATATATTATAATTATAATATTTCATTTGTTTTATTATATTAAATAATAAAATAAATTTTTTATTATATAATAATTAACTATTATTTAAAAAAAAATAAAAACAAAACAAACTATATACAAACTATTATATAGTTTATGAAATAATAATAATATTAATTAATTAATATATTATTATTCAAATTTCGTCTCAAAAGCCAAAATAGTGTTCTACAAACATTCATGGCATCTTATAATAAGAGTGACGAATTCATAGATCTCCTTGAGAGAATCCTTAAGGACATAGATGAAATAAAGAAAACTATGGACGAACCATTTAAAGTAAATGTAGATGGAGGTGAAAATCACGTAGAAGAAACCACCCAAGTTGATGAAAAAGAGGAAGATAGAGTACGCCAATATGTCACAATCACAAACACACGAAGGAAAGATATCATCACAAAGACGGCTATAAAGAACGTCAAGGGAAGCAACTATAATATCTATCAGACACAAGATAAGACCGGTGTTCTTATGAGCATTATAAGCACAAAGAGTCCGTTCAAGGGAACTGACACAAAATGTGTTGGGGATAACAACACGAAAATAATTAAGGTCGTAATTTATGTTGAGCATGTTCAATTGACGACAAACATAGTTAAAGGAAGCAATCACACAAGTAGAAATAGCGTAAACAAAACTTCACCAAGTTAGTACTTATTGCAAATACCAAGGTCCATAATAATCAAAATGAGGCAATGGTCGTAATCAAAATCGCACCTCTCAAGTCATTAGTGCGACATAGAGCTAGAATAAAAGACAACATTAGGAAAATACTTAAGCTTTGAGGACAAAGCTTTCCTAAGGGGAAGGCAATGCTGTGAATATTTAATTAATATTATTAATTATAAATTAAATAGTTTATTAGGTTATTAGTGAAAGGGCGTAACCCTTCACTATGCTTCCTCAAGCCCTATAAAGGCCATCTTATTGTAATTTTATAATCATCATCTAATATATTATTTCTATTTATCATCCAATATGAAAGTCGAATTCGACTATAAACAGTCCAACCGGATACGGTTGCTGCATTTGGTATCAGAGCGGACTCGCTCTTTCGGCCTGAGCTCGGATTCAACTCATCCTCCCTATTCCATTCCCCTCCATCCCCTCAATCCATCGCTACCATCTTCCATCTCTCCCTCGTGGCCTTCACATCACCCTCTCATCTCCAATCGCTGCCCATACGCAACACTCCCTTCCCATACGCAACACTCCCCACGCTGCACTTATTCTCCAACTCCCCCCATCTTCAACACTTCTTCCCGCCACCTGCGCCTTCTTCATTCTTACGCCCTTTCACTAGTAACCTAATAAACTATTTAATTTATAATTAATAATATTAATTAAATATTCATAGCATTCATGTACAAGGAAAATGGGATAACAATAATAAATATAATGGAGTACAAATTCAAGTTACAGATGAAAGGAAGATGACAAACTATTGCGTAAATACCAAGCATATACCTAATACCAGTTCTAAATATCAAGCATATACCTAAACAAGTAATGACATTGTTTCAACACAAAACGAGAATGAAAAGACGACAACAATAATCTAAGCTTTGAGGACAAAGCTTTTCTAAGGGGAAGTCAATGTTGTGAATATTTAATTAATACTATTATTTATAAATTAATAGATTATTAGGTTACTAAGTGGAAGGGCGTAACCCTTCACTATGCTTCCTCCAGCCCTATAAAAGGCGATCTTATTGTAATTTTTCAATCATCATCTAATATATTATTCTATTTATCATTCAATATGAGAGTCGAATTCGACTATTAACATTCAACCGGATACGGTTGCCGCAAACTCGCAAAAACATATGGAGTTGCAACTTGCAAAACTTAAACTGTATACTTTGCCTTTTCTAAATGACCATGGCTACTTGCATTCCGTTGGACCAAGAAATAATACATGAGCCAAACCTAAAACATCACGCTGAAGTGCTCTTCCTAGCACTTACATCTCCTGCCTAATAAAATCACCACAATCCATATAATGCCAACTCACCATCTTTCACATATCTCAAACCATAATGCACTGTTCCCATCAAATATTGGATTTAGATGCTTGACCCTAATGAATTTCCTTGGGTTCAACCATGATATGGCTCAATGTATTCGTAACAAAGCATATTTTAGCTTGGTATCCACTATACACACAAGGGAGCCAATCCATTGCTTGTACAATGAAGGATCTACAAAATTTAAATCTAAATTTGCATATAACATTTGATTTGGAATAGGAGTATCCGGGATTTACAATCTATTTTCTAAAATCTCTTCAAAATATCCATTGTGTATTTCCTTTTTCCAAGGGAGATCTGAGTTGTACTCTACCAAATCTCTAGACTATAAAGTATTGCATAAAGCCAATGCATTTCATGTCAAATTTGTTGGCCAACTTTGTCTCGCACCATGCAAAGAGATTTTCAAAATTACATGAAAGTAATATTAAGGCAACTAACAAACGTGGCCAAGACAAGTAGACCATGTTTATCAAGTAAATAATAGTTGATGATCTATAGCAATGTTGGTGAAACAAAAATTAAGTAGGTACTCATCAATTTTAGAGAACCATGAATATAGTGCCTTCTTCAACTTGCATACATGGATATCTTGCCCATGCACCTCAAATCCCCTTTGTCAATTAATGTATACTTCCTCCTTAATCAGACCATTAAGAAATGTAGCCTTTACACCCATTTGGTACAAAAATTGACCAACAATAGATGCTAAATACATAAAGTTCTAATGGAAGTATTCGTGATAAATGGGGCAAAAATCTCCTCATAGCCAACTCCGTCTCTTTGGGATAATCCTCTTGCTACAAATATGGCCTTGCACTTCTCTATGTTGTCCTTCGTTGTGTGCTTTACTCTATACAACCACATCTTATCACAAATTTCCCTTCAAGGATTGAAACAATCCCTAGATATTATTCTTCATAATGGAGTTATCCTACTTTATTATGGCACTAGACTAACTTTTTTTGTAGTGGCTTCCTTATAATTGGAAGGGTGTGCAACAATGATAGAAGACATCAATGCAACATAAATAGGAAATTTCTTAGTGGGGGGAATCACCCAAATGAAGTCTTTGGTGCTCATTGTTGGCGATGTGTTCCCTACAAACTTTGGGTAGGTCCTATCAACTCCTTGGATGAACTAGATAGTAAAACAATGTTTGCTTCTACTCTATGGCATCACTGGTTTGACTTTGATTTTTTGAAATTCGTGGATTAACGTTTGAGACAATGCAATTTTCTATATCCTTAACCTTTGTAGGAGGCTCTTGAAACTTAGAGGACAACACATCCTCATCTAATTTCACATACTGAATCATCATTACCCTTCACTATGATGGAAGGTAGATTATGCAACACTTGGAGGGCTCACTATAACTAAAAAATATTCCCTTCATGCTAGCTAGAGGGATGAATGATGTAAATATACATAGATTAACCAAACACTTGAGGTTTCTCACACATAAATTCTTAATTTGGTGTCTTCCCCTACAATACCATATGAGGATCCTTATTGAGATTGTAGACAATTGTGCTTCATCCCTCTGCCCAAAGACACATATGGTCAAATATAGATCGTGAAGCATAGTATTCGTTGTCTCTATGATGGACTATTTTCACCTTGATGCATGAAGTGAAATCAATCCACTCATGTGTAGAGTTTTACACAAACATGCGAGATAAAACCTTTGACAAATTTTCATTAATCAAAGCACAAGCTTATATAACTTTACATTAAGAGAACTACCTCCACAAACCAGGGGACAAGGTCCTGAGAATAAAAATAGAGATAAATATAGGTCTAATTGGAGACGAGATCTCAACTAGGCACAAATATAGGAAACTAGAATACATTGACATAATAAACCTCAATACTAATCTGATATGTACACACACACCACAAATATACTAAGTACTAATAATCCAATCATATGATAAGAACTAGAATCACTATCATTTGTCACAACAACATAAGCATTGACCTCTAATGCTTTTAGGAGAGAGGGAAAAAGTTGTATTTGGTGCTGAAAAATCCAATGAGCCTAATGTGGTAGTTGACCTTGTTTCTAAGTACTAATAATCCAATCATATGATAAGAACTAGAATCCCTATAATTTTTCACAACAATAGAAGCATCGACCTCTAATTCTTTCAGGAGAGAGGGAAAATGTTGTATTTGGTGCTAAAAAATCCAATGAGCCTAATGTGGTAGTTGACCTTTCTTAGAAACAAGGTGGGAAGTGGTGGATCCTTAGGAATTTTGGCGAGTCTTCATGTTGAAAACTTGATTTGCAACAAGAGGATGTTGGAGAAAAGGAACAATATCTATAGGATGACTTATTGGGATCTCCGTGTACAATGTTGATTCATGATATACATTGACAACATCATGGATGCTCATTCAATTTGAAAGATCATAATGAAAAACATTGTGAACCTTAAGGAAAGCGTTAAGTGATGAACAATGTTGAATTGGATTGTGAACTAGTGAGAAGAGGCCACTAAATATGGACTTCCAAAAGGGAAGAAAACTTTGTAACATGTGAAATACTCTAAATTTTTTAGATTATGCCTGTTGAAGTGGTGTCCCAAGACAACTAATTTTGATAAGAAAGCAAAGAAAATGTTGAAGGAGGAGGTATGAAAGGGTCCTCTAAAACTAATGAATGGACTTGAGGCTACATATATAAAACATAACAAAGTTGTGGATAGTGCTTCTGGATAAAGGTTAAAGAATGCTTCTTAACTATAGGATCAACTTGATGTGGTGGTTCAAGTGTACCACAAATAAGATACCTGGTGCTGTCTTTATGCAATAAGTAAATGTGTTTTAATGCATCATATAGAGCATTCTGATCACACTGATAGGGTTGTCCAAACAATAGACCACAACAATCCATATCGATTACATCACAAGTGACTATCTACAAATTTAGGAGCAAAAGAAAACAAGACAATGCATGTGTGTGTGATTTGGGAAGAGGAACCATTATTTTTCCATCCAAGTGCATGAGGATAGTAATGAGGGTCCAATTCCATGTGCATTGTATTGATGATGGATGTGGCAACCAAATTCTCTTGTGATCCACTGTTGAATATACAAGCACTGGATAAATCATGAGATAGATGTGCACACATGATAAACATAATATCTCATGTTGTCGAGTGAGTGGAGTGCTACAACAAGGTGAATTTATTGAGTCCCCTTAAGTTTTCACATGTCATGACTTCAATATAGACCTCAATGGAAGCATCATTGTATTCCTCATTAGGAGATTGTATAATGAAAGTTTTCTTATTCAATTTAAAACATTCAAACTTATCATGTCCTTCTTTCTCACAACACTAACAAAAATTAGCAGAAGAAGAAGAAGAAGAAAAAGAAGGATATTGTGTAAAAGAGGATGACCTAGTAGTAGTAGGAGGTATAGGTCTAGGAACATTGGAGAAGGATGAATGTTGTTGAGTATGTTGATCTAAAAATTTCTCTTCAGCCAACTATGCTTTATTATACATGGCATCAAGGGTGGTGATCTCCATGTACTTCAACTCGCAATACAAATATTCCTGCAATCCGCCTTTAAATTTTAGGACAATTTTATCAGTTAGATCAGCAACAATGAGAAGAATTCACATTTGTTTAAGCTGGTGTGTATTCTTGCATAGGAAGGTTGAATCCTTGATGAAGATGAAGCCATTTGATGTTCATACCCTGATTGTAGCTAGAAGGACATAACACGAGATTAAGGGCTTCCATAAGCCTAGTCCAAGTGGTGATTGGGTTTTGATTTGCTCTACATTCTGCAACCAATAGCTTCTTAGTCTTTGTAATCTTCAATTCGGTGAATGAAGCCTTCTCATCTCTAGGAATCAAATTATAATCAAACCAAGGGTCCATGTGAAGAATCCAATCGTCATACACTTTCAAATTCCATTATCACCATTCGTTCAACAAATATAAGTGTTTCCATGGCTCATGTGATCACCATCTTTGGTGTAAGGAGGTTACAAAGAAAACAAATAAACGTCCTAACAATAGATGTAGTTTTCCTTTAAAATAATGTCTCTTTCAAAACAATGAGTAAAGCTCTTTTAAAAAGAGAGAAAGCAATGTTGCTTTATGATCTTTTATTGAGAGAATGACTTGGCTTAGCTATGTCTAGAGTTGTTTTTTTTAAGGCTCGTATCTAATGAGTTTTAAACCAGTAACTTTATGCAAGGAGTGCCTTAACAATACACCCATTCACCGTTTATTCTACGTCCTATGACCTATTCACTCTATTTAATCTTAATGACAATCCGAGGAGTCCTGCACCTGAGAGCACTCATCGCACATATCACCCAATACCCCGCGATGCTACACTACACCTTCCAAATCTAGCAGAAAACCACTAGCCCAATCGCCTGCAGTGCATAGTTGAGCAAGTCATACAAGTGATTGAGCTCTGGCGGCTGTCATGAACCCTCGCATTCTCGGTTGTAACAATGACACTTGCATTGTGCCACACATATCCAACACACGAGAGAAGTGACTAGCTATGGATCACCCAAATCTTTGGGCTTTTAGTGGATTTCACCAAACAACTTCAAATACGTATTACGTTGACACAGATCACATAGGTCCCGTGGTAACTTTTTGGTTATAAAGAATCCAGTGAACCACAATATCTTGTTAAGAGGAGATCGCCCAAAGGAGATGGTGAACTTCATTCTCTAAGAAAATATGATGTCATTGATGATACACCGCTGTATGCAGTGGATGCCAAAGCTTTTGAATTAGCAATGGAGTTTAGACAATTGCTTAGATACTGGTATGTGAATCTGAAAGAGCGAAAATAATGTTTGTTAACTTGCATTTGGAGGTCGTGGGATTCATAGCCTTGATAACGTAGATCAACTACAATATGCATTCCAAGAGTTGAACAAAAAATTGATATAGTAATGAACAAATTTGGAAAAAGGAAAAAGTAATGCGCACAGATCCACAAATATCTGGGAAACAACAAGAGAAACCTACTGAAACGATCTTCAACATACTTTTACATCGATTGTAGAAAAAATGACAGAAAATGGAAACTAGATTTAACCAAACCCAAAACTGGATTAGAAAGTGCCTTTGATACCAATGATGTGGAATCAATCCAGTCATGAACATAGTTCTACACAAAGACTTGCGAAATAAAACCTTTTACCCATTTTCAGTAAACAAAGCACAAGCTTATATAACTTTACAGTACCTCAACGAAAACTAGTAGACAAGATCTTAACAAAATAAAAACTATAGATAAAATAGGAGTTGCAGACAAGATCTTAACTAGCCATGAGAATAAGAAACTAAGAAGACATTAACACAATAAACCTTAATAATAATTTCCTATCACACAACACAAATATATTAAATAAAAATAATCCATTCATATGATAAAGAATTAGAATCCCTATCAATGTAACTCTATTTTGTTAAATGTTGTACACAACATTGGCACTGACTCAAGGCATTAGAGTCCTTGGAGGTGCACTCTCCTTCATTGTTATCCCTTCATACTTTAAGGCTTAATTGGAGACACGATCTCAACTAGCCATGAGAATAAGAATCATGAGAATAAGAAATTAAAAAGACATCGACAAAATAAACCTCAATAATAACTTCGTATGTGTACACACCACACAAATATACTAAGTAAAAAATATTCCTATCATATGATACGAATTATAATCCCTATCACCGCAACCCCTTCCTATCGAGTGTTGTATGACATTGCAACTCAAGACATCAAAGTCCTTGGAGGTGCACTCTCCTTCATTGTCAGACCTTAATACTTTAATCATCTTACCTCACCAATTTTAGAAAAGAGCTTTAAAATCTTGAAACTTAATGAAGACTTCATCCTTGGTCTTTGTAAAATGAGTTTGGTTTTTTCTAGAAGAATCATTAAATTATGAAAGAGACATAGTGATTTTACCAATTTGTGACATTGAATTCATTGGTCCACATACATTTGAAAGGATAAGATTAATAATCCCTTCTGATCATCTCACTACTAATTGGGAAAGAAGGCCTAACATTTTTGTTGAGCGCGACGATCTTGAAGTCTGATGATACCTGCAACATGTCCTTCAAGAGAGTTAGTTCCAAAATGTAGGTGACCAAATCTCCCTTTTCAAACCTCCCACAACTTGTCACTGTCATGCACTAAAGCTCCATGTTTGATCATATCGACAAACAACTTGGAAATGCCACCTCAATATACCTTTGGTCAAATTCGACCAAGGTCATTGTTGAGATCTATGATCTTAACTCATTGATCATCAAACTTAGTAACACACGTAAGAATTTCCATCATTGACATGGAGATAACTTTTGTTAACCTAGGAACAAAAAAAAACATTATCTAACACAAGAACATCACCTAATGGGATGCATAATGAGACAAATCCCACTACTGTAACTGGATAAGTGGCATCATTGCAAACTCCACTTGTATCCTTGTCTTGTATGCTTGAATTTCGTTGAAATCCTTCTTATTGAAGGTCGTATGCCCAAATGTTCCATTTTTTACATACCACCCAACCCTAACAACATTGTTAGTGGAAAGACACAAAAACATGGAGAAGATTGTATCAAGCATATATGCTAAATCATGCGTTCCCATTGAAGCTTTTGCAGTCCTTGCAAATTGTTTCTATTGCTGTTGGTTTCCCTTCACCTTCTTCTTCTCATAACACTAAGATGCATAGCATCCCATCTTGTGACACTTAAATAAATTCACATGACTCAAGTCATTCTTACCCTAGTTTAAATACCTCGAATCTTCCTTATTCCCCTTTTTACCATTCCCAAGTCCTTGTCTCTTACTATCTCTCCTCATCTTTCCAATGAGGGCTAGGTTCCAAATATCCTCCAATATGGCTGAAATTGTCTCTAGCATGGGATCCCACTGGAGGGAATCATCCTAAATCTTCTCAAAGTTGGAAAGCTTTTCACTAGCACAAACACTCTGAACAAAGGGTTCCCAAGATGAAAAAACAAATTTAGTGTTATAGTCACCAACTCTTGGTTTTTTCTACCTTCATTTCAACAAGAGCATGCTAGTCTCTCAACTTGTTGATTCTCATCAAGTAGCTAGCCAACATGTCTATGAAATTCATGCAAATAACATAGAGTTTGTTCTTAAAAATCATCTTGCGGGAAATATTCACACTCTTGTACAAAGTGAACAAGGCATCACACGCCTCCTTTTCCACCATCTTCTCCATAATCCAGGGGATAAAATGATCCTCTATAGAATTAGGGCTGATTCTCTTTGCTTTGGTTGTTTCCTTCTTTTCTTCAATGAACTACACAAGGTCAATAGGCATTCACCAGTACAAAATGACAACTTGCAACTAAAAAAACAACTAAACATTTATATAAACTATTATTTTGGGGGAGGCTACCATGATTGTGAACTTCATCATGGTGAACTATATCAATGACACTTGGTCCTAAACTATCACAATGTCTTGCACATGTACATTCAGACATAGATCGATTTCCTGGACATCTCCTCACTGGAATTTGCTTATTGGTACATTGTCAAGATTGAGCACAAGTTTAAGAAAAATAATAAGTAGTAGTTTGGGTTGCAAATCAACACAGCAGAAGCCTGGAAAAGGAAACCCTAACTCATAGAACAAATGATAGAGCAAGGACAACCAAAATCATGCTAAATATCCCAAGCTGTAGGAAAAGAACGGTAGCGGGAAATCGAAGAAGGGCACTAGCAAGTGGCATGAGTTCCACAAAATCCCCTGGCACAATGCTGATGAATGCCGCAAAAAAAATCATTGTTGGCTGAAATGAAATCCCCAGAGCCTCATGGTAGCCTCCCCCAAAATAGTCGTTTACATAGTTCACCATCACGGAGTTCATGAGGGAGGCTACCATGATTGTGAACTTCATTCTTTGAACTTCATTGAGCCTCTCACGGTGAACTTCATTCCATTTATTTCCAACATATTTATAAAGAAAGGATTACACAAGTTGATGGGTTGTCTAAAGAAGGCTTAGCACTGACCCTAGGTCATTGGCATATATGGGAGGAATGAGATGACCTAATAATTGATTTTGCCCATTCTACAACTTATTAATGGGACTTTGCTAAGCATGTTTTGGTTGTTTCACATAGATTTATTTTTCAATCTATATGTATCGAGACATATATTAATGAACTATATAAGAAGTAGGGTAGTTCTAGTGGATTTCTCTTTTATAGGAATTACATGATCTAATAGAGCATCGTGTGATGAACTCTAGGAGATAATTTTGTTTGTTTAGAATGCAACTATTTTGAAGAAGCTCTTGTATTCATATGCGAGTGAGGATTTAAATCACCACCATAATTTTCTAGGAATGCTTAACAAGCATCTACCAATTGCAACTTTTTTATATTAATATAAACATGTTTTTTTCCCCGAAAAAAGAGAGGGTATACAAATACCATTACAATTTTATAGGTTTGTTTAAGTCAATATGAATCTAAATCCAATGCCAAGTAGAGAGAATCTAAGTTATTGAGAATCCTCCAATTTTTTCACGTCCTATAGAAACGACGAAACTTATTCACCAGACAGACTCCCCCTCGGGGAGGGAGCATGTGAAATGAGCACCGTGGGATCTCCCATCCAGCGACTCGAAATTTCATAGGCTCCATCCCTGAGGGGGAGCTTGTTTGGTGAATAAGTTTCACCCTATAGAAACTACATTGAATTGCACAATAATTGTAGGTTTGAGAGATAAAGCTTACACATTAATTGGAAGGCTAAATGTAACGTCCTTAAAATATACACCTTTAATTTTTTTTTTATAAGGGCCTAATCTCTCATAAAATACATGATTATATAAATTAACTTTAGCACTGGTTAATTATTGACATTCTCACTTGTTCGCGTCTTGAATGGTTGGATACCTGGTTATTCTTAATGTGTTGTTTTGGACTATTTCCTTTCGCTTGATTTCAAATGGTCTTTATGTGATTGTTTAGAGTGATAACCTGACATAACGCCTAACTCATTGTAATAATATTTATTCGTCGTAACTTGATTTGGTATTGATCTTAAATCATAATGATCATGGAGTATTCTTTTACTATAAGTGTTCAAATGCTTGGTTTACATTGCTTGTCATATGTTTTTAAGGATGGTTGTTGTGGACGTGGATGGATTTTGGACCCATCGCCCATCGCTGCCTGAGTTTACTTAGATTATTCTAAGCTAACATCGTTCTTAATTGTCTTTGCAGGTGGTTTGTTTGACCAACGCTATGCATTACGGCTAGCGTATGCAATGTCCTAAGTTCATCACGATTTAAGCTTTCCAAGTATATAAAAATAAGGGGAACAAGGTCCCATAGTAAGACCATGCCATGGTCACGAATAACGAAGTCTTGGTGAGAGTATTCCATATGTGATATGTACCCATGCGCTTGATAATGTTCGTTGGTCTCATCTTAGTGCCATTAGTATGTAATTTAAACCATAGTGGAGAGGTGGTTGGCATTCAATGTTTCCCATGTGATGGGCAGGTGTATGGAGTGTGTGAAGGTTCCACGTTGGTGTTGCATTCAAGTTTGGAGAGGAGGTAGGGTTTCGCCCTTTCATTCACGGTTTGGATGTATCATTTGGTCTGTTTGTGACTTCGCTGTAGGAGAGGGAAGCCGAGGCTTCTTCTTTGCGTTTGTCTTGGAAGAGATTTGTACAGGACTAGAGCTGTGATCTCGGTCTGTGGTGTAACTCTTGGGAGGAGGCGACTTCACAGTGTTTGCTTCAGCTCATGTATGATCCTTCCCATTCGCGATTTGGTATTTTCTGTGTAAAGGCTTATGTATTGCATTTTTAAGTCAAACTAACCTCTGGTTTGTTCTGTGTGCAAGGTGAGTTCTACGGTGTTTTACCACCTGGGGACGCTTTGCTAAAATTCTAGTCAACGATGATTGCTCTGGGTAAGCTTATGGCCTCTTATGGACCCGCTTTCCTGGTGGAGAGACAAGGGATTCCTAGCGAGCCATAAATCTTCTTAGAAGAGGGTTGCTCTGTTGTATGTCTGTAATTTTTGCCCATTTTTGGGGTTTTCACTGTGTAATTCAGGCAGTAGCAATTTTGTATATTCAGGTTTTATCTATGGTTTTTAAATGAATGTATAAATCCCATCAGGCATTTCAAGTGCTCTAGTTTTGTATACTGTGTTTTGAAGAGTGAGGCGCTTCACGGGTTTAAGCCTATAATTTAAAATGGTCGTCTTTCCCCGCAATACGAATTGTCTCTCTACTTTGATCTCTCTATGCAATACATATTTATTGTTAGCATAAACGTGATGCTTTCTGTTCGGGCGTTTGTGCTCTGTTGTTGGGATTTTGTTGATTAAAATCTACTCTAATTTATGGGTTTTGACTTTATTTCCGAAGTGTGCATGGATGTGAAGAATCTGGGTTTTAACATGTTCAATGTATGTGAGTGTGTTAATGCCTAAGGGATTTGATTCCTGGTCAAACGCTTGAGCGTGACCCTATTTATGTTTGGAGTTTTGGTTCTACGAGATTCGATCCCCGGTTAATCGCTTGAAGTGTGACCCTGCCTGTGTATGAATTGGAATTTCGATGCTACGAGATTTGATCCTTGGTCAAACGCTGGGAGCGTGACCCTATCTGTGTGTGAATTAAAATTCGATCTTTACGGGACTCGATCCCTAGTCAAACGCTGGAAGCGTGACCCTGACTGTGTGTGAATTGAAATCGATCTTTACGGGATTCGATCCCTGGTCAAACGGTGGAAGCGTGACCCTGACTGTGTGTGAACTAGAAATCGATCTTTACGGGATTCGATCCTTGGTCAATGCTGGAAGTGTGACCTTGATTGTTTGTGACTTGCGTAAGTGCATGACTTAGCATGAGTCCACCTTATGTTTCGGGTTTTTTGACTAAGGAGAGTTTACTCTCGGTCTGTTTTGTGCAAAGGGTAACATAATGTTGGATTTCTATTTGATATTTATGATATGTGATGTTTTTAACGTAAGTAATGGTTTGATTTGTAAGATTTTTATTTAGTATAGTTTGATGATTTACATGGTTTTTTAACGTTTGGTGAAGTTTTAGTTTAAATTTTAGGATTTCTATATTTAATATAGATAATTTATAAATATATATTAAACATCCTATTTAGAGTTTAGGGACTTGGTCCTGGAATCCGGTTCTAGGATTCTCTCTCTCTATAGGCAAAACATGAGTTTTCTCTATGAGATTTTAAACACTAATTTGGAATTAAAAGATAACCCATGTATTGTGGCTAATTAATTCTTCCAATGATTATATGTAAGTCCTATAAACAATTATGATAGTCTGTAATTTAATCTACATGACTAAAATTTGAAACCATAATATTTAACATAATTTATTTCCACAAAATAGATTAAATCTACTGGAGAACCCAATCTGATTTTTATGAACAGATCTAACATATTTATGTTAAACCACAATATATAGATTTTAACAAGAATATTGCATGAACATAATATAAAGATAAACAATTTAGATCTATAAAAATATAATCTTTGAATGAACAATAATAACATGAAGATACTTATCAGTCCTATATTTGCTTTCCGACTGACTTGGAAACTGCCACGTTCCACCCAACCGTAGACCTCAAATTGTTCCTGGTTTGTTCAATAGGTCACCCCCGAGCTGAACCAAGCATGACAAGAACTATAAGGCCTAGGGTAAATTTGCTATCTTCTTTACTAACAATAGAGTAGTCATAAGGTCCGTTTACCAGCCATTTGTGTGGATCTTGTAAAATAATTTTCCCTAATATTCCCACAGTCCTCTCTTTAAGACACACCAAATATCATACAATTTGGTAATTTGAGCACCCAAAGAACCACGACTGAACCCTCCAGTGAACTTGGAAACACTTGCCCCTTTCAATGTTTCTCTCTCTGCTACTTATAAGATTTTATGAGGAAAGGATTCTAGGAATTAGGTTTAAATCACTCAGTTTAGTTGTTAGACACACTGACTGTTCTGTTTTTTAATCTTTAATTAATAATTTAGTTTATTTTTAACTCTCACAATTTATTTGATCTTTATTTAATAAAAGTAGGATTTTTACTCATCCTAACATCTAGTTGATCTTAGTTATCAACTACTCGACCATTCTAAACTCTTGCATGCTCGGTCCCTCTTTGAGTGGCAGTCCCAGTCAGTTTAAAAGAATAAAGTAGATAATTTAGTTTAATAATAATTCAATGGATTACTGATGCTCCAGAGCTCTCAGCTCAACATCAATTAATCACCATGAGTCTAAGTGCTCCAGAGCATTACTGCTCAACACTCACTCAACTAATAGTGCTCCAGATCTCACTTCCTCAACACTATTAAATCAATGGTCCGGGTGCTCTAGAGCTTATGCTCAATACCACTTAAATCAATAGTCCTCATGCTCCAGAGCTTATGCTCAACACCAGTTAACTAGTACAAACAGTCCAGATGCTCCAGAGCTCACTTGCTCAACATCTTTTAATAAGACAATATTAAAAATAGTTTTAGGTGAGATTCAAAGCTCACTTGCTCTACACCCAAATAAACAGTCTAGGTGCTCCAGATTTCATTTGCTCAACACCTGTCAAAATGAATTAGCTTTTTAGAAAAATAAACATAAAACAAAAGTAATATTTTCTTGGGATATTACACTAAATATGGGGTACACAAACATCAAAATGGAAAGGAAGGAAAAGTAACAATACCATGTGATGAAGGGGGCATAACACTTTCTTATTCATATTAACCATTATAACTATTTTTGGGTAGTCACTAGTTGAAATCAAATCAATTTTGGAATTTTACTAATTAGTGCTTTATTGAGATGACCGAGCTTCCAATGGCTATTAATATATTCTAAAAATGTGGTTTAGTGGATTACTTTCTAGTCATTCTTCAATAAGGTGGTTTTCTACTTGAAACATTTCCTTTTGTCATCCTTACTACTCTCTCATTGCTTAAGCAAGATGCAAGGAGAATTGACTTAATACTCCCTAAGGAATTATAATTTCCTCCCATCTTTTTATATTTTGAGTTGTAAATCTGAGAAAGAATGTTCCCCTTTTCCAAGGGCCAAATGGATTATTTGCAATAGATGTATTTCTTAAAGAATGGTTGGGACATGTGTAGCAATATGTTATTGGATTCTTAAATTATTCAAGGGCCCAAAAATGATTTCAAGGATCTGTTTTCTTTTCTCTTGATTCATAATCATGGCCAAGATTAGGGAAACCATATTTTCTTTTGGATTCCTCGAACACAATCAAGGTAATTGCGTGGCCTTTCCTTATGTACAACAATAGTTAGGGATGGGGGCTATTTTTTTGTTACTATGATATAGTCATAAGTAGGGTTAAGAGGTGAATAAATTAATTGTTTTACCTAAACTAATCATGATAAGGTTTAAGGAAAAATCATCCTTATATATTTTAACGTACAATACCTTGATAACCCTATATAGTTGGAGTACTTCAACAATGTGTAGAAATAGGGTGGCCTAGTAAAGGACACATTGCATCTTTTGGTTAGCTATAACTCTTGTAAGTTTTATCAATGTGGCACCTTGAAACCTCTTCAATGGTTGGGAAATGGATAATTGGAATCCATTTGATTAGTGCAAGTTAAGAAACTTATTTCTTTGTAAACATGGGCTCCTTCATATTAGACACCTAATCTGTAGTGGATAGGACACACCTCGAAGTCTTGATCACAATATGGGCTAGTAGAGGAAGAGTAAAATAATAAATTCCATAACCCAATTTGATCATGATCAACTTGTGGTGGATCTCTGATGTAGGAGAAACCTTAGGGTTTTGACAATTCTACACACCCAAAAACAAACTTTTATTTTTTGGGGTTTTATTTGATCAAATTTTCAACAATGATGGGAGTTTGATATTTAATGTACTCAGGCTTATCTTGGATTAAAGATATACAATTTGGATATTTTATATAGGACATATTCCTCTATCTTTCCACCAAATTTTGTAAAAAAGATTGAGTCTAAGTATTGTACCTAACTCTAGAACCAACATATGAATTTCTAGATTTTTGTAGAAACAAAGGTTTAGTATTTTGACTCACACATTCAATACTTAGATTTAAAATTTGAAATTATTATATGATTTAGAGGAAATATCTCTCTACATTCCCTCAAAGTTTTAGAAAAAAAAGGATCTTACTAATCCGAACATAGATTGTGGCGAGAAACTTAGAATTTATTCCATGTATACATTTTTCCAAGTAAGCTTTGAATATTCAAACCATGAAGCTTGGATTCTATATGGAAGTTAAATAGTTTTTTGTTAGTTTGTTTGATTTCCTGTTACTTGTGGCTGGTAGCAATGAACCATTGGTTAAGAACCGCAACCCAGGGGAATCTAAGCTGTCGAAGTCACCCGGGGATCGCACCCGACCTGGGCCACACCAACCATTATGATGGATGGATTTTTGGGTGTATCCTCCCAACTAGCTCACCCCTAAGAGGAATTGAACTCGGGTCGCCCTACTGACGAGACCCACACCTTAACCAAATGAGCTAGTGAGAATTGACTATGGAAGTTAAATAGTTGATTATTGATCTAGGATCTTTGTATTCGATGACTATCCATGAATTGCATAAAAAAGCATGAACTTAAACATATGTGCACCATACATGAAGAAGCATACACATGAGGGAAGACACCATACAAGAACAAGACGTAATAACAGAGTTCGTCCAAAGATGGACTATGTCTTCAACCCACTTCTCAATGGAGAGGCCTTTTCATTATCTCAGCAAATTAAAAAATACATGGCAATACCTCAATTCTGGAGATAGTTGGAAATTCCGCTGGTCAGATCCAAAATGTAACTACACCAATGAACTTGTCTCAAAAAACTGTGAAAACTGACTATAAACTTGGTATAGTTCTATCACCATCACTTCTACAACTCCTTCATCTCTTTGTCTCGAGAAATGTGCCACAAAAATATGATAATAGGGCCATATGCCTTGAAATGCATGCCATCGGAGCTCCCCCTTGAACACTGGTGAAGGAAAAATTTTATATTGATTTTTAGGCCTAACTCCCCAATGGAATCCATTGGCGGAGTGGTTTGCGGAGTAATGTTAAGTTGTTGGGAGATTTTGGTTTCAAAAACTCGTGGACTCTCCTTTTGGTATATGGTTGAGTGCTTTTGTTGTAACTTCCCTCTAGTCATAACATTTCGTTGCAACCATATATATATATATATATATATATATATATATACCATTGGTATGGTTGGCGGGTTCTGTTGGAATTGTTACATAGTTTCACCAATGCACAAATGTGGTGCTTACGGTTTTGGTTATAAATATATGTTTTAAATCCCGCTGAAACTGTCCCAACAAACCATTTAAATGGGGTCGACCGGATTCTGGAAACAACTGGTCGACCCTTTCCCCAACCATTATCGACATCATACTCAAATACACATGAGGGAAGACACCATACAAGAACACAAGACATGATAATGAAGTTCTTCCAAAGATGGACTACATCTTCAGACCCACTTCTCAATGGAGAGGCCTTTTCATTATCTCAGCAAATTACATGGCGATACCTCAATTCTGAAGATGACTGGAAATTCCGTTGGTCAGAAACTGTGAAAAATGTGAAAAATGACAATAAAATTGGTATAATTCTGTCACCATCACTTTTTCAACTCCTTGAGCTCTCTATCTTGAGAAACGTGCCACAACAGTATGATAATAGGGACATACACCTCGAAATGTGTGCCATGTAAGGATGCCGTCAGAACTCCCCCTTGAACATTGGAGGAGGAAAGCTTTTATACTGATTTTTTGGATTAACTCCCCAATGGAATCCGTTGGCGGAGTGGTCCACGTATTAATGTTAAGTTGTTGGGTTGTTGAGAGGTTTCAGGGTCAAAAACCTGTGGAATCTCCTTTTGGTATATGGTTGATTAGCATTGTTACATAGTTTGACTGGTGCATAAATGTGGTGGTTATGGTTTTGGTTATAATTATATGTTTTAACTCTCACCAAAACTGTCCCAACAAACCATTTAAATGGGGTCGAATGGATTCCGGCGTCGGCCGATTGGCCTCCCCCCCCAACCATTATCGGTATCAAACTCAAATAAATTATTTCCCACTATGTAGAACAAGAAACATTGGTGGTGAAGTGGTAAAGGGCTTGGTTGGTGGATGAGAGGTCATGGGTTCAATCCCTAGAGGTTCAATACATATCTTGAACAACTAGGCAACTGTACAGGCCAATGAAGGGTTGCAATGTGGCGGTTTCTTATTGGTCCACTTGTGCCAAATGCCACGTGTCAGTTGATGATTCATCCAAATCACTAGCCATGTCATCACCTTGAAGTGCCAATTGTGTAATCAAATTGCCACATCTCGCTATGTCAATGGTCCATGTCACATGTACAGAATCCACGTGTCACCCTTGCAGTGGTGCCACATGGCCCTCTTTTTGTCCCGATTTTGCTTGTTTCCTTAGAACTTTAGAAGGTCATAATTTTCTCATACAGAATCTGTTTGACGCGATTCAAGTGGTGTTGGAATCATCTCGATGAGTTATTCAACATGGTACCCATTTTGATGAGATTTGAGGACTTTGAATTTTTGGCCTTTTGAGATCCTCCTGGATCAATTATTAACCATGTATTAATTGAATAAATGTTTGGGATACCCAAAGAATTGAAAAGACTTGGCAATTGAATAATGATGGCTTCATACCTTAAATACTTGGGAGGTTGATGTAGTAAAGGCATTTGTCTCTCCATTGTTTTGATCTTCTATAATTCCTTGTAGTGTTATGTGACCTAAAGACCCATGTATGGCCTTTGTGAATGTAATAATACCTAGAATCGTTAGCAATTGGTCTTAATAAAAGTTTGTAGAATTAATTGTTGTAAATTATGTTGTGTTTAATATTCATTCCCTATTTGCTATGTTTTGAATTTCATTTTATGTTGAGTGCATGGTATTGTGCTTCCATAGTGTAATTTTGATCAATATGCCCTCAAGTATTGCATCAAGTGGTATGAGAGTAGGATTGTGTTACTACATTGAGGAGACGCTGTCTTTGAAGAGTGGATACACGTGTCCTTTGTGAGGACAATCCTGATAAAATAAATCGTTTATGTAAGTGGTTTTATAATAGATAGAATGAGAGTTGTTAATTGGTGAAATTACCAAGTGTTTTTGCCATGAATACACATCTTCTTTGGAAGTAGAGATGATTTTTTTGATGAATTAGTGAGTGAAGAAATAGTCAACAAGAAGAGACACTGCAAATAAGAGAATATTGCATTGAATGCAATATGGGGTGGAAGAAAAGAAACCCTATAGAAAAACACACAACCGAGAAGATAATTGAAAGATAAAGGAGAAGAATGAGATGAATGAATTGAGTATCTTGAAGATTTATTGGTTAAGATTCCTTTGAAAGAGATTCTACAAAATATAAGAGTTTTGAGAGATAATTCATTAAAACAAGGAAGAAAAGGTTGGAATTTTTAGCAGAAACCCAAGAAAGAAAGAAGCCTATGAATAAGGTTCATGAAAATAAAGAAGAGTTAGGCGACCTGTATACAAAGAAGACAAATCATAATACATTAGAAAAGAGAGAGAATTCTTTGCAA
Source organism: Larix kaempferi (assembly GCA_027924585.1). Classification (NCBI taxonomy): domain Eukaryota; kingdom Viridiplantae; phylum Streptophyta; class Pinopsida; order Pinales; family Pinaceae; genus Larix; species Larix kaempferi. The sequence continues at coordinate 3,564,514 of BSBM01000368.1, forward strand.
GACCTAAGGAGATAAAGGAGTTTGATAAATTTGTGGAAGATATAAACAAGATTGAAAAGCTTGTGATAGTTTTTCCTAAAGAAGAAGATTATTAAAATGGTGTAAAGGTTCCCATGTCAATTGATGGAAGAATAAATGTAGCGATAAGTTCCTCCAGGAACTTGTGATTGTTCTAAATCTATTGATATTATTGTTTCTATAGGTTTAGAAGAAAACATTGATGAAGATGGTTCTAGATGTCATGAAACCAGTGATACACAAATTGAAAATGACATAAGAAGAACTGAGATGTTAAATTGAGTAAAAGAAGAAAACAACAGAGATGTTGTAGAAGATAATCTCAAAGGTTATGTTGTTGGTGACAAAGCACATAATGATGCCCATTGCTATCCGAGTGATGTTACTGACCAAACAAAGTTTGATGACCATGAATAAGAAAGGGAAGAATGCCATTTACAACAATGTGAGATAGAAGTAGAGGATGCCGATGAAAGAATTGAAATCTTAGACCAAGTGAAAGTTGTAGAAGCTAGAGGAGATGCTATAGAAGATATTCTTGAAGGTTATGATAATATATTGATGACAAGGAATATGTTGTTGTCCAAGAACACCCCAAAGTTTTGATTGATCACACAATTGATGAAGAACTTTATGAAATGTCAGAAGAAAACCATACACAACAAGGGAGTAATGCAAATATGACATGTGTGAGCTGCGACTTGTATAATAATCTCAAAGGTTATGTTGTTGGTGACAAAGAACATAATGATGTCCTTTGCTATCCAAGTGATGTTCTTGACCAAACAAAGTTTGATGAACATGAAGAAGAAAGGGAAGAATACCATTTACAACAATGTGAGATAGAAGTAGAAGATGTTGATGAAAGAACTTGAATCTTAGACCAAGTGAATGTTGTAGAAGCTAGTGGAGATGATATAGAAGATAGTCTTGAAGGATATGAGAAGATATTGATGACAAGGAATATGTTGTTCTCCAAGAACGCCCCAGAGTTATGATTGATCACACAATTGATGAAGAAATTTATGAAATGTCAGAAGAAAACTATACACAAGAAGGGAGTAATGCAAATGTGACATGCGTGAGTGACTAGTATAATACTAAGATTGTTTAAAGAAGTTTTAAATTTGGAATAATTGAAATGGAACCTAAAACTAGTGTAAGTAATGTTGCTTAGTTTTTTTGTAAGGAATACCATGAGAGTTATACTTTTGTTTCCATAACAAGAATTCAAGATTCTATAGACTTGAAAAAGGTAAATGAGAATGAAGCCTATGTGAATGAATATTGATGAAAGGTAGGTGCTGTTTAGGTTGTTTTGGGGATTTTGTTGCATTGGTGAACAAATCCCCCTTGATTTAGCTAGGATGTAATTTAAACAATAGACAATGGTTATTTGTGGACAAAGACAAGAGAATTATGTCAACAGATAAATAAGAAAGAAGAATGCTTGCAAATTGTACATTAATTTATGTGCATCTTAAATTTATTTTTATCCATGTTGAGACATTGATATATTGATGACTTAACATCGATTCAATGACATCCATGTTGAAAGCAGAGGAATGACCTGTGTGGGGTCTACTTCTTAAGTAGATGTTGACAAAATAATGTTTTCTTGTAGATGACAAAACATAATTAGTACACAATTATGGAAAAGAGAATGAGGGTGATGTTTAAGTTTACCCTTATAAATCTAACATATAAACCTACCTAACCTAACCCAACCTACCCAAATAAGCTATGATTTTATCATGAAAATGATAGGTCAATGTTCTCATGATGCTCACATTAGTATTTGAACATTAGAGTTTGTCGATTTGTTTATTTAATGCACAATAAGGTTTGAGGTGCATTATGGTTTTTTTGGTTTGTTCATTAGATGCATAGCGGGGGTGTTTGTTGGTTTGTTCCATTTGATCCCTTCCTTCTCTCATGGATCTCAATAATTAAATGGGTAAAACACTATTGTTGTTGTTCTCGCTAAAGAGATGGCCTCCACCATGATGATTACAACCATAGGGAATGCATTAAACCGCAATCAGATGCAATACATTTGGAGATATTTTCAAACATTTGGAAAACACTCATTCTCTGAAAATATGTCAATCGACAAAGCTAACATGTATGGATTTATGCTAGATTCTAATTATTTAGAAGGGAATCCTTCTTTGTGTTAATTCATTCCAATTCCCCACCATTGTCATCAATTGTGAACATAATGCTAAAATAATTGTAGACATGCTTTTGAATGTTGAAAGCACAAGTACATTCATTATTGGTAGATTTTTCAAGTCCACCAATGAAATTTTAACTTTTCTCCTTTACACCTATTTTCCAAGAAAACACTAGAATATCATGCTCGGAAAAGAAATGCTCGTGGCTAACTAGATCATAAATTCTCCAAGGAATCATTTCAACTTGACTATTCGACCAAAAGACACTACTTTGTGAGATACAACTCAATCAGCATGTTCCATCAATACGAGACTAAATCATGGATGCTCACTCTAATACCATGTTGAATTTTCTAAGAGTTCACAACATACAAGCAATAAAGAGAAGAAAGGACAAATTACACAAAATTGTACATCATTATCATTATCATTGTTTGAATAGGCTGCGACCCTATTTTAATACACAGTTATAAAAACATGGCCACTTTAACATTCTAATATCTACTAACTAATCATCTTAAATTTGGGCTTACAGTTAACTAACACATATTCATAAATCTCCTCACACTAATTGAACTAACTAATAAATAGAAAACTATTCATCGTAAAAAAAATTGCTTTCTCAATGCTGTGTTAAAACAAAATTTCACCAAATTATTGGCTTCCTATTGTGATTCATAAAGCAAGAAGTAAATCTTTCCAACTTTTATTTTTGTATTATGAGTTGGATATTGAGTAGTGTTTCCAATGGCTTAAGCAAACAAACATACTCAACCGAGAACCAATCATTAGTGCCTTAAAGTAACATGATGCAGAAATCAATTAGTGCCACGACGACTGTTCCACTAAGCCTCCTTTCAATCGTTCCCGCAACTTCTCCACAACTCCCCCACCCCACTGTAATTTGGGACAATCCATGACATAAAGCTTCTCCAACGATATCGAATCTTCAACACTTGCTACCTCTTCTAGTGCATAGTAGAAAGACACATCAAGTATTCGGAGCTTTGTCAGCTTCCCCAACCCCCTTATTCCTTTGAGCTTCTCACATCTAGAAAACCATAACTTCTCCAAAGATATCAAACTTTCAAGGCTAGGAAGCTTCTCTACTTTAGAGCCATATAAGTTAAGTGCTTGGAGGTATGTGAGATTGCAAAGCCCTTCTATTTTCCTCAGCTGGGGACAATCAACTAATTCCAGTCTTGTTAGTGTTGGTGGCAATGCTCCAGCCTCCACTAGAGTATCAAAAAAAATTATATGGATATGTTTGAGGTTGGGGAAAACACTTTCATGGAAGCATATCTCCAATATTTTTGTCCATTCTAGTACCAAGTATTCCAGTCTATACATGCATTGTTGTTGAGCAATGTAAATGGAGGACTTCAATTTACTCAACTCTTTTCTCTCTGTCAGATATGTTAATGTTTCTCTTTCTCTTTCAACCAGCTGTTTCCACGGAAGCTCGCTTAACGGACACCTCGATACACTTAACTTTACCAAATTGTTCATCTTCACCATTTCTGGTGGTAAGCAGTGTATTCCATATTTTTCTATGCAAAACTTGGACAACTGAAACATTTCCAAGGAAATGGGAAAACATGTCAATTTGTCACAATATTGGAGGCACAATTCCTTCAAGCTACTTAGTTGACCCAACGAATGTGGGAGCATTTCCAACAAAGGGATTCCTAAAGAAAGAAGTTCCAAACTGCTCAAGTTTCTGATATCCCCAGGAAAATTATTTTAAACGTGTATGTAACAGACAGATTACTTCTAGAGCTAGTTGGTGTGTGATTTGGGGAGGTAGTACTTCCACTTCCATACAACAAGGTCTAAATATCTGGGCAGGCATAGGTCCCTTAATGAGCATAACTGACAAAATTCTTGGGGCAAATTTTTGAGATGACTTTCCAACACTTCGCCACAATCTTTTGTATGTGTTTCAGCTTCTCAATGGACTGTGGAAATTTTGAAAGAGGAGCATAAATAATCAACTCTTGCAACTACAGAGGTGCCTGCAACACAATATTCGTCTTTCAACTATAAGAAAAAAGATTATCATTTCATTGTTTGAGGAGGTGTTTTATTAGTTTAAATTAATTTTAACTCAAGATTTATCAATAGTCAAGATAGATTAAACCCTCGAGTACAAAACTTCTTTCAAGTTTTCCTCTTCTAAAAATAATATGCAAATCAAAGTATTTAATCCCTTATTGATTAATACATCTGAGGTTAAAATGAATCCAAAGAAATCTCAAAATCCTTCAAAAACATTAATAACAATAATCTACTACAAGAGAGCAGGGACTAAAATTGAAAAAAATAAAATAAACACAAGACCAGCTTTATCCTTAACTTGAGATTTTGCTTGCCACATTATTTTTATTTTTTTCCCATCCACTTCTAAAACCCTTATATTCTTCATCGGAATCCAGGATGGCAGGCAAAAGTAGGGACCGTTTTTCCAGCGTAGCCATATCAGATTTGGCGACTCAACCCTACCCGATATGCTTTTCAAATGACCATCTTCAGTTGCAAGAAGTTGTAGCTTCAGGAAACGATTTGGTGTAGCGTGGATCAGCTTCCTTACACAGTTTTCGAAGACTTCATCACACCAACTTTTGAGCCATGACCATTTTTTTGGTTCTGGAATTTCGTCGTACCTAATGAGTCCAGGAACTATCCTAATTCGTCGCATCTCGGTTACTTGTTCATTTTTATTATAGACGATCGCAGCCACACATTATGAATGTCATCGGTCCGCTGCCAAAAACGATGCGGGATTATTGCACCATCCGCAATATTTCTTCCCAAATCTCGAAGATGATCATGCATTTTTATGTGATTAGTTTCTCCATCTACCTCCCAAGGCACCTATTCTCTAGATTTTGAAACCCCACCAAACCCTTCCAGCATGATCCATGCCATATTCTTATGGCCATATCTCTGTCTTCTCCTATGAAATAACAAGCAATGTGTAAGAATATTTACTTTTGTTGGATCAAACAACCACAGAACATAATATGTAGCGGAAGCGATTAATACAAGAAAACAAATAATGACACACACATAAAATATACATAGATATTTACGTGGTAAAACCCTCGAGAGGGAAACATCCATGGAGCAATGGTATAGGTCCACTTATTATTCAGTAAATGAAGATTACAACAGCTCTCAATTCTCTCAATTCTCTCTACGAGAATACAAGAAATATATACATTTCTTACACGGTTACTCATAACTGTATAAACTTAGTTACTCGGTTAGACAGTTATACAGTCACCGAGAGAGCCGGTTGTCACCCGTTTCCAACAATCTCCACCTTGACAACAATTTACCTGATACCATTGCTCATTGCTCTATTCATTACCTTTCCTGCAAGCCTAGAGAAGCTAAGCACCACCGTAGCTTCTCTAAAGTAACTGGCTTCGTGAACATGTCTGCACTATTCTTTTGAGTGTGAACCTTTTCAAGAACCACTCCACCTTCATCAGCAACATGTCTAACAAAATGGTATTTTACAGGAATATGTTTTGTCTTAGTGTGATAAGCTGGATTTTTAGCCAAATGAATAGCACTTTGACTAACACAATTTTTTTTTATAGTGTTATGAACCTTTCCTAACTCACCCAGCAAACCTTTTAACTAGATTGCCTCTTTGCAAGCATGTGAAGCAGCTATCTATTCTGCCTCTATAGTGTATAAAGCAACAATATTATGAAGCTTTGACATCCAACTAATAGCTCCACCTACAAGAGTAAAAACATAACATGAAATGGACCTCCTCTTGTCCAAGACACCTGCAAAATCAGAATCAACATAACCACAGACTTCATCACTGCAACCATCAAAAGTGATACAATAGTCGCTTGTGCCTCTAAGATACCGAAGCACATATTTCATTGCTGCCCAATGCTCTTTTCCTGGATTTTCCATGTATCTACTGACAACACCAATTGCATGTGAAATATTTGGTCTTGTACTTATCATCTCATACATCAAACTTCCTACTGCATTAGCATATGGTACACGAGACATATACTGCTTTTCTTCATCACTACTAGGACTCAAACCCGAAGAAAGCTTGAAATGAGAAGCTAAAGGGATATTAAAAGGTTTCACCTTATTCGTACCGAATCTCTGAACTATTTTCTCCACATCTTTTTTTTAGGATATTCATATACTCCATCCTAGTCCTAGTAGCATTTTCATTATTTGCATTTTCAGTCATGCATGCACTTTTAGGGTTTGCATGCATTATTTAGGGTTTGCATGCATTTGCATGCATCCCAGTCATCAGTCCAACACCTAGCCCTCAGTTAGCTAGCCCCTGGGAGCTTCTCTCAGATCAGTTTTATCCCTCCTAGTGCTTAGTGCGCCCCTTCATGCAATTGCATGCATCTCATGCACCCTCTCTCACCTACCACTCAGTTGCACTTCAGTTAATTGAGTTATCATCAGTTCTTTCCTTGATTTAAGGCTAGATTAACTCTCAACTGACTGTATCACTCCGGTGGATCTCTAGTGAGACTAGACTGCCCATTCTGACTCCAATTAGCTCCTCATGCGCCCTCCACTGAGCCTCCTTCATTCAGTTACACTTAGTTACACCTACCACACTCAGTTAGACTCAGTTTGACTGATGGTTGATAGTTACTTGAGCATTGATGACTCCACTGATGATGAGATAGACTACTAGTTGTGCTCCGATGACACTCCAGTGATCTTTTGATCACTCCATGAAGGCTAATTCGAATTTCCACCTTAGGCATTCGAATCCTCATGCATTGTACTACTTATTTGTCCATATTGTGATTAATTAATTAGTGTGTGTGAAGTATTTTTGCTTCTATCCGAGTTCTACTGTATTATTATTCTGTTGCTCATTATACTGCATTGACCACTCTTCTTCTATTTTCTTGCTTAATCAATTACTTTCTTGTGAGGTATACATCATCTCTTAGATCTGTTGTGAGGATTTTCACATGGTATTAGAGCGTGTTGAGAGTATTGTTTATCTCCATTCCTGAGAGTTTTTTGCAGGTTATTATCAAGATTTCGAGTGCAACAGTTGCAGTTGCAGATATACTCTATTGTTTTTGCAGGTCTTCTACAGCTTCAATGTATTCAAAAGAAATCCCTCCTCTTTCTCCACTCAAATATGATGAATGAAAACAAAAAATGATAGCATATTTGAAGAGACATGATCTCTTTGATTGTTATTTTGAAAGAGAGTTCGAATCCTCTGAAGAGAAGATTGACTGGTTGAATAAAGGTGACATGGCCTTTGGAAGAATGATGCTTGCTTTGCCTGAATACATATTGTACCAAATCATTGATGATGTTGAAACTCCAAAAGATCTATGGGCCCATCTGGATGAAAGATTCGGAAAATATAATGAAGGATTTGGTCCAAACCCTTTCAAGAGCAAGCAAAGTGATGCATTGACCCTCCTTGATGATCTCATTGATCATGAACCAGTATCAAACACATCTCATATTGAAGTTGTCCACAAATAAGAAGAACTTGTAGATTCTACACTCATGCTCCAAATTTCTTCTCTTTCTGTGCTAGCTCACACTCTAGATATTGTAGAAGGTACTAAATCCTCTCTTGCACCAGAGTCTGTTGGTTTGCATCATGATCTATTGAATGTTTCGGAGGTCAAATAAGCTATTGGAGGTAATGCATTCACTCTCCTCAAGCAATCACCTCTTATTTACTACTATATGATCATTATTCCATGCTTTCAGAAGGTTACTGAAGAATATGGGCATTTCCATTCGCTTGGGATAATTTCTCATGCATTTACTAGTTTTGATCTCACCTCTTATGGTTCAAAGGAGATCTCAAGAAACCATGATTCAAGTCTTGGATCTAATTTGGATTCTAAGCAATTACTACTTGGGATAATTTCTCATGCATATGATGGTTTTGATCTCACCCCTGTTGGTTCAAAGGAGATCTCAAGAAACCATTTATCAAGTCTTGGAGCTGATTTGGATTCCAAGCAATCATTATTATTTGATGGTTCTTTTTGGCATAATCTCACCCATGATGGTTCGAAGGAGAAGACAAAAGACTATCTGCACATTCATAGATTTGACCCTACCTCAGCTGATTCGAATCACAGGTTCAAGGATCATCCTCATACTTTTGGATTTATTCTCATCACATTCGATCTGAAGAGCAAGTACAAGCACATGCTTTCTAAGCATGATCCACTTCTTCCCAAGAAGAAGATACCTCCAGACATATGACCAAGTATCACACCTGCTTGAGTTTGGAGCATTTATTTTTGTGTGTGCCTTACAGTCTATTTTGAGGGGGGGTATTTTTCCCATGAGGTTTTCCCCATTTCATTGGTTTATTGACTATTATTATTCATTGTATTGGGTGACCTTTGGTCTTAGTTACCAGGGCCTAGGATGGATTAAGGGGGGGTGTTAGGATATTCCTATACTCCATCCTAGTCCTAGCAGCATTTTCATTATTTGCATTTTCAGTCATGCATGCACTTTTAGGGTTTTCATGCATTATTTAGGGTTTGCATGCATCCCAGTCACCAGTCTAGCTCCTAGCCCTCAGTTAGACAGCCCCTGGGAGCTTCTCTCAGATCAGTTTTAGCCCACCTAGTGCTTAGTGCACCCCTTCATGCAATTGCATGCATCTCATGCGCCCTCTCTCACTTACCACTCAGTTGCACTTCAGTTAATTGATTTATCATCAGTTCTTTCCTTGATTTAAGGCTAGACTGACTCTCAATTGACTGTATCACTCCGATGGATCTCCAGTGAGACTAGACTGCCCATTCTGACTCCAGTTAGATCCTCATGCGCTCTCCACTGAGCCTCCTTCATTCAGTTACACTCAGTTACACCTACCACACTCAGTTAGACTTAGTTTGACTAATGGTTGACAGTTACTTGAGCATTGATGACTCCACTGATGATGAGATAGACTACTAGTTGTGCTCCGATGACACTCCAGTGATCTTTTGATCACTCCATGAAGGCTAATTTGAATTGCCACCTTATGCATTCGAATCCTCATACATTGTACTATTTATTTGTCCATATTGTGATTAATTAATTAGTGTGTGTGAAGTATTTTTGCTTCTATCCGAGTTCTACTATATTATTATTTTGTTGCTCATTATATTGCATTGACCACTCTTCTTCTATTTTCTTGCTTAATCAATTACTTTCTTGTGAGGTATACATCATCTCTTAGATATGCTGTGAGGATTTCACACTTTTGTGATAACCACAGCTTTCCATTTTTCCTGTCTCTCTGTATCTGCATGCCCAAGATCAGATTTTCTACTCCTAGATCCTTCATATCAAACGTCCTAGCCAATTGAGCCTTTAACCTGCTAATTTCAAACATGCTCTTGCTTGCGACAGGCATATCATCAACATATAATACCAAAATAATGAACATGTCATTTTATAACTTTTTAAAGTACACACAATGATCATACTCACTCCTGGTAAAATTCTGGCTCACCATGAAAGAATCAACCTTCTTGTACCATTGCCTGGGAGCCTACCTCAAGACATACAATGATTTTCAGAGCTTGCAAAGAAACCTCTTGTTGCGATTCTGAACAAACCCGTCTGGTTGTTCCATGAAAATTTCCTCATCTAAATCTCCATGTACCTTTCTGGCTCGTCATACTCACTCCTGGTAAAATTCTGGCTCACCATGAAAGAATCAACCTTATTGTACCATTGCCTGGGAGACTGCCTCAAGCCATACAATGATTTTCCGAGCTTGCAAACAAACCTCTTGTTGCGATTCTGAACAAACCCTTCTGGTTGTTCCATGAAAATTTCCTCATCTAAATCTCCATGTAAGAAAGCTGTTTTGACATTTAGCTGCTCTAACTCCAAAGCATATAAGGAAACTAGTGCTAACATAATTATGATAGAAACAAGTTTCACAACTGGTGAAAAATCTCATGAAAGTCAATACTTTCTTTTTGAGAAAACCCTTTTGCAACCAGTCTGGCTTTGTACTTCGGAACAATGTCATCATCACCTTTCTTCAGTTTGTACACCCATTTGCAACCAACCACTTTCCTACTCTCTGGAAGTTCCACAAGATCCCATGTTTTGTTCTTTGCCAAAGAATCCATTTCTTCTTTCATTGCAAGTTTCCATTTGTCACTGTCAGACACTTCTAATGCTTCCTTATAACTGTCAGGTTCTCCTTCATTAGAAATGAAAGCAACAGATGTGACAAAATCATCATACCTCTTTGGAAAAGTTTTGTCCCGTGTAGATCTCCGTAGAGTTTGTTGTGGTATTTCCCCTATTTCTGTCTACTCATCCTCCTGAGGAGTGTCCTCATGAATATCCTCCTCATGGACATCCTCATGATTCCTCCTCGTAGATGACAGAGTATCAAACTGAATTTATTGTAACTGTGGTACATTAGCCCGTTTCAAATCATTACTTACATCTAAATTTGACAAAGAAAGTTCATCAAATATTACATCTCTGTTTATGATGATTTTGTGGACAATAGGATTCCACAATCTATATCCCTTAACACCATCACCATATCCAACAAAGATCAATTTTCTTGACTTAGAAGTTAGGATCTAGTTTGGAACGCTGATTTTTCGGAATAAGTGCATAGGCTTCACAACCAAATACTCTAAGGTTAGAATAATCACATGGTTGACCTGTCCATACCTCTTATGGAATTTTGCAGTCAATTGCTGTTGATGGTGATCGATTGACCAGGTAACAAGCTGTAAGCAATGCCTCTCCCCACAATTCCTGTTGCAACTTCGCATTACTGAGCATACTCCTTGCTCTTTCAAGAAGAGTCTTGTTCATGCATTCAGCAACATCGTTTTGCTGCGGAGTGTAAACAGTGGTCTTATGCCTCTCGATCCCATCCTTCTTGCAATAATTATCAAACTCCTTAGAAGTAAATTCAGTTCCATTATCTGTTCTAAGACATTTAATGAACCCGCCAGTGCTCTTTTCAACCAAAGCTCTAAACTGCTTAAATATATAAAAAACATCAACTTTTCTCTTTAATAAATAGATCCAGACTTTCCTCGAGTAATCATCAATAAAATTGAAAAAATATGATGATCCCCCATAAGAAATTGTAGGAGATGGGCCCCATAGATCAGAATGAATGTAGTCTAGGATACCTTTACTAGTGTGTTTTCCAGATTTAAATTTTTTTCTAGCTTGTTTACCATAAATACAATTCTCACAAAAATTCAAATCTACAGATTTCAAACTAGGAAGCAATTTTCGAACAACAAGTACCTTCATTCCTCTTTCGCTGATATGACCTAACCGTTGATGCCATAAACGAGCGAAGTCTGCTGTTGCACCAACTGATGCTACTGTTGCGTGATCGATTTCTGTCCTCCCTTCAAGTTTATATAGGTTCCCGACTTTGTTTTCCTTCATAACAACCAAGATACCTTTCGATATCTTCATAACTCCACCTTGAATTGTAAATTTGTAACCAACATCATCAAGAACTCCCATTGATATCAAGTTCTTCCTTAGTTCAGGTACATGTATCACATCTGTTAGAGTCCTAACAGTCCCATCATACATTTTTATTCTGATACTCCCTATCCCAATAGTTTTACATGAAACATTATTTCCCCTATAAACTACCCCATCATCTATAGATTGGTATGTGGAATGCCAATTTCTATGAAGACACATGTGATGAGATGCTCCAGAATCAATTAACCAATCATAATGGTATTGTTAGACAGTAGATCTAGATAATACCTCATCAATCATACCTGAATAATTCTCGGCTATGTTCGCCTCCTTTGTAGAGTCCTCCTCCTTAGAAGCTTGCTTCCGTTTCCAACAATCTTTCTTAAGATGTCCTGCTTTATTGCAATAGCAACACTTCAATTTACTCTTTTTTCCCTTCGACTTTGACCTTGATGTATCCCTTGAATGTTGTCCTCTTTCATTGGTTCTTCCTCTGGCCACCATTACTTCTGATGTCGAGGTCTCAAGACTAGATTTCTTTCGAGTTTCCTTAGAAATTAAGGCTCCCACAACTTCTTTCATACGCAAGGTAAATAACTGCCGCTTCAGGAGGATTTTATTCGTCAAGGATTTAGTCATGTACAGACTTTCCAATTTTGTCCAGATACCTGCTGTTGTAGTTTCAGACATGATGTTAAATAAAACATCGTCGTCCAAGCACAGACGAATAACACTGAGAGCTCTTTCATCCATCTCCCCCTAGTCTTCATCTGAAATATCTGCGGGTTTCTTTGTCTTCCCTGCCAGTGCCTTCGCCACTCCTTGCTACATGAGCATATCCCGCATCTTGACGTTCCATAACTCGAAATTATTGCTCCCATTGAACTTCTCAATTTCAAACTTAACACTCCACGTTTTCACCATTTTCTCAAGAAACCAGGTCAATTTTTTTTATAAAAGACCAAAGTCTTGAATAAAATAAACCACACCAAACCGTTTTCAAAATAGTGGATTAACTAATTTAATAGTTTAAATTCCAAAAACAAATGGAATAAAATTTTCTTTTAAATAACAAAACTTCACCTTATGACTCCCATCTCAATCCACTAAGTAAAAACAAAAAAACCACCTTTTATATGATGCCACCAACCACCTTATACCATATCTACGTGAACCATATAAGAAAAAACCCAAGAAACATACATTTCCACGTTTTACCAAACTTTACGCCAAGAAACATAAGTTTTCAACCTTTACCAAAAATTACGCCAAGAAACATCCATTTTCACACTTTACCTTATATTTTCGCGCTTCTCTATAAATGATGGCCGCGAAAATTCCCATGGAGTTAATTTTGATGTGCCATCAAATTTTCGCGCCCCATCAAGCTTAGGACCCGCGAAAATCTAGAAATTTCGCCCCTTGCTCCTCAGGTAACTTTTGACTGGTAAAAGTAAACTAGAAATTTTTCACTTTCTTCACACGACAGGCAAAGTGATAGTGACTCTCAACATTCTTGTTTTCTGCGGCCTCCTGCCAAGCTATGATACCACTTGTTGGATCAAACAACCACAAAACATAATATGCAACAGAAGCAATTAATACAAGAAAGCAAATAATGACATGTACACATAAAATATACGTAGAGATTTACGTGGTAAAACCATCAAGAGGGAAACATCCACGGAGCAATGGTATCGCTCCTCTTATTATTTAGTAGATGAAGATTACAACAGCTCTCAACTCTCTCAATTCTCTCTACGAGAATATAAGAAATATATACATTTCTTACACGGTTACTCATAACTGTATAAACTTGGTTACTCGGTTAGACAGTTATACAGTCACCGAGAGAGCCGGTTGTCACCCGTTCCCAACAACTTTTCCTCTTCCTCCATGTCATAACCAATTTGAAGTCTCTCTTGAATCTCAATGGGAAGTTTTATTTGACAAAGTTTATCCAATTGGTCTTCCCGATAAGACTTATCATTCTTCCCACAAAGAAGTGCCCCCAAACACTTTCAAAGACAAAGGAAATCGATCACAGGCCCTTAAAATCCCATTTACAAGATCTTCAAATCGAGGCTTTGGATGAGGTTGACATAAAGCATGCTAACAAAAGAGCTCTTGGGAGTGTTGTGGATTGAGACTTGTTAGCTTATAGATTGATGGATCTGCTATTCCTGAGCTTGTGAGAACATCCTTGTAGCGAGATGTAACTAAAATTAAGCTATCAAAGCCAAAGGCATTCTTTATTGGCAAAAGTGCATCCAGTTGATCCACGTAATAAAAATCATCTAAAACTATGAGAGCATGGAGAGAAGACGAGAGATACAAATCATATAAAACTATTAGAGCACGGAGAGAAGACTAGAGAGATAGTTTCTGAACCAAGTCCTTCATCAATGTTGTCTATTTCAACATCTCTTTGAACCAAGTCCTACATTCCATCTAACATCAGATAAGAAGTAGGATTTACCGAAACTGAAACTCTTCCTATTAAAGAATTCTTTAGCTATTGTCTTCCCTACTCAACCCAAACCCACGATCCCCAAAACCCAAGCTTTCCCACTCTGCTGCCGCTGCAATGACATTGTTTTTTAAAAAATTCTTCAAGACCAGTTGGATATTTGGCCACGTTGAGGCCTATTTTTCCCCTTTTTTAAGCATGCACTGCACGACATTATCCACCAGCTTCCCCTCATCACTGGAAATTCAAAACAAAACATTAAATCTTATTCAATAGAACCTAAATTAATAATATACACTGGGAGAGCGAGAGTTCCAAGTTTCCAATCCGTTATAGGTTTCGAGCTCGAAACCGCTCAAGGAGGAGACGTCAAAGAGGGATTTTCTCCAACGGTCAAGTGTTTGGATGTCAAAGAGGGATTTTCTCCAACGTTCATGAATGGTCAGGGCTTGAGCATATCGTCCCGTCCATCGAAGCTCAGAAGGGGTTTCACATTGTAAAAGACGGGAATAACATTAGAGCCCCTGACTCCAATATAAGGACTAGCTCATCTAGACACCATTTTGATTCTACATATCTGGGAAAAAAATAGTGATATGGGTCCAACCTCCCAAAGTTCTTTTCTTTCTGCAGTTTTCCCAAATTAAATTTTTGTTGAAGTCAATTCCAAGATACTTGTAATCTGCCACTTCTTCGAGAGTGTTGCCTTCAAAGTAGAACTGGTGTTGGTTATGTATTCTTTTGCTAGAGAAAACTACCACTTTCGTCTTGCTAGTATTGACTTGCATCCCCACTCTTCTACAAAAGAGCTCAAGGGAAAGTAAATGTTCTTGTAACCCAAGAGCAGATTTAGCAGTCAAAATAAGGTCGTTTGCATACAAAAGAAGCCTTATCACAAACTCGCCCAAAAGAGAACCCTTACCATCCTGTAGGTTTAACCACTCTTCAAGTTTGTCGATATATAAACCAAAAAGGGTAGGGGACAAAGGGAACCCTTGTTTGACCCCGATATCACTCCTAAAACTTTCAGATATGCCAGTTGTTATCACTCCAGGAAACTCTTCTAGGTTGTATATCGAAGATGCTTGGTAACTTAACTAATTTTCTCAATGTTTCTCTCAATTGGATCAAGTCGGATGACTAACACAAGGTTTACTCAAGCAAAGCATGCATAGACATATTCACATAGACAAGGCTTTTAACCAACTCTGTTCAGAGGTTTCAAATAAGATATATGGATGGATGGATCTTATAATATCAGCAGAAACACACATAAGGTATATATATATGAATGGCCAATGTTATAAGCAAAGAATACTTGTAAAACTCAGTTTATTAGTGTAATGAGAAGATGACAGTTCTCAGACACTAGATAAGCATAAGAAATGAAATAAAACATTCAGATACAAGTATAAAATAGACAAGAGGTAAAACTGAACACAATGGGAAAAAGAAGCTTATATTTATGATATGCTATGAGAAGTTCGGGAGTACAAGCCAAGTATCATCTCCAAAGTTGATCTCCTTAGCCCCTCTTGACTGATTTGCTTTATAGCCTTTTCAATATACAAATGAGATCCTATGAAGAAGGATCGAGAATACTTAAAATAGCATAATATAAAACTAATTACAAAATTATAGGAACAGATTCTATTTAAAAGGAAGTCAAACCCTATCCTAATACTAAGTCTTTGACAGCTGCTCTTGTATGCTGGATGAAGACTATGCCTTCTAGAATCTTCAATTGACATCTGGAAGCTAATCGTCTTATCTTTCAACCAAATAGGAAACCAAATTTTAACTTTAAAACTCTCATCAAAATCTACAAAAGACATTTATCTTCTGTATTTAGAAGTTGGCATTGGCTTGGAAGTCTCCTGGCTGCAAGGAGATCTGACCTGGGCGAATAGACTAGCATTCTACTCCTGTCTATGCTTTCGGTAGTTTATAGGTCTGAAACAGAGTAGGGTTAGCTGCCGAAAGTCTAAAAGAATATTGAAGCAATATTCAACTGTCAGCTACTGCCAAGTGTCAGATTCTGTATCTTCGAGAAACAAATCACCTGCTTCTAAATGGGAACTTCTTCATGCTGATTTGTATTGGCTTTGATTGTTGTTTTTCTTTTTGTCTTGAATATATTTAACCGATTGTCTGCAGCATATTGCCTCCATACGCTGTACAGCAAACCTATTAGTGTAGCATGCTCAGGTGAAGAGTCAAAAGGTAATACGAATCCAACAATTGTAAAAATGCCTCTGTTTGTGAGTTAAGAGCATGACCAAGAGATGCTGGGTTGGTTGTCTTTCTCAAACCTAATAGCAGAAATACCTTTCAAACCAGTAATGATCTTATAAGTTTCGACAGGGATATCAGCAAAGTAAGTTTCTACAAGAAGATTCGCACCCAAGGACGCTCCTTCCAAATAAGAGTAAACCTTCGAAAAGGCCTCCAATTGATGAGCCTCAAGATCTGTTACAAGAGATGATTTATCAGATTGAATCCATGTAGCACCAGCTGCCACTAACTCAGCCATAACTTGCTTGTAATTCAGAAGGATTGAATCGAGAAGAGAAAGGAGATTGAAGGCCTTTGCCATGCCCTTTGTAGGTTTAGATAAGAGAAAGTATGACACAGGTCCTATGAACACGGGCACTGCTCTGTCAAAACCAATTACTTCTCCACAGCAAAAGTATTCATAGATATCAGCATCACCAGTTGAAGCGAAACGAGCAGTAATCTAAAGGACGTGGTAGTGAGGATATCCATCCAAATGACCCAATAGGTTGAACGCAGATATGGGGGTCGAGCTCATATCTAATAGAGGAGCTATTATGCGAAGTCTTCGACACTTGAAAAATCATGATCTGTCGCCTCTGATTTCAAGCTAATCAGCTCGGTGAGAGACACTTTGATGATTTGATTCTGACAGTTTGGCGATGGATACCTCAAATTCTGATGTTCGACGCAAATAACTCAATCTTCTCTGCAAGGATTAGATAATGAAACCAATTTATGGCACCTGTATCGTTAACTTAGCGCATGGATTAATTTGTGGCTTGATTCGTGGCTTGAGCTTAAAGCTTGACCTGTGGCTTTTAGGAATACAACATAACTCGTGGCTCGGACCTTTAGCTTTGATATAACTCAGAGTTGGGATATGATTGATCTTCGACATCACACTTTTGGAATGTAGGTTCGAGGGGAAAGCAAAAAGATTTATGGGCAAAAAGTGATCAACAAGAGCTTGATGAAGAACCTGGAAGTTGGCCAAAGGACTGAAGAAAGCTATAATTTAAATAAAGAGGGATAAAAATGCTCTCAAAAGTCCATTCTATTTTGGTCGCTAACACTAGCTGACGTTATGATTTTGACTTTAACCTCCTCGTATAGTCTATGGACAACTGCTCTAAGATGCATAGCGACCCCAAGTTATTCCATTCTATGCCAAACCCTATCCCTAGGGACCGTGTCAAAAGCTTTTTTGAAATCAACAAAGCAACAAAAGGCTTCCTATTTTTTTTTCCCACACTCTTTCAATGATGTGTCTTAAAGTTATACCGTGATCAATCATGGAGTGTTTAGGTCTGAAGCCTACTTTCCCTTTAGCATGCTTATCGCCCTCTTCCGCCCACATGTTAATTCTGTATTCCAGCATACTTCCGAACAACTTTGCAAACAAGGGGTTTATCATTATGGTCCTATAGTTGGAGAGATTATTGACATCACCACTCTTGAAAAGATGTATTGCTAGACTGGTTGTCCAATCTATAGGGAACCCCTGTTGAATTATGTTGTCGAAAATTTTCATAATGTGAGGTGCAAGAGTTTTTGAACCCCACATTAGATATTCTGCTTGAAGTTCAACTAGATCTTTTTCTTTTTCAACACCCAACTTCTTAATACCCACCTCGATCTCTTGCACGGTGAAGAGATTAATAGTAGTGTTGACTAAGGGGGGAGGGTCAACCTTAGAATCTTGCTCATAAAGCTACCTTGCATATTCGAACCATTGGTAAGCCGTAATGTTGTTGTCAGTTTGTTTCTTTCTCATTTGAAGTTCCTTCCAAAATAACTTCGGGTTATTTTTCCCCAAGAAGATTAGCTCCTCCCTCCTTGAGATCATTAACTCAGCTTTCTTCTTTCCTACAATCTGCTTGTAGGATTTTAAATTTATTTCTTTTTGCTTTGGCTCTTTCAAAGTTTTCCTTGTTGTTTTGCATTCTTCATCAAACCAAGCATTAACAAGAAAACAATTTGTTTCATATTTCATATTTTTGCTCTTTTGCATTCTGTAAGTGCGTTTTGAATTAAATTTGTTTGATCGTGACTATGGAGGCCCCATGACAGAATTTTCTCCTTGTTAAAAAGCCTCTCTATCGCTATCTTGAAGGTATTACAATTATTTTGAGTCAAAAGAATTCTACCCTTTGAAGGAGGTTGCTGAATGTCCTGATTATTCGACACCTGCTGTTGCTGTTCCATCCAAGGGAAACTCAAATAGATCGGTTTGTGATAAGATTTCAACTCCCCAAGTTGTTCACCAATCAAAACTTCCTCCATTTTCTCACATAAGCCATGCGAGCAAATTGCATAGTCCACTACACTTGCACCATTGTAGGTATTACAAGTGAAACTGCCAGATTTCGTCCATCTAGCCAACCCATTACAAATGACTAAGTCAAATGTCCCACATAGACTGAGCAATTGCTCCCCGAAAAGGTTGCAGCTTTTGTTGTCCTCTGAGACTCTTGTCCACTGATGATTGATTTCTTCTGTAAGCTAAATAGGATTACTGTCTTCATTACCACGAAGAATACTAGCTTGTTCGCTTGCAGTCCTAGCATTGAAATCACCCACTATAAGGAATTCACTTAATTGAGAGTACGCTGCAATATCGTTTTTTAACGCTGCAAAGGGGTCTTTGTGGTCAATCCCCCTTCTTTTGTAAGTTTTTGAAACTTGTGGGGCAAAATAACATGCTGCAATTCTAATGATGTTTCCATTTTCTGAGACTTTAAACCAAATGAATTGTTTGTTTGAGTCTTCTTTTTCTAACTGAATGAGACGACCTTTTTTTCCCTCACTAAGACCATGATACCTCCGTGTCCTTTTCCATTCTCATCTGCCTTATTCCACATTGTCAACTTCAAATATCCTTCAAACAAAGGTGTACTGCATCCTTCATGCCCATGTGTTTCCAAGAGATAGATTATGTCTCTATTTTATGCGATAGGTCCTAACCCAGGTCCCCGCCTCCAAGGATAACCTCTGCAGTTATATGCAAATTCTATTCTCTGTGTATGATGATATTTGGTGCAAACTAGATCTCAACCACAATAGTGCAATTTAAAGATATAGATTCCTTCATGACCACTCGTGTTTTTTTCATTATTTTACTTTTTTTATGTAAGCTTTAAGGCACCTAAAGTTTTTTTTCATAGGAAATATCTCACAACACATTTTATTATTACGCAGAAGCCGTATTTTAAGGGAGTGGTTCCTCTCGCCCCTTCGTCGTCTGTTCGTCTGTTGACGACGAATGAGGAGCCGTCACTTGTCTAGTAAAAACGGGAGAAAGCAACCGATCTGCAACAATTGATTTTCTCAGATGAGAAATGTTCGTATTTAAGTGCAGGTGGCTACAACAAGTCGTGTATGTCATCAGTTTGTCTGTGTATTCTCGTGCAGAAGATCTCTTTCCCCTGCATATTCGTCAAGTTCTTGATTTACATAAAGACTATAGTAAGTGGGTAAACACATGTCTAGAGGACACTCTTAGTCTCCTTGATGTATGCAATGTGGCAAAGATTCGGATCTCTAGAATTGCCCATTTCCAATAGTTCATTCAAATTGCAATCCACTGCTTGGACAATGTGGAGAGTACGACTGAGATTCAATTATGGAGAGCCCGGATCACCCTGGCGAAATTGGGAGGGATCCCTTCAGTGATGGATCAAAACAACAATAGTAGCCAAGTATTTTCTGCTTATCTTTAGCTTGACGAATTCATCAACGCGAGATGCTGATGCACCCTATTTCTTTCTTTCATATACGCAACGGGCTTCCTTCTACCTTCACGCCGCGTCCATCTTGGGAGGGATCCCTTCAGAAATGGATCAAAACAACAATAGTAGTACACCCCTGTGGAATCCGGAAGCTCATAAGATTGTTAAAATATTAAAAATTCAGATACCCAATGAAAATTCAGAAAGATTCAGTGTTACTCCTGGGTTTTTCCCTTGTGAAAGTATTGAACAAATCCAAATCCTGGACTTTGATGCCTGATTCTGCAAGGCCCTGAGCAAGTTTGGCAACCGTCCATTCAAATTGACAGTGACTGTCGCAACTGAGCAAGTTTGGAAGCTTCCTCCATGATTCATTTTACATATTTGATGTTCATTTCTTTCAACATTCTCTCCGCGGCCTGCACATCTTCTCATATTACACCTATATCAGTGCAAACCTTGTATCAAGACCATGTGCATACCTTGGAGTATTCAGTGCACGGGTATAGCACTATAAAATGTGTAGGTATTGAACTATCCCATGCCTAGATGCTGATAAATGTAGAAACCAATAATTGTAGTTGTCTGGTTGGGCTTGTGTACTTCTTTAAAAAAACAAACAAACTGAACAAATAAGCTACCTACGCAGATACACGGGCATAAAATAAAGAAATAAGAATGGCCAAGGCTTAAAACCATCATACAATAAATAGTGATGCTATCGAGTAAATGTCATGCTTGAACATCGAGATTGGCGTTGGGGTTTTGGTGCCCAAAACACTCTCAAACATACCAATGTTTCCATACGTAGCAGCTCTTCCAATGAGCACTGTAATATACCTTAAAGAAAATCAAAAGGTAAAGATACCTAAAATAAAACCCAACCACAAACACAGAGATAAACGAATGGAAAAAAAATCAGAACAAAGCACCAGAAAATTACCTCCAAGATCAACAAAAAGGGGAGACACAATGATATGAAATGTATGCACCTGGGAGTATTCTCAGGTAAAGCTTGAGAGATGATAAGACTCCAACTAGAATCTGTAGTAAATCAACTTGCTTTAAGTTTTGAGATTTCAATATGGTCCTTCGCAAAATTGAAGGTTGTGAACTCGATAAATGTATAGATTCCCTCTATGCTTTAAGTTTTGAGATTTCAATATGGTACCATCGGCCCTTGAAAACGAAACGCCTTGCTCCCATAACCTATTCAATTCAGATGCTATATAAATTGAACCCACGCTAGCGTTGTCATATGCCTGCTGCTGAAATTCCACATTTTCCTTTCCAGGCCATACTCAATAGGGTGCATGCCTCTCAGTTCCCATATTCATTTTCCTAAACTCCTCCAAAGGTACCATCCTCTCAGTTTCCATATATGTCTGCCTGAAATCCTCCAAAGGTACCATCATTCCCATCCATGGAAGCTCTAGGAAATTACCTCACTTAGCCTAGCCACCAAGGAAAGAGGGTTGCACCCTCAAATTTCTCTTCAAGCTTAAACGAGAAGAGCTCACAGGGTTCGCGTACAACAGGTGAGAATAGATCTGGCCAACTCTCATGCGAGAAGAAACGAGGATGTGGAGGTTTTCACGTGCAGGTGATGAGAGACCAGGCCAACCCTCGTGTGAGAAGATAGGAGGTCATGGGAGAGACCTGGCCAACCATCATGTGAGAAGATGGGAGGTCATGGGATAGACCTGGCCAGTCCTCACACAAGAAGAAACGAGAGGTCGCAAGCATTTAGGAAAGGAGAATCCAAGCCTAGTCAACCCTCACAACCATTTTCTTGCAGAAATCCCTATATTAAAAGAAAAAAATCACACACCATAAGAAATTGAGGGAAAAATCTAGATGCCACGGGTATGGATTCTCGTGCCACCTGGCCATCGAAATTAAAATACATGAAGACAAGGTTACAAGGTAAAGTGGAGGTGGTCAGGGCGGTGAAGACAAGGTTACCTCGGAGTGTACTGGTTTACTCTCTGCAAAGTCCCTAGGTCTGTTCTATGTCTCATTCGACGTAAGCTGTTTAACTTTTTATGGTCGGGTTGTGGTTGTCAGGAAAAATATCACCTTATTGGTTGGTCCCGGCTGGCTTGTCCTTGGAAATTAGGGGGTTGGAATATTAAGAACTTGGACCTTTGTTACGGCTCTGCATGCGAAGAGCCTGTGGCGTGCTCTTTTTGACAACTCTGTTTGGGGCCGTATTATTAGAGCTAAGTACCTGAAGAACACCTCTGTTGAGGTATGGCTTCGAGGGAATCGGCCTGTCACTGTGGGGGTGTCCAATATGTGGAGCGGGTTGCTCGGATCTTTAAAAATTATCTCACATTGGACTGCTTGGATACCTGGCAATGGACGAGACATAAAGCTGGGACTTGACCCAATCCTGGGTGGTCCTTCTGAGCATACACTGTCATTGGAATTAAGGGCCCATCTCAGTTCAAAAGGCTTTTACACTCTAGCACATGCGATGGGGCAGTACATGGGGGGACGGCCTCTTTGGTTAACGGCTACACAGCTAGGTTTATCTGGCACTATGGGATTGGAATGGGATGCATATATCGGACCTTTTTATCACTCAAACACTCAATTAACTGATAAGGCTGACAGATTGGCTTGGTCTTGGGATGTAGCTTCTGGTGAGCCCACTGCAAAATTGGTCTATGATGCATTGTTTGCCGATTCCTGTGTTGTCATCAGTTGGTGGGAATCATATATTTGGAAACTGGTCATTCCTCTCAAGGTTAAGTGTTTTATCTGGCTTGCGTTATCAAACCGGATACTCACGTGGGATAACTTATGTCGTCGTGGGTTCTGTGGACCGGGTAGGTGTCCACTCTGCTGCTGTTTGGAGGAGACAGTGGATCATCTGTTTTCGACTTGTACTTTCATTCAGAACCTATGGGAGCAGGTTGCTCATAGATCCGGCGTGCAGTTCTGTTGGGGATGCATTCTTTAGGTGAATGGTTGGAGGCTTGGACGAGCCTTCACAATGATTGTGTTGAACTTC
This sequence comes from Larix kaempferi, assembly GCA_027924585.1. Classification (NCBI taxonomy): domain Eukaryota; kingdom Viridiplantae; phylum Streptophyta; class Pinopsida; order Pinales; family Pinaceae; genus Larix; species Larix kaempferi. The sequence continues at coordinate 3,587,698 of BSBM01000368.1, forward strand.
CTTTCTTTATGATCTGGGAGGTGTGGCGTGCTCGCAATGCATACATTTTTGAAGATCTGAAACCACACAGTGCAACTTTATGCAATAAGATCATTGCCGCACATAAGGAATACATTTCCGCTTTTGGTGCGGGTGTTGGCTCGAAGACGCGGATATTGAGGAATCGTTTGACTCCTCCTATACTTGTATTTCCTTGTGGTTTTTTCGATGGGGCTGCTGTTCATTTGAATGGCGCTGGGGGTGCCGGGGCAACTATTCACATCTCCAATACTACCACTGTTCACTATTGGCTAAACCTGGGTAATGGTTCAAACACTCGAAGTGAGATTTGCGCCCTATGGCTCTTGTTATTCTGTGCCCGTCAAAGGAAGATTTCCTCCCTTGTTATTTATGGAGACTCACAGGCCATTATCGCTTGGGCTAAGGGTGATGCTTCTCTGAATGTTCTCCTGCTCAAACACTGGTTGGAGGAGGCACGAAAGCTCATTCTTGAATTTGAGCACATTCACTTTGAACATATCTACAGGGAGGTCAACCTGGTGGCGGATATGCTCTCAAAGCGGGCTCTCAACTCTCTGCCTGGGGTCATCATGTGGCAGGAATGGCGGGATGATTTGCTATTTTCTCATGGTTCCTACTTGTTACATTGGACTTGAGGGCGTTTGTCTTTTTTGCTCATATTTTTTGTCTTTCCATATGATTTTTATGCGGCCGGATACTTATATGTATTGTAGTTTACTTGTGCAGATACTTGATTATGATGCGTCCAATTACTTGTTGGGCATAACTATATTTTCTCTCATATATTTTTGCGGCCTTATATCACCTACATGCAGATGCTGACTCAGATCGGGTGTAATATTCGTATTTCACTCCACTTCCTGCAGGGGTGACTTAGATATTTATTGTATGTGGATAGCTATATTTTGGACTTTTTATGAGACGCCTATACTTTTGATGATGTGGCATTTGCTTTTCTGATATTACTGGACACATAGCAGTTTGCCTATGGGAGTTGGCAGCTTTTGTTGACTGTTTTAGACAGCCCTCATGTTTACATATTGATGATAAAACCGGTTTGTTCCGGGGATTTCTTATTGGCAGATTTGTATGTATTGGACATGGACTGACAGTTGGACATATTTTACTATTTCGCATATTAATAGTAAGTTATATTTTTCTGTGAAAAAAATATAAAAGTTATTATATATTATATCATCCATTGTGTTACCTCTTTATTTTGGCCAAGAAATGAAGAGGTTCAACAATCTTGCAACGTGTATTAATGACCAAAAGGGTGCCATATGTATAATAAAATAAAATATAAAACCAAATATGTACTCGTGCTCTATTTTTTCTGTCGGTACTTAGCGTTAGAGTTTCCTATTTTAAACAGTCATCTATAATTTGTCATAGAACAATGAGAAGGAAAATACACAATGGCTGCGCCACATCAAGGAGTGGGGGTTACAATGAGTCTGGTCAAGAATGGGACTCGACAATTTCCCATTGTTAAGAGATGCCACAATCATAATCTGACCCAATGCGTGTCTCTTGGAGGTCAAATTCTTCACTTAATGACTTCTAACCAAACTTTGTTGGAAGAGATCCAATGCATTATATGTGAGGAGCCAAAGCAACCTAATAAGATGTGAACTTAAATCATGATGTGAGCCAATAGATCTAACCACAATACACTACACACGATCTTCTAGAAAGAGTTTCACAATCTGGATTTGGTCACAAAGAGAACCATAAGATCGATATCTCAACAAGAAAGATGGTAAGATACTTAAACCAAGCCACATATATGAGATCTCAAAGCTCCTCTACAATTGCGAGAGCTAAAAATTTGGGATCCCTCATTTCATACTTTTCTAGGTCCATAAGGCAGTTGAAGCAGCTCGAAAAAATGGCCATTTTTCATGTATTAATAAAAATCGTTCTAGAAGAATTTGAGAATCATGCTGCCATAATAATTTTAATTTCGCACCTGCTACTTCTAAAACTCTTAAGTTCTTCATTGGATTCTAGCAAGGTAGGCAAGGGTTTCCACACTTGTACCGGGTGAGCCAAATGATATGTGGTGACGACACCCTCCTCAATATGCATTCTGGATAGTGCTCTTCAGTTGCAAGAAGTTGAAAATTCAAAATACCATTGAAATAACAATTGATTCTTCAGACTAATGGAGGGGGAGTGTACCGGAAGAAGGAAGGAAAAAGGCCTGTCATTCAATAAAAATATATGAAATATACGCCATGGATAATTGAGTGAGCGCCCAGGCTGTCACGGCAGGATTGGAAGCTGATGCAGCAGAGCCTACACTGTGATTTGTCCTTGACATGATGAAATTAATTCCTAGAAGGAAAGAAGCCGCTCCCACCATTTCAGCTATTAGTGCAAATATGACCATGAAGCCCATTGCAAGGTTTCCAACAACTATTGCTTCTTATTGCATCCTCAGCGGTTAGAATTTTTACTACATATTCATATCCTCCAACCAGACAATGTTATGCATTGAATAACAGGAAATGCAAAGAAAACGTTCACTGTAACCTAAACCAATGTTGAAACAAGCTCTTAGTAGGAAGCAGAATGTAGAAAACGATCAAGCATGCAACCAAATCATTGATTGGAAAACATCAACATACTCACTACAACGACTATATGATTCTTATACCATGGAACACATCTATGCAGTCTAGACACCATTACTAACGCATGGAGTTCTCTGGACATACACATCTCTAACCAAGCACAGGAGAATCAATGGTTTAGAAAGAAATGGTTTGACCGAAAAGAAAACTCACACATCTTGAAGGGGTTCATAGAGTGAAGTTGTCAGGTGATTAGCCCTAGAAGGTTTGTGATCAACATGCACAGGTTTGTGCTACATGCATGCCGCCACAGGTCATTTGAAAGAGGATCGTAGTCTTCTCTAGTCAATTCATGAAGACTAATTTCCTTGCAACCTGTCCAAACCCCAAGTTGTCGGCTGTCACAAGAGGACCGTTACCTCACTCTGATTCGCGGTGGCACTGGCCCGCCGTCCATTTCACAAGCCTTGCATTAGCCACGTTGAAGTGGAGGGATAGCCGTGTTATTGTCTTACTCTTGAAAATGTAATGTTTATGCCCTACTTTTCCATTACAACATTACTCATATAAAACATTCATTTACTGCTGACAAGGTTGTAGTGGGCCTAGCAATGAAGAAGTGTGCTTTCAATATCGTTGGAATTTTCTTAATATAAAAGAGGAAATATTGAGTCCATTTACTTTGTACGAGAAGAAATATCTCACCACATTTGAAGTGGACATTCTATTTGTCACTAGAAGACAGACAACACTTTAAATTATTTCTAAAAAATTCATTAATACTGTTTGGTATCGAAATTTCAAACTACAATCCCAATGTTATTTTCCAACCATGCAATAAATACTTATATATATTGCATTACAATGGAAACTTGATTGACAATGCTGCCTGCTACGGGACTGATAAATATCTAGATTTTCTACTATCGGTACATGATATATTTGTCCAACAAGTATATATGATATCATCAACCATGCCATTGACTCATCTTTTTTTAACATTGGATTCAGAGGAGTAGCAACAGATTACACTGCACTTTTGAAGGCATTAATTAAAATAATCTTGCAATCATCAATTCTGAAGCCTTTGATGGCGTCTCAGGTAGCTTCTGCGTTATATTAGAACGTGAATATTCCTCAGAGCTGTCACATGCTTTTCCCAATTTAAAATAACCAGACAACCAAACAACTCCCAAATACCTAATCACTCCATCTTTGGTACCATGACATTTCTGAATTCTCCATCAAAGTTTGGGAAATAGGATCTGCCTGAGTAACCGTCTTAATTCCCTGAACTTTTGTTATTACCTATTTATTCAAGAAGAGTATACAAAGCACAACACAAACCTACTATTCTTTGGTACCATGACATTTCTGAATTCTCCATCAAAGTTTGGGAAATAGGATCTGCCTGAGTAACCGTCTTAATTCCACGAACTTCCGTTATTACCTGTTTATTCAAGAAGAGTATACAAATCACAACACATACCTACCATTATCTTGAATAAAGAAACTTTAAAATCCATCTTTAAATTAAAACAAAGGGATCAACTTTAAATATTCATATTTAAGCCCAAAACCAAGGAAGCAACTCTAAAATTCATTTTAAAACCAAAACAAAGGTTTGAATTCTCCAAGCCCTTACATGAGACTATCGTTCCAAGAAATATTCAATGGTGTTGGTCGTGTGATATTGGATCTCCATATATACCAAGTTGCTTCACTTTGTTGATGGGAGAAATTATGTGTTTTTGTAATCAATGTCAACAGGTGATGTTACTTTAATTATACCCATGGGACATTCCATCTTGAGTGCTTTAGCTCGCTAAATACTTATAAGTATGTAGGAGGTCCATGTTTTTCCAAGGCAAGATAATGTATTGGCCTTAGTAATCACATCACTATATGTATACAAATAATATCCTAAAATCGAAGGATAACACACCCTTTCCTACAAGATAACACTCCCTTTCCTACTTCCACAAATACATTTGTTAGACTTGCTTTAAATACATATACACAACTTTCTCTCATTTTGCAACATATTGAAGTTCTATTCGATGTTTCATTTCCCCCACTTCGGGGGTATGCTAGTGTATTGCATTTTTCATGGAAAACGTGCCTCTTTTACATATCAAAAGATATTCACCATAAACAGGGAGGTAGTTTTCAAAATAAGTGTTCCTGAAAGTTTGGGAGCATTCAACTCCCAAAAACTAATGCCCATCTGGTGGAAGATAAACATTAAGGATCAAACGGATGGGTAGCTTGGATCTAGAAAGGATAGGGTCCAAGGTTGTCCTCTACAAGGGTATCTCCAACACATATCCAACGTTTCCAATGACCTTCACCCAGTTGTAGACAAATTTTAGATAATCCATCAGCTGCAACATTGCGCTTCCTGTAGACATGTTGAAAGTTGATGGAGTCGAAAAGGTCGGACGTTAGGAGCATGATCTCATAAAAAATAGGCTAGAGATAAATGTTAAGAGGATATTTTCTGAGCTACATCCATGGAATGGTCATTTTTGAGTCCCCGGTGACTTGTAACCTTTGAATGCTAATGGAGATAGCAAGTTGTAATGTTGATTTGAGAGCTATCAGTTCTGCTTTGTTATTGGTACTCCGGCCGATGTTAGCTACAAATTTTGTCCATTGATCTTGAGATAGAAATTTGATACCCTTAACTCCCCCTATCTGAGGATTACCTTGTGATGCTCCATCAAAGAAGCACCATGGATAATAAAAGTCAATCTGCTCAGGCGCAATCTTTTGAATTGGCTGCTTCTTGATCAGAGTATTCATGGCTCCCATCATAGCAATACACTTGAAGGCATAAATGTTCGGAGGAATGAAACAATCTTCAAATATCATATGGTTACGATCAATCCATGTGTTCCAAAGAATAAACATGGGCAGCGAACTGATACCCCTGGATATAAAATCCACTTTCCGTGAATAAAGCACCTCTTGAAGATCATTACCCGTCCAATTGAATTGAAAACCCAGCTCTTGTTGCACACTACGCCATACCTGCTGAATATATGGGCAGTGTATCAAGAGGTGTTCAATGCTTTTGCAATCATATTTACAAAGTGCACATATTCCGGGCCCCGAGAAGATATGTTTAGTCAAGACACTCCAAACCAGAATTTTGTGAGATAAAGAAGACTAGATAAAAAGTTTGATTTTCAGCATAGTAACAAGTTTCCATATCCATGAGTGCCACCAATAAATGTATGGATAATCCATACCTTCATAGAGGACACGATAACCCGTATAGTGTAAGAACCTCACCAGGTCCTCAGTTTAATTTAATGGAAATCTTGCAATTTGAAAGAATTGTTTCAGTTATTCTGTTTTGAGTCCTTCTATTTCTTTCATTCAGTGGTATTTAAATTATTTGGATTTCTGATATAGATAGAAGTAAAATACTTTGTTTTTGAAATAAACAACAAATTCTAATAGGTAGAAATCAACTATGTACAGTTATAAGCAACATCAGTTCTATCTATATTTCTTTTCAGTAGTTTATATATTTTCAAGTGTAAAAATTGAAATTATCATGCAAGTAAAATACCTGTAGGGTAGCAGAAAACTCAACCCGCCAAAATAGGTTTTCCACCCTGCCAACTAGGAAAGTTTCGTCGACCTCCTAGCTCCAAGAATTTCTTCTTGGATCCCCGAGCCCAAAAATTGAGTACAACCCATCCAACCAGTTCAGTATTTCCCTTAAAAAAAACAAATATAAGAAACAAATCTCCTCTGTTATTTCTCCTACATCCTTCCTTTCCTCCAAACCTCAAGTTGTCCCCCTCCTCTAAGAACCCCTTCCAAAAATTTATCATTCCTTCATAGTGTTTCCCTTTTATTTTCTTCTCCTCCGAGAACCCCCTTTCCCCTCCTATGTTTTCCTCCTAAATACTCTTTTCATCCTACTCGAGCCTTTGGGCTTACTCCACCGCCCCCGTCAAATCACTCCAAACCCCAAAACATTTATTTCCATCCTAATAAAATAATATATTTTTAGGTACCTATTTTGTCGAAAAGTTCAATGGCATAAATGTCAATTAATTTATTTGGGTGAGTTGGCTACACATTCATTAGTAAATATTTAATATGTTCTCTTGGGATTTTCACACGACGATGGGCTAATTACTAGTCCCACTCACTATTTTAGCATTAAATACGTTTGAATAAAATAATAATATAATAGTTATTAGTGTTGAATTTTCAAGTCGGTAGTGGTGAGTATTTAAATGTATTACCCTTCCAGATCAATTGTCTTACATGGTAATAAATTAATAACACCATTACCTTTTAAATATTTCTTTTTAACTTTTAACTTTTTTTTCTTTCTTTCCAGAATTGCTTCAATTAATACTTTGATTAATTACTTTACTCAATAATCCTTATAATAATTGAGTTGCTTCGCTATAGTTTATGGTAAAGGACAATTCTATTATCATTAACATTAATTAAATAATAAATTTTAATAATAAATAATAATAATTAGTGTTTACTAAATAATAATAATATTTATTTGTTTAACCGACAAGTACCTAGTACCAACACAACATTCTTGTATTTGTAAACAAAGCACCCTTAAGGGTTTTAAACAATCATGACAATGATTAAACAATACAATTCTACTAACACACATGGAACAATGTTTATGTTTTATTCACGATAATTTCCTTACGACAATTCTAATTGAAGATACTTAATCAATTGCTTATTACAATGTTCACATATACTTAACAACTTGAATGCTCATTATCTTTATTGGATCATCGCACAATTAACTTAGTTATTCATAACAACTTATACAATTATTTATCATGTCTATTATTCATATATCGATACTAGCGTACATGTGCAAAGTGTGCATGCGTGGCCATTGTATGCACAGGTCGAATATGTACTAAAGGCAACATTATCTTGCATAATCATACTTGCTAACTAATAATATAATCTTCCATGCAGGTAGAACGAGCATACATATAACCTAATTACTTTAGCATTATTAGTTTTTGTAACAGTTATCCATATAAGGTTTCATACCATTTATTTATATTCACACTCGTTTAATCAATCAATTACAAGGAAGGATACCTACTACCACTAACTCAGATCATAATAATTTATGACACAAATGTAATATACTGAGTTACAACACAAGAATCAGATAGAGGTTTCAACACATACAGTTAGTTAAGTTCCCTCTAAAAAAATACAAGACGTTCCTATCTACCTACCTCCTTCTACCTATTTCACATCTAACTTCCACATACTATCCTTCTTCTGCTGGACTACCCTGAAGTGTCATGCCATGACCAGCTCCAGTTAGAACCCATAAGTGGAATTGTCGAATACATTGACTAAGATTCCCTAGTAGGCACTCACCAATCATCATCACACACCTTGGGGAGAGTGCCATAGCAAAAAACTCCCATGAATACAGGTTCGGAGGATAAACGGTGGGCAATGCCTACACCCCCATATGGAACAAGGGACTATGTCTTCATCGACACAGTGACTGCGTTGCGAATATTGTACTCAAGTTTTTTCATCGAATAACCAAGTTGGGAGGTTGAGTTTTCTGAAACCCCACACCTGCCCACATATCATGATAATAACACAATACTCATGCTAAACAATAATGGATCACTTGCATACCATTTATATTGCGGACTTCATGTCCTTTCAGAGGTACTCCCATCTAGTAGGACTCAACTATCACTTAGCTCTTTCACCCTGTAGGTTAGTCTCCAATCACAAAATCGAGAATAGCGTGCAGTCATCGACATGTATATACATTTCATTACTAATGAACAATAATGAAAAATCATTTTCCTATGTACCATGCACCTGGTATCATATCCATCCATTCAACATATATCTTTAACATGGTATCCACATACCCATCATTTATTAAATTTGCATTTTAGAGACATAATTGAAACATGAACATAATTCATAATATTAACATCACACTCATATATTTAAATTCCGAAAAACAATAAATCCATATGTCCATAATGTAATCAAACTGACAAAGTTCCACTCTAAGAAGGGAACAACACTAGGAAATGGTGGTTCAGGTGGAAAAGTCAAAACTAGGAATTACATATAGGTACCCCTGTTGGTGTTCCTACACCATACAATCGCATTGTCCTCATCGTTCAATATGATGTGTGATGATTTTAAGGATGAACCATAATTATCCCATAAACCTCGGTCCACTGGATGGATATCCAATTGTTCAATAGTTAACCATGTCGGATACTGAGAAATGCCTGCATCCTGAGTTGCAATCTGATGTAAGAAAAAAAACCCTTTATCCCGCAAGAAAGTAACCATGTGATCCGGGAGGTAGTAGTCACATCATCCAATCCATGGATCGGTATCGATCCTTACCTGTCTACCATTTCCGATGCGCCACTGTAGCCAATCAACCACTAATGCAAATGATTGCAGAATGGATCTCCGGATATTGGATATATTCCGGAACGATAGTGATCTACGACGAATCCAGTCTTCAGTGATGAGAGGATAAACATACTTGAAGTAACAAACTCTGGTCCATAAGGAATTTTCCTGAATGATACACCATATGAATTTTGCTGATAATGCTTGTGCAAAATATACTGGGTGTTTTAACCCCCAACCGGGACAGATACTTGGGCCAGGTTAACCTTTCCCATGCAATCCAATGATATGGATTTTCCTTTTTGTGTCCATTCCACAGGAATTTGAATGATATCTTCCTGATCGTATCTAGGGTATTCTTTGGAATACGTGCTATCGTGACCCAATAGACTGGTATTGCTTCAAGGATAGCTTTGACAAGAATATACCTTCCTCCCTTTGACATCCATTGGTTGCACCAAAGGTGAATGCATTTTTCCACCGTTCAGGGATGTCATTATTGTATTTGGTCATGCAAGAGTATTGAGGTAAAACCTCCATTGTAAGTCGGGGAAATGGTTCCCCAAAGGATAAATGTAAAATGTATTTTTGAGTCTCCATAGGAGAGGTTGGCCCAGTTAGGTAAGGAAGTTGACCCCATTGAAGAATTAGGTCAGTCACACATAAAGTATAAATAGGGAGGATCTCTCCCTCATTTGGACACTCACTCACTCAAGCAAGTTCGCACCAAGGGAGAGAAAAGACAAGTTCGCTGGAGAATAAAGAGGGAAGCTGCAGAAGTCATCTTATCTTTGGTTTTTCTATCTTGTTTGATATTGTACTAGGTGACGAATCTATTACTGAAGAAGTTGTGGGGTTTTCTCCTTTACGGTTTCCCCGAGGAAATTTCTTGTGTTCTTGTGTATTGTTGTGCTTGTTGATCTTTCAGATTAAAGATCTAACATAATTGAATTAAAGTGCAAGCACTGACATGGTATCAGAGCCACTATGAAAGAAGGCACTGTGCAACAGCGGAAAACTAGGGCTTCCTATTCCAAGGTCTTCTCTCCATAGATCATCAAGAAATGAGTGCTAGGCTAACTCGCCTAAAGGAGGCACATATTTTGGTGGAATCATAATTCAATTTGGAGAATTTTCATTTTTGACCCAGTCACTAAGTGCCGGGGGAAGCTAGGGCATCAAAATTTTGGGGCTTCCATCCACTAATCTGGGAAAAGGAAACACTGTACAACTCGCCTTGAGGAGGCACATCTTTCTATCCAAGCATAGGTTCAAAATTCCAAGTTTGGAAAATTAGGGTTTCTCTGTCAAACCCTAGGTCAACTAGCTCCAGAACCAGGTTGGGAATCTCAAATTGGTAAGATCTAATTCCTTGCTCTTTCCATTTGAGATTCTCATATCAAAATGATAAATCACACCAAGCTTGAAGGCAAGCTTGAAGGAGCTAATAGCTTTCGGGCATGGAAGTATAGACTTTCTCTCATTCTAGAAGAGAATGGCTTGGACAAGTATGTCAATGAGGAGGTTCCAGAACCAGAGGGAGAAGAGGCAAAGGAAATCCATAAGAAGAACATGGTCAAGGCCAAAAGGATTATTGCAGACTCCATCAAATATCACCTCATCCCTCATGTATCATGTTTGAAGACTCCCAAGGAGATGTTTGATGTTTGGACAAAGATATATGAAGGAAAGAACATCAACCGGAAGATGACTCTAAGGAACCAACTCAAGAATGTGAAGATTCAACACTCAGAAACTATGCAATCCTACTTCACAAGAGTCTCTCAGATCAAGGAACAACTTGAAGAAATTGAATACAATGTTGAATAAGGAGAGATTGTGATGAATGCCTTGAATGGTCTCCCAAGATCATGGGACTCATTCATTCAAGGAATATGCGCCAGGAAGAAGCCAATCACATTCATCAGATTATTGGAAGAATGCACCCAAGAAGAAGCTCGATTAGTAGAAGGAGAATAAAAGATGGGAGCAAGTGATGACCAAGCCCTAACTGCTCATACTAAGAAGAATCAAAATAAGAGGGAGGACCACCATCACAAGAAGTCCAAAAGATCCCATAGGAATCATGGACCTAGAAGAGACCTATCCAGTATTAGGTGCTTCACATGTGATGAGAAAGGACATTATTGAAGAAATTGTCCTAGAAACCAAGGATCCTCCAGGAGAACCAATAAGAAGAGGCATCATGCTCACACCGTTGAAGATGATGAACCGGTAAGAAAGAAAACCAAAGAAGAAAGGGATGATTCTTCAAGTGATGAAGAATATGTGTTGTAATAAATGGAGGTAACCAGCTACAAGGGTTCGTTCAGAAGGTTCTGCCTCATAAGGTGAAGATAGAGATGACTTTTAGTATTACATGAAAGGAGTAGGAGAAGTTCCTACAAAGTTGGACTCCAGAAAACAAATAAAGGTCAATGCTCTATGGAAGAACCTCTCATCCATTTTCAGCATTGGTTAATATGAAGAAGAAGGGACACACAGAGTCTACTCTAATACAAAGAACAAGTGATCCATGGTGTAGAATACTTTCTCAACATTTTTTATCATAAGCAAGAAAGGCACATGTCTTCAGAATCAGACAATGAAGTAGAACACACTGTCAGAGACTCCAGTAGTTCCTGCAAGGAAGCAAAGATAAAGAAGGGAGTTCACCCAACAACCAAACAAAGATAAGTATTTGAATTGTCATTTCCCGTATAACCAATTACTTAAATGATATTGTTCATTTGTGTACATACTTATGTTCCTAGATTTAAGATGTGTATTATGCATGTTAGAGAGTTTGCATTGATGAACATCATACTACTAATATCCATATGATGTGTAAGTGGCCTATGGTGCTGTACAACATCCCATTGCTAGTTATCTAGAATGAAACTTCTTTGCTGACATGTTGGGAGTTGTGCACACTCTTAATAATGTTCTAGTAGATATGTAAGGCATCTAGAAAGTTTTCGTATGAATGCAGGATATGGATGAATGTTGTGTTAAAGGATTGGATAAGATAGTTGAATGACTGTGTGACCTAAGTCTTTATGCATAATAATTTTTTATGAAAATTATGAAATGTTTCTAATCATGCAACTGAATTTGAATTGTAGGAAAGATCGTGCACCATCACCTGCAAGAGAATAATGAAAAGACTTGTTCCGAAGAACAAGTGACGATAGTTCAACTATGGCATTGAAGAAGATTTATGAAATCAAGCATACTACATAAATACAAAGCGAGGGTTCTCTTAGAAAGAAGGAGTCGACTATGATGAGACGCTGCTCTAGTGGCCAGACACACTTCCTCAGTGGAAGATATTACACTAGATAGATGGTGTAATCTAAGTAGAAGAGTATATCGAGCAACTACCAGGATTCAAGACTCTCTACAGAGAACCACATGTGCGTGGATTGAAGAAGGATTTGTATGGGATCATAAGAAACCCATGGGATAGCATGATGAGCTTGAGGATCACCTAGAGTGATGGGAGATCAACCTTTGATACAAGGTTGAATATGAGGATCTCATAGATGGGTACACAAGAAAAATTGCAATAGAGTTCAAGATCTTGGTATCCAATGACCTTGTGAGATGACATAGATGGATACAAAGAATATCAACAACAGAAAGCTACCAGTCACTCCAGTGTTGAATGTCCCAATGCAGTGAATACAAGATGCAAAGGGAGGATAATGCTCAGTTACAGAGGGAGCAGGAAAGCTCCGCTTCCGAGGGAGTGATTACAACACAGATTGAGAGACATTACCACTTAGCCTCTACCCGTGGCAAAGGTTGTTTTCCCCAGTAACTCAGGGATATGCTCGGAGTGATACCGGATGTCTCCCCTCATGAAGAGGAAGCATATGTGGTATAGTTTGAGACAGGTACCCAGGACATGGTACAACAGGATGGACAATTTTTTGATGAGCTTAGGCTTTACCAAGAGTAAAGCAGTTTCCAACCTCTACTTCAAGGTTGAGGGTGGAAGAGTAGTGATATTACTGCTATATGTAGATGACCTATTCTTACCAAGGGAGGATGAGCTCATTGAAGAAAAAAAAAGAAGGCTTGCCCCATATTTTGAGATGAAGGACCTGGGAATGATGTACTAATTCTTAGGAATGGAGGTGTTGCAAAGTATAGACTGAACTCTCCTAACTAGGAAATGTTATGTTGTTTACGGAGTTTTTCCATTTGATGTATGGTCTTCTTCATACAAGAACTCTCGGGATGATTACCCTTCTTGCAATATGTACACTTGGATTTCTCAAATTTATTTTGTTTGTCCTTCTTGGAGATGGAGGCTCCTTCCAATGAACTAGACTTGGCATTCTGCTTGGGTACATATTTCCTCTTCTCTTTTCCCTTGTGCTTCCCTTTTGCATTCACACTTTTTGCTTCTCCAGCCACAAGAGCTTGATTTTAGGAGGCCTTTAGGGCACCCATCTGGATCAATTTGTCTTGTTCTTGGATGAGAGATTTAGTGAAAACATCTAAGGATGGCATTTTCCAACCAGGGATTGACATTCTCCTTGAATGGAAGGTAGAGACAAAGATGGAGAACTCAGGACCTAGCTTGCTCAAAATGGATAGTACCAATTTCTCATCCTTTTTCTCAATGCCACACTACTTGCATTGCATGACCATCGATTTGAATTTGGAAAATAATTGTTGGATGGTCTTGAAACTGCTTGGTTGAAGAGCAATCAACTCATTCTCTAGAATATGGCCCCTTAGCTCATCTTTTTTGCCGAAGAGGGTCTACAACTTCATCCAAACTTCTCTTGGAGTCTTCAATCCATCGAGGTGGAAGAGTAGATATTGGAAATATGAATACACATGAAACCAAATGCTTCATCCAATCTATTCAGATACTTGGCCTTCTCAACAGCTGCTTGGGGTTCGACCTCCTTCCCCATTGTTACCCTATACAATGAATTGTTGCGCAATACCATCTGCATATCAACCCTCCAATCAAGGTAATTGAAGGGTGTCAGGATCCTAGGAGAGGGAGGAGCATTCAAATTATCCATTAGAACTGCTAGAGCGAATATAAGGTGGTACTACTACAACTGCTTCACTTTCAATAACCTGCAAAAAAATGTCATTTTGGAGATAGACTACTACTGAGCACTGCTTTAGGAAAATAGGCACATTTTTTCGGATCCCTCACACTTGGCTAGACCTCAAAGGATTTCTCCAATGAATTCAATGCAATGGCACCAGGATTTGCTGTGGAAATCCAGAGGCTTCTGGTGCACTACTGAAAGCAGCTGCTCAACCTATGCTCACTGAGCTCTTATACCATGTGAAATTCTAAATCACAACAGATCATGGAGCTGAGTATACATCACAGAGAAAGAATGAGCAAAGAAATTGAGTTACAGTGAAAATTGCAGTAAAAATGAGCATACAATTAATCATGCATGAGAACTCAGATAGGAACAGAATAATGTCACATGATCCAATAATTAGTATAGTCAACAATGACGTTACAATGGAGAGAATTCAAATCACCTAGGAGAATTCGAGTCTTAGTGTGTCTAGCATAGGAATTGTCACCACTGGAGTGCTCCGGAAGATCCAATCTCAACTGAATTGAACCTAAACTTAGTTAACTAAAGACACAATCAGTTAATTGACTAAGGAGGGCGCATCTGTGAGTTTGTCATGCAAATCAATTAGAAAAGGGCGCATGAGGCGACAATCAATGACAATCAGAGCATAAACTCCCCACAAGAGTCAGCTAACTCAGGTAGACTGAATTGGAATACTGAGTAGCCTCCTAAAATATAGAGAACTGATTTAAGTGGTCCTAAAATGATGCATGCAGGGCGCAGTAGGTGGTAGATGGATCCTAGATGACATCTGCACACCACTAGGGGGCAAATGACATCATCAACTGCTAGGAATAATAAATAATGCTAGGTAGGACAAGAATGTAGTATTAATAATCCTAACAGTAACCAGGATTTTTAAATACTTATGTTGGATTTTTTCAAAATGATGCCAGCAAAATCATTTTTATTTTTTATTTTTTATTTTATTTTATTTTTATTTTATTTATTTAAAATCATAGAACTTTTAGACTATGCCTAAAAAACTTGTTATTGAACATATCAATACACTTCTTCACCAAATCCTAAAACAAATGCTAATTTATTTGTTTTACTTATACCATTTACTAATACTTCAATTTATTTATTTATTAACTAATAGGTTTTATTTCACACCATTGACTAACACTTTAATTTATTAGTCCATTGGTTGTAGCTTGGGTGGTTGGGAGGAAAGATTGTTGCCCTCCCCACCCAGGTTCAATTCTTGTAAGTGACATGATGCTCTTGTTGAGCCCTATTGTAATGATTGTATTTCAAGCTTTCCTTGATTCTTCGGAATAGCAGGAAAGTGATTTTTCCGCTGGAAAAAAAAAACACTTTAATTTATTAACTAATAAGTGCAATCAAGAAGGCTAAATTTGAACTTGGTTATAAAATCTTTGTTGAAAGTATAATTTTAGATTTTTTAAATAATAAATTTTTATTTGATTTTGTAATTTTAAAAATTGATATTTGCAATTCTAACAATAAAAAATGATTTTAACTTTTAAAAATTATTATTTAAAAATAATCAAATTCATAAAATATTTAAATTATAATTAAAATAAATATATTTAATGCAAAACGTTATTTATTAAATAAAAAATGGGATAAATATATTCGATTATAGAAATACAAGGAAAAAATAAGAAAACAAAAACATTGTATTGTATTGCGAAATACTATACTTCACTTTTCACGGATGAGAAGTATTAAGAGAAAAATCAATTTGAATTTAAGTTAAGAAGAGAGTTCTTAATAAAGAGAAAATTATCAAACAAGAGGAATACATTATTGTAATTTTCATGACAATAAGCTCATTTGACAGATTCATTGTAGCTCATAACATATTGTAACTATTAGTTCTACCACTTTCTTGAAGGAGAATCGTTAGATTGGTGGTATTGAGTGGTCTTGTTCAAATTTTTTAATTTCTTTGGAACAAGGGTCCAACAAAGATTGATAAACACCTTGGGTTGGCAGACACGGGGGAGTGATCATCGATTCCATGGGGAATAAGCAAAACGAGTTTGCTTGGGGTATTGGACGGAAAACTAATAATGGAGTTGAATGGCTTGGTCTAATTAAAGGGATTGAGATTGCCATCTCTCTGGGCATAAAGAAGTTGATGGTCTTAGGAGACTCTTTAATAATCATTCGAGACACTAGAAGTATTGTGGGAAAGTGGAAAAGCCCATCCTAAAAAATGCATCATCTCTTGCTTTGTATCAGCAAAGAACTCCTCTAGCTCAAATTCTTCCATATTCAAAGAAGTCTTAACGGGCAAGCCGATGAAATGGCAAATATTGGAGTTGGACTCCCCTATGGCTCCATAAGATTAAATAATGAGACATTGGAAAATGCATGGGTTCCCTAGGCCAAGGCATGACCCTTGTAATTGGGACAAGTCCCCTACTCAATGGAATTATAACTATGAAGACTATGGTTTAGGCATGCTTAAATCCAAAAACATCTGGAATGTTCCCCTTGGCAATTCGGCGGCACCCAAGATCCTCGATTTGGCCATTCGCATGCATGAATTAATGGTTACCCCACTGCGTGACAATTGGCCGATGTGTGGGTAGCATGGGGAGGGTTATCTACGCGGCTGGATGCCCTCTCGCTCTCATTTCTCAGTTGGCCTTCGAGCTCTGTCTGTTCTCTTGCTTTGTCTCTATGCTTCCAGGATTATGGACCGCCATGGTTTAGCTTGTGTGTAGGGTGGTGGCGACTTTTTCCATGGTATTGGGCACCCTCATGGCGGGGGGAATGGTATGATGAAGTGCGAGAGGTGTGGCTTGATGGGGAGAGGTCCCAAAGGAGGGTGCAGCCGGGGTCTGCAGTCGGACGACTCGTGCGGGGACTCTGTGGATTTGGAAAACCCAGGGCTTGGACATTGCAGGTCGGGAAGATGCAAGCAAGGCCCACGAGAAAGAAGAAAACAACAGTAGCCTTGAATTTGATGAGGAAATTTTCGACCGTCTTCAGAAAATGGAAATGTAGGCCAGAATGATTAGAAGTGAGAATTTGGAGTGCAAAAATGTCCTTCGCTTCTATAATCTGGTATCCACCAACCACACTGAGGTCAAATCCCAGAAGTCTAATTTGGCTAAGAAAATTGAGCATTTGGAGGATTCTCTGGGTTTAGTCTTCTCTCGTAAGGCTCGGAAGAACGAAGTCACTGGCAGAGAATTAGAAGAAATTAATAGGAAAATGGTGAAATTGCAGAAGTTTATGGCAAACACAGGGAATTTCGTGGATCTTAGTGTAGAGAAGAATGGGACAGCAAAACCTGCTGGTGCTGCCATGGACATCGGCCTCAAGTAGTTGGTTGTTGGTTCGGGTCACGGGTTGGCCTCCTTAGTTTATTTTTGTTCTAAATGCTATCTCGAAATATGTTTAAGAACTCTATATTTAATAGTCTAAGTTTTAGCTGCAGTTCTGGAAACTTGGTTTATTTATCTAGTTTTGTATAAGGAAGCACATACACAATGTTCTATTCTTGCTTACTACTTTTAGGATAGTTCGTAAGATATTACAGTTTCCATAGGACTGGTAGGTACAATGAATGTTATCAACCTAAACTTGATGAACTGGGTGTGATGGTTGTCTTCCACTCATGGAAGCAATCTGCTCTGTTTTTTGCTATATACTCCGTCTTTTCTATATAATCAAAATCTAACCATTTCTATTAAAAAAAACAAAGATTGATAAACAAAAAAAATGTAAAGATTTTTATATTTTATAATTGTTAATAGAAATAAGGAATACAAGTAAATTTATTATATTGTAAATTTGAAAATAAATTTAAAGAATAATTATGAAAATATAATGAGAACGATTTATCTTATAAGTTAAATATTGAATGAAAATTCAAAAATATATTGCAATTCAAAGTGAATAAGAATTACTCATCTTATAAGTTAAAGATTGAATGAAAATTCAAAAATATGATGCAATCCAAAACTAACAAGAATCACAACAACAAAATGAAAAATGGAAAAAGTCCAAGAACCTATAAGAAACGGATACCAAATTGCTCATATAACAAAACCAAACAAAACTTATAGAAGTAGTTGAAGAGAGGGGAAACATGCATTCACAAGACAAAATACAATTGTGTACAAATCCAAATTAGTTATAATACTAATATGTCACTGTGTCACTATTGCGACAATTTTGTGCATAGATAAACCAATTGAATATTAATACCGTCATATATTAGTGGTATATAAGCCCAAGGGCTTAGTTATACCAATTTTCGTCGATGATCTTAGCTGAATTAATTATCATCAATGTTCTTAGCAACCTGGCTAGGTCCATGCATGTAGGGGGGCAATTTGAATGGCATTAGATGAGGTAGACTAGTTTATGTTGAAAAGTCTGGTCATATCAAGGTTATCATAATTACTCTATAACTATGTCAATATTAACTTAGCATTATCTCCTTTAAACTTGACTTAGGGTAAATATCTACCCACTCAATGGTTTTAATCGGGTATCCGAGAATATAATATGGCCCCCTATCACCTATGTCTATGTCTAGACTTTACACCATTGAATAAACAAAGGGTACACATGCCTAAATAGGTCTTACATCCATATGCCCATTTAGATATATGATTAAATCCAACTCCGTAAAAATACTTACACTTGTATACCTCAACATGTGATGCTTGATGCATCGACTTGTTTCTTTACTCACATCCATCTCTGCTTAGTGAACCAAATCAAGCACTCCTTAACCGGGTACTTCTTCATTAAAGGCAATGATCTAGGGCTTCTCCCATGGGAGCGATTTTTTTGCCCAAAACTGACTCTAATACCATATTAAAAATTTACTAAGCATTGTGGAGAAATAAAACTACACAATAATAGGTATGCACATAATAATAGCCAATATTTATTCTAGAAACAATTTACCAAGAAAACTAGCCTTCAAAAGATATATTTCATTATCCTTCATTCTCCTTGGCCAATCTAACCAACACCAAAGACATTTTACAATGGAGTTACTCAAGCCTTTAAATATGTTTCATCATATACTAATACCATAGTCAAATACCATGGGTTACCTAAAATCATGGGCTCGTAAACCACCAATGGTAAACCCATTGATTACCAAATGAAGGCTATCTTATAAACAAGCCAATATTTCATTTATGAATCTTTGTACTACATAGATATAGTCTCTTGTAGCTTTATGTTTTGGGTATATTATATAAAGAATATTTGGATTGATGTTTTGAGCCATAATTAATTAATTAATCTTATTATCAAAATTTTATGTGTTTTTAGAATGTTTATTATTAAATTTTTAATTATTATTATTATTTTAAGGAATAAAACCACATCCTAAATATAGGCCAATACATTACAAAATTTTACTTAAAAACTATAATGCACCTAGTGAGGATAATACAGAGAACGCAAATATATAAATAACTCTTAAGATAACGTAATATCATCAAATACTTTTTATGAAAGGAATCACTCCACAAGACATACTTCTTATAATACAATTCATAAAACATCCAACATATTCAATATGATGATACTTCTGTATATTTATACTTTCTCATGAGTATTATTAGAGGATCTATGTTAACTACCCTTTATTATTATATTATTTCTTTTAATTACCAAGTGGATCTATTCCATATAAAAAATTACTAAAAAAAACTTGAAAAATAAAAAATAACAAAATCACAAAAACTAGAACCACTTTAAATGATTAAAATCATCTTATTATTATTTTTTTAAATAATTTAATTTAATTTAACTTTTAATAATATATTTATTAACAACCAAATTGCTAAACTTATATAAATTAAGAAGTAACATCAAATAAATGAAAATAAATAAATAAAAGAGAAAAACAAAAAAATTAAAATGTTAAAAACCAAAACACAAAGTCTTAAAACAATACCAAAACTCAAACAAAAATCAAACAAGAGCCACGAGATGGCAATGTCCATGACATTGCCACCTGGGCTAGTTGCTAGTTTTTTGCAATTGGCGTGAAAGGATTGAACAAATAGCACTATCGAAATAATGGTTCTTTAGTATCGCAAAATATCCATCTGCAAATAAAGATTGCAATGTTGCTTCTAGTAACCAATCTGATTCTATTTAGTGATTTGATTCTGAAAATGATAATAGAACATATGTAATTGCACTCCATATTGTGTTGTATTTTAGGGATTTGAGAGGCTTAATACTTAAATGTCTTAAAAGAATTAAGAGATAATATGATATATTTTTAAATGATGGTTGATCGTTTGTAGAGGGATACATCCATCGAGAGAATGCCAATACCTAATATTCCGGAGAATCAAGGTATTTTTGAGTTACAATCATTACATAATCAAAGTCGGCTCCCAAGGAGTAAGTGTCACAAAGCTAGATTTGAACCCGGGTGGGGAGGATAACAACATTCCTCCCAACCACCCTATCTACACTCAATTGACTAGGAGAGAATATCCTATATACCTGAAAATATGATATATGCTTTTAGATAAATTAAAAAACATATATAATTCCATAGCTATAATTAGATCACATGATAATCAAATTTGTTAGGTACAATGATGTTGTTATACCCTAAGTATGCTACGCACATTAATACATTTTAGTACACATAACTAAGGCATAACCATAATAAAAAAATGTGCGAACTTAATAATGTAGGAAACTTGATCAACTATCAAGACATAGATATCAATGGTTGCAATGGAATAGAAAAGTTGATTAACTAACAAGACATAGATATCAGTAATTGTTTGGGCACCATCTATGAAGCCCCGCGAGTGTCTCAAATGAAGTACCTTTTAAATCACAGGCTCTAGAAGTCAAGGTTATGTATTGTTTTTTTTAATATCGATGAATTATCATCATATATATAGAATCTATTGTAAAGTATGCAATAGCAAAGGGGCCTAGTTTCCAACCATGGAACTTTTTTTCCAACCACTAGTATCGATATCAGACTCAAAATAAGATTTATGTAGGTAATATATCTTGTGAAAACAAAGTCAAGATCAACATTGAACTTCACAAATGACACATCTTGATTCAATCCCTAAACTCTCAATAATTTCTCATAACCCCTAGACACATGAAAGAGATTCTTCTCTAACAATCGCTAGAAAAAAATATAGAATCTTCAACCTTTGGCTTACATAACAATGACACATGATTATGTGATTTCCCAACAACTTTTTGAAGAGTTAATCTTAATATTAAAAGGCTATGTATACATAGGTATTAGCTTTTCTTTTTCATTGGAATCTACTTATTCTATTATATAAACATCAATATACAATTTTGAATTGGCCACAAATTGAATGACTGAGCCTTTGAATTTATAGATTTTTTAGTGATGTAAAAACAATAATGTAATAAGTATAAGCTTCTTCATAAAATAAATACAACATCAAAATCAAATGCCACCCTTTAACAAAATCGCCTTCAACTAGCAATATCATCAAGAAAAATATGTATCAATACATATATCTCATCCGATGATCAAGTTTATGTATAGCTAAATTTAGGTAATACAATTAATTCATAATTTTGAAAATAGAGGAATTTATTATTAACTCGTAATATAATAATATTATTATATTAATAATAGATTTTTAAGAATAACGATCTAATATAATATTAATATTTCTAGCTTTATTATATTAATATATTAATAACGATCTACATTATTAATAAAATTATAATAATAAGATAGATTCACAATATTAAACCGTATTCCATTTATATATTCTTAAAAGTTATAATATTCCATATTATATGTCAACTTTTTATGGCATATTAGTTAAGTATCTTCTTTGATATTATGAACAATATCAGTTAATATCTTACTTAAGTAATGGCTATGAAATATAACATGGTTTCTTCTAATCTCATCATTTATATTGCCGGTGGCTTCAGCCCCAACCCCAACCCCTGAACTTTGAAGTCGCAACCTAGCAGACCTAGTGCAGATGGTTAGCAGGGGCTTCCAAAATCATCGCAGCGACATGTAGAGGAGTCGTTTGGCGGTGCCCGTGGCGACAAGCTTATGCTATGGCATGATTGAAGATGCTCTCCGAGGTCAACGTCCGCTACACTGTGTTTAGCCATGTTCGCATTATTGCAAAACTTTCTTGATAAGGAAACCAATCTTTGGAAACTCTCTCTAAATCTATCTTAACTGAGCAAAATAAATTTTCTATGAGGGACTTCAAATTCAATCATACGGTCTTTGATTTCTAACATTCCCCGTAATGTTTAATTAAATTTAACTCGTGCTTCCTTTCACCCTCCCGCTAACGTTTTCATCGTTTTCCATATATATCTTTTCGTTTTGATGATGCTTCCCATGCCGTCTAGAGTCCGACGAGCTCCAAAAACTGTCTCCCACTGTGGGAAATCACAAAGCTCCTTCATTCCACAACACTCTGCCAGATCAATAGCTTCTTCTTCCCAGTATTTCCAGTGTTATGCTCATTCAAGTGCGAAATTTATCTTGATCAAAACTTCTTCGTGCAAATAAATCCCCTTTTATTTACCCTTTCTTCGATTTAATTGTTAAAACCTCAATCACCTGGGATTTTTTTTCCACAAATAGCTAAATTCAGTGGCATTCCCCAACAAATCTCTAAATTCTTCACCTAACACGCTTCTTTAATTTAATCTCTTCTTTTAAACCAGCTTCCTCCTGTTTAACTCCACCAAAATGTCCAATCTTAAATAAATAATTGTATATATTATTTTAAATGACCAAATTAATTTACAATCTTTAAGAATCAAATTCATTCACACTCGTAATGACCAATGCACTATTTCAAATTATACAAACAATGATGTGTGATAAAGCAAAAAATATAATATAAAACAGTATTAGACAAGATTAACCTTTACTCGTAAATTACTAACAAAGTCATGTAAAAGAGTTTCACTTACTTTCATAAAAACTAATTTATAAATAGACATCAAATAAGTTTCATTTACCATATTAAATGACGAACTCCAATATCAAGCACAGATATCCAAAGGAAAGTATAAATCACCATCAACCTTACGCATATGTTCTTTATTCATATATGTAGGGTACCAAGAGGGTTGGTTTAATCATGGCAGGATATTAACAAACAATAAAAAACATATTTGGATAATAATATTAGGCATAAAATCTCCGTCTCTTCCCTGCTGGTAGGGATATGAACCAAAGGCAAATGTTTTTGCAAAATTCTTTCTATTAATTTTAGAACACAGTTCAAAAGTAAAAAATGATTTTCATTTGCCTAACATTATCTAATTAGATTTGTTTTGTCTAGGCCCAAGGATACTCTTGTTCAACATCAAAAGTTTAAAATAATAAATAGATGCAAACAATGGAAACAAGAAAAATGGTGCATCTCAATATGTTCATTGTATTATAATTGCTCATTGCATTGTAAGACCTTAGCACAGCTTATGCAGTGCAGGTTGTTATTTTAACCAGAACGGTGGAAGGAAGCAGATAAAATAGATACTAGAATGAGATTTTCCTGATATACACTGTTCACTCAAAGGCTAAATAATATATTACAGAAAAGGGATAAATAGTGTACAACATCCATAAATAGCGGATTTACAAAGCAATAAAGACATCGCCTAAACAAAGCCCAGATTTTGAGACTATACTCAGAATCGGCAACAAGCCTTCTCACTAGTCAATCAACTTCCACAAGCAAGACATTCATCTTTATTCTCCAATGAACATGCCATCTGAGCTAGCTTTTTTTCTACATCTTTAGGCACAGGTTTGATACTCTCCTGCTACATGCATCAAATCACTTTGCATTTAGAATTAAAACAAGGTCCCTAAGCTAATAAGGCAATTATCCAACTTAGATGCCAGTAATGGTATCTATTAAAAAAAATCTGCAATGATTTAAAATCGAGCATTGTTACTCCACATACCTTTATGTTAGTTGCATCCACAGTAAACTTGATTGCATCTGCTGCAGCCCGTGTACGTAAATAATACATTCCAGTTTTCAGGCCCTGTTCATTATCATGACACATCCAATCTCTAAAAAATGAAGGTATGTCAAGAATGTATTGAGCACATCAGTGTTAGTGAAAAGAATCAAGATAGTAGCAGGGAGACTAGGAAGTAAACTGATGCAGTACCTTTGACCAAGCATAAAAATGCAGAGAAGTAAGCTTTCCAAATTTAGGCTGGTCCATGTGAATATTAAGGCTTTGGTTCTGATCTATATAACAGCCACGATCAGCTTCCATGTCCACATGTGTCCGTTGTTTAATCTCCCATACAGTCCTGTTTAAACAATGAAGATGACAGTTAGATACATTGGATATTTTACCAGGCATATAATAAGCCTAAAATAGTTGAATATTGTTAAACCTGTAAATAGCCTTAAGTTCCTCTGGAATCTCGTTGATATTTTGAACTGAACCATTGTGATAAATGACCTCATTCTTCAAAGCAGGAGACCATAGCCCCATGTCAGTTAAATCATGAAGAAGATGTTTGTTCACCACCACGAATTCACCACTGTTCAAAATAATAAGTTATTTTACGTATTGGAATTAGAAAAGGCAGACATTGAAAAAATACATACAAAATAAGTAGCTTTAAATAATTCTCGAAGAGAACATGGGAATCCCATAAAATAGTTACCTCAACACTCTTCTGCTATAAATATTTGATGTATAAGGTTCAAAGCACTCATTGTTCCCAAGAATTTGACTAGTTGATGCAGTTGGCATAGGAGCAACAAGAAGAGAGTTTCTCACGCCATGCTTTGCTATCATGTCCCTTAGCATAGCCCAATCCCAACGATCAGAAGGTTTTACACCCCACATGTCTGGTTGAAGTATTTCCTGTATCATTCAAAACAAAGACAATACTATTACTTTCATAAAATTGGGGAACCTTCTCCCTTAAAAGTAGTTTGCATCAGCCCTAAAATCACTGATAAGCACTGCAAGCTTGTTTTTATAGACTAACCTTACTCACAGGGCTCCCAAAGTAGGTTTCATATGGGCCTTCCTTAATAGCAAGCTCAACAGATGCTTTCAGGCTATGATAATAAATTGTTTCAAAAATATCCTTGTTAAACTTTTGAGCCTGCATGCAATATTCGATATTAGAGATATTCAGATCAAACAAAAATTTCTATACACAATCAAAGAGACATTACACTAATCTTTACCCCCTGAACTCTTCTCATTCAAATGGCATTCCAAGCAGTATAAAGGTGTCAGCAAGACCCCAAACACCTATACCAATTGGCGTATGTCGCATATTTGAGAGTTTTTCAGTTTCCACAGGATAAAAGTTTACATCGATTATCTTATTGAGGTTGATAGTAACTGTTGATGTCACCTGGTTCAACAATGCAATGTTAGATTCCTTTACTTGCAAACAAACAAAAACTAGACAAGTTGGAGACAACTTCTAAAGACTTGAATGTTCAAAATATCACTTTCTAAAAGGAGAATAACAAGACCAACCTTTGCTAATTTATCAAAATCAAAGTAACGATTCCTCCAACCTCTTCTACCAACTAGCTTAGAGGGTTGAGACTCAAAGCTCATGCCCTGAATGAATAGAATGAGTTAGTTCCAATCTTTAATTAAATTAAGCCCCACAACAAGGATGTAATTGGCAAATATAGCTTTTCTCTGACAAATCTAGGCAGTGCAATAGATGCCAAGTTACAGACTGCTGTTTCTGTTGGATTTGTATATTCAATAATCTCTGTGCAGAGGTTAGAAGATTTTATGGTTCCCGGATTCTGCTGATTGCTTTTCCTGTTACATTACAGCTGTCCTGCATAGCGAGTAAATAATAGCAGGAGACATTCAGTAAATTTTGCATAAGGCATTCATTTCAACACTTCACTTCCCGGGGTTACTGTTGGATAATTACAGAGATCTTAAATCATAGAACTTACTGCTACTACAGTCTGGTAGGCTGGCTCCGCTGGTCTGGGCGGATGTTAAAATACACCTTTTAAAATTTGAAATAAACATTTGTGCATAAGGTAGAACAGTTGCAGGTTACATAGTCATTCAGTAAAACCTATAACGACTCAAAATTGATAGCCCATTTATATTATAGATTGGAGAGAATGAATACTTTTTTTTTGAACCTTTTAATTTTGTGAAGAATGATGCCTTTCGGTATCAGAAACCATTGCTATAAAGTCTAATGCAAAAGCCAAAAAATGAATACCACTAAGCTGTAAACCAAAAGACAAATGCAATTTAAAAAAAGAATTGTGATAAAGGGAAAACCGCCAATTGTCAAATTGACCATCCATCCAGCCGTGCCAGGAAATCCCCTAAAGATCTAAAAGCTATGCTGGCCTTGTAAACCTAAAAACTTTCTCAGATACATTTTTTTATATGAAGTGAATCTTCATTTATCAGGGTTCGGAGCAGAATGAGTTGGTTTGAGAAATCGCATTTCTATTTAGGTAACTGGCTAAAATCGCTTAGCGTAGCCGAAGCAGTTGAAGGTTATTACTTTTCTAATTGGGCAGGGGGTAGCAGGAACGAAATGGCAGTGCTGATGATGATAATCAAGTTCATGCAGTTCAAACCTTCATATCTCATTTCTCTGAACTATGATTTTTATGTGTAAAGTATTTATAGTGTTTCTCAAGATTTAGTCTAATAAGTAGTTTGGACTTATTTCAGGACATTCTTGTAAGTCTTGTATCGATAAAATATGGCATAATTTCCTTCATCATTTTGACATAGAGAACTACCGGTATAGAGCGCAAGGTATATGCCTTGCGCTCTATAGCCAACCACTTTGGAAAACATGAGAGGAATCCTCATTCTTGAATTTCTAATGTATCAAACATTCATCACAAAAGGCAGTCGCAAGATAGGAAACAATGAAAGAAATAGCAAATGGATTGAGCATACCACTACCATAGATTCAGGGTTTACGGCAAATTCCAACCTCACGCAGTGACCAAGGGTTTACGGTGGCCATAACCCTTTTCCAACGTCGCTCGATGGATAGCCCGATGCACCTCACCGTGAAAAATGCAGACAGTGGGTTGCGTGTTTAATAATATCCTCTGCCAACCTCAGACAAAAATAAGTCGACAAATCGATGCACCAACTTCCAAGGTTTTAGGTACAGATGGCCAAATAGCCCAGACTAACATTAAAAACCTGCACACTGCACTGCAGATTCATGTGAATGCAGAAATTAAATGAGGATGATGTCATTCCGCAGCCACCTCTAGGGAAAGGACAAACGAGGAATACATCATCCTCCTGTAACCAATGAGCATTAGGAAAAACCCATTTTTTAAAATACAATTTAATACAATATATTCAAAACTATAGTTCAAACTATATTGTAGGTAAAATTTACACTAAGTACACCAAATTAATAGGGATTTCACGATATATATATATGATCCCCTTCAGAGACATAATAACAAAAACATTACCTAAACTTAACCAAACATTACCTGAACTTAATAAATAATTTTAAACATTGTTATGCGTATGAGTAATGGATTACTAATTGTAACTATGGCAATCCTATTTAGGTTGTTTAGATGCTTATCCATTTCAATCACTTCTATAAAATGTCATTTCAAATATAATGACTAAATTTAATGACAACCATGGTTTCAACCTAATAAATATGATGCTTTTTATTATGCTAGCATTCAACAAAGGCCAAGCTGTGAGATAAGAGATATATTCTCTAGTTGCATAAACATAGTATTCATCAATTGCCCATTAATATATTGCATGCTCTATTTTTAATATACAACCGTTACATATTTGTACGCACGATCACTTCCATAAATCTTAATAAGGACTTCTAAATGAAGCTCTCAATAATGCAATAACCAATGTAGAATGCATTCTAAATTTAAGAACGAGTTAGTTACATTTAAGCATAAATACCTAGCAAGTATATAATTTTGGCTAATAAATCCATCACAAATAATTCCTTGCAATCCACCATATAAACATATTATACAAATATTATTGATGAAATACTTATCTACATAGTGTAAATACATGAATTGTTGCATGAGAGCAAATTACCACCCAAGTATAGGCATCCACTACAGAGGCCAACCCATGACAAGGGTAAGAGCCTACTTACTAGAATTCTTTCTCAAAATTCCAAATAGTCTAATGTGATCCTAACTTAACAACCAACATGAATCAAAATGACAATCAAGCGCATATTCACACAACATCCTCTACTAGCATTCACTCATCCTATAGAGATCTCCTCGATGTTAACACTCACTCAACATACAAGTATTTCTTGGATGTTATCTCTCTCAACATACGAGATATCCTTGTTGTCAACATTAATGCTAGCTAGGCCATTCCATCGTTAGACATCTCACAGTACAAAAAATCCTTCATAGCCGAGCTAGAAAATAACACAAAAACCCAACAAACTACAAATTTAGTAAAAATTAGACTCAAATAGCTTTACACATAAAAAAACCTCTATATCAAACTTCCTACCAGAAATATTTCAACAATACAACAACTCTAGGTGAGATCAAAACTTGACACATATTAATACTAAATATTAATTGAATCACTCGATATAACCATCACTTCTACTACTCAAAGTGGCATGGCAACCATAGTCTTCAATCATTAATGAAAAACAATGAAAACAACACCTGACAATATAAAATAATGAAAAAGATTTTAAATGACAATGACGAATATATATTTATATTTACATTTAAGATGCAATTCTATTTATTACGCCGAGAGGTGCTCTACAGCTCAGTATGGAGGAGATCTTGTTAGTCGAGTGTTTGTCGGCCATAAATAACATTTGTATGGGGGAGATCTTGTTAGTCGAGTGTTTGTTGATATTGTCGGCCATAAATAACATTTGTATGAGGGAGATCTTGTAAGTCGAGTGTTTGTCGATATTGTAGGCCATAAATAACATTTGTATATTTGTATATTTGATAGCATTTAAAATGTAAATTTTACTTAAAAACCAAGAATTAACATTTTAACCATTCAAATTCAACAACTCTTAAGTTGTTATAATTTTTTTATTTCAAACACTATTTATATTTACAATGAAAGTTAATTATTTTCTAATAATTATTTTATTATTTAAACTACATGAAATTATATTTAAAATTAAATTAACATTTAATTTAAATTTAAATATATATTAATGTTTACCTGAGAAGAGGTTTGCACCTCGTGAGATTTGATCCCTCTCGGCACTTGATAGAGCCTAGGATTTGGATCTAAGCTGGTTTCTTAAGATGGCAAATGATCCGACCACTTCTTAATTATGTTGAAATTCCTAGGTCTATGTTTGGCCAAAACAATTACCTCATCATTGAACCGAGTGAAACGAGGTGCTCTACAGCCCAGTATGAGGGAGATGTTGTAACGTGTATGTAGCGTTACATCTAATAAGATGTAAAAAGTAATTTTTTTAATTAAAAAATAATTAAAAAAATTCATGTCGGCTCATAAAATAAAAAATTATGGAAAGCATTTGAAAAAAATCCATGTTGGTTCGTAAAATAAAATATTATGAAAAGTAATTAAAAAATAGATGTTCGTTTATAAAATAAAAACTTAAAACTTAAACCCGGATCTATAAATCAAGAGAGATCAAATTTATTGAGTTTAAATTTAAAAAAAGAAATATACCTCAAGAAATTGGATCCCTCTCGGTACTTGATAAATACGGGTTTAAGATGAATCTATACTGTTATCACATTGTAGCCCAATATTGGTCCTAAACATACCATTCCATATTGTAGCCCAATATTAGTCCTAAACATACCATTCCATAGTGTTTTTTATATTAACATACTATGAATTTATGCCATCGTGACATCATTATGTTCATATGAAACATAAAAAACACTAAAATATGCTAAGACGTTAATCAATTGGGACATATCATGTTCATATGAAACATAAAGCACACTAAAATATTCCAAAAAGTTAATCATGCTCGACTAGGACCTTGGTTGTGAACTCTAGGCATTTGTGCAATCTATGTGCATATACACAAAATTATCTTCTATACAAATCCCATATAGCTTGATATCCCCAAAAATACTAGAGTATGCATAATATTTATAATGTCATATTATTTATTCTAAGAATTAGAAGATTACATTTCTAAATGAAGAATTTTGATAATTTTGTATAAGGAAAAACATTATTAAACAAAATCTAAAACACAAAAATAAAAAATGGTTCACACACATTATATAAAGATTTATTCTGAAAACTTAAAATAGGGAAAACAACATTCATGTGAGTATAATTATATCTTGTTGTATTATAGTTTGTTTACAATACAATATTATGGCAACCAAAACCCTAATACATTAACCCAAATTCTTCGACTAGAATTAATTCACATTGGGCCACAAAACCATGGGTCAAAAACAACTCAAAACTAACCAAAATAGAACCTAAAAAATGTCTTTCGAAGAACTTGTTGCCCCCCCTAGCCAAGGGGGCTAATTAACCATCCCCCCACCACTTTGGGAACCTGCAACAAGTACAACACATGTCCAACATAAAAAATATTTACCTAGGTTCATGTTTTCTCTTCTTATAAAAATATTTTATATAGAATATTGCCTACATTGATAAAATATATAATACACGGGAAAACTTAGAATGAGAAGCATTGCAATACTTGAGATGTGATTGTAGAAATATTGTTCAATATGTGTAATGTTTTTGCAAGACGACTTAGTCACATCCTTGCGATGGTTCAAGCACTAGCTATCGAATGAAGTGGGTCTGGGGGGGGCATCTCTCTAGTTGGGGGGTTATGTGTGGCCAATAGGACCCCGATTCAGGGGTTCGAGAATGAATTTAGTCTATTATGTGTTATTTTGACCAATGGTTTTAGCCCATTGTAAACAAATTCCAAATAAGGAATTAGGGTTGTAATTTAATCCAAAATAATGAATTAGGGTTTTGGATGTTTACAAATACCTAAATATTGTATTATGAATGATGAAATCAATACAATGAGATAGAGAGAGGAGCTCTCAATTAGATTGATTTCCTCATTAAGAGTTTCCAAAATAAATCTGTGTACCAAATTTATTTTTTGTGTTTTTTTATTTTATTAATAATGCTTTTCTTGCATAGGTTTATCAAAATTTTCAAATACAACATAAAACTATTGTTTTATTGACTATGGATCAATTCTCACTAATAGCATCATATGAGCCAACACTATTATATTAATTGAATTGTTTCACTTATATATTTTATTATTTAAAACTTAATGATGTTGATCCATTAAACAACACAGCATATGAAGTGATACCATGACTTTAAGCTGGTAGTTTGTGATTGTAATCTTTCTTTGCTTCATAATGTACAATTTAAATTGCTATTGTAGACCAGTGATGGATACTTTCTTTCATTACTATTTCAGTATTGTTTATATTTGATCGGATATATGTGGGCTGCATGGACAGCTGTTTTTGTAGACCAGCGATGTACACCTTTTTAAATTTCTGATACAGTATTGGTTTAAATGTAATCGGATATATGCGGACTGTATGGACAGTCGTATTCTTTGTTCTGTTTTATGTATGGGACTTAAGACTTGATGTTAATATGGGACAGAAAATATGTGACAATGTAGGGATCCTAGTGATTCTATTACATGTGCAGAATGTAATTTTGATCATCTTTTTGAAATAAAATTACGACCTTTTCCAAGGAAAAAAAAAATGTACAATTTAAATTGGCATATAATATTACATTATAAAATATAAGTGTTTTATGCTATCATATATTATTAATATTTTTATAAAATACTACAAGCATGTTATAAATGATTTTTAGATACCAATCTCTCACCCATTTTCTCATTTTATTTCTGCTCATTATGTTTAAAATTAGTGCCCTTTGTTATCTAATAAAAATTTCATTAATTTCTACAATTTGATTTCTTTACATTCCATCCCTTCTTCCTTTATGTCTTTTCTATTTTCTATAATATCTAATCATTGTTGGTTTTACTTTAATCAATATTCTTTGTTTTATTACTTTTTTCAATTTCTTAATATTTCAATTTAATTTAATATTCTTAAGTTTTTTTAATTTAAATGTTTGCCACAGTATTCATTGTTTAATTTAATTTATTATACATCCAAAAGGCAGATATATTGTAATCCATTAGATAATAAAAAATGATTTGACTTAAAAAAAAATAAAAAAATCTATATTGATGTTTTAGTTTAGAAAAATAATATTTTTAATTACAAATAAAATATAATTATCTATTCTTTGATTTGTCAATCATGTGATTTAACCACAGCAATACTAATTTTCATGTTATTCTTGTCAATGTTTATAAAAATAATAAAAACAATAAAACTCATTCCCATGCTTGTAATATTTATGGCACTAACATTGACTCGGCAGACTGGTAGTGCAAGACCAAATGAAAGAGTACTGACCAAGTGACCGTCAACTTCCAAGTCATGCATCATTGCTTTGTTAAGAAAATAAATATATTATCTCAGTTAAACCCCAAGTGATTCACAATTCTCTCTGGCCAATAAAAACATGTTTTATTAACAATGCTTACTAGCATGCCATTTATTCTATTATTCCCTCAAATCATTATCAACACCGCGATTAACTTTTATTGGTTATGCAACTTGAAAGCTGTATTTTTAAAAATAAATAATAAATAATAAATGAAATTGATCACAGTAATGATATTGGTATGTGGAGATGACACAAGGGAGAGTGGCATGTCCACGGAATGGTATGTCGGATAGCAGGATGTTTGAACCCTTAGACAATGGATGCACGGACTTCTAATCATTGATCCCTTAGACAATGGATGTACGGACTTCTAATTGATATCTGCTATGCAACTCAATTCTAAAATACCATTATATATATAACTTTACACACTAACTACAAATCCAATTTATTCCTCGACTCTCAATTCTATGAAGTGGTCTATAAAAGTGATTTTCCTTGATTTATATTATAGGCATGTTAACTTCACATTTATATTTTATGTTTAAACAAATTAAAAAGAATGACAGTTTAGGTTATTGTTTAAGTTTTTTTTTAGACCAACAAATTAAAAAGAATATGACAGTTTAGGTTATTATTTAAGTTTTTTTAAGGTTGGATATACAATAGAAAATTAAGTAACATATATCTAATAATTGTTATGTATATAATTAATTGTTAATGATAATTTAATCATAAATAAAGTATTACATTTTTGTAATTTAATTTAAAAAAAATTAATGATATTATCAATTTAAAATTTAATTTTTTTTTTTTTTTTTACATTTTTATTATTTAATTTAAAAATTAAAAACAATACATCAATTCTATTAAACGATATATCTACTGAATATCATATATATAATCCATTACTAAATATCATATATATATATATATATATATATATATATACCACATATATATATAATATCCATTAATAAATATCATATATACATGTAATCCATTGTTAACAATAAATTATTCATAAATATAATTTAAGAATTGAATAATATATATTATATATATTTATAAATATATATAAAAATATAAGTTATTATATACTATTATTAAAATAATATATATAATTGTAATTTAACATTGAATTGCTAACAAATTAAATATTGATTTTATTTTCTTAAAGATAAATTATTGATTTTCAAGTGTTTACATGTCAACTTTATGATTTTTTTCTTAAAAAAGATGATTT
Source organism: Larix kaempferi (assembly GCA_027924585.1). Classification (NCBI taxonomy): domain Eukaryota; kingdom Viridiplantae; phylum Streptophyta; class Pinopsida; order Pinales; family Pinaceae; genus Larix; species Larix kaempferi. Next base: position 3,621,630 of record BSBM01000368.1, read on the forward strand.
TTTTCTATCATTTTTGTATTGACTTAAATTTAAATTCAAATGTTTTCTTTCAAACTATCTTTTAAGTTAGAGGTACGAAGTAACTTTTGGTAGTCATTCCACTTGTTATATTTAGTTTTTAACCCATTTTTTATCACATGCTATTTCCTGGACACCATTTATATATTTGTCACACCGTCACTTCAACAATTCTCTCATTCCAAAAGATTTTGTTTCCCTGATGATGGGTAAGCGTTCCCTAAAAAATGGGTTGAAAAATCTCTTCCATAGTTTCATTCAAAAAGCATGTAGACAAAGTGCAGCTGTTAGTTTCAACTTTCAACAGATGATATTTTACTAATAAAATTTTCTAAACCCTAGTGGTTTCATGTAAAATAACGAGTTCACCTCAACTTCATATCAGCAACTGAATATAAGTTATTCCTATCCATAAATTCTAGAATGGTTGATAGATTAGCTTAACTGTGTTGCAAACAGCAATTATAATGCATAGTCAATTATAACGAACATATCACTTAGCATTTTGATAATAGAAAAAAGGCCATAAGTATATGAACACTATACAAGTCTGATATTACATCTCGACGAAGAAATAAAAAATCAATAACTGCCAAGGGGTTGCTGGTTCACTGCTAACGCCGATGAAATGTTAAAGCCATCCACCAAAGTTACATTCTAGCTATGGTCCGTCCTTCCCACATGACATGGGTTTCAATCCAAAGTTCCATTCTAGCTATGATATGCCCTTCCCACATGACATGGGTTTCAAATGTACGAGGGTGGGTGCAAGTCCCACGCAATTTTGGTGGAATAACTACCCCTTATACCTGGCACCTAAGCCAGAGAATATCAGATCGTTAAGGCACAGCCCCTTAGGACATGTCGAAAACAAGATCAACCCAACTCTACATGGATCTCTCCCAGCCACTCGACTAAGCCAAGCTGTTTTTGATCCAAAAAAGAGCGAGGGTCACAATGACATAATCAAGAGGCCAGAGGAAAGAAAAAGCTCTTACGAGTATCCATTCTGGGGTATTCAATCACGAAAGCTACTACGGAAACAACTAGCAAGAGACAAACCAACAGTCAATTTATCAGAACGTATGCATTACCTCAATTTTCTTATGGAATAATACAGAGGACATGCAAATTCCTTCATTAAAAAGACTAACCTGCATTGCATATCAAATTAAACAGAATGGGCAAGAGAATTGTAGAATACTTTTAAGAATATTGTAAGGTGATCTTGCATGTAGACTTTATCTTAACAGACTAACGGGATGGTGTCAGATGACCTTAAGGCTTAAACATATGAGCATTGCAAATATATTTAATGCACATTTAATCACAACCACTGTATTTTCCATTTTCACGATCGGATGTGGGCTCAATAGACATCTTCCATCCACATCAGACATTCTGAAAAATGGTACAAAGGATTACTGTGATATCAATTTGAGCTGGATGAGTGGGGCTCGTAGTATGCTGCCAGTTTGGGTGTTACAATACATAATTCTTCATTTCATTTTTGCAAGCTAGCAACAGATGGCTATGAACAGTAATCCGCTGAGTTTTTAGAAAAGCAATAACTGAGCTTGCACAAAATGGGTTCACTGGATGCTAGCTGAATTCACAAAGGAATAGGAACGGTGAAGGCCAGATACCGCTGATTCTGGAAATTCCAGAAGACAAACCAGGTGAATTGTTTTATGCATACTAAGATAAGACAGCATGGAATTGACCCCCGATTAACACAGGAATTAAGACGGAATCTCAATTATTGGAAGTAGAACGTTGTCAAGAGTCGTCATCATCTTCATGAAGTGCTATTTCATTTGGATTAGTCATTGTTCGTTGGGAAAGCACTTCAATCTCATCAACATCATCAGGTACGTTGTCATCATCCGCATCATCTAGTACAATTTCATTTTCATCTGCAAACAAAGGGTGAAAGTGCTAAGCTCTCTAATAAAAAATCAATCTAATTACCATTTTACATTATTCAACTATGAAATAATGCATAAACTCCTCAAACAGGATGGACAAAAAGAAAGGAAAATTTCCTCAAATAATGGGAAAACTCAATAAGTTGAACTCTACTAGGTGAGATGATATATAGCCACTAACAGAAGCATGGGTTGCTTGTTGCTGAATTCATCCTATCATCCTAAATGCTGCAATGCCTTTGGTCTAAGTAGTTATTTTAATATTTTCCATAGAAAAGGCACCGCACAGGAGAGGAAAAGCTAATTGCCAGAAGCGAGCAAGCCTGCTAAACTCTAGATTAATCATATCTCATCAACAAGCCTGACTTAATTAAGTACAAAATTTCTCGCTAACTAAATTCCTTTCTAGAAAACATAAAGTATTTTGACAGAAAAGGACCACAAATGAACTCTCAACTGGCTAAGTCATTCTTTGTAAATTCATACTTCGCAATGGCATGACAAAACGAGTACAAGATCTTTCACTCTGTTAAATAGAACCCAAACCCACAGAGAAAGACTGGTTGTCATTGTTGCATGTTGTGCATCTAAATGACAATGCTTCTACAAGCTCTACCAAGCAGGTTTCATCTACATACCCCATATTCCGACAGACATTTCCAATATAAAATCCATAACCACAAATTACACATGCACCCAAGCGTCAACAAATGTTTGCTGTGCATTTCAGAGGAACTCGAACACACTATGTTACACAGTTGTCTTGACAAGACTGACAGTTTTGAATCGTGCATGGCTAATGCAACTTATGATTTGACCTGTGCAAAACGTAATCAGCTCAATAACAGGAAAATTTGTTTAGATACAAGGGTAGAAACTTGTAGCGAATCCACAAAATCCCGGGCACTTTTCAAGCAAAGTAATTGAAAGTTTATCCTCAGTTGAACCTAAGAATATATTTTTTAATGTTCCAGAATTTCAGGTCAGAAAGAATGCTCTAGGATCATGGGCATGGTCATTGACACGATACTATCTACTATTTTAACAGAGTGTGTGTATTTCAGAGGAACTCGAACACACTATGTTACACAGTTGTCTCGACAAAACTGTCAGTTTTGAATCGTGCATGGCTAATGCAACTTATGATTTGACCTGTGCAAAACGTAATCAGCTCAATAACAGGAAAATTTGTTTAGATAACAAGGGTAGAAACTTGTAGCGAATCCACAAAAGCCCGGGAACTTTTCAAGCAAAGTAATTGAAAGTTTATCCTCAGGTGAACCTAAGAATATATTTTTTAATGTTTCCAGAATTTCAGGTCAGAAATAATGCTCTAGGATGATGGGCATGGTCATTGACACGATATTCTACTATTTTAACAGATCATTCTATGAAATTGGAAAATAAAGCACTTCACAATAAAAATTTACTTTCTAACTTTGAAGCAAGAAGCTGCATGGATGCCATTACAAGAAATGGAACACAAACATCAGTTACAGCTTAGAATGGGTAGCAGCTGAGAAAGTGATTCCACACATGGTAGGCATATGTTTTGTGTATAGATAAGATTAGGGAATAACCACGCCTTGCAGGGGATTCGACTTCAAGTAGTCATTGCAAGTGGCAGAGAGTGAGCATGCAGAAACTCTGTCATTCTTTATCTATTGAAAATTGAGATGAAAGACAGTAACTGCAGGGAGTTTTATGGTATTGAAGCTTTGCAATATGATCATTCCCTAAATAAGGCATTTGCTCTTCTAAATTCTGGCATCATTGTTCATTTCAATGTGGTCAATATAAGTGCTACACGTTATTGCTGAGTCTAGAATACACTCATTTCTTTGCCCACTAAAGGAGTGAAATATATCATAAATATTACATTGTTACACTATAATCAGTAATTACTAATTGCGAATGTTTGTTAATGAGGAAGACTTGGTATCAGTTGCCTTTTACATTCTAGTTTTGTGAATAAGTTGAAGTCATGTATAATGTATAAAAAGGTTGCAAACTAGACTTGATAGGCCACTATTAGGCTGACGTGCCTTGGCTATCCAACAACACAACAGTTTAGATTCAGTGGATTTAGAATGGAGGATCAGGAGACAACCAAAATGAAGATAGCAGGGTTCAGCTGGAAGCATCTTCTGGATTTCCTGTGTTAGATTTAGAGAAAGCAAGGTTACACCATGTAATGGTATCGATTGCATTCGGGAAGCAAATTGGGTGCAGGTGCAGCATGGGACCCAGATTTAGGAATTGCGGGTGTAGTATAGAATCTAGATATTTTCAAAAATTATATATAATTTTAAAATACAGCTAAAATTATCACTTTTATTACAATTAAATTATTAATCTATGCTCATTATAGCTTAAACTATAGAGATCACTAAGTTGAGACTATTCAGTGTTCACTAAAGGGCACTACGTTGAGGCTATTCACTAAAGGGCACGATAATATTATATATTGGCCTTAGTCCTTTGTACCTAGTCACTATTCTACATTTATTTCTATTCTTTGTCAGACATTATGACTTTGGCTTCCTGCGTATAAAATTATTTTAGTTATTATTTTGGCTACCTTCAGATCTGCTACAATAATTTAGGCAAAGGTGCTTCAACCTAGGAGAATTAAGCATCTGAATTTATGCACATTAATTGATATCTTCCTTCTACAATGTTTCTCTTGTGGTGGGAAGTAGAAATTCTTATGTCTTTGCTAACTTTGCACAAGTTCATCTTTCCTTTAGATTTCTTGATGCAGGAGCATCCACAGAAATTTTAAGTGAAAACATGGAAAGTACATGCCAAGAAAGTGTGAAACAAAGTCAGAAAGAAAGCTAAAAGCTAAGTCAGGAAGGATTAGTGCAGGCACAACAAACTGTGAGCAGAAGCAGTTCAAAGGAACAATTCATAGTTTGATAAGCATGGAAGAGAATAGCACCCCTGAGAGATGGACGAATCACGAGACAGACTAATAAGGCAAGTGTATGGAAAGCATAGTAGCATAATTCGGCCATATTGGTACTTAGTGTACGGAAATTCGGAATAAATTCGAATTCGTCAAATATTCGGTGTACGTGTAATACAGATATGGATTATTAGTGGATAATTAAATTTTGAAAACCAATTTAAAGAAAGAAAGAAAAAAACATTGATTATTTAAACACTATGAAACAAAACTACCATTCAATTTCATGCGTACTTATTAAAATAACTATAAATAAGTTGTCTCACACTTCCATATCCGAGGTTGTTGAGATTTTATATTTTTGTTTTTTAAATATATGTTAAATTTTATTATATAAATGTCTATGTATATTTATGGTATATTTGTGAATATTTGATTAAAAATATTATATATAAGCAAGCTACTTCCGTATTTTATTCGTACTACATATTTTCATTACGTATTTTTTCTGTATCGAATCGTATTCGTATCAGTATTCGTACTCGAATTATGCTACTCTGATGGAAAGACAACATGCTTGGGGATGAGTAATGTGGGGCAAGCACATAGACAAATAGAAAAGCGTGAGAGCGCAGAACAAGGCTGAATGACATCAAGGGTGAGTGAAATAGCAGGAGAGTGTGCACAAAGGAAACAATGCAAAACTGACACTGAACAGTTATGACAATGGAAGCATAAGAAGAGCAAGAGACAAGCAGACAATCTGTGCATTGAAAGATGCAGAGACGGGTGTCAAATAGTTAGAATAGACACTAGAATGATAGCCAAATCAGAAAGCAGAACATAGAGAGAGAGAGAGAGAGGAACAATCACAATCACAGCAATAACACAGATATACCGTGGAAACCCAACCTTGGGCAAACTAGCAAATAATGGCTTCTCGTCACTTTTAGCAATAAGAGGAAATTACATGCAGTATAATAAAATAACTTCACTCTCTCAATAAGCAATTTAGAGTGTTCATACTATTTCTCTGCAATGCAGTCTTTTTTTTACAAACTTCAGTACACCATTGCGATGCTGTGGACGAGGCCTTCTCAGGTCTTATTCATCCTCTCAGTCTGATGCAACAGCTCCCTTTTGATTCTGGTTTTCTTCCTCGTCTACAAAAGATATACTTGATGCCTACCGACAGACTTCACTCCCTCTGCCATGGACAAGGATCTCGGCCTTTCATCCATTCAGTCTCAGATCATGCTGTCAATATTGGACATCTCATCTATCTTCAGAACTGAGACATTATTGCATTGTGCTCGTTGTTGTGTTCTGCAGCATTGGGTTTCTTCAGCAGTGCTCTTGAGCAACTTCTAAGGAACTCCTTCAGCAGTTTCGACAGCCTTTGTCCTTGTCTCTTCCTCTGTCATTTTTAATAAAAACTTCTATATGAAAGCCAAGGGATATGAGGCAAATAAACAGTGCCCTTGGATCTCTACCATGCTCCACTGTGGGAAAATCTAGCTCTGCCATGGACAAGTGTTCTTCTGACCATTCAGCATTTGGTGAAGTCCCCCTATCTGCTCAAGCTCAGCTGATTCCCCCCCCCCCTTCTTCAACAATCTTCACTTCCTTTATCTTTTCTGCTGCATGGTAGATGGAGCATTCCACCTCCCTGTTAACCCCCAGTTATTCTTGAACTACTAGCGGGTTAAGATCCAGCAAGATTTCATCAGGCTAGTTCCATTGTACATTGATGATTGATCCAGACATGCACATTGATTTGAGTTCCATCCAGAGCCAGCAGAGTCCGAGACTGCTATTTTTAGCAGTTTGTCTTCTTCCAAAAGCCTGAGAACGAGGGACACTGATATTTATAAATTCATGCTCCTTGTATAGAAAAAGCGAGCCTAGTGAGACTATGTTTTGTTTTTTGACAAGAAGATAGAATGATGCTCTTTCCCTTCAAGATCAGTCTTTCCTGCTATTTGCTTTGTTTGACATGTCTATAATTAGCAGTTTTTGTTGATGTTTATAGCAGCATAACCAGGATCACTAAAAGAATGGCAAAGCACAGAAACAAAATGAGTGTGGAGCTTGTTTAACCATGATGATAAGAACAATCATCTCCCAACCATAGACAAAGCTATTTGTCTCCCCCAAGCTCAGACCTTCCAATAGAGAACGATGTACATCCAGATAGTAGTAAGTAGCGCAAACCCAAGAAAAACAAGAGAAAAACTTCTCCAATACTGGAGAACCCCAAAAATTCAGTCTCCTAGCTGTAGTAGCGAACCTCTCTTGGCTAGAGCGAACTTGCTTGAGTGAATGACCAAATGAGAGGTCGAACTCTTTATTTATACACATCAAAATGTGACTTTTTCCCTTACTGGGCCGACCTAACTTTCCCTAACTGGGCTGACCTGACTGGGGCAGTTCTGCCCATTGTTTGGGGCAGACTGCCCATTGTTTTGGGGTAGACTGCCCACTGTTTTGGGGCAGCTTACCCACTAGGACGACATGTCCTGGGGGAATACAAAAATTTACATTTAATGAATCTTTTGTTTGTGATTTCATTCCAAGGTTTACATTGATTCTTTCAAGGGTTTTACATGATCAAATACATTGATATCTTTTCCAGTAGGAGGTACAATAACAAGATGAATAACTTCCGAAGTTGCACTATTTTCAATACTCCCTCTCAACAAGGAAGGTATTCTTCAGACACTGTATTCTAATCTTATTCTTTCTTTGGTCGACCTATGAGGTGATGCCCCATGCAGCTACTACTCCAACACTCCCTCTTAGCCAGGGAGGTATCATCAGTATTATCATACTGAAACACATCTGGATATCATTTGTAAATCACAGTATCTCTAACCGCTCTATATCATAAGGAAGGTCTTCCAACACAATCTCAGTCTGTCGAGAAGTGTCAACAAATCAATCTCCGTGCATCTGCTCAATCCATTCCATTGGAGAACATGCACTAGCTCCACGACTCTGCCCTATCCATAGGGGAGTCACTTGTGGCTCAGCTCAACAACTCTACACAGTCCATCAGAGAGTCAATCATGCATCAATACAATGTGCCTCAGCTCAACCCAGTCCATCGGGTGCCTACATCATCAACACTCCCTCTTAGCTAAAGAGGTATCATCACGTCGGAACACATCCGATCATCTCGTCTGAGCACGTATGATCATCACATCGGAACACATCCGATCATCTCGTCTAAGCACGTATGATCATCACATCGAAACACATCTTGTTATCATAAGAAGATCCATTCCCACACAGGGATACACTCCACAAAGGAGAACGTTCCACAAAGGAACCATCCACAAAGAAGCACGTTTCACAAAGGAACCATCCCACAAAGGGACATGTTATCACACAACTTGTAGTTGTCCCTAAAGTTTATCCTATCCAGGATGGTAGAGGTGTTAGACAACTAAAGAGGTGACCCAAGAGATGCCACAGTTCCCAATGCAATTGGGTGTCACGTTAACCGAGGCACTCTTCACTTTAGATCAAGCCTAAGCAAGACCAAGGGGGAGACCCTAGCTTAGCCAATGAAAGCTAGCGAACCCAATCAAGACCTCCTAGGGAAATGTGATGATGATAAGGGAAGATCAAGAAAGTATTAGATCTAGATCTAGGATGGATAAGTGGACCCAAAGAGTTAGGGCTTGGTTGAAGAGACTTATGAGATGACAAATTGTTCAACTGATAAAAGATAAGGCCACCTATAGGTCAGGAGTAGTAGATCTAGATAGATCTAATGCCAAGTAAAAGTACCCAAGTGGGGCCCACCCTTAAAATATGGAAAATGGTCCAAATGGGGCCCACAAGGTAAAAATTAAGATGAATTGGCACTAGGGGGTTTGCTATGATATTGATCTATGGATTTGAGAAGAAAAGAGCAATACCCACGATTGGTATCTAGCAAATGGCCACCTACCCAACAAGTGCAACCTCCCTTGGAGAGGCCTAGTGCCTTAGATCGGGGGGCAAATGGAGTCGGATGTCCACCATACTTTAGATCGGGAATGTTAAGATGATTATTAAGGTGGGTTTTAATTATTAAGCCCAAATGTTTGGTAGATCTCCATAGATTTGAAAATTAAAAAAAATACAAGGGTTTTGACTTTGAGGGTTTTTAGATCTAGAGAAGAAATGGGTAGATTAGAGGAAGAAAATACATACCTCTTAAGCGTACCTGGAAAATGAAGATGGATGTCGATTATGACAAGAATTACTTCCCACATAGATCAAATGAAAAAAATATGTAGCTCTCTTGCTTGCGCGTTTTTCCCTAGTCCACAAGTGCGTCCCTCTCTTCCTGTAAAACCAAGGAGACAAGCTCGATTAGCATAACAAAAATGAGGGTAGATACAAGTAAGAAGCAAAAGATAGAAAATGATTGGTACAAAGACAAGATCACTCCCTGTATGAACCAAAATTTGACAGAAGATTGCAGGGCAAGCCTCCCCACCAATGCGCACTCCTCCAAATCGGCCTCTTCACTTGTAAATCGAGTTAGTGGAAAAAGATACAAGATAGCTACGAACTTCCTTTAGTGCAATGGAGAAGCATTTACAATCATCATAGCCAAACAACCATTTCAAGATCCAAGCATGCTCAAAAGATATTTCTTTATTCCGGTAGCCAAGAGCCAAAAATATCTAGATGCCTTTACAAGAGGGGGGTCTCTTCCTTAAATAGGATGAGAGAGACCAAAACCCTAAACCACTTTTCAAAACAAGTGGTGCAGATCAAAAGATAAGATAATACAATCAACGGCTAAGATGAGCCGGTACAATATAACATGGATCCTCACTCAAAGGGGGTGCGCACTACATGGGGGATACACTAGGAGGGGTGCGCACTACATAGAGGTGGCCAAAATACAAGCATGCCACATAATATGACTAGGACACAACACTAGGAGCACATGGTGGGGCTAGGGAGAATTACTTTCCTTCACTAGCATGACCCCATGGCACAATGATATAACTTGAGACCCAATAATATGTCCAAGTGAACAAATGATCAAATCCTGGCCCCCTCAATTGAGAGAAGAATACATCAATAGACAACCTGTAGACTGTGTGGACCCCATTGAATGCTGCAAACTGATCTAGGAGTGGGATACACCATAGATGACCTCTGAGGAGACCACATGCCAAAACCTTGCCTCAATTGCCCAAATCGATTTCCTTAATGACCTTTTTATTCCATTTTTATCCCACCTGAAAATCCATCAAACTGCCTGAAAACAATTGTCTGGTGCCTGGGCACAAAATCTAACTATACCATCATGTCCAGAAGGGGGGTAATATGGTAATAACAAGTGGCTGGATCACCCCCTTCCTCTGTAGCGCCCTAGGCAACGACTTGCCTCCAATCATCTGTTGGACAGGCCAACTCAGCATGGCCAAACTGGTCAACAGGTGAAAAATTGCTCATATCATCACTGCAAGTGCCTAAAAGTGAAAGATATGTCTCTCAATGAATCCCGAAGACCCAAATCCACTAGGGATGAGTACTCATACACCTCATGGTAACCTGTAAGATCATCTGTAGTATCCACCATACCTGGACAAATAAAAATATGATGATCTAGAAATAATAATAATCAATAAAAACTGCATCAATTGTCATCTGAAACCTGTGTCCAACATATGGAGTCATCAAAAGGTATATAAGGGACCACGAATCAACATCATATAATATAAATGGTCCACCTTATCACGGATCCCAAGGTTGACCTTGGTCAAAGTTCAAACTAGGTTTGACCGGTCAAACTGCTCAAAATATGACCCTGGCTAAAGAAGCCTGCTGCTGCAAGTGCAAATGGTTAAGACATGCTCTTTAAATCATTTTCATAGCAAGACTTTAAAACATTAAGCACCATTTCACTAGCAATTAATAAATAATAATAGGTTAGTTAATAATTAACTTTCAAAAAGAACCTCAAGAATATACTCATTTGTAAACATGATCAATCTGCTAGCAAAGGGTGAAGGTTAAGGATACAAGGCTAGGCGAAAGGAGGTGACTTGACTGACTTTACACTGTGATACTTTGGATAAGGGAAATGGTATTACACATTCAAGCATATGTTGGATAAAGAATACACAGGGGATGGCAGTGTCTCACAAATGGGTAAGTTGTTTAGATAGGTTTTTTTTCAACCTTGGCAAATGTCTACGACTAGAACCGTCGTGAACTGGGTGCCCGGCTAACTGTAACTTGAGGTTCTAGGGGACACTTAGAATTAGTTGCCCCTTGCTCCATCTCACATCACAACCCACAGGCTCCGTGAGGAATTAATCATTACATTACATTTCATTTCCTTGGCCAACAGTCTTTGGATTTAGCATACATTTAACCACTGCTTTTTTAGGCCTTTATGACCCTTTTTTGGATTTTGTATGTGCTTATAAGCACAACTAATCACAGCTCACATCCAGGGTACTTTTCATTTAAATTCATTTCATAGTAAAGCCTTTCTTTCACTTTGTGCTGAGAAGCACAATTTTCAAAGCACTTTCATGGGCTTTCATAATAGATATAACAATAGTTTCCATATGTAATGATGGTAGTACTATTTGCTTCAGGTTTTAGTCAACACAAATCATGCAACTATGGGGAATCTCCACAATCAAAACTAAACATCGGGGCAACCGACCAGAGTGATCAAGGTGTCAAATCCAACTCACCAAAGGTAAGTTTTGTTGCGAACTCAGAGCTGAGACACAATTTAAACAAAGATGCTATCCAACACAAAGGCAAGAACGGGGAAGTCCTCCATATCACAAGTCAAGGTGTAAGTCAGGGTAAAGACCAATAATGGGAAAGACAATGGATGGATGGAGAAAGTGAAGGTGATGCCTATGCTAGCAAGTCAAAAAGACGGGAATGATCATGTCCACACTCCTAAGAAGGTAAAGACCAATGAGTATAAAACAAAAGTTTCTAAATGTCAGTAATACAATCATTTATATAAATCAAAGTAACCAATTTCATTTTAGCATATCTATACTGCCAGATCATAATCACTAGATGCCAAGTTAAGCTATCAAAATGACCCAAACAGCAAGATAATAATACCAATGCACATCATATACCTGCTGGGTCATATACTTGTATCTGTAATCCGGACCAACTGTAACCACTGAGAACACTGCTGCTGAAACTCTAATCACTGCACTATACCTGTATGGAATAAAAGGTCATCTCGGTCATCAAATCTGAGGTCTTAAGGCTCACCCTTGGTATAAGGTCTACTGCATGTCTGATATAAGGCTACTCTGATGTGTGAGTGATCATACATAACACTAATCATCATAGTTAATCTCACTAAAGACGTGTAAAGGAAAAGCTAAAAAATGTGCAGATATTTGCTCTACAACCATGGTAGCCCAACTACTATGGATGTGATAATAGGACACACTCCACAAAGGAGCACATTCCACAAAGGAACCATCCCAGAAAGGGACCATGTCATCTTTTCAAAGAAGATATTTGATCTACTTGATCAACTTGGTCATTCTAGACCACAGAGGATTACTTCCTCATGCACTTTATCGATCTCAAATCGAAAGGAGGCTACACTCCCCAGGAAGACACTTCTTCCAAGCACTTTATCGATCTCAAATTGAAAGGAGGCTACACTCCCCAGGAAGACACTTCTTCCAATCACTTTATCGATCTCAAATCGAAAGGAGGCTACACTCCCCAGGAAGACACTTCTTCCAAGCACTTTATTGATCTCAAATCGAAAGGAGGATACACTCCCCAGGAAGACACATCTTCCAAGCACTTTATCGATCTCAAATCGAAAGGAGGCTACACTCCCCAGGAAGACACTTCTTCCAATTTACCAGTCATTACAACTGGAAGGCGGTGATACCTGCAGCTAGTTCACCCCTCTGGGCCCACACTCCACACGGGAGCACTCTCCACGTAGGAGAACGTTCCACAAAGGAACCATCCCACAAAGGGACACACTCCACAAAGGAGTCTGTTCCACAAAGGAACCATCCCACATAGGGACACACTCCACAAAGGAGTCCGTATGTGTGTTATTTAAAAATCCATGCTAACTGAGTTTGTGTCTGCTTGCATGTTAAAGAGCCATGTTCCTCAAGTGCGCCCCAACTAGTCTTGGAGCTCCCCAAGATAGGATTCAACTCAACTCACCACTAGGAAGGGTGGAGAGACTTCACCAACTGCCGGATACAAGTAAGTACCTTCTTCAACTCGTTTCTGTCGCTTGTAGTTCCATTAGTCACTTATCTTCTCTATTTTTCAGCTTGTTTTGTTTTGCATGTCTGGGGTCTATCCCAGTCTTTTGCTAGTTGAGTTGCATTTTTCCATTCCTAGCTTGTCTATTATAGATATTGACTCCATAGAGACTTTAGGATTAGGCATTGGTTAGCTAAGTGTTTATTCTCAACTATTAGGGGGATATTTCAGCCTTGCATGTGTTGTTTTGCTTGTTGTTCTGTATTTTCCAAATCTGGTTTTTAATAACCAGCAAGCCTGTTAGTGTTAGGAATCAGGATTGATCTTAAACTCAACCCAACACTTAGATTTGAGCTTCCCTATCATTTGTGAGGGTTTTAATTTCGTATTCATTTAAATACAAGTCATTTCCAAGTGTTGGTCTATTTTCCCTAACACCATAATCTCATTAGGAACTATTTTATTAATTATTTTAATTTCTAGGCTCTATAATCTGTTGTTCCATTTATTTACATTCAGAAATCTTTAGGACAGCCATCTGTAAATTGTGCCTAGCCATCCTTGGTGCCTTTTGTATGTCTAGCCAACTTGTGTATTCATCTGTTTAATTTTTGGTTGCTTGTGTTTAGCTTTAGGGGGTTTATTTCACTATTTAAATCTCAAGTTTTCCCCCTTGGGTGTTTTTCCCCAGGGGTGCCATTTTCCCTGATTTGTAATTTCTTGAGGCACCTTTTTCCTTTGTCAAATCAGTCTTACTAGTACTAAGGAAGGTCGGTTTTACCAGAAAGTATCTGAGAAAGTTTGACTAGGGACACCTCCCGTGGTTAGTCTGGGTCTTCTTTGATGGACCTAGGAAACATAAAGAGAGGGGACCCTACCTATGTGACACTTTGGCGTAGAGTCCCAATGTTCTACCGGTCTGGGGATCGTTATTCCTTTCAAACATTTAGATCGTCAAATCATGTGACAACAAGAGGTTTAATATGCAAGAATGTAAATCAGTAAAGGTCCCTATTCTTATAGAGGTGCAAAGTTATATATAGATCAGTGTCCCAAGATTTGGAAGTAGACGACATTTCATGTGTTCCCTTATCCAAGTGCTATTGGAAGTATCATGTATGCTATGGTCTATACTAGACCAAACACTGCCTATGCAATGGGAGTTTTGAGCAAGTATATATCAAAACTAGGGAAGCAACATTGGACAACTGTAAAGAGGGTCTTCAAATATTTGCATGGCACTTCAAATTATGAAATCCACTACCAAGGAAGACCTGGACCTCATAGAAAGATAGATACACAAGGCTTTGTTGATGCAGACTAGGTTAGAAATTTTGACCACAAAAGATGTACAAGTGGTTATGTTTTTAACTCATTTTGGAGCAATTAGTTGGATGAGTAAGAGGTAGACTGTAGTTGCACCGCCAACTATAAAAGTTGAGTACATGGTAGCCACCTAAGTCACCTGACACAAGGACATGAGACCAATGTTATCGGAACCGGACCGGAACCGGCAAACCGGTCGGTCTGACTGGTTTACAGGGGTGGCCGGTCTGGTCAGAGCATAAAACCGGCTGGGCCAGATTTGTTTCCAAACCGGGCAAGGAACCGGTCAAAACCAGCTAAACCAGCCGGTTTTGACCGGTTCCGTACGGAACCGACCGGTCCGAACTGTGCCCACGGAACTCAATTTAAAAAAAAAAAGCAGAAAAAAACCATCCTATGCTTCTAACCTAACTTAACCGGTCAATACCTTACCTAACCTAACCTAACCTAATTGTGGGCTTAAATTTGCTTGTTCTACTATTTCTGACACGGTTTAATATATAATGTGGTGGGGCAAAACAGATGAAGCTGTTTGGTACCTATTTATTTGTTCCTATCAGTGGGAATGCTAACTCTCCAAATTATATGTGAACAAAAATAGTTCTATCAGTTCATTATATTGCAGTGCATTTATAATTTTATCCTCATCAAGAAATGGCCATCCTTTGTATTGGAGAAAATGTATTTATCATTGATGCTTCTAACCTCAGAGATGTATTGCATTTGCACTAGGTGCTATTTTGGTTATTTGCACCCATACTTGCAATATATATGAGAAACTTTGCATATTTGTGTATTAATGGTTTGGATTCATATGTATGCACATGAATATATATGTTTTTTTACAAAATATCAATATTTTATGTATTTTTTACTCAACCGGTTTTTTACCCGGTTTTTTTCCGGTTCTGGTCCGGTTCACATTTTGGGCTTCACCGGTTCGATGACCGGTCCGGTTCCGATAACATTGCACGAGACATGAGTGTCCCCAAAATACGAGTGTCCCCACGGGACACGGTGACCCCCAGAATCAGGACACGTTTTATATACATATATATATATTTTTAAAATATATTAAAATTTAAAAATATAGACATATAGATCCAATAAAATTTAGAAACTAGAACATTTACAAATATTCAATAGAAATTAGAATCCCTTCACCTGCAAGAAAACAAACTTGAAACTCCTTCACCTGCAACAAAATCAAGTCTGGGCTCTCTCTAGCTCTCCCTCACTCTCCCTTCAATTCACAAATGGCAAAAAAAAAAAAAAAAGACGACTTTTATGGGCCTGCGGGTTCACTTTTGACGCACGGAAGTGTCCTGGAATTGGGACACAGTGTGCAGAGACAGGACACGAGTGTCCCGAAATCAGGACAGGAAAAAAGTCGTGTCCCCCACGTGGGAGAGCCGTGTCCCCACGGGACACTTGGCCCTAAAATGACGTGTCCGGTGACTTAGGTAGCCACTCATGGAAGTAAGGAATCTATATGGTTTCAAAGATTGTGTTTAGGTATTGATTTGTTCCCAAAGCGATGAGAATAGGTTGTAACAGCTTAAGTGCAATTTTTCTAGCAAAGAACCCTACTTATTGAAGAAATTTTGACAAAACAATAAAAGTTTGATTTATGTGTTTTGTCAAACACTTGGCATCCCAAAGATTTTTAAACTTATGAATACTTTCAGATTTTAAAAGTTAAAAATACACATGCTAAGCACTTCAACTAAACGAATTTTTGGCATAAACAATTTACATTGTGATTTAGGTCCAATGACCAGGGAAAAACCCCCACTAGGGAAAACCCAAAGAGAAGATTTTATTAAAAAGAACAATCTAAAATTCCACTTACAGAAATTTATCTTTTCCTCAGAGTGTCAAACCGACAAAACAAGACAACTTATCTCAGACAATCTCCTACCTCGAAATCTGTGCTTACAAACTGTTGTATGACCTTGCCTCACATGTGCCAGACTACTGTTGTACGGTCCTTCCTATCTGTAAATAATGTTGCCTCAATTTTTGCACCTAAATGTGCCAGAATAAAGGTTGTTGTACGGTCCTGTCAGACTGAATTTAATGCCGCTAGCCTACCTCAGGAAATGTGCAGAACAACTTGGTTGCCTTGGAAATCATGCCACTAAATTTTAAAATCTGCTAAGTTTCTTGGAACCTGTGCTATGTTCTCACTTGGAAAATGCTCTTCTTCAATCTGTCTTCTCTTCCTCACTTGGTGTTTTCTCTTTGTCCCATAAAATCTTTTTATATTATGTAAAACCCTAACTACCTTTAACCAACTCATCTAATGGATGAGATTGATCTAATCTAATGGTACATACTAAATGCACAAATAAAAAACACCTTTTATTTATTAAATGTGCACTTAATGAACTTTAGGACTTTATAAACATAAAGGAATAATATTAAAAACCACTTTATTTACATAACTCGCTTTTACATAAATAAACACTAGGGACAATAACTTAGTCCCCCCATGACAAACACACCCAAAAATAATAAGGAAGACCTCTAGAGTTACAAATTTATAACACTCCCTCCTAACGAGGGAGGTCCTTCTGATACTGTCTGTATCTCCCTCGCTTGGGTCACTGTTCCCTGCTATAGCTCCCTCCTACTCTGGAATCTGGCCCATAGATAAGTGCCTGAAGACCACTCTGAACTCTAAGGAGACTCTGCACTCCTATCCTGATCCTACTCATCAACATCATACTGGTTGAGCCTCCTGCCAATACTTTGAAGAGAATTACTCTCTTCATCTGGAGGCATAAACTAAGCACCTACAGCTTCTGCCTCATCCTCTGAATCTGATAACTATTCGGACTCTGCATACATCAACTCGCCATGAAGTATGTACATACTGTCTCTTCTATCACCAATCAAAACAATATTGTCCGGAATCCCTACTGAATATAGGAATACATGTCCTGACTTGACTAGCATCCCAAATCCAACATCCTCCAAGGTTGCTACTAAGAGTCTACTAACTCCAAGCCCCGAAACAAAGAGAACTCCTTCTAACTCCAGGAATTCATTTAACTCAAGTCGGAACTTGATTGTTCCAACTCCTCTGACTGCCACCTAAAGAAGATCCATACATGTGTCCACAAAGTATCCAAGCCCTGTCTTAGTAATACTCTGAAATGCACTCCAGATACCAATCATATGCCTAGTTGACCCACTGTCAACTATCTACGCATTTTGAAAATCGGAACAACTACCTATATTGGCTACCATTTTAACTCTGAAATCTTGTAAATAAACCCTCTTACTGCCTTGGCTCTGATACCATGAAGAAATTTTGACAAAACAATAAAAGTTTCATTTATGTGTTTTGTCAAACACTTAGCATCCCCAAGATTTTTAAACTTATAAATACTTTCAGATTTTAAAAGCTAAAAATAGGCATGCTAAGCACTTCAACTAAACAAATTATGAGCATAAACAATTCACAATGATTTAGGTCCAATGACCAGGGAAAAAACCCCACTGGGGAAATCCCAAAGAGAAGATTTTATTAAGAAGAACAATCTAAAATTCCACTTACAGAAATTTACCTTTTCCTCAAAGTGTCAAACCAGCAAAACAAGACAACTTATCTTAGACAATCTCCTACCTCGAAATTGATAGTTTTTCCTAGATGTCACTACTTGATCTGGGAAACTGAGATCTCAATGGCCTTGAGTCTCTATAAGCCAAAACAACCCCAACTTCTCTATGCCAAAGAAGATCACAGTTAAACAATAAACTTATAACAAAAAGCACTATATATCTCCTATCAACTTTAAGCAAAATATGGTAAACACACAAGTGAGTTTCAGTTTTACCCTGGAAATTCCAATGGGGAAAACTAGCTTTTATGGGGCTTTCTTCTTTCTCGAGCCCAGAGCATATAATAGAGAGAAAATAATTACACATAGGTGTTCAGAAGATACAACAAAACCTTACGGGTGAAACCCTAGATCTGCATGTAGAAGCTACTGTTGCTCTTTGGGAAATGCGCCCCTATTGTCTGCTCTGATTTGTATCTCTGAAATACTGTCACTACCAATCTATGGATGTAGTACAACCTCTCTAACCACTCTGCCCTGATCTGCTCTGTCAATGAAGAAAGACTGCAACCTCTCTGAATGGACTGCGCCCCCTCTGCATGGGAAATGCACCCCCTCTGCATGGGAAATGCACCCCCTCTACACTGAAGTCGCCCCTCCTCAGATCTCACTCAAATTCTGATGAGATCTGCTCTGATCTTCTTTAATCACTAAAGAAGATCACTCTAGGTTCTCTCGGCCCACCTAGCCTCGAGAAGAAGAACTCTCCTAACAAAAACATCTTCCTCTCCTCAGGAAGTGTGCCCCTCTCCTTTGGAAAGTTGCCCAAGCTCAGTCACTAACCTAACTCTGCACAAATGCTCTCACTGCACACTGTAATGGTTGATATGTGCCTCCGATCAAGTAAGGATAGATCCCTCTCAAATCCCCTCACTGTCTTTCTCTGCAGATGTGCCCCCTCTCCTCAAGAAGTCTCCCTCTCTGCATGCACAAGTGTGCCCTCACTCTCAATCTCCTCTCTCTCTAAAGAAACTGCTGAGTAACCTTTTCCAATGACCTCCCGCCTCCTTATAATAACTCAATGATCGATTAGGGTTTTTGAAACCCTAAAGTGAGTGCATGCAAGAATATTGCTTTTGCATGTTTTTTAATTAAAAATCCTGCATGAAAAATGTTGCATGCATGAGGCAAATCACTCTAAAAGGTCTGCATGCATCCACTGCTAGATTCATGCCACTTGGTAGAGTGCATCTCACCCTCTACCCCATCCTGATGCCTATACTGAAAATGCACCTCCATGCTAGGCATCTGAACATGGAGGACATCCCAAGATTCCACTATCTCTAACACTCCCTCTTATCGAGGGAAGTCCAACCACTGATG
Source organism: Larix kaempferi (assembly GCA_027924585.1). Taxonomy (NCBI): domain Eukaryota; kingdom Viridiplantae; phylum Streptophyta; class Pinopsida; order Pinales; family Pinaceae; genus Larix; species Larix kaempferi. The sequence continues at coordinate 3,641,015 of BSBM01000368.1, forward strand.
CCTAGATCCAACAAATCCTCTGCTGCTGTAACTGACCCATCTGTCCTGACTGTCACTACTACACTCTGGTTTGAAGTAACCTGATCCACCTCCATCAATGTAGGTAGCCCTGGGAGAAGCCTTTTGCTCTCTCACAGACTCTGTCACTAATCCCTAATCCAGACTCCCTCTGAGACATCCATCAAGCGGATCCACTGACCTGTATCTGATCTCCTTGCTCTGAGCTGACTCAGTGCGCTCCTGACCTAAATCCAACTCTATCATCTCGTACCAACTCAGTATCCAGCTAGTACCTACATGAGCCTATCGCCCATCCATATGATATGAGTCCAAGAATGCACTCCTCTGTGCCTCTTTAACACTGTGAGCATCTCACTCCATGTCTGTCTTAGACTCTAATGAAGATGCGGTCAACCACCGAAATGCACCTGTCGTGGGTTGACGCTGAACCATATACTCCCCACCAATCCTATGACCCATCAACACTGGATCAACTCCCTTTGGATAGGTGAATATAAGCTCCCTCTAAAATACTACACAGTAACCTGCAGCACCCAATGCTGCTACTGAAAGTATGCTCCCTCTCAATCTTGGAATGAATAGGACTCCTAACACCTCCAAGAGTTCTCCAAAGTCTAGGATAAACCGTACTCGTCCCACTCCTTTGACCATATGCTCAATATCCTCAACATCACGAACAATCTGCAAAGGAGTATACTCAAGGAAGATGAATGCCTCTCACATCCCGGTCATGTGACTGCAATCCTTGCAATCAATCATCCACCTGGAACAAAAGATGCAAGAGAGAACCCCCTCTCAAATCTGGAAGCAAACTCATCTACCTCTTATGCTGCAGCTACCTGTTCCTCCTTCTCCTTTTTATTCTTCTTCCCATGAGGGCACTGTCCTACATAGTGCCCATACCCATTGCACGCAAAACACTTGACCTTACTCAAGTCTTTCTTCTGTTCATTCCTTTTGAATCTCAGCTTGCCTTTAGCTGCAAGCGCCACATCCTCCTCCTCAGGGATAGCATAAGAGGTGCCCTGAATATAACCTCTTCGGGTCTCCTCCTGTGTGAAATCATCCCATAGACAATCCCACTTGGGGAGGTTCTCTCCGGCCACAATGGACTCAACATACACTACCCGTGGCTTAGTCATGCCATTCAAAGCTTATCGAACCAACTCTCCATCCTCGATCTTCTCCTCCACTACCCCCAGCTCATCTCTTATGTGTGTAGTCCTGGTAAGATATGTGGCCATACTCTCGTCCTTGACCATCTTTATGCTCTTCAGCTTTTCACAAAGTACCATCTTCCCGTTCTCATTAGAGCTTTGGTACAACTTCATCAACGCATCCCACATCTCATACACGTTCTCTTCCCCTGTAACATGTGGAATCACATGATCCTTGATCACATCAAGAATGATCCTCTGGGCCTTGATATTTTTCTTGTCATAAGCTGCCTTTGCCATGTCATTTGATGGAACAGTTACAGGTTTTGTGGCAGTGCTCTCCACAATATCCCATAAGTTGCTTTCCTTCATAAATAGGGCAAGTTTGGCCTTCCATGCACTAAAGTTTGAGACCCCATCCTACCAATCCTCAACACGTAAGCTTCTAGCCATGATCTCTAGTCAATCTAAATTGAATCAAAATCCCACTGAACAAAAGAAATCCTTTGTCACAGATATGGCCCCTACTCGCCTAGATCTGAAAGATCTATCTTAGATCTTGTCTCCAAAATCACAGATCTGATAGATCTGACCTCTACAACCACAAATCTAAGCTCCGCTCTTCAGATTTGATAGATCTTATCTCTATCTTACAGATCTGATATCACAACTGAGTCTCCGCATAGATCTAGTATACAACTCACAGATTTGAGTGTGAATACCCCCTTTGACCCTTACCAGGTGTTACGTGGTACTAGTACCAGCACATGTTCCAGATACACCCCATCAATCCTATGACCCATCAACACTGGATCAACTCCCTCTGGATAGGTGAATATAAGCTCCCTCTGAAATACTAAAGAGTAACCTGCAGCACCCAATGCTGCTACTGAAAGCATGGTCCCTCTCAATCCTGGAATGAATAGGACTCCTAACACCTCCAGGAGTTCTCCAAAGTCTAGGAGAAACCGTACTCATCCCACTCCTCTAACCATATGCTAAATACCCTCAACATCACGAACAATCTGCAAAGGAGTATACTCAAGGAAGAGGAATGCCTCTCGCATCCCAATCATGTGACTGCAATCCTTGCAATCAATCATCCACCTCTCATCAACCTGAACCTCAGGCTGACTGCTATCATGGCCCGAAACAAAAGATGCAAGAGAGAACTCCCTCTCAAATCTGGAAGCAAACTCATCTACCTCTTATGCTGCAGCTACATGTTCCTCCTTCTCCTTTTTATTCTTATTCCCATGAGGGCACTGTCCTGCATACTACCCATACCCATTGCACGCAAAACACCTGACCTTACTCAAGTCTTTCTTTTGTTCATTCCTTTTGAATCTTTGCTTGCCTTTAGCGGCAAGCGCCACATCCTCCTCTTCAGGGATAGCATAAGAGGTGCCATGAATATAACCTCTTCGGGTCTCCTCCTGTGTCAAATCATCCCATAGACATGTAAATTTCCTTAAAATCCACTCTAGGGCTAGAGTATGCCAGATTAATTAATTAAACCCGATTGCTACTGATAACCAGACATGGATTTCTTCACAAATAAATGCAGCGGAAAATAAACACTGAGAGAAAATACCAATCACACCAATAGAGACAACACAAATCTTTTTGGGTATAAACCCTCGGACAAAACCCAAGATGGGAAAACCGGTGCAGCAGTCTAAGAAGATATTTTATTCAGAAAATATGAAGCTTTTACAATTTCAGAAAATTGATTAATGCCCAACCTGGCAAAATCGAACCACAACAAACTCACTGAGAAAACCTGCTGAATCTCTTGCGCTGTTGTACGGCTTGATGTACAGAATCCATATGGCCTGCTGTTGTACGGTTTGTACGGCCTTCCTCTGCAAATCCGTACGGTCCACTCTTGCCCGGATGCTTTGTCGATCACGCCGAATCTTTGCTTCTTCGTCTTCTCTACAAAACTCTCTCTCAAACTTCTCTCTCTGTCTCTGTTGGAATGTGTGTCCTCTCCACCAATTGATCCTCCTTTTAACTCATTGGCTAAGAGAAAAACCTAATCTCACTATGGATTAATGGATGAGATCCTCCGGTGAGATCAATGGCCAAGATTAGATTAGCCATCACTTAAATATTTTTCACTTTCACTTTATAAAAAAGTGTTCCATTAAGTCAATTAATAATTAGATCACTTTAATATATTTTCCAAAGTAAAACTTAGGAAAAATACATTAAATGCAATTTGGCTTCTTCATTTAAGTCTTTTGCATGCAAGGACACATGCAATGCAGGAAGACCTTCCTTGTTGTCACTTTCTAACACTCCCTCTCAACGAGGAAGGGATTCGGTAACAACCCCAACTTGTCTCTAAACTTTACAAACTTGAGTTTGCAAAGTGCCTTGGTGAATATGTCTTCCACCTGCTCATCTGTTTGAATGTACTCCAACTGAATGGTTCCTCTCTGAACACAATCTCTAAGGAAGTGATACCGGATGTCAATGTGTTTACTCCTATCATGGAACATTGGATTCTCAAAAAGGTTGATACCACTCTGATTATCACAGTGAACTATAGTAGTCTCCAACTCACTCTCGAACAATCCTAAGAGCAACTTCCTCATCCACATCCCCTCACATGCAGCCATGTACTCAACCTCTGCTAAACTCAATGCGCCTGACTTCTGCTTCCTGCTGAACCAAGAGACAACCCCTGATCCGATGTTGAAGCAACAACCTGAAGTGCTCTTTCGATCCTCTACACATCCTGCTCAGTCAGCATCCATGAAACCTGCCAACTGTATACTCCCACTACGCTCATAAACCAAACCATACTCTATTGTACCTCCGATGTAGCGAAGTATGTGCTTCGCAGCTATCCAATGTACTCTTTGAGGGTTCACCATGAACTGACTCAAAGAGTTGACTGCAAAACTAATGTCTGGTTGAGTGTTGACCAAATACATAAGCGACCCGATAAGCTGCCTATACAGTGTAGGATCAAACTCCTCTGATCCTGATACATCAATCTTCCTCCAGTTGGTAACTAGAGGTATGGCCATAGATCTACAGTCCTCCATCCTGAATCTCTTCAAGATATCCAATGCATACTTCGCCTGTCCAATGAAGAAGCACCCATCTCTCTGCCAAACCTCCAGACCTAGGAAGTAATGCATCAACCCAAGGTCTTTCATCTCAAACTCCACTGCAAGATTGGACTTGCAGTCCCTGATCAGCCTCTCATCTCCTGTAAGAAAGAGATCATCCACATATAGTATCAGTATGAGAGGTACCTCACCTGACAAGAAGTACAGGTTATGGTCAGCCTCACTCCACTGGAAACCCATCTCTCGTAGATATCTGTCAATCCTCGAGTACCATGCTCGAGTTGCCTGCTTGAGCCCATAAAGAGCTCTCTGCAACCTACATACATGTGACTCCCTACTCTCCGCCTCAAACCCCTCTGGCTGCTCAATATATACCTCTTCCTCAATAACTCCGTTGAGGAAGGCAGTCTTCACATCCATCTGATGAACGCGCCAACCCATCTCTGCTGCCAATGATAGGATAGTCCGAATAGAAGAATACCTAGCGACAAGGGCAAAGGTTTCCTAATAGTCAATACCTTCCTTCTGCGAATACCCCTTCGCCACGAAGCGTGCCTTGTACTTATCCACAGAGTACAATGATGAGAGAGAAAAGATGGAAGTACTTTCCAAGTAGAAACCCCAAATGTCTTCTCCTAGCTGCAGTTGTGAATCTCTCTCCAAGTGATGCGAACTTGTGTTGAGTGAATGAGTGAATAATGAGGTGAACTTTCCCTCTATTTATACAAGTGCCAAACTGGCGTTTTCCTCAACAGGGCTGACTTGTCTAACTTGCCTGGGCCGACCTAACTTGGGGGAATATAAAAATGCATTTAATAATTAATTTCTTTACTTGATTTTTTCCCCAAGGTTTACATTGTTCTTTCTAGGGTTTACATGGTTAATTACATCAAGTTCAACTCCCTTAGGAGGTACAATCAATTGTAATAAAATACAATAAGAATAACTTCTGAAGTTGCACAAATTCCAACATTCATTACTTGTACATTCACCTCTAGGAGTTTGTGAACAATATCACAAGGCTATTCATTGATATTTTAGTTGCTATGGCCAAGAAAAAAGTTTTAGGGCTAACGCTAGAACAAAGCAATTCTTTTAAAAACTCCACAACTCAAAACTTTGGCCAAACTGGATGGAACACCCCAACAAGAAAAGGCTGCAACGGGCATTGTGAGAAAGTTTGTAGGAGTACACATTATAATTCATATAGTGAATCAAGTTATGGAATCCTTAACAAACATTGGGCAGGCCACTATAAGTACAAACAGAATTAGATGAAACACGAGACAAATAGACCAACCAGAGTATCTTCCCACATATATCCTATATGAAAATCAAGTCAAGACTAGGACAATAAATTGGCAGAAATAGTGTCATCTTCGACAAGTCCACTAAGATGCAATCTTCCAAAATAGACTAAACCTAAAATAGACTCTAGAGTCATGCGTTGCAACATATTTTTACTACTTAGTAGGCTAATCGATAAATGTATTCCAAACTGACTGGATTAAACTAATGGATTAGTAGCAAAAAGAAATCAAACCTATTGCAAATGTCTCAGCATATAATTCTGCTTCCTGTATTGTTTTCATACCTAGCAGTGAGCAGTAAAAAATAATTGGCATCCAATTATTTAAGAATATCAATATCTACTACTGTTGCCAGTTCGAGAACCTCTACAAGATCTTTGAGTTTTTTAATGGATCTCTTTTTACAGCACCAACAAACAAATGAAAAACAGATAATCAAATTGGAGAATGTATACCCTTGACTCTTATCACTGAAGACACCAGGCTTCTACTTGGTGTAGTATGCTCAGGTGCAGAATCCAGAAGGTAATGCAGATCCAGCAGTTGTAAAAATGCCTCTGTCTGTGGGTTACGAACATGACCTGCTTTAGGAGAATGTTTAGAAATAAGGATGATAAGATAACTGCAAATTCTCATTTACTGGAAAACCTTCCTGAATACATGCTAAAACTGTGAATTCAATCAACATATTATCTAAGCAGTCCTTGCAATAACTTTTTGTGCCTCGCAATCACTTCCTGGTCCTCTCTTACCTGATTGCAGGTATAAAGTACAAAACACATATTCAAAGTTCAAGTCATGATCATAAACAATGGAAATGCAGAGATCAAAAACATGAATCATATGTAATAATCAATTTTTCTATGGCCCAGATTAATGAAAAGGTGTAACATTTCCATTTTAATAAATCTTCTGTGTTGGGGCCACATTCATATATTGTTAATCTAAAAAATAAAAAGCAAACAAAATGTAGGCAACAATTATCAGCGAGGATTTCAACCTATTACTTAGTATCAAATACTCAATCACCAAAAGATAAACCATTATTTCATCCGGTTAGATAGACAAGATGGACAAGGTTTCAGAAAACAAGCATCAACAAGGAACAAGGGTTTGCATGATTTATTGACAGCATCCAAGCAACTGTTCCGTTCAGTCCTAGAGTTATGTTCTATTCGGTTAATGGATTATGCTGATAACTTACCTGTAGTCGAATCATTTATCCGGAACCTCCAAAACTTGTAAAAAGTTAAAAACAAGTTGTCAAGTTCCTTAGTCTGTATTTCTTGGGTCAATTCTCTCTGCATCATAATTTACATACAGTAAATCCAGTCCATGATTTATTCTCTAGAAGCTTAACCATAAGGGCAAAGTTGTTTAATTTTTAAGCCCATGTTCAAGGCTGTAAACAAAGGTCTGGAAACTTAATAAGATCTGTTTTTTTTAACTTTTTTAGATAGCAATATTGCACCTTAACATTCACAGTTAATACCCAAAATACAAAATTTGACATCCTCATTCAAGAGACAGTGGTATGTTTGGCCACCCACAAAGGTTCAATTCCCCCGCAGGCATGAATAAGCAGTTTCCATGGAAAATTTCCAGGAAATCGAGGACCTTACAGGTACATCCACAAGATTCCTGGGATTATATTGAAGACTCTGTAAGCATGGACTAGAGGATCCAAAAAGCGAAAAGTTATCATAGATGCAGGAATGGAAGGCTTTACAGACACAGGTTATTCCAATTAAAGGTTAAGAATGTTGAAATAATGGAAAAAGTACTTGCAATTTGTTGATAAGACCTCCATGAGAAAAGCAGTCTAGAGGAAATATCAGTTATAGGTTCAATGTCGAAATATTTCTTTTGATGGCATTACTTGGTAATTACTAATTATGGCTTAAGCAACAAGCTTGCTAATGTCATCTAAATAACAATAGATTGAAGTACACGATATTGATTTCACCTAGGAAAAAATATTCAAGCAAATTTGTTGCATTATAAAGATTCATAAACAAGAAAGATCATATAGAATGACCATCCTGACAAAAGATTATTAAAGAATGTGAACCTCACAGGTGCCAAAATAAACCCCAAAAATGTACAAGCAATGACTTCAATACTATTAGAGTTAAAACCTTAAAAATAATGAACGACTTCAATGCTTTTATACAAGTCTTCTGTAGAATAAGGATTCAATGCTCTCTAAAATTGTGAATGTCATTTTGGCTTTCAGCATTTCCCTGATCCGAACTAACATGAAGGTGTGTTCTACAATGTACGATTTTTTAAAACATTTTGTGATCCACTTTTTGTGATCCTAAGATTGGGTTCATTTCAGCCAACCTCTTAAATGTCCACTTATCCTTTTAAAACATTCATTTCATGTCCAACTCGACCACAATCTCACCTCCAAAATTCTTTGCAACATCTTATTCCCACACTTTCCCAATCCTCCAACAGTAAACTTTTCAAGATCTTCCCTATCACATTCTAACTATAACAACCATTTAGTAGCTTCAAATTACATTCCAATCTCTTGCATGTTTGGATTTGGCATCATTTACATGTCCTATGACTCTAATAGCATGAAAAACTAATGGTGTATCGTGAATTCAGTAATATATAACATTAACTAAGCAACATAATGCACAATGATGGGATCCTTGATGAAATAACATGTTGAACAAATCAAATACATGTCAAAAGCCAATCTGAAGTCTTCAATAGATAGCTCCTCCAAATTATTAATTTTCAACCTTATGCTTTTTAATAATAAACTTATGAAAATTTCCATATAAAAGCCTATTAATCAAATCTGGCTGAAAATAAGTTAATAACACTTGGAGGGGTCCAACTGGCCTCCAATGGTAGTCGCATGATGAAATATGGATCATGAAGCTCTCATACTGCTTATTAGTCCTGTTGACCAAGTCAAACTCAAGTTTGACCAAGTCAAAAAGTCATTAAAATTCTACAATTACATCCAATGGTGCAAGGGCTCATTCAAAGCCTATAAGAGGACAAAAAACCACTTACAATGATTAGTATTGAAAGATAACTAGAGTTACAAATAATACTTTACACAAGTAATACCACTGAACCCTTGCATAGTCTCATCATAGGATAAGTGCATAACATAACATAAAGCATGAAGTAACTGTCTTATACACATACCAGCATCTAGTCAACCATCTAAAACATTGCATAGCTCAGCCTTCTCTTGGGTGAGTGAATGGTCAAAAGTCAAAGGCTAGTCAAAGTGAAAGATTGTTCATGGAAAACTTGAGTTACTCAAGAGAAAAGAGGAAAGTAGGGACCTCTTTGACATTCATTACTCAAGCAAACAATAGGGAGAAAGTGTCTCACAAATGGATGATGTGCTAGAGGATGGTACCCCTAAGTCCCTTACACTAAGACTCAACCCCCCTTTATTCTTTGACTTTAGCTTTTTGGCTCCCTCTTGGACTTGTCTTCAAGGACTTATCTTCATTTGTTTTTCTTGGACATCTTCTTGTACTTTCTTTGTCTTTTCTTTCCCATAAGACCTTGGCCTTTTTATTATTCTTTTTTGGCCCATGCAAGTTTAGACTTGCTTCTTATCTTTCTTTGCTTGATTCTTCAATTTTAACTTGGTCTTCATTTCTTTCTTTATGCAGGTACAAGGAGTCTGGGACTAGGAGCTGCTTCGTGTGCCCTTTTAAGGCACTGAAGGGGAGGAAAAACCTTTCATGCTTTAGGACTTAAAGACCACACCTCTAGCAACTATGCCAACCTTATCTCAAGATCAAACATCAAGGGTAACTGACTAGAATAATACATGGGGTGGGAAGGCGGTAGTCCTAGGAACATAGTCACTCATCGGGGGTAACCGACAAGAAACATAAGGCTTCGAGAAACCAACTCTCCTAGGTTTAGAGCCAAACATCAGGGCTAACTGACCAGAGTGGCATAAGACTTCGAAGAATTTTGTTGCACACATCAGAGCCGGGACACCAAGGGAAAACATGGAGGCCATCCTAATAAAGAGGTCATAGAGGAGGGGGTCCTTGAGTCACTTAGTCAAATCCAGATCAATGGGTTTGTTCAACAAGCAAGGGTGGAATGGATGATAGGTGGAAAAGGACAAAAGGTCAAACCAAGTGTAATGGTGTGATCCATGCAATGATCGAGGCTGTGCCAAATAAAGGTATGTATATAAAACAGAAACTACTTCTAAATGCCATGCTATGCAGAAATCCTACTCACCATGCTCATCAGAAGATTACAAGTGTAAGATAAAATTTATAGCACCGGTAAGTCAATCAATACAAACCATATATTCCATAAATAACATCCTCTAAGCACGCATCTCATAAAACTGAAATACAAGGATCCATCAGAAAGCATAATACAAGTGGTAACCAATACCAAAGTTCAGAAATCTCAAGGGCATCAATGCTCTGCAACACTGCCATGCTCAAATAAAAACTGATCCATCTCTAATCTGCTCTGCAAAAATGAGTGTATAACACCCCTTGCATATGGTGGTATAACAATAATATCTATTATTATGTTTATAACATTGATATCCATAAGAGAGCGAAAAGATCGAATGGAACCAACCATCAAATCCTAAATGCGCATAGAGAAATAAACCAGCACTAGGGCGAAAGATAAATCTGCACGAATGCACAATAGAATAGCCAATTGTAGCAGGGATATTCACAGAAAATGGTTGATAGCGAAGAGTTTGATACCAATGTGTTGTGATTGAAGATATGGAAATTTGTGTTTTCTGCATTTTCCCTTTTAATTGGGTTTAAGATGGTTGATGGCATACTAATGTCAAGAAGACAGAAGGCGATGTAAAACATGCCATAAGGGAAGCAGCACAAAGATGATATTGATATGGGAGCGAGAAGAGGATTATAACTTCTACATGTCAAAAATTGTGGTCCAACAAGAACACCACCATTATCAGGTGGCAAGGTATATTTTGCTTCCTCTTGATGATTTTTCACAAAACTCATGTCTTCTTTCTTAAGCAAGATATAAATGCATTAAATGCTTTTACAAAGTTTAAAAGTAGCAGAATATAACAATTAAATGTGTTTACAAAGTTTAAAGTGAAAGTAGAAGAATGTAGGAAAATAAGTGTTCTTTAATTCATAGAGAATAGTAAGTTGAGAATGATGAAATTGGCCTCTGCAGTAAACACTAAATAGCTTTATCAAGTTCATGAAATTGGGGATGTCAACACTCAGGAAGGAGCTTGAAGAAATATCAAATATATGGTAGCAACCAGCAAGAGCAGCAAGCAATTGGAGGAATAAAAAGTGAGAGCCAATTCTTGAAATATTTTCACCAAAAACTGGTGGTGAGTTTTTAAATTTCCCTGGTCTCCCATACCCTACTTTTTCTTACATTTTTTGTCATAGTGAACCTGTAGTTTTATTGTAAAGATTTATTTTGTCAATCCATTAGAAGTGATGTATAGCATAAGTACATACTGTATAGTGTCCTATTCTATAGTCTCCTGCCAAATAGGATTAATGATGTAATGGAAAACCCAAAAGCTATGACATTTGAAAACAGAAAGGTCTAATTTGCGCAGACCAGTATAAACTATAAAATCATTTTCTTATTGTAAATGATAAAGCTGCTCAAAAGGGTAACAACAACAAAAACTCCAACAACCATGAAAGGCATACTAGAAAGTACCAAGAGATGCTTGATTGGTTGTCCTTCCTTGAGTGGGATCATAAGGTGGGACTGTCATTGTAAAATCAAAAGGCTTCATGTCGATTTCCTTCATACGCTTTCTCACACACTGGCGATGGAATTCCAGGTCTGGCAATTCTTTGCTGACTCCAAGCAAACAAATATATAAATATAAATGCAGATAGCCCTAAAAGATAGCAACACTATCATGCTACTATAGAGAGGCACTTAATCAAAAGAGTTCACCCATATCATTATCTCCATATAGATTCATACCTCAACTGTACAGATTTACGGCTTAAAGGAAAAGAAGGATTGTATGCTTGTGTTATTGTGAGCCATTCTTCATCATAATGGATCTCATGCGGCCCTGCATCAGATTCTATTTCAATAACCTGGTTCAGCAAAGGGACAGAAAACAATAAGAAATCAAAATCTATGGATGACTACCACAATAGGGAAAGTGTATTAAGATCTTAAATTGTCTGTTGATAAAATGTGAAGATTAAAACCTGGAAAAAATTGTGGCCAGGAAGACACTTATCCAATGCAAGAAATTTTGTGATAGGTCCATTCTCCCCATGTTGAACAACTGCTGCAAATTTAGTGTGCAGGTGTGCAGAGAACCAATATGAAGGCTTCAGCTTTTTCAAAAGTTCTTCGGCAGGCTTACTTCCCAAAGTCTTATTTTTTATCTGTAATAGGGAAAATGAGTAAGTATCCAATCTATACTCTCAAAATGCTATTTTCTGTTTTTCAAGATAATTCATGGTCCTTGCCATGATTCATAAATATCCTAAGAAACTACAAGCAGAAAAATATATAACCCTGTAAATAAGGACATAAAAAGTGATCAGAGAAGGAAAATGGGGAACAAAAAGACCTTTGATAACTTGAGGTATAGAATAACGCTGGCAACATTGTTGGAATTTGTGCAACTTCAGAAGTTATTCTTATTGTATTTTATTGTAATTGATTGTACCTCCTAAGGGAGTTGAACTTGATGTAATTAATCATGTAAACCCTAGAAAGAACAATGTAAACCTTGGGGTAAAAAGCAAGTAAAGAAATTAATTATTAAATGTATTTTATATTCTCCCAAGATAGGTCGGCCTAGTCAAGTTAGACAAGTCGGCCCAGTTAGGGAAAAGGCCAGTTTGGCACTTGTATAAATAGAGGGAAAGTTCACCTCATTATTCTCTCATTCACTCAAGAGAAGTTCACATCACTTGGAGAGAGATTCGCACCTGCAGCTAGGAGAAGACATTTTTGGGGTTTCTACTTGGAAAGTATTTCCATCTTTTCTCTCTCATCATTGTACTCCGTTCTTGGAATTATTCATCTCTATACGAAGGTTGTTGGGTTTTCTCCCGATTGGGTTTCCCAGGATAAATTCTCGTGTTCTTGTTTCTAAGTTGTCTTTATTCTAGTGATACTATTAATATTATGCAATTGAATTATTATGCTATAATTGTACGAAACACTAACATGGTATCAGAGTGGCACTAGAAGAAGCCATTGCCAAAACTAGCGTTTCATCTTTCAAGGCCTTCACTCAACCTTTTGGTAGAAAAAGAGCCTTGGGAATTTCACTCTAAGGAGGGTGCATCTTTTGGCGAAGGAAAAATCCAAGAGTGAAACCAGAAGCTTCCCAAGAGTGAAACCAGAAGTGGGCCACCATCGGATCTTTGACTGTCCAATCTATATACATTTTCCCAAGAAGAAGAGGACGAAGTTAGAACCTTTGGGAAAGAAGGAAACTTTCGTGGGATACAGGTAGTCTTCAAAGGCATACAGAATCTACATCCTAGGATCTAGACAGATTGAAGTCAGCAGGGATGTGTCCTTTGAAGAAGAGATGGTTGTCAGGAAAGGCAGAGGATCAGACATGGAGATCGATGATGAGATAAATTGCTAGAACCAAAGGAGATGCGATCATCTCCCCCTCCAGCAGTTCAGAGGGAATTAGCAGAAAAGGATGAAACCATCGATTCCATTGATCCAGTTGAGCCAATTGATGTTCCCAGAGATATTGCAGTAGGCCGGAAGAGGCCTAGATGGGCACAACAAAGTTTGTAAGATGCAGAGGGGCATCAAGCTCCACATGGTACTTTCCAAGTGGTTATACAAAATCAAGCATGGAACAGATGGGAGTGTTGAAAAACATGAGGCTAGATTTGTTGCCAGAGGGTTCTCTCAGAAAGAGGGAGTCGATTATGATGATACATTTTGCTCCTGTGGCTCTATATACTTCCATCAGATCGATCATTTGCTTCAGCAATGGGGTGGAAGTTGCATCAAAGTGATGCAGACCCCAACCTTTACTACAAGGTTGTGGATGATGAGCCACTGATTTTGGTACTATATGTTGATGACCTATTTCTCATTGGAAATGAGAAACTCATCGTATGGTGTAAGAAGAAACCTGCCTCTGAGTTCGAAATGAAGGATCTTGGATTGATGCATTACTTCTTGGGATTATAAGTATGGCAGAGGCAGAAGGAGATTTTCCTAGGTCAAGGAAAATACACCATAGATATTCTGAAGAGATTCGAGATGTTGGACTACAGGTCTATGGCCACTCCAATGGATGCAAATATGAAGAAGCCGAGGGATTTTGCTTTAGATTCAAATTTGATTGATCCCACTATATATCGCCAGATGATTGGGTCCTTGATGTATCTGACGAACTCCAGACCAGTTATATGTTCTGTTGTGAATGCCCTCAGCTAGTTCATGTGTGAACAGAGGAAGATTCACTGGATTGCTGCAAAACATGTGCTCAGATACTTGCGTGGCACTGTGGGATATGGCCTGAGATATGCTTCAAAGTGTGACTTGAGATTGCAGGGGTTACAAACTCAGATTGAGCCGGATGTACTGCAGATAGGAAGAGTACTTATGGATGTTGCTTTAGTTTGGGTTCTGCAGTGATTTCCTAGTGCAGCAGGAAGCAGAACTCAGTAGCACTCAGTACTGCAGAGGCCGAGTATATGGATGCTAGTATAGTAGCCCAAGAAGCAGTATGGATTCGGAAACTCCTTGCGGGATTGTTTGGCCAAATTCCAGAGCCAACCGTGATTCACTGTGATAACCAAAGTTGTGTGCAGATGTCAGTGAATCATGTATTCCACGACAGGTTGAAACATATAGAAATTCGGTATCACTTCATTCGTGATATGGTGCAAAAAGGTGAGATTGAGTTACAGTATGTTTCGACAGATGACCAGACTGCAGATGTTCTCACCAAGACTCTTCCCAGGATGAAGTTCGAATATTTTCACGGAAGACTTGGAGTAGAAGAGAACGTGTCCCTCCTTGAGAGGGAGAGATGACATAGAGATGTTTACCCTGCTTTCACCCAGGTGCCTCTACTCGTCTAGGTTCTCAACCAAGTATGGGAGAAATCCCATCGGCAGATGAGACGGATAGGCAGTAGATGGTCGAGTTCCACCCAGGTACCACTACTCGTCCAGGTTCTCAGCCAAGTATGGGAGAAATCCCATTAGTAGATGAGATGGACAGGCAGTAGATGGTCGGGTTCCACCCAAGTGCCTCTACTCGTCCAGGTTCTTAGCCAGGTATGGGAGAAATCCCATCGGCAGATGAGACGGACAGGTAGTAGATGGTCGGGTTACACACAGGCACCTCTGCTCATTCAGGTTCTCATCTAGGTATGGGAGAAATCCCATCGACAGATGAGACAAACAGGTAGTAGATGGTCGTGTGATGATTGCACAAGTACCTCTACTTGTTTAGGTTCTCAGCCAGGTATGGGAGTATCCCATCGGTAGATGAGACAAACAGGTAGTAGATGGTCGTGCACCTCTGCTCGTCCAAGTTCTCAGCCAGGTATGGGAGGATCCCATCGGCAGATGAGACGAACAAGTAGCAGATGGTAAAGTAGATGGTAAAGCCTATCTCTCGGACATCCAGGTAGGATGGAGAGACTACTCTTGGACTCACCGAAGGACTGCTGGAGTTGATGCATGATGACACTTCTCGAAGGATTGAGACTCTGTTGACAACCTTCAGTATGTATAGAGATGATTGAGACAGTATAGATGTACAGATGAAACCCAAATGATCGTGATGTTGATGAAGACCAAAGAATACCTTCCTTGTTGAGAGGGAGTGTTGGAATTTGTGCAACTTCAAAAGTTATTCTTATTGTATTTTATTGTAATTGATTGTACCTCCTAAGGAAGTTTAACTTGATGTAATTAATCATGTAAACCCTAGAGAGAACAAAGTAAACCTTGGGGTAAAAAGCAAGTAAAGAAATTAATTATTAAATGTATTTAATATTCTCCCAAGATAGGTCGGCCCAGTCAAGTTAAACAATTCGGCCCAGTTAGGGAAAAGGCCAGTTTGGCACTTGTATAAATAGAGGGAAAGTTCACCTCATTATTCACTCATTCACTCAAGAGAAGTTCGCATCACTTGGAGAGAGATTCGCACCTGCAGCTAGGAGAAGACATTTTTGGGGTTTCTACTTGGAAAGTATTTCCATCTTTTCTCTCATCATTGTACTCTGTTCTCGGAATTATTCATCTCTATACGAAGGTTGCTGGGTTTTCTCCCGATTGGGTTTCCCAGGATAAAGTATCGTGTTCTTGTTTCTTTGCTCTGTCTTTCTTCTAGTGATCCTATTAATATTATGCAATTGAATTATTATGCTATAATTGTATGAAACACTAACAAACATAACACAGCCAGGATTTTTATAAAAAGTATATACATTAGGATAAGTTTTGTTGTAGCAAATTTTGCAAGAAATTATATTTATTATAAAAAATAAAAATAAAAAATTGAAAGAAAAAACTCCATTATAGTTTAAACAAAACGGTTTCAGACTATGTCCAAAATTACTTAAAACGTGTCCAAAGAGAAAAATAATTGTATTCTAGATTTAGTAGGCTATTGTGGCTGCCTTTGGACCAAAAGGCCAACTCCAGCTGTAATAGGTCACTGTCGTTGTTTTGGATGAGTAAAGGTGGATAAATATTAAGTCTTACAGGTAAGATACAGGAGTGACGTCTAGCTGCAAGCATCGAGGTGATCAGGCTTGTACTAAAATGTATACTTGGTTCCAAACCCCCCAAATGGATACAGAGGAGGCCAGGTGTAAGTCTTGGGTGACTTTGAGGGATAGATATGCCCCTCATAGCATGGCAGCTTAGCCAAAGAGATTCTATAAGAACTATTTCTCAAAAGAAAAGGAAAAAAGATACTGGTACCTCATTTTCAAAATATGGCTTGTGACGAAGTAACTGCTCTGAATTTCCAAAGTCAGTGATACCACAAGGCCAATCATGTGAAATAAATATATCTAGAGGCTCTTCAATTTGCATAAGCTTGTGAACATCATATTCACGCACATGATATATAGACCTGATATCACTGTTATTGTAAGGTGCCCTTTCATAATGCCCTGTTAAAAGAAGTGTTCAGTAAATGTATCAGTCGAAGAAACGTGTTTGGTACACATCAATTATGACTATGAATGTATAATTAAAGAAAAGAAAAAGCACTACAACTCCACTGATACAATTACACTGCATTGGCATGCAAATAAAAAGGAGGGCTCCTATTAGAATAAGACGGGTGCACCAATCATAATAAAATTAGTAATTGTTCACAAAACAATACTCAATGAAGTCAGACTTGTAAAAAGACATGATTGGAACATTAAACCTTCCCAATAATATCAGAAGAAAAAGGAAGAGAAGGTGACAGTACAAGAAAAAGGAAGAGAGTGTGAAACTACAAAATGACATAAAATAAATAAATCTCATGTGACAGTAACCTAAAAGGCAAAGAAGTCGTGCCTGAATAATAATCGCGTGCATTAAAAATGCCAGAAAGGCCACCAATACGAATATTTCCAAACCGGATGACTCCAGCAAACCCCATAAAGAATATCTTCGGTGCAACCCATCCTCCATAGTAACTGCCATTGGGAAAAATACCATTCAAAACATGACTGTTTTGCACTTATGTATATAGATACAGCTACAACCGTGCATTCATGTTGTTGCATGCTTTAAGACCTTAAGCAAGTAAAACCTCTATGGGGTAAATCATCTTGACCATGCATTTATAAAACAAACAAGGACTTCCCCAGAGTCTATAGGGTCCTCTTTTGAGTTTGGCAGAAGTCATTCATCAGTAAAACACTTGTACATGGCAACATGCTATCAATGTTAGATGAACATTTCAAACATTCTATGAAAAGAATGACACTTAACTGATAAAAGCAAAGTCCTAGGAAGTGTCGAAGGAGAATATCACGGTCAGGTACATACTACATATATAGCTAGCTAACCCTTAATTGTCTTGGCTACAGCCTACAAGGCATTTAGAAAAGAATTAAGCCAAGACTTATTTTAAAAATATGACCATCAAAAGTTCAATCTTTCGAAAGTACCATGAGCAACGACTCTGAGATGCATTCATTAGAAGTTATCTTCTAAGATCATATCACAAGTCTTAACTAACCGGCAATTCCTAAGAAAATAACACCACCCTCATTGGTCCCCTTAAGGAACTTATTATATGAGGTCAAAATAATTCTACTGCAAGTCTTCGAATACATGTCTTAATTGCTTGTAACTTTTGCTTTTGGTGAGTTTCAGGTACTTGCTATTGTGTTTAAACTTTCCCTGCCTATACATACAGAAGATCAGAGGGTTCATTAAAAGAGGCAATTACATCAATGACATCATGATATGTGCATCTAAGAGCAATAAAGAAAAGAACCATAATATATCATTTGTAGAAATATTGAGCATTTTTTGAAAGTGAAAAGTGACACTCGTACAGTAGAAAAATGCCTAAGATCCAATCCTTTCTCAAAATATGATCTGTTAACTGCCTCCAAGGTTAGGTCAGCCCCCTTTTACGTACATGCAATTATGATAACAAGAGTTCTAAAACATAAATAGACACAATGCATATATGAAAACTTTTCTGCAATTTAAATGCAGAAACTGCTGTTGTGTTTTGGCAAATACAGTGTGATCTCTACTGCAACAAGCACTCATCCCTCATAACAGCAGTTGAAAGTTAAAATTGAACCTACAATTCCATGAAATATTTGAGAACATCTACACAAACTTAATGAACTCGACTTATACAAATAAGAATGGATTCCCCAGAAAACTGCACTTTGCAGAGTCCTATTCTTTTCTACTGTCTGTCCAATGCAGGTACACTGCTTCCCCAAACAAGGGTCCACAATGTACAAAGGCATTTGTGTCCGTATTCTATTAAGAGATCCCTGTACAACTATAAAATCTCTACTTGCTGGTCAGGGAAAGAAACATCATGTTCAGGCAGAGAAAAGAAAAGTCAAAGCTGTTGAAAATACGCAGAGCTTCTGCAAATCCCTCTGGGACCTAAAGAGATTCAGGACAAAACAGCACACCTCCAAGAATTTACCTTGGCAAATTGGTTAATGTCTGGCCAACACTAAACCCCCTCAAAAAATGGTGTCACATAACAAGGTAAACATTCTTTGTAAAAAATGAAATAAGATGATCCTAATTCAGTTTCATTCATGAAACAATGTCAGGCAGACATCCTAGATAAGGGAATAAAGAGAATATGAAGAAATTGTGATTGAGATATGAGATAGGCAACGTGTCAGTTGGGAGGTCCTCTAGTCCTGTAGACTAACACCAGGTGCCAGGCAAATCATGTCATCAAAAGAATTTTGCTGGATTAGGGTCTCTTCCAAATTCTTACCTCTTTAAAAATCCTAGCCACCAATCAAACCTTTAATACAAGTAATATTTATGGTCCCAGCTCTCTTCCCATGAAGGTTAAGATGTGAGTCTCTCTAATTTTGGATGGAGAAAATAATAATCCTCTAACATAGATACAATGTGGGGATTTAATCCAGAGGAAAAGAAACGGGGCACCTAGAATAGGTACCCCTGTAGAGAAAGCATGATACACCTTATGCGTCATTCCATGCCACTTTATGTTCCAATCAAAGTGTCATGTAAAGTTGAGGAATCTGTAGATAGTCTTCTCTTGCCCTGTAACTTCATTCAGAAATCTGACAATTGGTCAAGGATGAGATCAACTTCAACTTTTCTCTCTCAAAGAATTCCCATTGTGAAATCTGTTATCAGAGAGAGGGCTCGTTTGTACCTAAGCAATTTCAAAGAAAATCGGTCTAAAATCACTTGGCATTAGTCTTAAAATCATTTCCTTGGATGGTTTATTTGACCAAAAAGAATGCAATTCTAAGAGAGAGTATATTTTCTCCATTGTAAATTTCTAAAGTCAGCATTCGAGAGACACAGAGCTAATCGTTAAAAGACAGAATAATGGAAGAATACGGATCTATGGTTAACAGAAAGCTTGCAAGGTTCTTCTGCTTCAGACTTGATATATTGGGTTTAAAGATCACCAGTTCACTTATGTGAATTGCATCCTCCCATTATTGGATTTAAAACTCCAGGTCACTTCACCTGAATGACATCCTTGCTTACCACAAGGCAGAGATGACTTACTGACCTTGCATTTTGACAGAGCAAATGTAAGGCAATATGGTGCAAGCTGGAGCAGAGCACACGTTACTAGACCAATGTGAGAACTGCTTTTCAAATTTTATTTAGATACAGGAAATTACCCTAATAATGTAGCACAGATGAGAGAATCAATCACAGGGTTGAATTGCACAAACACAAGTGTCCTAATGACAAATTTGCCAGAGGAGACCCACAAGTCAAATTTAAACTTTATTTTTTTGGAAATTTTCCACATTAGCTTCCCTGCAACACTGAATCCCACCCTCCTTATATACCAGTAGGCCTCTGATTACTGTAAGTTAATCTGTTGCGAATATTTCTAGAACAACTAAGCTTGCATTTTGCATGACTAAAGTAAGGCTACTTGCTGAGGAATCAATCTTGCTTTGATCTTGGTTACAAAGATTATGACACCTCGGTTATGTGATATTTGTTTTGAAGTTCTGAAAAACAGCCTGGGAAAGGATCCCCCCAAAATCAACACATTCAACATGCTGTCACAGGCAATGCTGACGATCCTATCAAGGTGTGACTCTCTGTCAACTTGGGCCAGATAATTGCTTACTGAAATATCAAAGAATTAGAGGCAATGAAAGCTAGCTCATAATTTGGAGATAATATAGGCTATCATGATCCCCACCTTAACTGTAGTAACCTAGATGGCACTGATCCTCAGTTACCAGTAAACTGTTGAATTCTACAGGGAAATATTATTCTCTTTGATGAGGTTTGTATTCCAATATGTTTCAAAGTTCAAAGCAAGTGTAAGTAACAGTGGAGTTACGCTTTATAGGCATCTGCTTCAAGCAACAGGGGGCATCTTATCCTGCACCTTTGTCTTAAAACATTTCAAATAACTGTCCTTTGTTATATATAATATATACAAAACCTAACTCTGGTCAAGACAATATAGTTGCATATATGTCCATGACTCGATAGTGAACCCTGCCAATGACTGAACAGTTGCTTATGGTCAATATTTTCCCACATTGTAGGACCCAAGGGAAACCAACCAAAAAGAGACAACCACTTAGATATGTCATGTTACTTTTAAGGAAGTTATCATTATCCTTAATAAAGTACACTAAGGGTCAAAGAACCACCAAAGTTCTTAATTGATTCTTCTCTATTTATTAATCCCAAGAATATCAGTAAACTATTAACAAATGCTATCAAATAAACGAATATTTAGAAAAGTATTTTGGATAAAACTATGACTATTAAAAACTCTTAACCAATGAAAACAAAAATTATTAACGAGGCTTCAGGGATCTTGTAAAATCTTTCAGGAAAGCTCATGAGGTGGATAAGTATGCAACAATGTAATGCATGCTCTGTGAATCAAAAGAATACCAAAAATCGCATCAACTTTTTAATTTGTCCATTGAAATCAGCCCATGCAATAGAGATATTGAATGTGAGGATTGTATGATTGATAACTCACAGTTCCCACAGATAATTTGATGCCTCATGATTTCCTCCTACAAATATCGTTGGAACTGGTGCTACTTCCTCCCCTGAATAATATTTCCAAAAGGTGTTCATAGTACGATATTTGACAGGACAAGCCATAGATTCCAGATCATTTTCATTTCTAACAGCCTGTTTGAATGGAAAAATCAACATCCAAGCAAAAACATAAATGAGATTTATTTGGTAGAAGAGTCAAACCAACAATCCACTCAATAGATGAAACAGACTGAAGCAAAGCATCCATGGCACCATAATTATAAGAACAATATATTTAAATATAAGTAGTCAACCCTCTGTTAGAGAAATGAGGAAAAATTAGTATTGTTTGTTACAAAATGTCTACTTTTTCAACAAGAAGAATATATCCACTTATAGCACATGATCAAAGCACAAATAAATTTATGGATTCAACACAACCTGTTGCATGTTAGGTTTTGAGCATATATACACATGCTTACATGTGCGTTTTCACACATTATGCACTCACATACACCATATATATAAACAAAGTAGAAGCACAGAAGCATACCAAAAAAAGACATAGATGCAGGTATACACAAATATACATATGTGCATGCATCTATATATGATGACGATTGTTACCATCCACTAAAAGCAACTTTGGTCTGTTGGACCAAAGTTATATATATATATATATATATATAGAAGCCATCTAAATATTCGACGATTTGGCCCGGACGGGGGCTTTTCGCCGGAATCCATCGTTTTTATTTTGCCAAATCTGAATTTAACTCTGTTGTAATGGCAATTTTGATGGTAGAAATGGATTCAAAACCATCAAACATCCCTGGGGCACTCAAAATTTTAGAGTTTGATAGTTGTAACAAGGATTTTTAAAAGTTTCTGCCGGATTTTTTCAAAATCGTGCCGGAAAAATCAGAATTTTCTGTTTAAAATCGTCGAACTTTTAGACTACACATATATATATAACCCAGTGGGTTAGCTCAAGTGGTTGAGTGCTATGAAAAGCAAGCAGAAGGTCTCGAGGTCAAATCCATGGGTGGCTATGCATATAAAGGGCCTCACTCGATGTCCCCGCCGGGTTAGGTTGCCTAATCACTACAATTGAACGGTTTACCTTGGGTACCATCCTCGAAATGAGGGGAAGTACCTAGGGGATTCCCATGATGCTTTCCAATGAAAAACATATATATATATATATATATATATATATATATTTTCAAAATATCGTGATATATACAAGCCCCTTAAAATGTCATGGTATTTTCAAAACATTGTGATATTTTGTGGCGATAATATTGGCAAGGTAAACAAATCATGAAATTTCCGATATATATATATATATATATATATATATGCGATAATATTGGCAAGGTAAACAAATCATGAAATTTCCGTTCATGATTTGTTTACCTTGCCAATATTATCGCATATATATATATATATATATATATCGGAAATTTCATGATTTGTTTACCTTGCCAATATTATCGCCACAAAATATCACAATGTTTTGAAAATACCATGATATTTTAAGGGGCTTGTATATATCACGATATTTTGAAAATATCATGATATATCACCCAAAAGCCTCAAGTTGATGTAAAATATTGCCACGACCAAGACAAGAAGCTTATAAGACAAAACTTTGGACATTTTTCCCTTATTTTGAAATGCAAAAGCATGGGATCGAGAGTAAAGGAGTTACCCACTGTCTTTCGTCAAACTAAAGAGGCCAAATCGAATGTTGTCATTTCCATTAACAGATTTATCATGGAGTGGGGATTGATTCACATCTACCATGTCCATACTCCTAGGTATGTGTAAAAATTTAAACTCGTATTTTGTTTGTTTTTCAAGTTTTAAGGTCCATTAAATGTGCCTCCCAATTTCTAATAGGAGATTTAACATTTATATAGATCTGATTTTTTATTTGCAGCATTATTTTGTGTTGACTTCAATTTCTTTTGTGCGCTAGGTTTAATCAATGACCTACCAAATTGGTTGAACACTTTGGACCAATTATGAGTATATGGTGAGCCGCTTAACCCCCATAATCAACAAATGATGGTTTGCGAGTTGTGGGAAGGAAGTGAATGGTGGAATATGTCGTTTGAAATACCATCTTGCAAAAATTCCATGGTATGAAGTTGGAATATGTAACAAGTCAATCCTAGAAATTGTTTATTGGTAATCAGTCAGTTAAATGGGTAGGGGAAAAGAAGAGAAGGAAGCTTTGAGACTTGAACTCGCTGTTGGAGGAGTAGCAAGAACCTTGGGAGCCACAAACTTCTCAAAGTTGGGGAGAAGTGAGTGCCTCTCCTCAACCTCACCTTCCACAATACACTCAGTGAGCTCACCTTTCTTTGTTCAGAGATCCGTTATTGGGGCATAACCATCTAGTAGGTGAAAGGTTAAAATATAGGAGAAGCAAGATGCAGAAAAGGTTCTAGGTAGATGTTTTCTATAAAGTGGCATTCCTTTCAACATTGCCAAGAACACCCTATTCTACCATGCAATCTTTGATGTTGCTGTTGGCCTAGGGTATAATGCCCCTACCTGTGAGGTGCGAAGAGGGCCTATCCTTCAAAGAAAAAAGCTCAATTGCACCCACAAATTGGAGGAGATTAAGGAATCATGGGAAGTTTCTAAACGCACCATGATATTCGACAGTTGGATGGATGGTAGGAGCAAAACCACTCTTAATTTCTTGGTTGATTGTCTCAAGAGGACAATGTTCATTAAATCTGTCAATGCATCCACAAATGTTAAAGATGCATCATTATCATGTGAGTTGTTGGATGGGCTCATCTAGAAAATTGGCCTATAGCATGTTGTCCAAGTCATAACAAATAACATTGCTAATTATGTTACAGTTGGCAACTTGCTTATAGAGAGGTTTCCAACCTTGTTTTGGACAGCTTGTGCATCACATTGTGTTTGAATTTATCAGATATGTACCTATTATGAGGACAAGGAGGGCGACGGATTAAGCAAATTACTACTGATATGGCAGTTGATTGGTGATCAATGGAACAATATACTCCATCACCCATTCGTACAGCAGGGCTTTACCTCAACCCCACGTTCCCTTACTCATGCTGTTTTAGATTTGATATTGAGGTTATGGACATATTCCTCTCATATGTACAAAGGTTAGTGCGAAATTCAGATGAACAGTAAGAAACTTCAAAACAAAAGGAGATATGTAGGAAGGGTACTAGACAATTTGGCTTTGACATGCTTGTTGGAGACAAGAAGACTAGAATGCCAACTAAGCTTCATGTTGTTTCAAATTTCAATTTATTTTCTTTATATTCTATTTGCTACTATATAGAAATATAATTTAAGTATTTTCCTATTTTTCTCTTATTCGGGGTAAATGCTTGGTGGACAATATTTGGCAAAAGATTACCCAAATTTTAGAGACTTGCCATTCAGGTGTTTGGCCAAACTTGTAGCTCTTCAAGTTGCAAGTGCAAATGGAGTGTGTTTGAAAAAATCCACAACAAGAAGCGTAACATGTTAAAAAAAATTAATTTATTATAAAGTTATGACCCATCACTCTAATATTTATAATTGTAACAAGCACAAATATTATAATAATAATAAATAATATTAGTTCGATGAATGGTAATATGAATTATGTATGTCTCATGGTATTTTGAATATATATATTGAAAATGTATTTGATATGACAAATCTGAAGGGAGGTTTTGATTGGGGCTTTTCTGCAGATGTTTAGGGTTTGGAATTTTGTTTGCAGGAAGCCTACTCAACTGACATAATGGAGTCCAAAGTCTAGTTGATGGTCTACTTGGATGACTCTCTATCTGAGGTTGACATCTTTCTCAGTGAGTTCGAGATTAGGTCTCGTTTTCACGCGAGAGGAGATGGCAACTACGGATCAGGATGTGGATCTAGCAACAATCGCTCCTCGTTCTCATGAGAGAGCTCGACAAGGGAAGGGGATATCATCGAAGCAAACCAATTCCGTAATGCTAAGTCACAGAGCCGAAGTTATGGAGTTTTCCTTTGGGCAGGTCTCCCGCATGTGGATATGGTCAAGGACGACCGATCGTTTCAACCACCGCCGTTTAATGATGAGGAGGATTTCCTCAAAGATTTTTTCCAAACCCTATGACAGATCTACTACAAATTTGGCTAACAATGATTTGCATACTAAAGGATTTTTGGGCAGCCATTTGGAACTTGAGGAATTGGTGTCTAGCGTAGTGCAGGCGACTTCTCCTCCTTGGAAAAGAAAAAAAGTACTCTGATCTCGAGGGGGGTTATGTCGTTAGTGGTAGGGAAGGATATCCCTATTATGGATATCTCGCAGTTCGTTGGTCGAACCCTCATTGGGAAATTATGCGGCCATCGGGTGGGACTAAAAGAATTGGAGGCATCGATTATGGATCAGTGGAAGCCCCTAGTGGGCTATGTCTCAGAGGTCAGTATGCTTACACACAAGTGTTGTGGTTTTGGTTTTCGGGCCTCCCAGGATGTACAGAGTATTCTCCACAGATTATAAATCCTAGGTAAGCATATATTTATTTTAAAACAATGGCATCCTTTTTGATCCTCCAAAGGAATTCTCGACGGCTACACATGTCTGGATCAAATTCCCATGCCTCCCATTGGAATTTTAGACTCCAGAGGGTTTTAAGGCTATAGGGGACTCAGTCGGGAAGTTTGTTGTGGTGGATGATAGTATTTTCCTTACCCAGGAACGTTAAGTTGCCCGCATTCTCGTGGAGGTGGATCTAAATTTGGGATTATATGAATCATTGGATTTGGTGCTCAGTAACTGCACCTTTACCCTATATCTTAATTATCTTGATATTCCTTTCCGGTGCACCAGATGTCATTTATATGGACACGTGATAGCTGATTGTTTGAAGAAATTCAAGAAGTAGGTTTGGAAAAAGGAGCAGTTGACGAACGGGGGGGGCTTTGCAAAACAACGGACTTAGGACTATCAGATCTCGTCTAGGGCAAAGAAGAAGCTATTTTTTGGTTCATCTTTCATAACTAGGGAGGAACATTATAATAAAATAGTGTTGAGGGATCTCATTCTTCCTATGGAAGCTGAGAAACAACCCAGTGGGAAGACTAAGCTACATGTTTGTGACTTGGTTGATGATTTTAAAGTGTCTTTAAGTCAATTTGACAAACTGGAAACATTTCGAAGAAAATTTTCGAGGATATTCCCTACCCAGGAGGATCCTTGAAACAGGAGCCCACTCTCCCTTCACTTCTTGATCCCAATCTGGACCCTATAGATGATGTTAATCCAAATTCAAGGCTCTCTGCTCCATTTCAAGGAGCCCATACTTGTGGCCCCATTCTGAAGTGGTCGGGAAATTTCGTGGTGGAGTTGTCAAGGGAGGACAATGTTCCCTTTCATTTAGAGAAACCCAAAAGGGGTTCGATGGCTATCCAATCTTCTTCTGGGAGAGGAGAGGGACCCTATCTGCTAAGATAAAATCTAAAGGTACTGTTGAGACTGGGGGTTTAGGGTTTGATGAGGCAAAGGAGGGATTTTCTTCAAAGGATGGGTGAAAGTCATCAATGAAACATGCTCGGGAAAAGGTGAAAGAGGAGATATGCCAAGGTAGGTAGATGAGTATTACTGGGACCCTTAGAGTGGAGAATGCCCCTTTAGGACACCCTAAATGAAGATCCTTTCCATCAATGTGGGAGGCTTGAGAGGACAAGCCAAAATCTCTCCCCTCAAATGACTCATGGATCTGCAAAATCCGGACATCATCCTTTTGCAAGAGACCATGTGTATTGGTGAGTTGATTGTGCCTATTCTTAAAAAACTATTTGGTCAGTGGTCCTTTCCAGCGATTGATTCAAATGGTCATTCAAGGGGACTAGTGGCCAGTTTCAAAAACACTTGTGAGGTGGTCTACCTTCTGTTTTGATTACGGCATTATCCTATCTCATTCTTCCAACTATTAACCGCAAGGGAATGGTCTGGCTAAATCAAGCAATAAGAATGCGATGACTATTATAAAGAAAATTATTGGAGACAACAAGAGAAGCTGGGACAGTAAGTTGAAGTATGCTTTATGGGTTGATTGAATAAAAAGGAAAGAATCAACTGGAAAAAGTCCACTCGAGCTAGGATATGGCCTTGAGGTGACCTTGCCTATCCATCTGAAAAATCCCACATACAAAGTCCTCTAGCAGTATGCCTTTGATCCCGACGCAGTCCAAAACAAAATAAACCATTTGATAAAGCTTGACAAGACCAAAAGAAGAGCATTTGATCACATGGTACTACAGCAAGAAAAGACAAAAAGTTAGTTTGACAAGAAGGCTTGCCAACGAAGCTTCGAGAAAGGTGACATCGTCCTCTTGTGAAACAAACGAAAAGAACAACCAGGTAAGCATGGTACGTTTGAACGTCTTTGGTTGGGTCCTTATCAAATTGAACATGTTGCAGGTACCAATTCCTTCTTCTTGAGTCATTTAAATGGAGAAAAGCTACCTTTTCCTGTAAAAGGGCAAGCATTGAAAATTTTTTACTCAAGTGATATTTGATGCCCTTGAGGCATCCTTTGTACTATAGTAGATGTAGTTTCATTTGATTTCATAATTTACCTTTACTCATGTATTACACTTGTTGTTTATTGCATTTCATTTTGTTTTGAACAAGGTAGGACGGATGTGTCTGCCTCCAATGCATTTGACATATTTGTTGTTAGATGTGCATGTAGGTCTACAAGTCCCAGATGATTCAGAGGTTCTCATGCACTCTCTGGAGAAGGACATGCCCCGCAATTGGAGTCAATTGTTATAGCCCAAATTGTCCGTAGCATGCTTTCCAAGATATACCAAAGTGAAGGGGTCTTTTCCATTGTAAAAGGCCAAGTACGGGCCTATTTATGTAAAAAGTCGTGGTCTAGCGAGGCTCAAGACCCATAGTCTATTCATGGTAGGCCCTCTTGCCTTTCATTCCAAGAAGTGTTGGCTTAGTGGCATTGTTGATTGCCTCTTGATGGGCAGAAGTCCCTCCTCATGTTGGAACATTTGTGCCTTGGGTTGGTGTCTAGTGCTTCTTGGGATGGGCCCATTAAAACCGGCCTAGGGGTTCCTAGCCACACTTATGTTCTTCTATGTATGAGGTGATTGCGCGTGTAAGGGTTGTCATACCCGATTTAGCACACCTCCTTTATGCCCACTTGGACCTTCTTCTCCATTGTTTGACCCCTCGTCTTGGTACACATGTGCACACTTCATCATGACATTTTTTTCTTCAAGAGATTTTTACCTTGCTAAAGGGGAGGGCGTTGAGGAATCTTCTACCTTGTTGGGGTTAGTTTGGTCATGACGTCCTCCCTCGACTAATCATTCTGATGAAGCCAATTGCACTATTTTATCATTATTTCTAGTCTTTTGTGGTTTAGTCCTCGGTTTGTGGGTGACAAACCCTAAAATTAAATTATTTTACTTTTCCGTAAGGTAGGCTCTAAAGTTAAGTCAAGGAAGCCTCATATAAATAAGGCTTCTAACTTCCATTTGTAAACATGGACAAGGGTGCTAATATGCACTTATTACTTTTTATCTTGGTCTTTTGGAACATTTGAGTGATGCACACCTCTCTTTGGCTTGTGATGAATGTTGAAAGGTGAATGGTGAATTGGTGAATTTTATAGGGTTTATGCTATCTTGCAAGGTTGATCCTCAGAATGGTTGTAATAACTCGTGGCTAAGGAAGGACTTAAGAAGTATCTCTTGCTCTTTTTCTTGGTTGATGCTAGTAAGATCTCTTCATTTTTCTTGTTTTGATGTTGCTTTAGCACTTTGAGCAAGGTAAATTAGGGTTTTTTATTGCCATCTTGTCAATTGTTTGAGGAGACCTTCTCTTGAAGGAGCTCTCCATTGTGGGCCTTGGAGTTCATACTTTTCCCTAATTAGTGTTTTTGGTTACTTTGACCTAGTGTCGAGTTACTAGCCTCTTGCCCTAGTTGGTAAGTCTTGGATAACCAAATTGAGTAGGGACGTTGACCTCGAACTTTAATTGACCTAGGTTAAAAAGACTAAGGTCATAACCCCTTCTCTTCACTCTTTTTTATCAAAATTCTCTTGTACATTTATTACAAATATCCAAAAAAAATATTATATCGGAAAAACCCTAAAAATTAGAAAAAAAATTATCTAAAAAAATATTTGCAATTTGGAAATTTCGTATAGATAGAAAAATGCGTCCTAGTTGAATTAATGGTGGATCTTTGAGGGCATTTTCATCATGTAGTTGATTTGTGTGATATCTCGATATTTGTGTCACTAGGATTTTGAATCGAAATTTGTTATTGCAAGTACAGCAGGTATATAAGCACTTTTGCCAAGTTTTTAGGCCTGAAAAGTGGTTTCTAGGCCTATATTGTCCCAAAAGGGTTTGGAGGTCCATTGGAGAACATGTTAAGTAGGACCACACTCTATTTGAGGGTTGTTGTAAGGCTCATATCAGATCTGATATCCTATTTTCAGAACTATTTTAAGACATCTCCTCCACCGTGTTGCTCATCCCCCTTACCCTACTATACAAGGTACACTTCATATGATAAGGATGGCATTGTTATGACTAACTTTTATCTAGTTTTCTGAGATATAATTCACTGCTGCAATCTCTATTATAAACATCGTCGATATATCGGCAACATCGCGATATATCACAATGTTAACCCCCTGGCAATATATCGGCCGATATTTACCCCGATGTTTTGGCAATTTTTACTCGATTTTATTGCGATTTTTCGAAAATATCATCATTTTTTGCCCTCTTTTTGCTCATTTGTTGCGGTTCGGGAAAAAAATTCGTTGTTCCCATAAAAAAAATGTTGCCTTGTTCAGTAGTAATTGGTAATATTATTCTTAAAGTAAAAGTGGCATTCTCCGTATCTTTAATTTTCTATCCTTTTACTTAAATTTTTAACATTACCATTAATTGTTTCGGGATGTTTGAGAGTGGTTCCAACCTCATCAGACTTCATATGCAAAAAGTAGAATTTTAGATCCCATTCAGAATTCAACAGACTTAATAGTCTTCAGGATTTCAGATTTGCAAAGTTTCCACCGGATTTATCATGTATGAGGGTATGGGATTGGCAATTAATCAAGCACATCAACCCCTGTATGTACCTTGATGTTGGTTGTGTTAATGTACTTTTCATGACCTTAATAAAAATGTACTCTTCACTCAAGGAAAATCACTTATTAAACATGGGAAGATTTTTCTACCTTAATTTAATGATTGGATTAAGAAGTTTCATCAAAATTGTAAGGTGTTGAGTCATTGACTAATGCCCTTGGAGGATCAACTTTGAGATTCGAGGTAGAGGCAAGGACTAGAGCCTGGAGGAGGGAGGCATAGGGTGTTATTAATGAATAGGATTCCAATATAAGCAATGATTCGCTGACATGTATGATTTATGATTTATGTTTCACATTCATTTTTTTAAATGTTGCTCATTTATTAATTTAAAATATACATAATACATATACATACATAGCGATTTAAAATATACATAGAGTCCATTAAAACCCCTGTAAGCTTTCTGAAATTTTCAACCACCCGGTTTTATGTCAAATTTTCATAATTTCATGCCCAACCCAGTTTTGTGCATTGGCTGGAAATTACACTAAAATTTCAGACTTTTAAAACATTGCTGAAAATCACATTTAATGACAGAAAATTAAACATTCATGCACGCCATAAATAATTTCAGACTAGGAGATTTTTGGCAAACTTGCCCAGGAAAAACCCACAAGGGGAAAACCTGTTTGGAGAGAGAGATTTTATTTCTTCAGCAAAATATAGAACAGCAATTACAGTAGAAAATACAACTTATCTCCACCGCAATAAATGCACCTAGAAGCTTCCTTGATTTTTGTGCCAAGCCTTCTCGATTTTTGTGCCTGCTGCTCGATTTCTGTGCCTGCTGCAAAAACGCGTTTTCTATGCCCGCTACTCAATTTCTGTGCCTGCTGCCTGATTTCTGTGTCAACTACAGAAACTCATTTTCTGTGTCAACCTTGGGAATCACGCACAGAAAATCTGCCTCGAAAACAGTGTTGTACGATACATCATTTAATGCTGCTATACGGCCCTCGAAAATCGTGCCAATACTCGACTGTACGGTGCCTCGAAAACCGTGCCAATCTCCTGTTGTACGGTGCCTTGGTTTCTGTGCTGAAAACATAAAATACTGCCTCGAATTTCATGTTGCTCCAAAACTGCTCCAGCAACCTCCTCGAAATTCGTGCTCCTCTTCTCTGCTCTCTTCACAAGAATGAACTCAAAATGCCTTTCCCTTGCTTTTTGTCTAAACCCTAGGTAGGTGAGGGGCCATCTAATCCAATGGTTGGGATTAGACTAGATGAATGGATGAGATTAAATGCTCTCATTTAATTCTCATAAATATTAAATTCACTCAACCACTTAAATTTATCAAAAGTGACTTTAATCACTAAGGTCACATTAAATGCTCATCTCAAGTCATTTAATGCAAGGGTCACTTTATTTCCCCCTCTTAAGTGACTTAGGCAAAAGTCACCTAGGGGAACACTTTCCTAGGTACAAAAATCAACACTCCCTCTTACCGAGGAAGGTGTTCTGCACCACTCCCAACTTGCCTCTGAAGAACACAAACTTGCCCCTCCCCAAAGATTTCGTCAGAATATTTGCAACCTGCTTATCAGTGGAAATGTGTTGTAACTCCACAGCTCCTCTCTGAACATAGTCTCGGATGAAGTGGTATCTGATCTCTATGTGCTTAGACCTGTTGTGGAAGACTGGATTCTTAGAGAGCTGGATGCAACTCTGATTGTCACAGTAAATCACCGTAGGTCTCAACTCCTGATCAAATAAATCAACCAACAACTTATGAAGCCATAGTGCCTCGCAAGTAGCCTGATTAGCTGCCATATACTCGGCCTCAGCAGAACTCAAAGCAATGGACTTTTGCTTCCGACTGAACCATGACACTGCTGTCGAGCCCAAATTGAAACAACAACCGGAAGTGCTCTTCCGATCCATCACACTGCCTGCCCAGTTTGAATCTGTGAAACCAACCAAACTGACTCCACCCAAACCCCTGTAGTCCAAACCATAGTCCACTGTCCCTGTAAAGTATCTCAACACATGTTTCGCGGCTACCCAGTGCACACTCCTAGCCCACCATGAACTGACTAAGAGTGTTCACCGCAAAACATAAGTCTGGCCTGGTGTTGACCAAATATATCAATGACCCAATGAGCTGACGGTATAGTGTAGGATCCACCAACTTACCCTCAGAAGCATGAAGCTTCCTCCAGTTGGTGATCATAGGTGTGGACATCGGCCTACAATCCTCCATCCGAAATCTCCTTAGAATAGCTACTGCATACTTTCCCTGTCCCAGGAAAATATGACCAGGCTCCTACTAAACCTCCATCCCCAGATAATAGTGCATCAACCCAATGTCTGTCATCTCATACTCTGTAGCAAGGTCTCTCTTGCAATGTGCAATGAGATGCTCCTCCCCAGTGATAAACAAGTCATCAACATATAACAAAAGAATGAGAGGATCTCCACCAACCACAATGTAGTAAAGGTTGGGATCAGCCTCACTCTTCTGAAAACCCATCGATGTCAAATACGCATCAATCCTGGAGTACCAAGCTCTTGGAGCTTGCTTCAGTCCATACAAGGCTTTCCTCAGCCTGAACACATGAGAATCTCTCCCATGAATCTCAAAGCCTTGTGGTTGCTCTAAGTAAACCTCCTCCTACAAAAGACCATTGAGAAATGCGATCTTCACATCCATCTGGTGGATCTTCCAACCCATCTCTTTTGCTATAGAAATCACTGCGCTGATGGAAGAATAACGAGCAACCGACGCAAAGGTCTCATCATAATCAACTCCCTCTATCTGTGAAAAACCCTATGCCACAAAACGAGCCTTGTACTTCTCCACAATGCCATTTGCAGCATGCTTCACCTTGTAGATCCACTTGGAAGTCACAACAGACTTCCCCTCTGGTCTCGATACTATCTCCCATGCATCATTCTTCATGATGGAATGGTACTCTCCCATCATGGCATCTCTCCAAACCTGATGCTGAGAGGCCTCCTCAAATGTGGATGGCTCTGAATCACGAAGACTTGCCACTAGAGCCATGCCCAATCTATCTGGCATCACTATTGTCTTGACCTCCTTCTGGGGCCTACCAAATGCCTCTGCTTCCTCCAAGTTATCACGAAGCCATTTAGGCTTCCTCTTCCTTGAAGGCTCCTCCCCAACTGGTCTCTCCTCATCTGAAGAACTACTAGAAGCAAATGGTCCTGCAACCTGTGGACCAATAGCTCGTGAACTAGTCACAGATGAACCTGTAACCTGAGAACTAGAACCTGTCCCTAGAGTACCTGCTGCCTGAACCACTAAACCTGTAGAACTTGTGCCTGTAACCTGTGACCCAGTCACTCCGGAAACCTGTGGACCTGTGATCTGTACTGAAGATGCCTGTGTCACCTGAGGTGTGGAAGTCGATGGTTCCCCATGCTCCAACTCTCTAGACTTCCTGAAGGGTCTCTCCTCAAATCTCACTTCCCACCTCACAACAACCTTCTTCTGGCCAGGAAGATAAATGCGGTAAGCCTTCGAAGTCTCATCATAGCCCACAAAGATGCCTCTCTCTGTAGTGGGATCAAACTTTGTCATTTTCTCAGAAGGGACATGAGAGTAAGTCAAGCAACCAAATATGCGAAAATGGTCAACTTCAGGCTTCTTGCCTGTGAACATCTCCTCAAGAGTCTTCCTCCCCAAAGCACGGTGGGGACTCCTGTTCTGCAGGTAAACTGCAGTACTGCATGCCTCTTCCCAAAGAAAGAAAGGAAGACTCTGATCATGAAACATAGCTCTCGCTGCTCCCACAATAGCCTTGTTCTTCCTCTCAGCTACTCCATTCTGCTCAGGAGTGTAAGGAACTGTCAACTGTCTCTATATGCCCTCCTGTCTACAAAACTCATCAAACTCATTGGAGGTATACTCACCCCCATTGTCCATTCTCAGGACCTGAATCTGCCTCCCTATCTGATTCTCCACAAGAGCTTTGAACTCTTGGAAGGTCCTCAATACTAAGGGTGACTTCTTGCTCCTCAAAAAGTAGATCCAAGTCTTCATGGAGTAGTCATCGATGAAAGAGATATAATACTCAAATCCAGTCAAAGAAACTAATGACATAGGACCACATATATCTGTATGGATCAAATCAAGTACTCCTACTAATCTGTTGTCACTGCTCGAAAAAGCAATCTTGGTGTACTTTCCCAAAGCACACCCCCTACAAACATCACTCTGCTCTGTGCTGAACTCTAGTAAACCTGTAACCATACTCCTCAACAATCTCAAAGCTGGGTGATGCAAGTGGGCCATCCTCCGATGCCATAGCTCACAAAGCTCACTGATGCTGCTGTGTGCCAAAGCATGTTGCAGTTGAAATAAGAGCTTGTATAGATTTCCACATCTAACCCCAATGTCCATGGAGGTAGATAGTCCTGTAGTCTTGGGGAACACCTACACTCGTCCATTCAAGAAACAAACCCCAAGACCCCTATCCTTAATGGTCGAAACTGATACCAAGTTCTTTTTCAGCCCAGGGACAAACAACACATCCCTCAGAATCATAGGACTCATAGACTCCCTCTGAAAGGTAATGGTCCCACGACCAACTGCTCTGACAATGGTGTCATCTCCTAGTACAACCTCCACATCTGTACCTGTCTGTGAAAGCTCAGAGAACATCTCTTGAGCACCTGTCATGTGACTCAAAGCTCCGCTGTCAATATACCAAGTGCTAGTGGTAGATGCACCCATCTGATGGCCAATCAACAAAGAATACTCCATCTCCATATCCAAATCAGTGTTGGTAACTATAGAGGCTCTCTCTCTCTCAACATGTCCAGCACACAGAGAAAACTCTCTTGAAATCTCTCTCCAAAGTCATCAACTTCCGCTGAGGCTACGGTCTATTGCTTCTTCTTCTTCTTTGGACACTGTGAGGCATAGTGCCCAAATCCCTGACAAGCAAAGCACTTGACTTTGCTCAAATCTTTCTTCTTCCCACCCTGCTGTTGCTGCTTGGCCCCACCCTGTTGTTGCTGCTTGGCCCCACCCTGCTTGGGGTCTTTCTTCTTCTTCTTGCCCTTTGCTATCAATGCCACATTCTCCTCATCCTCCCTACCCTGTGAAGAGTTGCCCTGTACAAGACCTCTCCTGGTCTCCTCCTGTACAAAATCATCCCACAGTCTATCCCAAGAAGGTAAGTTCTCCCTGCCCACTATGGCCTGCACAAAAGCACCCCAAGGCTTGGAAGCCCCATTCACTGTTGTCCGCACAAGCTCAGAGTCAGAAACTACCTCCCCAATTGTTGCTAGCTCATCTCTCACCTGAGATATCATGGTAAGGTAAGATGTCACTCCCTCTCCACCATTCATCTTTATACTCTTCAGCTTCTCTCTTAGAACCATCTTCCGGTTCTCATTAGTGCTCTGGTATAAACTAGTCAAGGCTGCCCACATTTTAAATGCACGGTCCTTACCTGAAATGTGGGGAATGATGTGGTCTTTAACTGCATCTAAGATAATTCTTCTAGCCTTACAGTCTTTCTTGTTGAAGGCTGACAATGCAACTACATTTGTAGCAGCGGGAATCTGAATAGAGTGAGTTGTAGTACTGTTTACCACTTCATCCCATAACTCATTCTCTTCCAAAATTAGCATTATCCTAGCTTTCCATGGAACAAAATTTGCTATCCCATCTAGCCTATCCTCCAACCTAAGTCTTGTAGCCATCTCACTGCCAACTCAACAAGGTGCTGCCCACTAACAGAAGAAATCACTGAATGTCTGAAATAAGTTTAGTTTTCTGCCCCCAAGCTCTGATACCATGTAAGTTTTCTGAAATTTTCAACCACCTGGTTTTATGTCAAATTTTCATAGTTTCATGCCCAACCCAGTTTTGTGCATTGGCTGGAAATTACACTAAAATTTCAGACTTTTAAAACACTGCTGAAAATCACATTTAATGACAGAAAATTAAACATTCATGCACGCCATAAATAATTTTAGACTTAGAGATTTTTGGCAAACTTGCCCAAGAAAAACCCACAAGGGGAAAACCTGTTTGGAGAGAGAGATTTTATTTCTTCAGCAAAATATAGAACAACAATTTCAGTAGAAAATACAACTTATCTCCACCGCAATAAATGCACCTAGAAGCTTCCTCGATTTTTGTGCCAAGCCTTCTCGATTTCTGTGCCTACTGCAGAAATTCATTTTCTGTGCCTACAGCTCGATTTCTGCGTCTGCTACCCGATTTCTATGTCAACTATAGAAACACGTTTGCTGTGTCACAACCTTGGGAATCACACCCAGAAAATCTGCCTCGAAAACAGTGTCGTACAGTACAGCATTTAATGTTGTTGTACGCCCCTCGAAAACCGTGCCAATACTCAATTGTACAGTGCCTCGAAAACCATGCCAATCTCCTGCTGTACGGTGCCTTGGTTTCTGTGCTGAAAACAATAAATGTTGCCTCGAATTTCGTGTTGCTCCAGCAACCTCCTCGAAATTCGTGCTCCTCTTCTCTGCTCTCTTCTCTTCACTCTCTTCACAAGAATGAACTCAAAATGCCTTTCCCTTGCTTTTTGTCTAAACCCTAGGTAGGTGAGGAGCCATCTAATCCAATGGTTGAGATTAGACTAGATGAATGGATGAGATTAAATGCTCTCATTTAATTCTCATAAATATTAAATTCACTCACCCACTTAAATTTATCAAAAGTGACTTTAATCACTAAAGTCACATTAAATGTTCATC
The DNA here is from genome assembly GCA_027924585.1 of Larix kaempferi. Lineage (NCBI taxonomy): Eukaryota > Viridiplantae > Streptophyta > Pinopsida > Pinales > Pinaceae > Larix > Larix kaempferi. The sequence continues at coordinate 3,678,164 of BSBM01000368.1, forward strand.
TCAAGTCATTTAATGCAAGGGTCACTTTATTTCCCCCTCTTAAGTGACTTAGGCAAAAGTCACCTAGGGGAACACTTTCCTAGGTACAAAAATCAACAACCCCCACAACCGCCAAGGCCTTCTAGCTCTAGAGGAAAAGCCATTACCAGAGCATTTACCTTTGTTCGTAAAAGGGGTAGAGGGAATCAATAGTTTATTTACTTGATTTCATTGTATATGAGATACATTCATTGTGTTTTTCGGTGATTCATGAGTTGGGGACGCAGGATTCAGGACACAATTCTTTTTTTATGTGTGATGTATCACTAGATGTCTTATACATCTTATATATTAGTTTTCTTTCCATATTCATGTGGCATTGTGTTTATTTGATGTTCTTGTTGGTTTAGATGTTTAGAAAATTGAAAAGAATGAATATTTTTGTATCTTTTTAAGTTTGTCGATATATTGTGGATGTTTGTCGACATTTTCGCCGATAAATCTGATAATTCCTTTTAGGACACTTGGTGATATATTTGCCAACACGATATTTGTAGCTCTGGCTGCAATCCTATAACAACAGTAGCAATTTGATGTTATATTTCTTGGGATCCGTTATAAAGTTCTATAACTCCTTCCTCTTTCAGTGATATTTATGCTTCATTGTTTTGACTCCATAAGGCATTGATCTTCGTCGAGAGGTTTCTTGGGAAATGTGTTTCTATGTGTTGTCTAGGGAATCACAATTTTCGTTCACCAAGTTCTAGGGACCCCCCCTTAGTCTTAGGAGTTGACCTAAAGTGTTCAAGAAGCTAGGATGAGGTGACATTGGGCTCTAGCTTCTTCCAAGCTTGCCATCATCACACCGTGATCCGTGACTTTATCATGGGTGCTATTTTGAGTGGTAACAGTGTGGATTGGTATGGGATAATAATACATCATGGAACTCATCAAAGGAAAATTCCAAGTGATTTCATCGTGTATTCATCAAGAATACAAATCCAACTAATAGGTGTTATCTAATCAAACTTCCTAAGGTTTGATTTTAAAAATGCCTAAGTTAAAATTAAGTGGCAACAAGAAATGTAATTGGGCAAATAATGAAGTGGGTCCTTCTCAAATGTGACAAGGATGTCGAATCAACAATTACTTGACATTTTCCACATGTTTTGGGCTCTGTTAAATTAATTTTTTGAAGAGAATGATCTTCAGCATGAAAGATCTTCTCATATGGCCCACTAAATCCACCTCAGCCATTCCTCATTGATAAGGCAACATTCATACATATTTTCCTTGGAATTTGTGACACTTTGGCATCTTTATTTGGTCCCCACATGCTCCTTGTAGTATTCAAAACTTTTAACGTGAAACTCAGCAAATATTATCATTTAATCTTAGTCATTGATGTAAAGGGTGAGACTCAAATGAAGATCTCATCACATCTACCTCTTAAGACTCTAGAGTTAGGGATTTTGCTTTGTCTTCTTTAAAAAGAGATTGAGCTTCATTTTGTAAGGGAGACAATTTTGGAGATCAATAGAAAAACCCCGTTTCTACTATTCATTTCTCATGTGTTCTTGGTCACTTGTACTTGGACTTTAATTCTTGCCTTCCTATATTAGTATGCATTTGAGATCCAATTCGAATTTAAGGTAATATCCATGATTTTGTTTATTGTATGAAGCTGGAATTTACATTACTAATGGTCTTGTGGTTTAATGGTAAGAATTTCTCTTCAGTAATTTATTGTCCATTCTTCTATTGCTCGGTTTTGTTCATACTCTTTATACAATAGATCTCCTAACATCTTTGTTGGTTTTTCTCAGGCATTCATGACTTCTCACCAATTTGCATTTGTCAAGGATTGATTTAGTAAGTTGTTTGGGAACACTTGGTGAGGAAAAAGGGTGCCTTCCAGGATTCGATTTGTTCACTGCTTGAGGGCATATACAAATTGTAGATTTCAGCTACATGCCAAGGTGTTAGGAGGGGTTATTCGACTCCATGCCCCCAACATTGTTGATGTATATGTAACTTCGGAATGTATTTCACCCATGTATTTCATCTATGTATATTGTACTCCTATAGAGATGTTATTATTCCTCTATACGGAAGAGTCGTCATTTGTATTGACAAGTGTCACAAGTGTCGTAACTTGTCGATGGGTTATTAGACCACCATGTGTGGGGTCGGCCCTGATTAAGTTAACATTGGGTTATTGTACTAAGCTAGACAAGTCGGCCCCATAAGTTTATTGGGCAATCAGGACAAGTATAAATAGAGATCTCCCGATCTCTATTTGGATCATTTCATAACTCACTCTTCCATCACTTGGAAAGTGGCGCACATGTGAGGAGGAGGATCAGTTGCTAGGAGGAGTCTATCTCTGTGTACTTTGGTTGTATTATTGCTCTATCTATCTCTGAGGAAGTTGTGGGGTTTTTCACCTTAGGGTTTTCCCCACGGAAACTCTGTGTGTCTATTGTCTCTTATGTTGCTTCTTGTGATGATTGACATGCTTGCTATGATTGATATGCATTGATATACTGTACATGTTATTCTCTCAGTAAAGATCCTAGAGTATATTGAATTAATGCTCAAAAATTAACATGGTATCAGAGCTAACCTGAGAAGAAGACATTGTGCAGTGGCGGAAACCAGGGTTTCTTGTTTATTGGGTCTCTCCACAGATTTTGGAAAAGCAATATGATAGATTGACTCTCCTCAGCAAGGTGAATCTTTTTGTCCAATCAGAATTCAATTCTGAGCACTTTCAGTTTTGGCACTTAAGGTTTCCACAAAAATAGGAATTTCTGAAATCTGAAGACATGGCTGGAAGCTCCTTGGAAAAATCGAAGTTTAGAGCTTTGGATCGAGATTTTTGGCTGGGTAAATCTCCAGGAAACTCAAACCCTAATTCAGGGTTCTCCCCAGTGAACCTGGGAAGACTAAAAGGCATTTATGAAGGGTGAAGCTTTGCAGATCTCAAATTCTGAATACACCAGGCTAATCAGCTCATCAAGGCGCATCTTTCTATCTTTTCAGAAAGTTGAAATTCACATTTTGAATTTTTAGGGTTTCTCTAACAAACCCTAATCCAGGACCAGATCCAGTTTTCAGCAAATCAAGTGGTAAGACCTAAATCTTTTCTATTTCCATTTGAAGTACTCTTTAAAGATGTCTCACCACACCAAGCTTGAGGACAAGCTTGAAGGGGCTAATCCTGGAAGAAAATGAGTTGGACTCATATATAAGGGAAGAGGTCCCTGTCCCATAGGGAGAAGAGGCTAAAGCCTTGCACAAGAAGAACTTGGTCAAGGCAAAGAGAATCATTGCTGATTCTATCAAGGACCATCTCATCCCCCATGTCTCATCTCTGAAGACACCCAAAGAGATGTTTGATTCCCTATCCAAGCTATTTGAAGGGAAGAACATAAATCGGAAGATGACTCTGTGGAACCAATTGAAAGGGGTAAAACTTCAGAATGGAGAATCCATTCAATCTTATTTTTCTGGGGTCTCTCAGAACAAGGAACTACTAGAAGCAGTGGATGAAATGGTGGAGAATGGTGAAGTTGTCATGACCACTTTGAATGGCCTACCCAGGTCATGGGATTCCTTTATCCAAGGAATCTGTGCAAGAAATAAGTTGGCATCCTTCAGCAGACTGCGGGAAGAATGCTCACAAGAAGAAGCAAGGCTTGTGGCACGAGAAGAAAATATGGGGAATGAAGATCAAGCTCTCACAGCTCACACCAAGAAAGGGAAGTCCAAGAGAGAGCCATCTCACTTCAAGAAAACTTCACATCACCATAAAGAAAGGAGAATATGCTTCACCTGTAATGAAAAGGGCAATATTGCTATAAATTGTCCCAAGAACAAAAAGGACAACAACAACTTCAACAAGAAGAAGAAGGGCAACAAAAGAAGGTACCATGCTCATGCTGTCGAGGATGATGAACCTCCCAAGAAGAAGGCTAGAACAGAAAGTGATGATGATGACTCATCAAGCGAAGAAGAGTATGTTCTAATCTCTACTCTCACGGGTACTATTTCTTATGGTTGTAATGATTGGCTTATTGACAGTGGGGCTTCTTAACACATGACTGGGTTTAAAGAATCTTTTGTAAATCTATCTGAACATGAATCACCCCATAAGGTGAAACTTGGGGATGATTATCAATACCCTATCAAAGGAAGTGGGGAAGCCTCCTACAACCTAGACTCTAGAAAGTCTTTGAAGATGAAAGTTGTTCTTTATGTACCTGGGCTCAAGAAAAACCTACTCTCCATATCTGCATTGGATGCAAAAGGTATGAGGGTTGCATTTGTGGATGGCCAAGTTCTAATGTGGCCAAAGGGAAAGACCATAGATGATGCAGTGGTGATTGGGGAGCAAGAGGGAGGATTGTATAAATTGAAGGGACAACCTGAACATGCCATGGTGCATGATTCCATGGAGCCAAGTGAACTTTGGCATAGAAGACTTGCACATATGCACTACAGAGCATTACCAATTGCAAGTAAAACTGTAGAAGGTCTTCCTGAAATCAAGACCAAGCATGAAGGTGTTTGCAAAGGATGTGCAAAAGGAAAGAACATAAAGAAGGCATTTCCAAGCAGTGAAAACAAGGCAAAAAGTATCTTGGAAATTATCCACTCCGATGTATGTGGTCCGATGTCATCCAGTTCTCTACGTGGGTATGCTTATTATGTCTCTTTCATTGATGACTTCTCCACGAAGAGTTGGGTTTACTTCTTGAAGAACAAAGATGAAGTGTTTGATAAGTTCAAGGAATTCAAAACCTTGATGGAGAACCAAACTGATAAGAAGATCAAAACATTCAGATTCGACAATGGTGGAGAATTCACTTCAGGTGACTTCAAGAAGCTATGCAGTGATTCAGGGATTAAGAGGGAGTTGACTGCTCCTTACAATCCACAACAGAATGGAGTTGCAAAAAGAAAGAATCGAACAATCATGGAAGCAGCAAGGGCAATGCTGCATGACCAGGATCTACCTATGCATCTATGGGCAGAAGCAGCTAGGATAGCTGTATATGTGCAGAACAGAACACCCCACAAGATATTGGACAACAAAACACCAGAAGTGGTCTTCTTCGGTAAGAAACCTGAAGTCAGCCATCTCAGAGTATTTGGTTGTCCAGTATACACTCATGTCCCAAAGGAAAAGAGGACCAAGCTAGATCCTTCAGGAAAGAAGGGTATCTTTGTGGGTTACAGCGAAAGCTCGAAGGCTTACAGAATATACTTTCCAGTGTTCATGAAGATTGATGTCAGCAAGGATGTGACATTTGATGAAAACTCAGCATTTATCAAATCAAGGAAGACACCTGTTGAAGATCATGAAGAACCTAAGGAAACTAGATTTCAAGGCACTACTATGACTGAAGCAATTCCAGATGTTGATCGTGAAATTGAAGATCCGCAAGAACCTGTAGATCCACCCCGTGAAAATAACTCTCACAAGAGAAGACCTGCATGGGCTAGAGAGCTCATTCAAGATGCAGAAAGATATGGCATTCTAGAAGAAGAACACAGAGCAAAGAAGAGAACTAGATCACATACCAGCTATGTTGCTTTACTCTGTGATATCATGAACAAAGAACCTTCCAATTATGAAGAAGCAACGGAAAAGAAAGAATGGAAGGATGCCATGGTCAAAGAATACCAATCAATAATGAAGAATGATGTTTGGGATGTTGTCCCAAGACCTGAAGGGAAGTCTGTTGTGACTTCCAAATGGATCTACAAGATCAAGCATGCTGCAGATGGCAGCATAGAGAAATACAAGGCAAGATTTGTAGCTCGTGGCTTCTCTCAAAAAGAGGGAATAGATTATGAAGAAACTTTTGCTCCTATAGCCATGTACACTTCCATCAGATCAGTACTTGCTCTGGCTGCAGTGATGAAATGGAAGATACACCAAATGGATGTCAAGACTGCTTTCTTGAATGGTGTAGTTGAAGAGGAAGTGTATGTGGAACAGCCACTCGGTTTTGAAACACATGACAGGGAGTCATATGTGTGCAGATTGAAGAAAGCCTTGTATGGCTTGAAGCAAGCTCCTAGGACTTGGTATGGTAGGATGGACAGTTTCCTATCTAGTTTGGGCTTTACCAAGAGTAAAGCGGATTCCAACCTTTACTACAAGGTTGAGGAAGGAAATCCTGTGATACTACTCCTGTATGTGGATGACTTGTTTGTAACAGGAAATGATAGATTGATTGTCGATACAAAGAGGAAGCTTGCTGCCGAGTTCGAGATGAAGGACTTGGGGATGATGCACTATTTTCTAGATATGGAGGTGTGGCAAAGTGCAGATGGAATCTTTCTTGGACAAGGGAAGTATGCAGTAGAGATCCTGAAGAGGTTCGGGATGATGGACTGCAAGGCCATGGCTACACCTATGGCATCGAACCTGAAGCTTCTGTGTGATGCTTCATCTGGGCCGGTTGATGTCACTATGTATCGTCAGATGATTGGGTCCTCAATGTACCTGACGAACATGAGACCAGATATTTGCTTTACGGTGAACACATTGAGCCAGTTCCTGACGAATCCGAGGAGTGTTCACCTGGTTGCTGTAAAGCATATTCTGAGGTACCTGAAGGGTACAGTTGATTATGGGCTCAAGTATGATGCGAATCAAAAGTTTAACCTACAGGGTTATGTTGATTCAGATTGGGCAGGCAATGCTGCAGATAGGAATAGCACTTCTGGGTGTTGCTTCAGTATGGGATCAGGTATGATCTCTTGGTTTAGCAGGAAGCAGTCCTGCGTAGCACTAAGTACAGTCGACGCAGAGTATGTTGCAGCCTGTTCAACTAGTTGTGAGGTAGTATGGCTTCGGAAGCTACTGTCTGATTTATTTAATCTACCGTTGGAGGCTACTGGTATATTTTGTGAGAACCAGACTTGTGTGAAGTTGTCTGAGAACCTGGTGTTCCACGACAGGTCGAAACACAAAGAGATCAAACATCACTATATTAGGGATATGGAGCAGAGGAAAGCAGTGAAGCTCCTGTATGTTGCGACGGATGAGCAGATTGCAGATGTGTTGATGAAACCACTAGCCAGAGTGAAGTTCGAATACTTCAGAAAGAGGCTTGGTGTTCTTTAGATTGACGACACTTCGAGGAAGAAGTGATGGAGACATTTGCTAAAGCCATTCCAAGCATGGTGGAAGGAGGATCGTTCACATGGCTATGGATATAAGCGCTGGATGATGAGCATCAAGATGATGTTCTAGTTTCTGCTCTGTATGATCAGTTGGATCATCTATGTATGTATGCATCATGTTGGATGCTGGATATGATCAGTTAGATCATTTATGTATGTATGCATCATGTTGGATGCTTGGAACATGTATCTGTATATGTATCAGGTGGATACGTTGTATGATCAGGGAGATCATGTATGTTGATGGATACATTGTGTGGATCATGTATCTATGTATGTATCAGGTAGATACATTGTATATGATGATATGTATCAGGTAGATACATTGTATATGATGATATGTATCAGGTAGATACTTGGTATGCATCAGGTGGATGCATTGTATGATCAGGATGATCATGGATGACGAGCTTCAGGATGTTGCTCCAGATGACATGCATCAGGACGATGCAGTGATGATGATCAGGATGATCATGTGTACATCAGGATGATGTATGGTGAGTATCAGGTGGATAATCTGTGGCCGTGGACAGGTTGTGCAGATGAGCATGTAAGTAGACCTGGGAGATCTGGACAGGATGAAAAAGGCCTCAGATGCTCTTTCGAGGCATTGCTCTGGGAGGACATATAATAGTGCCCTGGGAGATTTGCAGATGCTCTTGCTAGGTTTTGCCGCTGGCATATAATAGCTCCCTGGGGGATCTGGCAAATGCTCTTGAGAGGTTTTGTCCTATGGCATGTAATGTGTCCTTGAGAGATCCGACAAGTAGAGTTGTGTGCTCGTAACAGCCTGGGATGCTCTTGCAAGGTTTTGCCAGGACCACATGTAATGTGCTCCTGGGAGATCCGACAGGTAGAGCTGTGTGCTCGTAACAACCTGGGATGCTTCAGCCAGGTTTTGTGGTGGACCACATGTAATGTGCTCCTAGGAGATCCGACAAGTAGAGCTGTGTGCTCGTAACAGCCTAGGATGCTTCAGCCAGGTTTTGTGGTGAAATCACATGTAATGTGTTCCTGGGAGATCCAACAGATAGAGTTGTGTGCTCGTAACAGCCTGGGATGCTGCAGCCAGGTTTTGTGATGCACGTAATAAGTCCTAAGGATTCCACAGTATGGCCAGCGATGATGAAGACCAACAGATGGTGGGCCTACATCCAGTATGAAAAAGGACTGGCTCTGTAGAACTTCCTATGACGAGAAGATTCAGAGATTGATTGAGATAGCAGCAACAGTGACGATGACGATGATTCAAGGATGATGATTCGCTGATGATGATCCAGAGAAGAAGACTTGTGCTAGCAGATCTGTGTCGAGAAATACCTTCCTAGTTAAGAGGGAGTGTTGATGTATATGTAACTTCGGATTGTATTTCACCCATGTATTTCATCTATGTATATTGTACTCCTATAGAGATGTTATTATTCCTCTATACGGAAGTGTCGTCATTTGTATTGACAAGTGTCGCAAATGTCGTAACTTGCCAATGGGTTATTAGACCACCATGTGTGGGGTCGACCCCGATTAAGTTAACATTGGGTTATTGTACTAAGCTAGAACAGTCGGCCCCATAAGTTTATTGGGCAGTCAGGACAAGTATAAATAGAGATCTCCCGATCTCTATTTGGATCACTTCATAACTCACTCTTCCATCACTCGGAAAGTGGCGCACATGTGAGGAGGAGGATCAGCTGCTAGGAGGAGTCTATCTTTGTGTACTTTGGTTGTGCTTTGGTTGTACTATTGCTCTATCTATCTCTGAGGAAGTTGTGGGGTTTTTCACCTTAGGGTTTTCCCCACAGAAACTTTGTGTGTCTATTGTCTCTTATGTTTACTTCTTGTGATGATTGACATGCTTGCTATGATTGATATGCATTGATATACTGTACATGTTATTCTCTCAATAAAGATCCTAGAGTATATTGAATAATGTTCAAAAATTAACAAACATCAAGGAACTGGGGACAAGTTATTTTTATCGTATCTTCTATCTCCACTCAAAACAAAAATCTCCTTCTCTTTAAAATTTGTTTGGAATTAGAGGAAATCTCCATTTATTTAACTTGGGTATTTTTGCACTCTAGGCATGCAAATCAAATCGATATTTTACATGCACAAATCTAAAAATGCATGCTTAGAATATTCCATAGTTGGGTATTGTAGATTTTGCTCTACTATAGTTTATTTGCTTGCTGCTATATTTTTTCCAAATCTGATTTTTAAACCAGCAATCTATTACTTAGCTGAGATCATAGTTTTAAAACTCGATCAACTCAGATTCGGACTCGACCGAGTTGACTACCAACCGAGCCGACTCAGCCTTCAAACCGGATCGGGTGACCAATTCGATACCAAGCTGGTCAACTTGACCAAGTCCCATCATGAACCAGCCGAATTGACTGTAAAAAAAGATCCGCTATCTTCAATTATTCAGTAGTATTTGGTAATATTAAATTCTTGTAAAAGTAACATTCTCCTTATCTTTCATTTTCTATCATTTTACTTAAATTATTAACATTGCCATTAATTGTTTCAAGATGTTTGAGAGTGGTTCCAACCTCATCGGACTTCATATGAAAAAAGTAGAATTTTAGATCCCATTCAAAATTCAACAGACTTAATAGTTTTCAGGATTTCAAGATTTCAAGATTGCAATGATTCGCCGACATGTATGATTTATGATTTTTGTTTCACATTCATTTTTTTAAATGTCCTTGCTCATTTACTAATTTAAAATATACATATACATACATACATACATACACATCACGTTTCCCCATTTCGAAGATAGTTTCAGAAATCTAAAGGAATTGCTTACACGTGCGCCTGTATTGAAGATTTCTGATCCTGATAAAGAATTTTTGGTTTGTACTGATACATCACATGAAGGACTAGGTGGAGTTCTAATGCAGGAAGGACATGTGATTTGCTACGAATCACGGAAGTTGAAAGAGCATGAGAAGAACTACACTACTCATGACTTGGAACTAGCAGCCATTGTTCATGTTCGCATGTGGAGACACTATCTTTTGGGAAATAAGTTCGAGTTAAGAACTGATCATAACAGTTTAAAGTATTTATTCGATCAGCCTCAACTTAATGCCTAGCAAGCTAGGTGGGTTGAGTTCTTAAGTGAGTTCAATTTTGAGATCAAGTACTTGAAAGGAAAAGAAAATCGAGTAGCTGATGCTCTCAGCAGAAAGGGACAGCTGATGCATGTTTCAGCCATCAGCAATTGGAATTCAAATTTACAAATCAGATTGCTTGAAGCTTCGAAAAGTGACAAGAATTATTTACAAATAACAACAGCATTGCAAGAAGGAAGTGAAGCATTAAGGTTCTGCAATTTTGCAGTAGCTAAGAATGGTATCCTTCATTTTAAGAATAGGATATATGTACCTGATCATGAAGAATTGAAAAGAATAATATTGCGGGAAATGCATAATGTACCTTATGCAAGACATCCCGGATATCAGAAGACTCTTACAGCTGTAAAGAAGAATTTGTATTGGCCAAACATAAAAAAAGAGGTGTCTAATTACATTGCCCATTGTTTAGAATGTCAAAGGGTCAAGGCAAAGCATCAATACCCAGCTGGTTTACTTCAGCCATTGCCTATTCCTGAATGGAAATGGGACACTATGACTGTTGATTTTATTACAGGTTTGCCAAGAACCACGAGGCAGCATGATTCAATCATGGTAGTGGTTGATAAGTTAACCAAATCGGCCCATTTTATTCCAGTTCAATCAACTTTCAAGGCAGCTAAAATTGTTGAGATTTATATGAAAGAAATTGCTAGGTTGCATGGTATTCCGAAAGCCATTGTGTCGGATAGAGATCCGAAGTTCACCTCTAATTTTTGGAAAGGTTTGTTTAAAGAGTTTGGGACTAAGCTTAATTTGAGCACAGCCTATCATCCCCAAACTGATGGGCAGCTGAGCGTGTAAACCAAGTCATTGAAGACATGCTCAGGATGTATGCCATGGACAAACCAGGCAAATGGGAAGAGTACCTGTACTTGGTGGAATTCGCTTATAATAAATGTTATCAAGTATCTTTGAAAATGAGTCCATTTGAAGCCTTATACGGTAGAAAGTGTAATGTTCCAATCAATTGGGATAAACCAGTAGACAAGTTAATCATTGGGCCTGAAATGCTTCAGGATATTGAAAATCAAGTGGTTAAGATAAAACAGAATTTGAAAATGGCACAAGATCGTCAAAAGAGCTATGCAGATAAAAGGACACACAGAGAATTCCAGGTTGGGGACATGGTGTTCCTGAAGGTCAGAGGAAAGAAAAGTTCCTTGCGGTTGGGAAAATGCAAGAAATTGGCCGCTAGATTTTGTGGTCCATTCGAAGTCTTGAGCAGAGTGGGATCAGTAGCTTACGAGCTAGCACTACCTCCCACTATCAAAATACATAATGTGTTTCATATTTCATTTCTGAAAAAGTATGTTTATGATATTAATCATGTGCTTGATTGGTCTGTTCTTCAAGTGGAACTAGAAGGGGAAATGCAAGTTCAACCAATCTGCATATTGGATCGCAGAAGCAAAATACTCATGAACAAGGTTACTGGACAGGAAAAGATCCAATGGACCCATTACAGTCCTGAGGAATCCACTTGGGAACTGGAAGATATAATGCGGGAAGAGTATCCGCATTTATTTTGAAAATGTGTATATATTAAAACATTATTGTAGTTAATTTTTGTATATATTTTGATACAATGTTAACCATCGAGGACGATGAAGACTCTAAGGGGAGGGGAATTGTAACACCCCCTGGCCCAAGTTAGAGCTGATATTGTATTTTGGACAATTTGCTATGAAGTATGTACATAGCGAGATATTATATTTTAATAAAAATACCAGTTGGCTGCATGAGTAGCGATACGCTGAAAAGGGGATCCAAATATTAACCAAGGGTTGTGAGGGGGTAAGGTGACTTAGGTACCTTGTTCCCTAAACCTTTGTTCTAAAACCTTATGATAAACCCAAAACCCATACCCCTAAGCCTTATCCTTAGTGGGGGGATTAATTATTAATTAAGTATTATTAATTATTAATTAATCTAATGATTAATGACTAATCGCGCTTAAGGATGGAGAGGTAACGTGTGCCTCTGGGATAGCCACGTGGGAACCCAGAGGGGACACGAGGTTGCTTCGGTGATCCAGGTGGATGTGGGGCATGCTGATGCCACCCACGGCCTGGGTGGTGGGACGCCACTCCAGCACGCAAGAGTGCGGGAGAATGCACGGGGGGTAAGGGAATGCACGTAGAGGAGGAAGAGCAGAATACATGCAGAACACAGAGGCAGAATGCACGCAGAACACGGGGAGGTGTCTGCTGAGTGCAAGAGAAGTGTCTGTTGAGTAAAGAAAAACAGAAAGAGATTTCCTGTGAGAAACCAGAACCGAAATGCAGAGAGAGAACCTGAACATTGTCATACTGAGATAACCCGAATTGACTATGAATTCCTTGGTCGAATTAACCAGTGAATTGGCAATGAAGCATGAGACCCAGAGGGATTCCCAACGCTTTGTAGTGAAGTGAATCACTGTGCGTTTTGGGAAGGAACTCAGGTGGGTCAATTGCAAAATTGACAAGGATTTGGCTACCCAATTGTTGTTGTTGAACCTTGTATATATCTTTTACCTCTGTTATTTCCACCTGAGGCTCTAAGAGTGAGTTGGGGAGAAATTGGTGTGATACCTCTGGTCTGGATCTCAGATCGGGGGTGAACTTGGGAGATGAAATAGTACAGGCTGGACAAGTTCTAAGGTTCGGTAGAGTGTGGCTCACATGCAGCCAATCGCCACATTCACGTGTATTTCAGATAAGTAACTGTGTATGAATTCTTAGATTCATGTGTTTAGTTATGCTTAATATGTTCAATTTATGGAATGAATGTATAATTGAATATAAGCCATGAATTGCTATGTTAAGCCTGTTAGAAGGTTGTTTTACGTTGTTGCCCTGAAGATGTTGTTGTTTGTTATGTTATTTGTAATGGAATCATATTTCTTGTTGGATGACTGAAATCGTAATTTCCTGTGGAATGCCTGGAATCTAAGTGACAGGACACGTCCAACAGGGTCCCCGTGTCGCGTGGGCCACGTTTGGGCGCGGACACGTTGGCCCCACATGGGGGACACGAGTTTTTTCGTGTCCCGAAATCGGGACACGCGTGGGGGAATCTCTGCAACGTGGGGGAAAAACAGGACACGAAAAAAGCGTGAGGAAGAGCCCGCGGGTCAATAAAAACTCATTTTTTGTCTTTTATTTTTCATTTGCTAACTGTTGGGAGTGTGAGGGAGAGTTAGAGAGAGCTCAAAGTCATTTTTTTTGCAGGTGAAGGAGATTCAAGAGTGTTTTCTTGCAGGTGAAGGAGATTCAAGTGTGATTTCACCAGCACGGTTGAAGGAAAATGTCTCAACCAGCTAGGGCAGCAGGTAGAGGGCAAAGGAAAGGGAAGAATGCCCCATCTATTCCCTCTCGTCCTATTCCTCCTCCAAGCACATCCCCTCCTGCTCCTAGTAGTGCTCCAACCGGTTCTAGTGAAGCTCATCCTCATTATAGCCATGCTTTGGCAAAACAACAAGCACAAGAGAGTAAATACCCTTTGTGGAAGTATGTGACAAGGAAAGAAGGTGTTGGAACGAAGCTTGGTGGAGGAGGCAATGTGTGTTGGACTTGCAATTTCTGCAGGCATGATTTCAAGAGCACCTATTACCGGGTTAAAGGCCATTTGTTGGCCCTCCCTTGTGGGATTTCTTCATGCAAAGCTGTGAGTGTTAACCAAAGGAGGGAGATGGAAAGAGAAGACCATGTTGGGGTAGGGAAGGTGGCTGCAGCAAGCAAGACATTTCATCGTGAGGATCCTCTTCCATTCTTGAGGAAACCCTCTAGCACTAGGAGTGGGGTTGATGCTATTGCTTATCCAACAAGAAAGAGGCCAACTTCAAGAGGTCCAATGGATAGGATTTTCCAACAAGAGGCACGAGAAGAGGTAGACCTCTCCATTGCATTTTTCTTCTACCTCAACTTCATCTCATTCAATGTTGCACGGTCACCATTGTACTTTGAGATGTGTCGATCTATAATGGAACGAGCTCCAACTGGTTATGTGCCTCCTAGTTCAGAGAAGCTTAGAACCACATTGTTGGTTAAGGCAAAGAAGGAGGTGGATAAAATTATTGATCCAATTAAATCAAAATGGTCCACATGGGGTGTTAGTATTGTTTCTGATGGATGGACGGATCCAACACGCCATCCACTCATCAATTTCATGGTGTCTTCCACAAATGGACCCGTGTTCTTGAAAGCGGTGGATGCTCTTGGGAAATACAAGGATGCACAATATATGGGTGACTTGTTCATCAAAACCATTGAAGAAGTAGGTGTTGATTCTTGTGTACAAATCATCACGGACAATGCACCTGTTTGCAAGGCTACTGGCATGATTGTGGAAGCTAAACATCCAAAGGTATGTGATTGTTAATTTACTCATTTATTTGAAATTTTGAGTTGTTAGTAACTTAGTTGTAGTCTTGTAGAGTCTAGGAGTCTAGACTCAATGACTCATTTATACTTTCTTTTATTGATCTTACAGGTATTTTGGACACCTTGCATTGTCCATTGTTTGAATTTAGCACTGAAATCTATTGCTTCAGATGTGCCATGGATTGGCAAACTTATTGAGGATGCACGCCATATCCGTAACTTTGTACAAAACCACACCAATGCCCTCACAATCTACAAAGAGTACACACATCTTTCATTGTTGAAGGTTGCAGATACTCGGTTTGCTTCCTCATTCATCATGCTCAAGAGATTGAGAGAGGTAAAAACCGCTCTTGGGTCCATGGTGATTTCAAAGTTTTGGGATTTTTGGAGAAAGTCGGATCAGAATGCTTCACAAAAGGTGAAGGACACAGTATTAGATGATGGTTGGTGGGATAGGGTAGTCCTTAGCATCAAGATCATGGAGCCAATCATTTCTTTGTTGCGGTTTGCAGACACGGACCAGCCCATCCTAGGAGATGTTTATGAGGGGTGGGATTCCATGATTGAGTCCATGAGGACCATTGTTATGGAGAATGAGTGTGCTGAGTATGAGACATCGACAGAGAACTTATGGTCCATCATACAGGGCATTCTTATCTCCAGGTGGGATAAGAATTGCACACCTTTGCATTGCTTGGCCCACTCATTGAACCCTAGGTTCTACGCTCAGGATTGGCTCAATGGTGGGTCGGGGACCTCATCCAGAGTCCCTCCTCACATGGATGGAGAGATCTTAGAGGGGAGGAAGATAGCATTTAGACAGCTACTTCAGGATAGAGACCACCTTGAGGTGGTGGAGGAGGAATTTTATGAGTTTTCTAGTGGCACTGGGAGATTTGGAGGATATGAGGTGGTTAGAGACATGGGGGTTAAGAAACCCCTTGTTTGGTGGACAACTCATGGGGCAACATGCCCTCTTCTACAAAAGATAGCCTTGAGGGTCCTCTCTCAAGTTACTTCATCCTCTTGTTGTGAGAGGAATTGGAGCACATATGGGAACTTGTACAGTGTGAAGAAGAGCAGACTTGAGCAGTCCAGGGCAAAGACGATGGTGTATGTGCACTCCAACCTTCGTCTTATTTACAGGAAGAGGGAGGAGTGGGCGAAGGGAAAGACACGGATGTGGGATGTCTTTCCTGATGAGATGGGTTTGGACAGCAGTACTGAGTTGGCATTAGACAACATGGATCTTAATGATCCAGTGCTAGAGCCGGTCACTTTTGATGAGGGTGATCGTATGGAGGGGTCATCCTCCACACCAGCAGATGCAGTTAGTCAGATTGGCAAAGAGGAGGAGGAGGAGGAGGATCAGGGCAGTGATGAGTTCGTGTCCTACGTGTCCTGATTCCGGGGGTCACCGTGTCCCATGGGGACACTCGTATTTTGGGGACACTCATGTCCCATGTCCTCGTGTCAGGTGACTTAGCCTGGAATGGTATTTCTGTATTGAAATAATTGTCTATTTAACTCTGTGTCTTTTGAATGTTAGCTTATAAATTATCCTTCGCCCAGTTATGGGATTGTTAGTCTTTACCGAGAATTAGGAAAAGAAAGAATTAAACTTTGATATGTTTCTGGTTGCCTGTGTCTTGAATTATGTTTATGGGCAATGCGTAAAGGAATTTGTTTTCTGTACATGGGTTATATTGTAGATATGTATATGTGTAACGTGGATGTGCCTATTCCAAGGTAAACAAGTCTCATGAAGCTGATATAAGAGGTAGTAAAGAAAGAAAAAAATTATTCTTATAGTTTTATTCTTTGTAAATTGTGTGTATGTGTAACGAGGGTATGTTACACAAAAAATCAGACCTCAACTAAGCAGTGGCCTCAACAAGGTAGCAGCACCCTTAAGAAACAGTCCACATGACAATTGGCAACCCTAAGAACAGTCCACATAATAGATGGAAGCCTTAATATAGGAGATGGCAGCCCTAACAGTCAGCGGCAGCCCTAAAAAATAGCCTTCATGATAGATGGCAGCCCTAAGACATGAGATGGAAGCCCTAACATGCAGCAGAAGCCCTAAAAACAGTAGATATCAGCTCTAACCCAGGGGATGGCAGCCCTAATAGGAAGTGGTTGCCTCAAGCATACCTCGGCACCCTCCTAATAGGCAGCAGTCCCCTAAATAGGGTAGCGGCACCCTCTCTATTGATAGCAGCAGCCTCAAGCAGGTTAAACAAACCTCAACATCAATCGGCAGCCCAAGATAGTTACCAAAAGCAGGCAGCAACCCTTCCACGGTTAAGACAGCCCACGGCTCACACGTGGGAGAAAGAAGCACAGTGCAAGCAGGCAGCGGCTGCCCTCCACAATCCAAATACAGTCCGCGACACACACGTGAGAGAGAAGAAGGGTAAAACGACCTTCAAAGAAACAGCCCTGAGCAGTAGGGTAAAACACAAGAGAGCGTCCAAGCACAAGAGGCAAGAGAACCCTAGACGTGACCCAACAATGTTGTCGAAATCCTAGATCAGTGACACACTAAACCAGAGCTGAATTTTCTCTTCAAGATGATCACACAATGAAGAATTAGACTTGTATTTATAACCTCTTAATGGCTTCTAAAAGGATCTCCCTTCTAATTCTTCATTTACTATAGGGTTACCAAAAGCTAGGTTAAGACATCATTCAAATAATGAATGTTACCTATTATAAAATTATGACGTCTTTAGGAAAGGGTACTAGGGTCAAGACAAAGGGTAGGGTGACCTGGTTAAGGTAGGCACTAGCACATAGGACCAACAAGGAAGGGTCAACACAAGACAAGGCAAGGCTAACCACCATAAATCAAGGATGGGTAAATGCCCCTTCAAACCATAAGACCAAAGGTGCAACCAAAAGGAGGGAAGACAACCCTTTTACCCACAAGACCAAGGGTGTAATAGCAAGGTGGGAATACAACTTATTTATCTCTCTCTCAAATGTACAAGTGTTCCATACAATAACTGAAAGTTCTATCATCACCATATAAGGAAGGTCCCCACTGGATGATGTGATCCTGTGGTCCTCCTGACTGCTCTTGAGGTCAAGTGCTAGTGACTCCATTAAGGGGTGGCCAGTCCCTTGAGAAGACAACCTAGCTCAACCATCTCGAAGACCTAGGAGAGGAGGGCATCACACATCATGATCTTGATTAACTGACCAAGATACACTTGGTTAACTAACCAGGTATGTAACTGTAGGAACTACTTGGTCCTTGACCAAGAATCTGCTTGGTCCCAGACCAAGATGTCTCTGTCTCAGCCTGCAGGATCTGCTTGGTACTCATGACCAAGAAACTGTCTGGTCCCTGACCAGAATGCCCTAGAGACAGATAGGGACCCTATCCACATGCTAGGGACTTTTCCATGGCTCTAACCTGCTTGGTCCCAGACCAAGAACCCCAGTAGACTGCTGGGGGCCCTAGGGTAAATGCTAGGGACTTACACTGCCTAGTCAACTAACTAGGAACCCTAGTTAACTGACTAGGGTGCCATCCTCCCAGAAAATGCCTCTCGCGGCTGCATTAACTTTAACATTTTTTGCTTAAATACATGTTTTCTGAGCTTCTTTTGCAATTAACATCGGTGCTTTTAACCATCTTGTGCAAGTGTTGTGAAGTATTGCAGGTTATCTAAGTTTGGAGAACAGGTTGAGCGTGTTAGCATCCTCCTTTCTCCAAACATATTTTGAAACAAGCGCAGTCCCTCCGAGTCCCATTGCAGAAACTCCATTGCCCAAGTTCAAGGGCTTGATATTCTTCACCTTCTCTCACCTTTTTTCTAAAGAAATATCTTGGTTACTTTATGCGTAGTTGATCGACTTATTGCATTTCAATAAAGATCATAAGCTAATCTGATTTCATTATGCATTCATAAATTAGATCTGATTTTGGTTATAAATGACTCGCTTTATAAGATCTAACTCTTAAAAAATCAAGTGCTTACATTAAATATTTTTTATCTTTCAAAGTACTTGAATAGCATGCTAAATATTTTATGCTTTAATTGATTAATTCAACATATTTGGCATAACTTTGTTGGCTGTTTTGCAGCTCTTAGTGAATAGGTAAAGAGAAATGCTGGTGAAATTTTGATTTATCAAACCATCCGGGAACCCTCCTTTCTCTATACCTTTTCTTTAGGCATTTTCAAAGCCTTGAAACTTGTAAACTTGTAGTTCTTGAAGTTATAAAAGAACACAAGTATTCCTTATTGTAATAAGTATAAATAAAAAAAAGATAAGCAAGTGGGCTACCCAGCGCCCACATCCCATCACCCCTGGGGGGGATTTGCGTCTCTTTGTTGTGGCATGAATTTTTATAACTTTTTCTTTGCTTTGCTTTAGATTAATTTAATTAAAGATAAAATTAATCATTTGTGGATCTTGACCCAACGTCAGACCACAAACTCATTCAGCACATAGTTTTTATTTTATGCAAACACTAGCACACACAACCATATCCTTTTAGTATTCGCATTTCTTTCTTAGATTGAATCACTCTAGCACTCACTGCACTTAGTTAGTTGCAGTTATTATTATTTCATTTTTGTTTAAGAGTAATTGAACCTTGGCTTTTGTACCCAATTATTCTCTTGTGACCATCGCAGACTCGTTTGAGCTTTGGTTGACAATTAGAAAGGGGTAGCAGCGGTTAGTTAATAGGACAATCCACTGAAGTTTATTTTCAAGAACTTGGGAGGTCGCGTAGAGCTTACCATATAGACAGGGGGCTGCTTTAAGCAGGTTAAGCCTCGCCCCATTGGACACTTGGTACTTTTGCTATTGCGCTCAGTTCGAAGAGATAAATTCTCTGTGGGCCAAACCTTAGAGTAGTTTCTTTTCAGCATTGTACTTTCAATTGCAATCTCCAAATTAACCCACTCCTTTAATCAACTCACCATAATAAACTAAAACTGACCAACGAGACACTTGCAAAACATTCCCGTCATAGCACTATTTATCTTTCCCGACACTGGTCTACCTGCATCAAACCTTGATTATTTTAAGTGAATTCATGTGTGTAATGGGATATTTTTATATATGCTATTGAAGTTATTCAAGTGATATTTGCAAATCTTGTTTCAATATAATTATTTCAAACTCCTAGATTAATTTTTATTTCGTAAATTAGAGTAATCAGCCTTAGTTATTTTATTAGGGACCACACCCCTTGGTGAGAAGCCTGCACCAGAGCAGATTTTGGAGATGACAAGGTTCAAGGAGGTTACTTACCATAGGAAAGATAACACTGGAGCAATAAAGACAAATCAAAATATTCATAAGGTAACAAATCCTCCTATTATAGATGATTTTAATGTTGATTTGGGTAGTTGGATGACTAATGCTAAAATCCCTATACCTTTAACTGAGATTCTCAAGATTCCGAGTCAAAGGGATACGTTTATGAAAGTCTTAGAGGAGCCTAAGGAAAAAACCTGTGATAGGTCTAAAGAAAGTCATCCTAAGAATCAAAAGGCTCACGTTAAGGAAAAGGATGCCATCAATGATGCCCCAGTCATTCTGCATATTATGGACCCAAATAAAGAAGATCACCCTCCTTTCTATATTTCCTTGATAGTAATGATCTTCTGCTTCATAATTGCATGTTAGACTCCGGTTCCTCCTCTAATGTTATCACCAAGAAATTCATGGAACAATTGAACTTGAGAGTCACTAGGCCTTATCATAATGTTTGTGTCGTGGATTCAAGAGAAGTTGATACAGTCGGAATAATTTTGAATTTACCGGTAAAGTTGGCAAAGTACCCCGACGTTCGTTTGACCATGGATGTGCTAGTAATTGGGGTATGCTTTTGTCAAGAAAGTGGGCTATAGATTTAGGAGGAGATATTCAAATGGATTGGACTTATGCCACTATCCCTGCATCAGAAAACACAAGAGTAAAGCTTCATAGAGCGAAAGAAAGAAAGTTCCATGTAGAAATTGTTAAAGTTAGGGTTATTTTCACAAAAAATAAAAATTTGCACATTAATGCAAATTACACAAAAAATAATACTGAAATAAAACACGATAGGACAGCAGTAGTAAACTGTAAAAATCAAAATAAATCAGATCTGATAAATTAGTTTAGGGTAGAGAACCTTCTTTATACTCAGAGTTTAACTTTCTGATCAGATCTTGCCTCTCAGAGGCAAGTCAATAAATGGAACAAATAGTTGACCCTTACCTGAGGGTATGCACATACCTAAGAGAGAGAGATAAAGTACTAAAGGTACAGGCTACAGCAACTTAATGAAGGTACAGCCCAGTCAAAACAGTCCCAAAAACATCAAATGAGGCAACCAAACAATGCTACAAGTCCAAGCAGCCTCTCTCCCAATCAACGCTACAAAGGTAGACACCACACTGCCTCAAAGCAGATGTCAAACACCAAACAGTAGTCGTTAAATAGCAGACGGCAACCCTAACTCAGATCCCAACAAAGGGCGACAGCCTTAGAAAGATCTCAATAGTGGACAGCAGCCACAAAGGAACAAACGGCACCCTCAAATAGTCAACGCTGAGCATGGAGACCAAACTCAGCCCTCAAGCAGTCCTTAACCAGCAAACGGCAGCCACAAAAACAGTCTTCAAACAGCAGACAACAGCCACAATAAGATCATGGTTCACACATGTGGAAGGAAAGAGAAAAGAGCAGCTCTAGTAACCCTTAGGAAGGGCAGTGTTATGTATGGGCAGCCTCAAAACAAGCAAGAGAAAACGGCCTGCTGTAATAACCCTTAGAAATGGCAGTGTTGTATATGGGCAGCCTCAAAACAAACAAGAGAAAATGGCCTGCTATAATAACCCTTAGAAATGGCAGCGCTGTATATGGATATCCTCAAAACAAACAAGAGAAAACGGCCTGCTGTAATAACCCTTAGAAATGGCAGCGTTGTACAAGGAGAGCCCAAGACAAGTAAAAATGCCCAAGCAAGAGGAGCTTTGAAACCCTAGATGTCACCCAAACAATAGTGTTGAAAACCCTAGATCAGACATGTAAAAGATCAGAGTTGAGTTGTCTCTTTTAAATGATTTGACAATGAAGGCTAGGCTTTTATTTATAGCCTCTCAATGACCCCTAGAAGGTTACCCAATAAGGTCAAGACATCAAGCTTTAGGAGGATTACCAAATTATAAAAGATATAATTTAATATTGAGACATCTTAGGAGAGGGTACCAAGGACAAGACAAAGGATCAAGTTACCACACTCAAAAAGGGGGCGCTAGCACATGGGTCCAATAAGGGAGGGGTTAACCACAAGTCAACAAGAGGTGTAACAAGAAGGTGGGAAAACAACATTTTATCTCTCTCTCTCAATGTATATGGTCCACAAGTGTTCCATGCAATAACTGAAAGTTTATCATCACCATATAAGGAAGGTCCACACTGGATGATGTGATCCTCTGGTCCTCCTGACTGCTCCTAAGGTCAAATGCTAGTGACTTCATCAAGGGGTGGCCAGTCCCTTGATGAAACAACCTAGTTCAACCATCTCGAAGACCTAGGAGAAGAGGACATCACACATCATCATCTTGGTTAACTAACCAGGTACCCTAGGGATCAGCTAGGGGCCCTAGATAACTGCTAGGGGCTTATCTGACTTGGTCCCAGACCAAGTACCCTAGATAACTGCTAGGGGTATGCACTGCTTGGTCCCAGACCAAGGATCTCTCTAGCGTAACTGACCAGGAGGCCCTAGTGATCAGCTAGGGACTTTTGCCATGGCTCTGGTTATCTTTAATAGAAATCCCCAAAGGACCATCTAATGAATATGTCTATGATTCAGATAATTTTGGAAAGTATGCCATTTGCTCTAATTTCTTAACTCCAATTAAAGAAAAATTGAAAAATGAGAAAGTTGACCAAGTATGGAAAATGTATTTTGATGGGACGTATTCAAAATTAGGGAAAGGGGCGGGCATAGTTATCATCTCTCCAAATAAGCAAACCTTCAACTTTGCTTCTAAGATAGAATTTGAGGCATCCAATAATGTGGCTAAGTATGAAGCACTCCTACTTGGGTTAGAGACTGCTAAGGATATGGGGATTAAGATGTTGAGCATTAAAGGCGATTTTGACTTAGTTATTTCCCAAGTCAAAAATATATTTGCATGCAAAAGTGAAGATTAAAAAAGTATAGAAATGCAATATCGGACGCCATGGAGTTCTTCAATGCTTTGGATCTTGTAGTGATATCCCGGTTAGAGAACAGTGAGGCAGATCAGCTCGCAGTAGCAGTGTCCACCCTTTAGCATACAAATGAGATGATAAATGGAAATGGTAAACTCGAGATAAATTTCAGACCATCAATCCCTGAGAACATAAATCATTGGCAAGTTTTTAATGATGATAAGCAAGTCTTGAGGTTTATCCATAATGCTCAGGAGTTTTCACACTGTGAGATTAGTTACCAAGAAGAGGGTAAAGATTATCAAGAAGAGGAAGAGAATGTGAGAAATCAAGTCCCTAAGGGTCTCATAGCTTTGGAGAAAATCTTTGACAGACAAGATAGGCATAAAAATAAAAGAGTCAATAAAGCCAGGAGAGTATGTTGAAGTAAATATCGGTACAGACAAAGACCCTAAAATGATTAAAATCGAAAAAGGTACATTAGAAAAAGAGAGAAAGGACTTAATAAGTCTTGTTAAAGAGTATAAAGATGTGTTTGCTTTCACCTATGATGAGCTCAAAGCATATCAAGAAGATGTCTTTTAACACACTACCTCTTAAGCAAGAAAAAGAAGAAGTCGAGCCTTTTCGTCAAAAGTTGAGGCAGATAAACCCCAAGTTAGCCCCTATAGTTCAAAAGGAATTGCAAAAGATGTTGGCTGTTGGAATCATTGCACCACTAATACATTCATCTTGATGTTCTAACTTAGTGGTTGTCAGGAAAAAGAATGGATCAATAAGGATCTGCATAGACTTTAGAAATCTGAATATATCATGCATGAAAGACAATTACCCACTGCCCAATATGGAAACTTTGCTTCAAAGAGTAACAAGATCTGGTATGATGTCCATGTTGGATGGGTTTTCGAGTTATAATCAGGTGTTCATAAACAAGGAAGACCGACACAAGACTACCTTTACCACACCTTGGGGCACCTTTGAGTATCTAAGAATGTCGTTTGGTTTATTGAATGCAGGTGCCACTTTTCAGAGAGCCATGGACTATGCCTTCAGGGAGTTAATTCATAAGATTATTGAAATCTATCAAGATGACTAAACAGTATTTTCAAAAGAAAGATCAGACCATATAAGTCATCTAAGGCAAGTTTTTGAAAAATGTCGTAAGTACGGCATCTCCCTTAATCTGGCCAAGTTAGTATTGGGTGTTGATGAAGGTAAGTTGTTGGGTCACATCATTTCCAAAGATGGGGTTAAGATAGATCCAGAAAGAATTGAAGCTATAAAGAAAGTCCCCATACCCCAGAATGTAAAAGCCCTTCAGTCATTCAATGGCCAGATTAATTTCATTAGGAGGTTCATTCCCAACTTAGCTGAACTAATGAAACCATTGCAAAAATTATTAAAAAAGGATGCTAAGTTTGAATGGACAAGTGAAGGAAGAGAAGCCTTTAAAATTCTCAAGGATGCCATTGCTAGATCGCCAATCTTAATCAACCCGAATTATTCTAAGGATTTCCAAATCTTTTCCTTTGCATCCGAAGATACAATTGCAAGGGTCCTGCTCCAAAAGAACGATGAAGGGCAGGAGCAACCCATCGCATTCATGAGCAGAGCTTTGCAAAATTCAGATTTAAAGTATACTATCATGGAGAAGCAAGCTTATGCGCTAGTGAAATTCCTCAAACATTTCAGAGTTTATGTCGGGTACTCAAAGATTGTGGGGTATGTTCCTCACTCAGCGGTTAAAGACATCTTGTTTCAACAAGATTGTTTACGGATAAGAGGAAAGTGGGTTTCCAAGATTCAGGAGTATGACTTAGAAATTAAACCCACTAAGTTAATCAAAGGGCAAGGATTAGCGAAGATGTTGACTCAAGGAAATGAGCAAGCTTTGGGATGGTATGCCAGAACAGTGATCCAGCGCTAGTCAGGTCAGAAGCTCAGCACCAGTCAGGTCAGCAGAGCTTCAACGTTTAGAGCAGCATCAGTGGTATGCAGATATCATATTTTTCCTAGAAAACCTTACTTGCCCAGATCATCTAGTTGGCCATAAGAGAAGGGTGTTAAGGTTAAAAACCACCGAGTATTGTATCACTCAAGATGGAATGGGTTGGAAGAACCCTGATGGGATAATACTTAGGTGTGTTCCTGAGCCAGAGTCCATAAAACTCTTGGTTGAGTTCCATTCAGGATTTTGTGGGGGGCAATTTGCAGCGGGCACGACAACCCACAAAACTCTCAGAGCAGGTTACTATTGGCCTAATTTGTTCACAGATGTTCACAAGTTTGTTAAATGTTGCACCCAATGTCAGTTGTGCACTAGGAAGCAAAGGCAGACAGCCTTGCCTCTTCATCCAGTAGTGGTTCAAGCCCCTTTTCAGCAGTGGGGACTTGACTTCATCGGTCAATTTAAGGAAAATTCGAGTAATGGTCATACATGGATCCTCACTGCAACCGATTATTTCACCAAGTGGGTAGAGGCCATATCCACCAAAGCAGCAACCGACAAGGTAGTCATGAATTTTCTCGAAGATAAAATAATTACAAGATTCAGTGTGCCTGCTAAAATAGCAACTGATAATGCCAAATCCTTCAGCGCGACAGATATTTCAGCTTTCTGTTTCAAATATGGCATTATCCTATCCCACTCTTCAAATTATTATCCCCAAGGAAATGGTCTAGCAAAATCAAATAATAAGAATTTAATGACCATCATTAAGAAAATGGTGGGGGATAATAAAAGGTCTTGGGATAGCAAAATCAAGTTTGCACTTTGGGCTGATAGAATATCTACGAAAAGTGCAACGGGAAAGATCCCCATTGAATTAGTATATGGCCTAGATGTCACCTTGCCAGTTCACCTTAAGCTTCCAGTGTATCAATTGCTTCAAAGTTTCAATTCAGATCAGGATGTAGTTCAGAATAGAATAAATCAGTTGATTGAGTTGGGTGAGAATAGGAGAAAGGTAGTAGACCAGAGTATCAGAAATCAGAATAAAGTAAAGAGGACTTTTGACAAGTCTTCCAGACAAAGAGCCTATCAAAAATCAGAATAAGGTAGTAGATACAGTTTTGTTATGGGATAAGCGCAGAGAAAAGTCAAGGAAACATGGCAAGTTTGATAGCCTTTGGACGAGGCCTTACATCATCCATGCCTTGGTTGGTAACAATTCATTTTATCTCAACAACATGGATGGAGAGAAGCTGACTTTACCCGTAAATGGGCAGCTTCTAAAGTTGTTCTTCAGAGACATTATCTGATGCCCATGGGGGCATCTTCTGTATCACAACATTTTCTAACCCTTTCCCATGTATTAGATTATTGTTGTAAAATAGTTTTGTACATTAGTTATGCAACATGTGTTTCTTTTGGTGATTTTATATATACATGTTGTTGGAAATAATGTAACTTCGGAAGTTATTCTTAATGTACTTTATTATATTATTGTTGTACCTCCTTCGGGAGAAAATATTGATGTAATTGATCATGTAAAGACCGTGAAAGAATCAATGTAAACCTTGCATTGGAATCACCCAAAGAAAACATTTATTAAATGTAATTTTTGTATTTCCCCGAGACAAGTCGGCCCAGTGAGTAAACTACCCCAAACAGTGGGCAATCTGCCCCAAACAATGGGCAGAACTGCCCTAGTCAAGTCGGGCTAGATAGGGAAAGTCTGGTTGGCCCAGTTAAGTAAAAAGTCATTTTTTTACTAGTATAAATAGAGAGGTCGCACCTCTCATTTGTTCACTCACTCAACTCAAGAAAATTCACTCAAGGAGAAAGAAAGATTTGCTACTGCAGCTGGAGAAGGGTTTCTTGGAGCTACTACACTTGGAGAAGTTTCTCTTTCTTCTCTCTCTTATTCTTGATACCTGGATGTACTCTGTGTTAGTTTTCGTACCTAGGAAGTGTCCCCTAGGTGACTTTTTGCCTAAGTCACTTAAGTGGGGAAAAAGTGACCCTTGCATTAAATGACTTGTGAAAAGCATTTAATTTGACTTTAGAACATAAAGTCACTTTTTGATAAATTTAAGTGGGTGAGTGAAATTAATATTTATGAGATTTAATGTGAGCATTTAATCTCATCCATTGGATCTCATCTAATCTCAACCATTGGATTGAGTGAACCCTAGGGTTTAGTCAAAAAGGGCAAGGGAGGCAAAAACATTCTATTCTTGAGATGAGATAGAGGTGAAGAGAGTGAGGAGAAGGAAGAGAGAGACCAGCTCGAATTTCAAGGGTTTTCCAGCACGATTTTCGAGACAGCAACACGGATTCCAAGGAAAGGAGATAAATCCGTACAATGTGATTCTGGGCACATTTACCGAGGCAATACTCAGCACAAATATCGAGGCAGCTAGCACGCAGTTCGAGGTCCATACAGGCAGCATTTATTGATGTCCGTACAGCATGGGTTTCGAGGTGTTCAGCTGGGCACTTTTCCCGAGAAAAGGCATGAGTTTCTAGACTGAAATCTGGGCACATATTTCGAGGTCCATACAGCCTGTACGGACTGTACCTTTCTGCACAGTTTTCAAGACAGTCCTTGCTGCACGCATTTCAAGGTTTGGCACAGATTTCGAGGTGTTGTTTTGGCACAGTTTTCGAGACGGTGGTGTGGCACAGAATTCGAGGTAGTTTGGTTTAGATTTCGAGCAACAGTTTGGCACAGAAACCGAGGTAGCATTCTAGGTGTTTTTGGGTGGTCGAGATAAGTACATTTTGACTATAATATTTTGTACTGAAACAATTGTTGAAGAAATAATAAACTCTCTCTCTCTCTGACTGGTTTTCCCCATGGGGTTTTTCCAGGGCCATTGGCTAAATTTCTGAGTCTGATTTATTTTATGGCGTGCATGTTAAATTAGTTTTATGCCTGTTAAAAGTGTTTTTACAGTGTGTTTAACTATCTGAAATTTTTATAACTAATTTCCAGCTAATGCAAAACCGGTTGGGGATGAAAACCATGAAAACATGACATAAACCAGCAAGCTGAAATAACACAGAAAAATTTACACTCTGATCTCTGAATTAATCTCTATAAAAAGGTTGTTGGGTTTCCCAATATAAAATTCTTGTGTCTATTGTTTTTGTGCTTGGTTATTCTTTTAGTGATCCTGTTGTTTTATCTGCAATTAAATTATACTGCAAGTATTATACAAATTCTAATATGGTTTTAGAGTAGTGCTAAAGCCTAAAAGAAGCCATTGTCGAAAACTAGGGTTTCATATTTCGGAGCCTTCCCACCTCAGTTTAGCTTGAAAAGAGCATTTGCCTTAGGGAAGGCGCATCTTTTGGTGAAAGAAAATTTCAGTTCCGAGAATTTTCAAATTTGACCTAATTCTGCAGTTACTGAAGTTTCTGCAGAAATTAGGGTTTCAAATTTTTAACCCTTCTGTCAACAAATTTGGCTCAATCTTACCTCTTCTCAACTCGCCTTGATAGGGCACATCTATCTATGGAATCAGTTGTGCAGAAATCCAAACTTCAATTTTGACCTAGCTCCTGCTAGGGTTCCCCGTGCAAAACATCTGTCAAGATGATTGGAATGAAGGTAGAAGATCGACTTGATGGGGCTTCCAACTTCAGCTCTTGGAAGTCTAGGGTTCTTATTTTAGAAGAACATGATCTTTTGAAGTTCGTTACTGAGAAGGTCCTAGAACTAGAAGCGAAAGATGACAAGACTCAATGGAGAAAGAATGATGCCAAAGCTAGAAGAATCTTGGTAGATTCAATAAAAGATCATTTGGTTCCTCAGATCTCACAAAAGAAGACAGACAGAAAGATGTTCAAATCCCTGAAGAAGTTATTTGAACATAGTAGCATAAATCGTACTCTTGCATTGAGGAATCAACTATCAAATCTCAAGATATCAAAGTCAGATTCAATTGCTTCTTATAACAACTCGGAATGGTCTCCCTCCCTCTTGGGAACCATTCATCCAAAGTCTAAGTGGACGAACCAAGTTGCCCAAATTTGATAGATTATGGGCAAATTGCATCCAGGAGGAAACAAGAATTGCAGCACAGAATAAACTACATGGTACTCAACCCAAAGAGAATCAAGCATTTACATCTCATGCCAGGAGAGACAAAGGAAAAGGAAGAAAGTTTCATAATAATGGAAATGAAGATAAAAGATCAAGCCCGCCACCAAATTTGAAGAAGAAGAAAGATCTCTCTCATATTCAGTGCTTCAAATGCAATAAGTATGGCCACTATGCCAGATATTGTCGAAGTTCAAATAAAAGAAAGCACAAAGCCTCAACTGTAGATATTGATGAAAATACTTCTCACAATAAGTCAAGGAATGATGATCGTACGGAGTTCTTCTTGTAGTGCTCCCGATGTTGAAGTGATGATATGAAGATCCAGACTGCGATGGACTCCCAGCAAGAAAATTGAAGAACAAAGGACTCTCGTTCCCACAAGGAGGCAATGGGAGCCCACCCACAAAAACAATAAAATATAAGTATTTGGATTTATTGCTCACATAGATCTGTTTTGTCTTCTATGTATTCATAACAAATTGTATGCAGATCTATTAGGAAGTTTGTTGAGCATTTGATATAGTTCACTTATTAATGTACCATAGGCACTTGCTGTACCTATTATGCAAATGAGCTGCACAACACCTGATGGAGCTAGTCTAGATAATATCTCCTTCTTACATGCTTGGAGAGTAGTGCACACTCTTGATGCCATGTTCTAGTGGAGATAGCAGACATCTAGATAGTTACCATATGTGTTTGGGATACATGTTTATGATTGTTGTGCTGAAGCTTTAGCTAAGATGCCTACATACCTATGTAAACTATTGCCATTGCATTGAAATATAAATTTGTTAAATTTAATTATGCAATGTCCCTAATCATCTGACGGGATTTGACTTGTAGGGAAAAGACCATATAATATGGCCTACAAGAGAAGGATGATGAGACTTGTCCGATGAACAAGTGATGGACACATGAATCTCAATGATGTTCAGATTAATCAAAAGGTAGAAAGCTTCTAGGAGCATGACTCTCAGCCTAGAAGGATGACTCCTAGACAAAGCAATCATGACTATACAACAGCAGACAGACGAGGACCTAATACATCTAGCTATATTTGATACATGACCCACAGGCGCAGAGGATCTCATATAAAGATTGGTGTTTGGGAGCAGAAGACTCCAACAGATGTCGGTCCCTCTCTACTACAGATGTTTGGTTCTTCAATGATTATGGAAAGCAATTGGTTTCCAGTTAGAATCATGACAGAAGGATTAGTGTATGACGAGAGTTACTCAGTTAAATTCTGAGGAGGTGCACATCTGTTCAAGTTAGAATTGTGCCTCAGAACATATTGCTGATGATGATCCCTTGTTCGTGATGTCTTATACTAATGATCTATTCCTCACCGATACAGAGGGAATTAGCTCTTAAGATAAGGACCTTGGCCTATTGATGGTGTGGTAGAAACCTGATGGGATCTTCCTAAGTTAAGGAAGAGCACACCCGAGAACCTGAGCAGATCCAGCATGATGACTATGAGTACCTGGCTACAATGATGGCATTGTTGAGGATCCTTGATGTACCTGGTCGTCACTAGAATGGATACTTACATTTTAGTAAGGAACTCTACTCTTTTGTTCTGTGAATGTTGGCACTCATATTGACTCCCAAAGTGATAGGTTGATGGACCTACCTGTGGATAGCTCCAGAGAGGGAGCAGGATGCTCAGATACAGAGGGAGCAGGATGCTCCAGCACAGAGGGAGATGTGATGAGCATGATTGTAAAATCGGACAATTATTAGCCATGTGACTTGGCCAAGGGTGAGTGGTCTGATGGCAGTATCATATTTTCTCCCGAACACTCTGGGAAAGGATGGGAGATCTCCTAGACACCCTGTGATAGGGTGAGGAGACTAGTCTCTTGATACTCTCCCAGGCAGGTGCATAAATTTAGTCATGTGATTTGTTATTATTTCATTTATTTGCATTTCATGACTAGAATAGGGCAGGACAGAAATGTTTGCCCCGATATACTTGATGCCTCTGTTATCTAATATATGTGCAGGTATCTTCTCTCGATCACTCCGAGAGGGAGCAAGGAGATTGGTCCCATGATTGACTCCCTCGGTAAGAGGAAAGGATGACTTTACTCTCTGACACTCTGTGATGGAGCGGGGAGATTGGTTCCATGATTATATCCCTTGCTAAGAGGGAAGGACGATGATACAAAGACCAAGCATTCTCTCGATCACTCCGAAAGGAATGAGGAGATCTCTCAGACATCCTGAGATAGGATGGAGAGGCCACTGCATTCTCCCAATCACTCCGAGATGGAGTGAGGAGATCTCTCAGACATCCTAAGATGGGATGGAGAGGCCACAGCATTCTCCCAATCACTCTGAGATGGAGTGAGGAGATCTCTCAGACATCCTAGAAAGGATGGAGAGGCCAGTGCACACTCCCGATCAATCCGAAAGGAATGAGGAGATCTCTCATGGAGAGATTTAGTACATTCTCCCAATCACTCAGAAAAGAGTGAGGAGATCTCTCAAACATCCTGAGATGGGTAGAGAGGCTGGTGCACACTGGTACTCTTGTATGGACTCACCGACGAACTGGTTGAGTTGGTGCATGTTCCCCAATGGACTGGGTTGAGCCGATGCATGATGTACTCTCCGATGGACTGTGCAGAGTTGTTGAGTTGATGCATAATGGACTCTCCAACGGACTGTGCAGAGTTGTTGAGCTGATGTATGGACTCACCGATGGACTGGTTGAGTTGTTGCATGTTCCCCGATGGACTGGGTTGAGCTAAAGCATGAAGACACTTCTCGACGGAATGAGACTGTGTTGAAGACCTTCCGTATGTATAGAGATGTTCGAGACAGATGTAATGTACAATTGAGATCCATGTGATCATATCCAGTGATATTGATGATGACCGTGTCCGAAGAATACCTTCCTTGTTAAGAGGGAGTGTTGGAAATAATGTAACTTCGGAAGTTATTCTTAATCTACTTTATTACATTATTGTTATACCTCCTTCGGGAGAAGATATTGATGCAATTGATCATGTAAAGACCTTCAAAGAATCAACGTAAACCTTGGGTTGGAATCACCCAAAGAAAACATTTATTAAATGTAATTTTTGTATTTCTCCAAGACAATTCGGCCCAATGGATAAACTGCCCCAAACAATGGGCAAAACTGCCCTGGTCAGGTCGGCCCAGTTAGGGAAAGTCTGGTCGGCCCAGTTAAGTAAAAAGTCATTTTTTTTACTAGTCTAAATAGAGAGGTCTCACCTCTCATTTGTTCACTCACTCAACTCAAGCAAGTTCGCTCAAGGAGAAACAAAAGGTTCGCTACTACACTTGGAGAAGTTTCTCTTTCTTCTCTCTTAATCTTGATATCTGGATGTACTATGATCTCTAAATTAATCTCTATACGAAGGTTGCTGGATTTTCTCCCTATTGGGTTTCCCAGGATAAAATTCTTGTGTCTATTGTTTCTATGCTTGGTTATTCTTTTAGTGATCCTATTGTTTTATATGCAATTAAATTATACTTTTAGTATTATATAAATTCTAACACATGTGACTGGCATAATGATGGTTTGTGCAGAAACCAGAGATTCCAGAATTCTCGCATGATCTCCTTCCTTAAAGTTCACATAACCACACGTCCTGCAGTAGGAGCCAGATGTTACCTCCTAAGTTGCACTTAGGTGGATTTTCAGTTGAACCGCCAAAGATTGAACAACTTACTTGTTCATTATCAGAGTTCAAAATTCCATCAGGCCATTTTTTGGCCCTTTTTTATTTTTTCACATGTTCATACCCCACGGCGGGCCACGGAGAATTGTAATAAATGACTTAGCATGATGAACTTATATAAAAGGTTTGGCTTACTTAGGACTTAGTCATCAATACATTACTCTAGAGTGTTTTTTCCTTGTTAATTATATATCGTTTTTTTAACAACTTATAATTTTCAAGTTTTTCACTCAATCCTCCAAAGTTGGAGTATGGCTTGGTGGTTAGGCCTTAAGAGGTTATTAAAACCTAAGTGTCAATGTATATTACCATGTTGGTCATTATTTTTGAGTCACATGAACATGTGCTAAGTCCACCTAGGTGTTTTTAATTTTTCGTTAATTTTTAATTTTTCCGTAAAAAACAGCCTATTTTAATTGTAAAAATTCACTAAAGTCATAATGACACTAGGAATGGGTTTTTGTCATGGGGGTGCTCATTTTCTAACCCAGAGCACCCACTTTACTCATAGACCCACTTAAAAATTAAAATTAGTGATTATTTATCACTTATTTTTATTTTTTCTCAAAAGGTGAATAAAAGAGGCCAAAAAATGCATTAAAAAAAAACAGAAGCTCATAAAAGCAAGGAAACATGTCGGAAACATGATTTTTGAGTTGGCAAAGCAAAGTGGCAACATCGAATGAGTTTCTAAAGACACAAGAGCACTTTTCTCAAGCGATTCAAAGCAAGTTGATGTTTCTCAAGGAAGGCACATCACTAATTAGATAAAGTTGTTTTTTTAGTTAAGTTTTAGAAGAAAGCTGATTTTGAAGATTGGATCAAATCTAATCCAACTCTTCCTTATCTCTTTGACAACCCATCAAAACAAGGTGCCCTCTTGGTCTCTCTTCTATTTAAGCAAGCTCACTCTCCATTGTTTAGGATGGAAGGTCAAACTTATGCTTATGCTCTCTGTAATATTCTCAAAGTATTTTTCTTTAATGAATAAAGGCTTTAGAGGCAAGAACTGTGTGGCTTTTTATGTGTGTGGATGGTTGATTCTTAGCAAGCTTATGAGGTAACTTGTGTAGTTTACATACTTGTGTTTGTTGTGGTTATAATTGGCCTTTGAAGGGGAGCTACCTCCCAGTAGGATAAGAGTAAGATTTGTTTATCTATCTTTTATTGTTTAGTTGTTTAAGATACCTTAGAGAAACATGTCATTTTTGCTTAAATACATGTTTTCTGAGCTTCTTTTGCAATTAACATCGGTGCTGTTAACCATCTTGTGCAAGTGTTGTGAAGTATTGCAGGTTGTCTAAGTTTGGAGAACAGGTTGAGTGAGTTAGCATCCTCCTTTCTCCGAACATATTTTGAAACAAGCGTAGTCCCTCCGAGTCCCACTGCAGAAACTCCATTGCCCAAGTTCAAGGGATTGATATTCTTCACCTTCTCTTACCTTTTTTTCTAAAGAAATCTCTCGGTTACTTTATGCGTAGTTGATCAGCTTAGTGCATTTCTATGATAGCGGACACGTCCATATAGGCCATCATGTCCTGTGTCATCGTGTCGGACACGGACACGTCCTGACACGGTGTCAGACGTGTTTTGGACATGTCCTGTTTTAGGACACGTCCAAAAAACATGTTCGACACTGTGTCAGGACGTGTCCCAAAAACAGGACACCATGTCTCTAGAATAGGACACTTCTAACCCAAAAAATTGTAAAAAAAAACAATTTTACCCTCATTCATTCACATTTTTCAGTGAGCCTTGAGCTCTAAGAGGGGTATTTTTTGTAGGTGAAGAGCATTAGAAGCTTTTCCATCTTGATCTACCCCTTTTTGTATTTTCCAGTGGCATTTCGACATCTATGTAATACATTTTGATTTTGATGACTTAATGAAAAATATGATTCCAACATCTATGTAATAGAACATTTTGATTTTGATGACTTAATGAGAAATTTTATGAGTCTGTGAGAACATAGCCCCCCATGTTTGTCATCCTTCTCTGTTTGCAGTTTGTGATGTATTTTTATTATTCTTCCATATACATTTACATATTACATTGTTTGGCTCTTAGTTGTGATGCATTTTAATTATTCTTCCATGTACATTTACATATTACATTGTTTGGCTCTTAGCCTCTCAAATCAAGTCAGGGAGCACACCAATAAGTATTATGTGGGGCATATTCCACAAACAACATCACAAGGGGATTCATTTCACATAGGGGAGGTTACCCCTTATTTCTATTCCTACCCATGACATTCAATCTAAGTGGCATCATCATTGTAAGTGGCATAATCTAAAATATAAAGGGTGTTTGGTAACGGGAAAAGATAATAATAGGGTGTGGCCCCATTCATGTAATCCAATCAAATAGAAATAGTCCTATTTTGGTTGGCTTTCTTATGCCTCCCACGGGCATCCAATAGTGGGGGCAGGGGAAGCCAATCAGAAGCCTTTTTCCCTTGTTTCAATAGTGGAGTGAGACATATGCATTGCAATTTGTGAATGTGTAATGTGTATTGATTCTAATTTCTATTGAATATTTGTAAATGTTCTAGTTTCTACAAAAAATTGGATCTACATGTCTATATTTATTACGTATATAATTTAATATATATATATATAACATGTCCTCCGTGTCCTAATTCCAGGGGTTGTCATGTCCATGTCGAACACTTGTATTCCCGTGTTCTCCGTATCCCGTGTCCTCATGTCAGGTGACTTAGGTGCATTTCAATAAAGATCATAAGATAATCTGATTTTATTATGCATTCATAAGTTAGATCTGATTTTGGTTATAAACGACTCATTTTATAAGATCTAACTCTTAAAAAACAAGTGCTTACATCAAATATTTTTTATCTTTCAAAGTACTTGAATAGTATGCTAAATATTTTATGCTTTAATTGATTGATTCAACATATTTTGCATAACTTTGTTGGTTGTTTTGCAGC
Organism: Larix kaempferi; assembly: GCA_027924585.1. Lineage (NCBI taxonomy): Eukaryota > Viridiplantae > Streptophyta > Pinopsida > Pinales > Pinaceae > Larix > Larix kaempferi. The sequence goes on from BSBM01000368.1 coordinate 3,713,762, forward strand.
TCTTAGCGAACAGGTAAAGAGAAATGCTGGTGAAATTTTGATTTATCAAACCATCTGGGAACCTTCCTTTCTCTATACCTTTTCTTCAGGCATTTTCAAAGCCTCGAAACTTGTAAACTTTTAGCTCTTGAAGTTATAAAAAAACACAAGTATTCCTTATTGTAATAAGTATAAATAAATAAAAGGCAAGCAAGTGGGCTACCTAGCGCCCACATTCCATCCCCCCTGGGGGGATTTGCGTATCTTTGTTGTGGCGTAAATTTTTCTCTAACTTTTTCTTTGCTTTGGTTTAGATTAATTTAATTAAAGATAAAATTAATCGTTTGTGGATATCGACCCAACGTTGGACCACGAACTCATTCAAGACATAGTTTTTATTTTATGCAAACACTAGCACACACAACCATATCCTTTTAGTATTCGCATAGTTTTTATTTTATGCAAACACTAGCACACACAACCATATCCTTTTAGTATTCGCATTTCTTTCTTAGATTGAATCACTCTAGCACTCACTACACTTAGTTAGTTGCAATTATTATTATTTCATTTTTGTTTAAGAGTAATTGAACCTTGGCTTTTGTCCCCAATTATGCTCTTGTGACCATCGTAGACTTGTCTGAGCTTTGGTTAAAAATTAGAAAGGGGTAGTAGCGGCTAGTTAATAGGACAATCCACTGAAGTTTATTTTCAAGAAATCGGGAGGTTGTGTAGAGCTTACCATAGAGTCAGGGGGCTGCTTTAAGAAGGTTATGCCTCGCCCCCTTGGACACTTGGTACTGTTGCTATTGCGCTCAGTTCGAAGAGATAAATTCTCGGTGGACCAAACCTTAGAATAGTTTCTTTTCAACATTGTACGTTCAATCGCAATCTCCAAATTAACCCACTCCTTTAATCAACTCATCATAATAAACTAAAATTGACCAACGAGACACTTGTAAAACATTCCCGTCATAGCACTATTTATGTTTCCCAGCACTAGTCTACCTACATCAAATCTTGTTTATTTTAAGTGAATTCATGTGTGTAATGGGATATTTTTATATATGCTATTAAAGTTATTCAAGTGATATTTGCAAATCTTGTTTCAGTATAATTATTTCAAACTCCTAGAATAATTTTTATTTCGTAAATTAGAGTAATCAGCCTCAGTTATTTTATTAGGGACCACCCCCCCCTTGGCTTCGCTAGTAGTTGGCCTAGACGGAGGAGTCAAGTTTCAAGTGACAATACTTGACTCGTGACTTCCCCCCAAGATCGCACCCAGTGGCTTGAAGATTTCTGCCACGTTACCCAAGGTGCATATCTAGGCGGCAACAGTAAGCATAGATGGTGACAAATCTATAAATGGGGAGAGAAAGAGTCAATCAAGTCAATTTCAAACCATCAGAATGCAGATCAAGGTGAAATGATATGGATGATATGAAGAAGGTCAGAAAATGAAAAGTCCTTGCAAAACCAAGAGTCATCTAGGTTCATAGTATGTAAGTAAATCAGAACCCCTTCACCCTCATCAACTTATGACTGGTACTACTAGCTATACTCATCATAACAATCAAATGCATCATACAACAGTAGTAAAGTACAACATCATGTAACACATCATCATTGTCTGATGGAATAGCAGTAAATATGGCACCATAGTAGTATCATCTCATCACTTATATCATATGGAAGGTCCCAGCAGCAGTAAAAAGGAGATCATCGTAAGCTGGAAAATAGTAGCAGAATGAAGCAAAAAACAGTACTAATATGCCAATACAGTATGTGGCATAACAAGAAGTTTACCTATAGCCTTTGTTCTTTAGTGGCTAAGACTCAGAAACAATTCATATTTTGATATATTGTCTACTATGAGATTCAAGCTACATATTATAATTTGTTCCAGTACTCAAGCAGGTATCTAGAACCTTCTCTCAACACCATTAGATAAGATTGATCATGCCTAGCCCTATTTATTATGGATCTTTTACTCATACATGATTCTTTCTATGAAATAAGCATAGGTTATTTACACCCTTGCTTACTACCTTCTTTCAACCATCTACTTCTAACATTGGTTAAAATAAGTGGGAAATACACATATGAGCAACAAACTTTGCCTCTTGAGTTCTCATATGAATCAATCAACAACATACACAGATTTAACAAGCTCCTTGATAGCCTTCTAGGAATATGTCTTTACAGACATTAGGAGTTTTATGCCAAGGCAGACGACTTGTTTCTTTGCACCATATTTAGATAGGAAGCCGAATCAATGTTAGGGGAGACTTATTCTTCTTGTCACAAGTTACATAACTCCCACCTAGGATTGCATAAGATGCCCCATGGTCCCAAACTCTTCTTAAGATGACATTCTTAGGCAAATTGTACAGATTTTATGGTACTTTATGAAAATGAGTGACATTATGTAACAACCATTTTCCAAAAAGCAAATCCATATTGACAACTTTATAGTATTGTTAATTATACTATGCAGCACTGCATTGTTACATGGTTTGTTATAATCTTATATTTCTCTTACTGCAGCGGCATATCCCTATGATAAGATTTCATTCCACATTAATACTTCCCTCCTTTATGCAGCTTGGACATGTCTCAGTCACTCTCTTTAAATATTGTATATGATGTATCCATAGACCCACTGACTGTTATTTGTAACTTGCAGATACTCTTTCTTTTTTTCTCTTCCTTCTTGTTTCATGTTATATTTGGGGGAAAATGTAATGTACAAGCTACAAGTTGATAAAATAATGCACACATACTAGCAAATGGTACAACATTTAAATGATGTGATAAAGTAGCATGCACACTGAATTCAAGAAAATAACAATCTGAATCTTTTTGCACACATGAAATTTGCTTACCAACAAAAAGATTGTAGCTGGGTCATGTCCATAGATTTTTAAACTAAGCCAGTGGAGGTTATGACCTAAATATATGAAATTAGATCATTTATAATTGAAATTGCCTGGGTCAATTTCAGTAAACTATATTGTTTACTTTGGGTACAGATAAAACTATAATATAACCTGGAAGTCGCCACAACAGATGAGAAGATCGATCTTTATATTTTCTGACTGTTCCAAGTGCTGCAATGTTGCATAAATGTTGTCAAGATCCCCATGGGCGCATCCTTCAATTGCAATCTGCAAAACAAGGATTGAAATCAAGGAAAATAACCATATGGAAATCCACATCTGTTAAAAGACAATTGAACTCCAAATTAAAAAACAGAGTTTGTTGATTCTATAAAATGGCCAATGAAGCTACAAAGCATCTTAACTCACAAACTGGAGTTCTCCAAATATTTTCTCCATCTCATAATCATCCCATTATCAAAAACACACAAATAAAAAATCTTGATCCCTTTTGCCAATGTTTTTTTTTTGGAATTACAGCACGAGAACTTTTAAGCCCTATGTTTCAGGTGAACCTTCACCAATTATCAGGGAGCCTGGTACAAAGATGGAAAACAGAATTGCAGATAATGAGACAGGGGTTGTATAAATGAGTGAAGAAGGGTAGCTTTAAAATCCAATTAAATAAAATTGGTTTGAGGAAAAGTAGAAACATTTAATTTGTGCCGTTGTGTATCAAATCTATCTTACAATTATAAGTTTAGTATATAAAGTTGGGCCCACTAAACATGCATGTAATATAAATATTAAAAATGGTTCACTGCACTTACACTGTCTTGTATTTTGGCTTGACAGTTAGCTTATGGCTTGGTTAGACACTGGTTCTGTTATTTTTGCTTTTTTATTTCAGTATTGATATAGGCTTTGCTTTTGCACTCCCACAAAGTGTTCACATTGGGTGTACCTTTTAATCCCATTGACCATGAGTCGATGGCCCCCTTTTTTATTGGTACCTTCCAAGGTGGACGCTCAATTTCAAAAACCCGAGGGAACAAAACATTACTCATGCACTAAGTCAAACTTGACATGACATCCCCATGGCACACACTCCATATGAACTAGATGACCCTTCCATGCATGGACCCACAATTCAACAAAATAGGGTAGCCGTGAGACAGCTGAGTATCTAAGTGGCCAGGGCTTCAAGTATGATGCATGCTCCAAAGGCTACAGCAATTACCAAGAGGTGCCCAAACGTGACATTACTTCCATATCAAACAAACCATGGTCCAGCCAGAATGGCATTTGTCATGACTAATTAACTTAAGATGAGTAAGCTTAGCTAAAGCAATAAATCATAACTCAAACCTTGAACCAAATGAATAACTCATAAGAGGTCTTCTGGTAAAAAGGTAAATGCTGCTATGTAAGAGAGTAAGAAACTCAAAAAAATCAGAATTTCTCATGAAGAAATGAGCAGAAAATAACCATGAAATCTGAAAATTTAAAGTTGCTAGCTGCCCATAAAAAAATTCAGACTTAAACAAGATGAACCACAGTGATTTTTCAGAATTAATTTAAACTAGCATGAAACCCTCATCCAAAAATATCATTTTATGAGATGTTTAGGGCTGATTTAATTTATATTTAAGTGCTGTCAGGAAATTAATGCAAAACATAATTAAATCTAGAGTTATCAAGCCTAAAATGATGATAGGAAGTGAGAAAATACCTTAGCTTGATGAATTTTGGAAATCTGTAAATTATGGTAGCCTTAAAGAAACCCGGATTTACACCTAAAAAAGTAAAAAAATTAAGGTTTTGAAGTTTGGTGCTTGATGAAATGGAAGAGTAGACAAGTGGCTTTGATCCTTGGGCCGATGGGGTCTTTGAGATAGTTTTCTTTGCGCCTAGTTTTGTAATTGCTTAGAGCTGGAATACCTGCAAAACATGACAATTCCTTCCCGAGCCTTTGGGGTTTCATGCAAAATCCTTCCAAAGAAGGGTCACCCAATAGGCATACACCTTCAACAATTAGATCCTAGCATACACCCTAGCCTATGCTCACTTAGACTTGCAAGACTCTTACAGATGACACTTACAAGAAAGTTACAAGACTAAAACATATAACAAGTAAAGAGATTTTCATTTACTTAGTTCCAATGGAGCAATTTTACTCTTCTACGAACTAGATCTAGAAATTTGACGATGGAAAATTTAACATGTTACCTCAAGATTAGCTTCACCGAGAATGCCCCACAATGTAAGAAAAATCTCCAAGAAAAAACAAGAGCTTTGAGACAAAAGAGAGCTTTATTTCTCCAATCCACTACAACAACAACTTACAAATGAGAGAGGAGCGTCTTATATAGGCTATAGGCTCAACAACCCTCCAAATAAAATACAATATTTTGGGATAAAACCCTAGATCTATCCTAGGGAGGATCAAAAATCCTCTAGACATGGTCAAAAATCATAAACAATGTAGTTAACATAACCACTCCACAAACCTAACCAATAGCCCAATATAAGGGGGGCACGCCTCCTAGTCCAAGGTCAAACACATGGAAATGATACAAAATAGCTCCAAGTGGGGGAGCGCTCCACTAGATGAGGTCCAAATGATAACCAACTAAACCAACAAGCTCCAAAGCCCTGGTAAAGATAAAGATTAAGATAATTTTATTGACATCCAACAAATGACAACAAAAGTAGGTGAATGAGACTGTGTGGTACCATGATAACAATACAAAGTGGAAGCCTAAAAGTAGCTCCTATAAAAAGCTAAAAGCAGAACTCAAACCTAACTCTAATTCTATAAATGGAGAGTCGTTCTCGGAGAAAAATGTACAAAGAGAGATATGAAGAGAGTTGATCCAAGAAAGGAAAATGTATAAAGGGAGTGGATCCGAGAGCTGTGATGCAAAATGGTGAAACTGCCAATATCATGGGGCACTGAAAACACTGGAAGCATCAGGAGTATCTCTCCTAGAGTGCTCCTCAAAAATTCACACATGTGGTCCAAAAGCATCATCCAAGGTGATATCTAGGTCCAAGAAATGAATGGTAGTTGCCTCCAAGAGTGGAGCACTCAACAAGAAGCTCATGCCAAGTGGAAGAAACAACCCAAACTAGGGTCAAACCCTAGAGTGCTCCACCCAAATCTCAAGAAATATCTTCCCAAGATCCACACATGTGGTACGACCCTCTAATAATGTGCTCCAACATCCACATGAAGCCCCTAGAACATGTGCCAATGTTCCAAGGTGATCAAGAATGGTCCAAATGTGAGAGAAAATGATCCAAGTGTGTGTTAACTCCTCCCATGTGCCCATGAATGAGGGTAAGTGGAAGAAACAACCCAAACTAGGGTCAAACCCTAGAGTGCTCCACCCAAATCTCAAGAAATCTCCTGCCAAGATCCACACATGTGGTACGACCCTCTAATAATGTGCTCCAACATCCACATGAAGCCCCTAGAACATGTGCCAATGGTCCAAGGTGATGAAGAATGGTCCAAATGTGAGAGAAAATGATCCAAGTGTGTGTTAACTCCTCCCATGTGCCAATGAATGAGGGTCTCCATCATCTAGGAAGGGGCAGCCCATCCTAAGGATCCTAGGTGCCAAGTGTAAGTCTCTAAATGAAGGTGCAAAGGGGGCGCTCCACATGATGTACCTAGTCACCATCATAATGCACCACAACAAGTGTCATATCATGAAAATACATATAGTGCTCTAGTGCAAAAGGGGTCAACCAACATTTAACTTAGGTAGTGCATCCATTTATGAAGATAATGCATGGAATAATTACCATCACACATTTTCAACAACTCAATGACTTATCTAACTCTTACTCATTAAAACATTAGGCAAACTATGGTGCTACCAACATTAAACCCTCTTTCATGTGAGAATTCCTAAGCCAAATTACATTACTTAGATTCTTAAGTTAGATGAGGGTCGTGAAATGAATGTGTTACCTAGAGAAGAAAGGGGGCCTTTGCAAGTTAACCATCATAGCAATCTGAGAGTAATACTTCTACCCTTAGATTTTGAGAGCTAAGGTTATAAATGTTTCTTCCACATGTGTGCCTTAGAAGTTAGTGCACCCATCCTTGTGCCTCTCTTTTGCGATCCCCTAATTATTTTTTCTTTTTATTTCACTTTATCCTTTTCATTGGCTTAGTCGCTTTACATTAGATTTAGTTTTTATAACCTGGGACAAGGGAACCTAGCTTTTGCAATGGGGAATATCTCCCATGTTCTTTCCAATTTAACTTTAGTAGAATCAACCTTAAGGCTTAGAGTACTAGACTCTTTTAGTTTTATTTAGACATTCATACACGGGAATAGTTATGAGATCTTTGATAATTTATTAATTACTAATGATAGATCACTGACAAAGGGGAAAATGAGTGGGGTGTATGTACTATGAAATGGCTAACGAAATGAAAAATGGCTAGGCAAAATGTCATGAAATGGATGAATCACCTACTTAGTTCACTAGGGTCCAACTCAACCTTTGGAATGACACTTCTCTGAGGTAGAATTATGACAACACCATGGTGGGCATAAGCAATGAGTAACAATCTTAAGTGTTATAAGTCATTATCCATGCATAAAGCAACATCCCATGGTCAGATCAACATAAGAAAGAAACATCCCAAGTGTCAATGAAGGTGAGAAATATCACAGCACTAGGCATCTGAAACCATCTCCAATTAGGCATATCAAGGCACATGGGCCATCTGAACATGCTGAAAGGATCTCTGACCAATGATCTATGGGGAAGCCAGAAATCTCATCTCAGGAACAAGGTTTGTGATATGATCACAAACCATAACTGATCAATATATCATTATTATCACCCCTGTTGATCAAGCGATAACAGCACGAATAAGGATCAAAAATAAATTGAGATGTATATCTTTCAATGCTTAAAAGATTCCACGTTAACGTGGATCTACATTGTTGTGTCTGTGTGTGGGTGTATTTTTTATTTATTGGCATTCTTTTCTTAAATTTTCATTTTAACATTACAGATTTTATTGTATTTTTTATTACAAAAGGGATGTTACACATCTCATCCATATGGGATGTTAACTTATCAAAGAAAATATTATATCGGGTCAACTTATGCCATGTGTCACATCAGCATTAAGCAAGAACATTACACATCTCCCTTATGCTGAGCTGTAGGATGCACCTTGCTTCTCTCAATTCAATCAAATTGAACTAAAAAGAGCATGCACTGTAAAAAGCAATGAACCATTACTTTCTTGTAAAAATTATATATAAATAAACCAGCATAGACCCATCTTAACCCCAGATCTTTTAAGCATTGAGCAAACTGCATCTCAGTTTCTTTTTTATCCATCCCAGTGCTTAATAGATCTAGGGTTAAGATGGATCTATGCTGGTAAATAATCGCATGTAAAACCTTAATTACAATCTTGATCATGGAAGTGGGAAGTCCATGAAAATAATAAAAAAAAACATAAAATTAAGTCTATATCTCGAAGAAGGATATCACACATTATACTCTCTCCATTCTCTGTGTCCCTCATTCAAGAGGTAACATCAATGAAGACAAAGATACATAAGAAAAGGATAGCAACCCTTGTCCCAAAAAGATATGAAGGCACCAAAAAACCCTCACAAAATCTCAAATAAAGAGTATTGCTTGCTTCTGATTGTGTAACACACTGGGTAGCAAAAAACAACCAGAACGAGAATTAGGTCATGTTTTGTTTGCTGTTTTTTCATGTTCATTAACAGAATTATTCAGGACAGCAAGCTTTTGGACAAACTTGGGCATTAACAAGAAAGCTTTGTTTTTGAAGTATCCTTCATTGAATTTAAACTTTCCTAATGATCTTGGTTTTTCATTTAAAAGGAGACTCTTTTACTAAATTCATAAGAGGCAGAATCAAACTCCTCCCCTTCACCAATTCGTTCCTACAACCATTAAGAAACATGAAAAGAAACAAATTGGAAATGGAAGAGACTAGCAGCAACTCTATGACTGAGAAGGGTAGAAATGGTAACATAAGACACTTTTTGGGAAGTATTGAGCTATTCTTCATTTATATAAGTGACTAAAATTAAGACCAGGGAGGCAGGTGTGGGGAGGATCCTTTTTTATCTCAGAGGAAGTACAGTACTAACCTTCGAATGGGACTTAGGGAAAGCTACCAATAACCAAGCAGAGCGTTATGCTCTCTATCTAGGACTTGAACATATTGTTTCTCTTGGAATCCAATCAATTGTTGTTATTGGGGACTCCCTCTTGATTATCTCTCAAGCCAGGAAAAGAAGGGATCTAGAGGACAGAATAGCGGGGAGGCTTCAAAAGTGTATCAATGGGCTCCTCCATCAAATTCTCGATGTTCAGTTGCTACATGTTCATCAAGAAAACAATAAAATAGCAAAAAAGCTTGCAAACAACACTGCTCTCATAGCAAGAGGGGGCATGATAAAAAATGGGGACCAAATAACAACACGTTGTCCCCCAAGGTTATTAAATCAAAATAACATGGATTAGTCAACAATTAATAAGGTCCCATCATTAATGAATGCAATCAACCGTTGTTCCATTCCCCAAAGCCAAGTCATAATGCAACACTTGCTTCTGCGCATGGAGGATTCCACATGAAGCTCGGCCACGAGGATGCTTCTGGACGTTTTGTTATATGTTCCTTCTTGCTCAAGCTACGATGATGCAGTTGGGATAAACAAGCATAGAGCTAAGAGGGGGAAGTCTGGCGTTGTTTTCAGCCTTGGGATGTAGATTTTCTGGGTTTTACTGCTTGCTGGTTTATGTCAACATTTCAGTGGTTTTCACCTTCAGCCGGTTTTGCATAGGCTGAAAGCTACTTATGAAATTTACTGTAACAATTAAACACGCTGTAAAATCACAATGACAGGCTGAAAAACAAATTTAAACATGCACACCATAAAAGATAGAGACTCGGATTTTTCGGCAACTGTGCCCTGGAAAAACCCCCACGGGGAAAACCAGTAAGAGAGAGAGAGAGATTTTATTTCTTCGGCAAATCTAAGTACATAAATATTACAGAAGAAATTTTACTTATCTCCACCATGACATTTCACCCAGCAATTTATCTCGAAAACTGTGCCAAACTGCAACCTTGATTTCTGTGCATGGGTGCCTCGATTTCTGTGCTGAAAGTACAGTCCTCGATTTCTGTGCAGAATACAGTCTCGAAATGTGTGCCCCAAATCTGCCTCGAAAAGTGTGCAGCAAACCTTGAAAACTGTGCCACTCAAACCCCTCGAAAACTGTGCTGAGATTTTCGGGAAAAGTGTCCATAATACACCTTGGGCTGCGTGCAAACACTATCGAAATTTGTGCCCAGAATTTCTTGAAACTCATGCCCAGATTTTCCTCGAACTTCATGCCAATAACTGACTGTTGTACCTTCAACCTCGGGATGTGTACCTCCTCGATTTCTGAGCCAAACTAACTGCCTCAGGTTTTGTGCTGTACGGCCAGCATTAAATGCTACTGTACTAAACCTTAAACTCTGTGCTTAGATGGCTGCCTCGGGATATGTGCCTGCTAAAAAACATTAACTAGAAGACTATACTGTGCAATAAATGCCCAACTTGTACCTCGATTTCTGTGCCAATGTGGAATGGCTGCCTCGAAATGCGTGCTAGTCTCCAAGCTCTTCTCTCCTCTCTTCACTTTCCAAAAAGTAAAAGTGAGATGAAATGCCTCCCTCATGCCTTTTTGACTAACCCTAAGTGAGTTTTAATCCAATGGTGGGGATTAGATCTAATCCGATTGATGAGATTCAATGAGAATGAAAATCACTTTTATTTAAATCACTGAAATAAAATTCACTCACCCACTTAACTTTATCAAAAAGTGACTTTCATTTTATAAAGTCTTATTAAGTGCAATTAATGTGAGGGTCACCTTTTTCCCCCTTCTAAGTGACATTAGGCAAATGTCACTTGGGGAACACTTCCCTAGGTACAAAACTAACACTCCCTCTTACCGCGGAAGGTGTTCCGCACCACTCCCAACTTATCTCTGAAGAAGACAAACTTCCCCCTCCCCAAAGACTTCGTCAGGAAATCTGCTACCTGCTCATCAATGGAAATATACTGCAACTCAACTACCCCTCTCTGGACGTAGTCCCGGATGAAATGGTACCTGATCTCAATGTGCTTCGACCTGTCATGGAACACCGGATTCTCAAAGAGCTGAATGCAACTCTGATTGTCACAACAGATCACCGTAGGTCTAAGCTGTTGATCAAATAAATCTACCAATAACTTACGAAGCCACAGTGCTTCGCAAGTATCCTGACTGGCTACCATGTACTCAACCTCGGCAGAACTCAATGCAACGGACTTCTGTTTCCGACTGAACCACGACACTACTGCCGAACCCAAACTGAAACAACAACCGGAAGTGCTCTTCCGATCCCTCACACAACCTGCCTAGTCTGAATCTGTGAACCCAACCAAGCTGACTCCACTCGAACCCCTGTAGTCCAACCCATAATCCACTGTACCTACTAGGTATCTCAATACGTGCTTTGCGGCAGTCCAATGCACACTCCTAGGCTCCACCATGAACTGGCTAAGAGTGTTAACCGCAAAACACAAGTCTGGCCTGGTGTTGACCAGATACATCAACGAACCAACGAGCTGATGATAGAGTGTGGGATCCACCAACTTACCCTCGGAAGCATGAAGTTGCTTCCAGTTGGTGATCATCGGTGTAGACATAGGCCTGCAGTCCTCCATCCAATAACTCTTCAAAATATCAACTGCACACTTCCCCTATCCCAGGAAAATATGTCCAGGCTCCTGCCAAACCTCCATCCCCAAATAGTAATGCATCGGCCCAATATCAGTCATCTCATACTCAGCTGCAAGGTCTCCCTTGCACTGTGCAATAAGACGCTCATCTCCAGTGATAAACAAGTCATCAACATATAACAGAAGAATGAGAGGATCTCCACCAACCACAATGTAGTAAAGGTTGGGATCAGCCTCACTCTTCTGAAAGCCCATCGAAGTCAAGTATGCATCAATCCTGGAGTACCAAGCTCTAGGAGCTTGCTTCAGTCCGTACAAGGCTTTCCTAAGCCTGCACACATGAGAATCTCTCCCATGAATCTCGAATCCCTGTGGCTGCTCTAAGTACACCTCCTCCTGCAGAAGACAATTGAGAAATGCGGTCTTCACATCCATCTGGTGGATCTTCCAACCCATCTCTACTGCTATAGATATCACTGCTCTGATGGAAGAATACCGAGCAACTGGAGCAAAAGTCTCATCATAGTCAACTCCCTCAACCTGTGAAAACCCTCGAGCCACAAACCAAGCCTTGAATTTCTCCACACTACCATCTGCAGCATGCTTTATCTTGTAAAGCCACTTGGAAGTCACCATTGACTTCCCCTCAGGTCTCGGCACTATCTCCCAAGCATCATTCTTCATGATGGAATGGTACTCTTCCATCATGGCATCTCTCCATACGTGATGCTGAGAAGCCTCCTCAAATGTGGAAGGCTCAGAGTCACGAAGACTCGCAACAAGAGCCATCCCATATCTATCTGGCTCAACTACTATCCTGATCACCTCCTGAGGTCTACCAAATGCTTCTGCTTCCTTCAAGGTGTCCTGAAGCCACTTAGGTTTCCTCTTCCTTGAAGGCTCCTCCCAAACTGGTCTATCCTCATCTGAGGAACTCCCAGAAGCAGAAGGTCCAACACCCCGAGGACCAGTGACTAATGAACCAGTCCCTGAAAACCCTGTAACCTGTGAACCTGAACCTGTACCTGAACCTGTCCCTGAAGTACCTGTCACCTGAACCACTGAACCTGTAGAAGCTGTGCCTGTACCCTGTGATCCAGTCACTCCAGAAACCTGTAGACCTGAAACCTGTATCAAAGAAGCCTGTATCAACTGAGGTGTGGGAGTTGATGGCTCCCACTGCTCCATCTCTCTCGACTTCCTGAAGGCCCTCTCCTCATCATACTTCACTTCCCGCCTCACTACAACTCTCTTCTGGCCAGGAATGTAAAGTCGATATGCCTTCGAAGTCTCATCGTAACCCACAAAGATACCTCTCTCTGCAGTGGACTCAAGCTTCGTCCTCTTCTCAGAAGGGACGTGAGAGTAAGTCAAAGAACCAAATATCCGAAAGTAGCTCACCTCAGGGTTCTTGCCTATATACATCTCCTCTGGAGTCATCCTCCCCAAAGCACGGTGAGGACTCCTGTTCTGCAGATATAGTGCAGTGTTACATGCCTCTGCCCATAGAAAGAACTGCAACCCCTGATCATGAAGCATAGCTCTCACTGCTCCCACGATCGACCTGTTCTTTCTCTCTGCTACTCCATTCTGCTTAGGAGTGTAGGGAACTATCAGCTGTCTCTGTATACCCTCCTGACTGCAAAAAGCATTGAACTCCTTGGAGGTATACTCACCCCCATTGTCCGATCTCAACATCCGGATCTTCCTCCCTGTCTACTTCTCCACAAGGGCTTTGAACCCTTGGAAGACACTCAACACTAATGGGGACTTCTTGCTCCTCAAGAAGTAGATCCAAGTCTTCCTAGAGTAGTCATCAATGAAGCTAATGTAGTACTCATGACCAGTCAAAGATACTGAAGACATAGGACCGCAAATGTCAGAATGGATCAAGTCAAGCACTCCTGCTGCTCTCGTGCCACTGCTTGGAAAAGCAGTCTTGGTGTACTTTCCCAAAGCACACCCCCTGCACACATCACTCTACTCAGTGCTAAACTCGGGTAAACCTGTAACCATGCTCCTCAACAATCTCAGAGCTAGGTGATGTAAGTGGGCCATCCTCCGGTGCCATAGCTCACATAACTCACTGCTGCTGCTGTGTGCTAGAGCATGCTACGGCTGAAACAATAGCTTGTACAGCTTTCCACATCTAACCCCAATGTCCATGGGAGTAGATACACCTATAGTCCTGGGGTAAACCTGCACTCTCCCATCTGAGAAACACACCCCAAGACCCCTGTCCTCAATAGTGGAAACTGAAACAAGGTTCTTCTTCAGCCCAGGGACATACAACACATCCCTCATAATCATGGGACTCATAGACTCCCTCTGAAATGTAATGATCCCCTAACCAACTGCTCTAACAATGGTATTGTCACCAAGTACCACCTCCACATCTCTAACTGTTTGTGATAGCTCGGAGAACAACTCTCGAGTACCTGTCATGTGTCTCGAGGCTCCGCTGTCAATGTACCACGTACTAGTGGTGGATGGACCTGTCTGATGGCTTGCCAACAATGAATGCTCACTCTCCATATCTATATCTGTGCTGGTGGCTAAAGAGACTCTCTCTCTCTCAATCTGTCTAGCATATAGGGAAAACTCCCTCTGAAACCTATCACCAAAGTCATCAACCTCTGCTGAGGCTGCTGTGTGCTGTCCCTGTCCCTTCTTCTTCTTCTTCTTGCTTGGACACTGTGAAGCATAGTGCCCAAACGCTTGACAACAATAGCACTTGATTTTACTCAAGTCCTTCTTCTGTCCCCCCTGTTGTTGCTTCTTGGCCCCACCCTTCTTGGGACCCTTCTTCTTCTTCCCCTTGGCTGTCAAAGCCACGTTCTCCTCATCTACCCCACTCTGTGATGAACTGCCCTGTACGAGACCTCTCCTGGTCTCCTCCTGCACAAAGTCATCCCACAGTCTCTCCCAAGACGGTAGGTTCTCTCTACCCACTATGGCCTAAACAAATGCACCCCAAGACTTTGAAGCCCCATTCACTATTGTACGTACAAGCTCAGTAGCAGATACCAGTTCCCCAACCGCTGCCAGTTCATCCCGAACTGCAAATATCCTAGTGAGGTATGCTGTGACTCCCTCTCCTCCATTCATCTTTATACTCTTGAGTTTCTCTTTGAGAACCATCTTTCTGTTCTCATTGGAACTCTCATATAAACTAATCAAAGAACTCCACATCTCATGTACCCTAGTCTTCCCAGAAATGTGAGGGATTATGTGGTCTTTAACTGCATCAAGGATAATCCTCCTAGCCTTACAGTCCTTCTTGTTTAAGGCTGATAGTGCTGTTGCATCTGTAGCAGCGGGAATGGTAACTGGGTTAGCTGTAGTATTTCTCACCACCTCCACCCATAGTTCATTCTCCTCCAATATCAGTAAAATTTTGGCCTTCCATGGCACAAAATTCTCTATCCCATTCAGCCTATCCTCCAACCTAAGACCTGTAGCCATCTCAACTTCAACCCAACAGAATGCTGATCACTCACAGAAGAAAGTCACAAAATTTCTGAGTTCTGGAAATTACTGTGTGTTTGCAAAATATCACTATTTTCTGCCCCCTCGCTCTGATACCATGTAGATTTTCTGGGTTTTACTGCTTGCTAGTTTATGTCAACATTTCAGTGGTTATCACCTTCAGCTAGTTTTGCATAGGCTGAAAGCTACTTATGAAATTTACTGTAACAATTAAACACGCTGTAAAATCACAATGACAGGCTGAAAAACAAATTTAAACATGCACACAATAAAAGATAGAGACTCAGATTTTTCGGCAACTGTGCCCTGGAAAAACCCCCACGGGGAAAACCAGTAAGAGAGAGAGAGAGAGAGATTTTATTTCTTCAGCAAATCTTAGTACATAAATATTACAGCAGAAATTTTACTTAACTCCACCATGACATTTCACCCAGCAATTTATCTCAAAAACTGTGCCAAACTGCAACCTTGATTTTTGTGCATGGGTGCCTCGATTTCTATGTTGAAAGTACAGTGACTATAAAGTACAGTCCTCCTCAATTTCTGTGCAGAATACAGTCTCGAAATGTGTGCCCCAAATATGCCTTGAAAAGTGTGCAACAAACCTTGAAAACTGTGCCACTCAAACCCCTCGAAAACTGTGCTGAGATTTTCGGGAAAAGTGCCCAGAATACACCTCGGGCTGCGTGCAAACACTATCGAAATTTATGCCCAGAATTTCTTGAAACTCGTGCCCAAATTTTCCTCGAACTTCGTGCCAATAACTGACTATTGTACCTTCAACCTCGGGATGTGTGCCTCCTCGATTTTTGAGCCAAACTAACTACCTCGGGTTTTGTGCTGTACAGCCAACATTAAATGCTACTGTACTAAACCTTAAACTCTGTGCTTAGATGGCTATCTCGGGATATGTACCTGCTAAAGAACATTAACTAGAAGACCGTACTGTGCAATAAATGCCCAACTTGTACCTCGATTTCTGTGCCAATGTGGAATGGCTGCCTCGAAATGCGTGCTAGTCTCCAAGCTCTTCTCTCCTTCTCTCTTCACTTTCCAAAAAGTAAAAGTGAGATGAAATGCCTCCCTCATGCCTTTTTTACTAACCCTAAGTGAGTTCTAATCCAACGGTGGAGATTAGATCTAATCCGATGGATGAGATTCAATAAGAGTGAAAATCACTTTTATTTAAATCACTTAAATAAAATTCACTCACCCACTTAACTTTATCAAAAAGTGACTTTCATTTTATAAAGTCTCATTAAGTGCAATTAATGTGAGGGTCACCTTTTTCCCCCTTCTAAGTGACATTAGGCAAATGTCACTTGGGGAACACTTCCCTAGGTACAAAACTAACATGGGATGATGATACTGTTCCAATGGAGGACGACGCCTTCCCCTACGCCCTAGGGGAGTGGCTCTTTGTCGCAGATACTGTTGGGTATGCAGAGGACAGTTTTCAGGCGGTGAGATTCGGTGGCAATTCGACAAACACCTTCTCTCTGCTCTGGAAAGTGTGGGATTCAGGAATTTTGTTGGGTCTAGTTCAATTGGAAACCAACATGAAGGCCAAGGTTGATTGGGATGCTAAATTGCAAGAACTTTCGAAAGGAATTAGAGATGTCTGAGCTGGTCTTCGGGACATATGAAGTAATTTGTGTTGGATGAATTCGCAGCTGGAGGGAATGTTAGAGGTAGTCCGTCAGATCACAGCCCACAGATATTGTTTGGACCACCGCCTGGACGACGCCAAATAGAATATTAGAGTTTATGGAACTCAAGTGGACACAATGATGACAACCTTGGACCGCCATGAGGAGTTGCTAATCGCAAAACATTCCAAACTCACTAACCAAGCTGGGAGCAGGGGAATTGAAGAAATGATTGTTCATCAACCTATCCACGTTGCTATGAACATTTCAAGCTCGGAGGACCATGCAGGAGATAAGGTGGAAGCCCAGGTCATTGATAGTGGCCATAGTACTAAAGCTTTTTTAGTTGCTTATGAACTTTTTTATCTGCAAATAGTCTTAAGATTATGGAAGGTTGTATATGGGCTGGACACTGCTCAGGAAACCTTAAAGCCCTGTTTTGGACTGTAGTATTGTTTTGTTGATCTTTTCTTCATCCTTTTATAATGCCAATATACCCGTTCTAGTTTTTTTTAAAGTGACTAAAATTAAGACATTAAATAGGACTTCGATAAATTCTTCATATTGTGAGCAATTATTAAAGGTGATTGAAAAGGTCAATCATGTAAAGGCTTGCAACAATTCCTTCAAAAGAGAATTAGTAGATTATGGAAAACCATTAACCTGGCATCATACTTTTACTACAGGCCATCAACTATGGCATAATATAATTGCATGTTATTAACAATGTCATGATTCTGTTGAAAGATACCGAGCCATATTATTTTAGTTTCAAAATTGTTGGAACAAATGAAACAATTTCAAACTAAATGGAGTGCATTTAATATTGAGGCTTGCAGTGCTTAAATATGTTAGAGTTTGCACTTTAATTCAATTGAACTAGGATCTTTAACTGAAAGAAAGATGAGCACAGCAAAACACAATAGACACAATAATTTTCCTCGGGGAAACCATAAAGGAGAAAACCCCGCAACTTCCTCAAAGATAGATTCGTCACTAATACAATATCACAAAATGGAAAACCCAAAAATAAGATTGTCTTCTGCAGCTCTCTCTCTTTCTCCTCCAGCGAACTTGTCTTCTCTCTTTGCCTATGCAAACTTGAGTGAGTGAGAGGGTGTGTCCAAATGAGAGAGCAAGCTCTTTATTTATACTTTACGTGTGGGTGACCTTTTTACCTAATGGGGCCGACCTCACTAACCTGACTGGGCTGACCTGTCCTAGGGAGACTCAATAATACATTTTACATTTATTCTTTGGGGTGCTATTGCCCCGACTTACAATGGAGGTTTTACCTCAATGACCTAGCATGACCAAACATAATAATGACATCCCCAAATGGAGGAAAAACATCTCCTTCGGAGGTACAAGTAAAATACAATAATAATATAAATACAAAATACAAATGAATATCCTCCGAAGTTACATTTACAACAACACTCCCTCTTAACTAGGAAGGTATTCTCTCGCCACAATCATCATCACTCTGGACACAAATTCTAGACAACGTCATCACCGCTGGATCATCTTCAATGCTGGAACATCATCATCAACACTGGATCATCATCATCACTGCTGCAGCAATCCTCAACTCATTGATCATAGATTAGTGACATCTCTTGAATCTATCCATCATAAGAAGTTCTACAGGGCCATCCCTTTTTCATACTGGATGTAGGCCTATCTCTCATCTAGGTCTTCATCATCTCCACGAGCAAGCCATCAAGTAGGTACAACCCAGGACCACTGTTGAAAAGTTACCTAGGAAGTGTCGTTCACCTATTGTTGCCTTGGGGTGGAAAAGGACACTTTAATTGGTGACCCCTAGTCATATTTTAATTTAATTAATGAAGTGAGATGACTTTATAATTTTAAAGTGACTTCATTAAAAGTTAATTTCATGGTTTATCCTAAGTTCAAGTTTAATAAAAAGTTAAGTGAGTGATTATTTAAAAAGAGGGGCTCTTACTTTATTAAATGACATGAAGTGCACTAAATGTCATTTATTAATTATTAAATGAGCATTTAATGAGAACCCCACATCTAATCTAATCTAATCTTGACCATTAGATTGAAAGAGGAAGTTGCAATGAACAAAAAGGGGCTAGGGCAAGGCAAACTCATCATTATTCACTCTTCAAAGAGAATTTTTGGAGACGAGGAGCAAGAGAGAAAAATTGGGTTTTGGGAGAAGTCGACCTAGGGAGAAGAAGAAAATTTTCAGGCACAGTTCCCAAGGAGTTTTGTACATCAGATTGGCACAAATTCCAAGGTGACTGTACAGTACAAATATGGCACAGATTTCGAGGAAAACCGTACAACATTTAATGATGTTCGTGCAACACAGATTTTGAGGAGGTTGGCTCAGTTTTCGGGGGTGAAATCTAGCACAGTTTTCGAGGCTGGAAAAGTACAGAAATTATATTGTCTGTACAGTCTACATAGGGACAGAAATATGCACAGTTTTCGAGGAGTTATTTATGCACAGTTTTCGAGGCACACGTGTGAGCCATACAGCTAATGATTGGGTACAGATTTTGAGAAAGAAAGCAATCCGTACAGCAGACCGGTTTTGGCACAAATTTCGAGGTGAAATTTGAGAGATAAGTACCGCTATAATTTTTTTATATTCTGTCTCTGAAAATAAAAGTTCTCTCTCTCATACAGGTTTTCCCTTTGGGGTTTTATCTTGGACCATTGGTCAAAAATTCCTGTGTTAATTTTCATGTGTGAATGGCTGTCATAAATTTCAGAGTTTGAAATTATTGACTGAAAGTGAAAATTTCCGAGTTTTAAAATTTGAAAAGAATCTCATGTGTTTTAAGTTGAAGTCAATTTTGTGAATAAATTGTGCATATCTGGGTTTGGGCATTAAACAATGCAGAGAAGCTTCTAAGCTTATAAACCGGGTTGGGGTCCTGAAAAACTTTCATGGTATCAGAGCACAATTAAAGTTCAGAATTTAAACATTCAGAAAAACAGGGGTTTACATAAAAAATTTCAGATTTGAAGAAAACAAGGATTTGTGGAAAAATTTTCAGATTTGAAAAAGTTAGGGTTTTGACAGAAATTTCCAGATTTGGGAAAGAGATCTTGAACAGGTTGCTTGGGTAATACAGGTTGTAGCCATGGTGTTTGGGCTTAGAGTAGAAGACAGGTTGGATGGGGCTACAAATTTTAGCCCATGGAAGGCTAGAATTATGTTGATACTTGAAGAGAATGAGCTATGGGATATCGTGAACAATACAACAGCAAATCCTGTGATAGTACCTACCGATGCTATTGATAAGGCCACTTTCATGAAGAAAGATGTAAAGGCAAGGAGGGTTATACTTGATGCCGTGAAGGATCATGTAATCCCCCACATATCAACAAAGACATATGCTTTTCAAATGTGGACTTCTTTGACCAACCTTTACCAGAGTTCAAATGAGAATAGGAAAATGGTGTTAAGGGAGAAGTTGAAGAATGTACACATGAGTAAAGGGGAAGGCATGGCTTCCTATCTTACCAGGATTACATAGGTGAGGGATGATCTTGCAGCTATAGGAGAGGTTATACAAGGCACTGAGATGGTGCGCACCGCCTTAAATGGCGTGACTCAGCAGTGGAGTGTGTTCGAACAGACTATTATTGGTCAAGAGAACATGCCTACATGGGATCGTCTTTGGGATGATCTCACACAGGAGGAGACACGTAGAGGATACTTACAGGGCAATTCATCACATCATAGGAATGAGGAGGAGGATCTAGCATTGGCAGCGAAAGGTAAGAAGAAGAAGAAGTTCAAGAAGGGTCCAAAGGGTGGGGCCAAGTAGTATACAGGTGAACAGAAGAAAGACTTGAGTAAAGCCAAGTGTTTTGCATGTCAGAAGTTTGGACACTATGTTGGACAGTGCCCAAACAAGAAGAAGAAAGGACAGAGCAGGGTGGTGTGTGCAGAGGGTGTGCTTTGGGAAAGTACACAAAGACTGCTTTTCCTAGCAGTGACACGAGATCAGGTGGCATACTAGACTTGATTCATTCAAACTTGTGTGGACCTACGTCTTCTACATCATTGACAGGATTTGAGTACTATATCAGCTTCATTGATGACCACTCCACGAAGACTTGGATCTACTTTCTAAGAAGTAAACAATCTCATGAAGTCTTGCAGAGGTTCCATGAGTTCAAAGCTCTTGTGGAGAACCAAACAGGGAGGAGGATTCGGGCACTCGGGTCAAACAATGGGGGTGAGTATACCTCCAAGGAGTTTGATGAGTTTTACAGATAGGAGGGCATCAGGAGGCAGTTGACAGTTCCATACACTCCACAGCAGAATGGAGTTGCGGAAAGGAAGAACAGAGCGATAGTGGGAGCATCTAGAGCCATGCTGCATGATCAAAGTCTTCCTTTCTTTTTATGGGCAGAGACCTGTAGCACTATTGTTTATGTTCAAAACAAGAGTCCACACCGAGCATTGGGGTGTAAAACTCTTGAGGAGATGTTCACGGGGAAGAGACCTGAGATAGGTCACTTTCGTATATTTGGATGCCTTACATACTCTCATGTCCCTTCTGAGAAGAGGACAAAGTGAGAGCCTACAGTGGAGAAAGGCATCTTTGTTGAATATGACGAGACTTTGAAGGCTTTTCGCATATACCTTCCTGCACAGAGGAAAGTTGTGGTGAGGAGGGAGGTCAGATTTGAGGAGGAGAAAGCCTTTAGGAAGTCTTATGACTTAGAGGTGGAGGAGCAGCAGCTTGTATCTCCACAAGTGACAGGATCACAGAGTCAGACAGGGTCACAGGTTTCAGGTGTGACTGGGTCACAGGTTACAAGTTCACAAGGTGGGACTTAGTCTACAAGGACTTCTGGTACAGGTAAAGGTATAGGTTCATGAGTCACAGGTTCACAGGTTTCACCTTCATCTGATTTGGGTGGTACAGGTTCAAGATCACCAGCCATAGAATCTCAAGCTACAAGTTCTTCTTCAAGTAGACAGTTGTCAGATGAGAAGGTTATGGAGGAGGACCTACGACAGGAAGCTACTTCCAAGAAACGTAAGCCAAGTTGGCTTAAGGATCTTGTGAAGGAAGCTGAGGAGTCAGTGGGGCCACCCAAGAGGGAGGTCAGGGAGAGCAAAGCACCAGAGAGATTTTCCAGTTATATGGCGATGGTGACAAGCTTGAGTGATTCCGAGCCTACTACATTTGAGGAGGCTACCCCACACCAAGTTTGGAGAGATGCCATGATGGAAGAGTACAAATCCATCATGAAGACTGGAGTGTGGGAGGTTGTTCCGAGACCAAAGGGGAAGTCAGTGGTGACTTCCAAGTGGCTCTATAAAATCAAGCGTGC
The DNA here is from genome assembly GCA_027924585.1 of Larix kaempferi. Classification (NCBI taxonomy): domain Eukaryota; kingdom Viridiplantae; phylum Streptophyta; class Pinopsida; order Pinales; family Pinaceae; genus Larix; species Larix kaempferi. The sequence continues at coordinate 3,735,902 of BSBM01000368.1, forward strand.
TACGAATGGCACAGCATCGACAAGTACAAAGCTCGGTTTGTTGCACGTGGGTTCTCACAGGTAGAGGGAGTTGACTACTATGAGACCTTTGCACCGGTTGCTAGATTTTCTTCGATCAGAGCAATGATCTCCATTGTGGTAGAGATGGGTTGGAGGATTCATCAGATGGATGTGAAAACCGCTTTTCTGAACGGTTTTCTATAGGAAGAGGTATATCTAGAGCAGCCTCAGGGCTTTGAGATTCATGGGAGAGATTCACATGTTTGCAGGCTGAAAGAGGCCTTGTATGGTCTAAAGCAAGCCCCTCGGGCTTGGTATTCCAGGATTGACACTTGCTATCGATTGGGTTTCAGAAGAGTGAGGCGGATCCCAACCTATACCACATTGTGGTTGACGGTGTTCCGCTCATTCTTCTGCTATATGTTAATGACTTGTGTTAGATTGTGGTAACTTCAGGATGTCCTCCATGGTTCAGATGCCTTACATGGAGGTACATTAGCTGCATATGCATCAGAATGGAGTAGAGGGTGAGACACACTCTACTCAGTGGCATGAGTCCAGTGGTGGCTGCATGCGGACCTTCCGGAGTGTTTTGACCCTTGCATGCATGAGTTTTGCATGCACTGTCATGCGATCATTAGATGCATGCAAAAGTGACTTTTGCATGCACCGATAATTAGGGTTTTGGAAAACCTAATTCATATGTGAGATTATTTATAGAGGCAGGGGGTCCCCAGATGAGTTTACTCAATTGCATTGTCAGGAGAGAGATATTGCTGGAGTGAGGAGGGCGTAGCTGTGCATGCAGAGCGACTTTCTGAGAGAGAGAGGAGTTGCTGCAGGAGTTAGGAAGGTCAGATCTGAGCTAGATCAGTGACCTTCAGTTCCGGAGTCACTAGGCACCCAGTACTGTGAGTTGAGATAGCTCATCAGTGTGATTTCTGATCAGTTTAGAGGAGGCCGAGTTCCCTTCGAGGAGGGTGCATTTCCCAAGGAGGGAGAAGCTCGTTTGGAGCAGGATTGACCGATTCAGAGTCTGAGTCTTCCTGGATAGCCTTGCCTCGGCATTTGAGGAAGGTTAGGGACGATCAAAGCTCAGATCTGCTGAGATCCAGTTCGATACGAGCATTTGACATCCAGAGGGGAGGGTGCACTTCTGCATGCAGTGGAGGTCGAGGTCTTCAGAGGGCAGTCTTCAGAGAGAGCAGATCAGAGCAGTGTGATACAAAGGAGGCAGATCAGTCAGAGGCACCTACAAAGTTACTGAGATCCAGTTTACTAGTTAGGGTTTACTCTTCCAGTGCATGCATCAGCTGATGCATGCAAATCTAGAGTCTACCCGGTTCAGGGATTGAGTTACCTCTTGAGGTAATCCTGTATTGTACTTGTCATTTATATATATGCTCTAGGCTCGAGAGAGAAGTTAGCCCCACAGTTTGTTGGTTTTCCCCTGTTGGGGTTTCCAAGATATATATGTTGTTTATGTGTGATTGCATATGTTTCAGTGTGGTAAATGCAGATCTAGTTGTTGAGTCTGTATTTATATGAGCATGTATTGATATCGAGACTCATACCGCTTGAGATCTCTAGGTGATTCAGAGGGAGTAGAGATCTCTGAATTAAATATTTACATGGTATCAGAGCCCTGTTGAGGGTCAGAGAGGGCAATCACACATAGATCTATGGTGTTGGAGACTAGATCTGAGATAGATCTAGTAGATCAATGGAGGTAGAGACCAGATCTACCAGATCTGAGCAGCACAGCTCAGATCTGAGGTTGTAGAGGTCAGATCTATCAGTCCAGTGGGTTCAGTGGTCAGATTTGTGATAGATCTACCAGATCTGTGATCAGGAGAGACTCTTGTTCACTGTGGGTTACAGTATTTCCGTTGGGTGAGCATCGCTACCAATTTGAGAGTGGAGGACCGGTTGGATGGGGCCTCCAACTATAGTGCATGGAGGGCATGTATTACACTCTTATTGAAGGAGTGTGAGCTATGGGATGTTGTGAACAGCACAACAACAAATCCTATTACAGTTCCGTCAGATGCCACTACCAAAGCAGTGTATGATAAGAAAAATGTGAAAGCTCAGCGGATCCTTCTTGATGCGATCAAGGATCATATCATCACACATGTCTCTACCAAAGACAATGTCTTTGAGATGTGGGATGCACTGACTAGTCTGTACCAGAGCTCCAATGCAAACAGGAAGGTGGTTCTCAGGGAGAAGCTGAGAAGCATCAAGATGGGGAAGGATGAGAGCATGATGACCTATCTCACCAAGATAACTCAAGTGAGAGATGAGTTGGGAACAATTGGTGAGAAGGTAGAGGATAGTGAGCTGGTCCGACATGCCTTGAATGGCGTGACTGTGCCATGGGCAGTGTTCGTACAATCTATCGTAGCTCAGGAGAACCTCCCCAAGTGGGATCATCTGTGGGACGATTTCACACAGGAGGAGATACGGAGAGGGTACATATAGGGTTCAGCTTCTACTATTCCAGAGGAGGAGGATGTGGATCTCGCAGCAGGTGAGAAACAGAGAGGCAGACAGAAGAAGGATCTGAGAAAGATCAAATGCTTTGCCTGCAACGATTATGGACATTATGCGGGACAATGTCCACATAAGAAGAAGGGGAAGCAGGGGAAGCAGGCGAAGCACGAGCAGGTGGCAGCAGCAGAGGAGGTTGATGAGTTTATTTCTCAGTTTGAGGAGTTCTCATTAGCCTCAGTTCGGTCAAGACATGATAGTAGCCTACCAGAGGCTCCGGTTGATCAAAGTTGGAGGGTGGACTACATGCTCAGCAGTCACATGACAGGAGTGCGGGATGCATTCCTTATCTTAGAGCACACACCCTTGCAGTTGGCTCAGGATGTGCAAGGGGTTGACCACTTGGTCACTGGAGTGGGCAGAGTGAGATTTCTGCTTGACTGTGGGGAGCTCTTGAAGGTTTCAGGAGTGCTTTTTGTTCTAGGGTTGAGAGGGAGTATCCTCTCAGTGGCAGCTTTGGCAGCTGTTGGTTGTTCAGTGGTGTTTCAGCGAGATCAGATATTCACCTACCCTAGAGGAGTAGACCCAGTCTTGTTGGGTCACAGGATTGATGGTGAGTACTTGGTTCATGGACAGCCTACCTCGGGCACATCGGGATGGTTGAGTGCATCCTCCTCAGAGTCACAGGGGGATGATGAGCGAGATGCTCATAGCAGAGATGAGCCCAGGAGGAGTGAGCCTTGTCAGCAGATGGGTGGGCGTGATGCTCACCATGATGAGGATCAGGGGAGTGATTCTGGAGTTTAGATGGATGATCAAGATGCTTGTGATAGTGATGAGTCTCAAGAGATTGAGCCCTACCCTAGAGGAGTAGACCCAGTCTTGTTGGGTCACAGGATTGATGGTGAGTACTTGGTTCATGGACAGCCTACCTCGGGCACATCGGGATGGTTGAGTGCATCCTCCTCAGAGTCACAGGGGGATGATGAGCGAGATGCTCATAGCAGAGATGAGCCCAGGAGGAGTGAGCCTTGTCAGCAGATGGGTGGGCGTGATGCTCACCATGATGAGGATCAGGGGAGTGATTCTGGAGTTTAGATGGATGATCAAGATGCTCGTGATAGTGATGAGTCTCAAGAGATTGAGCCCTTGGGCTCATATCAAATGGATGAGCATGCTGCTTATGGAGGCACCAGTCATAGATTGAGCTGGTATGATATTGTTGAGATGGACTTAGCTCAGGAGAGAGCTGAGTCAGCTCAAAGATAGAGGGAGTTGACTTACAGAGCTGAGTCAACTCAAGGACATAAACAGATCACCTATAGGGTAGTGGATCCACTTGACAGAGGTCTTCAGGACTGGATACAGCAGCAGAGACTCAGAGGGAGTCTGAGTCAGAGAGCAGTGGCAGTGTCAACAGTGGTTGATCAGGGGGCTTCTTGTGAAGCCACACTTATGGAGATTGATCAGGGTTCTTCAGGTCAGAGGGCAGCAGTGACAGGCAGATCAACTAGATCAGTGTCAGTAGCAGGGGACTTGTTAGATCCAAGCATCAGTGTCAGGACTTCCCTCGTTAAGAGGGAGTGTTAGATTGTGGTAACTTCGGGATGTCCTCCATGGTTCAGATGCCTTACATGGAGGTACATTAGCTGCATAGGCATCAGGATGGAGTAAAGGGTGAGATACACTCTACTCAGTGGCATGAGTCCAGTGGTGGCTGCATGCGGACCTTCCGAAGTGTTTTGACCCTTGCATGCATGAGTTTTGCATGCACTGTCATGCGATCATTGGATGCATGCAAAAGTGACTTTTGCATGCACCGAGAATTAGGGTTTTGGCAAATCTAATTCATCGGTGAGATTATTTATAAAGGCAAGAGGTCCCCAGATGAGTTTACTCAGTTGCATTGTCAAGAGAGAGATATTGCTAGAGTGAGGAGGGCGTAGCTGTGCATGCAGGGCGACTTTCTGAGAGAGAGAGGAGCTGCTGCAGGAGCTAGGAAGGTCAGATCTGAGCTAGATCAGTGACCTTCAGTTCCAACGTCACTAGGCACCCAATACTGTGAGCTGAGATAGCTCATCAGTGTGATTTCTGATCAGTTTAGAGGAGGTCGAGTTCCCTTCGAGGAGGGCACATTTCCCAAGGAGGGAGAAGCTCGTTTGGAGCTGGATTGACTGATTCAGAGTCGAGTCTTCCTGGATAGCCTTGCCTCGGCATTTGAGGAAGGTTAGGGACGATCAGAGCTCAGATCTGCTAAGATCCGGTCCGATACGAGCATTTGACATCCAGAGTGGAGGGCGCACTTCTGCATGCAGTGGAGGTCGAGGTCTTCAGAGGGTAGTCTTCAGAGAGAGCATATCAAAGCAGTGTGATACAGAGGAGGCAGATCAGTCAGAGGCACCTGCACAGTTACTCAAATCCAGTTTACCAGTTAGTGTTTACTCTTCCAGTGCATGCATTAGCTGATGCATGTAAATCTAGATTCTACCCGGTTGAGGGATTGAGTTACCTCTTGAGGTAATCCTGTATTGTACTTGTCATTTATATATATGCTCTGGGCACGAGAGAGAAGATAGCCCCACAGTTTGTTGGTTTTCCCCGGTTGGGGTTTCCAGGGTATATCTGTTGTATATGTGTGATTGCATATTTTTAGTGTGGTAAATGCAAATCTAGTTGTTGAGTCTATATTTATATGAGCATGTATTGATATCAAGACTCATACCGCTTGAGATCTCTAGGTGATTTAGAGGGAGTAGAGATCTCTGAATCAAATATTTACAACTTGTTCATTACAGGAGGAGAGCACCTGATTGAAGCATGCAAGAAAGATCTTGCTTCAGAGTTTCAGATGACTGACCTTGGACTGATGCACTATTATTTGGGGATGGAGATATGGCAGGAGGATGGACATGTTTTCCTGAGTCAGGGAAAATATGTTGCAGATGTTCTGAAGAGATTTTGGATGGATGATTGCAGACCCATGTCTACACCCATGACCACCAACTAGACGAAGCTTCATGCTTCTAAGGGAGAGTTGGTGAATCCTAATTTTTATCATTAGTTGATTGGTTCGTTAATGTATTTGGTCAACACCAGACCAGATATGAGTTTTGCAGTTAACACTCTCGGTTAGTTCATGGTGGATCCCAGGAGAGTGCACTGGATAGCTGCAAAACATGTGTTGAGATACCTTGCAGGTACAATAGATTTTGGTTTGGACTACAGGAGATCTGATGGAGTGGGATTGGTTGGCTTTACAGATTCAGATTGAGCAGGTAGTGTTTCGGACCGGTTGTTGTTTCAGTTTGGGCTCAGCAATTGTATCTTGGTTCAGTCGGAAACAAAAGTCCGTAGCATTGAGTTCTGCAAAGGCTATGTATATGGATGCCAGTCAGGCCAGTTGTGAAGCCTTGTGGCTTCGCAAGTTGATGGTTGATTTATTTGGTCAGGAGATGGGACCCACAGTGATGCATTGTGATAATCAAAGTTGCATCAGGCTCTCTGAGAATCTGGTATTTCATGACAGGTCCAAACACATTGAGATCAGGTATCACTTTATCATGGATTATGTTCAAAGAGGAGCAGTACAGTTGCAGTACATTTCTACTGACGAGCACGTGGCTGCCATTCTCACGAAGTCTTTGGGTAGAGGGAAGCATGTCTATTTTAGAGACAAGTTGGGAGTGGTGAAGAACACCTTCCTCGGTAAGAGGGAGTCTTGAAAAGTTACCTAGGAAGTGTCGTTCACCTAGTGTTGCCTTGGGGTGGACAAGGACACTTTAATTGGTGACCCCTAGTCATATTTAATTAATGAAGTGAGATGCACTTTATAATTTTAAAGTGACTTCATTAAAAGTTAATTTCATGGTTTATCCTAAGTTCAAGTTTAATAAAAAGTTAAGTGAGTGATTATTTAAAAAGGGGGGCTCGCTCTTATTAAATGACATGAGGTGCACTAAATGTCATTTATTAATTATTAAATGAGCATTTAATGAGAACCCCACATCTAATATAATCTTGACCATTAGATTGAAAGAGGAAGTTGCCATGAACAAAAAGGGGCTAGGGCATGGCAAACTCATCATTATTCACTTTTCAAAGAGAATTTTTGGAGAGAAGGAGCAAGAGAGAAAAACTGGTTTTTGAGAGAAGTCGACCTAGGGAAAAAAAGAAAATTTTCAGGCACAGTTCCCAAGGAGTTTTGTACATCAAACTGGCACAAATTCCAAGGTGACCGTACAGTACAAATCTAGCACAGATTTCAAGGAAATCCCTACAGCATTTAATGATGTCCGTACAGCACAGATTTCGAGGAGGTTGGCACAATTTTCGAGGGTGAAATCTGGCACAATTTTCGAGGCTGGAAAAGTATAGAAATTATACTGTCCATACAGGGACAGAAATCTGCACAGTTTTCGAGTGATTTCTACACAGTTTTCAAGGCACACGTGTGAGCCATACAACTAATGATGGGTATAGATTTTGAGAAAGAAAACAATCCGTACAACAGGTCAATTTTGGCACAAATTTCGAGATGAAATTTGAGAGATAAGTGCCGCTGTAATTTTTTTATATTCTGTCTCTGAAAATAAAAATTCTCTCTCATACAGGTTTTCCCTTTGGGGTTTTATCCTGGACCATTGGTCAAAAATTCCTGTGTTAATTTTCATGTGTGAATGGCTGTCATAAATTTTTGAGTTTGAAATTATTGACTGAAAGTGAAAATTTCCAGAATTTTAAAATTTGAAAAGAATCTCATGTGTTTTAAGTTGAAGTCAATTTTGTGAATAAATTGTGCATATCTGGGTTTGGGCATTAAACAATACAAAGAAGCTTCTAAGCTTATAAACCGGGTTGGAGTTCTGAAAAACTTTCAACCACATATTACATTGCCACAGCAATCACCTTTGTCTCCTACTATCATCTCATCGTATCCAAATCATCTCATCATCACACACGGAGAGTAGCCCAGATGCACACCTCATGTCCAACAGACCACCTGCATCTCCCACCCAGTGGGTACAGCCTAGGAGCACCCCAGGTGCATTACATCTCTCAAGGATCAGCTTGCGTCTACAGCATGGGAGTACAGCCTAGGAGCACCCCAGGTGTATTACGTCCCAAGGACCACCCGCGTCTTCCACCATGCGAGAACCAGCCTAGGCGCACACAAAGTGCCTTTGTGACCGATGGACCTCTCAGAGTCTCTAGCATGGGAGTATAGCCTAGGAGCACCCCAGGTGCATTACGTCCCAAGGACCACCTACGTCTTCCACCATGCGAGAACTAGCTCTAGTGCATCTGCGTCTTCCGATCTCATCACTCCCTCTTTCGAGGAACCTCGATCTGAATAACACCAAGCCTCTCTCCAAAGTATTTAAACTTCACTTTGGCTAATGGCCTGGTCAACACATCGACTATCTGCTCGTTTGTCGCCACATATTGGAGCTTCACTGCTCCTCTCTGCACCATATCCCAGATATAGTGATAATTGATCTCAATATGCTTCGACTTGTCATGGAACACCGGGTTCTCAGACAACGTCACGCAACTCTGGTTGTCACAGAAGATACAAGTCGCCTCGAGCTCGAGATCAAACAAATATGACAGTAGCTTTCAAAGCCATACTGCCTCACAACTAGCCGAACAAACAGCAACATACTCTGCTTCGACTGTACTTAGTGCCACGCATGACTGCTTCTTGCTAAACCAGGAGATCATACCGGATCCCATACTGAAGCAGCATCTTGAAGTGCTCTTCCTATCTCTGGCAATTCCTTCCCAATCCGAATCAACATAACCATGCTGGTTAATCTTCTAATTCGTCTCATACTTGAGCCCATACTCAACTGTACCCTTCAGGTACCTCAATATATGTTTTGCAGCCATCAGGTGAACATGTTTTGGATCCGTCAAGAACTAGCTCAGGGTGTTCACAGCAAAACATACGTCTGGACTCGTGTTTTTCAAGTACATCAATGAACCAATCATTTGCCAATACATCGTGGCATCAACTGTCTCTGATGAAGCATCACACAGTAGCTTCAAGTTCGATGCCATTGGTGTGGCCATTGCCTTGCAGTCCATCATTCTGAACCTCTTCAGAATCTCCACTGCATATTTTCCTTGACCAAGGAAGATCCCATCCGCACTCTGCCACACCTCCATGCCTAAGAAATAATGCATCATCCCCAAGTCCTTCATCTCGAACTCTGCGGTAAGCCTCCTCTTTGCATCTGCAATGAGCTCATCCTCACCTATCAAAAACATGTCATCTACATATAGCAGAAGTATCACTGGTCTTCCGCCCTCAACCTTGAAGTAAAGGTTGAAATCTGCTTTTACTCTTGGTAAAGCCTAAGCTCATCAGGAAGCTGTCCATCCTGTCGTACCACATCCTGGGTACCTACTTCAATCCGTACAAGGCTTTCTTTAACTTGCACACATGAGTCTGTCTGTCATGTGTCTTAAATCCCAATGGCTGCTCCACGCACACTTCCTCTTCTACTACACCACTCAAGAATGTTGTCTTGACATCCATCTGGTGTACCTTCCATTTCATTACTGCAGCCAATGCAAGTATAGATCTGATGGAAGTGTATCTTGCTACAGGTGCAAATGTTTCCTCGTAGTCTTTGCCTTCTTTTTGGGAGAAGCCACGTGCGACAAATCTTGCCTTGTGTTTTTCAATGCTACCATCTGCAGCATGCTTGATCTTGTAGATCCACTTCGAAGTCAGAACAGACTTCCCTTCTAGTCTCGGAATAATCTCCCAGACATCATTCTTCATAATCGACTGGTACTCCTCGATCATGGCATCCTTCCATTCCTTCTTCTCTGTTGCTTCCTCGTAGTTGGAAGGTTCTTTATCAATGATGTCACATAGCAGGGCCACATAGCTAGAGTATGGTCTGGGTCTCTTGCTTTCTCTGTGCATCCCCTCTGGAGCGCCATACTTCTCTGCATCTTGTATTGCTTCTCGTGCCCATGCTGGTCTTCTCTTGTGGGAGTTCTTCTCACGAGGTGGTTCTACAGGTTCTTGTGGTTCTGTCATGTCGTGGTCTTCATGATTTTCTTGAATCGTTTCTTCCATCACTGAGTCTCTAATTCTGGGAACTTCGGGTTCTTCATTTTCTTCAATAGGTAGTTTCCTTGATTTGATATATGCTGAGTCTTCGTCGAAGGTTACGTCTCTACTGATGTCGATCTTCTTGAATCCTGAGAAGTTTATTCGGTAGGCTTTTGAAGTGTCGTTCTATCCCATAAATATTCCCTTCTTTCCTGAAGGATCTAGCTTGGTTCTCTTTTCCTTCAGGATGTGTATGTACACTAGGCAGCCAAATATCCTGAGATGGCTAACTTCTGGTTTCTCACCTGAGAAAGCTTCTTCAGGAGTCTTGTTGCTTAATACTCGGTGAGGTGTACGGTTCTGTACATACACAATTGTCCTTGTTGCTTCTGCCCATAAGTGCATTGGAAGATCCTGACCATGTAGCATTGCCTTTGTTGCTTCCATTATTGTTCTACAACGCCATTCTGTTGAGGATTGTAAGGAGTGCTCAACTCCCTCTTAATCCAGGATTCTCTACAAAGATCCTTGAATTCTTCTGAAGTGAATTCTCCGCCATTATCTGATCGTAAGGTCTTGATCTTTTTCTCAGTATGATTCTCGACCAAGGCTTTGAATTCCTTGAACTTGTTAAATACCTCATCTTTACTTTTCAAGAAATAAATCCAAGTCTTACAGGAAAAGTCATCTATAAAATAAACATAATATACATACCCGCTTAGTGAGCTGGATGACATGGGACCGCATACATCTGAGTGGAATATCTCCAATATTCTTTTTGCTTTGCTTTTACTGCTGGGAAATGCCTTCTTTACATTCTTTCCTTGTGCACATCCCTTGAAAATGCCTTCATGTTCTGTCTGGATTTCTGGTAGTCCTGAAACGGCTTTGCTTGCAATAGGTAGTGCTCTATAGTGCACATGTGCAAGCCTTTTGTGCCAAAGTTCACTTGGTTCCATAGAGTCATGAACCAATGCTTATTCAGGTTATCCCTTCAACTTGTACAAGCCTCCCTCTTGCTCTGCAATTACTGTTGCATCATCTATTATCTTTCCTTTTGGCCACATTAGGACTTGGCCATCAACAAATGTAACCCTCATTCCCTTTGCATCTAGTGCTGAGATGGAGAGAAGATTCTTCTTTAATCTTGGAACATATAGAACATCTTTCATCTTTAAAGATTTGTTGGAGTCTAGTTTGTAGGAAGCTTCTCCACTTCCTTTGATGGGATATTGATAATCATCCCCAAGTTTCCCCTTGTGAGGTGACTCATGTTCAGATAGGTTAACGAAGGATTCTTTGTATCCCATCATGTGCTTGGATGCTCCACTATCTACAAGCCAATCATTGCTCCCATGTGTGATAGTGCTCGTGAGTGCTGAGATTAGGACATATTCTTCATCACTTGAAGAATCGTCTCTTTCTTCTCTGGTTCTTTTCCTTGTTGGTTCATCATCTTCAACGGTGTGAGCACGATGTCTCTTCTTGTTAGTCTTCTTGGAGGAACCTTTGTTTCTGGGACAATTTCTTGAGTAGTGTCCCTTCTCATCACATGTGTAACATCTAATACTAGATAGATCTCTTCTGGATCTTCTTTGTCTTCTATGATAGTGGTCCTCCCTCTTGTTGTGATATCTTCTAGTGTGAACTGTAAGAGCTTGATCATCATTTGCTCCCATCTTCTCTTCTCGTGCTACTAGTCGAGCTTCTTCTTAATGCATTCCTCCCATAGTCTGCTAAAGGTGATCAGCTTCTTCCTGGCACATATTCCTTGAAAGAATGAGTCCCATGATCTTGGGAGACCATTCAAGGTGGTCATAACGATCTCTCCTTCTTCTACTTTTTCTTCAACTGCTTCAAGTTGTTCCTTGATTTGACAGACCCTTGTGAAGTAGGATTGCACGGTCTCTGAGTTTAGGATCTTCACATTCTTGAGCCGGTTCCTTAATGTCATATTCCGATTTATGTTCTTTCCTTCGAATAACTTCGTCAAAGCATTGAACATTTCCTTGGGTGTCTTCAAGGATGACACATGGGGGATGAGATGATCTTTAATGGAGTCTGCAATAATTCTCTTGGCCTTGACCAAGTTCTTCTTGTGGATAGTCTTTGCTTCATCTCCCTCTGGTGTTGGAACCTCCTCACTAACATATTTGTCCAAATCATTTTCTTCAAGGACAAGAGCAATCCTATACTTTCATGCTCGGAAGTTGTCAGCTCCCTCAAGCTTATCCTCAAGTTTGGTGTGGTGAGTCATTTTGAAATGGGAACCTCAAATGGAAATAACAGAAATTTAGGTCTTACCAATTTGAGATGCCCAACCTGGTTCTGGAGTTGGCTGGCCTAGGGTTTGTTAGAGAAACCCTAATTTTTCAAATTTGGAATTTTGAACTTCTGATTGGAAAGGAAGATGTGCCTCCTCAAGGCAAGTTGTCCAATGTACTCCTTTTTCCAAATTGATGGAGAAAGACCCCAAAAGCTTGATGCCCTAGTTTTCTCCTGGCACTAGTGTTTGGGTCAAAAATGAAAATTCTCCAAATTCAATTCTGCTTCCTCCAAAAGATGTGCCCTCCTAGGGCGAGTTAGCCTAGCCCTCTTTTTTAGATGATCTGTGGAGAGAAGACCTTGAACTAGGAAGCCCTAGTTCCCACTGCTGCACAATGCCTTCCTTTCAGATTAGCTCTGAAACCATGTTAGAGTTTGCACTTTAATTCAATTTAACTAGGATCTTTAACTGAAAGAAGGACGAGCACAGCAAAACACAATAGACACAATAATTTTCCTCTGAGAAACCATAAAGGAAAAAACCCCGCAACTTCCTCAAAGATAGATTCGTCACTAATACAATATCACAAAATGGAAAACCCAAAAATAAGATTGTCTTCTACAGCTCTCTCCCTTTCTCCTCCAGCGAACTTGTCTTCTCTCTCTGCCTATGCGAACTTGAGTGAGTGAGAGGGTGTGTCCAAATGAGAGAGCAAGCTCTCTATTTATACTTTATGTGTGGGTGACCTTTTTACCTAATGGGGCCGACCTCACTAACTTGACTGGGCCGACCTGTCCTAGGGAGACTCAATAATACATTTTACATTTATTCTTTGGGGTGTTATTGCCCCGACTTACAATGGAGGTTTTACCTCAATGACCTAGCATGACCAAACATAATAATGACATCCCCGAACGAAGGAAAAAGTTAAAACATCTCCGTCGGAGGTACAAGTAAAATACAATAATAATATAAATACAAAATACAAATGAATATCTTCTGAAGTTACATTTACAACAACAAAATAATTTACGATCGACCACTATGAAGTGTGAAATTATAGTTGAACTTGATCATATGCTAAAGCACCTTCTACTGGAACTTGAAAGGTCTACTTATAGCATTGTCAAGGATAAGAACCAAATGTTGACTTTAGATCACTACAGACACATTATTAATCAATAAAGTTTCAAGAAAGATGAAGATTGCAGATTTTGTATGGCTGAATACTTTTCTTCTATAATCTGATTTAGCATCTAGCCTAGTTCATGTTTGGCATCTAGATTCTACCATTGAGTTTGTCATTATCTTGCACCCTAGTATATAAGCTAATAGGGCAGGGTCCTAGGATGTCATCATAATTCACAACTTGTATTGGCATCATCATCAAGAATGCAAACAAAGTAGATTTGAGCAATCACAATTCTGCAAGAAATCCTCAAAATCAAAGATATATTATGACAATCAAGAGCAAACAAACAAAGTGTGGCTCTGGATGCATTTTATAGGAGTAGAACACAATTGCATGCCACAAAAATTGTCCGAACAGAAACTTATCACTATCGAACATTAATTAAAAATGATAATTCCATTAACCAAGGGTAGTGACTATTACGCCTCAGAGCTACTACAGCGTTCCAATAGGGCCAAACCTAGAGCAAGGGGTCTAAAAATTTTATTGTAAAGGCCGAAGTGGGTTATATTGTATGGATATTTGGATTAGGGGTTGTTGTTCCCCTGGATTAGTAATGGCAGGCTCCCTTTGTTTCACTCTTAGAAGTACTTGGCTTTGTGGCACAATTGACTGCCCCTTCGATGTGTGGATGTCCCCACCATGCAGGGCTTTAAGCCCATGGGTTGGTGTCCGGGGCTTCTAGGGGTGACCCACTAGGGCACATGACCACCTTTGTTTTGTTATGCAGAGGTGATTGCGTCTTGTAAAGGGTTGTTGTCCCCTATTTAGCACACCACATTCACCCACTTGGACCTCATTCCAACACAGAGAAACTCGTCCTCTAGCTCTTTGGCCTATGACGTCATCCTTCCACAATTGAACCTACAAACCTGGAAAGGAGGGCGTTGAGGGATAAACAACACTTTGGGGTTAGTTGGGGTATGGCGTCCCCCTTTGGATCACTATTCCATTATGTGAAGCCTTATTTTCGTCTATGTTGTTATTTTATGTCTATTTTAGGGCTTAGTCCCCAACTTGAGGGGGATTTACCCTAAAAACTTGTAGGCTCAAAAATTAAAAAGGTTGAGGATGAAATCATATAAATAGATCACCTCACCTCATTGTAAAATCATAAGACAAGGGTTCAAATATGTTTTTTACTCTCTTTCTCCTACTCTCTGAGTCATTAATGTGATGTGCACTTCTCTTGGGATGAACTCTTTGGCTTGAAGGTGGATGAATGATGTTGTAGGCTTCTTTTTACACATGGAAATGGTCGATGCTAAACTAGTTGGAAGAACTCATGCACAAGTGTGACCTAAGATCTCTTTCCTTGCTCATTCTTGTTAAATGTTGGTAAGTTATGCTCCTAGCTTAGTGGAATGGTGCTTTTATGGTGCATTTTGATGATTTGTTAGGGCTTTTTGTCAACTTTTGTATGAAGGGAACGTCCTCCATAGGATTTCTCTATTGCTATTTGGGGCCTTGGACTTCTTCATTTGCCCTAGTTAGCCACTCCTACCGAAACCTAGAGGTTGCTAGATGATGGCCTAGCTTGCAAGTGTTAAATGACATTTCAAGAGCTTCAAGAGAGGGACATTGACCATTGATCTCTCAATGCTAGGGATTGAGATAAAAATCATATCCCCTTTTCTTGTCATTAAACTACTCATTTTTTATTAGTTTAGTTGTATTTTGTTTTGCTACAATTTTATGCATAAAAAACCTAAAAACCCCAAAAATCTGAAAATTCAAAACTCAAAAAGTATTTCGAAATTGGCAAATCTGATCTGTGAAACAAGTGTGCCTTAGTGGGTTTATCCCCAAGATTTTTTATTTCATGCATTTTTATGGTAAAAAAGCCCTAAAAATCAAATATTGTAAAAAAGCCTTAAAAATTCATATAAATTCAAAAACCTAAAAATATTTGCAATTTGGAAATTGATGGGCCCTAGTGGATTTATCGATGGATCTTGAAGGGCGTCCCAATCTGGGCACTCACCTTGGAAAGTGTGAAGCCCTACATTGGGATTAGTGAGGGTTTTTTCTGCTAGATAGTTTGCTGAATTCAAATCTGAATTGTTTGTTGATTTGAAACCCTGAAAGTTTGTTGACAGAACCTTGATAACGGAGCTGTTTAAGCCTAGAAAATATGAATTGCTTATAGATATTTGGGGTAGATCTGTTAGTTGATACAAGACTGACAAATCTGAAGTTATTTGATGATTTAAAATCGTAACTCTCTGCTGATATAAACCTGATAAATCAAATCTGTTGATTGATTTTTAAACTCTGAATTGTTAAGCTGGTATAAACTGATAGCTCTGTACATGATTTCAGCAGACTTGTTTTCTAATTAGAGGTGGATAAGACCAAATTAACTCCCGCTTGCTGGGTTATGCGTCTTTGTTATTCTTTGTTGACTCCATACAAGGCACTGATCCTAGCCATAAGGCTGGTAGGGGGCATTTGCAGGTATTTATCATTTGCAAGTGTTCTTCTACCATTAGGGACTCTCCCCTGGGTTTAGGAGTTACTCGAAGAAGTTGAGGGATTGGGTTGAGGTGACATTGGACCTAACCCCTCCTTTGCTTACCTTCACTAGCATTAAGCCTATATTGCCTTGCTTGTCAAAGACTGCTAGTTTGAAGAGTAACATTTTTGGCGCCGTTGTCGGGGACTTCAAGACACTCGAGGTGATTGGCTCAGGTCACATTTTCATACCCTTGGCAAAAACGGCATTCGGTAAGAAATTGAGGTAAGTCCTTGCTTGGTATTTTGAGATATATTGTTGTTAAGGTCTAACCCTGTCGATCTTATCTGGCGACTCCAATCAAAAGTACTTCATTGAAGAGGGATTCCTAGGTGGATCCATTGATCTTTCAGAGACATCCTACATCTATTAAGGTATGTTCTTGTTTGTACTTTGGTGAGATTTGTTGATCTAACTTGACAGGTCTCTCCTCGCGACTCCAACTAAAGAAAATAAAAAGTACCATACAAGGACTAGTTTGATCCAAGAGGTAAGTATTTGCGTTGTACTTTGATAAGATTGTGGCTGAGTACTAACTCGGCAGGTCTTATCTGGTGACTCCACTGAAGAAAACAAATTAATGGCGTGCAATTCAAAGCAACCGACCTCGGCTATTAATAAGAAGATGATATGGGGTTCTTTGCTACACTGGATTTCTCAAGCATCCTAGGATATCCAAATGAGATAGAAAAATGTGGTTGTTTTAAGGCCATCCCAAGGTTTCAGGAACATGAAGATACAGTTGCAAAGCATATCACAACATTTAGAGAATTTCTTGTGGCATGGGATATTGTGGACGAGGATATTAGAATGAGGTTATTTGTATTATCTCTTGATCTGCAAAATAATCAAGAGGTCAGAAATTGATATCAAGAGTTTCTTCCTAAGGGTATACCTTCACTCAGACACTTGATTGAGGCATTGAGCAAAGAATGGGAACCTAATATGGATAAAGATGTAAGGAAAGACTTGATTGACCATATATAGGGAAAGATCCAGGAAAGCATCCATGATGAAGATTGTGATGAAGAAATGGAAGTATGTTTCAATCCTCTTAATTTATCAAACTTTTTAGGGTATTCAGATGAGTTACCAGAGACATTCTGGTTAGCCTTTCGTCATTATGATGATGATGCCGAGGACCAAGTCGACAAGTTTATGCTATTAGCTCCAAAAGAGGGTATTAAGGAAGAAGATGTCTACATGAGGTTATTAGTCCTTCACCTAGAGGGAAAGGCCCATGCTTGGTTTGCAAGCCTACCAGAATTGATAGAGACAATTTGTAGCTACTAGTGTCCAGAAAAACATGGGAGATGGATGTCTCATGTCAATATGCAAAAGGCTTATTCAAGAAGGAAGAACATGTGGATCTTCCTGAGCAAGTCCAGAAGAGCATGAAATAGTCCTTGATAAAGAAGTTTGTGATGATGATCACACCTCAAAAGGCTTGCTTGAGGAAACCATTGTTTGGGATCTAGTTGATGACATCCTAGACCTTATGGCTGAAGACGAAGGTTATTCGGAAAATGAATATGATCGTGCTGCAAGAAATGAGGACCAAGAAGCTCTAGTTGAAGAAATTGAAGAACACAAGGAAATGCTGAGTTCTCCTTACCATCATGTCACAGTCTCTTATGATATCTCAGGCCTCTTGGAGGAAAATAATAGGATCCTTGGAGATGATGATTATTGGAAGTCCATGGGTCCACCGATATATGATTCTTCAAGACCAA
This sequence comes from Larix kaempferi, assembly GCA_027924585.1. Classification (NCBI taxonomy): domain Eukaryota; kingdom Viridiplantae; phylum Streptophyta; class Pinopsida; order Pinales; family Pinaceae; genus Larix; species Larix kaempferi. The sequence goes on from BSBM01000368.1 coordinate 3,753,170, forward strand.
ACAATGTTGTTTTCGAGCCCTCCAGTTGCACATATTTCGAAGAAGGAGTCTATGAGCCTTTCCTGCCATCCATAGAAGAAAAAGAAGGTTGTATGGATCAGTCCAAGCCAGATTTTTATGCAGATTCGAAGCAATATGAAGAAGTCTTAATCACTTCAAGGAAGGATAGCGAAGACATTATCAATGAAAGCCCGATTGTTCCTTCCCCTCATTGCATCGATGATGAAGATTGGATCAATCCTTTTGCGATTACATTTGATGATGAAGCACCTCAAGATGTGGATCATGTTGCTATTACAATAGATCACCATATGCAACTTTTCCATTATGATAAAGGGTTCAAAGATTTTGGAAGCCACATCTCTAAAGAGATTTCTTTGGGCACAGTTCAGTTGTGCCTTCCCAGCACCGAGGATGGTGTAGGGTGTCATACATAGATTTCCTTTATAGGTATTGAGCTGATGGGTTTGACTTCTCATAGGATGGGCCATGATTATCAATCCCAATGATATCTCTCATTACAGGAGTTGAGTAGCCTTTTCTACCCAATACTGGTAAGTTTTCAATAATACATTTCAACAAAATTGAAACAGATATGTGGGCAGGTATAGTATTTACTTCTCCTTACCATGATATTTGTTATTTATCTTTTCGCTTAAAATATGAAGGTATGAATTTTGTAGCTGACAATTTCAAATCTTTAAAGATCATTGGTGATACTGACATGATTTGAAATCTTTATCTTGAGTGCTAGGGTTCTTGGAGAAGTTCAAGCTTGTTCTAGGGTTATGGTTTCACCCTATGAAGGAAAAGAGGCTAGGGTTTACTCTTGAGGAGATTGATTGAGGAGGAGGAGAGAAGGAGACATCTTGGACACTTGTAGGAGACAAGTGTTGAAGCCAAGGAGGTCTAATTTGTGCTGATGCTTGCTTGTTGGAGATCTTTGGTTTAGGCTAGGACTTTCATGGTTCCCTAACTAGAGTTTTGGAAATCTTGAAGAATGGTACAAGTGTTGTGATAAAACTGTGGTATGTATATGCACTTCATTCTTCTGTATATATCTTTTTTCATTGAAGAATGCCAACACCTGATATTCCGGAGAATCAAGTTATGGTCAGAAATACATCCATTCAAGCAATACATAGTCAAAGTTAGCGCCTGAGGAGCAAGTGTCACAAAGCAAGATTTGAACCCGGGTGGGGAGGATAACAGCATTTCTCCCAACCACCTGATCTATATATATCTGAAGTTTCCAGCTGTCCAAAACTTCTGTAATTGCAGATTTGAATTTCAGCTTGCACTGCCTTCTTGATTTCATAATTTCCAACACTTATTGTTTATGCTAATTTGACATAATTAAGGGCTGAAAGTGTAAGAGATTTCACATAGACCTTGAAGATAACAGAGCAGGTCCACAGCAGTAAATTTGTTGTAATTAAAGTGATTTCAGACTGGTTTATGATTGGAAAAATGTGCCCTAAAGGCAAACTTGTTGGCATATGTTTGCGATTGGCTACCTAGTGTGTTGGGTTGAAGTGAGATGAAATACTGTCCACTGTTTGCTGCTGTAAATTAATATTACAGATCAGCCCCAAGGCTGAAGTTCACAGGGACTAGTTCCTCGAAACCTCCTTGTGAGGTGAAATTTCTGAATTTGCAATAAAATTACAGAATGCAGAAATTTCTACATTTCATTCATCTTGATTTAGTTTTGTACCCATCCGAACTATCTTATTTTTCTAAATTGTCTTCCTCTCTACTATTTTCCAAGTCTAATTTATTTGCATCATTAGTCTAATCTATTTGTTCTGTCCTTGGTGTTCCTTATGCTCTGCTATCGACATTTTATTCTTGTCCCTGGCCATCCATCTAACGGCTTCAATCTACTTTTCATCCATTGGTCATTATGAGTCCCATTCATTCTCACTTACTTTCCATCTTTCTTTCTATTTTTTGACTTCACCAGATGAGGAATCTCAACATGTATTCTTTCATTGGGGTGATTAACTGTTCCTCTGCAATATTGCTTGTAACTAACGAATATGTAAAAAGTTAATAGAAAATGTGCAGTCACGAGGAGAAAATATGTTGGCGGTGGAAAAGTGATAACTGCACCTCTACTAAGGCAATAAATTATTTTTTAGGAAAAAAATGCATATATGGAGGTTCAGTAGAAGAAGGATTAGTTAAGAGAGAATAAATTATACTCGATACAACTTACAGAAAATATCGATGATACAAGCAAAAGAAGAAAAAGAGCTCATGCGATAATACCTTCATGTCTGAACTTTGATGAATAAACGAGCAAATTCTAAAATGTTGCAACCTGCCAAGCAAAAATAAAATTGCTGAAATTAGGTCTAGATGTAGACAAATATGAGACTGTCATATATGCTCCTTAAAGAAATCGTTGCTCGGTATGCGAAGATGACAATGGAGAACAATCACCAGTTAGTTTGTTACGTCAACCAAGCTAAATGGCAGCTTTCAACGAGCGGAAGGTGATCTGGACAGCCTATTGCACTTACCCAAGAGGCAGGAGGGTCAGAGTGCACCTCAGGCGAACATTGATACTGAGGCAGAGGAAAGCTTATAGAGTGAGTCGCCTCCTACTCACAGTTTCAATGGTATTCGGGTATCTTTAGAATGTTTCCAGTAAGGCGAAGCACGAGTGGCTCAAAGGCAGACAGGAGGAGTTTTTGAAGTTAAGTCACAAGGGGAGATCGGTGAGTAGAGTGGAAGGGATCAAGGGATCCCGACGTAGATAAGGACAAGAAAGAAAGGGGTATCCCAGAGATTAAGCCCGGAGAGATGGCACAACCTGCTCGCAAAAGAAATTGTATTTGAACAAAGCCCTCCCGTATAAGAATGGTTGTAGGACACGATGTCGAAGTGACAATAGTTAGCCGCTTCATGGGCAAACAAGTCGAAGTGTTGCTTTTAAGGAGTGGTTGGATAATAATTGGCACCGTGCAATAGTTAATTACCCAAGTTCCATATCTTATTGAGACGCTGGATTAATATGATCTTGAGGTCAAAAGAGGATGTCAACCAAATTTTGCCACAGGAGTGGAGTTAGGTCCATCGTGTCTATGTAAGTAGATTCCTTGTTTCAATCTTAGGAGAGAGTCGAACTACTTAAAATAATTGGGTTGTTCTAGGTTGTTCTATCTGGTTTACCCAAGGAGTTATGGCACTAGAAAAATTTGGAAAAGATAGGGAATATACTCAATCACTTCATTGCATTTAGGAGTTATGGCACTAGAAAATTTTGGAAAAGATAGGGAATATACTCAGTCACTTTGTTGCATTTGAAGAAGGATGGGAGGTTAAAGATGAGAGGCATCTAGTATGTCTCGTGGTGGAGCTAGATCTAAGGGAAGGTTTGTTAGCGAAGATGGACATCAAGTGGGGGGGTTAGGTCTTTTCACAAAAGATTAATTATTGGAGACTGCCATTTCATTGTGGTTTATACCACGAGGTCAAACATTTAAGGGATTTGTGTCATAGTAGCATTTAGATCCCACAAAAATAGAAACAAAAGAATAATTGGATTAAAATGCATGATGGGTAGGGTATCACATTAGGGTAAAGTGATATGGCGGAAGTCTCAGACACAAAAGAGGTTACTACAGCACCAGGGTCAGTAACAAAGGAACTCATAATCCAAGATTCTTGTGTGAACAAACAAGGTACGGGCTACCACAAGCCTAACCTCTATCTCCTTGGCAAAAAGATTAGGCCGATATTAACTTATGATATCTCACCACATCATTCTCATGGTAGTGAAAAAGAATCACTAGATGGTGTTAATTCACCTCAAGAGGGTAGGGTTGTTGTTGGTATTCCAGACTTTTCCCCTCTAAAGGATTCTTTGGCTAAGGAAACTTCTAACCCTGTTTTTCAGTCTTCTTCGGATGCTAGGCTTGAAATCACAATTGTGGGTAGGGAATCTACCCTAAGTCTGGATTCCTTACATAACATACCATCAAATAAGAAAAATCCCACCACTTCTGTAAAACCTCTTATCAATTACAGTCCGAAAAGATTTGTAGGAAGATTATGTGGAAGTAGTAGGCGGTTTAAGGTTAGATTAAGAGGTATCATCCACAATTGGCAAAAAGTCTCATATATTAGTAGCAAAGTTCCAGGCAAAGAAAGAAATAATAGGGGAAACAATGCACCATTGACAGAGCCTTTAGAGCGGGGAAATCCCATAATAAGGTTTCCAAATGATTTGTCTTTCCTTAAATGTTAGGGAGTTAGGGATTTCCCACAAATAATTAACCCTCAAAAGACCACTGACTAAGTATAAACTTGATATATTGATGTTACAAGAAACAATGTGCCTTGGACATAAAGTAGTGAACTTCTTGTCGATTTTTTTAACATGTTGGAATTAATGTTCATTAGATGCAAAAGGGTTAACTAGAGGGTTGGTTACGAGATGGAATATAAAATTTGATAATATTTCTTCTTCTTTGGTAAGTTCAAGGATTTTGATTGAACTAAATAACAAAGCTTTGGGACAAGTTTTGAATATGCTCAATGTATATGGGCCTTATTTAGAGGGGAGACCCTTTTGGGGAAATTTAACTAATTCAAGAGTGCTAAGAGGTAAAATATTGTTGGAGAAGACCTAATTTCAACAGTTTCCTTGAGATATTTCTAAGGGGATTCAACAAGATGAGATCCACTTGGGGACTTATTCTTACATTTGTGCAGTAGACATCAGTTGGTGGCTCTCAAACCACTCAAACTAGTTTCGACATGGAGAAATGCTCGAAGGGGAAGAGAGGCTATCTCAAAAAGACTAAATAGATTTTTATTGTCATAAGAGTTGTTCACTGATTGAATTAATATAAAAACATAAGAAGGCATAGGGGGTTCCTCAGACCACCTTCCAATTCTATTGAAAATAGGACTGGAAGAACAAAATCCTCCAAGTCTCTTAAAATGCAATCATGCATGGTTAATGGAGGAAGATTTAAAAGAACTTATAACTACAAACTGGACACATGTGACTTTACAAGGAGGGGATTCTATTGTGAAAAAAATTGTAGACAACCTCCTCAGAGTCAAAGTGTCTTGAAAGGATAGGCAGATACCTTGGCATTAAAATGACAGATATTCCATTATATAAGATTATGTATAGATTAGGTATGAGACCCAATGCTAAAGCATAATTACTTAAATATATAATGACCAGTAGCATTGTCATCCATAAGGAAAAGTGGCATTACATATCCTTCCCTTCATGGCTCAAAAGTGTCGACATTCCAAAGGATTTAGAGGAGGTAGAATTAGGCATATAAAAGTTATTCAATCATAGTGTTAGTGGCACTTTCTTCGATGATGAAGTCAAGACTTTAAAGGATTTAGAGACTATAAAGACGTTTTTTTTAGAGAAAGAAGAGATGGCCTAGAGACTAGAAAGCATAGCTATTTGGATCCAAGAAGGTGACAACAATACAAAATTTTATCATAAGCGTGCTAATAATAGAAATTAGGTTAATACCATCTAGGATATTGAGAATCCAAATGGTTACAATGCCATCCCTTTCAAGGAAAATTTTGAGGTAGGGGGACTTCATTTCGAGTCTCTCTTCAAAGATCGAGAAGAACCAAATATAGGGGGAGATCATGAAAATATTTAGTTTGGTTCCCATGTTAATAGGAGAGGGTATGAATAGAGTGTTGGAAGCATAAGTGAATAGCGAATAATTGAAGTTTGTTTTCTTCTTTTAAGAAAGGGAAGAGTTTGTGACCTAAGGGACTCACTATGGAATTTTATCTAGGTTTCTATGGTTTTCTGAAAGATGATTTGTCAAAAGTGGTTGAGGAGTCGAGGACTTGAGGAAAAAATCATGGGGGCGCTCAATACTACTTCATAGCCTTCGTTCCCAAAAAACAAGATGTTCTCTTTTGAAGATTACAGACCAATTTCCCTTTGCAATTTGATTTATAAATTAATATCCAAAATAATTCATAGTAGATTAAATGGTATTTTGTCAAGTATAGTCTCATATGAATAGTCAGGGTTTATATACAATCAACAAATTCATGATGTGGCAGCAATAACAAAAGAAGGAATGCATATCATTAATACATATAAGATACTTGCAACAATAGTTAGGATTGACTTAGTTAAGGTTTAAGACATAGTCAATTGCATGTATATGAGATTGATGGTGCTAAAGTTGGGGATGGGTTTGAATACAATAAATTGGATTATGGGGTTTCTATCTTAAGCCTCTTTCGTGATCTTGATAAATGGAGCTCCATTAGGTTTCTTCACTACTACAAGAGACCTATGACAGGGTTGGTCACTCTTTCCCTTCTTGTGTTTGTTGGTATCATAAGGCCTTAGTATGTTAATAAATTAAGTTAGAAGAAGTGGAGAAGTGAAGGGGATTAAAATATTACACATTTATTTTGTGTGGATGATATCATGCTCTTTGATTATCGTATAAGTCAAGACATGAAAAAAAATAAAGGAGTTGTTGGACCTACATTGCAAGACAATGGGCATGGTTATCAATATGAACACGTTATTAATTCTCGTAAATGACTAGTGTGAAGAAGTATGCACATAGGTTACTTCACGTTTTCCTATGAATATAGGTGATCTAGCACAAGGAGTAAAATACATTAGGTTTATTTTAAAACCAAATGGCTATAAGTTTGAGGATTGATTTTGTCTCTATAAAAATATGAAATCTAGAATATATGTGTGGTGCCTTAGATGGTTGTCCCAGGAAGGTCGACTGGTGTCAGTCAATTTAGTATTAAAAAGCATTTCGTTGTTAGATGTCCAGAGATAAAATTCCGAAAGGAATATTGAAAAAAAACAAGGAAAAAATGTTTCAGTTTCTTGTGGAATGGAAAAAGGATTAAGGATGGGATCCCTATGGTCAAATGGACAAGGTTGTCAACACCAAAAGAGGTTGGGATTTTGGGTTTGAAAAACATATACCACTTTCGTAAGGTGTTGGTAGCAAAAAGCCTCTTGAGACTAGTATATAATGATGGCCTTTGGAGAAGAGTGATGAAGGCTAAGTACTTGACATACATAAACATTGAGGATTGGTTCAAAATAGAAAAAACAGAGACAAAAGGAGCATTTTTAGTTTGGAGAGCTTTGGTTGATACCTCTTCCCTAGTTGGGAAATGGTTAGCATGGAAATTGGGGAACAACGAAGAGTAGGGATTCAATGATGATCCTTGGATTGGAGCTAAAGGAGATTATAGGTTGTCCGAGGAACTATTAAAATTCTTGCATTATCTAGGTATTTTCTTCCTCAAAGATGTAGATTCAACTATGAACAACAATGCATGGACACAAAGATGGGTTTTAGCAAGCTAATTAGCTTTTCAATGAGTTTTGGCAGAGGAGTGGGGCCAATATGTACATAATTTGCAGCACAATGCTATAAGATTGACTAAACAAGAAAACAAACTAAGTTGGTACAAAAATTCGGCCTTTGGGAGATATACTGTCAAACTTCTATATGTAACGAGAGTTGAAGATGGTGATCCAAAGTAGAGACGTTGGTAGTGGAAATTTGTATGGAATTTACCAAGCCCACTTAAAACAAAAATATTACTATGGATAGCACTAGCAAATAAACTGCTAACTTGGGACAATGATTTGAAAAGAAATTAGATAGGACTGGGTATATGCATATGACATAAAAGAGAAATTGAGACCGTAAGTCACTTCTTTGTATTTTGTTCATAGTCTAGAGAGGTTTGGAAAGTTATTACATAGGATTTTGTGGTCATAGTGTATACTAGCTTGGCTTATAGATAAATCAGCAAAAGACTACCATGTAGTTCTAGGTCTGTTTGTATACGAGATTTGGTGGATTAGAAGACAAATGTTTTTCCAAGAAGAGGTTATTTCAATCAAAGAGATTGTAAATTTACGAACATAAAAGCTCCTTAAAGGTGGCAAGTAATAGATTATCGGTGATGCCAAGCATTGATTATGAGAAACCAATGGGTTTCTTTTATGGAGCATGTCAAGGGGACCCAACACTATTTCCATATTAGACACAAAACGTATTGATCAAATATGTTGCATGAGTAGGTACAAATAATTGAGAAAAGTTTTATGCTTTTGGTCCCTATTGGATTGGACAAAAGAAAAAGGTACAAGACACCTTCAAGTTTTTGGGGATTAAAAGCTAATAGTGGAGTTGTGTAATCAAAAGTGAAAAATATAAATTATGGGTTTGGAACCTATCATGAACCTTATTCAAGAAGTCCAACAGTATTTTGAAGAACTTTCCTTTACTCGTGTCTATATGGAATTCAACTTGTTCGAAGGCAAATTATCAAAAGAAGCTTTGGAGTTGCATGGAGGACTATTTTCATAACTATTATTCCAATGAAAAATCCCACAGCCAACTTCTAAGTCTACTTTGTACTAATTTTTAGGTCTATTTCTTGTATATTTCATTTTGGGTTGTTGGTCAAAATTGTGTGGGTGAATTACTAGGAAATTTTAGGAAGAGATGTAATGTACCATAATGTTTTTGAAGGGCTATGCACACCGAGGAAGATTGTAATAGTTAATTTTTTTGGTAGATTTTGAAGAAGGTGATAGGTTTTTTTATGAGTACATAAGAGTCACATATGTACTATGATTTCTCTCTCGAAATTATTGAATATAAAGGTTTTTTCCTTAGTAAAATAAAGATCACACACACACACAATCAAAATTATTTGATGGGACCATATTATGCCAAGGTTTTTTGGGATGCATTGTATTATTCAAGGGTTGTGTGTGTGCACGTGCACACACACACACACACACACACACACACATATATAGAGAGAGAGGGAGAGAGAGTTATCCTTCCCACCTAGGTTTAATTCCCACAAGTGAATGTTAAGATCTTAATGGGTATATTGTTGTAACAACCTTGAACATGGTGCTGAAAATCCTCGAGCTTTTGCAAAATCTAGTTTACCCAAGGTATCATCCTTGAAATAAAGAGAAGTGTCCAATGGGTTTCTTCGGGGAATGTATTTCACAAAAGAAAATAAATAAATAAAAAGACACACACACACACACACACACACTCGGATGGGGTGATAGGGAGGCTACATGTTGATGTCAACGCAAGGGGTGAGCCGCAACATTGTCACACCATTGGACAATTGGAGGTGTGAGCTCATGATTATGAATCGAATGTTGTTATTGTGGGAGAGGCGAGGCTAATGGTGTTTTGTTCTACTTGTCCAGAGGTCTATTCATCACCTGAAGTGAGTATGCACTCAAGCCTACCCATAGTTATGAAATCAACGATGAAGGTGCATGGAGGTGGCGTTGAAATGGAATCAACATGAGATAAGATGGTTCTTAACCTATATATGTGTGATCTCTGTTTCACATGTGTTATTGGAGTATGGTTTGATTTTAAACTCATCATATGGAGAATTAGTGGAAGCTCTGAGAACCTTTAAGGCATGGATTGGACCCATGACAAGTCTAGCAACAAAGTGGGATCTGTCTTTTCATGTGTGGAGATTCTACACTCTATAGTAGTCAAGCTCTGGAACGTGCAACAAAGTTTAGGTGAGAGATCTCATGACCTTCATTCCAATTCTTTGTTCTTTTAATTCACTTTGCACCACAGTCAGTTGGCACCTAAGGCTAGGACATGTTCTATGAAATAAAATTTAATAATGGAAAGGAATGTAAAGTGCACACACACACACACATTGGGTTGTGGTCTAGCAGCAATTTGAAGCAGTTGTTTTGAAGATGAAGCAGGTTCAAATCTTAATGGGCATGCTCCTCCCTTGTGTGGGGTCAATGGAACGTGGTTTGTGGCTTAGTTGCCTTTGTTAAGGATTTTGCCTTTTCTATGTTGCATTTGTGCCTCTTCGTATCTTGAGCTAATTATTAATGTACATATAGTGATTTAAGTTTCAGTGCTTCCTTGAAAAGGGGATTGATGCACTGGCTTAGTACCAACAATCTCATCTTAAAATCAAAACTGCATATATATATATATATATATATATAGTTTGAATATGGGGCTATATTATTCCAGGGTTTATAATGTTTGAGGATGGGATCATATTATTCACCACGATAAAAACACCTTTTAGTGGAGGTTTTTGCAAAACATCCAAAAAAAATGTTTCATTTATCCATTTATAGAAAAGGTTGCTAACAATAGTGGGAAGTCAATGGTTTTAACATAGCTTTTTAATATTTTTTGGTGGTGATCTGCAATTGTCATAAGGCATCGGTATGTTGACAGAGAAGACACGCGAGTATGTCAACATATAAGGTGCATTGATTTATACACACATAAAGTGAAAAAACCTTGTCGTTGGAGGAAAGAACAAATTTATTGTGAGTTTACGAAATCACTCATTGGTGCATCTAACATGACATAACGCATCGGGTGTTAAAACACACAATGCACTGACTCATATCAAATACTCATTAATAAATATAAGTTTTTATATTTAATTTTTTTCTAATTTAACAGTGCACTTAATGGATATACATGCATTGGTGCATCAATAACGCACCGAATTTGAATGTTTGTATAGCTAAACCAATGCATTATAGATATGACAACGCATCAGTGCATATAAATTAATTGACCACCAAAGCAATCTAAACTATTTAATATTAATATACTATATGTAATTTTTAAATAAAATTATAAATGTATACTGGTGCATATGTATATATGCCACACCGTCAATTCCAATTATTGAAAATAAAATATAGTTTTTTTTAATTTCTAAAAACATCACGATGCATTGGTATGTCATAACCGCACCAAGACGTTTATCCAACTAGCGCACTATACTCAGTATTTTTTAATTTACTCAACAGTGCATTGTATTATATAAATGCATTAGTGCAACATATTGTCAAGTGCACTAGGGTAGGGTTTAAAAAAATACCAAATGGCATTTTCATTTGCAAATAGTTTTCAATACTTGAGACCATAGAAGTAATGGTTCATAGTCTACTTGTACGACTATCCCATCATTGGTGCTACTGAGTTGTCACATCCTAGCTCCTTTCCATTCACTAATAAATTTTGAATTTTGGGAAACAATCCAATAATTTGTTTGGTTTTCCATGTGGAAACCATGCCTCCTCACCCAACAAGACAGCATGTAAAGTCTTTACTGCCTCCCAATTTATTTTTTAGCAAATTAAAATTGCAAATTTACCTTCTTCTTTTTTTCCACTGCATGATGTGCTTGAGTCATTCGACTCACACTAGAATGTGGTGCACCCTGCAAATTTACAAGGCGCATTGCAATTGGTGCTCTAAGAGGCACATTGACTACAATGCTCTCATATTATAGAAATGCATCAATTAGTTGGAATATAAGTGCCCTCACAGTTTACCAGTATGCTTTATGATATACAGATACATTGTTAATGATGCTTATGAGTATTATAAATGCGTATGTAAATGTACAAAAATGTTGTACACACTATCAGGTAGTGCATTGTTTGATGGATATGCATCGCTTGCAGTGCATATCATCATCGTAAACGCATCATTCACGATTTTATGTGTGGGCCAATATATCAGAGTCCATTAGAATTTATGGATGCATCGTTTGCGGTGCACCCATATAAACTAAGTGCACTAATAACAAAATTTAATTAAATTTTTGACCTAATCAGTGCAACTCAAAGAGTATCAATACTCCATACATGGTACATTGAATAATGTCAAGTGCACTAGTCATCTTGGTTGGTAAATACCACTCAATTTTTTGTTGTGTTGCTTAATGTGTAGGCACCATTGGTGGTGCATATGTTTATTTTAAATGCAACGATGATGGTATAAAGTGTGTCATCCTAAATAATTGTTGCATTTTTGTATATATGGAGGCACCATGAAGGGTGTGTGTCTATATATATTAAGCACGCCACCAATATTCATTGTATCGATGATCAGAGTCTGCATAATTGTGACGCACCGTGCACCATTGATGGTGCGTTGTATGTAGAAAAGAACCACTAATGGTGACATCTATTTTTTAAGGCACGCCAATTTTTTTAGACAAAAAAAATCAAAGAAACAAATTCAATTATTTAATGTGTGTGTGTGTGTGTGTATTGGTGTATGTGCATGATGAAAGTTGTATGTGAAACAAAGACAACTATGAGGATAGGAGCAGTAGCAGGAGCAGTAGCAAGAGAGGAAGGGAGATTTGTACCCTCATCCTAGTACAATACTAACTCAACTCCTCTTGAGGAATGTTGGCCTCCTCAAATTTTATGAGTAGCCTACATCCCTCATGGGAAACACAATTTTATTGAGGTAGTTCATCTGTCACTAGGTCATGCCGGGAAGGCCTTTGGGGTAAGTCCCAATCTATGGTACTGGCCCATATAGGAGGACATATACTTCATTCCTAGGTTGTCTAGAAGACAAGAGACTTTCCCCCCATTTCCTTGATCTCCCACCTCATGTTATGAGAAAGAGTCAATTGGATTATGTGCAGAGATATGTCAATGTTGACATCGTTGACTTTGGTTAGTGCCAAGTTGTTGGTGGCCAATTGGATTTGCATTCTTTCGATGTAGAGGAGGTTAGATGCCTCTCGCTTTTGGTTTCAAAAATGGCACATTACACCACTGATGGGAAATGCATTAGCGATTTCCTTCTATTATACTATATAGATTCTTTAGTGTAGATATCTAGATGTATTAGGTGGCTAGCCATTTTTTTATAGTAGTTTTGTTTAATGTTGTAACATTTCATTCTATGTTTGAGGAGAGGAGAGGCTTCCCTTTTGGTTATGCTTTATTTTGTGTATTCTTTGAGAGGTTTTTTACCACTAGGTCATCATTTGGCTACCTTCCCCCTAAGTCAAGGACTGATGTGTGTATACAAATGTGGGGCAAGGTGATGCCCAAGAGGGGCCAATTGGAGTTCCTGTGTAGGATCACTCCAAATATAATGCAGATATTTGCAAATGAGGATGATCACACCTTGGATATTTTGCAATACCCATACGTAGGGTTAGACTGGCGTAGATGTACTAACATCCTATTTACCCCATACGAGCCACAAAATTCCAAAGGTGATATCAGTGTTATGCTTTGATTAATCTAATTGCATTTTTTCATCTTATCTAATGCACATGTAATTTATTGTATCATTTCCTTTACATTGTTTAGGTATCATTGTCTATCATTTTTAGATATTGGCACACTTATTGGGGATGTACCTCCCCAACAACACAAGGAGACGGTGGACGTATATAAGTTACCTTAGATACATAAACCTAGCCTACAACATAGGCCAGATCATAGATTCTACCAAGAGTTGGTGGATCCACTATGTGCATTGTTAGCCCAACGTGTAGTGTGCCCTATATGAGTGACCTAGATAATATAAGACCTAAATCTTACCAGTATCTGACCGACCCTTCCATGTGATATGATGCCATTGGTGCATCATGTTATTAATGTGGTGAGACTATTAGAAACAAGGGGGACAACTCGCCATCACCATCATCCTTCTTCTTCAAATCCATGCTTTAAGGATGGTGATCCTCCACCTCCTCCTCTAGTAGTTGATTAACCATTACCCCCCCCCCCTCCTCTAGTGGTCAATCATTCACCCTATCCTCCTCTAGACGACAACTGACCATGCTCTCCTCCTCATGGAGTCGACCAACCACCATCTCCTGCTCCACCAGTCGACCAATCCCTATCTCCTCCTCCATGAGTCAACTAGCCACCCTATCCTCCTTAATAAGATGACTGAACACCCTCTCCTCCTCACCTGGTTGACAAACCATCATCACCTCCTCCAGTAGCTGCCTGATCACCGTCTCCTCCTCCTCCAGTATCCTATCAACTAGTTGCTACACCCATTGCACTCGTCGATACTATATGTGAGATGGTTGCATTTGGTGATATATATTCTAATGTGGGTATATAGTAGATGCTTCATTCTACATTTTTATCTAGTGAATATATTGGTGCCTCTAGCTTTGATGGCAGAGGTATTGATGTCTCTAGCTCTGGTGGTGGACCAACTAACTCACAATAGTTATTAATCACATGTATATATTAGATTGTTGTTATGTATCTTTTACATATATAGTTGACTTAAGATGTATGCTTGACTTATATGTTTATTATGATAGTATCATTCACATATATTATGCTTTTTCATATCATGTTGATGTTGGTGTTGTTTTATTTATAAAATATATTATATATGTTAATGATTTCTTTGCTTTAAAATTAAATTTGAGGTGCATCACTCATATTTCAAATTTGAGATGGCATACTTGACATATTTGAGATGCACATCTAACATATATATTGATTTTGATATTAGCGTTCAAGTATATCATGTATTTTCATATCATATTGATGTTGATCATGTTGTCTATAAAATGTATTGTGCATGTTAATTATTATAATTAATGATTCTCTATTTCAAAATTAAATTTGAGATTTATCGATTATTTAAATTAGAGATGCCATATAATGTTTAACTATTGCGATTATTGAAGTTTATGTTCACACTTTTCATTGATGTGATCACTAAAGTTTACTTGATTGTGAAAATAATGAATGATAGGATACTACAAATATTGAAGTTTATATTCATACTCTTCAATTTTTTTTAATAGAAACAATTATGTTTATATTGATAAAAGACTAAATAAATTTAGTAGAGCCATACAAATTTTTTCTCTTTAATAGTTCAGAGGTTCAAAAGCTATATCTTGCAGAACTAAACTTACATATATATTCATCCAAAAGGAAGAGATATTGTTCCAAAAAGTTGAACACCCTATACCAGTGTAGAGTTTAACATATTGGCCGACTAGCAAAATGCAAAAACAGAACATTTAAAGAGAAAACTAAATGTTGGAATCATTGTTTGTTCTATGCTCATAGAGAATATCTTTATCTTCTCCGTTGCTAGAGTTATTAGCATCATTGACTGAAACCTCATCTTCATTATCGTCCTTAGCATCATAGGAATCTGGCACCATTTTCACATCAGTCTCGTTCTCTTTTTCATGATCTTCATCTTGAATAGGATTTTCTTTAGAATCCTTTTCCTAATAAGAATCATCAATTTGGACATCACTAGATAACAGGTTTTCTTCACCACTATTTTCAACAGGGTTTGCATGCAAATCCTGAGATACTTATTTTGAGCTAGATGGGATATAAACCAACTGAAGAACATAAGTACCATCCCCATTTTTAACATTAAAATTCCCTTCAAATTTGGGAAAATCCCCCCTAATTAATTCTTCATGCTTTGAAATTGTAACCGTTATTTCTCCCAACTTGTTGCCACAATCCCTAACAACAACTTGCAAACTGGTGAACCGAGCTTCCATAATGTTACTAATCTAATGATAGGACTGTTAAATTTGGTCCAAGCAATTGTCTAAGACCGTAGTGTGCGCTACCAAATGGTGAATAGCTTCAAACATACCTTCCATCCATCTTTCATCAATTTCAGATGTGTTCTAAAATCCTGAATATTAGCATTTGCTACACTAACTTGGTCAGAGAGAACCTCTAGCCATTTCTCAATGTCCATATTGTTAATATTCCCAATGTTCCAACAAATCACTCAATCCATAAAGACAAATGTCACGGAGACTAGGATGAATCTACAAGCTTAAAAGGGGATTAAATTGCATTAGTATGACCAGGAAGACTTTAGGGAATCCAATACTACTGAATAGAACCTCCATTGACAGATAAATTTCCTTTAAAAAGATGAGAAGCTTGATTTGCAAAACCATACGCTAACTGATTCAGGTTTCTTTTAACATGAAAAAATTGTATTGATTGGAATTGAGAAAGGGTTCCCAAAATACGATTATGGAGACAACCAATGATTAGATCTGATATTGCTTGGCACTTTCTAGTCTGAGAGAGAATAATCATAGAAACCCCAATCACAACTAAGGAACGAATTCCTTCCTCTAGAGAATACTTTAAACCCAAGAACAAAGAAAAATTTTCCACCTGATTATTAGCACTTGTCCCTAATCCACATGCATAGTGTAATGTCCCCAATTTTTTGCTAAGGACCACTCCATTGGACTAGGGGATGCAATGGCCTAAGTCACTTGGTAAAGTCATGATGAATTATTAAGGTGGCGGCATGGGTGACAAATTTGTATAGTATAATGCCCAATATTTGTGATTAATGAAACATTTGAAAAACATTGGACAAGGAGGGCACATAGGAGGATGAGTTGTAATCCCCCCAAATCAAGCCAAGCATCTCCAATATCGAATTATAAGGTGGAAGGCATCTCATAACAAAGGCATCTTATCTAATTGTAACTCCCTGGGTTAAGAATAGTAAAGGAGGGCCCACTTGTGGAAGTGTAATTCCCAATGGGAATCTATGACAACTTATGACATGTTGCAAGTCCCTATGACAACCTATGACATCCTTATGACATGTTGCAGGTCCTAAATTTAGACAAGTAGGGCGCTAGAGGTTAGAATGGGCCCACATGAGGATGTAACTCCCCCAAAATCAAGCTAATCCTCTCAAATTCGAATTTGAAAGGTAGATGCAGTTATTATTTGGCCAAATAACACTAGAGAGGAAGTAAATGGGTCCCAAGGTGTCATTCTCAAATAAAAATAACATTTATTAATATTTTAATAAATATTTGTGAGAGAATTCTAGAATGAGGGGGAAATGCTCCATGAAGATTTATAAACATGGTGAAGACACAAGTGAAGGAGATTTTGGACATTTTGATTTATTAATTGGAGATATATCGAGCCTTTCAAGCTTGGGAGATGTGTCCCTTGCATTTGTGACTAGTTTCGATGGTGAAAGATTCCACCCTAGCTAGTAGAGAGGAAGCGATCACCTAGATCTCTTCATTTGGGATTCATTGCACGAGTTGAGAGAGGGATTATTCAGATCTCTCCATTGAGATTTATGGATCTTAGTTTCTTGTGAATTTATTTTCAGGTCTGAATATTTATCAGCATTTGAGAGTTTTCATTGTGTTCATTTTCTAGTGTTCTAAGTGTGGAGGGCACACTTGCTCTCATATAATGTTGTTGTTATTGTTTCCTAGTATTGTATGGAGCACCATTAGATCCATTTTCACTTCCAGAGATCATTCTTGGGATGTATATGACTACTATGTGACAGAGGGCACAATTTGGGAGGTTGAACTATCATTTGGAGGTGTTTCTTGTTGATTTAGAGCTTGGATCAAAGAAGGAGGGAAGACATCAATCTTTTGGTTCGAATAGTTTTGGGCATTTTTGGAATATGAGATCTATTCCATTGCATCAGGAGCATCATTTAAAGTGGTAAAAACTTTTTTTTCATCAAAAAAGGTGTTTGGAGGACCGAGATGTGCCATTTTATCAAATCTACTCCATTTTGTGTCTCTTATGGTAGAGGTTTGAACTTGTACGATTGTAACTGAGTATTTCATGACTTTCGAGATGTATATGAAGCCATGTACTATTGTAATCAATTTCATTAATGTTACCATATAGTGAATAATAAATATCCAACTTTTTTCTTCATATGGTGTTCATATTTGAGTAACAGGTGATTCCATCTATAAATCTTTATCATATGGCTATGCAATTTACAGTACTGATTGAAAAACTTTAATAGAATTCCCTTGAGGTATGTTACTGAGTCATTTATCTATGTTTGGATTTATTTAAGTCTTATTGAATATTTTTGTATGGATTAGAGTCAATTAGGAGCTGTTTGGTTCAAATTGAAAAACTAGTATTCCTATGTGAGGGAAATCGAGCTAGTTTCTCACTAGTCTTGAGAGGGTGTTTTTCATACTTATTTGGAAGTTCTTTGGAGTCTATCAATGGGTTAGATAGTTTTAATTTAGTATATTTTATTCCATTAAATTGATATTGGGAGAATTCGATTCACTCTGGTAGTGTTTGGGAAGAGTTGGAAACCCCATGTTCAGTGTGGCCAAAATTGAATTATTGTTCCTAGTTTCTTTACCAGCTTCTAATTTTATATCATATATGATTTGGGACACATATCATTGGAATATAAAAACATTAATGATATGCACACCTTTAATGGACATCGGAAATACACATACACTCCACTATTGTTGAACGAGAACATCTCATAAGCCTTCATAAGCCACTGTTTGGGAAAAAGTTGAAAATCAACATAATTAAAGTTGGAACCTTGGAGATAATGTTCCTAATTTATGATTGGGGATGTTACACATAGGTGTTAACTATATTACCTCCAGGGTCAAAAGCACCCCTCCCACACTTTCCTCCCCAATATTCATACTCTTCATTGATGTTAATTGACTACTTTTAATTTCAATCCATTCCTTAATTAATTTATTAAAAAAAGGTTAAATTTTATTAGAATTATGATTTCATCTATGATTTTTAGTTTTTTCAAAATGTTTTACAAGAATAGATTTAGACATATTGAGTTTATTGTAAATATAGCTTTGAGCAAGTTGAACGACAAATTTTATAGCAGATGGAATGCACTTTGTTAAGATAATAAATTTTTCATTGTGTATTATTTAAATATCAAACCTTGGCATTGATAAAATGGAGAGGTTGTTCTTCGACTAAGTTAAATTCATTTTCAATCAACCCTTTCATGCAATCACAAAATGGTAGATAGATAAACACATTACACATTAAATTGAATATTAAACAACTAAATCGTTTAATTAAAAATCATAGAAATTAAATATTCTTAGCTATACAAACTTATAACAAACAATTATTTGTAATTTTTTATGAAATATAACAATGTTAAGTATTAATGGTAAATGTTTTTTGTTTTTTGTTTTTTTCTTTAACGAAGAGCTACGAATTATATATAATATGAATTACAACATTTTTTTAAATATGTCTTTAAAATCTCCAAAAACACCTAAACTTATAGGTAATTATAATTAAAATACTTTAACCTATAATTTATATGATGTTAAAACACATTTATTAATAAAACAAGGTTATAGGTTATGGAGAACAACACTCTATACTGTAAAAAATTCAGTTAAATTATATCTTTATATATTTGGTGTCCAACATAGTTGGAATGATAGTAAGCATAGATATGTAAAATGATTAACACAAATATTTATTTCTAGTATGAGATTATCAAATTTAACCTTTACTTTCCCTTTTAAGGATTATCATCAATTAAAGTTAACCTATTATTTTGATTTTGCTATGATGTCATTTTTGTGTTCTAATCATTCAAATGCCATGATATAATGTTTAACCAATCGTCAATGTCAATTCTTTGTTGTACATTAAGAAGACACATTTATATATTTTTCAAATGGTGGTTTACCATTTGTTAGAGGGCTAGTCCACCGAGAGAATTCCAACACCTGCTATTATATGTAGAGAATCAAGGTATGGCAAGAAATACAATCATTACAATAGGGGCTCAACAAGAGCAACATGTCACTTACAAGAATTGAACCTAGGTGGGGAGAGAAACAATCATTCCTCCCAACCACCCAAGCTACAACCAATGGACAAGACACATTTATATATAATTCAAACATGTTTACACACTTGAATAAATGAATCTAACGATATTTTCATTCCTCCAACTTTTATGTAGTGATATCATCATGCATATTAAATGATGATGCAAACAAATCCAATTAAATATTTTTACATCAATTGATTAAATTTTATATTAATCAATTCTCTCTAGCTCATTCGATTAAGGTGTGGGTCTCGTCAGCAAGGCGACTTGAGTTCAATTCCCCTTAGGGATGATTTAGTTGGGAGGAAACACCCAAAAATCCATCCATCGTAAGGGTTGGTGTGGACCAGGACAGGTGCGATCCCCGAGTGACTTTGACGGCTTAGATGCCCCTAGGTTGCAGTTCTTAACCAATGGTTCATTGCTACCGACCCTGAGTGACGGGAAATCGAACAAAAAAAAATGTATTAAATCATAAAAATAATTCTATAGCTTCATATTAAATATGTAATGAGATAAAGAGAACTTCATAACTAAAATTTCCTAGAAGTATTATATTTTTATCTTTCTTAACATGTGAAATTACATTTGTATCAACATAAGGTTATCAAAAATGGGAGGATCTTCATCTTCATTATTTTTTATTAGGATCTTCCAAAATAATTTAATAATTTAATTTATTTTCAACGTGATGGTTGAAAATGTTTGTTAATTTTTTATTTTTATTTTTGCTCGAATCTACCTAACTTACGGGAGTGGCCTGTAGTCTGAGAAACCACGACCTAGGGGCATCTAAGTCGTCAAAATAACCGGGGATCGCACCCGTCCTGGACCGCACTAGCCTCAACTTGACTGGGTTTTTGGGTGTCTCCTCCCAACTGGCACCCTTAAGGGGAATTGAACTCGGGTCGCCTTGCTAACAAGACCCACACCTTAACTGAGTGAGCTAGTGGGAATTGACAATGTTAATTTTTCATTTCCAACATTATAAAACAAATAAAAAACACGATTGGCCAATTACAAATAACAATATTAAAATGACATGTCCATAATATAAATGTTGAAATTAAACATGCACATCTTAGTCTTTGTTGCCATCACCATGATTATCTTCCTTGCTTGGCATTATAACTCGGTTGTTCTAAAAATGATGTTTTATTTATTTATTTATTTAGGGTCATCTCTTAATACGAACCACCAATCCCTATCCCACACATCTAAGTAAGAAAAACACTTGGTTGCAGTGTTTCTGTAAAACATAAAACTCTTTAGCTTCATCATGCATCTTTTGAGAGTCGATACATAGTGATGATGATGATGATGGTTATTCACGTCCACTAAGACCAACTCTTGAAAGATATTATTGCACTATCGCAATATTCCTTTACAATTGAAAACATCCCACCACTTGCACCAAAAATAACACATTGGAGAGATGAAAAGTCCACTTGCATGATCTCTTGTATCTTTCCGACATAACCTCAATGCCTTCCTCACTATTATGTTTCAATCATGTTGGCTAGAATGACTAGATTAGTTGACTTTCACTCCATAATTGAGTCCAACACATCCATCATCAACATCCTCAATGTGAAAATGATATCAATATGCCCACATATATGGGAACAAATGTACATGTAAAAATGTGAAATGGCAATGTCTTATGTATAACGACCCAAGCAATGATAAAAACATATAGATGTTATAATTCAAATGTGCATTATAAAGTTAAAAATTTACATAGAGATATTATTATAGAGTTACTACACCCAATCCCTATGTTTAATGCATCTTCATCACCACACGGATAACGACCATATGTGCCATATTTCTTTTTTATTTGGTCAAATACCCAACTGTTGGGACAAATCATTGGCATATTTTTATTTAAATGTTGAGGTTAAGGCACACTTCTTCTCTTCAATGACATGAATTATTTCCTGCCACTCTTTCATTTCCTTCTTCTCTCTTCATACAATGCGTGTCACATACCTAAATTCCGCTTTACTTAAAATAACATTTTTTTTCACTTAAGGCGTGATCTCCCTAGTTCAATGTGAATCTAGAACAAATAGGACATAATACAAATCTACCTTCCTAGATGCAATTAGATATTGAGAGACATGAACATCTTACCTTTCAGATCTGTAGATCTCTTTCTCCCTCGTTGCTCCAAGCTCCGCGGTTGTCAGATCCAAAGCTGCATGACCTATCAGAACATGCAAGAGACAAACAAGCAGTAATAACACACCTACACAATAATTGATCTAAGTAAGCAGTTAAGGAAGTAAACTATAAATATCAATGCATAACAAGACATTTATGGAAAGAGTTTTGTATTACTGTATAAAAAGTGGGAATACATAGAAGAGATAAGATTACAACCAAGCCCTAATGTCGCAATCTTCATCCAACAAGCAAATCCAATGCCTCTAAGGAGAAATGGGTGCCTCCAATGGATGAGTGATGATCTCCTAAGCTCTATTTCACCAGCATATGGATGTTATAGCCTTCCTCCCCTTCCCATGGAGAGAGGGGGTGTTTATATAGGGCTAAAGAGATAGGGTAGGTTGAGGATTAGGGGGAGATGGTTAAGGGATCCTCCCATTAGGTTAGGAACCAAAATGCCACCTCACCTAGAGTCTAGGGATAGGTATCCACCTCAACAAACCTCTAGAAAGACCTCGAGACTCCCCAAAATAGCCTCTAACTAACCCTGGCACACCCTAGTAGAGGAGACAGAGCGCCAGAGAGGGTCAGGTGCACCCTGTAGGAGGACAAAGTGCGCCAGTGGCTCACCCTAGCTGACCAGGAATTGCGGTGTCACACCCTATATGAAGAAGAAGTGCGCCAACCTTCAACAAGGTCAACCAGGAAAGGATAACCTCCAATTTGAATGTGTTTTAGCCTAGTATGAGTTTAGGGGTTAGAGCAAAGAGTTTACACAATGGTCATGATGACGACACTAGGTCCTGATAACGACATTTGCATAATGGTCATGGTGACGACACTAGGTCATGATAACGGCACTTGCAACACTTGCGACACTTGCACAAGGGTGGTGACATTTTGGTGTAACATAATGCCCCCCAAAGCATGAAGCTGACAGAAATAAGATAGGTGAAATGCTTTGTGGTAAGAAAAGAATAATGGCAAGGACTTGCTGGTTGGAAGAAGCTGCTACAGAAATGAACCTGAGATCCACAAGCCTCATACGACACAAAACATGGTTGTCGACCAATACATTGCAGATCCATGGTAGTAAAGACCGACTGAACACAATCATGGCTACTAGACACAAACGTAGATCCATGATGAGGTGATAACACAACCACGACCAATACAAAGCGGATCTATGTAATATAATTCAAACAATCTCCATCGCAACCTGGGCAAAACATGACTTCCCAAGGTCTTCAAGTCGAACCCGCAATGATACGAATCTATCCATGTGATTACAAATGTCTTGAGGTCGAACATGGTAGAAACCACTTGATTACCGGTCATTGATGTATACCGTTAACAAGCGTGAGGGAAATCACCATTAATGCCAATGATCCCCAAGGTATCATAGTACAAACCATTGAATGTGAATAAAGGGCTTGAAGTCAAACACTCGATGGTGTCTTTCAATCAAGAGTCAATGATGTAAAATCATGTTGAAAGCGAGGTAACATGCCATTAAGGCATGCAAGCCCAAGGTAGTCGATTGGTTTCTAGATTCAATCCTTGGATGATGTGTTGAAGTCGACAAGGATGAATCTGTCGAAGGAGGGCCATGATGAATCCCCCATCATTGACACGAAACTCGATGACAAATGTTTGGGGTGAATTGGACAGTAGAGAAATGTGCAAGACTAACTCAAGGTAGATCGACATGATGGAAGGTGTACTGACTGCAGATGATGAGCAATGAAAATCTCTTGAACATGGGCATGGCATGACTGGCAATATTTACATGACGAGAACAACACTAACCCCCAACGCGACTGATAGTAGAATCATTCTTTGGATGACCCAAAGGAGTGACACGACTCATGAAATCAGCAGAACTCGAAGACAAACGGATTACCCAAGTACTGAATGCAAATGCAAAATGAGTGCCATGTTCAAGAGCGACTATGCACTTCCATAAATAAAGTGTAATACAAAATCTTCCCTTTTTCCCCATCATGACTGATGAGTGCCTCACTTGTTTTTTAACGAGCTTGAAGAGGGTAAACAGATGCTCGATAAAGCTAATCCCATGGATAATTCCAATCCCAAATGTTTTACAAACCTTTGATAAGAGGGGTTCGTCCCATGGCGGGCCCTTCAATGCTGAATTTTAACGAGTCTAAAGAAGGTAAACTCGGCATCATTTCATGTTTAGAGAGTCTACAAAGACCTAAAGAAGACTCCAAAGTTCCTTTTTCGTAAAGTTAGTCCCTTCACCCGGAAAAGGGTAAAACAACGCGAGAGAGAACTCTTCCAGTCATGATTGGCTGGAGTATTCCTTTTTCGTAAATAGTGCTCCCTGGTCCGAAAAAGGGGTAAACTATCATCAGGGAGACAATCATTCAAATCCTTTTACAAGAGTGAATGAATCAATTTCGCTTGGCCATCTTTTCCTATTTTAGGAATCTAAAAATAGCTTAAAGAGGACTCCATGAACGACTTTGTCATGGTTGATAACCGAGTACGACAAAGGAAAAAGTAAACTCGACACAGTTCCTTTTTCGTAAATAATCTAGCAAGGCGGGATAAAGTGATAAACCTATACTCGTTAGACACACCTTTTTACTCAAATTTTTAACAAGCACTATAATGGTATCAAAAGCACTCGAAATCTTTTTCATATTTGAACCAGAGCACGAAAAAGTAAAAACTAAGCTCAAACCACTTTTCATGTTTTAACCAGAGCACGAAAAAAGTGAAAAGTAAGCTCAAATACCATCTTACAGTTTTTAACGAGCTCGAAGATAGGTTGGAAGAATGCTCATGATGTCTGCTTCATTTTTTAACGAGCTTGTAACAGAAAATGAACTATACTCGGGATAATGCCCATTGGCAGGTTTCTTCCCAACATGATGGCTAGAGGTTGGAAAGTTTGCCCCCAGCACAAGAAACTGACGGCTTACTTCTAGTATGATTTCTAGAGGTACTGTTTCATTTTTTAGCGAGCTCGAAAACCAAAAAGGAAAGTATGCTCGAAAATGTTCCCATTGGTGGACTCTTCCTCAACATGGTATCCAGAGGTTGGTGCATACCCCCAGCATGATTGCTAGGAGTAAGTGACTTAGCTCCAACATGATGTGGAGAGGTAATCGAGTTGACTTCAACATAACGTTCAGAGGTTGAAGACATGCCACTCAAGCTTCATTTCATTCGCTTAAGGCATAGGCGGATGAAAAGAAGGTTTAGGTACTAAGTCTACGAGAAGACTATACTCAAAGGGAAAGGATCTATTTCATTTTTTAACGAGCTTGACACGGGAAAAGAACCGTGCTCATAGGAACCTATTTCATTTTTTAATGAGCTTGACATAGAAAGGGAACTATGCTCATGGGGTACTGTTTCATTTTTTAACGAGCTTGACACAGGAATAGAACCATGCTCGCGGGGTACTGTTTGATTTTTTAACGAGCTTAAAATAGAAAGAAACTATGCTCAAGATTAAAGGCACTTATCCAACATGATGTCCAAAGGTTAGTAGTGTGCCCCCCATGCTTAAGGGGAAGAAACCACTAATACATGTGGAACGCTCAGGGAAGTTCGTTGAATGGCAGTCATGCGATGATTGGGTGTCATGAAGGAAAGTTGATCAATGGTCACAATCCTCCCATCATAGGGAAAATACATCACTCGAAAGAGTGTGGACACTATGGCTTTCATAGCATAGACATAATCACGTCCAAGGAGCAGATTGAAATCTAAAGGACCTTGGACAACCATGACATCAACATAAAAAGTTTTACTTCCCAAGGTGACAAGTAACTGCGGAAGAATCCCTAAAGGTTCGGCAGGCCTTCTATTAAAAGCCAAAATCTGGCCGGTAACCGACACAAGCTGAGGAGACCCTATGGCTTTCCAAGCAGTTGAGGATAAAATACTAACAGAAGCTCCCTCGTCAACTATAGTGCGAAAGATTTCCTTATCGGCAACACCTACAGATATCTGAAAAGGAACATCTGAGGGGAGACAAGATTCCGCTATACTATTCCAATCAAATGAAATAACTTCAGTACTTGGAGGAGGTCGCGTGGACGAGAATTCTCCTTGCCTAGAACTGTCTGAACCGACCAGAAAGATATCAACAGTTTCTAATTCACTTTCAGTTGGAAAAGCAGGATAAAACGAAGATTTTGTGATGGTGGCTGCTTCAATCTGGGCATTTTCCAACGAAACAGTCGGCTAGACTAAGGATAAAACTAGATCTACCACTTGTGTTTCACTCTTCAAAGGAGGAGTGGGATCAACCGAAGATGATGCTCGATTAATCACTTGTATTTCATTCGTCATAGGAAGAGTGGGGTCAACCAAGAACGAAACTTGATTAACTGATTGGGTTTCATCTCCCAAGGGAGGAATAGGGTCGATCAAGTATGGAGTTGAATCGACCGCTTTATTCTCACTCTCTGGTGAAAGAGTGGAGTCAACCGATGGTGGGGTTGGATTGACCATCCTATCAACCAATGTAGGATCGAGGGACAACCTACAATATTCAGTTGGAAGGTGTTTATGGGATATGTCCATGTCTTCCAACAATTGTGAAGCTTCATCCATATGAGGACAAAGGTAAGTACGGTGCATTCCCTTGCATAACCAATAAGGTTCTACAACTCTACCCTTCCGACCCTTAATTACAATGTCACTAATTGATGGGATATCATCAGTATGACGTCCAGAGACTGATGACGAGAGCTGTTCAGAATGTGACCATATTTCGAAGACCTTGGAGATACCAGGGCATCTCTTAAGAAAATGGGACCCTTTACAAAGTTTGCAAGGGAATTTCAGTTTACGCGAATTCAAAACAGGTGTATCGGTGCCCCCAGCATGATGATCAGTGGTTGGTGAGTCCCCATCATGATGGTCAGTGGTTGGGGTTGTGACCTTCTGCTTAGTATTCTTCTTCTTAATCTTCCCTTTATTCTTCTTCTTGCCCACATTCTTACTAACATCAGATTTTTTAGTAAGAGAAGAGGAAGAGAGGGAAACCGATTCTACTTTCGACGAAGAAGGAGAAGGGTCACCATGAGATTGATGCTCATGTGATGAAGGATCTAGGTTCGACACAATTGGTGCACTTGGTGTAACTGTATTGGAGAATAACCATATTGGTAATCCTATCGTCAATCCAGGAAGACTCAACGTATCCATAAAGGGAGGACCAAAAGTTCCACAAGGGGGAATAACAAATAGCATACCCTGGAAAGGGGTTTCTTGGTTGGTAGTCCTGGAAGAATATTCCATATCTAAAAAGAATCCTAAAAGTCTCAAAAGTACCACATAAATCAAACACTACTCAAGTCTAAAAGCAACAAGCAAACTGTGTGAATAGGAGTGGATAAGCAGTCAGGATCCTCACAGGATTGTCAAGGCACCACAACTCGCTATATACCACAGGGTCCAACAGTAAAACGTGACGAGGATTGGGACAGTACCCTTTCCTGAATACCCGACTACCTAGACGGCACGTGCATAGTAATCTCCCTGAGTGCTATTCTCGATGTATTGCGATGCCAAGACGACCAAATGGTTAACTCAGTTGGTATCAGGAATCCTAGGAGAGTCTCCCGATATAATCAAGGTACGTGGGAGCTACAATCTGTAGTGGTGCTGTTTAATGCACAACCGTACGGCATGAGACCTTATGATATATTACCGAGTACGTGAAACACCTTTCGATATACGCCAAGTACATGAAGTGCCTTTCGATATACCCTAAGGTACGTGAAAGATCCTTCGATATACTGGCTGGTACGTGAAAGAGCTTCGATATACCGGTTGGTAGGTGGAAGACTACAATACCCCCGAAATGCAGTGCAGGAAAGTAACGACAGCTGCCACGTTTTACGACGTCGAAACACGTCACTAACTTACACACAGTTACTAAATGATTTTAACCTAAGCTAGTGTTAAATGTAAAAATAATGCATGAGGTGGATGCATGAGGTGTAGACAGGAAATGTAAAAATAATGCAAATCCTAACTACATTACGATGCACATTTCCTTTGTCTTTCGATGAAATCTACTTAAGGTAAGGAGAGATTTGTTTTTCTTTTATAATCAAAGTGACCTTAAGCAGTAATCAAAATGAAGAATTCCTATCTAGAATGCATACACTCTAACTTCCTGCTATAATGGGCTAAAAAGGAAAGGAAATCAAAGATGCGACAAAACCTTTATATGCAACAAAATATTGTCCTTGAAACAAACTAATGAAGCACTTTGATTTTCATATGCGTGTATCAAGATGAAATTTGATAACTAAGCACCTTTCAAATCAACAAGCAGAAAATGAGAGAATGTCTAATAGCACTCTAATCACCCATAAATTCCCAAAGAAAAAATGATAGCACCCACAAACTTTATGACACTCAAAGATCATTTAAAGCAAGCCAAATGCAAGCAGAACCTAATGATTGAAAATGAAGGAAGGGTTTGGATATCAGATCCAAGGATCCGAACAGATCTGAAGAGATCTGGTAATGTGACCAGGGATTGGAAAATCAACCCAACAGGTGGGGGAATTGAAATTGCCCCTCACAACCAAGTCAATCACTTGACTGATCAAGCACCCAAAATCAACCAAAACACATCCAAATATGGACTATGTTGTTCCTAGGAGGTCTGTGACTGGAAAGTACAGTCCACAGATAAACCTCTATCAGACCAGGACCCAAAAACTAAAGGAAATCACTGTAAAAACTTAGTTTGGGGAGGCTGGAACACCCTACTTCACTGGATAGAGCGCCAGAGGGGGTCCGTTGTAGGTAGTACACAGACAAGGTGCGCCACCGTCGCAGTTTGCCTTCAGGAAAAGTGAGCCGGCGACACAGCAGCGCAGGAGAGTGTAACATCCCGAATTTTCATAAAATTTAAAATTTTTGATAACAACATTAATTATAATAAAAAAAATAATTGCGGAAGTAATAATTGAGATTATGACAGCATTAATTGTAAAGTTGTTAGTACTACACATGCTTTAATTTCTGTTTAGGCAGCAATATGATAATGACAATTTAATCACATAATTAGTAAACATGATTATGATAACAATGTACTAATCGATTGGAAAAATGATGCAATAATTTTCTTTTGCAATGATACTGACAGTTTGACTTTGCTGCATAAGGGTGTCCTACGAGGTACCTTGGAGCTTACTTAGCTACAACGCTAAAGCATATTGATTGTCCTATGTGCAGACGACAGGTAAGAGATTTTATGGCTGCATAGAAACAAAGTACGTGTATGCTTCAATTTCATCGTCGTAATTAAATAAGATGTTATAAATTTTGTTGCGACTCACCAAGTACGCAGGTATGAATTGCATAGCTATAACTATTGTCTTTCAGATGTACGCCTTACAATTCCACAATATTATAACAGAGTCACCTATGTACGTCATCAAGCTGATGGATTTGTTGCCGTAATCCTCGTCGTTGATATAGCTGGCTTTGTCGTCTTAAGATATTAAGTACTTGTGAAAATTAGCGTCGTGTTTGTATTGTCAAATGCATTGTGATAAGAGTTCATGATAAGATGTTCAAGACCATTGCATGGTTTTTGTACTTGTTACAACTCAATGGTCTTATTCAAATTCAAAGTGTAAACTCCTATATTTAATTAATTTTTGTTTATTTTATAACGATGAAAAAAAAAATAGAAACCAAGGTTATTATGCTAACCTTATAAGTCATATAGAGTTCTAGTCATAAAGTAGATCAAAATTATTCAATATATAATTGAAACTTCACCATAATAAGGTGGTATGAAGTCTATGCTTGATACATAGCTTAGACCTTAATCCTAGTACCTTAAATGTGATTTTAAAGCTTTAAACTATTAACTATCTGAATCAATGTTTATAAACTTGAACTTTATCACATAACCATATAAGTTCTAATATCCAAACTATCTATATATCGAGATTTCGATCATAACTTTGATCCATAACTACTAAATATTAAAATGATTATTGTTATTACTTGGAAACTATATCGTGAATTTATGCACTGACATGAATTTAATGTTGACAGGATTCGAGTCGACAGTCATTAATTTGACATGGTCTCGAGCTGCGGTGAAGATCACGTCTCGATCCTGCATTAATAACTCAGTTCACAACACAACATATGTGGGGGTTATTACAAATCCACGTATTTGGAAATTCGATGTATTATTAGCCGAGTCAACCTCTGTGTGATGATTTCTATAATGCACTCCTCCGAGCTGGCTCTTGTCCGATCCTTTGGGTGCCAAAATGGCATTGCCATGCTTGTTCAATGGATGGGGTATTAAATGCAGAGGTTGTATTTCCCAATGCCATTTCGTTGGCACTATCATGATCGTTGATTGCAATGAATTTGGACCGTTAGATGACAATCCCTAACTTCTATCGTCGTTTTGGTTTAAGAGATTTGAAAGTTGTTCATAATGCTATTGTTACGGTTTGTGTGGCCGACAGGCTGCCAAAATTTCTTGGGTTGACAAGTTTGTAGGAGGTCTCGACCTCGAGTCCTATAGGTAGGATTTGCAGGTTCTAAGCCCTTGTAATGGCAATGTAAAAAGAGTCTGGTTCTCTGGTTCACATATTCGTCGAGTTGATAGTTTTTTTAGGAATTTTTTTGTTTAAGAAAGAGTGAAAGTTACACCCAGGTGATAATGTTCAAAGGATTTTCTTGTCTTGTTTACCAACGTGGAAAGCCATCGTTTAAATGGTGAAAGTGGAATGCTTTGGTAGTTTTGCAACAAGGTAAACTTTTCTTTAACGAACAGTGATTCCTGTAATGTATTTCATCTTTTAGTTTGAAAAGGTGTCATTCGTAAAAAACTAAGCCATTGTTTTTGTCAATTGCAGGTTGTGAGGAAGAAAATCGATCAAAGGTTTTGCAAGGTCGGTGAGCTTTTCATTCTGGTAAGATCTGGGTCTTCCAAACCCTCATAGTTGCTCTGTGACTGTGGTTGATGAGGTTTCAAGGGTTGTGTAGCTGGTCCTGCCGTGACTCGTCGTGGTTGTTATTTGAAGAACTTCGAAGCACTATTTAAAAATCAAATGTTGTTTGTTGCTGCGACTCTCGTTTGATTATGTAAAACCCTAATACTTATCTCCGTCGATCTGGGCAATGTAAAACTCGTTGATGCCAAGGGTTTAAGAACTCGTTTCAATGTTTGAACTTGGGGCTCTCCCTGTTATGATTTGCTTGTGAAAATCATGTTGTAATTTGTTTTTCTGAGAACATAGAGTTCGTTTTAACGAGAATGGAACTTGTGTTGATTTAAGCCATTGAGCCACGACCTGTTTTGTTTAATTTATAAGAATGATATAAGGAGATGAGGCTCGTTTATAGTGAATACAAAGCTCCCTTCTTCGGCAATTGAATAAATGTGTTGTTTGTTTCTGTGTAGAAATCATCTATGTTAACAAACGTATTGTTGTAGGTTGTCAATGTGATTTTCGTTCTATAGTTAGGTTATGTGAAACTTGTCTCAGATGATAGCTTTGTAATAAAAAATGTTTGAATGGTATTTAATTTGTTGATGAAGGAGACGACAGGTCAAACCCAGGTTCATGTTTGGTCTTTGGAAAATGAAAAATATAAAATATAATTATTTTTATAATAGTCCTTAAATGTAGTAGGGTTTGTACTGTAGAATAATGTGGATATAATATACGTTTTTATGATACATGTATAATGAATAGGGATCTAAAACAAAACGATCTTAGGTTTATATAGTGATACAATACGGTGATTAGAAAAAAAATTTAGAGATTATATTAATTCTAAAATGATTGTAAATGTGGCTATTCTAATAGTGAATGATGTAAGAAAATACAGTGTGTGATATAGAATGACTGTGTGATTGTTTGCATTTGCAGCATATGGATAATGATAATAATACTGTTTATTTTGAAGCTATGATATAAATATGATTTGTCGATTTACATTTGAATACTACATAAACTAATAGAATGAACAAACTATAATATATATATATATATACAGAGAAGAGAACAATACTTATATTTTATGAAACAATGCAGTAATTCAGGACATTCTAGATATTATACAGTAAGTTTTATTACTGTTAAATATAGGGCAGAATAATAAAAACATAAATTAATCACTATACTATCTATTCGAATCAATGGCATTTTCCTATCTTCTAATCTATTTTTAGTTTTCGTATCTATACTAGAGTACGATGCATAAACAACATGTGGAAAATATAGATATTGGTTTATCGATTCCAATTCATCATTAAACTTTAACATTCATAATTTAAACAAATCTAGCATTAAATTCTTTTTCGAAAACAGAAAACCAAAAGAAATACTAACTATACAGAACATAATTATTAACTGAGAATAAGTAGAAAATTTGTAGAACCTGGGTAAATATGTAGGGCAACAAACAACCCAAGAAGACTGTCCCACCCAACCAAGTCTTGAAAACAGTCAAGTACTGCCTTAGGACCCCCGAGCCTGTTCACTGAACCACCATGAGGAAGAAACTCTAGGAATTAGGACTTTTTCTTGCAGTAGCAAATAACTTCTGAATCTTCAATAGCTAGCAGTCCAATAGACCTGCACCAACATCTCTGGTTCTTCTCAGCAATATGCAGACTCAAGATTGCACTCACAACTAGCCTCCCTATTCGAATCTCTCAGTGATCACCTGATGCACATGAGGAAAATATTCTGCAAAAATATTGATTAAGAGCTGCCTGCTCAATTCGAATTTTCCTTTTATAGGCTGCCTAGGCCTTTTCAGATGTTACTAGGTCATTAAATGAGCTACCTGTTCAATCCCTCCACCTGGGGGATAATGCCACATTTTTAGGGGTAGTTGTCCCATAACCAATAGCTAGTGGTGTGATGCAATTGCTGCCATATGTCCCATACCTTCCAACAACTTCCATTCCTCCTAGTGGGTCAGTGAACACTCATTTAACAGTCCCCTTGGGTGTTTGTCTCCTAATTAATTTATTTAAATAATAATATTCAGTAATTACATTCATCCTTGATCCAAACTGATCATAATTACAAAACTTTGTAATTAAATTTAACATAAAGTATTTTGCAAATAAAATAATAATTTTCAGAAATTTGGGTAGGTGACATACACCCTCCCTTAAGTCTCAACATCGTCCTCGATGTTGGTTAATAACTCCTTGAGTGTTCCTGAAACAGAGTTGGGTATGCTGCCTGCATACTACTCTCCAACTCCCAGGTTGCTTCTTTTGGGCTAAGGTGCTTCCATTGCACCTTAACTTGCCCAATGCTGCGATTCTGAAGAATAGTTTCCCTCCTTCCGAGGATACAATCCGGTTCCACCGGAAAATCTTCGTCTTGTCCTGCCTGTACATCATTCCAGTTTACAACATGAGTAGTATCGTGCACATATTTCTTTAAAAATGATATATGAAAAACATTATGTATTTTTAAGTTTGGTGGCAAAGCCAGTTGGTATGCCACTGCTCCAACCTTAGACAATATTTCAAAAGGACCGCAATACCTGGGTGCCAACTTGGCACAACTCCCCAATTTCAGTGAACTCTTTTTCGGTCTTACCTTGAGGAATACATGTTCACCAACCTAGAACTCTTTATGAGTTCTTTTTTAATCTGCTTGACTTTTTTGCCTATCTTGGGCAGCTTTTAAATGTCCTTGCACCTGTTTCACAATTAGTTCTAACTCCTGCAATAATTCAGGTCCTGAAACAACTCTATTTACTGGACCATTCCCCGAAACAGGTGTATTACATTTCCTACCATAAAGAATTTCAAAAGGACTAAGTCTGGCCGATGCATGATAGTGATTTTTATAAGCAAATTCTGCTAAGTGCAAGTAATCTTCCCACTTACCAGGCTGATCCTTAACATACATTCTTAATAAATCTTCTAAAACTTGATTTACCCTTTCTATCTGTCCATCCGTCTGTGGATGAAATGCTGTACTGAAATTTAAAGTTGTGTTCAACCCCTTAAACAGTGACCTCCAGAAGTTTCCTGTAAACTTCGAGTCACGATCTGAAATGATTACTTTCGGTATTCCATGTAGTCTAAAAATCTGTTTCATAAAGATATCTGCAATATCTGGAGCTTTATGAGTAGTCTTTACGGGTATGAAATGTGTTTCCTTGCTGAGTTTGTCCACTACCACCATGGTTGAATCATGTTGTTTCTAATTTTTAGGTAATCCTATAATAAAATCTATGCTGATCACTTCCCATTTCCAACTTGGTATCGATAACGGTTGCAACAATCCAGCAGGATGTTGGTGTTCAACCTTCACTTTTTGACAATCCAAACATTTAGCTATGTACTCTGCTACTTCATCCTTCATTTTGGGCCAATCATATTCTTTTCTCAGCATAGTAATGGTCTTTTGATAACCTGGATGACCAGAATAGTGACTTTTATGCATCTCATTTAATATCAGAAATTTTATTTCTGGTATGTATGGTACATACAATCTGTTTTTAAACAGTAATATACCGTTTTCCTTCATGCTCAAATCTGCCATACAATTTTTAGAACTGTTGTTTGCTGTCTTTTCCTTCATCTTTTTGTATTCTTCATCTGTTTCACTCTTTTCCAGAATCTGATTTTCCAAATCAGTTGAATAAGTACTGATTGTTGAAATAAAATTTAGTTTTGCCTTACGACTCAAGGCATCTGCAACCTTGTTCTCCTTCCCTTTAATATGATGAATTTCGAAATCATACTCACTCAAGAACGTCAACCATCTAGCTTGTCTAGCGTTCAGGTTTGTCTGATCTAATAAATATTTCAGACCCATGTTATCTGTCAATAATGTAAATTTCCTGCCAATAAGGTGGTGAGGCCACATTTTTAAGGCATGAATAACTGCCAATAACTCTAAATCATAAGTAGAGTAGTTCTTTTCATGTACTTTCAGCTTTCTAGATTCATATGCCACCGCATGCCCTTCCTATGTCAGGACTCCGCCGAGTCCGTCATTGCATGCATTTGTACAAACTACAAAATCCTTGTTGGGGTCAGCTATCCTCAAGATAGGTGCTGTCGTCAATAGTTCCTTTAATTTCTTTAAACTGTCAGCACATTTATGATCCCAAACAAATTTCTTCCCTTTGTTTTGCAAGGAAGTTATGGGGTTGGCAATTTTTGAAAAATTCTCTATAAACTTTCTGTAATACCCCGTAATGCCCATAAATGATCTTACATCCGACACATCTTTAGGAACCAGCCAGTCATTAATGGCCCTTATCTTGTCGGGGTCAACCGAGATTCTTTCTGCCGAAATTATGTGTCCTAGATACTAAATTTTGTATTTGTGAAAGTCACACTTACTAAACTTGGCGTATAGTTGATGATCTCTTAGTACTTGTAAGATAATTCGTAAATGTTCATCATGCTCTTCTTTGCTTTTTGAGTACACTAAAATGTCGTCTATAAACACAACAGCAAACTTGTCTAAGTATTTATGTACAATATTATTCATCAGACACATAAATACAGCCGGGGCATTAGTCAAGCCAAATGGCATGACTACGAACTCGTAGTGTCCATACCAAGTTCGGAAAGCTGTCTTGAAAATATCTTCATCCTTAACCCGTACTTGATGATATCCTGATCTTAGATCAATCTTTGAAAATATAGTTGCTCCACGCAGCTGATCGAATAGATCGTCTATGCAGGGCAACGGATATCTATTCTTGATTGTCATCTTATTAAGCTGGCGACAATCTATGCACAGTATTAAGGTTCCATCTTTCTTCTTAACGAAGATGACATGTGCTCCCCAAGGAGACACGCTGGATCTTATATAATTCTTATCAATCAGTTCCTTCAACTGTGATTTTAATTCGTTTAACTCCAGTATGTTCATTCTGTATGGGGTTTTAGAATTTGGTACAGCTCCCGGTATTAACTCTATGGTAAAATCTAAATCTCTTTTGGGAGGTAATCCTGGAATCTCCCCAGGAAATACATCTTTAAAATCTTTTAGGATAGGTATGTCCTCTAATTTCAGTTTGTTCTCTTTATCCATAAACTCATCATTTACCACGTTTACTGCAAACATTTGGCATCCTTTCCTAACTGCCCTCTTAACTTGCATGGCTGAAATCTATCTAAGGGTTACCTTCCTTGGGATGCCTTTTATTTCTACAGTTTTCCCTTCGTCATTTAAACATGTAAAACTTTTTCCATAACAGTCCAGGATGACATGATGGGCTTCTAACCAGTCCATCCCAACTATAACATCATAAGAACCTAAAGGTAGAATATTCAACTTGATTTGTGTTTGTAAATGATTCATGGACAAAACATAGTTTTCTATAAAATCTAATACTTTTCTCTTTGTTTCAGTTGCTATTCTAACTAGCCAAGATTTACTAAACTTTTCAGTTTTCAATTTAAGACTTTCCACAATGTCAGGTGATATATAACTTAAGCTAGCACCTGGATCAATTAAAACAGTAACAGGATGATCATGTAGCATACCTTCGATCTCTACCATGGATATTTGATGATCTGCTTACCTGTTGTCAAGTGCTGCATTGATTCTGGGCATTTCCCTTGCCACATCTCCAACCGTAGGTTCAGTCTGAATAGAGTTGATGTTGTTAGTCTTTCGCTTCCTCAAGGGACATTCTGATGCGTAATGAGGACCTTGGCATTCAAAACATTTGATAGGTGTCTTTGGCTCACTGGTTCTGGCATTATTAGGTGCATTTCTGGTTGCTGTAGAATTTTGCTGTGAATTGTTTCTGGAATTGTTCCCTTGATGATTCCGATTCTGAAAATTTTTCCTTTGAAATCCGGAATTTCCACTGAATCTGAAATTTTTCTCTTTCTGTTCAAAATTGTTGGGCTTATGATTTTTCCAGTTTGACATTCCCTCTCTTTTCTGATTTGTGTCATAACAGAAAATTGCCTTTCTCATTGCCTCTTCCAAGGTCTTAGGACTGTCGTACTTGATTTTGTCCTTAATAATGAAAGGTAAACAGCTCAAATACCTTTGAATTTTTTGTTTCTCTTCTATGAGGTATGGTACATATCTTAGTAAGTTTAGAAACTTACTGTTCATTTCCTTCATGTTCATACCTCCTAGCTTTAAATTGTAGAACTCTTTGGATTTTTCTTCATAGTATTGTTCAGACAAGTACTTCTTTTTAAAGTATCGTTTAAAAGTACTCCAGCTTACATCTTTATCTTTGATGCCCTTTACTCTTTTGATGTCCTGCCACCAAATATCCGCTTTTCCGGTCAAGTTATATATAGCCATTTTTGCCTTTAAAGACTCTGAGTAGTTACAAAACTGGAAGTATTTCTTCATACCGGACAACCAAGCTTCAACTGTCTCTCCCTTCTCAGTTTCTCCATTGAAAGTTGGAGGTCTAATCTTTTTGAACTCCCCAGAAATCTGCTCATATTCCTTTTGATTTTTCTTTCTGGGTTTGAAATCTCCTTCACTACTATCACTGGTATAGTTACATTTCTTTCTGCGTGTTTCAATAGCATCTCATGATGAGGTTGAACTGTCGTTCACCTTGTTGATTTTCATTTTCTTGTTTTTATCAGCATGAGGCAGATCCTCAACTTTGGAAATATCTTCATTATCTTTCTCTTGTTCCTTAGTTTGGCTCTGTTCAAACAGCACTTGGTTTAATTGTTCTTGTGCTTGCAGAATCCTTTCATTGTCTTGTTTCACCGATCTGATTTCTGCTTTTAATTCATGAAAGGCACGTAACAGTTCTGTCGAACTGTTATTTAGTTCATCGTGATCTTCTGCTACATAGTGTTGTCTCGAGCTGTGACTGTTTGGCTAAAATCTGTCGTCTAATTGTTCAGCTGAGTTCTCCATACCTGTAACTGAAAATAATTTCCGGAATAACATAATAATTAAATTTTCATGTTAGTACAATTTTCTACTGTATGAAAATTTTCTGCTGCGTGTTTTGGACCTCATTCAGGCCTAGAGTTCGAATCTGAGCTTTGATACCACATGTAACATCCCGAATTTTCGTAAAATTTAAAATTTTTTATAACAACATTAATTATAATAAAAAAAATAATTGCGGAAGTAATAATTGAGATTATGACAGCATTAATTGTAAAAATTTTAGTACTACACATGCTTTAATTTTTGTTTAGGCAGCAATATGATAATGATAGTTTAATCACATAATTAGTAAACATGATTATGATAACAATGTACTAAACGATCGAAAAAATGATGCGATAATTTTCTTTTGCAATGATACTGACAGTTTGACTTTGCTGCATAAGGGTGTCCTACGAGGTACCCTGGAGCTTACTTAGCTGCAACGCTAAAGCATATTGATTGTCCTATGTGCAGACGACAGGTAAGAGATTTTATGGCTGCATAGAAACAAAGTACGTGTATGCTTCAATTTCATCGTCGTAATTAAATAAGATGTTATAAATTCTGTTGCGACTCACCAAGTACGCAGGTATGAATTGCATAGCTATAACTATTGTCTTTCAGATGTACGCCTTGCAATTCCACAATATTATAACAGAGTCACCTATGTACGTCATCAAGTTGATGGTTTTGTTGCCGTAATCCTCGTCGTTGATATAGCTGGCTTTGTCGTCTTAAGATATTCAGTACTTGTGAAAATTAGCATCATGTTTGTATTGTCAAATGCATTGTGATAAGAGTTCATGATAAGATGTTCAAGACCATTGCATGGTTTTTGTTCTTGTTACAACTCAATGGTCTTATTCAAATTCAAAGTGTAAACTCCTATATTCAATTAATTTTTGTTTATTTTATAACGATGAAAAAAAAATAATAGAAACCAAGGTTATTATGCTAACCTTAAAAGTCATATAGAGTTCTAGTCATAAAGTAGATCAAAATTATTCAATATATAATTGAAACTTCACCATAATAAGGTGGTATGAAGTCTATGCTTGATACATAGCTTAGACCTTAATCCTAGTACCCTAAATGTGATTTTAAAGCTTTCAACTATTAACTATATGAATCAATGTTTATAAACTTGAACTTTATCACATAACCATATAAGTTCTAATATCCAAACTAGCTATATATCGAGATTTCGATCATAACTTTGATCCATAACTACTATATATTAAAACGATTATTGTTATTACTTGGAAACTATATCGTGAATTTATGCACTGACATGAATTTAATGTTGACAGGATTCGAGTGGACAGTCATTAATTTTACATGGTCTCGAGCTGTAGTGAAGATCACGTCTCAATCCTACATTAATAGCTCAGTTCACAACTCAGCATATGTGGGGGTTATTACAAATCCACGTATTTGGAAAGTCGATGTATTATTAGCCGAGTCAACCTCTGTGTGATGATTTCTATAATACACTCCTCCGAGCTAGCTATTGTCCGATCCTTTGGGTTCCAAAATGGCATTGCCATGCTTGTTCAATGGATGAGGTATTAAATGCAGAGGTCATATGTCCCAACGCCATTTCGTTGGCACTATCATGATCGTTGATTGCAATGAATTTGGACCATTAGATGATAATCCCTAACTTCTATCGTCATTTTGGTTTAAGAGATTTGAAAGTTGTTCATAATGCTATTGTTACGGTTTGTGTGGCCGACAGGCTGCCGAAATTTCTCGGGCTGACAAGTTTGTAGGAGATCTCGACCTCGAGTCCGTAGGATTTGCAGGTTCTAAACCCTTGTAATGGCAATGTAAAAAGAGTTTGGTTCTTTGGTTCACGTATTCGTCGAGTTGATAGTTTTTTTAGGAATTTTTTTGTTTAAGAAAGAGTGAAAGTTACACCCAGGTGACAATGTTCAAAGGGTTTTCCTGTCTCGTTTACTAGCATGGAAAGCCATCATTTAAATGGTGAAAGTGGAATGCTTTGGTAGTTTTGCAGCAAGGTAAAATTTTCTTTAACGAACAGTGATTCCTGTAATGTATTTCATCTTTCAGTTTGAAAAGGTGTCATTCGTAAAAAACTAAGCCATCATTTTTGTCAATTGCAGGTTGTGAGGAAGAAAATCGAGCAAGGGTTTTGCAAGGTCGGCGAGCTTTCATTTTGGTACGCTCTGGGTCTTCCAAACCCTCATAGGTGCTCTGTGGCTGTGGTTGATGAGGTTTCAAGGGTTGTGTAGTTGGTCCTGCCGTGACTCGTTGTGGTTGTTATTTGAAGAACTTCGAAGCACTGTTTAAAAATCAAATGTTGTTTGTTGCTGCAACTCTCGTTTGATTATGTAAAACCCTAATACTTATCTCCGTCGATCTGGGAAATGTAAAACTCGTTGATGCCGAGGGTTTAAGAACTCGTTTCAATGTTTGAACTTGGGGCTCTCCCTGTTATGATTTGGTTGTGAAAATCATGTTGTAATTTGTTTTTCTGAGAACATAGAGTTTGTTTTAACGAGAATGGAACTTGTGTTGATTTAAGACATTGAGCCACGACTTGTTTTGTTTAATTTATAAGAATGATATAAGGAGCCGAGGCTCATTTATAGTGAATACAAAGCTCCCTTCTTCGGCAATTGAATAAATGTGTTGTTTGTTTCTATGTAGAAATCGTCTATGTTAACAAACGTATTGCTGTAGGTTGTCAATGTGATTTTCGTTCTATACTTAGGTTATGTGAAACTTGTCTCAGATGATAGCTCTGTAATAAAAAAAATGTTTGAATGGTATTTAATTCGTTGATGAAGGAGATGACAGGTCAAACCTTGGTTCGTGTTTGGTCTTTGGAAAATGAAAAATATAAAATATAATTACTTTTATAATAGTCCTTAAATGTAGTAGGGTTTGTACTGTAGAATAATGTGGATATAATATACTTTTTTATGATACCATGTATAATGAATAGGGATCTAAAACAAAACTATCTTAGGTTTATATAGTGATACAATACGGTGATTAGAAAACAAATTTAGAGATTATATTAATTCTAAAATGATTGTAAATGTGGCTATTCTAACAGTGAATGATGTAAGAAAATACAGTGTGTGATATAGAATGACTGTGTGATTGTTTGCATTTGGAGCATGTGGATAATGATAATAATACTGTTTATTTTGAAGCTATGATATAAATATGATTTGTCGATTTACATTTGAATACTACATAAACTAATAGAATGAACAAACTATAATATATATAGAGAGAGAAGAGAACAATACTTATATTTTATGAAACAGTGCAGTAATTCAGGACATTCTAGATATTATACAGTAAGTTTTATTACTGTTAAATATAGGGCAGAATAATAAAAACATAAATCAATCATTGTACTATCTATTCAAATCAATGGCATTTGCCTATCTTCTAATCTATTTTTAATTTGCGTATCTATACTAGAGTACGATGCACAAACAGCGTGTGGAAAAATATAGATATTGGTTTATCGATTGCAATTCATCATTAAACTTTAACATTCAGAATTTAAACAAATCTAGCATTAAATTCTTTTTCGAAAAGAGAAAACCAAAAGAAATACTAACTATATAGAACAGAATTACTAACTAAGAATAAGTAGAAAATTTGTAGAACCTGGGTAAATCTGTAGGGCAACAAACAGCCCAAGAAGACTGTTCGACCCAACCAATTCCTGAAAACAGTAAAGTACTGCCTTAGGACCCCCGAGCCTGTTCACTGAACCACCAGGACGAAGAAACTCTAGGAATTAGGACTTCTTCTTGTAGTAGCAAATAACTTATGAATCTTCAATAGCTAGCAGTCCAATAGAACTGTACCAGCATCTTTGGTTCTTCTCACTAATATGCAGACTTAAGATTGCACTCACAACTAGCCTCCCTATTCGAATCTCTCAGTGATCACCTGATGCACATGTGGAAAATATTCTGCAGAAATATTGATTAAGAGCCGCCTGCTCAATTCGAATTTTCCTTTTATAGGCTGCCTAGGCCTTTTCACATGTTACTAGGTCATTAAATGAGTTGCATGCTCACTCCCTCCATCTGGGGGATAATGCCACATTTTTAGGGGTAGTTGTCCCATAACCAATAGCTAGTGGTGTGATGCAATTGCTGCCATCTGTCCCATACCTTCCAACATCTTCCTTTCCTCCTAGTGGGTCAGTGAACACTCATTTAACAGTCCCCTTGGGTGTTTGTCTCCTAATTAATTTATTTAAATAATAATATTCAGTAATTACATTCATCCTTGATCCAAACTGATCATAATTACAAAACTTTGTAATTAAATTTAACATAAAGTATTTTGGAAATAAAATAATAATTTTCAAAAATTTGGGTAGGTGACAGAAAGGCACAGCCCAGGTGCGCCTGTCGAATTTTGAGCAGTAAAAGTGTGAGATCTCCCAAGGTAGAAGGGTAGGAGGCCTGATGATGATACCAAAGAGAATCAAGGACACATAAGAAACTCTTTAATGACAGAGATTTGATGGTAGGAAGGCTCAAAAGGATAGAAATGGCTCAGACAAAAGATATAAAATCAAACATAAATGAAATCAATTCTACTGTAAGTCCCCAGTATGGTCGCCAATTTGTTACTGGACAATCTACCGAAAGAGGACTTAAGGCGTGATCTCCCTAGTTCAATGTGAATCTAGAACAAATAGGACAGAATACAAATCTACCTTCCTAGATGCAATTAGAGATTGAGAGACATGAACATCTTACCTTTCATATCTGTAGATCTCTTTCTCCCTCGTCGCTCCAAGCTCCACGGTCGTCAAATCCAAAGCTGCAAGACCTGTCAGAACATGCAAGAGACAAACAAGTAGTAAGAGCTCATCTACACAATAATTGATCTAAGTAAATAGTTAAGGAAGTAAACTATAAATATCAATGCATAACAAGACATTTATGGAAAGAGTTTTGTATTACTGTATAAAAAGTGGGAATACATAGAAGAGATAAGATTACAACCAAGCCCTAACATCGCAATCTTCCTCCAACAAGCCAAGCCAATGCCTTTAAGGAGAAATGGGTGCCTCCAATGGATGAGTGATGATCTCCTAAGCTCTATTTCACCAGCATATGGATGCTATACCCTTCCTCCCCTTCCCATGGATAGAGGGCGTGTTTATATAGGGCTAAAGAGATAGGGTAGGTTGAGGATTAGGGGGAGATAGTTAAGGGATCCTCCCATTAGGTTAGGAACCGAAATTCCAAATCACCTAGAGTCTAGGGATAGGTCTCCACCTCAACAAACCTCTAGAAAGACCTCGAGACTCCCCAAAATAACCTCTAACTAACCCTGGCGCACCCTGGTAGAGGAGACAGAGCACCAGAGAGGGTCAAGTGCACCCTGTAGGAGGACAAAGTGCGCCAATGGCTCACCCTAGCTGACCAGGAATTGCGTCGTCGCACCCTAGATGAAGGAGAAGTGTGCCATCCTACTCAACAAGGTCAACCGGGCAGGGATAAGCTCCAGTTTGAGTGTGTTTTAGCCCAGTATGAGTTTAGGGGTTAGAGCAAAGAGTTTACACAATGGTCATGATGACGACACTAGGTCCTGATAACGACATTTACATAATGGTCATGGTGACGACACTAGGTCATGATAACGACACTTGCAACACTTGTGACACTTGCACAAGGGTGACGACATTTTGGTGTAGCAAGAATCCAACCTTCATTTACTAAACCTTGGAACTTAGACTCCCCAAACCAAATAGGGTTGAATTTGAAAGGGGCAGGTAGATTCTCCTCTGCATTAGACAATTGTAGAAAAATCTGGTTATGATCTGAAACCCCCTCGTGTGGAGACAAAATACAAGTGCTTCTCCTTGTTGTTCAACTGGGAATTGGGAAATAGAAACCAATCCAAACACTTCAAAACAACCTCCAAACCTTATCATTTGTTTCACTAGGTGGGTTTTGAGACCATTGGCTTGACATCAATTAATGTCAGTATTTCCAAATGATGAAGAAAGCAACTAGAAAGTAGACCTAATCTTGCAGGCTGACCCCAAATCTTATTCTTGTTCAAAGTGAAATTTATATCACTTCCAACAATCAAATATTATTCACATACCACTTGTAGAGAGAAATACTTGTCCCATAAATCCTACTTGTGTATGTAAGGCCCATAGACATTTAAAATCGTGAGCTAAACATTTAAATTATCGCATTTGAAGGTGATACAAAGCCCTAAATTCACGGAAAAAGAATTGGTTAGTATGATTCTCTTCGTCCAACTGGTTAGAAGGCCTCCTAATAAACCACGAGCATCAACCCAAATAAAATCTCAATTTTAGAACATATCTCTTAAACTATCAATGATCACGAAACCTTTACACATGGATTCTTGGACAAATAAAACATCAAGGGAATCTTTCTCAACTAGCCTATACAAAGCGAATATTCTGCAGCAGTTATCCAGGACCCAAGCATTTAATGAAAGTACATTTATATTGTAACTTTGGATGAGGAATTTTAGTCTCTAAGTGCCCAAAAAATCGACAATTATTTTCCCTACAACATCTCCATTACTGCCTTGGACTTTGGATGGCA
This sequence comes from Larix kaempferi, assembly GCA_027924585.1. NCBI lineage: Eukaryota > Viridiplantae > Streptophyta > Pinopsida > Pinales > Pinaceae > Larix > Larix kaempferi. The sequence continues at coordinate 3,797,366 of BSBM01000368.1, forward strand.
AAGAAATGACTTGTGACAACGGGTTTATGTAACCCCACCCTTTCTAAGATTAGAATCTAGACTAACATAGATAACCTATTTGGAATGAGGAATGTTCCCATTTGATCTAAGAGCATGAGGGATCCTATAACTCGAATCAACCGAAGTACCCCTACCTTCAAAAGACTCAAAACTCCCACCTTGAGAAACAGATAAGTTCCAGTACCCATCAAATCTATGAGAATGACTAGTAGTAAGACCTCCCATAACCGATCCTAATACTAAAGGAATTGAAAAGACAACCAAAGTAGGAGAAGATGAGCCAAGAATTTCCTCTTCTTGAATCAAAACTCCTCGAGTATCCAAATCTTTTGAAACCATAATTTAAGGGTAATGTGTGTGAGAAATATTTAAAGAAGGCTTACCGAAACTAATGGCCAATCCATCAGTTGCTATATCCATAACATCAATAACTTACACCTCAGAATGTGGTTTCATGATACCTCCTAATAGAGAAATACTTCAAGAAGTTTCCACCTGAATCTTTGCAAAGTTAGAAACTAGGTCTAGGGGTAATGTCTCAAAACTATAAGATATATTTGAGTCCAAATCCTTTCGAGTTGAGTAATTTTTATAATTAACAATAAAAATAGGTCCCACCACCATATCCATCCTTTTTAGCCCAAGGGAAAAAAACCCTAGGTCTGAATGAACTTTACACACTATATCCCGTTTCTTTTCCTCCTAAAGATGTATGCCATTACCTTAAATTAGTGAGGTCTAAGAACGTGTAGTGATTGTGTGAACTTGAGTATCCAAATGCGGAGAAGGAAAAATTAAAGGAATGATGTCCTTGTTGTCCTCACCAAAAACTCTAGGGATGTCCAAGGGCTTCTCGGAAGGGGAAGAATTTCATGGAGGATGAGAGAACCTTGTATGGGTAGTTGCATCCTCTTTACCTCTCCAAACCTGCTTTATGAATGACTTAGAACAATCTTAGACAACATTCCCATTTGAATGGCAGCAGATACAATAAAAGGAATGTTGCAATAGTCTAACGGCTGAGATATCATTGTATCCCCTACTTCAATGTCAATGTAATCTACCAAACATTCCAACATATCCATGGAAACTAGAGCCTTTGCCAAAAACTGCTACAAATTGTACTTAAACGAGGGATCAACAAATAAAGTCTTCCCTATCTTATTCCCCAAGTAGAACATAAAATATTCATGCCACAATTTTACCATTAGGCCTAACACATTAAACCAAATTGGAACCCATCTTGAGACTTGCTTCCTAGGATCAAAACAGAGGTGCAGCAACTTGAGAGTGAGAAAACAAGAACCCCAAATCCAATTGTTGCTCAGAATATTCACAACAACCTCTTCAGACAAGAACTTGAAGCCTAATTGGCCACAAGTCATAATATAATAGATCGATCGATAACTGATAATGGGTTCTCAATTCTTTTGAAGCCACAAATTTAATGAAGCACTTGAAATCATAATGCTAAAAAAAATGACCCCATAGTGCTCTGTTGACTTATTCCAATAAAATTTTCCACCCGCAAGTATTCACTAGTTGTCATCCTTATAACCCTATTTGGTTGGGGGAGTCTATTGGGGGAACCTTAGAGGGAGGCCTTGTTCTTCATATGTCCTCCTTTATAGCCTAATTTGTTAGCGAGACAGTAAAAACATTAGGAAAACCAACCATGGGTTTGTAGTCAGAGCAAAGCATGAGATAATATTGTAATGCATTTATGAGTCACTGGCCAATTTTTCATATTCCATATTTAGTTCCTTGAGCTTGGCTTCCATTTATTCTTGTTTTGCTTCTTGTATATTTATTTGCATACTTATATATTCAATTGCCTGTCTCATTCCCTCCAACTGTCATGACATATGTCTCAGTATCTTTTTTACCTCAACATTTCCATCTCCATTATCCCATCTTGAGTTGGGAGAACTCACAATTATACTAAACAAAGCTCTATTTAACAATGTTTTCAAAGTCCTCTCCGTGACCAAAATGACACAACCAATATTTTTGGTCTTTTCTTCACATCTCACTATGCTAAGACTAAAAGTCCCATCCCAAACAAGATGGTAAACTCTTGAAACTGATAGTATTCTAAAACATAGTAGGACAAAGGGATTATCATTGTAAAAAAGGAAAGGAATGCACCATCTCTCTAGTCACCTAAATTATCTCTAAAATGCAAGAATCCGTTGCAAATAACACCAAGGCCAAGCCACTTATAATTCCACACATCAGCACCCAAGTCAAGTTGCTTCAGGTTCCACTCAACTCTACTAGTCAACATGTCCATTATCCCGCTTGCCTGTTAAGTGCATTATGCTAATGTAGATTTTCATTCCATCTATCCTTGTTTCAAGTATGGGAGGCACAAGGGGGAGTTAAACCTTTGGCCTCATATCTCACTCTCATACACAAGTCTGTGTCCTTGAGTTCTATCACATCCAGTTGAGCATGAGGTTTAATACTGAGTTGATTGATGTGGTATGAATCCATGAATTTGTGGTATGTATCCAAAAAAAGTCTAAGGTTCCCCCATTTTTTACCAAAAATCCTCTTTCCAATGAAGTTACTAAATTTTCAATAGAATCAACTTGACTATTGTTCGATATCTAAATATGTAGGAGTTGGGAAAAGTTGAATGTAACTAGCAATCCATGTATTCTCTGTAACATTTTATCTAGGATTGTTCCCATGTCATCCTTTCTTCTTCTAATGCGATGTATAATTAAGGGGAAGTCTATAAAGATAAGCGCTGACTTGATCTTCTAAGAGTAAAGAATCAAGATGCCAAAGAACAATGTGTGAATTTCATCTTGATTATTGCTCACTATCCTTGATCCTCGTGCATAACTTATTTCTAAGTTTACATCAAAGCCAAGAAATACCCCTGCACTTGCCATGCCTATTTTCCGATACATAAATAAATATAAACAAAATCTATAATATTCCATAGGAACAATTATTTTGTTATTTGTATAATATCAATGTCCTTTATGTTACAATTTTCAATAATTTTCATAAAGATATAATGATTTTATTATATTTTATATTTATCTATAATTGATAATCGATTCACGTGATTTCATAATCCAATTTATTATATATCAATGCTTTCTCTACTATAATTTTAAATATTTTTAAAAAATGGATACTGAATCTATGATGATTTAGGTTTTCGCAATTATTAGAATACTCCATGATGCTTTTGGACTTTACTGCGTAAGGGATTTGGAACCAACGTTTCGAGCAAATACTCTGCTCATCTTCAAGATTCTTTAAATCAGTCTACCCTCCCATGCTCCTCTTCCCAACTCCAAACTCTTAATCAACCTCTTAACGTTTCACGGAATTCAGATTGAGAAGAAGTGCGAGGAGAGGAGATATCTAGAACTTCATAAATTGAAATGGGTGGAGACTGATATCAGGAAAGGGATTTGGAACCAACGTTTCGAGCAAATACTCTGCTCATCTTCAAGATTCTTTAAATCAGTCTACCCTCCCATGTTCCTCTTCCCAACTCCAAACTCTTAATCAACCTCTTAACGTTTCACCCCTTTCCTCATATCGGTCTCCACCCATTTCAATTTATTAAGTTCTAGATATCTCCTCTCCTCGCACTTCTTCTCAATCTGAATTCCTCCATCATGCTCTATCATCCATGCGCCGCCTCTAGTATTCCATGTCCTCTTACTCACCTCTCTCAAGCGCGCCTTCTTGATCCTCCATTCCCCACCCCCATTCTTCCATGTCTTCCCCATCTCTCACAACCCAAAATATTTCATGGGCCCCTTCCATAGACTCCCCTCGTTCCCTAATCCATCGAAACCCACACCTTTCTCTTCCTTACAGCTCGCCTTCACATTACATCGATTGCCTCCATTCCATCACTCCCGCAAACCTTGCTCAATTTCTCTTTCCTTCTCTTTGATATCCTTCTCACATACAAGAAACCGAGATTCAGTCATCTCTTCCTTCTCCTGCCTGTGAAAATAATGTATCTTTCTCCAATAGCCCTTCCTCCTTAACCTCTCTTTCCTTAACGCTTTCCTCTATTAGACATCGTGCCTCAACCTTCTCAGCTCATGCTCTGCCCTATAACCTCTCCTATAACCCTCCTTCTTCTCAATGTCATGACCTCTCCTCATTGTATAGTCCTTCACTCACCTCTATAACGCCTTCACCTACTTATATCATGCCTTCACTACTAGTCCCCCCTTCCCATCCTTCAAATCAACCTCACTCTCTTAGCCATATTCCGTCTTACTCTAAACCCCCATCCGTTGTCAATATGTCGTCCCTAAACTTAGATAAAGCCTCCTTTGATCTTCTCGAAAAAGGACTTAAATTTTCCATAGCCCCCTACCATCTCCCTTACTAGGATATTCTCTGCAACATTAAAAACTGTATCAGACACCTTCTAGCTCATGAAGTCGAGGATGTCCGTCAAGACTACTCTAAAATCCTTAGACATGCAAAACCTCCTAAACCAAATCTCTCTAAACATGAACTTATTGCCCTTAATAATATTAAAAACAATCCTAACATTGCCATCCTCAAAGCACACAAAGGTAACGCCACCGTTATCATGAACCAAGAGGATTATCATATTAAAATGCTTGACCTCCTCTCCTCCTCAGCCTATCGTAAACTAAAGTGTGACCCTATTAACAAAATTACCAATCTTGTGAAGAAATCTATCCAATCCTCCTCTCTTGATGACACCATTAAAAATTGTCTTATCCCTAAGAGCACCTTAACCCCCATAATCTACGACCAACCTAAAATTCATAAAAATGACACTCCCCTTCGTCCCATTGTTAGCACTTTAAATTCTCCCACCTATAGGCTTGCCATATTCCTCTAAAAACCCCTCCAACCCTTTGTAGGAAACTCCCCTTCCCTTATTAAAGATTCCTCAGACTTTGTCCACTTTATCCAGTCACTTCATCTTGAACCCACTAACATCCTGGTTAGCTTTGATGTAGTCTCTCTTTTTACCAAAATCCCCATCAAAGAATCCATTGAGGTCACCTGCAATCTCGTAAACCAAGATCTTTCCCATCTTGTCAAAATTTTCCTTGAGTCCACATTTTTTAGTTACCAAGGAAAATTCTTTGAACAAACTGAAGTCACCGCAATGGGTGCTCCCCTCTTTGATGTTATTGATAACCTATTTATGGAACACTTTGAATCTAAGGCCCTTGAAACAGCTACCCTCCAACCTTGATGTTGGAAAAGGTTCATTGACAACACCTTTGTCGTTTGGATCCATTCGATGGAAGACCTTACACTTTTCCTAAATCATCTCAACAACCTCTCTCCTCACATCCAATTTACAATGGAAACTGAGCAAAACAATTATCTCCCTTCCTGGACATTTTGGTAATTTGTAACAATAATGGGTCCCTCTCTCACCAAGTCTATAGAAAGAAAACCCATATTGATTGCTACCTCCACGCTCTCTCATGGCACCACCCTTCCCAAAAATTGGGTGTTCTCTGACAAAAACCATCTTCCTCTAGAACAAAAGCATCTAAAAAACAACGGTTATTCTTATAACCAAATTGACAGGGATTTTTACAAAGCAGAACATCCTTTACCCAAATGCCCTCCTTTAACTTCGACTTCCCAAGCTGACCTCCCATACATCCATGGCACTATAGACAAAATTGCCAAAATTCTCAACAAAAAGAACATTAAAACTATCTTTAAACCTCCCAAAACTATTAAACAAACTTTTACTTCTGTTAAGGGTAAGATTAACCCTTTTCTCTACCAGGGTGTCTATAAAATTCCATGTTCCTGTGGCACCTCCTATATTGGCCAAACTAGGCACTCTTTTGAAACTAGAATAAAAGAGCACATAGTTGATACTCAACACAACCGAACCTCAAAATCAACCATTGCTGAACATTCCACCAAAACAAAACATCTTATCCAATTCGACGAAGCTAAAATTATGGCTCGAGATCCCCACTATTCTACTCGCTTAATTAGAGAAACTTTAGAAATTGAAAAGAACCCTAACAACATTAACAAAGAAGATGGATTGAAAATCAGTCAATCATGGGCCCCTATTATCGACAAAATTTCTAACCCTAATCACAATGCCCCAATAATCTCTAATACTTCATCTTAGACATGCTACTCATTTCCTCTCCATTTTCAATCTCTTAATTCTTTATCATTTTATTCAATTCCAGTTCTTTCAATTTAATTAATTAAGTGATTCTAGATCATTATTTTATTTTTAATATCTCAAAACCAAATTTAATTACCATAAAAAAAAAAAATTATTATTATTTATTAATCAGTTATTTTTCATTTAAATCAAACCCTTGAATTCATTTGTTCAACCCTAAAACCCCCAACCCCTCTTTTTATTTTATTTATAAAAAAAAGATTAATATCTCTGTCTTTATTCTAATTCACCCCTAACCCTTCTTCCTAATCCGTCTTTAATTTTATTTTTATATTTTATATTAATCATAATTTATTTTTCATTTTCTTTAATTTTTATTAATATAACTAAGTTATTTATTACAGGTGAGAGGAAATCTGTGGTGAGAATTTTTCAATTTGACAAGTTTCTAACCTCTTAAGTAGCTTCATCCTCAGGAGAACAAGAATATCACTCTTTTCTTTGCACTCGGATGAGGGATAAATAGTAATTTCCAGCATATCTAATCCTTATTATGGATTCCAGATGAGGGTCCGATGGTGAAGTGCTCCAAGAAGTGCAGGCTCTCAACGGCTGACTGTTGTTAGGTTGCGTCTCAGCGTTTTGTTTTTCGGGGGTAGAGGCTTTGGACATAGGCATCAGTGTGATGGTGCGCTCTCAGGGGAGGGGCCTTTCCCCTCCTCTTCATCAAGAATCAACGGTGGAAAGGAAGGTTGCGAATTGCCAGGAGCAGCAGATAGGAATAGGAGGAGAGGGTCGTGATCAGCGGATTGAACAGCAGGAAGGTGTCAGGGAGCAATCAGCACCGATTCTGGGGTTCCCTCAAACAGAAGTGGTCAGTGGGGAGGTAGGAGTGAGAACCTGCATACCTAAATCGACCAAAACCCCGGCCATGACTGTTAACCCAACTAGGGTGAAGGAGCGAATTCAGCATATGACAGACCATGCTTTGATTGGAAAATTCATGGGAAAATGGCCGATGGAGAAAGCCCTAAACTGGTGGATTCACGCGACCTGGAAACCGAAGGGACATTTTGATCTCTTGCTGGGGTCAAAGGGTTTTTTCACTATGGTTTTCCTTAATATTGAAGACAAGGATAGGATATTTAAAGGAGGGCCGTATTTCTACTACTCTGCAGGCCTATTCTTAAGGATCTGGAGAGACCATTTTAATCCAGATAAAGAAGATCTTTCCATTGCCCCTGTATGGATTTGTCTTTACTCCCTACCCACATAATACTGGGATTTGGAAATCCTGAAAGCCATTGGAGAAACCCTGGGACATTTTGTCAAGATATCTGACCAAACCAAACAAGGAAGGTATGTGTCCTATGCTCGTCTATGTGTTTACATGAATATCTCAAAAACCATTCCTGATGGAATAACTTTGAACTGGGAAGAAGCGGAGTGGTTCCAAACCCTAGATTATGAACACATCCCTTTCCGTTGTCGCTGATGTCATACTCATGGTCACTTGGCTAAAGACTGTCACCTGAACCTCCCTAAGGATATTCCGGGCAGCAATACCCAGGAGCAGAAAGATAAGGAGGGATTTGTCAAAGTGGTGACCCGATAACGAGCGGGAAGAAGACATACTAGCCAGGATCAGGAGAAAAAGATTGCTCAGACTAATAGTTTTACGATCTTGGACAATGCACCGATGGAAGATCCTCCCTCTGAGAGCATGAAAGAACCATCCCATCCGGATGTAGAAAGTGATACTTGTGAATGAGAAACATAATACTCTAGCTGCATCTAAAAGGAGCGAGACCGAGTGCATGGATGAGGATCTGGACGACATGGCCCTTGGAGATCTGGATCTTCACAGTATGTAAGAGGCATGTAAGAACATCGAGGTCCATTCCATCCCTGACAATCAACTTCAACTCTTGAAGGAAGCTATTATGAAAACTAAACCGACCCCTAGTTTAGGAATTGGACCCTTGAAACTCAAGGAAAATAAAAGGAAATTAAAAGAAGGAAGTTCTAAAAGGGGTAGACGATCAAATAGGGACAGGATCGGAGAAATTGGGGCAAGATGGGTTGATTCTGGTCAATATCCGACTATCCAGGAGGCGCTTCTCTCAGCCATATATAGTGCTTGATGAAACTGTTAACCTGGAATATTCGGGGGATCAACGGTCCTCATAAACTCAAGACCCTTAAGAATAAAGTTATGAAGGAGAAACCATATGTGATGTTTTTACAAGAAACTAAGTGTTTAGGGATCCATTTAGAGGCTAAGGCTCAGATTCTGTGGAAAAATTGTAATAGTATGGCTTTGGATTCTATTGGGCACGCGGGAGGTCTGGCGGTACTATGGGACCCTAGGTGTATAACATTATGTAATTTTCTCTCTACCAAATTTAGTCTATTGGTTGAATTCCATGTCATCGGCTCTAAGGTGAGAGGTTTTCTTACCAATGTTTATGGACCCTGTAGTTACCCTGAGAAACGAAACTTTCTGAGTACCATGACTAAATTGAGGAGATTGTTTGAAGGATCTCATTGGATTGTGGGGGGAGATTTCAACATGATCCGGTCCTTATCTGAGAAAAAAGGTGGAAGAAGACAGCTTACCCCTGAAAATATTTTATTGGATGAATTTATCGAGGACAACAGTCTAATTGATGTTGATCTTGGGAGCACGGTATGTACTTGGAACAATAGAAGGGGAGGGGACCATCTGGTGGCGGCCATATTGGACCGCTTTCTCCTGTCTAAAAGCATCTTGCTCCTTGGGGGAACCCTGACATCCAGCCCGATTGCTTCATCGGGTTCTGATCATTGGCCGATATCCCTGTTATGGAGTAATGTAGGTACTAGGATGAACAAACCGTTCAGATTTGAAAAATTATGGTTAACTCACGCAGACTTCGCTTTGAGTATGGATAAATGGTGGCTTACTTTTACTCCTCTTGTTGGGACTAAATTTTTTTGCTTCCAACAAAAGTTGAAGATGCTCAAGTAGAAGATCAGGTGGTGGAATAAAGAAGTCTTCGGCAATATACAGGCTGAAAAAATTAAACTGGAATTGAGGATGGAACAGATCCAGGAATGCATTATGCAGACGGGTATGAACCCGGAGCTTGAGGGGGAGGAAAACCTTCTTGCCAAAGACATCTTCCAAAGACAAAGGCAGGATGAGATCCTCCGGAAGCAAAAGTCTTGCAATAGTTGCTGAAAGATGGGGATCAGAATACTCAGTTTTTTCATCGGGCCGCCATTCAACACAGACAGTATAATCAGATTGTTAACTTGAAGACTGAGGGAGGGATGGTGTTAGAATCTCATGAGGATATTGAACAGGATCTGGTTCATCATTTTAAAGAAGTGGTTACTGAAATTCTGAGAAATCGCACTGAAGCGTGTAGGGCAATCAAAGCTGTCATTCCCTGAATTGTTTCCGAGGAGCATAATGAAATGTTGATTCGCCCTGTTGAACTTCTGGAAGTTGAGGCTGCCATTAATCAAATGGAGGATGGAAAATCCCCTGGACTGGATGGTTTCACTGCGAACTTTTTTCATGCTTTTTGGGATCTAATTAAAGAGGAAGTATGGAAGGTTGTGGAAGAATCGCAGGAAATGAGAGGGGTGCTCCCTGCCCTGAACTCTACTTTCCTCACTCTTATCCTAAAACCTCGATGGTAGAGAAAGCAGATTTGTTTAGAACTATTTCCCTATGCAACATTATTTATAAAATTATCACTAAGGTCCTTGGAAATCGGCTTAAACCCTTTCTCCCGTCTTTAATCTCTCCGGAACAATCTGGTTTTGTGGAAGGGCACTGGATAATGGATGGTATTATTTTGGCTCATGAAGTTCTTCACTCCCTGAGGACTACTAAAAAAGTTGGTATGATGCTCAAATTGGATCTTTCTAAAGCCTATGATAAACTGAATTGGACTTACATGAAAGAGATTATGCGTTCGTTTGGGTTTAGTGAAATTTGGATTAGATGGATAGCTAATCTCACTTCCTCTACTTTCTTCTCTATCCTAGTGAATGGCCACCCTTCCACTGTGTTCAAACCCTCGCGGGGGATTCGGCAAGGTGACCCGCTATCCCCTTTCATCTTTGTCCTCATGACGGAAGGTCTTGGATGCCTGATATCACACTTAGTTGATCAGGGTAACATCAAAGGACTGAAGTTTCCTCCCTATGAGAAGGCTATCACCCATCAGCAGTTTGTGGATGACACTTTACTGATGGGCCATTCCCGAGTTCAGGAAGCCAGATAGATTAAACAGGCTTTGAACATCTTTTTACTAGCATCGGGTCTTACGATAAATATGGATAAGTCCCTGGTTTTATTTTTTAACACTCCTCCCATTTGTTAGAGAAACATTTTGAGGATTCTGGTCTTCAAAAAGAGCTCCCTTCCAACCAAATATCTTGGTGCTCCCTTATCAGAGGGTGTGCTTAAAAAAGCCTCGTGGGAAGAGCTCCTTAACAAAATCAAGGAGAGACTGTCGAACTGGACTCTTCGGTCTCTAAATCTCCTGGGTCGATTGGTGTTAGTTAAATCTGTGATGCAAGCTATGCCCCTTTACATGTTCTCTATTCTAGTGGCTCCTAAGTCGGTGATGAAGGAAATCAGGATCCTAAGTCGGTGATGAAGGAAATCAGGAATATCCAACGAACTTTCTTATGGGGAGGCACCATGGATCATAGGAAGTGGCCGCTGGTAGATTGGAAAACTCTGTGTCGACCTAAGCTAGAGGGGGGTTTGGGTCTTCGTGATCCTGAGCAGCTAAGTACTGTTTGCAGCGCCAAGATTTAGTGGCGGTGGCTAACTCACTCAAACGAACAATGGGCTAGCCTTTGGGGGGAAAAGTACTCCAGGAACCCAAATCAGCAGGATTGGATTCGGGAGGAGGGACTGGAACAAGGCTCACATATCTGGAACATGGCCCGGGCGAGCAGTGTAGTGATCAGGAAACACTGTTTCTGGGAAATTCAAGATGGAAATTCTATAAATTTTTGGTTTGATGCCTGGCAACAGGAACCACCCATATCTACCCTGGTTAATCTTCTTGAAGAGGCCTTGGATGGGCGATTTCACTGGATGATGGTGAGCAGATATTGGCAAGATGCCTCTGATGATCGAGGTTTTCATATTTGAAAACCACTGGAATGGTGGACTGACTCCTATGGGGAAGATATAGGTAGGCAGAGCCACAGGTAGATAAAAGCTCAGGAGGGGAGGGATATTCTTCGTTGGGGTTATAGTCCTAAAGGAATGTTCTCGATGAAAGAAGCTTACAAACTTCAAAACAGTTCTGGTTTTGAGGTGGAAGATAATATGTGGAAAGACCTATGGGCGGCAAAATTATGGCCTAAGATAACTCTCTTCTTGTGGTTGCTGATAAGAGGTAGGATCTTAACTTGGGTTAACATTGTGAAGCGGGGATTTGAGGGTCCATCCATCTGTATCCTTTGTGGTCAGCATAATGAAACTATTGTGCATCTTTTAGATTAGTGCCATTTTATCGCGGCTCTGTGGGATGAAGGATCTAGGATTTTCTGTAGATCGAAGAGGGTAAGGACCATACCGCAACAAATGGTGAGACAGTGGAAAGTGGAGCCTTACCATGGGAAAATTGTGAATCGTATTTGGCAAATTTTTCTTGGTTTTCTCCTTGGGGAGGTGTGGAAGGAACGCAATAAACGCCCTTTCCAGGGAAAACAAAGCCCGTGGAAAATAATTTAGGGGCATCTCCAGTAGGGGATTATGGAAACTTTGAAATTAACCTTGTGGACGGAACAAGACTTGAGCATCCCGAATAATGAATTACAAATTCTTCATACTTGGGGCATAATGGTGATTCCTCAGTTCATCAAGAGAATCAATATCGACAACAGGAAACAGAACAGTCCGATTGTGTGGTCGTTGCCACAACAGGGGTGGTTAAAGTTGAACTTTGACGGAGCTTCCAAGGGTAACCCCGACTTGGCAGGGTTTGGAGGAGCAGTGCAGAATGATCAGGGAAGGGTTCTGTTCAACTACTATGGTCACCTTGGACGTGAAACAAACAATGTTGCAGAGTGTGAAGCACTGTTGCAAGGATTGAGCAACATGGCGCAGCATGGCATTAACAGTATCATCGTGGAGGGTGACTCAAATATGCTGATTCAGATTGCCACCAAACTACTTAATGGTACCCAGGTGGCCAAACTAACAACGTCGTGGCGACTTGCGTGGCGGATCACTTGTCTGCGCAACCTTATAAACTCTTTTAACGTCATTGTCTTCTAGCGTGTCAGAAGGAGTGTCAACTGTTTGGCATATGCGCTTGCAAATCAAGGTGCCATTAATTGCCATGAGCAATGGGATGGGGATGCATTAGATTTACCTGCTAATACGTGTCATCTTAATTGCCTTAAGATTGCCGAGTGTGATCGTGATAAAACGCTGTCAAAAGATGACGATACAACCTGTCCTCCGATCGATATTAACAAAAATGATGGTACCTGCATTTGAGCGTCCAGACAGAGTGTGTTATGGTAAGGCACCTGCAAGGACAGTTGTATGGTGTTCCGAGGCTATCATCTCTGTTGAGAAGTTTAAGTTCCGGGATTCGAAGTGTGAGATTGACATGGGAGATCAGTTTCACATGATCCGGAGGGACAATCAGGATCAATGGAGGTTGGTGGTGACGAAGGATCAGGACAGGCAGCATCATTATAGAGTTTGGGACATGATGAGAAAGGGCATGAAGGCAGGGGGCGGCTCTCCTTTAAATTCAAACGGAAGGAATGGTTATAGTCACAGAGTTTGTCACCTGTTTCATGTTTGTGTACGACAGAGCTATTATAAGTCCTCTTTCAAGGTGCTGAGTGAGTGCAATAGGGTGAGAATTATGCCGTCGAGAGGTAGGAATATGAGGAGAGGCAGGCATTCGCATGGGGAGCGAAGTAATGTGGGAGGGGGTGCTCCTATGCAGACTGGCCCTAGCAGTGAACAGTGGCACGCTGCTGCAACGACGATATTTTTTCGACGTTTCTTTTCGTCGGGTGTGCAACAGGAGATAGAGGAAATTGAAACGGACCTCTGGAGCCTAGTGGGGGAGGCAGAATAGCCTGAGGAAGCAATGGCTATGGCCAACTGGATCCATGATCCGGGTAACACAATGGGGAGGATGGCCCTGTATAATCGGGCTGTCGTTACCATGTGGGTGACAAAGACTCTAATTGCTCAGTGCCTGGAAACTAGGGGAGATGCTCTGTCTGGCTCCCCGCGTCTTAAGAAATTGGAGGACCTGTGTTAGGATACTGCTGAAAATTGTAAATGGATTCATACAAAGCTAGATGCTCTGGCTGGTGATGTGGGTATCTCCTTTCTGGCTCGGTGTAAGAAAGTGGAGAATCCAAGTGAGATTATCATTGAAGATAAGGAGATGGTGGCGACCCCCCCGGTGGTTATCATTGAAGATGAGGCTGGTACGTCCGGCTAATTATTTTTATGTCTGGTTCTTTTTATGTGGCTACCATGCGGACTTATGGTTTTCGATAGGGTGAAGGTTGGATTCCTTTTTGTTTTTTCTCTTATTATGGCCTCTACTATGGTTTCTTTGTTATGAGTCTTATGGGTTCACCTGATGTAATTGTCGGGCTCGGCCTACGTTCTCCCCATTTTGATGCGTCATGCCCTTGGAGACTCTTCTATGATCTGTGCAGCTTCGGCGTCAGGTCTGGGGTCTTTGGTTTTTCTGCGTTTTAGTGGTGGCTTTGCTAGCATCGGGATGAATGCTTTGGATCTCTCTGTTAGTTCGAGGTGGCTCTGTTGGCACCTGGGGGGTTGTAATGGTTGTATTTGGTGGCTCTATTAGCACTAAACGGGATGTAATGGGTTTGTTTTGTACTCAGTGGTGGCTCTGTCAGCACTAGGTTGATTGTCAAGATGAAGTTTGTATTTCTGCTACTTTATTAATAGAATGAACATCTTTTTTTTTGCCTAAAAAAATAAAAATCCTTATTATGGATTCATGGTTAAGGTCGGTTCATTTAGGGTTAGGGTTGGGGTATGCGTCTAATTTTATGATTTAGTTTTAACAATTGTTATTAATTAATTATTTTTTATTTTTTATTTTTATTAATTAATTAATTTTTTATTTTGATAACCAAAAAATAAAAAATAAAAATTAATTAATTAATAACAATTGTTAAAACTAAATCATAAAATTAGACGCATACCCCAACCCTAACCCAAAATGAACCGACCTTAACCATGAATCCATAATAAGGATTAGATATGCTGGAAATTAGTATTTATCCCTCATCCGAGTGCAAAGAAATGAGTGAGATTCTTGTTCCCTTGAGGATGAACCTGCTTAAGAGGTTCGAAACTTGTGAAATTGAAAAATTCTCACAGCATATTTCCTCTCACCTGTAATTATTGAACTGTGGGTTAAAATGAACAACAAAATTTATTTATTTATTAATTTCTTTTTGTTTTATTTAACTAAATTTAAACTTAAAATATTATTATATTTATGCATTTTCCCTATTTTTGTTTTTTTTCTAATTCTTTTTATTTTTTCTAACCATCTTTCACTTCCCAAACCTAACAATTAATGGCTACTTTCTTTTATTCTCTATATAAATATCTATAAAATCTTTATGCATCTTACATTAAAATTCTTATGATGGTTTGATGGTAGAGTATCTGCTTGAAACTCTATATAAATATCTATAAAATCTTTATGCATTTTACATTAAAATTCTTATGATGGTTTGATAGTAGAGTATCTACTTAAAACTCTATATAAATATCTATAAAATCTTTATGCATTTTACATTAAAATTCTTATAATGGTTTCTTTTTAAATTTTAGTTT
Organism: Larix kaempferi; assembly: GCA_027924585.1. Classification (NCBI taxonomy): domain Eukaryota; kingdom Viridiplantae; phylum Streptophyta; class Pinopsida; order Pinales; family Pinaceae; genus Larix; species Larix kaempferi. The sequence goes on from BSBM01000368.1 coordinate 3,812,410, forward strand.
CTTAAACTTTAGTTTGAATCTACTATCTTGAAGATGGATAGAGTATCTTCTTGAAACTCTATACAAATATCTATAAAATCTTTATACATTTTACATTAAAATTCTTATGATGATTCTTCTTCAACTTTAGTTTGAAACGTGGATTCCAAATCCATTATTAAAATTCAAAAGCATCATATAAAATAATAAATCTCTTCTTTATATATATATATATATATATATATATATTATATTTTTTTTTTTTCCATGTGGTTCACTTTAATCGGCTTAGCCGACCGCTACATCCACGAAATAATTTCCGACGGACCCGCCCCGAAGGGGTTTCCGCCCTGCGGCCGCTGCGTGCCTAACCCCAAGAGGGTCTATGAGGATGGATCCCGTGACCTCGCATGCTGGGAGGCTTAACTTCCGAGAACTCAACCGATCGAGCTAACTCTTGGGGCTAAATCTCTTCTTTATATATATACCTATCACCTATAGTTTGAAATATAATTCCTCGTAGTTTGAAATATGATTCCTCTGTAATTGACCATCTAAATACAACAAAAAATTCCTAATCAACACCTCCACTTTAAAATTCTTATGATGATTTGATGGTAGAGTATATGCTTGAAACTCTATATAAATATCTATAAAATCTTTATGCATTTTACATTAAAATTCTTATGATGGTTTGATAGTAGAGTATCTACTTCAAACTCTATATAAATATCTATAAAATCTTTATGCATTTTACATTAAAATTCTTATAATGGTTTCTTTTTAAATTTTAGTTTCTTAAACTTTAGTTTGAATCTACTATCTTGAAGATGAGTAAAGTATCTTCTTGAAACTCTATATAAATATCTATAAAATCTTTATACATTTTACATTAAAATTCTTATAATGATTCTTCTTAAACTTTAGTTTGAAACGTGGATTCCAAATCCATTATTAAAATTCAAAAGCATCATAGAAAATAATAAATCTCTTCTTTATATATATACCTATCACCTATAGTTTGAAATATAATTCCTCGTAGTTTGAAATATGATTCCTCTGTAACTATCCATCTAAATACAACAAAAAATTCCTAATCAACACCTCCACTTTTTTTAATTACCAATATACCACTTTTAATAAATGTATAAATGTGTTCATTTTCGTAACTTTTTCTTATATCATTGTCAATAAAATTATATAAGACCATGGCTTAAGTAAAACATGAAACAATTGTTTTCACAATTTGACTTGTTTGTAAACTTTTCTCTACATTCTTGATAATTAAAATTAACTAACCTTAAAAATGTATATACAAAATATGATTTGTCGTCGAGTCTACATCCTCCATTAAGTATACGGGTGATGCATTCCATCATGTGACAAAGACTTGTAGTTGACAATGAGTGGAGAGATTCGAAATGGGTGACTGAGGGAATCAAATTGTGGCCGACGGGTTGAATGATTGGTGGAGAGATTCGAAATGGGTGACCGAGGGAATCAAATTGTGGCCGACGGGTTGAATGATTGGTGGAGAGATTCGAAGTGGGTGACTCATGGAATCAAATTGTGACGGACGGGTTGAATGATTGGTGGAAATGCGTAACATCCCTAAGCCTAGTGCGAGTATCGAGTCACGACAAAGGAAGACTGCCATACATATATATCATATATCTATATCTCTCTATATATATTTTAAGAGTATCTAAATCTATATAACCTAAATAGTATTACGTGAAAGAATGTCCACTTTGAGTTTCGTGTGTGATCATATCTTTAATGGCTTTCATTTTCGTGCTTTGCTAACACGTTGTCTATAGAGTCTTCACATGCTTGTTGTCTTCTCCAACTTTTTATAAATTCTTCTCTAACCGAGTCTATAGAATCACAAGGACACCCGATAAGGGATTGAGAACTGTGAATTCAAAATCCAAGAAACCAAAAACTAAAATCATGTATGTTTGCAGGTTTAACAACAACGAAGCAGACAAATTGGCTAATCAAGCCATTCGCATGGACAAGGGCTATATATTAAATGGTAGGGGTCACATGGATTAACGGTGACTCCCCTAGGATTACAAGGAACGACATATGTCTCAACTATCACCTTGATTCGAGAAATCTCACTGCAAGCGATCCATGTGTATACACCTCACACAGGGTACGAGAGAGGCCCCACATTTAATCTCAGGCATATCCGATCTCTCCCAAGCCTTCTCATGTCTCCTGTTGGTTTCCTGTTGGGATTATCTGGCAGCTTGTCTTTACAACTCAAGGCCTATGGGATCTCTCCGAGAGATATTTGTTTTGCAATTCAGAGAATTTTTGGCGGGTAGAGGGGATAATTTTTGGGGATTTTAGCTTTCATCTTGGATTCTATGTATGTTTCTTCTCAGGGTGCTCACGCTCTAATTTAGATTGTGGGTCTTAGCTCCTGTGGTAGGCACATCCGGGATGACCAAAGTGCTTGAGGTTATGGCGAATTCAAGTTGGGATTCATACATTTGGAAGGTGAAAAGAGATATACGTGAGCTGAAACACTTGATGCAAAAGGATGAATTCGAAGTTGGAGGGTGTCGTGGAAGCCATCAGGTAGGTCACATCACACCTCTCCAACCTGGAAGTTCGCTTTGATGATATTGAAGGGCAACTGCAGATGCATGAAACACAATTGGAGCAATTGACCATCACCTCGGAGGCCCATCATCATTTGTTGGCAGGGAGGTTTCTTGGAATACACCCTATGGTGGCTGGGGGGTGGTTGAAGAGTGTTCAATACAATAACCAAGACCTGTAGTGGTTGAAATTTCTAGCATACACAAGCTTAAGGAGGAGCAAAAGCATCCTTGTGAAGTATTAAGTGGCCATGGCTTACCTTATTTTATCTATATGTTTTATTCTTGTTCAGTTCTATTACGCCAATTTGTTAGACTCTATAATGTGAAGTTTTTTGACTTGGTAATCCAAGTCTTTCTCATAATGCTGGTAGAACATACTTTTTTGAAGGATGCCTAATCTAGTTATTAGCAATTTTGTAGCTAGAAATTCATTGTAGTATTTTCAGCTTTTTAATTTAAAACTATTGATCGTTTATGTTGATAAATAAAAGGGACTTATCATTATGGTTTGATAATTTAAGGTGTTTTTATCATCACTTCTAAAAATATGAACAATAAGACTCTTAGTCCAAGGTTTAGGTAAGCCTCGTTTGACTACTATAATGAAAAGTCTATGAATGTGAGGAATACAAATAGAAACTCGAATTTTTAGAATTTATGCTTGATAATTTTGATGTCCTTAGCTTTCCCTTCCCTAAATGCTTCAGGTGAAACTCAATGTCAACCAAAGTAAAAACCTATTGATTTGTAATAAAGTTCCAAATTTTGTCTGAAACATTAGGGGATTCATAAAAGTATTTAAGGTACATATTTCATTCAGTCATAGCAATCACATTATTTTATATTGTTTTTGGCATTAGAATTTGGCCACATAATTTTTAGGTTGAAATTTAGAAAGGTTGAATGTTTTTCTTGCTTTCTAGTTACATAATGACTTTATTTTTAAATTAATTCTTTGCAACTATTAACTTTTATAGCTTGTAGGGACTTGTCAAAGCCTCCTTAATAGATTTTATAGCAATCTTGAAATCTTTGACATGTCAGGGGTTGGTCATTTGACTCTTTTCATTTTCCTAAGAAGTTTTGAAAGAGTACTTATTCATACAACTTAAGAGTTTAGTTGTAAAGTTATGATAAAAGTCCTAAATATTGTTGTTGTGTTTTTTTTTCCAAAAACAAAACTCACGAGGAAACTCCAAGGCACTTCCTCGCATTTTGTGGATGGTACCCAATGTAAACTCGTTGGTGTAAACTTTTTGGCATTGATTAAGATGCCTAATGTACTAGTAACATCGAGTGAGACATGCAATAAAGGTAATTGACATGAAGGATCGACCTTGACACATTTTACATGAAGATGAAAGCACTCAACCACTCAAGCTAGCTCAATGGGATAAACATGTTTAGAAACATATCATCCCACCCTTGAGCACATAAGCAAGAGTGAGATTGTTGGTATTGTGTCAGCCCTGATGTTCCACAAAAGGAAAACATGTCATCAAAGGAATTTGAACCTAGATGGGGGCAATAACAACTTCTCCTCTTAACCAACCAAGCTCGATCCAATTTATAAAAGAAAAATGTTTGGAACACTTCGTCTCACCTTCAAGCACTTAACTGACAATGAAATTGTTTGTACCTTGACAAACCTATATGCTAGGTACCTACACTAATCTCCCCAATTTAGGATACGTATGAGTTTGTTAATTAATGAATGTGGACATTTTCATTGAATAAAGGCCTATTAGATAGTAGTGGACAATTATTCAATGTAAAAGGTTCATCTTTACTAAATAAGGCTCACTAGGCAGTTGGTATCATTAATGATGGGACCACAAGTAGTTAGAGATTTGTGATTGAGAGTCTATTTAAAGAGCTAGGAGGCTTAAATTGTTTTGTTGAGTATTGTTGTATTTGGAGCTCTCCTCAAGTGAAAGGTTGCCCCAACTTAAGAGGCAAGTGAACATTGTTTTTCTATTTGATTATCATAATACAAGGGTATATACTCAACATTATTACATTTCAGTTGCCTCTTGTATCTAGGTTTTTGCATTATATTCTATGTATGTCTAGTTTGTGTTCTTAGTTTAAGGGTTATTGAACACAACACCATATAAATCGAGGGGTGTACCCCTTATATGAACACCACGGTTGTTATTAGATGGGCTTAAAAACCACCTTGCCTTCTTGCAAGAACAAACGTCAGTGAGATTTGAACTTGGATGGGTAGGGGAATACTCCACTTACTTTTCTGGTGCACCACATGCTCATTATGCAATATTGTTGTTATTTACCAAGATATTTGATTCATTTTCTAAATCCATAAGAAAAATATTGGATTTGTTTTTGTCAAAGATCAATAGATTTTCATTATTAGAAATATCTTCCATGGGAGTTTATGCAAGGTAATGCTTAGAGTTAGAATTAAGGTAGGTGATCCAAAGCATGGTCATGAGCAACCAAGAGATAAACATTAAAATTTGCGTTGCATAAGAGGATATCCAATATAACATAGTCCAACACGCTATTGTAAAGCCCATGAATACAAGTTATTTGGTTATATTTTGGCCACTACTTTAAACCATTTCAAATTATTAGATCATGACAGCTAATGCATAATGAATACAAGTATTCAAATTATTATTTTTTTTCCAATGAAGACTTCCTTGGGAAATCCAAGGGATGCTTCCCCACATTTGTGGATAGCATTCATAATCCCATTAGCGTACAGTTGTGTCCCTCACCTAGGAGGATTTCAAGTTCGTACCTGCTAGCATGGAATTATTTAAAAACCCAACAACATTGACAACAACTAGTTAAGCTAACCCCTCACCTAGGAGGATTTCAACTATTAACATGAAACTAATCAAATGACCAACAACATTATCAAGAACTAGTTGAACTAACCCCTTAAATTAATTATTCAAATATTTATATTAAAAAGACACATTACACTTAACTTACATAATTATTTTAATAATTAAATAAAATAAAAAAATATAAACAAAGTTAAAAAGAATCTTTGAATATATACACAAACAACAAAATTCATATAATTTAATATAAAATTTACAATAAAATATATTATGGATGATCTTTCATATTTAACACTTTCCTTATTTGATAAACTAGAGAAAGAAGAAGACCCAATCTAGATGAGACTATTTTTTTTCAATAGAAAAAACTATATATTCATTGATAAAGTATGTAGAAACTTATAAAAACTTTAGAGTTTTCACAACTTTCCTTGCCTTCGATAAGGTAGTTGAATTTGATTATTCTTTGATATATGTAAAATTATTTCATCGAATAATTGATTAATTTCTTCCGATCATTTCCATACAGTTGGGTTCTTACACACATAAAACAGAAATTACAATCCATTTTAATATGCAGTCTATAAGCAGATATATACTTGAAAATTATCTCAGAACAAACTAAAATGAATTTGTCTTCAGCACTATATCTAAAAGGAGTTTTTGGGTGTTCCCCTCCTTTTTTGTTCCTCTGGTCAATGTCTCTTTGTTTTTCTGGATTTTAGACCTCTTTTAGTCAGGTTTTTATGGTGATCTATGGATATACTTTGGATTTTTGGTAATTATATCTGTATAAATTCATATAGTTTTAATGAAAATATAGTTATTTTTCTAGATGAAAAAAAAAGAAATAAAAGTACGATTTTTTTTAATATTCGTTGAAACAACAAAATGATTAGATACAACAATCCTTTAAAATGAGACAGCTTTACCAAAATGAAATTGAAACATTTGCACACAATTTAGATAAGACTATACACATGAAAGACACAAAAACAAGTTGTATAATATGGTACAAAGTGTTTGACCAACGAAAAAGGAAGAAACGTTGGGGAATAGTCTCGAAGTTTATTATAAAGATGGAATGACTTGTTAGGTCATGGTAAATTGAAAGGGGAGATGAATCGATTTGGTACATTTGAGTGATGTTCTGAATTCACATGAATAAGGAGTGTTTAGAAAATGAAAATTGAAAATAAATTATATAAATTTGTATTAAAGATAAAAGTAAATAATGTTATTGTAAATACACCTTCAATCTTAAATTTGATTGTCATTTTCATTTTAGTAAACATAAAAAAGAGAGAAAATTATTAAAGTAATAATAACTAATTTACATTATGGATTACGCGGAAATCAGTGATGAATAATCTTGGTTTTTCTAGGTTACAGGCTTTGATTAAAGAGTTCGAATAGATCTGATTTATACATTTTTTTCAATAAAAAAAAAAGTCTCTTGATATTCATAGGGTGAATCAAAGAAACTACAATGATAACTTGTCCCTCAGATATAGTATCAACTGGCTACAATCATAATATTCTCCATGTCTTTCTACTAAAAACAAAAAACGTGTTACCAAAATATGAAAGTATACTTAAACTAGTAATCAAGGACAAAACAAAAAGACTTTACCAAAAATGCCAAGTCTGTACAAATTTAAAATCTGTATAAATATCTGCTAACTAACTATCCATCCGCATAACTAAACTGAAATACACAATATGAAAAAATAAATCAAAATCATCCTCAATCTTTAGTATATATGAAGTGTGCCTTCTCCAACCATAATGTCCATGATGAATTCCTGAAAGTGTAATAAACCTTCATGTAACCCAATGCCTTTATTCGATAACTGATCAACACTTTTGTTAAAGGTATGATATATATGCCTGAATTCAATTGACTGAAAGGAACGTCTAAACTCAATAATCCTCTCTTTCCATTGCTCCAAGGCAATACATCTTTATAGGGAATACAATATGAAAGCATATGCCCTTTCCATGCAAGCACTAGATCTCAGACCTAGTTTGATGGTGGAGGAAAATTTCTCAGATGGTAACCTCGTGGTTGTGACAAAGTTTACTCACCCTTTTGCATAGTTCAGTTTTAAAAGGTTTTGGTTGGTTTCTTCTTGCATAGTCGATGACAGCTTCAACGATTATCCTTGTAAAGGATGCTCTAAAGCTCATACGTAGATTTTTTCTACGGCATGGTCAAACTTTCTCCTTTTGGGTCATTTTGCTTATGTATTGGTCGAGTACATAAGAGTCTAGATGGTTATTGTGTTTTGTTGTGTTCTATTATGGTTTAAAAGAATATTTTTTATCGCAAGTTTTTTTATTCTAATCCAATGTATATTTGTTACTTATAAATATAAACTTTTTTTCATAAAAAAGAAAAAAACCTTACTTAATAAAATCAATATATAGACTCGTCCCCAAAAACAATCTATATTCTATGCCACTTAGAAAAATTTAAAACCAAACGTGTTTCCTTGCAATGTCCTCTATACAACAATATAATAGAGATGCTTGTAATTATATATACAATCTTTACTGGGTTTATAAAATTTTAAACGAAGACAACCACAAATAAATTTAAAAAAAAAACTTTATTATTAATGTAAACTTATAATATCTATATAAATAATTTCTTTAATCATTATCTAATTATTTAAATTAATTTAATTTAAAAACTTAAATCATTATTATTATTTTTATATATCCATTTTTAACAAGAAAAAAATTCATATATCTATTATTCAATTATGAATCGAGATATATATGTATATAACATTTCCAGATCTATAGAATATCCTCCATCCATATAGACTATTGAGAAATAGGGTGATTAATCCACAAGTCATAAGGAGCAAAAAGTGGATAAAAAAATTATCAAAATTCAAATACAATGAGACATATGGCGTCCAAAAACTGGAGCAGAACTAAATCAATAATCGCTCCAACCCGAATAAACGGGAGCCCAAACAACTCCATAGTACAGCCACCACCCAAAAGATACTAGCTCGACATCTCAAAAAAAGGATGAAAACAACTTCATCGAAGAGTGACAGTCCTAACCGAAAGGATAGACAAATCCATCTGCATATCAACATGATTTATAACTCCCAATATGGAACAAAAACATATCCAATGAAAACATGACATGGAGAGAAATTGAACCTGCAGGCTTAGATATCAATTGAGAACAAAAATCCAAAAATAACAAGCCACTATATGCATGTAGCCAAACCAAACAAGGCACGCCTACAAGAAACTTGTACTTTGGTCCTGAGCCTGTAGGCAACAACCAAAAAGATGAACTTGAAAAGAGTTAGAGATTTAGGAATGATCCAAAAATTCTTAAAAAATTAGATAACCACCATCAAGCAAAAAGACCTCCTTGAACATTATATCCACCACATAGTTGCATTCCCTAAGAGTGTAATGGAAGGAGAGTTTTTTTTTTTTTATGAGTAGTTAAACCGACGCTCAATGGTGGGCGAGAACACCGAATCGAACGGAGTTTCGTAATCGATCCTGGGTGGGGACAACCACAGCCATAATGGAAGGAGAGTTTATAGAACAACTTTTCAAGATCCCTTATTATGGACATCCAATCTTCAAGATTTAAAACAGCTAAACAAACCTTACACATCACATCAAGTACCCAATTTACACATCACATCAAGTACCCAATTTGTCAATGAAAAATCCACATCCTAACTTGTCTCGACTCATTTATGTGTTTAAGAGGTAGGGACATATGTTTGTTTATTTAATCGAGAACATTCACTAGAGGGTGGAAGGTAGTACAATACACGTTAACTATGAAAATATAAAATATCTCTAATGCCTTTCTTTATATGTTACTTCATACACTAGTATGTAGTTTTATTATTACAATTTGATTTATTAAGTTAAATGTAGATTGATTGATATACATAAAACTGTTTTATAAAAAAATGTTTTAAATATTTTTTTCATTAAATTAATTTTAGATTTTTTTTAATAGAAACATGTAAAAAATTATATGAAAATGAGAGGTAGCGGAACAAAGAATTTGTTAATACAATTTAAACATTGTTTTTTATTTATATCGTAACAAAATTTCTCAAAGTGACAAAAAAAATCCAAAAAACTACATATTTGGAATGTCTATACTATATATTTTAGTAAATTGTTCTAATATAAAGACTAAGTGATGGCCACTATGACTTTTCTCCATGAAGTGTTCTCCTTGTTCCACATTAGGAGTAACTTGTGAAATTAACTATTGCATGATGGCAATTATGGATTGTTGTAATGTCCCTTCCTCAAGTTGTTTGGAGCCTATCGATACCAGATTTTTCTTTGCATTTGACTATGAACCATGTGCAAACCCGAGAATGATATTGTAGGGCATCTTTGTGCTTGAAATCAACTTCTCAATCTTTTCCCCTTGATTCTTAAATGTAGTTTCTAGATTTTCTTGCCTGCTCTCTAATTGCTTCTCATGCCTGCTAAGGTAATCGATGGCTTCATGCATTCCCTCCATTTGACTATTGAGATGCCTCATGATGTGCCTAATTTCCCTTATCCCATCATCATCCGAAAGACCTTAATGCGTGGAGGCTATTAAGTCTTCAGATCATTGGCTACAAGCTCAGAGGTGAATAGCGAAAGCCACTAAAACACCAAGCTCTAAGAATTATTTGACCCATAAACACAAGCCCACCACCTTTTTCCCATAGAGAGGCCTTCAAAATTCTCCAAAGAAATCAACTCCGCAAAATGAATTGAACTTGGAATAACAACAACATAAGGAAAATCCTAACCTGGAGCACTCGCCCAAGATAGTATGAGTGTACCATGCCTAGAACAACAGCCTCCCAATCTATCTACTGGGCATGCCTCACTAAAGAAAATGACAACAAAAACCTTCATGCGACTAAGCAATATCCCACATGTGCGCCATTTGCTACGTTCAAAGTCTATAAAAGAGAATTTTTGGCAAACAATAGAATAAGAGTTAAGGGAGCTTCAGCACATGATAATGTTGTGCTTCCCTTGCACACCTTTATTTCGACATGACCTTTAGGGCTGTGATGCATAAGGCATTTATAATTGTCCCACCGATCATTAACTTCTAGATGCTTGGTGAAGTATATTTGATAATTCCTAATGTTGATAGTATTTATAACATCCTTAGAAGATCCAATGGTGTTCATGGGGGTCCCCATTTTTTACCAAGACCCCCTTGTTTATAAACTCCTACATTGGCATGACAATCATGGACAAAGTTGTTGATTCTTTTAACATAATAGATATCAACCTTCACTAGCCCTTTAAGATTCCATTTGATTCGATCTATGAGTCTGGTTTGCATGGTTCTTTCATTTGTGTGCATATTCCCAATCTTTTTGACAACTAGAAGTGAATCACCAAAGATCTTTACCTTGTTAATTCGACAAGATTTTAAGATATATGTTCCTATGTACATGGTATAGGCTTCAACCTTATTGTTGGTGGTTATTTTGATCCCCAAGAATAAATTAATTATGTGTGTCCAACAAGGCCTATGAGGATCGCCCTGCTCCTACCACCCCTTAAACTAATTTAGATTTATTAAAAATTGTAAAATGTGTGTGTGTGTGTGCGTGTTAAATTTATTTTATTTTGAAATGAAAGATTATTTTGTGTTTATTGATGTAAATATTCTTTCATTAAATTAAACATAGTTTTTTTTCAACTCTTCTATTTATTTATTTATAATTCTAATGATTGTGATGATGGTTATTAAGGTTCATTGAAATCAAATTTAATTTATTGCATCTTAAAAAAGGTAAGGAATCACTTAGTTTGTTTTAATATTTTATTTCTATACTTGAAAAGCTTAAGAGGAGAATCCCTAAATCACTACAGTTTTGATGAGTTAAAAGGCTAGAAGGGTCAGTATCATAAAAGATATTTTGAAATTGCGATTATAAGAGAAGGTAGTTTCATCTTCAACCCTATTAGTGTCACAAAGTTCACAAATTCTTTCAACCCACAATGTTTTAGGATTTGTCCATCACTCGGTTTTACTATGCATCCCACAAGAATTTGTTCTTAATGTATATAGGACGTTATAAGAGAAAATGGTTTCAGCTTCAACCCTCTTAGTGTCACAAAGCTGACAAATTCTTTCAACATGCAACATTTTAGGAATTGTTCATCACTCAATTTCACTGTGGAGCCCACGAGAGTTTGTTTTTATTTTAACATTGTTGATTTTCTCCTTTACACTAGTTAAAACAAATAGATACTTTTGATCTTCTAAATTAACGTTGATAACCTCCTTACTTTGTCTTAATTTTGTGTTATCCTCTAATTATTTCTTTACAACAATTTCTCCTTAAATTTAGATGTAAGAATATTTTTAATATTATCGTTATTATATAGAGTGACCTCTTCCTCAATTCCCCAATGATTTAGCCAAGACTTAACATCTTTATGCCAACCTCGCTTGAGCTACAAGTGGTCTTGACTAGACTTTGAAGAAATCTTTGAAAGCCTCTTGTCTTCAATGTTATTTATCTTGTTCATGTACATTAGGTAGCTAGTTATAGTCATGCTCACAATGGGGGCGAGACTCGATTTGAGGAGGAGAATAGGATAGGGTGTATTGTCTTTAATTTTGATATTATAAATTATAAAACACTTTTAGATTTGCTCTATTGTCCCCTTTGATTCTCTAAAGATATTTTAGACCCAAACTTCAAAATTATAAAAGATAACATAAACGATGAGAATCTAAAAAAAAAGTTTCATCTTATCCTAAATAAAAGTTTAATTAATTTACAATTTTTTTCAAACTCATAATAATCTTTTCACCCTCTCTACATCATATTCTCAATACTATGTTTTTTTTAGTATTGTACATCATTTTATTTTAAAATCCTTAAGAAACACATCTTAAAATATCAATGTAATCAAAAGATAAAGAAATTTTTATAAAATAAAATCTAAATACTTTATTTATTATTTTTTATTGCAAACATTTTTTTATTGACAAAGAAGAGAGATTCGAACTTTACACTACTAGTTCCACTCTAATAAAACATATATATATATTTTTTCAACGAATATAATAAAATATATATATATATATATATATATATATATATATATATTCTCTAACGTCTTATTGCATTTTTTTATAATATATATAAATGTTTTGGTTCACATGAACAAAGATTTAAACTTTAAACTTTAAACTTAGCATCTTGAATCTTTCTTAAAAATTTACACTTTACACTTAATATCTAGCATCTTTCTTATGCAAAGCAAAGAAGTAGAGACCCACTAACTAGACAAATCAATTCATCTTATACATATTTCAAAACTTTAATAAGTGCGTCTTTTCAAACAAAAAGTTTCATTATTTGAAATTTTTGTTTCACTTACATACAAAGAAGCGCCTCTCATGTTTCTTTAAACTTGTCAAAAAAAAAAAAGTTGGAAAACACTTGTCAAAGAAAAAGTATAACAAGGGTTGCCCAGAGCTTGATAACAGTGTGGTCGACCCCGTAAACGATATAAGTAATGGCTCTTCTACCTTCATTGATGCCGAGAGAAAAGGTTTCCAGGTTTAAAGTGAGAGCAATTAAAAGCTGGAACAAGTGCAATCCATGCAATGTAAATTGGAAGCTAGTGTAAAAATGGTTGAATTATAAATGGTTGCCTTATCTTAGGAAATGAAGAAAAAACAGAAACTCCCTATCTAATCTTGAAAGGGAATCTAAAAAATAAGAAACTGCTATTGAGAAGGAATAAGCCAAAACAAAAACAAAAAAGAATGAAATCAGGAATAAAAAAACTTTACCTTTTTACATTGAGGAAGTTATCATGCATTAATTTTAGGAATTATTTTTAGTCAATTTTTTAATCAACATTTTCATGATATGGTACTAATCATGTTTGAAAAAAATTGATATAAAAATTTAAACAATAAGAAAATAAACCTAATTGAGTGTTGAAATACTAAATGTATAGTGGACAATAATAATGAAAAAACTAAAAACAATAGTCTCTCCCTACGGCAGGGACTAATAATTTGAAAATGTGATTATGTTGTGAAAGCTACTTTCTTGAATATGACAAATGTTATCAATTCAACATATGTATTGATTTAAAGAAAAGATAAAGACAAAATTGAACATTACAATAAAATTAGAAAAGATTTAGTTATTATTGAGAAAAAATAATATTTCAATTTAAAAAAAAAATCATGGAACAAATTTTATTATTTTTTAATTTAAAAAAATTATATTATTTTTTGAAAGTTTGATTTTAAATTGTTTATGTTTAATTAAGAGTTTGTCTTTCTCACACATATAGGCAATTTTATTAGGCCATTGTAAATTATTAAATCTTGAGTTTGTCTCTCTCACTTTATATCAAGTCTGAGCGATATAATTTTGTAGAGCGATTCTGGGCATTCTTTTCAAGCACCGACTTAGGCATCTAGGGTTAGTTGCAACGATTTAAACACCGAGCAATCTATGTCCTCCAATATCAAGATAAGATCATATATATATATATATATATATATATATATATATATATATATATTCCTTGGAACAAGTCGTGGGAAAACCCTCAGGTGCTTCCCCTCATTTCGAGGATGGTACCCAAGGTAAACCACCGGCCCTAATTACGGGGCCTAACCCGGTGGGACCATCAAGTGAGGTCGTTAAATATCTATGCATAGCCACCTGGGGATTTGACCCCGATACCTTCTACTTATAACTCACGACTCTCAACCACTTGAGCTAACCCACCGGGCTTATATATATATGCGACCACCAAGCACACTAAGTGATCTAGGGTTCCGAATTGAAGCGAGTAACCAAGCATCAAGCATCTGAAGTTTGATCCACGATGTGGGGATATCTGTGATCTATTAAAGCGAGGGTTTGATCCATTGAAGCGAGGATCTCTACGGCCTATTGAAGCTCAGATTTGAACAAATCTCTGTAGTCTATTGAAGTGAGCATTTGATTCATTGAAACAAGGGTTTGATCCTTCGGATATGCAGTCTCTTTGATCGATCTTTAATGAGAGGCCATTTAAGATTATCCGAACAATTTGCCTAAGTGAATTTATAAGAAGTGGGGCATTTGAAGGGGTTGAATCTCTAGCGGTCTACTTATCAATCTCTGGTGCAAGGCGATATGCAATAAGAGGCCACGCATCTTGATCATTTAAGCAGTAAACCTAATCTTGCAAAGTCAAAGCTAATCCAGAATGGTGAGGATTTCATTTGGCTTTGCGGATTGAATTAGGTGCATGCATTCCTTCCCTCTCTTCTACTTTCATTTTTTTGTACACACACACACACACATATATTCTCACACAAATATGAACAATTCATCGCATTTACCAAAAGTTGTTAAAGGAAGACCTAGCATAGTTACCCTACAGAGCCTTTATGAATATATGGAGGCCGTAGAGAAACATACGGAAGCAAGAGAAGCTAAAATTTATGAATATATATAATCCTCAAAGAAAAGTAGGGAAGAAAGAAAAGTTAAACTCTAGAGAGAGTTAAAAGCAATGCTTGATAATCAATTTGCATCCTTTCAAGAAGAGATCCAAAAACAAATAGACGATAAGATAAAAAAGTTGGAGGACAAGGTGAAGACAATGGAGACCAGACTACAAGTAATAGAAACACAAAAGACACCCGAGCAAGAAGATGTAGATACTTTAGAAAATCTTAATTGAAAGGATAGGATTAAAGAGATGGAAGAAAAAGTAAATCATGATCTGACCCTAAATAGTATAGAAGGTAAATTAGATATCAAACCCATTAAAGAGGAAATGAATAAGATGATAGTTGGAGACCATAAGAGTAACAAAAGATCCTTGAACCTCATAATTTTTGGATTAAAGGGAGACTCAAAAGATGATACATTAGCCATGGTCAAGACAAAACTTCATAATAGGTTACAAATTGTTTACCAGTTTCATAGAAGCAACGAGGTTGGGGAAATTAATTGAGAATAAGGAAATACTAATATGGGTTAAGGTTAGCTCTATCAAAGAAAATATGACATACTCAGTAAGACCTCAATTTTAAAAGGATCGAGGATATTTATAAGTGAAGACCTCATTCCAGAAGATCGAGTTGAATTGAGAAAGGAGGTCCAAAATGTAAAAGAAGCTAGGAAGGAGAGAAAATGGGCATTAATTAGAAACATAAAAGCCATTATTCGAGATAAAAACCAAAAATATAGTAATAAAAAGCAATTTGACACACTTTAGATCCTCTCCTAGAACTGTCAGAGCTTTCCATGGAGCAAAAGCCCCAAGTTAAGTTGGATCCCAAGTGAAATTGATATTATATTATTGGTTGAAACTTGGGACCACAAGGAATCCAAGGTCCCTAATCTAGAAGGATATGTCCTATGGTCGATATGGAATAAACGCTTCTATCGTAGAGGTGTTGGAGGTATAGCTTGTTACATCAAGAAGAACATTTCCCCTCATGTTAGGCTTTTTTTTGTACTAGGGGAATTGAAAACTAGGATGGGGTTGGTACTCGTGTGACACTGGGTCCAGGGGTCAAATCCCGTCTGCTACCACTATACCCCTAGGTGCATCTACACAGCCCGCAAGCATGGGGCACGGGTAAGCTGTGGTGATTTTAACTCATGACCTCCATTTACAACATTTCCTTCATATCAAGCAAATTGTCGGTTGAGCTACACCCTTGCAGGATCCCTCATGTTAGGCTTTATGAGAAAGACCCATACAACCAATATATTTGGATAAATATTACAGACATTAATGAAAAAAAAAACCTACCTAGCCATTGTTATTTTTCCCCTATTAATTCTAATTTCTATAAGAAAAGTAATTTAGATAAAAATTGTCCTTATAATGGTTTAGAACATGATATTTCTAGTCTAAGGAAGGAAGGAAATATCCTTTTGCTGGGTGACTTCAATGCCCGAACTTCGAGAAACCAAGCTATTCTATTAAGCAATTATTCCAACACTAATCATCTTTGGTTAGACGAAGACCTTGTGCTAGCTAATAGGTACAAAATAAGTTCTAAAGATCTAGGTGAAATTCGGTTATGAGCTAGTAATGCTTTATAGTGCTCAAGATCTTATAATCTTCAATGGCCTAATAAAATGGAAAAATTCTAGCTAGATGACTTGTATTCATGGTCTTGGCAGTAGTTTGGTAGATTATGTTATATTTGATATCCCTTTATACAACAAAATAATATATTTTGACATCTTCAACGACCATGAGCTTGACTCTGATCATAGGCCTTTAAGTATAACTCTCAATCTTGTCATGAATAGAGATCCTAAAAAGGAAAACTATCATGGCCAAAAGCACCTAATCTTCGATAAAAATAAAGCTGGCCTTTTTCTTCATGATTTAAAATTTTTTATGTTTCCTTTATCTAGTATGGACAATATAGAAAATATCTACCATAATTTTACTACTTCCCTCTCTTCGTCCATTAACAAGTTCTATATTGAAGTCTCGGGTAACAAGAGAGATAATAGAACCAACCCTTGGTATGATCAAGAGTGTAAAGATATGAGAAAATAAATTAAGCAAGCTACTGTAGAATCGTTAAAAGTGGACAAGATAAATTGGTACAAATCCCTAATTAAAAGAAAAAAAGGTAATATCTAATTAAAAGGGAGGAAAATATTTTACACCTATCCAAGATGGCTCCTAAGAAGTTTTGGAGACAAATCCTAACTTGTAGAACAAAAGAAGATAATAAGATTGTTTTGAAGGAGTGGAATTTCTATCTTAAAAAGCTTTACGAATCCCCGGATATTAGAGATAACATTCAATCCCTTCTTACAACAAAAGAAGTTTTCGCGTTAGAAGACACAGATTTTGGGCTTAAGCGCCTAACAAATGGAAAATCCAAAGACATTGAAGGTTACCAAGCAGAAATATTAAAAATTGGAAGGCATGTACTCATCCCACACATCCACAAACTCTTCAATCTAGTGGTCAAACATGGTTTCCCTACACCTTGGACTCAAAGCCTCATTATTCCTATTTTTAAAAGTGGTGATACAGATAATCCCTCTAATTATCATACCATTATGATTAGCCCTCTCTTAGCTAAGTTATACGATATTATCTTAGAAAATAAGATCAACAAATGGCTAGAAATGGAGGGTAAGCGGGCTAAAGGCCATGTAGGTTTTATAAGACATCACTCAACCATGGACCACCTCATTATGCTTAGGATCATTGTGAAGGAATGTCGTAATAATAAGTATGATATGTTTTGCTGCTTTGTGGACTTTAGAAAAGATTTTGATACGATGTCTAGAAATAACCTTTGGAATAGGTTAGAGGAGCTTAAGGTTCCTTTTGAGTTAAGAGTTGCCGCGATAAGGCCATACAAAAAGGTCATTGCCAAGTTTAAGAACACTAAGGGGTGATCGACAGATATAAATTGTAATGTTAAAGTTAATCGAAGTTGCCCCCTCTCCCCTACCCTTTTCGACATTTACATCAATAAACTAGAAGGTTGTTTAGAAGAAGCATGTTGTGCCAACACAATGATATTGTTCTTATGGTAAGGTGACCCTTTTATCTTGGTAAGCAATTAAGAATTCTCAAATATTTATGCTCTAATATGGGAATGACTATTAACACTGACAAGACAAAAGTTATGTTTATAAAGTCCAAGAAATACACCTATGCTAATTTTATATATGACAATAGAAAAATGGAGGATGTGACTTCTTATAAATATCTTGGAATTGATATTCATCAGAAGCTCAACTGAAACTATACCATCGAGAAAAGGATTAACGGGGGTGGAAAGCTTATTTTGGTCTTGAAAACAATCGCAAATCAACCAACCTGGTCATGTGGGATAAAAATAAGTTCCTCTTTGAAAATCTTGTCATTATCATTATCTTATATGACTGTGAAGTATGGGACTGCAACATTTCTATAGAATCTTGGAGAAAGATTGAGGAAATCCAGAAGCGTTTTATAGCTTATAACCTCAAAATTAAAAGCAATACACCTCAACCTATTCTCCTCCTAGAAGTAGGTATTTCCCTCGACGAGAGCATGGCTATGACTAGGTACATGATGTACAAGCACAAGATAAATAACATGGGAGATGAGAGACTTCCTAAAAATGCTTTAAAATCAAGTCAAAACCACCTGCGCCTCAAGCAGGGTTAATGTAAAGATACCATGGCTTGGTTAAACCATTGGGGCATTGACAAAAATGATGCTTTGCAGAATATCAATAATATCAAAAATATGATTACTTCTAAGTTTAAATAGAAATTTGGTGCGAGAAAGATTTAGAGGTTAAAATAAAATTAAGATACTATAAAGAGGTCATTAACCATAATCCGGAAGATAAAAAAATATCTCTTGGTATTAAGTAGCTCAAAGAAGAAAATTAATATAGCCAAGATAAGAAAGAACTCTCATGAACTCCATAGCGGAACATGGCGTTGGTCAATTCCTAAAACACCATGGGCAAAAAAGATTTTCCATCTTTGTGAGTCTATGAGTGTTGAGGAATAAAATCACTTTCTCTTAGAGTGTTATGCTTACACCCACATTAGATCTCAATTTCATAGTATTTACTACAATACAAACCTTTCTAACGTCCTAACTTGCCAAAACTATAGTGAGTTGGGAAAACTTCTCTTCAAGCTCTTTAAGCATAGGAATAAAATTTTAAAGCAAACCAAATAATTCCCTTCTTTCTTCTTAAGGTCTGGTAGGCCAAAGTTGGTCTCAGTGGATGTTAATTACCATCATCATCATCATCAAGATAACAATTTAAGAATAGAATATAAGATAAATGGAAATCTTTTTTATATAAACTTTTATGTTAAAAAAATATTTACACGATGTCGTTATTAATTACCATTTATTAACTTAAAACAATAATTTATTGACACAATATATATATATATATATATATATTAAAAAAATATTTACACCATGTTGTTATTAATTACTATTTATTGCACCGAGTGAAACGAGGTGCTCTACAGCCCAGTATGGGGGAGATGTTGTAACGTTTGTGATGTAACAAAATAATTAAAAAAATGTATGTCGTCTCATAAAATAAAAAATTATGGAAAGTATTTAAAAAAAATCCATGTTGGTTCATAAAATAAAATATTATGAAAAGTAATTAAAAAAAGATGTTCGTTTATAAAATAAAAACTTAAAACTTAAACCCGGATCTATCAATCAAGAGAGATCAAATTTCTTGAGTTTAAATTTTAAAAAAAGAAATACACCTCAAGAAATTGGATCCCTCTCGATGCTTGATAGATACAAGTTTAAGATGGATCTATGCTGGTTAACTTAAAACAATATATTATCATTATATATATATATATATGTGAACAACTTACTATGGGCAGTTTTGGAAAAAAATCTATTTTATTTTGTAAAGGTCCGAGGGCTTGTGGATATGAAATACATGACAGGCATGTATTATGCGTAGTGTAATTTTGTTTTTATAATAAAATTACGTTGTTTTTTTTTTTTTTTTTTTTTTTTTTCCCGAGGAAAACATATAACTAGTTTATAAATAAATTTTATAAATAGTTCATAATTTTTTTTAGAAATATGGTTTACAATTTAAGTAAAATTAATTTATATTCAACTGTCCAAAAATACTACTACTTCTTACTCTATATATTGATACAATATGTTTTATTGGAAAAATGATGATAAAGTTTTTAAGAAAAAAGATCAACCTTTCATCTCCTTATCCTAATATTTCAGCACTATGTTATATCTAGTTATATTCAATCAACCAAAACAATTTTAATTTTTATTCTCAAAAGTAAAAAGTTGATTTCAACAATTTTACTTTTATCCAATGTTTTGAAATCTCTTTTTTTTTTCTGGAAGATGACAAAACCTATCATAACTTTACAACTTTACAAACAAAACAAGCTTTACAACCAATTTATAAACAAAATTTACAACTAACTTATAATTAAATTGTTAGTCTTCGTAGAAATAGGTAGAACGAAAATGGTACTCAGACGAACCAAGAACATAGCTAGGGTTTCATCTTCATTGGGTAATGCATGAATTGGAACCCTAAAGGACGAGACACCATATTTAAACATGGCGATCTCGGATACAACCACATATGACCCGTACAGAACGATCAACATCTGGAGTAATTGCAACAGAGAAGTCAATACGATCCGTTCAACTCCAGGTTTAACTGGGAAGAACCGGTCACATCAAGGGGAAAAAATTGAAGGGTTTAAACTCAATGACTATCCTGAGGAAGCTTTTGGAGTGTGTGATGAAGCGGACTGTACTTTGGGGGAAAAAAGGCGTGACTAGCTATTAACTGAGGCAATTTCGACGGTGAGTCTCGTACCTTAGCATCATGCTATCCACATTGAGGACGGAGGGTTTCATGAAGAACTTCTCTTAGGAAAAATAGATGAAACCAGAGGAGCTCTGCTAAACGAATCAAAGGAAGTAAGGGGGGATTTTTAAAAGTTTGCAATCGTCATAAGAGGTGTATCAAAAGGAAATCCTGCCCATTGAACCTCGTTCTAGGAGAATATATACAACTGAATGAGGTAGTAATGACAACCAATATGACTTTGGTGGGAAATTTTGTCGGATGCAAAGTCGGGGAAGATGGCTTAAAGAGATGGGTTTCTTCTAATTGGGAAAGAAAGTTAGGTATGCTCCCCTCTCTTTATTCTCTCGAGGGGCTTGGTGGCATTTTTGTTTAACTCCAAATTGGATGCCTCATCTATGGTTTCGGTCTTATGGAGATGGGATTCCTATGCCCTATTTTTGAAGTGTTGGAATCCAATGTTTAATGCTCAGATTGAAAGGAATGATCAGGATCCAATTTGGGTAAAATTGCCAAACCCGCCCTTCGAATTTTGGTTAGTTGATTTCTTTAAAGCAGTGGGAAGTTCTTTGGGCAGTTTTATGGAGGCTAACATGTCTTGCATGGAAATCAGGAGGATGTGAGCAGTCAAGGTGTTGGTGGCCCTGGACTTGAGGGAAGTTCTTGCGGAAATAATTGAAATACATAAAGGAATCGTATCTCACTCACATATTTTGGATTATCAATCTGTTTGGATGAAGAATCTCAAGGAGTGGCCAGAGGGAAAGAATCCTAGGGCTCTCGAAGGTCTAAGCCTATTAGTAAATCCTGAAGACCCAATCTCTAAAAAATAGGAATCATCTCATCTCTTCACATGGGTAGAAGAATTGAACAATGAGATCTTGGGTGACAATAATGGACTCAAGGACAATATTGTAGCTCGTAATGATCCAAAAATCGAAGAAAGAGGGGAGATGATCCAATCTGATACCTTGGTATCCCCAATTAAATCCCTTCAAGAATTTATTCCTTTACGATTTTCATAAAATTTCAAAATTATATTGATCTTCGGGCTTAGGTGTTTAAAGAATTTAGTTTCTAGTGCCTTGGGGGAGGCGAGAGTGCCCTCAAAAGTCTCTGAGGGTCAAAATTAAAAAAATATAATCTCAAGTAGTGTTGGGCATGAGGAAAGGTCTCCATCGTCGTAATCGGTCAAATCCTTGAACTTGGAAGTGGAGAAGGAGGAATAAATGTATTGTCTACGGCCTCGGAAGGGGATTATGGAGGACTTTGTGTTGGGAGTATCGAGGGGTCTAGGGTGGAACCCAAGCAGATTAAAGACATGTGGTAGAGGTCGTAAATCCTTCTTTCAAATGGCATAAGAAAAATCTTCAAGGGGTGTTGCAATAAGGAAACAAATATCCTTATATGGGGTGCTTAGAGTAGTAGAAGCTTCGACATGAGGTTCAAAATGATTATAGTCTCCCTGAATAGCAGAGGTCTAGCTAGCACCTTGAAAAATCTAGTTGTACGGAGACTGGTTGAAAAGATGAAACCAAATGTTCTTTTTTTCTCCAAGAGAGTATGTGTGAAGGTAATAGAATAGTGAGTGACATAACCAAGCTTCTAAGTGGGTGGGAATTCAACTATGTGGACACCAGGGAGGAATCAGGAGGCTTGATCTCTGGTTGGTGCTCCCAACACTTAAGACTCACAAATTCATGGGCTATGAAATCTGGTATGGGGCTGTCACTATTTTCACATGAGTTTGATAGAGAATTTCTCTGTTTAAACATTTATGGCCCCTACACAGATAGACCTATTTTATAAGAGAATTTGTGAAATAAAGGTTTTATGAGGAATCAAAAACTTATAATGGGTAGGGATTTCAACTTCTCTTTGAGGGGAGAGGAGGTTTGGGGGCCTTCTGCTAAAAAGGAAATCTTATCAGACTTCTTCTTGATGAAATTAGAGGTGGGAGGACTTCTTGATGTAGAATCTGTCAAACTACAATCGACCTAGTGCAATAAGAGAGTGGGTCCTAACCGAATTGCAAAGTGCCACAACCAGTTTTTGGTCAGCGAAGGTATGATAGATCACCTGTTAAAATAAGGCAATGAGTTAGTGATGGTGGTGACTCAAATCACATGCTGATTGTTTGGAAAGTGGTGGGGTTAGGGGAAAAACCCCCTACTCCTTTTGAATTTAATTCATATTTTATCAATGAACCTAGCTACCTCCAAATTATTAAGAATGCTTGGCTAAATTTTGACGAATCCTCCCGAGAATTGACTTTAATCCATTTTGCTAAAAATCTAAGGAGGGCTAAAGAATCTTCTCGCGGATGGGAAAAGGATTAGAACCTTTGAATGGATAAATATTTAAAACTCATTGAATCTAGGTTGGAGGATTTGTATGGAGATAATGGGTTGGGTTCATTTTGGAAGAGACCTTAGGTAGAGGTTTTCACATCCCCGGTCACCTCAGTGTCCTTCAGAGGCGATGGAAGACAACCCTTGGATCTACCTGCTATTTTTTTTCTTTTTCTTAAGCAGTCCAAAGGTTCCGCAACTCTACACCCATACTGATCTTCAGTTCGCAATCCACAAAGCGGAAATAAAAAAATTAGAACGCGAAATACATAGCGTTGAAAACCACGTCTCCGACTTCCGCAATCCGCATGCGAAACTCGGAAATCGAAACGGCAACTACACAGTGTCGAAAACCACGTCTCTGAATTTCACAATCCACAATCCGCATGCAGAACTCGGAAATCGGAACGCAAATACACAGCGCCGAAAACCACGTCTTCGAATTCCGTAATTCGCAATCCTCATGTGGAACTCGAAAATCGGAACGCCAAATACACAGCATCGAAAACCACGTCTCTGACTTCCACAATCCACAATCTGCATGCGGAACTCGGAAATCGGAACACCAAAGTCACCACCTCGCCGAATTTCTCACCCGAATTCTGCGATCCACAATCCACATGCAGAAATCGGAAGTCGGAACCACCATTTTGAAACCCCGTAGAGTGTGCCCTTCTGACTTCCGCAATCCGCATGTGGAACTCAGAAAGTCAGAAGCCCAACTGCATAACTTCTCCAGCCCATAACTTCTTCATCTTAAAGGCTATTTTGGGAAAATCCAGTACCTTTGGAAAGCTCTTGGTGAGCACTACGTAGCTGCAGGGTCTTAAACCACACCTAAGAACATTGACCCTACCCTTATTCCATTCCAAAATATGGCCTTAAACCCCATCTATGCCTCTTTACCACTTCGCAAGAAGCTCTGCTCCACTCTACCATGTCCTCTCTCCTTCAACTGGTCCACAGGGGTCATGGACACCACAGGGGTGTCTATTCTTTCCCCACAGTCATGGTTGAATTATTATACATCTCTTGGGCCTTGCACTTAGTCCTATTCATCAAGGAACCATTCAAAGACTTAGTCATATTCATCAAGGGACAATTCATGGTAAATGGGAAACACATGTGGGCATATGCCTACTCAAATAAACACAGTGAAATGAGACCTTATTCACACACACATATGCCATGGATTTAGCATATCAATAACAGTCATTACTAGTTAAACCATTGCAGGGGAAAAACACATGGAACGGGCATAACTTAACACAGAGAACACTTATCTTTTTCATTGAATCTCCAACGTTCCAACCCAACCATAGGCCTCTACCCAACCTGTATTATTTCAACACTCAGAGACCACCCTCGAGTTGGGGCTAAGTATCCACTAAGGAGGGACTAGGCAAGCTCACTCACAGCCTTGATTCATAGTCAAGCAGGGTCATCCAGCACACAGTTGATTTGTCAAGCAAGTGGGGAGCGGGTAAGGGATTTCTAATCAATAATCTCATCCATAGAGATATAGTAATAACCAGATGACCCCAGACAGTCTAGGCACCCCCATCACCTCCACTCTCAGCCTAAGTAAGGTCCCCTTCTTTGTTGCACAGTCCCCAGGGCGCCCCTTCCCTTAGCAATGAACTGGGTAGGTATGGCTAGTCCTGACTGTTAGATCAAGGTAAATGAGCCCTCTCTGGATATACCATGCAGTCTAAACCCTCATGGTTTCTTCCCACTATGATCCGCACTCAGATCTTCCTTCACATTGCGGCCGAATGACTCTGTCCAGCTACAGGGTATTGACTATCCAATCTGGTTCTCTCATGAACTTTTGGGCATCTAAACCTCTTAGTTTCGCTCCAAGGGTCAGGTCTGTGGATCCTTCATCAAATTCCACCTCCCACACAAGTTTTCTGAGCGATTTGGCTCTGCAAATCGCGGCCTCCCTCGGGATCGCGATTTCGATTCCTCTTCTCTCTGCTGGGTCTGCGTATCAGTTCCACTGATGCCCCCAAAATCTGGTTTACAATCCCTAATGGAATGGGGATTCGAGAATATGAATCGCCAGGGTGGAGTGACGTGTGGATCAAGGCAATAGAGCTCCATACCTTGCCATCTGACTTTTGGGTTTCCCCCACTCCATCGACCTCATGAACCATCCTCCTGTAGTACTACCTTACAACAGAAAATAAATGGCAACTAGGATAGGTCAAAGGGGTTCTCATGGTGACATATGGCAGTATAGGGTTCAATCCCACACCTCATCACCTCTCCCTAGTGGATACATAGTTTCCTCTCATTTAGTTGCATCCATAGCCAGCTCCTTGGTATTTTATTTACATGGTATCATTTACATCATTTACATTTTTCATGGCTTTCTAGCACATGGTTACCATAATACCAAATACTTGCCTCTTCAAGGCTGAGCATTCACTAGCGGGGCCTTGGCCTTGAGCTCCACGCTAGAAATCCTACATCACATATGCACAATGTTTACATTAAAAGCCAATATGTTCTAAGGGCCAAAATGGGGGTATTATAGAGGTAGTGTAGTTGGAGTAGACAAGAAGGAAGATACTGGATCTCAGGGAAGCATAATGTAGACTTAAAAGCAGGGCTCTATGGCTAGCAAAGGGGGATGAAAAAAAAAATTCCACCAGAATGTGAATCATAGAAGGAACATAAATTTTATTTGGAAAATCGCAAATGAAGTGGGAGATACAGTCACCATCTTCGAGGAAACTTCCAGAGCGGGGATAACACATTTTGATAAGCTCTTTAGAAAGGAGGAAAGGGACTCAATAGACGAGGTGCAAATTTTTTTACAGTTCCTTCCAGAGTTCATTGTGAAGAGGAAAATATAGCACCAATGGAAGAAATAACCAGAAAAGAGTTGGAAGAGACCTTGCATTTCCTCAAAAGGGACAAAAGCCCAGGGACCGATGAGATGCCCGTGGAATTCTATATGGGATTCTACGAGTTTATGAAAAATTAACTTGTTAAGGGTACCCGGAGACTCCATGAAGAGTGGGAAGGTGCTAGCTTCCTTTAATTCAACTTTTGTTGCATTGATACCAAAATCGGACAATCCTGGAACTTTCGATGCCTACATGCCAATTTCCCTTTGCAACTGCATCTATAAGATCTTGGAAAAAAATATAGCAAGCAAGATCAAATCCTATTTATCTTCAACAATCGCGCCTAAGCAATTTGACTTTCTACCAGGGAGACGGATACATGAAGCTATCGAGGTTTCCCAGGAGGGATCGCACTCCATTAGATCAAAGAATATGAAGGAACTTGTGGTAAAAATAGATTTGTCGAAGGTGTATGATAGGGTCAACTGGATGTATCTGCTAATGCTTCTAACTTAGGTGGGTTTTTGCATTCCCTTTATATCCTGGATAATGAGTTGTATATTGTCTGTTTCTTTTTCAATGCTTGTTAATAGAGTGACAACTAAGTTCTTGAGGCTAGGTCATGGTATCAAACAAGGCTTCCCACTTGCATCGATGTTATTTCTTTTAGTCACGAAACGTATAGGAAGAAGCATCCAGAGAGCTAAAAGCAACAATGACTTTATGGGAGTGCATATCGAAGGGAGGTTATGGCTCACACACATCCTCTTTGTTGATGACATCCTCATATTTGGTGATGGATTGAAAATAGACCTAGGGAAACTTGCATATATCCGTGTTCTCTTTTGCAACGCAACAAGTATGGAGGTAAATAAGGGGAGTCATTAATTTTGGGCAAAGGTATAGAGGATGAAGACGTGGAACATTACAAGACTTTATTTCAGTTCAATTTAATTAACATAGAGGTAGGCCTGAAATATCTTGTATTCCATATAAAACCTATCTCCTATGCCATAAAGGATTGGGGTTGGTTGGTGGCAAAAGCAAGAAGTGTATCTCCAATTGGTGCATGCAGTGGATTTCGAAAAGTGGAAGATTAGTGTTGGTGAAGGCCATTTGGTGTTTTGGTCATTATCCTATATCCCAATAGGTGTCCTCAACAAAATCATGAAGCTTAGATATCGTTTTTTTTGGGTAGGGAGTTCGGAGCTCAAGGCTATAACATGGATCAAGTGGACTACAATAGTTACTCCAAAGTGTTAAGGCAGTTGGGGCTTAAAAAATGTTTACTCTTTTACCAAATCTCTAGTGGCAAAAAACATTTGGAGATTGACCAACAACAAGGGGTTGGGTACATAAGCAGTTTCATAGATTGTCGGTTATAATCAACGAATGGATCCACAATCCACATAAATCCATACATAATGTCTCAACTATCTGGAAATCTTATGTTCTGTCCTTTACGCTGATTGCAAACAGTCTCGTCTGGAAGGTGGGAAATGGGCAATGTGTTCTCTAGGGAGTAGATGGCGGTTCTTCATATAATATGGGTCAAGGGTGGATGACTGCATATTACTAAGGATTTAAGGGTAAGGACAACTGTTGATGGTGAGCATTCACATATAGAATAAGATCCAACCCTATTCGTATTCAAAATTGTGAGGATATGTTAGTTTGGATACACTCTCCAAATGATATTTACACTCCAAAAACAAGTTATGTCTCACTTCTCACGGCTGAGGGACTAGGGGTCTCAGTTTGGTTGTGGTGGGTGGTATGGAAGTTTCACTATCCTTCTAAGGCAAAGATCCTTATGTGGGTTTTCTTATGCAACAAGGCTCTGACATGGAATTTGATACAGAGGAGGAACAAACCAAGACCAAGGAAGTTTCATCTATGCAAGCAAAGTGAAGAGACAAACCAACATCTAATGATGGAATGCCATTTCTCAAAGCAAGTATGGAAGTGAGGATCAGATGTGAATAGTCATGCACCTTAGTAGAGGAATGCATGAAATTTTGGTGTCAAAATGTGGCTACCCTTGACTTCAGGACCCTTCCCCTTATCACTATCTGGAGTATCTAGAGGGAAAGAAACTATGCCTTGTTTGGTGACAAAGCTATATCCCCTCTTCAATGTGCTTACCAAAGTATTGGCACCCTAAAAAAAATTTCACAAGTAAGTTGTAAAGAAACAATTAGATTTGTGGTTGTTGAGACAATCAATCCAAATGAACCCTGGGATTTTTTTATGGGGAAACGCAGGGGAATCCACTCACTCGTGGAGGTAATGGTATATTACATTTGTCAAAATATCACAAGATAAGTTATAAAGCAGGTCTGGGAAGCATAAAAAACAACTTTGTTGAACTAAGTGCACTTAGATTGTTGTTGTGTCTAGCTCTGGAAAGAAATGTAAAGTGTATCCAAGTTTTTGGTGATGCAAAGTTAGTAATACAATGGATTAGAGAGGATATCCAGTGTCACAACATCACACTGGTGCCTTTACTAGAATACATTAAGAGACTCAAAGCACAACTAGAAATAGCCTCTTTTGCTTATGTATACAGGGAAAGAAACTCAGCAGCTTATGCACTCAAAAAGCGGAGTAAACTTGCAGCATGGAAGTTGGTACATGATAGAGGAGGAGGCATGAATATCCAATGGGTACTATCATTGACCATTCCATGAAATGTAAAGGTATTCAGGGATCGAAGGACTAAAATCAATTATGGCAGGTAAGAAAGGATCGACTAGTGGTTAGTCCATTAACTGTTCGAGAGGTATTCTCTTTTTGAACTATAGAATCATTTTAAACTATTTTTGAATCAGTTTTGAATCTTTTTGTTTTAGAGTTTCAAGAGTTTATTAATATACAATCATCATCTTGTATGAGAGGTAATTTTAGAACTGTATCAAGCTTTTGAACAACTTTTAGGCGAGTTTTAATGGGAACAGACTTGAGAGTAGAGTTTGGAACTATTTGATACTTGGAAATGTTTAAAGAGTATACAAGAAGTAACACTCATAAATACAACCGAAACATGCTTGATTGCCTCTACATAATGTAACTTTGGTTTTCTTTAATAAAAATTACGATTTTTTTCCTTGAAAAAGAAAAAAATATATATGACTTATAATCCAAATAAAATCGAATTATATCCCACCAATTAGAAACAACTTTACTTCGTATTCTCGAAAGTAAAAGGATGATTTCAACCCTTATAATTATAATAGTACAACCTTAGCCGATACCATAAAATCATCTAATTTTTATATATTGTACAATATGTTTCCCTTAAAAAGAAATTAATAGTATTTAAGAAAAAGTTCAAACCTTTCACCTCCTTATCGTGATCTTTTCCAACGCACGAGTTATCTCTTTATATGCAAGAATGAAGGTAAAAATATTTTAAATTGGGAAAAGAATAAATTTTACAACTTGGTTATAATTAATTTACTAGTTTATATTTTTCGTTCACTAGTTAAAACTGTTTGGTTCTTCCCATGCCTGTTATTAGATGGTTTCGTTATGTGGGATTTGATGTTTATGGCAGACATCTCAATTTTTTTAATTTTTTTTTTATCTGATTAGATGGACTCCATATCTAAGACTTCAAAGTATCATATCTAGCAAGTGCCAACTTATCTTGCATAAGCCAAAGTGAATTGGAAGAAGGAAGCAAGAACAATATTTTGGATCCACGTCACAACATAAGTAGCATAAAAGTTGTTCTTATAACTAAAGGCTAGCAAATGCACAATTGCAATGTCCACCATGAAGATATTTACGGTCTATTGTCCCACCCCTCTGTGTTCTATTGTCCCACTCCTCCGTGTTCTTTACCACGTTGCTCTGTCAGAGCTACGACGTTTTGGGACCTAAAGTGGAACGAAGCCTTGTGAGTTAGCGCCCTGATGCATGTTAGGACACTAACTCACAAGGCTCTGCTCTTCATATTTATCAGAATAACATTTTATAACCTAAAGTGGAGTGGAGCCTTGTGAGTTAACACCTCGATGCATATCGGGGAGCTAACTCACAAGGTTCCGCTCTTCATATTTACAAAAAGAGCCTTGGGGCTCTATCAGGAAGGAAACAATCTGCCAGGCAATTATAACCTTGTGATTACGATACCTCAAATCTACTTGGTTGAAAATCAAATATTTTTTAGCATATTTTGAAGTATTTATCTATCGTGGGCATGTCCGAAAATCATTGCAGAATAACATATGACAAATAAGTTATTAATTTGTTTAATACTAAACCGAGATGTTATAAAGCAAGTGCAACCGTCAGAGTGCTAACTCACAAGGCTCTGCCCTTTATATATGCTAGAATGTCAATGGGAAAATGAAAAAAATGATCAATTATCAATGCTTACTTTCATTGGATGCTTATTAATTATAGCTCCGCCTACAAAGAGATCACTTCAATATTTTTAGTTACAACTTAGGCAAGAATTATCTTCATTGCAACTTTCTCTTGTTATATATATATATAATGAAAAAAATAACTAAATAAATAATAATTAATTAACTATTAAAATTTATATATTATCATAACTTATTGAATAAAGAGAATGCATTACAAGTTGCATGGATAAAAGGTGAAAAACTTATTACTAAACCTAACTTATGAACATTGCCGAGGTAAGTGTATCTTCATGGGATCACAATGCAAATTTTTAGATGGACATTGAAAATGCTTGAGAGGGAAAATAAATAAGTGAATGCTTCCCAGTGTTACTTAATTTCAACGATCATTGCCACCTCTGTTTAATGTATTGTTATGCTTTTTCAATTTGAAGAGCTTTTTTTACCTCCCTCTTTAAGTAGTGTTCTTCTTTCGTGATTAATTTTGCATTCTCAATACAAATGTGATGGAAGGTGTTATGCAAGTGTTCTCTAAGCACTAATTTAAAAGCTTTATCTCTTTACATATATCAATGACATGTTCTTTTATTAGTCCCTGCCTTGCAGGGTAACTGTTGTAATCGATTCACGGTCAAACTCAATTAGTTACCTTTTGACTTTGAAACATTTTCATTTTAGCCAAAGTTTTTAAGTAATGGTTCTTATTTTTTAATTAAATAATGTACTAAAATTATTTATTTTAACTGTTATTGGCCATAGGCTTTGAAGTGTTATTGCCGGACCGGCGGCGGAGCTATGAGAACACACGATTTTCCATTAATATGTCCATTAATACATTAATATTTTAACAATATATTGAACACTCCAATGCCAGAGATTTGGATGATAGCACATGGATACACAGTAATACATTAATACATTCACATGACCGCCTTACACGGATGCACCGCCTTGCATGGCTGCACTGCCCTTTCACTGTTTCGCTGTCGCCACCGCCACCGCCTTCTTCACCGCTATTGGCCATCGCCACCACCTTCTTCATCGCCATCGGCCACCACCACTGCCTTCATTGCTCAATCATCGCTCAATCTGTTAGAGATAACATGGCCAGGGAATTTGATGCTCACTATTAATATGGTGAGGGAATTTGATGCTCTTTGAACCAAAAGCTAATTACTGGCCTGGACCTCTACTCCGTCAATCTATTGCATACTGCCTATAGTAAATCTATTACATGTTGCCTACAGTAACAAGGAAGGAGAGGATCATATCAAAGTAGGAATGAATGGATCGATGCCTAGTGCCAAAAAAAGGATCTCTGCCAATAGGTAAGAGGTATTAAGCATGGGATTTTTGAGTTAGTACATTCTGATACCCAGGGAATGGCACACATAGTGCTTAAATTCATGTATGTGTTTAAATGTAACCGTACTTTGCTTCATACTTTTCTTGCCCTACGCAGGATAGGTCATCCATCGATCTGGAAATTCAATTTTATATGATCCCTATTGAGGTATATCACAATCGCCAACCTTTTCGAATTTCTCATAAGAGTCACAGTGTTTGCAAATCTTCTTTGAACTTTTCATAATTTGAATTTGAATGACTATTATCCTGGATTCTATGGTTTCATATTAAAATCATAGAAAGTCATAGAAAATTTTAAGGTAGTAAACAAAAAATTGTTTCATTGAGATTTCAGAAATAGTTTCTCCCTTTCTCATTACAAAAAAATATAAAAATTAAGCACAACGAACAAGTTCATCTTCATGGAATTGGCCACAAATGCACAATTATATTGGAACCTGAGCAATTTTAATGTCAATCATACCTAAATGACTTAGCATCCACTGCATAAAATCATTTTTCTCTGTTTTCAAGTTGCCAACGCCAATGCAATTTCTGGATTGTTCCCATAGTATGGCTTACTTTACTCTATGACTTACTTATCTATTGAACTGACCCGAGTGAAATTTCCAAGGGAACTTGTAGACAAGGCTGGTAAACTTTGCAAGGGAAGCTCCAGGCAACGCTTCTGTGCCATGCATTCTGCAAAACCGAAGGTGCAGCCCCTGTGTCCTCAAAGTCATTCCAACCACTTGAAATGGAGATGAAAATAGATATATCAAAGAAACATAGGCAAGGCATTGTATTATTGTTTAGCTACCCTTCAACGACTTAAACTATTATGGAGTACTGCGTGATGTGAGACAAACCAAACTCAATGCCCGACCACCGCCACCGCCATTATTTTTCAGCCAAGAGGTCTAAAGCATATAGTGCTGAGTGAAGCACAATGATGCAGTGAGAATTGGAAAACATACAACAAACAACATTATAACTGGCACTAATTTATCTTATTGATCCAACATCCTCTTCATAGCTTCCCTTTTCATTCTATAGCTCATTTTAGAGGAAAACATACAACAAACAACATGATGCAGTGAGAATTGGAAAACATACAACAAACAACATCATAACCAACACTAATTTATCTTATTGATCCAACATCCTCTTCATAGCTTCCCTTTTCATTATATAGCTCATTTTAGAGGAAGCATCAATAACAAGGAGAATCCATCGTCAAAAAAAGAGGTGACTTGTCCATTGTTTTGTAACTGTGCTAACTGTGAAAGAAGAACCTCGATGAGCAAGCAATGAGGCGTTGAAGAATAGCTCACTCCCTATAACATGGCTGATAAATGTATTCAATTTCAATTTCTGCAAGTTATAAAATGAAGCTCAACCTATGTCGATATTATTTGTGGGTGGGTCATACATTCTCTTTTTTCTCTACTAATACTGTCATCTATATCTAAATCGAGAAGCAAACAAAGCTGTGACACTGCACAACTTGTTTAGCATTGAGAAGGAAAGAGTTCAGAACCCTAGACAAAACACTTTGAAAGAGATTTTTTCTAGATTGGCCAGTCTATCACAAAGCATCGATGCATTGATGGGTTACGCAGTTGCTATCAATTCTGAAAATGATCACCACTGCAATGACAACTCTGAGCAGTGCAACAAGTAATCTCCATGGAAAAGGGAAGGAAGACGCCTATAAGTCGATGGTGAAATGCCCTCTCCGTTGCATTGCAAAGACTACAAATTTACAGTTAGAAAGAAGCCACGACTCTAAAATACTTTGAGATCTCTTCCAAGCATTGTGCAAAGAACGTTGAGTTGTCAAGTGCTTTTTCATCTTCCCATGTCAACGCAACTATGATTAAGAGTTTCTCCTTGGCTATGGCTTGATACGCATGTGGCAAGGGGGCAACGTAGCTTCCATGCATAGACGAGAAGCTACCTGGCTATACTCGGGATGCATTGGAATTAATGTGTTCATGCATGGGGGATCTATGATGACTATTGTGACTCGTGCTACAATTAAGTACACCATCTAGATTATGAAGCATCTAGACTATGAATTTACATGAATTTAAATATTTTGATTAGTGAAATATGTTCAAATGAATAAAACCATTTTCAATTAAATAGGATTGATTCATGATCTTACTGATCTTACTTGATGCCATGTGTTAGCAATTCAAACCCTCCATAACTAGTTGGGAAGAGCATAACTTGCATAGCCCTTCCACGTGCTATGCATGCAATTATAGGATTGCAATTTGTCGAGGGTGGAATTGCTAGCCTTGGAGCATGCTTTTCATAAACTTTGTATGATTTTAAACTTTGCCCGTGGAGTTTTATTTTATTTTTAAATTGAATTACTATGTGTTGACATGTTCTCATAGTGGCAACAAAAGTTAATATCTCTATGAGCAACGAATCTTCCTTTTTGAGCTAGTTCCCCTTTTAGCGATCTGATTAGATCTTGAGTTGATCAGGCTGGGCTTCCTTTTCTTTACAAATTAGTTGTAACTTTCAGGGCGGTGTTCTTTAGCAAATATTTTGATAAAAACCCTAATGTGGCAATTCTTCGTTTTCTATTCCTGCAGCAATCACTTACGTGGATCCCTTTAAATATGTGCTAGGAAATCAACAATTTTAATCAACCACCTAATTATTGCTTCATTCTATAGGCTTGAGCATCTTTGTATATTTCAAGACTTAATCAAAGCTTAACCTCATCATGGCTTTTACAAAAATCAACCCGCTGAAAAGTGCAACCAATTTGTAATCAGAAAAGGTTAAACTTTATAATGAATGCAACTCTTTATGACAAAAGGATTCATAAATTTCCATGCATAATAAAACAAATATGGTTGACTGCATGGCAATGATTTCGCATAGGCAAATATATTATCTTCATTTCAAATTATTGTTGAGTAATCAATCTAATTTGAAGCAAGTTTACGATAATACTAAATAAAGCTTAAGGCAGGGACTTCGCCACCCTGTGGCACTTGTTAAATTTGCATTCTCAATACAAATGAGATGGAAAGTGTTATGCAAGTGTTCTCTAAGGGTAGATTCAGAAGCTATGTCTCTGGGACTTTCTCCAATATAGACTTGCCACATGAATAAGGTATTAGGTATATGTATTTTTGTTGTTTTGAATCTAGGATCATTTGTGGAATCATCCATACTTCTAACAGTGTTCAGGGGAGTAAAAACCACCACAATAATTAGATTTTGGTGCCTTTGATATAGGGCAAGGAAAGATGGATTGCTCCGTTGATGTAATTATTATAATGACCATCCTTAAAAAAAACCTTTCAAAGCAATTCAACTCATAGATCAGAACATAAACCAATATAGATCCATCTTAAATCCGAATCTATAAGCATCCAGAGGTATCCAATTTTTTGAGGTGTGTGTGTATATATATATATATTAATCTTAAATTTTTTACACAGTGAAAAAAAATTTACACCTTAAGAAATTTAATACCTATCAATTGTTGATAAATCCAGGTTTAAGATGGATTTATGCTAGTTTTATTTTTTTTATTGCACTGAGAGTAGCAAGGTGCTCTACAACATAATTTTGGGGAGATGTTGTCACACAACGTTATGTAAGTGACGCTACAACAAAAAAAATGTAAAAAAAAAAATTAAAAAATTTACTTCGGCTCATAAGTTACCAAAAATTAAAAAAAAATCATGTTGGCTAATAATTTACCAAAATAAAAAGTAATTAAAAAATTTACACCTCAAGAAATTGGATCCCTCTCAGTGCTTGATAGATTCAAGTTTAAGATGGAACTATGCTGGTTTTATTAGCTGATGATTTTTTTAATTACTTATTTTATTTTATTTTTGATAACGTTACGTTACCAAAAATCCCTGTATGTGTGTGTTAGTAGATCTAGAGTGAAACGCGTAGTGAACGAGAGTCAGCACGTGATGGAGGGATCAGGATAAATGTTGAGAGGTGGAGGTTGTATGATGACCCACTGCAGTGTTATGAGGTGTCAAGGAATTGGGGAAGGGAGTATAATGGTAGTTAGGAGGAGTATGGCGCAGGTTTGGAACTGGGGGGGAGTATAAGTGTTGTTCGTGGGGAATGATTTCTCAAAAAGATGGAGGATTATCCATGGGTTACAGGCAGTATGTTTGGCTCGTGGAAACTTGGCAGAGTAATCATCGAAATTCATGGAGCTTATGAAATTTCTCCAGACAAGTTTTTTGTGGGAAGATGTAGGTTGATGATGTCGATAACGTCGGTCTTTGGGGAAATTCGGGAAGACGAAGTCACTGTGAACTCTGGGGACTCTGGGAGTTGAGGTGATGGAGATAAGCATAAATTTAAAAGGGAAAGAGAAAATTGACTCAATGTGTGTTAACAAGGAGCAAATCAAGGCAGCTTAGGCTGTGTGGATTTACAAGGCGATGATTCTGTAGACAATTCAGGAGGAAATTGAGGAAACAGAGAAGGGTCTCTGGGCGGAATTGGAAGAGGCTTAGCTCGTGGATGATTTCGTGGCTCTGGAGAAGTGGAACTAAGACCCTGGGATAACTAGAGCATGGTAGGCCCTATATGAGGGAGCAGTGACAATATTCTGGGTAATGAAGGGGATCCTAGCTCATGTGTTGTTGGAACATTGGGAAAAATAAAAGGGTGATGAGGAGCCTATGCAATCTAGAAGGAGCATCATGATGACACTTGCCTCATGCATAGTAAAATTGATGTGACTGCGAAGAAATTGGGTATTCGGTTCGTACCTAGGCAGGTTGTTGAGGGTGGCATAGTCACCAATACGACGCAAGCTAGAAAGGAAGGGACGTTGGATGACCACCAAGTTCCATGAACGATGCCTTGTTCTCTGCAGATAGGTCTTTCACATGTCTTAGATATATATAGTATGGATAATGTTGATTTCGTTTTTGTTGTCAATAGGTAAAGCTATGAGTCTGGTCCTTATGTTTATGTTGATTTTTATAGACAATAAAAATCCCTGTTTTCCCCCACGTGGGAGGGGTAGGGTTGGGGATCTGTTTTGACAACAACAATGTGTAATTTTCCTATTGGTATATAATTATGCCGTAGGCGTTTCACCATGGAGGTCCATAACCTCCACGTCAGTTAGATTCCTCGCTCATGGAGCGAATGGAATCCTGATACGTGGATGGTTATGCTTAGCCACGCCTGCCTGCACTAACGTTATTCGCATGGGAGTTGGAAAAATATCACATTGATATCATTCTCTTTATTCTGCGACAGGTTGCTCCATTGGGGTAGTTGCAATATCAGCCCTAATCTTAACTTGTTATGTAAAGAGGAGAAAAACACAGAGTTGCAGGTAACGTTAGTTCAGGAATTCCATTAATAAATTCTCTTGTCGACACTAAAAAATGAAAATCAGGAACTCGCAAAGCTTAAATCATTGATCATTAGGA
The DNA here is from genome assembly GCA_027924585.1 of Larix kaempferi. Classification (NCBI taxonomy): domain Eukaryota; kingdom Viridiplantae; phylum Streptophyta; class Pinopsida; order Pinales; family Pinaceae; genus Larix; species Larix kaempferi. Next base: position 3,849,614 of record BSBM01000368.1, read on the forward strand.
TTTATAGTAATAGTAAACATTGCAAAGCTTCATTGTTGTGACAGAAGCTGCCCCAGCTGTTGTATTTTTTTTGTATATTCAAATTTTCAAAAAATTTCTAAGTGTCTATGCGTTTTCTGCCAAAAAATGTGCCGACGAATCTCGGTGAGTTGGCCCGAAACAGTGGCAGAACTTGTTGAGTGAAGCTGACACGGTCGGCGAATCTGGCCAAGTTGCGCCGAAAAAAGTTTGCGGAATTTCAAAAAAAATTCTAAGTGTTTTTGTTTGGTTGTGCCGACGCGTTTCAGCGAGTCTCGTGGAGTTGGGCCGCAATGGCGGTAGAACTCGGTGAGTTGGGCCGAAACAGCGGCAGAACTCGCTGAGTGGAGCCGACATGTTCGGCGAATTTGGTCGAGTTGCACCGACAGAGTTGCGGAAATGCCCGGGGAAAAGGAAGAAAAATTTCAAAATTTTTCTAAGTGTCTTTCGATGGAAGAACTTGGCGAGTTGGTCCGCAACGGCGGAAGAACTCGGAGAGTTGGTCTGCAACGGCGACAAAACTTGCTGAGTGGAGCCAACACGGTCGGTGAATCTAGTCGAGTTGCACCGAAAAAAGTTTGCGGAATTTTAAAAAAATTTCTAAGTATTTTTGAAAATTTTCTAAGTGTTTTTGTTTGGTTGTGCCGACACGTTTCGGCGAGTCTCGTGGAGTTGGGCCGCAATGGCGGCAGAACTCGGCGAGTTGGGCTGAAACAGCGGCAGAACTCGCTGAGTGGAGCCAACACGTTCAACGAATTTGGCCGAGTTGCATCAACAGAATTGCGGAAATGCCCGAGGAAAAGGAAGAAAATTTTCAAAATTTTTCTAAGTGTCTTTCGGTGGAAGAACTCGGCGAGTTGGTCCGCAACAGCGGAAGAACTCGGCAAGTTGGTCTGAAATTGCGACAGAACACGGCAAGTTGATCCACAACGGTGGAAGGACTCAGCGAGTTGGCTCGAAATTTTTTTCTAAGTGTCTTTCGGCGAAAGAACTCAGTGAGTTGGTCTGCAATGGCGGAAAAGACAGATGAGTCCGCTGACCGACGAAACTCGGTGAGTTGGTCCGCAACGGGTCGAAAGAGAATGGAGAAGTACGCCGAAATAGGGAATTTCAGTCGTTTTCCAGGGAGATTTTTCAGGTGCCGAAAGTTGAAAAATTCCATGGAACTTATGCGCCAGATTGTACGAAATCGAAGGATTTACAAAAAAAATAAAAAAATGAGGGCGCTACCCTAGACCCGCCCTGCAATGGGAAGCCACAAAGGGGCAAGTCCCCTTGACCCCCGTCGTCCCCCGGAGATAGTCGTTTAAAGTGTGAAATGCATTCTCTATGCTTGGGAGGAGAAGTAAGAATTGCATAGAAGGTTGTGGAAGCCTTATTAAGAGTAATTGGCTGTAATGTGCATTATGGAAGAGCAATGGGAGCAACAAGGCAATGTTGATAAGAGGGAAATTCCTTACCTTAAACTATTTATGTTTATAGCATAAGAATTGCATGTTTGGAAAATAGCAAGAATGAATGCCATACACTTATGAATATACTGAATTGCTAATTCATGGGAAGATCATAGCTAATGAGTAGGGAAGCCAAGAAAAGGATCAGCTATGATGTGGAGGAGGAACTCCATGTCATGATGAGGAATTGGAAAGGGAGAATTCCTTAACTCCTCTCTTTCTATTGTGTTTTTATTTCCTGAGTTTTATATACTGGAAATTATGGCATAGGGATGCTGGAAATGCAAGAGAATAATGCATATGAATTAGTGGGCATGATTAGAAGAGTTATTGCATAATGCATGTGAATTGCTTATGCATGAGCATGATGTTGCATACTGATAAAGGTAGTGAGGTTACACATGCAATAGCCCATTAATGGTATCCCCTATGATTGATGACTATTAATGTTGTTAATAATGGTTGTGGGAATCAGACCATAGAAGCATGATTGAAAACACAAGAGATTAGATAGATGAAATGAATATGCACTACATGGCATATAAATAAACATTGCATGGTGCATGTGAAAATGTTTGTGCATGTATATGATATTGCATATTGGTAAAATAGTGAGGTTTTACATATGCAATGAACCACTTAAGATAATTATTGTGGTTGCTAATAATTAGTTGTGTTCGCATTGGTTGTAGGACCAAAGACAATCGAAGCATGGCTAAGGATGTGGATGATGTTGTTGCATATGACCAACAACCTTATGAGGAAAGGATGGTGCAACAAATCTGTGATCATGAGGTTGGCAAAAGGACTGTGAAGCCTTGGCAAGAGGCCAACTGATCAAGTAACATCAAACGATGTTAATGACAGCCATGCAGGTGATGGTTATTTGTGCTTAAATCACATGAATGTTGAAAGAGGATTTGGTAAAGTCTCTTCAACTATGTTTAAACTATGTTGATTTGGTTTGCATGTAGTATTGAGTGCCTGAATGTGAATGTCAACCCACCAAGTATGGTGAGGTGCGGGTACTTGGTGGGTTGACATTCACATTTAGGCACGAACAACTTTCAAAGATCATGATACCATACTTGGTGGGATGTTCTTTGAAAGTTGTTCATCCAAGTATGGTGAGGTGCGGGTATGGAATGAAATTAAAATGGGTCATGTATATTATAATTATTAAGTATTGAAAAAATTAAATATTTTTTTAAAATATGAAATTAAAAAAATAGTTCTAAATAAAAATATTAAAATAAGATTTCAATGCATTTAGATTTTGAGGATATGTAACTCTAGAGAAGATTATTAAATATTAAATCTTAAAATTTACAAAATCAAAATTATTAGATATCAAAACTTAAATAAATTTAGACAACTCCCAAAATATGTAGCTCGAGATAAGATTATTAAATATTAAATATTTATATTTATAAAGTCAAAATTATTACCCGCACTTCACCATATTTATGGATCATGATGTTCTTTGAAAGTTGTTCGTGCCTGAATGTGAATGTCAACCCACCAAGTATGGTAAGGACCTTAATTTCATTCCATTTTCTTTTGGCGTAAGGGTTGTAGATATGCACTTGTCCTCTTCAGTGTGTATGAGCCCATATCTTTCACAATATGTAGCTCAGTTACTCCTATTTGTTTAATTGTTGCTGTCAAGTTGTTATGGCTTTCAATCGATGTACTCCACAAATATTTATTTGATCAATATTATCTTGGTTATGCCCTCATATTTGCTTTTGTATGAGCATATATGAATGATTTAGGGTCATAAACAATCTAGCTTTGACATATGAGTGTTAAGGACACCGGTCTCCCAATTTGTTTACAAAGTGTATTTTTAAATCTTCTAGATTGGTAACACTCATTTTCCAAAACATTTCTTCTCACCTAAGTGTCACACCATGTATGAATTTGGAGCATTCTTTGGCACACATTCACCTTCGTTTACTTCCCTTAATGTATGAGTGAGCACTCTTTAATGTGCATAATGTTATGGACTATTATAACATTCCTTGTTATGAGTTTAACATGTATTGTATGACATGAAAGCTTCTATTATGTTGATATTGTATAACATGAAAGCTTCTATTATGATGATACATGTATACATGAAATTAGGGTAGCTTGCATTCATAGTAGTAATAGCAAGAACATGAGTATAGATTGCTTTGCTATTTGTTGTACCTTAACCGATGTAATTTCCATTATTGGTAAAGATGTTATCCCTACTCCATGCAAGGATGTTATCCAAATTCCCATTGTTAAAGCCTCGTTTTTGGATTTGTAGTTGCATTTGTTCCCAATGACTATTTTGTTGTTGGAATGCATGGTTTCACTCATAGATGAGCACAAGGATATAATGTATTTCAATATATTCAAGGGTTAGGTATGCAATTCAAAACATCAAGGAAGATTTGATTACATATCTTTGCCTTTTAATGTCCATATACATATTTTCCTGCACTCTCATATTCAAAATATCACATATCTAAGAGTGATTGTTAGCAAATGGACTGTCAGAGCAAGAACTCATCAAGGAACTTTCAAGGTGAAATGAATTGAAGCGAGGGTGTACCATGATCAATGACCGTGCTGCTGATATTGTCTATCATGGCTATTGTGGTTGTTGGTGAGACACCTTATGCAGAAACAAATCGGGACAATCTAAATTTGAAAATTCCCTTAGGTGGAGGTAACACGATTAAGAACTTCTGTGGTTCCTTCAAATGTCTTGTAATCTTGATTTTGGCCTAATATTTTCGAAAAAATGGTGAGTTTTCGACTAAGTACAACTCATGCTTTTACGACGAAACATGTCATAGTTATTTTGTGAATTTTCACATCATTTTAACAAATATGTGCCAAGAGTTTCGCATCGGTTGTGCAAGTTGCACCGACATTTTTGCTTCATTTGAACGAGACACGCTGACCAGCTAACGACGAAAGTTTTCGGCAAAAGTAAATTGACGCCAATGTCGGTATAAAAACAACAAAGGTCGCCAACCGTTTCAATGCAAATGAGCGAATCACACTGATCGCAGACAATTACAAGAGATCAAGGTCGGGCCTTTCACACAAGGATCCAGATGCGAGGGTTGATAGTCGTAACCATGAACAGAGGAGGGATGATGAAACTCACAGAAATGGAACAGTAGGGGCAAGAGAAGGAAACACTACTATAGAATTGTCAACAGCAAATCCCCCCGTTGTTTAACTCGAAAAAAGAGAGTTGCAGGTCATGTATGAAATCCCAAATGGCATCACCTAGATTTATTGCTGTTTTTCACTGCCTTTGTTGCTGTGGTGAATACAAGGTTTCCAGAAGTTGGTAATCTGCTTTTGAGAATAATTATTTTCCAGCTTAAAAGGTCATTCAAACACAATGACAAGGTTGGTTTGCCTTTATCTTATTAACTAATTTTTGGCCTTATCAATTCCTGTTTTATTCTGAAACTATCTTTGCATCATATGCTTATTTTATGTTCAGCTATTATGCATCCTCTGTTATTGGCAGCAACAAAATTCATAGCTCATCTAGCGAACCAACAAGTTGCACATGAGATCATTACTTTGGATGAGCTAAAAACTCGAGTCTATTTTTTTGTGATTGAAGCAACAAACCGCCAAATAGTATTGACCCATGCCTTAGAAGGTTTGGAAGGTTTAAGTTGTGTATATAAACACTATGGTCCAATGTTGTCTTTGTATCTTTATTTGTTTATTTGTAGTAAATAGTGTATAAATAACAACATGTTAAGAATTGTTCGCTAGTTTGTTGAGGTGCCCAATGTTTGGAAAATGTCAATATGAACTTTCAAACGGTAAATCACCAATGATTCAATGTTGTTTTGTAGGTCGTTGTTTTATGGATCACCTCGTTGTAGGAAGTCTCCGCTTGCAAAAGCCATTGCTAATGCATGTCAAGCTGATTTCATCATTGTAAAAGGCCTAAAATTCTTAACAATGTGGTTTGGAGAAACTTAAGTTAATGTACAAGAGATTTTTGACAAATCTCGACAATCCGCACCATGTATCTTGTTCTTTAATGAGCTTGATTCTATTGCCGCACATGTCAGATGTCATATCTTTGATTGGCATGATACTTGAGCATAGATTTACCCCTATCTTTGTTTCTTCTACCTTCCCTTTTTATTAACCGGCGTTCACTTTGCCCCTCCAAGGGCAAATGCTAATATAAATCTTTCTTACTTACCCCCCCCCCCCCCCAAAATTACATTACCAAAAATCTTTACATTATTATTATGTTGTTACCAAAAAAAATACTTTACGTTTATAATGATAGCATCTCGCCCCCCGTACTAAACTAAATATTCTTCACATAAAACCAATCCCACCTCCATGACATGAAAACACCTAAAACCACCCATTCCGCCCCCACACTGACATCATTTGGTGATAGTTCTCCATCTAAATCAGACTGTAACCACCCTAGGTACTTCCCCAACTTTAGCAATGGGGCCCACACATGAATTCTATTCCTCATCTACACTCTACATTGTATTATTTTTCCTATTATTCTCAAATTATAATTTAATTTATGCATCTTTTCAGTTATGTCTGAGTTATGTCTGTTAAAGTAGGAGCACCGACGCCTCTACAGTCTTACTGCCGTTCATATTTCTTGCGCTCGTCGTTGAAAAATCCCCCAAATTGGTCGTCATCGTTATATTTTCCCTTTATCAATGGAATCCTGAGAGCGATTTTGAGGAATCTCTGAGAACATGACCCCAATTTGAAACGTTATTGCGAAATAATGCAAACTGAAATCTCCGGATCCTGCTAAGGTTTCTGCGTCGGACTATGGATTTTACAGGCTAAATGATAAAGTACTGGGGTTGTGGCGACCCGAGTGTTTAATAAATGCTGATTCCCAAGGTTATGAGAGCTTGGTTTCGGCATTTTATCGCATGCATGGGGTGCGTGTTCGAAACCCTAGGGTACATATATTTCCTGTTTTTCTCTGTTGCTGGTTTCTGTAATTTTTAAGGTTATTTTAATGGTTGATAGGTTCGATATTCTGTTCCTTAATTTCTCTCTTAAAACCCTTGCCGAGTCTGTTCTAAGTTTCCGGTGAGTTTTTGTAAGCTCTTAAGGGCTTGGATTGGTTAACTGAAGCTTCCTGTCAAGTCAAGGTTCTGGCATGATAAAATTGCTGCTTGTTAATCTTGGAATGAAAAAATAGGCGTTTGGTATCAATGAATACCGTTATGCAGAATTGAGGGTTTGTTTATTTCTTATCTTAGAATTGAGGATTTGTTATAAAAGTCGTCTTTCTGATAGACGCGAGCCATGGATTAACAAATGGCTGAGCTTGCACTACATTAGACTTTGCTTTCATGGTTTCTATCCCAACTCTCTGGGAAAAGCTCCTCATGTCATGGTGGAAGATTTCCTGTTGGGATTTTAGCTCTTTGATTCCCATGGATAATTAGATTCATGCCATTCCATGTTTAATAGCTTAATGGTGGCATACTTAGCTCACTCCATTGAGGTTGTTACTTGTTGTTCCGTCGTCCTACTTTTCTTCCCGGTATTTGTGTATGCCATAGTTTGGTTAGAACCTGTCAGCTGGAATGTGGAAATGAGTATGGGTTGGAGAAAGCACCTTCGAATTTTAAGGAAACTGGGTAACCGTATAGCTATGTATGGTATCATGGAAGATTCTTATAAATTTATAATAGAGGGATGCACAGGAGCTTTATTATATGTTTAATTCAGTGTTCCACGGGGACTTGTTCCCCACGGTTACGCACAAGGGAGCGCACCCCCCTGTTCTGCAGCGCGCTCCGGTCTCCCTCTCGAAACTAGGGGGAAACTAGGGGCTCATAGACGCCCCCATGATTTTCTCATGATTTTCTCAATTTCAGTTTAAAAATACCAAATTTTAATTTTAATTGTTGTTTTAGTTTCTATTTCTGACTTAGTCTTTAGTAATTTACTATTTTACTATTTTAGTATGCAATATCACTGATTCAATTTTTCAATAGTGTAACTTGTTTGTATTATTAATTTGTTACATTCTGATTTACATTGCACAATGATGAATTTAGTATTTAGTATTTATTATTTACTTTTAGTGATTTACATGGGATGAATAATTGAATTGTTATTGCTGGGATTTAATAATTTATAATATTAATTTATATATTTTTTATAATTTTTATTATGACCTGGATGGGGTGTCCCCATTGTGTGTTGCCCCGCTCCTGCCTCCCGGGACACTTGGGGGAACATTGATTTTATTGTTGAAGCACTTGTGTTTTCGTTGTTTTATCATAAATTTGAAATTTCTGTTTAATAAAGGTTCATAGGACCTAGTCCTACCCTTGCCAGAGTTAAATGGAGCATAGTGGAAAAAATCGGTGAAAAATTGCGGTTCGGCGAAGATTGGGAAAAAATAGGCAAAAATCAGGAAAAGTCGAGAAAAATCAGCAAAAATCGATAAATAAGGGAAAAAATCGGCAAGCAAATTTTGACCTTATTAAAGTGCAATTTTTGCATTTTTTAATGCTTTGCGCGGTTTGCCGATTTTTTTCACTATGAAATGGAGTACAAAAGGAACTGTTCATACACTACATAAATGACATTTCTTTACTTGAATCTGCTGGGAAAACGTCTCCTAGATGTTTCTGTAGAAGAGGCATTTGGGAAATGTTTCGGATGCAATTCTGTACCATTTTCCCAACAGGAAACTTTTCCTGTATGGATTTGTTTCATTATTAGAGGCTTTCACTAATCCAGAAGGTGTGGGCCTAAGGGTTAAGAACATGTGTCTCCTCTTTGGAGGTCACGTGTTCAAATCTGGGGGTAAGGGTATGTGCACCTCCATAGACTTTAGCAGTTGAATCTGCAGTCCAGTCTATGTCTTAGGAACCGTTACCTTTTTCTTGATTTGGGTCCTTTGCGTAATGGACACCAGTGGACTGTTGTTCAGTAGGGGACACAAACTATGTTTAAAAGGAAGTACCAAACTTCCTTCGCAGAATCATCAATCTAAGGCAATTCTTTAGGGATTTTTGACCGATAATGTTTGGTTCTTTGGCTAGTGTATAATATAAGAGACAGTTATACAGCAGTTCAGAAGAGGATAGGAGGCCAAAAGTAATTATGCTTTCAAAACTTGCCCATTTGTAGTTGTAGATATCTACAGCTGAGAGTAAAGTTGTTAACTGCCCGTATTTGCTGAATGTTTTCAACCTCAACCTGATTGTATATGTTCCTTGTGTAGGAAACTGTATTGGGTAGAGAATTGGCATTAGCCATTTCTGCTGGAGTGAGTTCTGTCGATAATCTACTAAATACATTTTTATTATGTTTGTATTACTCTACTCTTCTGTTTTTCTTCATCTGCTCAAGAAATTTAGAGGAGTTTGTAATATCTTTAGAACTATTTGTTGAACAGTCAAGTACACGGAGGCGAGTGTAAATATGGGTTATCTATTATGAAATATTCCATAATTTTTTTGGAAAGTTGCTGTCTTATTTGATTACAAGCTTACCGAATCTAAAGTCTCTAAAAAAATATATACCGTGGAACATGTTCAATAGATTCTCTGCAATTCCAAGGTATTTGCCAAAACAAGTGAATGGAATTCTGGACAAACAATATCACGCTTATGTTGATATTGAATGAGAAGATATCACTTTTTTCCACACTATGTTAGGAATGCCATGTTGCTAGAGGAGCTTCAGTTATTGATCGAGTTTCATCCAGGATACCAATCTAAATGTTTTTAAAGAGAAAAAAACCTACTGAAAGCAGCTTGTTGAATACCTGGAATTATTAGTTGTCTCAGTTTTGAGCAGGTTTGGCTTGTGTCTGTAAATACAAGTGGAGTTGTGATTTGTCCAACTTTATTGGAAATGAAAAGACTAGACTTTTGTAGACTGACCATGACAAATAATCTAGCAGATGTAGTTTGTCACTTATTTCAAATTAGATATTATAATCTAGCCATTGAATTAGATATTGTTTCTAAAATTTATATAGTTTGTTACTGAGAAAGACTAGAGGAGTATGATATCTACATAGTTTGTCACTGAGAAAGGGTAGAATATGAGATCTACACATTTTTTCACTGAGAAAAGCTAGAACATTGTTACAATTGACACACGATATAAATATTTCAGAACACATTTTGGCAAAATTAATTTGTATTTTTCTTAACAGGGATTTATTCTTTGCATTCATTGATATTTAGGATTTTATCCTGCAAATGAAGCACTTTGTGTGTTGTCTTTTGTGAACTTTGATTTGAAGGAATACCGACTTTGAAGGATGTTAGTTTGGCCAGTCTGTGGTAATGGAGAATGGGAAGAAAGGCTTTTTTTAGCATTGTTATTATTTGGTCTTAAAATTATATAATATTGTTATATATACATTTTAGATCTTATTTGCAGAACAAGAGTTCTTAATCACTTAATCGAAGGAGATAAGCTCAATTAGATCAGTGAAGTCTACCTTGTTAGGTTGTCTAATAATGTTTGATATCATTGTTTAATCTCCATGATAGATGGAGAATTGGTCAAGATTATTGAACTGAAAATTTGAAGATAAATTTTCATATGTTTGTATGTAGGCCAAAATGATCTATGCCTGGTTTCAGGAATATCCAAGAAGTTCTAGTGGACACTTTAGAGTACATGTCGCCTTAGCAAGGAAATGAATCACAGTGGACAAAGTCCATCAACATATAAAGAAGGAACAATAAAAGCAATTGGAGAATATGGCATACGTTTTTATATGAATATAGGGCACTTAGATTTGTGGTTGAGTGGAATAGGCATTAAAAGTGTCCAGATAAACCCGTCAAGTAATATGGCATGGATTGGCCAAGATGGAAGAGGGTGTTCGCTGCTCATATTGGAGGAAGCCTTTCACAAAGAAAAACACTTTATAGTGGCGGGTCCCAAGATCACTGGACAACAATACGGAAAATGTTTGTCCGGCATTTCATTGTAACTTCAGTATTAAGAGTAGAGGATACAATATCCAATATTCATTTTGACCCAATCGTTATTAAAAGTGACATCCTTGGAGCAATTATGGATTGCATGGTGGGCCGTATGTTCAAATGGCATTGGTTTTATAAGCTTTCATAATTTGTTTAATTGAGAAGAATAATCAAATTTTGTCTTAGGCTTTATGTGATAAATTTAAGACAAATGAAAAAACAATAAAAAAATGTATAGCCATGCAGTTCAGTTTAAGAATGTCATTTTTTCGAAGTGCCACTTATGCATGTTATTCTGAGACTTGAGTCGATCTTCTGTTGTAGTTATTTTGTTAGTCCACATGTCACTTGGATGCACTAGAGTAGTAAGAGGATAAAGGTGTGATTGATCAGTATGAGATTCATAACAAGTGCGTTTGGTCTTGAATTGTAGAATAGAATATGCTTGAATGCATCCAAAAATCTCTTTGTAAATTATTCTATCCTGTATTCTTACGAACCAATCTTGTTTTTTGTAATCTTCCATACCTCCCAGATATTCTTTGTACATTTGGGTCAATATAATAATTTTACTTATCTGTGTGTACTCATCACTTTATTCATTCTACTTTTTCAGTATTTCTTGGTCATCACTAAGTTTTAAGTAACATTACATTACGGCATTGCATATCAATACATTCTATAACTATACAAGCTACTTCCCAAATTATTCATCGCCAGACCTACCATTTTGCTGATGTCACGAAATTGTGCTTGTCTCACTTGAAGGGATACATACTTTTCATATGCTGCTATAAACGTTCTCTCTTATTTATTGGTGCTTAATAAAACCTGCTTTGCAACAGAACAGTGGTTGTCTTGGAGGCTGTGCAAAACCAACACCGATCATTGCTGTGGATGAGCCCTCGAAGCGGTTGAAAGTTCAGGGACGAAGCTTGAAGGGACCTAGCTTCTCTGAAGACTTCTGGAGTTCAAGTACAAATGAGATGGACAACAGTACAGTACAGTCACAGAGAAGCGTGTCATCAATAAGTGCATCAAACCAAAATTCTGATTCCCGAGCAGCCAACATAAATACAAATAACACAGAATTTGTTAATCATGGTAAAAGTTCCCAATTTAATGTTTTTTTCTTCGTCATTATAAATAATAAACTAGTGAAATCAGTTCCAATTTCACAGCTGTGTATGTAGTATAAACCATTTCAAAATAGTAATTATAGGGAGCAATCTATTTTATTTTTATTTCAATTTTATTTTTTATGCTTATTAATTCCTGGTTCCATAAAATGAAGATACCAAACCTAGTCATCTCTAGGTGAAGTGGGAAGTTGTGAAGAGATGCTTTACGATTCTATCCCTTTTCAGCATTGTGGTAAAATGAAAGGTTGAATGAGTATTACAAGCTATTCATTCCTTAGATCAATTTCTCAGATAAAAGTCCACTTGCCTAAATGCTCTATCTCTCAACCTCTCTTCAAAAAATACTATTATTATTGGTAAGAAAAGATGTAGAAAGGTCTCTCTTATCTTGCCTTGCTGTCCTCCCTTCTGATTGTGAAAAGCTAAAAAGCAACGCTCCACTAAGTTTTGTGGATGTGGAGTTCTGAGGATGTGTGTTAAGAATGCGTGGGTAGGCTTCCCAATTTCATGGTATGTCAAAGGGGATGTACAAGACCCTGTCCCAAATATTTAAGTATGTGTTTTGGACATACACCAGACTAAAGTCAGAGCGAACCAAAACCAGAAAGCAGTAAACATAAAACTTTAAAAGCTATACCCACATTATAGCAAAACCCAGAAAAATAGAGATCATAAATTGATACTACCTGGACTATAAGAGTTGACTGGAGTCCAGATCCCTGAGGGGTGTTTATTCTTCTTAGAGGAAGCAGGCAGTTGCTTCTCCACGTAGACCTGGTTTTCATGCATTTTTGGATGCTCTGCTTGAGAGCTTTGTCTTCTTGCCTGTATTTATTGCCATTGGCAATTCCAACCAGTGCAACTAGCTTCTCCAGCAGAGAAACCCTAAGTTACCAGGATACGGATACGGATTCGCCAGATTTTTTAAAACCCAGGATCCGGATACGGTGGGGAAACGGCAAGTACAAAAAAATATAAAAATATTTATATAATAAATAAAAACAGAGTGAAGAATCAAACTATTCATGAAACTCAAGAGTAGAACTATAAGTTATTGCCAAAAAAGACAGTTCATGTACCGTAACCATGACTGATATTGATAATTTTAAAAACCATTTCAGCATGAACTTGAAGCAGGTCATATTAGTGTTTTTGTGAGCCACATACACATGTCCCTATCAGCAGGGAATAAAGTGGTTTTCTTGAAGACTATGGCTAGATTACATAACAGTGTAGGTGAAGTGAGCAACAACATAGCACGGAAAGATAGATCAACCCTTGACAGCAGACCTTGACCATAAAAATGAATCAAATAAAAACATTGAGAGCAAAACTTGATATTGATATATTAAAGTTCAAGAGCAGATCTTGACATAAGGATAGATCAAACCTTGAGCAGGAATGGGTTTTACACTGGAAGTTTCAGGATCCATTTGAAAATTTCAGGAAATGTTTGATTTTTCACAGGATCCGTTTCATAGGACCAGGATACGTTTCCTTCTGTAAGGGATACGTTTCCATGATGGATCCTAGGCGGATCCGATCCAGATACGTATCGGATCCGCGGATCCTAGACACTAGGGTGGTGGATCCGGTAACACAGGAGAAACCTTATTTTCATCAAATTTTGCTTCCCTCATAGTGTTCCTCTTGTTTCAGTGTTGAAGTCTTCTGTTAAATTAGCACAAGGCATCATACAACATATCCACTATAGCATGGGGTTTCTTTGGAGTCTGAGAGCCAGGGTCAGAGGAACTCGCATAATAACCCTGCTGTGCCAGGAATTACCTGAGCTATCCCTCTGATTTGAAGGGATCTTAGTACTGAGCTTCCTCTGCCCGAGCAGCAGAACATGTCCTGGGATGCATCCTCATTCCCGAATCAGCCATGCTTGCACAGGATTGAGAAGAGCTGAATGGGGTTGACAATACTGAAACCATATTCAAAGACAGACCACCTGGTGGTATTATAAAATCTGCTTCATTTAATGACAAGTGAATGCTGAGAGGTGGCTTGATAACATGCCACCTTTCTGTGATTGTACCTCTGAATATCCGTGCCACCTACAATTGCTCCATTAAAATGGTTTAGCTATCCTATCATTATAAATTGGAAGGGGGATGGGTGGGGCGGGAAGGTGAGTATTTAGTCCACTAGTTAATTTGTCGTTTGAACCTTCCATTTTGAAGGGAGGCCCACTGATAGCAGTAGATGGACACCCTTTATTAAAACAAGTGACTTGGTTGGCCAATTAATCAGCCACCTGGAATGCCGAGCATTTTACCTGAACAAATCTGCATTCTTTAACCTGGTTGGCTAACTATTCAGCCACCTGGTATGCTGAGCATTTTACGCGTTGTGAACAAATCTGCATTCCTTCGAAAGCTGAAATGGAGTACCTTCACTATAATACAGGACTTTCCCTTTCCCATAATTAACTTTTGGGTTTTCCATTTCGGATTGCCATTACTAATTTTGCCCCCCCTCTAAAGATAATTATTCTCATGCCTAAGCTGTTGGCCTCCTTTATACCAAGAAATGAAAACAGATTGATGCTTCTTTGAGTTTTTGTGAGGACTCTAGGCACCCCAGAGTACCCAAAGTACTGTGAGTGTCCCATTGTTGCAGGGGATGCCCCCACGGACTAGGGGACTTCGTTTGGAATGTCTCCTAGGGTACTAGGGGACCAGGGGTGTGCAAGGGAGTGTAGGAGACATTCCAAATGAAGTCCCCTAGTTCGTGGAGCTTGGGTTGCATAGGGAACCTATCCGTGACTCTTGAGGACCTATCCCTAACTCTTGAGGACGTGTACATGTGGAACACTATAAAAGGGCTGTGATTCTGGATGTAGCGGTTTTATGAAGAAAGCATTCAATGTGAGGTTAGACAGTGCAAGGGCACAGGTCACTCAAATCTTCATTGGATGAAGATATGTCTAGAGTACTTTTTGGCGTATCTCATTGAAAATGACAACAAACATATTGCACATATTTTCCATATTTTGTCTTTATCATGTTAAATTGACCCATCAGATTCATGATCTTGCAGCTCTTATTTTGTGGAATGAAATGAGGCAACAATGGGTTGGAGATCGTCCTCGGAATCAGGCTAGGCAGTCACGTGAACCTGTTTTAAGGTGTCCTTTTATGGTTCATGTTGTGGAATTACTTTACATTTTAAACCTGACATTAGTAATAAGTATATCTTTTTAGAAAAAAAATAATTGCGCGCTTTTATTCGAACTTAATGTTGTTTCTAATGTTGTATTGTTTTCAGTTGGAATACAACTTATGAGAGCTTGCTTGGAACCAATAGGCCATTTCCTCAACTCATTCCTCTTTCTGTAAGTTTACCTGGAGTATCATTTTATTTAATGGCCACGATAATTTATGCCAAAATCTTCTGTGAAAATGCAATTTTAGGAATTGCATGTAGTCAGTATTATGGCTTGATACAGTCTGTTCTGCTGCAGGAAATGGTTGAATTTCTTGTAGATGTCTGGGAGCAGGAAGGGCTGTATGATTAAAAGTCCAATTCCCTGGCTTAGAATTAGATAGACCAAATAATACTGATATTTTTTAAGATCTAATATTGTTGTGGTGTGCCCAGTAACTTTTACCAATTGATACTGTAAATACCAGTTCAATGATTTTGCTGGAAGCAGATTAATCTTGTCTGCATTATTTTAAGGTGATCCTGGATACCAAGGCCTATCAAGCAAACTAATCGATCGCTGTTTTTGATGATAGTTTAAAAATCCGCTCTAAAGAGAACCAAAGCAAATCTCTTAAGAACAGAATTACAAGAGTGGAAGGATAAAAAGATGCCGGGTTGTAAAGCAGCTCTAATGACTAGTGGGACAGAAAAGATGCATAGTTTTTTGGGAATTCTAAAATCTATATTATATATATCCCCTAAATTTTGGAGGACAAATGTTCTCCAACATGTTAAGGATCTGTGCCTCGACTCTGAACATGTAGTCGTGAAATTGTTTTTTCTTAACCTAATGGAAACAATTGCAGCAAATATATTGAAGCCTGTTATTGACCTGGCTTTCATTTTTTGGGCAAGTATAATCTGGACCTTTTGTCAATTATAGAAATAGGAATGGTGTATGTTAATATTTTGCATTACTCTGATAGAAATATATGCAATGTGTTATTTTCTTATGTAGCCATCTTTATTGAAGTTCTGTTATAGTCATGAGAGGGACTTCTTTGTTCAACATAAATGATGCATATTGTTATATCGTACTCTCCGCTGTTGCTTTGAGCTTTCTGTTTTTATCAATTGAAGTTAGGATAACATTTATAGAAACCCAAAAGCCATGCGATGTAAATTGGTCGGCTTATTTTTTATTTTTCGTAATTGGTATATTGTGTATCTATTTTTGGTCTCTCCATTGAATACATAAATTTTAATTGGTAAATTGATTATCTATTTTTGGTCTCTCCGTTGAATACAAAAATCATTTAATGCAGTTTATACTTTGAATTAACAGATGAGGCATGAAATTGCTTATTTTTCTAACCTGAGTCATAATAATTAAAAGAATTTTGGAACGTGCCTTGGCCCACTTCCTCCCTCTGTAGAGGCAGTCGGTCTCTCTCAATTTCTCTGAACTGTCTCTGATTGGCAAACTTTGATTCAGCTGCGATGCACGCCTGGCCTCCTCGCTGGACACAACACGGTCCCATACAGCTCAGAAGTTTACAATATAAATGTGTAAACATAAAATTCTGATCTGGCTACAAGTGTATCGATCAGAGTTTTGAAGAATTTTGGAAGGATAAAGAAACACATTGGAGATCTAGATCGTGGCATTACTTATTCTTTCTATTCTTATGTTATTGGGTTAACTGAATCATGACATTGGTTGGCCCGTTAGTTTTTTTTCACTCTGCAAACAACAGGATCCGCAATGACACCGCCTAGACTCAAAAGCATTTGGTAGTAATAAAGGAAGAGGTCGTGGGATAACAAATCTTCCCCAGTCACTAAAGAAAAGCATGCTACTTATGCTTGTATTTGTGTTTAATCTCTTGAACCCTCTTATGGAACACCCTTTGTCGAGGACTACCAAGATGAAAAATGAGTTCAGAAAATAGACTCAGCAGATTCATTTTAGATGTAATACCTCTCACGTGCATAGTTGTATGATTTTCCAATGAATAAAACTCCATAGGAGGAACAAACAGTTTCAGATGGCTTTGAAGAAGTGAAATCTGAGACAAAACACTCGAAGAAGATTAAGGTGGAAAACAATAACCCCAAATCAGTTTGAAATCCTATCTAGACAGGAAAATGAGACCTGTTTGTAGTAGGAGGGAGTAAGGAGAATCTTGAATGTGGGCGCAACTAAAAATTTCCAGAATAATCGTTAAGACGCCTGATAGATAATGTGGGGACTCCAATTAAAAGATGGATTTCTCATAGAGAAAAGGGGGCACAGAAAGACAGGTGGATTGGACCCATTTGAAAGAGCTTGTTGAAAGTATCGACCCCGTAAATTTTTACAAGGAATAATTGGCGCAGGGGAGAAACCTGCATTGGCTTCTTTTCAATTATCGATAATACATAATCCTCAGATATTAGAAGGAGCCGGATTCGATTAGTGTTGTCCTACAGATAACTCCAAAAAGTAGGCTGACTTGGCACCCTGATTTACAGATAACTCCAAAAAGTAGGCTGACATGGCACCCTGATTTGGGAGAATGTGGTTTACCCACCCGTGCATTAAGAAAATATCAACCTTGGTGACAAACACCGCAGAGAGATGCTGGGATTGTAAGATGTATAATTTACAAAATAGCTAAATGACATAAAAAATAAGCTAAGAAGGATTCAATTGTCAAAGTCTTTAGAAATATTTGAGTAGAAATAGAAACCAGAAGAGGACAGTGAGGTTAGGACATCCTTGAGTTTATATGCAAAGTAGCTTGTTGCCAAAGAATCAATGATAGTTGTATGGAGGATTAAGAAATTAGGGAGGTGATGTTCATGCGACATGGCTAAAAGGAGGTAGGCACTCATAGTTGTTCTACCAAACTACCCTATGCTCCTTATTTAACCCGAGCTAAATGGGAAGGAAGCCATTAATCAGAGATGCAAGCACATACCCCATCTTACAAATAGACAGTGGAATGACCTCTTACATAAGGAACAGTGGAATGACCTCTTACACAGGGAGATATCTAAAGATGAGGTAAGGTTGGCAGTGTTTGCTATAGAAAGAGGGAACATCATAGCACTATATGGCTTCTTCAATGTAGAAAGGACCGATTAGTGGAAAGCAGTCAAAAGTTGTTAATTTTCACTAGGCCTAAAACTCAACCTTACACTTTAATAGCCAAAGACTCTACACTGCCTTTGCCAACGAGTTTCATGCTATTGCAGGCAAAGTTATATGCAAGGTGTTTGTTAGAAAAACAGGATCGCAGAGCAATAACAATAAACAGAAATGCAAATATAATCACACATACACATTACAAGAAAGACACAGATATATCGTGGTTCACCCAACTTGGGCTACGTCCACACTGAATTTGCCAGTCCTTATTATTATTACCGTCCAGCAAGATGAAGGGATACAACCTGCAGCACAACCGCTGCACTTCCTCTTCTCTGTTTCACAGTCTCTCTCCAGATCTCAAAGATCTTTACAATGCATAAAACCTAATACATCAACCCTAGCTGTATTACAATGTCCTTCTTTTATAAGGGAAATACAATGGGAAAATACCACGGGATACCCAAAACCATGGGCCCGCAAAACAGCTGGCGAAAACAGCCCCAAAAATTTCCTTCGGGGGCGCTGGCCCCCGGACCCCCCAGCCAGGGGGGATGGTCCCCCCTGGAACTCCGTGGGGGGGCGATGCCCCCCCACACCCCCCTGCTGGGGTGAGTGTACAGTCCACCTACATATCATATAGAACTGGGGTACAAACACGGCTGATACAATATCATTTATGAGACTAGAAGATCTGGCTCCACAACCAACAATCTCCCACTTGGAGACTGATCACAACAACTCCACCGCTGCTGCACTTGCTGGACTTGGACTTGGCAAATTTCTCCTCTTCACCTTCATGCTAGAAGGCCAATTGAAACCGAGCACGAACTCAGTTTCTCTCTGGTCACTACCTTTGTGAACATGTCTGCAGGATTCTGGCTAGTATGTATCTTTTCCAACTTTAACAGTTCATCTTCCAGAACAGAGCGTATGAAATGGTACTTGAGCTGTATATGTTTAGTCCTGGAATGGAATGCTGAGTTCTTTGCAAGGTGAATGGCACTCTGGCTGTCACTATACAGTCTGCTATCCTTCTGCTTCTTTCCCACTTCCTCCATAAACCTCTGCAACCAAATCATCTCTTTACTAGCCTCTGTAATGGCAACATACTCTGCTTCTGTTGTTGAAAGTGCAACAACCTTCTGTAGTTTCGAAATCCAGCTTACTGCTGTTCCACCTACAGTAAACACATACCCTGTGGTACTCCTGCTATCCTTGTCACCTGCCATATCTGCATCAACATATCCCTGTAGAACAGTGTCTGAACCTCCAAAACATAATGCCTCAGTGGTAGTACCTCTCAAATACCTGAGAATCCACTGTACTGCCTTCCAATGTTCTTTACCTGGATTGTTCATATATCTGCTCACAACTCCCACTGCATGTGCAATATCTGGTCTTGTGCACACCATGGCATACATCAAGCTGCCAACTGCTGATTGATAGGGAACCTTGGACATATAATCGGTCTCTTCTTGTGTCTTGGGACACATTTCCTTACTTAGACTGAAATGGCTAGCCAAAGGTGTACTTACAGGTTTTGCATTCTGCATTCTGAACCTCTCCAACACCTTTTGTATGTACTCACTTTGAGACAATGTCAATTTGCGATTTTTCCTGTCTCTCATTATTCTCATACCAAGGATTTGCTTTGCAGCACCCAAATCCTTCATCGCAAATGAATTAGCTAGCTTCCTTTTGAGTACATTTATATCCTGCATGTCAGACCCTGCAACAAGCATGTCATCCACATACAATAACAAGATAATATATCTTCCATTGTCTAGCTTCTTGAAATAAACACAGTGATCAGAATGACATCTACTATAACCTTGTTCTGTCATAAACCTGTCAAACTTTAGATACCACTGCCTTGGAGCTTGCTTCAAGCCATACAAGCTCTTTTTCAACCTGCATACCAGATCCTCCTTACCTTTGACCTCATACCCTTGTGGCTGCTGCATATATATTTCTTCCTCCAAATCCCCATGAAGGAAAGCTGTTTTTACATCTAATTGTTCAAGATGCAAATCTTCTACCGCCACTAGACTTAAGATAGTCCTAATTGAAGTCATCTTAACAACAGGAGAAAATATTTCATCAAAATCTATACCTTTCTTCTGTGCAAACCCCTTTACAACAAGTCTGGCCTTGTACCGCTTCTTACCTCCTTCTTCTTCCTTCAACCTGTAAATCCATTTGTTTTGCAATGCTCTTTTACCAGCAGACAACTTAACTAAATCCCAAGTCTGGTTTCCTACCAATGAGTCCATCTCCTCATTCATGCCTTGCTCCCACTTCTTTCTAGTTTCCACCTGCATTGCTTCTTCATAACATTCTGGTTCACCAGAATCAGTCATCAATAAATAATACATTGAAGGAGAGTATCGTTCAGGGAGTCTACTTAACCAGGTAGATCTTCTTACAGTTGCAGGAGTTTCAGGTACTTGCTGCTGCTCTTGATTTTCTGGCACCTTCGGAATTTCATTTTCTTTAACTTCATCAAGCACTATGTACTCTGTGCTTTCCTTTTCCTGTTTCTTTTCCTGCAACTGATCTTTATACATGACCTTTTCATTGAATATCACATCTCTGCTCCTAATGATTTTGTTATTTTCATAATCCCATAAACGATAACCAAATTCATCAACCCCATATCCAATAAAGGTACATTTCTTGGATTTAGCTTCAAGCTTTGTTCTATTTTCCTTATCAATATGGACAAATGCTTCACAACCAAACGTTCTCAGAAATGAGTAGTTTACCTTTTTATCTGTCCATGCTTCCTCTGGAATACCACCATCCAAAGCACTTGAAGGTCCTCTGTTTATTAAATAAACAACAGTATTTACAGCATCCGCCCAAAACTGTAAGGGCAACCCTGCATGCAGTCTCATACACCTTGCACGCTCCATGATCGTTCTGTTCATCCTTTCTGACACACCATTTTCCTGTGGTGTTCCTGGGACTGTCTTCTCTCTACGAATCCCATGGTATGAACAGTAACTATCAAATTCCTTGCCGTAGTACTCACCTCCATTATCAGATCTGAGACACTTCAATCTTTTTCCTGTCTCATTCTCAACCAAAGCTTTCCACTTCTTAAAAGTAGCAAACACATCAGATTTCTGTCTAATGCAATAAACCCAAGTTTTTCTAGTTGCATCATCAATAAATGTAACATAATAATGAGAGCCACCAAGAGATTGTACCTGAGCCGGTCCCCATACATCTGTATGCACAAGCTCTAATTTTTCATTCTTCTTCTGTTTCCCAACCCTGAGAAATCTGACTCTCTTCTGTTTTCCATAAACACAGTTTTCACAGAATTCCAAACTTACCTGCTTCAAATTCGGCAGCAACTTCCTTGAGTGGAGAATCTGCATCCCCTTCTCACTCATGTGGCCAAGCCTATGATGCCACAATGCTGTATCTGTTCCTGTGGAAGCTAAAGAGATAGAATGGTCAGTATTATGAGGACATAAATACAACGTACCTATTCTGTCTCCTTTTGCTATCACCATTGATCCTTTAGTGATCTTCCACCACTTTTCTCCGAACGTAGATAGACAGCCGCCATCTCCCAACTGCCCTGTTGAGATCAGATTTCTTTTCATAGCAGGAATATGCCTAACATCTTTCAACAACCAATCAGTTCCATTCTTAACTTTTATCCATACCTTACCCATTCCAACAATTTTACATGGCTCATCATCACCCAATAAAACATGTCCAAAATCGCCAGGAACATACTCATGAAAGTATTTCCTATGGGTTGTAGCATGACATGAAGCTCCTGAATCTACTACCCAATAATCACTAGTATTATCTAATGCAAGAATCAAAGCATCTTGTAACACATCACCTGCTACATTTGCTTCCTAGGTAGTCTCCTTCTGTGCATCTCCTTTCTTCTTTAGAGATTTGCAGTCTTTCTTCAGATGTCCTTTCTTTCCACAGTTCCAGCACTCTATCTTTCCCAGTCTGGACTTGGATCTGCCCGTTTTAGACTTTCCACGATTACCTTGGCTCTTTCCTCTCCTTTTGTCTTCCTCTGCTTTCCATGGTCAACGCATTACCTGATGTCTCACCTGTGCTTTTTCTTCGCATTTCCTCGCTAAGAATAACACCAATAACATCATCAAACTTCAAGGTGTTTGAACCAGAGACAGAGTTACTTACAGCCATGACCAAGCTATTCCAGCTTTCTGGCAATGAACACAAGATTAGAAGAGCCCTAACCTCATCATCAAAGTTCACACTTACAAAACTTAACTGATTTGTAACCGTATTAAACTCATTTAAATGATCAGTAACAGATCCACCTTCAGACATCTTCATATTAAATAAACGCTTCATTAGAAATACCTTGTTGGAAGCCGAGGGTTTTTCATACAGCTTACCCAATGCTTTCATCAAACCCTCTGTTGTCGTTTCTTTTGAGATATTGAAAGCCACCGACGAAGCCAGGCTCAACCGTATTGTTCCCAGAGCCTTTCTGTCAAGAACCACCCATTCTTCGTCCTTCATAGTCGTCGGCTGCTTTGCTTTTCCTCCCAACGGTAAGAATAGATCCTTCTGGTATAGATAGTCCTCCATTTGCATCTTCCATAACCCGAAGTTTTGGCCGTTAAACTTCTCGACCTTAAACTTTCCTTCTTCTGCCATTGCTCCCACTCGAACCAGAAACCCTAGCTTCCTGCGGGTTTAACTGCCAAATAGACCTTTGGCTCTGATACCAATTGTTAGAAAAACAGGATCGCAGAGCAATAACAATAAACAGAAATGCAAATATAATCACACATACACATTACAAGAGAGACACAGATATATCGTGGTTCACCCAACTTGGGCTACGTCCACACTGAATTTGCCAGTCCTTATTATTATTACCGTCCAGCAAGATGAAGGGATACAACCTGCAGCACAACCGCTGCACTTCCTCTTCTCTGTTTCACAGTCTCTCTCCAGATCTCAAAGATCTTTACAATGCATAAAACATAATACATCAACCCTAGCTGTATTACAATGTCCTTCTTTTATAAGGGAAATACAATGGGAAAATACCACGGGATACCCAAAACCATGGGCCCGCAAAACAGCTGGCGAAAACAGCCCCAAAAATTTCCTTCGGGGGCGTTGCCCCCGAACCCCCATTTCTTGGGGGCGCTGCCCCCGAACCCCCGCCGGGGGACCGTTGGCCCCCGGACCCCCCAGCCAGAGGGGATGGTCCCCCCTGGAACTCCGTGGGGGGGCGATGCCCCCCCACACCCCCCCGCTGGGGTGAGTGTACAGTCCACCTACATATCATATAGAACTGGGGTACAAACACGGCTGATACAATATCATTTATGAGACTAGAAGATCTGGCTCCACAACCAACAGTGTTTGCTAACAGGTTACAATAATTGTGCTTGCAAAGTTATATCCAAGGTATTTGCTAACAGTGTACAAGGCATCATGGAAAGATCACTTGAATGGAACGAGTAGACTTTGTGACGGAAAGAGAGACGATGATATTTTTATTGCACAAAAGCTCGTACGCTCAAATCAGAAAACAGCATGATGCTCATCAAACTAGACATATATTAAAAACCTTTGACATGGTAATGCAGGGATTTTATCACCCCATCTTCTTAAAGTCTTCACGTTTTGGGAAAGTTGGATAAGGTCAGTTCAAAGCTGCATTTCATCTTACTTTCTTATTAGCGCTGGTCAATGAAAGGTACATTTATCTAGGAGAATTATGCCAAGGTTTGAAAATGGCTATAGGACTTGCTTCTTGGGATTGAAAGATGGAAATTTCGAAATTTCGTTTTATCTTGAGAGGATGCAAGAGAGTGGTCCCTCGAAGAGATAGGAGATCTGTTGGAGGCAAAAAGCCTCTTAAGAAGTGGTTGGCACTTTGTTAGCAACTATTGGATCATTGAATGGGAAACAAATTTAAGGATTAGAAGGATGCGCAAACCCTAATATGTGGCTCGCAATAATCCTTAGAGGCAAGAACAGATTGTATGGCTCGCAATAATCCTTAGAGGCAAGAAAAGATTGTATCTGGAATTAGAAAATAGGATAGTCTTCTACAAGGATGTGGATGATAGGTTTAAGATGGGGAAGCACAATATAGTCTTCTACAAGGGGATGTGGACCCAAGGGGATGTGGACCCAAGGGAATGTGGATGATAGGTTTAAGATGGGGAAGCATAATATAGTCCTCTACAAGGATGTGGAGGATAGGATTAAGATGGGGAAGCACGAGATCAAGAGACTTGTTGCTCGGTTCTTATGCTAGCCTCACAATTATGCTAACTACCAAATCTCAAGTAGATTTGGGAAGAAAAGATAGAATCTGGATCCAGATTTGAAAAATGTGTAAGAGACATTGCCTCTTTGTGGGTGCTTATTAGGTGATGTCTTTCAATATAGGAAAATCTTTATAGTTGAGGTTATACTAGCCTCCCACGAGGTAAGCTATTAAAAAAACAGGTTGAGAATATGATTTTTTGTTAATATAATTTGAGTTTGCCATAGGTTGCTTGGATATGATAAGCATGAAAATGAAAAGAAATATAAAGATAGCTAAGTGATGGCCTAAAAATAATTTCAAACTTGTGATTTTAAATTTAGTTTTGGTTTGATTTTTTGGTTCATTGTATGAAATAAAACATAAGGAATGGACTAAGTGTGTATACCAAAACAATCAACATACGAAAGGGCATGGGTGAAAAAATAAATAAAAGAAAATAATAGGGCTAAAAATCAATTTGTTCCTGTTAGAACCAAGATAATGATTGAAAATGCTTGGATGCCACCCAATGCCTTTGAAACTCAATTTTGATAAGAAAATGATTGGATGCCACCCAATGCCTTTGAAACTCAATTTTGATAGGGCATTTAGTAGGGTATTGAAATTAGAAAATGGTGAGGGGATCCCTTTGTATGTATTCATTCAAAATGTGGGAACTACAACCAACATTGTGGAAATTATTGTGGTTAGGAAAAGGCATATACATTTAGTTGTTAGTGAGTTTCAAGCACCTTTCTACGTATTCATTCAAAATGTGGGAACTACAACCAGCATTGTGGAAATTATTGTGGTTAAGAAAGACATATACATTTAGTTGTTAGCGAGTGTCAAGCACCTTTTTGTTGGAGATTTGGTTATAAAGTTGTTATACTCCTTTTCCAATAACTATCATAAAATCTATGAACTCTATTACAAGAAATTAAAAACACAAGAAGCTTTCCAAAAGGTAAGTTACAATCACATTTGATTTGGTTATAAAGTTGTTCAACTCCTTTTCCAGTAACTATCATAAAATCTATTAACTCTATTACAAGAAATTAAAAACACAAAGATGCTTTCCAAAAGGTAAGTTACAATCACATTTATTTGGTAAGTTACAATCACATTTATTGAGGAATAGTTGGGTTGCATGCAAATTTAGGAGTGGATGAAGTTGAGGGTGTAGTGTACCTAACTCTTAACTAAGGTTAAGGGTGCTAATAATAAGAGTAAATTAAGCTTAATCACAATGTATAAAGATAAATTATGGTTAGGCTAACTAACCATACATCGAATAATTAAAACTTTTATCTCTAGAGGTTGTTTTATAATTAAAGTTGCGACACTTAATTATTTAATTACGACAATTAAAAAATTGCAATGCGCGATCTAAGGAGCATAATCACATGATTAAGCCATGATAAACATCATCTTTAGTGTGAATAAGGGGGGTTACAAAACATGAAGTAGGGCGAATTAGGTGAGAGAGTGGATCCAATAGGGTCATAAATATCATGGAAGCACAAAAATATAGATGAATGGAGTGGGGTGCACTTATGGAGGTGGAGGCACAAATCAAGGAGGTGGAAGCTAAATTATAGTTTATGACTCCTAGAATCTAGGGAGAGGACTCATAGATGAAAAAAACACATAAATAGGAAGGGATTTATCCCAAGGAGGGTGCATTAGGAAATAGGGGCCCACTAAAGTATGTCTAAGGTGTAATAATAACTCTATAGTTCATAAAAATCGAAAATGGGTTCCGTTGTACAATGTTTGGGTGACCAACACTATTAAAGTCACCAAGGCACAAAATGAACTAAGATGGACAACTACCATCCAACAACAAGCTATAAGGTGCTAGGATGTCCCCCATTCCCCCTCACTCCGTGAGATCCATGGTCTCTCATACTCTTTTAGTTGTCTTTGCTCAGGCATATGTTTATTTAATTAATAGCAACAATCATTGAAAGATAACAATAATGACAATAACAACATTAACATTAATAATAATAATGCCAAAGTCCATAATCACATCAACATAATTCCATAGTCACATTAACAAATAGAACATAAGTCCATAGTCAGATAAAAGACCATATGTCCAAGGATTAACAACCAGGGTACATCCCCCTCCCCCTTAAATAATGCATCATCCTCGATGCATATTTATTACATACATGTCGTAAACACCAAACTTTCAAAATAAATGAGGGTATGTTTCTCTCATAGCATATTCTAGATCCCAAGTCACATCCTTAGGGTTGTAATGGGTCCATTGGACCTTCACATGCTTGATTTCTCGATTCCAAAGTAGCTTGACCTTGTTGCACAAAATGGCAACAGGTTGTACTGGAAAATCCCCTTCCGTTTTCGCCTAGATCATAATCCATTTGATCACACGATTAGTACCATGTACATACATGCATATATATATCAATAAAGAAAATAAAAGCACTCTAATTGCTTGGATCACATTCCAATCAATTACATGGTTAAGATCAGGTATATACTTTTTCAATAAAGAGACATGAAATACATTATATACTCTAATGCAAGCAGGTAGAGCCAACTTATAAGCAACATGTCCTATTTTAGCTAAGACCACAAAAGGTCCACAATATCTGGTAGCTAGCTTGGAGCAATTTCCCAAGTTTAAGGAACTCTTCTTCGGTCTAACTTTTAAGAACACATGATCTCCAACTTCAAATTGTCTGGCAGTCCTATTCTGATCTGCATAGCGTTTCTTCCTATCCTGAGCTTCCTTTAGATTCTATGTTATCTTAACCATCTTATTCTCCACATCCTTTTAATAATTCTTATCCAACAATGACTCTATTTGTTGGGTTATCCCAACTGATGGGAGTATTGCGCTTCCTTCCATACATGGCCTCGAAAGGACTCATCTTCAAAGAAGAATGATATCCATTATTATAAGCAAATTCCACCAAGTGTAAATAATATTCCCACTTAAATGGATGATCTATCACATACATACTTAACATATCTTCAATCACTTGGTTGACTCTTTCTGTCTATCCATCTGTCTGAAGGTGGTATGCTGTACTCATGTTTAGAATTGTGCCAAACCCCTCAAACAATCCTTTCCAAAAGTTAGAAGTAAATTTCAAATCTCTGTCTGATACTATAGGCTTGGGAATACCATGAAATCTGGCTACTTTTCTCATGTAAATATTTGCAATGTTAGCTGCTTTATGAGTTGTCTTTATTGGAATGAAGTGTGCTGCCTTAGTCAACTTAACTACCACAACCATGATAACATAATTTTGCAATCTTGTCTTAGGAAACTTGGTGATGAAATCCATCGTCACTACATCCCATTTCCATTCTGGTATTGGCAAGGGTTGCAACAATCCCGTTGGATGCTGATGCTCAATTTTAACTTTCTGACATTCCATGTACCTACCTATATATTTTGCAACATCATTCTTCATCCCTGACCAATAGTATTGTTTCCTTACTGTTGTTATTGTTTTCTGATAACTCGAATGTCTGACTTAAGGAACATCATGCATTTCCTTCAAAACCATCTTCCTTATATCTCTATAATTGGGAACATAAACTCTATCTTTGTGCATGAGGATCCCATTTTCTTCCAACTTATACTTATCAAATTTCTATAGAATTTTCTAATGTTGCAATCCTTCTTTTACCCATTGATAAGGTTCATCTGTAACACTGGCTTCAATGATCTTATCCTTTAAATCTGATGTACTAGTGTTGCCCTAGCTGCTACATGCATCACATGTATCTTCTTATTAAGTGCATCAACTACCTTATTTTCCTTGCCATTGATATGCTTGATGTCAAAGTCATATTCACATAATAACTCCATCCATATCATTTGTCTTGCATTCAAATTAGGTTGCTCAAACAAGTACTTTAACCCATCATGATCAGTTCTTAACTCAAACTTTTTACCCATTAGATAATGTCTCCACATCTTCAAAGCATGGATGATAGCTGCAAGCTTTAAGTCATGGGTGGAATAGTTCTGCTCATGTTCCTTTAACTTTATAGATTCATAACTGATCACATGTCCATCTTGCATCAATACTCCACCAATGCCTTGCTTACATGCATCTGTGCACACAACAAAGTTTCCTTCAGGATCTGCAATCTTTATAACAAGTGCACTAGTAAGCACTTCCTTAAGTCTTTGAAAACTATCTTCACACTTAGGAGTCCAATCGAACTTCACACCCTTCTTCTGCAAAGATGTGATAGGATGAGCTAACTTCGAGAATCCTTCGATGAACCTTCGGTAGTAACCGACTAATCCCATGGAATATCTTACTTCTGATGCATTCTTAGGTGTTGGCCATTCCATAATGGCTCTTATCTTTTCAGGATCCACTGAAACACCTTCTTCAGATATGATATGTCCTAAGTAATGAATTCTGCCTTGATAGAAAAATCACTTGCTTAGCTTGACATACAACTGGTGTTCTCTAAGCACTTGCATTACTAGTTTTAGATGTTCTTCATGCTCTTCTTCTGTCTTGGAATAGATAAGGATGTCATCTAAGAATACAATCACAAACTTATCTAAGTATTTTCTAAAAACTCCATTCATCAAGCTCATTAATACAACAGGTGCATTTGTTAATCCAAAAGGTACCACAGTGAACTCATAATGTCCATACCTTGTTTTGAATGCTGTCTTACTGATATCTTCATCGTTAATCCTAATCTGGTGGTATCCCGATCTGAAATCTATCTTCGAAAACACTTTGGCTCCTCTCAATTGATCAAACAAGTCATCAATCATTGGCAATGGGTACTTGTTTTTAATTGTTGCTTTGTTCAACTTTCTATAGTCTATGCAGAGTCTTAGAGTTCCGTCCTTCTTCTTCACAAATAACACATGAGCTCCCCAACGTGAAACATTGGTTCTTATGTAACCTTTATTTAGTAGCTCCTCTAGTTGCATCTGTAATTCCTTTAACTCTAGAGTACTCATTCTATAAGGGATTTAGATAAACGTACTGTCCCTAGCACCAAGTCGATATAAAAGTCAATGTCCCTCTTAGGAGACATTCCTGACAGTTCTTGAAATATATATCTGCAAATCCTTGTAGTACTAGATAATCCTGCAGTTTTGGATATTTTCCTTCTTTTGACTCTTCCACATGAATTTATAACTGGCATCCATTATGAGATATTTCTTCAATTGTAGAGCTATGACCTGCCTCGGGGATATGGGTCTAGCTATACCTTTGACTATCACGCGGTTTCCTTCTTCATCCAAACAAGTATAAGTTTTATTATGACAATCCAATATGGCATAGTGTGTATCCAACCAATCCATGCCAATCAATACATCATATGACCCTAAGGGTATGATGTTTAAGTCTGCAAAGGTTTTCAATCCATTCATTTCTAAGGGACACACTTTTACAAATTCTGTGATTTCCCTCTTAGATCCTGTAGTTAACTGTACTAGACTTACTGTTTCAAGTTTACTTTTCTTCAAATGACATTTCTCAACTACATTAGGTGCAGTGTAACTATTGCTAGCTCTAGAATCAATCAAAATAGCTATGGTTTTATTATAAATCTTACTTGCTATCTCAATCATTCGGGATTGGTGGTTAGCTTGCCTCCCAACCAGGGATGCATAGATCCTCTACACACTTCCACCTACATCTCCAACAGTTGAAGCCTCTTTAATGTTGTGAAGGTTATTTTTCTTACGTGGGCATTGATTGGAAAAGTGATTTTCCTTGCATATCCAACATTCCACAGGTGGTATTTTCCCTAAAGGCTCTTCCCTTGGCTATCACTGTTGATAAGAATTACCGTTTTTGAATTTTGAAGGCTGGAAACCTTTCTTTCTCTGGTCCTGTTTGTTCTTCTTAATATCCTTCCAATTCTTTTGATATGGGGCCTTGCTCTTATTCTGTTCATATAAGTGTTTTTCCTACCAGATGGCATCCTTAAGGTTCTTTGGTCTATCATACTGGATTTCGTCTCTATAAGATTAAGCAAGACCACTTACGAACCTTTGAATATTTAACTTCTCATCTTTGATGAAGTCCGCATACTTCATAAGTTCCAGAAACTTATTCTCATAGGCATCCATAGTCATGCTCCCCAATTTGATCTCAAAGAACTCTTCCATCTTTTTGTCATAGTAATGCTTAGAGAGGTATTCCTTTTGGAAGTACTTTTTAAATTTCTTCCAAGAGATTATGTTTTCGTCGATGTCTTTTAGCTTAACTAGCTGATCCCACCAGATAGATGCCTTACCTTGCAGATGGTATATGTATACTCTTGCTTCCATATTAGGTGTATACTGATGCAATTGGAAGAACTTTCTTAGTCCTACCAACCATGCTTCAACATCTTCTCCATGCTTTACTTCTCCATCAAAAGTTGGGGGCTTGATTCTTCTCAGCTCTCCTATTCGTTCATCCTGGGTAGACCTCCTCTTCTTGTATCTCACCGGAGATATTTCAGGACTACTCTCTGTACTGCTTGATGCATACCCCTTCCTCCTCTCTAAGTGATGAGGTCTCCTTGAAGATGATTTAGATCTCACACAATCTCTTCTATGACTCTTTTCAACATCAATGATTTTAGATAATTCATAATATGTTCCTGGATATGAATTGTCCTTTCGTTATCCTCCCTACACTTCCTCACTAAATCCTCCAAGCTTAATGGTTCACTGCTCCTCTTATACCTATTTGACCTTCTTTCCTCAACAAACTACTCTTCAGGACTATATGGTCTCTGTCCTTCCTCAAAATCCATCTCCAATCCCAGACTTCCTACTACTGAACTTGTACTTGTTGAATCTCTAGTCTTCACAGGATTGAGTAAGATCTTAGTTTAGTGGCCACGCTGCTTGCTCAATCATTCAGTGGGAACTGCAATGTGTTCATTACTAACCATTTGTTAGAAAACTACATATTGGTATAAGTTCATTATTATTCAAGTTAATTCTTCTTCTTAGTTATGAAGTAACAAGCTAAATTTTCTATTGTTACAACCTGCCTAACTGGACAAGGGGAGTGAGAAATCCTTCAAGGATTTCTTCTTACCGTCTAGACATCAAGTCCATAGCCATCCCAAGATAACAATTTAATTAACTAACTCACATGTGAAACTATATTAAGGTGCATGCATCCAAGTTATCTAATTCAAATGCATGTTTACAAAGTAACTTGTAACTTTGCAGAAGGCCCAACAGCCGTAGTGTTGAAACCTTTAGCTCTGATACCACTTTGTAGTGTCCCTAACTCTTAACTAAGGTTAAGGGTGCTAATAATAAGACTAAATTAAGTTTAATCACACTGGATATAGATAAATTATGGTTAGGCTAACTAACCATACACCTAATAATTAAAACTTTTATCTCTAGAGGTTGTCTTATAACTAAAGTTGTGACACTTAATTATTTAATTACGACACTTATTTAATAAAGTCCAATGCACGATCTAAGGATCATACTCACAACAATCACATGATTAAGGCATGAATGGAGGAGTGGGGCGCACTTATGGAGGTGGAGGCACAAATCAAGGAGGTGGAAGCTAAATTATAGCTTACGGCTCCTAGAATATAGAGAGAGGGTTCATAAATGAAAAAAACACATAAATAAGAGGGAATTTCTCTCAAGGAGGGTGCACTAGGAAATAGGGGCACACTAAAGTATGTATAAGGTGCAATAGTAACTCTATAGTTCATAAAAATCGAAAATGGGTTCCGTTGTACAATGTTTGGGTGACCAACACTATTAAACTCACCAATGCACAAAATGAACTAGGATGGACAACTACCATCCAACACCAAGCTATAAGGTGCTAGGGATGTCCCCCATTCCCCTTCACTTCGTGAGATCCATGGTCTCCCATACTCTTTTAGTTGCCTTTGCTCAACCGGTTTTTTATTTAATTAATAGCAACAATAATTGAAAGATAACAATAATCACAATACCAACATTAACATTAATAATAATAATGTCAAAGTCCATAAACTCATCATCAAACAAATGAGCATAAGTCCATATTCACAATAACAAATATAAAATAAGTCCATAGTCAGATAAAAAATCATAAGTCCAGGGCTTAACAACCGGGGTATTACAGAGGGAAATGTTGTGACATCTCCTTGGGAGGAATTGTAGAACTTAGAGATTAACCCTATTACAAGAAATTAAAAACACAGAAGCTTTCCAAAAGGTAAGTTACAACCACATTTGTTGAGGAATCATTGGTTTGCATGCAAATTTAGGAGTGGATGAATTTGAGGGAAATGTTGTGACATCTCCTTGGGAGGAATTGTAGAACTTATAGGAGTAGGATCCCCTTCATTAACTAATTAATGTTAGAAAACACCACAGCACACTCAAACCATTGTTGGCTCTTCCATGTCACTAGTGATAGAAAGTGATAAACATAGGTAGGGCCAAGGAGCAGGTTAGGAGCAATATGGAGGGAAATGGAGATGGCAACTATGAGTAACACTTTGGAAAATACCTTGTGGTTGTTCATATAAAGAACTAGGATGTTGTCTCAATGAACTTGGCACCAGTGTTATGAAAGTTGGACTTGGACTGCATTCAAAATTTGATTGGAATTAGTTGACAACTTACTTTATTAACTGGCTTACTAATATATACTATTTTTTCTATGAAAAATTGCATTTTATATTCATAGTAGAATAAAAAACACAAGTTTCAAGAGCTACATGCACTATTACAATTTTTTTAAGCACTACAACTAGCCAAACAAAGACCATGGCCATACAAGTGGCTTGGACCCAAAAAACCACAACAACATCATAGCCATTGAAAAATTGTAGCCCCTCAAGGCTATAAAATTGACATACAAAATATCTAAACCTAAGCAACTAGACACAAAATATACTTTTTCTATTATTTAAAATGTCATATAATTTGTCTTGACCTTGTCATGAGTCCATCAAAATATTCATCCATCCATAGAGTTCTAGTTGACAAATGTAAACCTTATTTGGATAAAGCATCAACTTCAACATTCAACTCTATAAATGTGTTGAAAATAATTCAATTCAAAGTGCTAAGCATTCTCCTTAATCAAATCAGCTAGAGGTTGTGGAGCAACATTGGGAATCAATTGCTTCAATCTCATCCATCTAATATCCAAAAGAGATTTTCCATAAACTTGAATCCTGTGTACTCTTTGATCCACACTAGTTGTCAATAATACTTTGAGAGCCATCATTTATGCATAATTATTTGACCCACAACCTAGATAGGATTTACATTTAATGAAGTGATTGTCAAAAAAAATATAAAGATCCACCCAAGCTACAAGTGTTTCCAATCAAGGAGTGGCTTTGTTTGTATGGAGTACCCACTTGTTGAGGCATTTTAATCTATGTAGTCCTAAAAAGTTGAAATGTGTCCCAACATGTGCTACAACCTAAACAATAGGGAGTTGTCTATTTTCAAACAAAGAATAATTATTACCCAGTTGAATTCCCTTTGTTGAAATCATACTTTAAGACAATCTTCAACATTTTCCCCTTGCTATATATTTCAAAGTCCTAGACATTGAATAATGTCTCTTCATAGAGTGAAAGGGCACACTGAAGACAAATGTGATATATTCTCTTATGCACAACTAATAATAGTAATAGTCTAGTTTTAATTTCATGACCTAGTCATACACCAATTTGGTGTTTGAGACCACCTTGTTTGTGAAACGGGGGACCCCCTTTGTGTAGTTATTTGACTACTAAAGTTTACGGTGTACATGTACTACCTACTGAATTTGAACTTGTTATTTACAAATATAACAAATACTAGGTCCTTGAGGCTACTTTTTTTTGTAATAACTCCCCAATCATCACTTTGTTTTTTAGTTCAAGCCACATATGAATTGATCTTTTTAAGAGCCTTGACCTTCAAGATATTTAACCACCACCATTTGACTTCACTGCTCATGTTTGTAAGAATTTATATCCCAATCTGGCCGCATACATTCTCCCTATCCTATTTATAGACCACCCCAACGAATTGTCCTCATCTCTTAATTTGAGCTGCTCTCTTCTTAACTCATTCACTAATCCCAAGGTCATGACTAACATCCATCCTTGGTGCCACATATCTATGTCTTTAGAATCTACTACTTGGCTTAAGGTATTCTAACCCATATCCTACAACGTATTAATCACCTATGTAGAAAGAAAGATATTATTGCCAGAACTCATAATAACATCAAAACATATTCTTACAAGCCTACTTTTTATCCTATATGCTTGCCAATTATAGGAAAAGATAAAACCAAGGCCCTCCATTGATTCAAGACATTTTTTATAGACTTTTGGTCACTTATGATCCATTTGGAGCTATATTCTTTTGAATCAAAATTATTTTCCAACTGCTATCATTTGAGATGAAGTTCCAAAGAATTTTGGAAGGTAGAAAAGAGACAAACATATGAACATGTTTTAAGGACTCAACCTCCATCACCTTTAGGCTTGGCCAAAGTATGCTATTTAGCTAGATGAGAACCCGCCTCCTCACCTTCTCTAGAGCGCCTTTGGGAAAATGAGCTAAAGTGTGCCAATACATATTTATTTCTTCCAAAACAAATTTAACTAAAGTCAAATTACCCCTTGGAGAGCCATTGATTACACCATAATTTTATTCTCTTCTCAATTCTCCTTAAGAGCTAGCTCCAATATTTCTTAGTGTATCCATTAGGTTTCTAAGTAAAGCCCAAATATTTGAGACCATCCTCAAACTTCATAGGCATAAAGTGAAATAATTGTCTCATACACTATTTTGACCCCTAATTAAGCTCATTAAAGCATATATCATATTTATGCAGATTTTCCTCCATCCTAGTAGCTTCTCAATACAATTGAATTATGTCCCTTAACTTCCTCCCCTTAGACTTTGATCCATTTGAAAAAAGAACATCATCAACAAATAAGAAATGAGTGAGACACTCATAATCACCTATTCTAATCCTTGTTATACTTTTTGGTTTCTTGGATAGATCTATCGAGACCCTATGAAACTAATAAAAACATGTATAGGGAAAATGGACACCCTTGTGGGTTTGAAAAAAAGGAGAGGTTTCTCTAGTTATAAGCACAAATATGAAATTGAAGATTGATCTAATTGAATACTAGAATATTGAAGTCCACAACATGTTCTATCATAGGCCTTTGAATGGTCTACCTTGAATACCACTAGTGGCATATTTTTAACTTTGATGGTATGTAGCCCTTCCGAAGCTTCCTTGATGGCTTCATGAATATGTCTACCCTCTAAGAAGACAAATTGCTCAGGGGATATAACATTAGACAATATGTTTTTCAACTTGAATGCCAAGACCTTATATATAGAGTTAAAGGAGATTAATACCTTTCCACGGACCCTAACTTCATCAACCACTCTTAATAAATTATCCCCCAACAATTCAATAAATCCTATAAAAAATTCAACACTACAAACATTAGGCCTTGACTATTTCCCTTTTGAAGGGATAACATGACTAATAAAATATCCTCATTAATCTCTTCAAATAAAATTCTAAGTTATCCTCTTCAAACATCGTAATAGGAAAGTAATATCCAACTTTTAATAATCTTTGCAATATTTGCTCCTTCAGGTTCCTGAAAGAACTTATCAAAGTTGAGACCCCTAGTGCAACATAATTATTAATACTTCCACTACAACAAAGCCCTGTGATTAGCTTCCATTTTACATCCCTTTTTGGTGTCTACTAACACTTTTAGTGTAGTTTTCTCCATTTTCTAGGTAAAATTGGTGCTATTTCATGGGATGACAATTCCCTTGGCAGTTTTTGCTCCTTTTTTGAAGGTAGGCACTAAAGTGGATGCATTTAGCGTCCAGTTTAATGCCTAATTTAGCACCTACTTTAGCTCTAGGTATAGTGACCTTAATAGCGCCTACTTTTGATCCCTTTTTGCATCAGGAATAACATCTAGAATAACACCTATACGGTTGCTTCCTTTTTTGCGTTAGGAATAACGCCAGGTTTTAAGCCAAGAATTGCTTCTAGTTTGGTTCCCTAGGTTGCGCCTAGATTTAATCCAGGATTAGTACCATGTTTAGTGCCTAGTTTAGCTTCCTAATTTTCAGTAGGTTTAGCACCAAGTTTTGCATCTACAATAATGCCTAGTATAACATCTAGTTTTTCTCCCAAAGTATCACCATGTTTTGTTCTTAGTAGTGCACCTTGTTTTGCTCCTATATTTGCTCCCAAAATAGCATTGAGTTTTGCTCCTAGAATTGAGCCTAGTTCAACATATGAATTACTTAGTAGTTGGGATAGAGGCTATTGGTTATAGGAGTTGAGGGTTATATTTGGGAGGGTTATGTTAGATGTTAATGTTGATGTCTATGATGATAATGATGATTATAAGGACAATGATGATGACAACGATGTCAATGACAATGATGATGATGCATGTTATTGCACTATTTGACCTTGAGTGACCTTAATGGCACTTAAATGGCCCTTTTGGCATATGAGAGTCCCTTATGGAAACTAAATGAACCTAATGGAATCCGAGTATCCTTAATGGAATCTGAGTGACCCTAACGACATGACAATAATGATGATGATACACCTCAACAATGACGATTACGTTATTGACGATGATTTAATTATAAGATGATAACAATGAATACAATGAGCACGTCAATGTTGAGGACAATTACTAATTAAGACCCATCCATAGTGCCCAAAATATGATAATGGTGCATGCATTCTTGCTCAAAGGACAAAGATCCTTTACCAAATTCATGTTATAATTAGGTAGTTGGATGCCCTTTTCATCATTGCAATGATGATCATGATGATGATGATGACAATGCATATGATGATATACATATGATGCTGACAATGATGATGATTGTGGAAATAATGTCAATGTAATAATATGATGATGATGTTGAAGGTGATAACAATAATGATGATGATGACAATTGATAATTAAGACACATCCAATTCATATGCAAAAGCTCCTATACAAAATTCCTTTAAGGTATTAGTATTCCTTTTTCATCATCAAAAGGATGATGACGATGATGAAGATGACAATATTGATGTCAATGGTGATGATGCAGGCGATTATAACACTATTTGATCTTGATTGAACCTAATGGATCCTAAATGAACCTAATGGCATATGAGTGACCCTAATGGAAGCTAAATGAACCTAACGGAATATGGTCATCCCTAACAACATTTGAGTGACCCTAATGGCACTTGAGTGACCCTAACAACATGACCATGATGATGATGATGCATGATGACAATGATGATGGTGTTGATGATGATTTGATTACAAGATTATAATGATGACAATGAGAACTACATCGATGATGAGGACTATGACGATGAAAATTACTAATTAATTAAGACCCATGCATACATAGTGCTCAAAACATGCTCATGATGCCTACATTCCCACTCAAAGGCCAAAATTATTTTACAAAACTCATGTAATTAGGTAGTTTGATGGATTTTTCACTATCACAATGATGATCATGACGATGTTGATAATGACAATGAATATGATGATATATGATAATGAAAATGATGATGACAATGACGATGAATATGGTTATAATGTCGATCTCTATGACGACGATGACGATGATAACAACAGTGATGACGATGGCAATGAGGATCATGACAATGTCGATGTCAATGATGATGATGCATACGATAGAACTATTTGATCTTTATTGATCCTAATGGCACCTAAATGACTCTAATGGCATATGAGTGACCCTAATGTCACCTAAATGACCCTAATGGAATTTGAATGTTCCTAACAACATTCGAGTGACCTTAATGGCATATGAGCGACCCTAGCAACCTGACGAGGAGGAGGAGGATGATGCATGATGACAATGATGTTGGCGTGGATGATAATTTGATTATAAGATGATAACGATGAAAAATGATGCCCACATTCCACTTAGAGGCCAAATATCTTATACGAAACTCATGTAATTAGGTGTTTGGATTCCTTTTTGATCATCACAATGATGATCATGACATTGACTGTGATGATATATGCTGTATGCCGATGACAATGATGATGACTATGGTGATAATGTCGATGTCTATGCCAATGACGATGATTATAACAACAATGAT
Source organism: Larix kaempferi (assembly GCA_027924585.1). NCBI lineage: Eukaryota > Viridiplantae > Streptophyta > Pinopsida > Pinales > Pinaceae > Larix > Larix kaempferi. The sequence goes on from BSBM01000368.1 coordinate 3,887,955, forward strand.
GATGATGACGATGAGGATCATGAAAATTACTAATTATTAAGACCCATCCCATATAGGCGACGAAAAATGTCCTTTCAAAAAATTTTGTAAGGTAGTAGGATGCCTTTTTCATCATCAAATGTTGATGTACTATATGTTGTTGATGATAGCGATTAGGACGATGACAATGACGATGATGTCGATGCCAAGGATGATGATGCATGTGATAGAAATATTTGATCTTGATTGATCCTAATGGCACCTAAATGACCCTAATGGAATTTGAGTGACCCTAATAGCATTTGAGTGTTCCTAAAAATATTTGAGTGACCCTAATGGCATATGAGTGACCCTAACAATATGACGACAACGATGATGATGCATTATGATGGCGTTGATGATGCTTGGATTATAAGATGATAATGATCACTACATCGACGATGAGAACGATGATGATGAAGACAACTATGATGATGATGATGACGACAATTACTAATTAAGTAAATTAACCCATCTATAGTGCTTGGAACATGCTAATGATGCCTACAATATTCCTAATCAGATGCCAAAGCTACTTTACATATCTCATGTAATTAGTTAGTTGGATGCCTTGTTCATAATCACAATGATGATCATGATGATGATGAAGACTGCAATGACTATGATGACTTTGTATAAAATGTTGATGTGTGAGGAACCTGCAACAATTAATTAATGAAAATACACGAGATAACAGTAATAACGAAACTCAGAATCACTTTATTGATCACAGGCCACTTCGAAGGGGAAACCTCCTTTGAGCAAGCTCAATACAAATAACTTCACGGTTCCTTCTTTGGCCTCAACACACACTTATATACTAAGTCTAGGTGCTAATACTATGGGTCAAAACCATGGGCCAATACAAACTATGGGTCAACAAATACTACAGGCGACTTACAAAGAATATGCGTCCAACAACAATATACTAACAAAGTAAAGACATGGGTTCCTAACATTTCCTCTCCCTTAGAAAAAGCTTTGTCCTCAAAGCTTTGGATGTGGAAATTGATGCTGAATCTGAAGGAGTGTTGCCCATGTAGTAGCCTCTGGTTGCATGTCATGCCATTGAATGAATACCTCTATGATAGAGCGAGAGATAAGAGGATGCCCTTTGAGTGTTAGGGAGGATTGCTTGGAAGGCTGTAGACAAAGAAAAACCATATCAACTGCTTGAAAAGTGCGCTCAGAACGGTGCTGATTGGCTTGTTGTTTCATTTGAGTTCTGGCCATGTGAAGAGTGTCCTGCAAAATATGAAGAATCTAATCACGGTTTCGAAGAACCGTGTCAATTTCCTGAATCAGTGCACTGTTGAGGGTGTATGGAAGAAGAAATGGCAGTGCTTGACCATAGATTGCTTCATATGGATTAATTTTAGATGCAGTAGGGTACCACCATTTAGCGAGAGGGAGGCACTTCACCCACAGAGGTTGTTTTTCGGAGGTGAAGCAACGAAGATAAGTTTCCAAACATTTATTGTTAATGTCATCCTGCCCTCCAGATTTAGGGATCCCTTCAATGAATTCCAGATACATATCTGTCCAGATCTGTGGAAGGATGGGTATGGGTTTGAGCAATCCCGAAAGGAGCTGGAAGGTATCATATTCAGCCACCATCTATTGAATTGTCCTTTTCATTCCCTACCAAAAGAAGGTATGTTGTGCCTCCTCATATGTTTGGAGGAACCTGGAGTGCCCGACCAATGGAGATGCATGGAGTTTAGAGAAGACATAGCCCCGTTGAACAGATGGCAACCAATGTGGAACAAGTAGAGAAATAGCTGAAAGAGAAACTGGGGCATCAATTGTGCGAGAAGGAGCATTTGCCACCAAATTGTCTTTACCCTTCATGTAAGTGATCTCATTGGCATAACCCAGGAGTTGGCGAATCCATTTTAGTTGTGCGGGTGAGGAGACCCGTTGTTTTAGGAAATATTTGAGACTCTAGTGAGCAATCTTGATGCAGAAAGAATTCCCTAATAGGTATGCCTGCCACGTTTGTACTACATGCAAAATAGCCATCATTTCCTTCACAGATGTAGAGGTGGCTAAATTCTTACTGGAAAGGTATCGTCAAGGTGGAAATCCCACTGGTTCAGCAAAGGCATCGGCATATCTATCCAAAATTGGTTGGAGATCCAAGGGAGTAGTGGAGACCGTTAATGGGTGCATCTGAATGGAATGGGGATGAAGGATGACACCATGTGAATTATTCTTAAGGAGTTTTTCCAGGCGACTTGAAATGATGATGCAGAGAGACCCTAGTTGTAAGCCTATAAATTTGTTTTTTTCCCATTGACTGAAAACTGCATCCAAAGTTCAACAAAATCCCATAAGATGGGTCCAAGTGTGCATAACCATTGAACACCCAAAACCACATCACATCCGCCTAAGGCCAAGGAAAACATGTCAAAATGTAAGTTATAATCTTCCATAGAGATACGCACATTGTGAAACTTCCCCTTGCAAGGTAAGGCGCCCCATTGGAAACCATGACTTCAAAGTTGGAGCAAGGATGGATAAAACAATCAGCATGTTTGGCGATCCGAGGGTCAATGAAGTTACGAGTGTTACCAGAATTAATGAGTATGGTAAGAGGGAGCTTCTTGAAGTAACCCCTGACTCGCATTGTTTGTGGAGTGGTGACGCCAGATAAAGCATGGAGAGATATCTCTAGTTGGTTGTCCTAAGATGGGGGGTTAACAGGAGGCTGTTGAATGTCAACCTGATCATCTATTGTAGATAGAGCTTCTTCACCAAGTTCAGAGGCAGGTGGAGAATCCACATCCAAGAGATAGAGATTTTGCTCAACACAGCTATGTCCCAGAGTGAATTTCTCATCACAATTATAACAAAGCCCTTTTTCTCGGCGGGCCCGTATCTTAGCTTTAGACAAATACTTGATAGGAGTTGGTCGAGGAGCTGGCGTGATGGGAGGTCGTTGGGAACCCATATGTCTGAAGGGAACAAAGGTGGGTTTGGAGCATTGCTGGGCTGTGATCTTGTCCTCTGCTAACTTATCCAACCCTAGGACTTCCATCATTGTGTTGGGACAAAACATTTTAACCTCTGAGCGGATTTCATCCCTGAGACCACTGATAAAACAACTCCTGTAGAATTCATCAGACAATCCTTCGGTGTAATTGCCTAGTTTCTCAAATTTTGTCTGATACTCTCTCACAGTGCCAATTTGGCGAAGTTTAATGAGTAGTCCTGTGAAGTCATCAAAAGCACTAGGACCAAATCGTTGCAAAAGGAGTTGGAAAAAATTTGTCCAGTTTGGCTCGTGATGAGCTTTGATGTACCATTGAAGGGCTTCTTGTTTCAAATGAAAGGATGCAAGTGGAAATTTCCGGACATCAAAAGCATGATGCAGACTGAAATATTGTTTTGCCCGGTAGACGAAAATTGCTGGAAGAAGAGAACCCAGTGGCTGCAAAGATTCTGGCTGTCGGTTATTCTTCATGGCTAAATGCTGAAGATGGAGGCTGAGAAATTTTTCATCCAGATCTTGGAGTTTGGTTTTGAGGGTTGTAATTTCTTCATCCATGATTGGTGAACCTGCACGGGTGACAAGCATAAGCAGGAGGTTTTTTTTTTTTTTTGATTGGGTAGAAAAACAAAAACAGAAACTGTTTTAATAAAGGAAAATTTGGATTTGGGAAAAACTTGGATGGGTAATTTGGGTTTGACTAGGTTTTGGACACTTTCTGATGGACAGCGAAGCAAAAAATAGGGATTTCAGAAGCGGGGTGAAAGAATGAGAAAATTCGTCAGAGAGGGACAAAGAAGCATAAATAGGAAATGAACGCTTTGGCAAAATTTGAAGGCGATTGGATGAAAATCGAAAAAGTTATGGCAAATCCTAAAAATAGACGAATGTGGGATTTTTGGCTTTGGGAAGTGGAATTTGGGATAGGTTCCTTAGGAATGAAATATGCAGAATGGGATTGCAGGGTTGGCAGTGAAGTTTCAAGGGAAACAAAGTTAAAACAAAGGAGATAAAATGGATCTGAAACGTCTTTGGGAATGGATCTGAAATGGCTTTTGGAATGGATCTGAAACGACTCAGAAGGGAGTGAAAATGATTGGATCTGAAACAACTTTCAGAATGGATCTGAAACGGATCAGAATGGATCTAAAACAGCGAGATCTGAAACGACGGGGAAGGGATCGACAACAGATGGATCTGCAACGACGTGGAAGTGATCGGCAACAGTTCTGCTGAAAATAGATATGGACCCCAGGTATGCTCGGCTTCCTAATGGTTCAAGGGTTTCACTCGGCCACCAATGCTGTCTGACGGCTTGCGTATTAGGGCAGTACCCCTCACTCCACTGCTTAGGTAAAACTGATAACCGCGTTGCCATAAATGACAGCTCTTGGTTTACCTCACGGGTGGGAACTACTCAATCAGGTAGGGGTCGTTTCCCTTTTAACTGGCAGGTCCTCTCAATGTGCCAGCTACTTTGGGGTACCTGTGGTACCCCTCACAATGAGTTTTAGGGCTTATGCCCAAGTACTTCCCACAGTTAAGCGGATAGGGATTATTCCCAGATTCGAACCTGCAACAAATGCAAAAAAAAATTTGGGCGAAAATTCCACCCAATGAGCCCAAGAAAGTTCTCTTATACCAGATGTGAGGAACCTGCAATAATTAATTAATGAAAATACAAGAGATAGCAGTAATAAAAGAACTCAAAATCACTTTATTGATCACAGGCCACTTCGAGGGGGCAAGCTCAATACAAATAACTTCATGGTGCCTTCATTGGCCTCAACACACAATTATATACTAAGTCTAGGCACCAATACTATGGGTCAAAACCATGGGCCAATCCAAACTATGGGTCAACAAATACTACAGGCGACTTACAAAGCATATGCCTCCAACAACAATGTACTAACAAAGTAAAGACATGGGTTCCTAAGATGATGTCTATGATGATGAAAATGATGATAACGATGATTATGACGACAACAATGAGGATAAAAATTACTAATTAAGACCCATCCCATTTAAAGGGAAAATGTCCTTTACTGAATTCATGTAACGTAGTAGGATTCCTTTTGAATCATCACAATGAAAATGACGATGATAATCGATATGATGATGGCGATGAAGATAATGTTGATTTCTATGAAATTGATGATGATGAGAAGGATGATGATGACACAGATGATGTTGATGATCCATCTTAGTCAAAGGCCAAATATCATGTACAAAATTCATGTAAGGCATTAGGATTTGTTTTCATCAACAAAACGAGGATGACGATGATGATGACAATGATTGATGATATATGATGATGACGATGATGATAATGTTGATGTGTATGATGTTGATGATGATGATGTCGATTCCAACGTCAATGACGATGATGCATGTGATAGCACTATTTGATCGTAATGGCATTTAAATGACCCTAATGGTGTATGAGTGACCCTAATGTCACCTAAATGACCCTAATGGCATGCGAGTGTCCCTAACAACATTTGACTAACCCTAATGGAATTTGAGTGACCCTAACAACATGAAAACGATGACGATGATGCATGATGACAATGGTTATGGCATTGATGATGATTTGATTATAAGACGATAACAATGAAAATTGATGCCTACTTTCCCAATCAGAGGCGAAATATCTTTTATGAAAATCATGTAATTAGGCTGGATGCCTTTTTCATCACCATAATGATGATCAGGACATTGACTGTGATGATATATGATGATGACTATGGTGATAATTTCGATGTCTAAGATGATGGTGATGATGATAACGTTGACGACGATGATGAGGATCATGACAATTACTAATTATTAAGACCCACCCCAATTAGGCAATGGGAAACATCCTTTACATAATTATTTTAAGATAGTAGGATGCCTAATTCATCATCACAATGTTGATGACATGAATGATATCATGATGATATATGACAACGACAATGATGATGATGATGATGATGATGTTGATGTACTATATGATATTGGCAATGATGATGATGATGATGATGATGTCGATGTCAACAATGATGATGAATGTAATAGCACTATTTGATCTTGATTGATCCTAATGACACCTAAATGACCCTAATGGAATTTGAGTGACCCTAATGGCATCTAAGTGTCCCTAACAAAATTTGAGTTACCCTAATGGCATCTAACTGATCCTAATAGCAGGAATATGATGACGATGATGTGTTATGAAAATTATGCTGGCATTGATGATGATTTGACTATAAGATGACAATGATGAGTGTCGAATCCTCATGGTGTACAAGTTGTTGATGATGTATCTACGTAAGGTATCCTCACTAGCCTAGCCGACCTACAAAATAAAACAATCAATAAATGTATTTTATATTCCAAAATGACAAGTCGTCCCTAGTGAAACTGTCAAGTCAACCGAGTTAGGAATTTACCAAAAAGTAATGTATAAATAGAAGTGCTGCTACCCTCATTTGGTCACTCATATCAAGCAAGTTCGCTCAAGTGAATAAGTTCGACTTTTTGGCTAGCATAAGAAGTTTGCAACAGTTTTCTTTGGGCATCTATTCTTCTTGTACTTTTATCTTTATTGTATTGAATCTTTGAGTAAGAATGGATTGGTGCATTTTTCCTGAGTTTGGGTTTTCTCGGGATAAAATTTTGTGTCTCTATTGTTTCAGTGATCCTATATTGTTTATAAGTTGAAAGAGATGAAAATTATACTGCTATAATTAAAAATCTAACATGGTATCATAACAGTACTGAAGGAGACTATTACTGGAACTAGGGTTTGTTGTTTCTTCAGTTCTTCAACCACTAATTTGGATTTCTCTTATCATCATTGATATCTCCCTATGAAGGCGTATTTTCTTGTGGAAGCAGATTTTCATTCTGAAGATTTTCAATTTTGACCTAATTACTATAGGAGGTCAAGAATTAGGGTTTGTTGGTTCTCAGCATTTTGACCACAGATCAGGAAGAAAAAGAGGTTAATTCAACTTTCCCTAAGAGGGTGAATTCATCTATGGAAGTGTTTCTCCAAGAATCCAAAGTTCATTTTTGACCTAGCTCCTACTAGGGTTTCTGATCTAGGCTGCAGTTCTACTTTTTAGTCAAAATGTCAAGCATCAAGGTTGAAGATAGTCTTGATGGAGCTTCAAATTTCCATTCATGGAAGTCTAGAGTGATTATTTCTCTAGAAGGAAATGATCTACTAAATTTTGTTGTGAATGGAGTGTTGGAACTTGAAGAAGAAGCAGAGGAGACTCAGTGGAAGAAGAATGATGCCAAGACAAGGAGGATCTTGATAGATTCAGTCAAGGACCATTTGATTTCTCAAATTTATCAGAAGTAGACGGAAAAGGCAATGTTTGTCACTTTGAATAAGTTGTTTAAGAACACAAATATTAATAGGTCCCTTTCCTTGAGGCAACAACTCTCAAACATCAAGATGTCTAGATTCGATACTATTGCATCATATTTCATGAAGATCACAGAGATCAAGGATCAATTGGGCACTATTGGTGAAAATATTGTAGATAGGGAATTAGTCATGATGACTTTGAATGGCCTCCCTCAATCGTGGGGACCATTCATTCAAAGCGTGACAGGAATATCTAAGCTACCAAAGTTTGAAATATTGTGGGCATACTATACACAAGAAGAGAATAGACTTGTGGCTAGAGGCAATGATCATGCCTCATGAAGAAAATCAAGCTCTTGCTACACACACCAAGAAAAGAGGAAAGAGGACCTTTGTCAGAAAATACAAAGGTGGAAGATCAAGTCTAGTACCAGAACAAAGGAATAAGAAAGATATTTCACAAATCCAATGTTTCAATTATAAAAATTTCAACCACTCCAAGAATCAACGTACATCAAAGAAGAGGAAGGAACATGCCTCCACAACTGATGTAGATGAAGAGACTCCACCAAAGAGGTCAAGGAATACAGAATATGATGACCGTCGAAAGGAGTATTTATTTTAGTACACAAATGATTACATCATATCTAGATGAGGAGAGATATAAGGAATCCATTTATCCCTGCAAGGAGGCAGAGATCAAGAGGGATCCCACACAAAACAATAAAAGATAAGTATTTGTATTTGGATTTTCATTTGTCATTATTGATTTTATAATTTAGATCTAAATATTCATAACAGTTGTATGCTTATCTGTATTCTTAGAATAAGGAAGTGTGATATAGCATAATATTGAATAGTAGTAGGCTCATATTGTGCATGTGTTGACTAAGCATCATGTAGTGTTGCAAAACATTCCATGAACCCTATATGGAACTAGTCTAGGATGAATCCTCTTTGCTGATATACTGGAGCAGTGAATGCTACTGATAGTATGTTCTAGAGGAGATGGAAGGCATCCATATAGTGAACAAGTATGTTTGGGATATGGATGGATGTTGTTAAATTTTTGAGCATTAAGTCAATATACTCTAGGATCTTTACTGAGAGAATAACATGTACAGTATATCAATGCATATCGAGCATATCAATCATCACAAGATGCAAACACAAGAGACAATAGACACATAGAGTTTCCATGGGGAAAACCCTAAGGTGAAAAACCCCACAACTTCCTTAGAGATAGATAGAGCAATAGTACAACCAAAGTACAACCAAAGTACACAAAGATAGATTCCTCCTAGCAGCTGATCCTCCTCCTCACATGTGCGCCACTTTTTGAGTGAAGGAAGAGTGAGTTGTGAAGTGATCCAAATAGAGATCGGGAGATCTCTATTTATACTTGTCCTGACTGCCCAATAACATTATGGGGCCGAATTGTCTAGCTTAGTACACTAACCCAATATTAACTTAATCAGGGCCGACCCCACACATGGTGGTCTAATAACCCATTGGCAAGTTACAACAGTTGCGACACTTGTCAATACAAATGACGACACTTCCGTATAGAGGAATAATAACATCTCTATAGGAGTACAATATACATAGATGAAATACATGAAATACATGGGTGAAATACATTCCAAATTTACATATACATCAACACTCCCTCTTAACTAGGAAGCTATTTCTCGACACAGATCTGCTAGCACAAGTCTTCTTCTCTGGATCATCATTAGCGAATCATCATCCTCGAATCATCGTCATCATCATTGCTACTGCTATCTCAATCAATCTCTGAATCTACTCATCATAGGAATTTCTACAGAGCCAGTCCTTTTTCATACTGGATGTAGGCCCACCACCTGCAGGGCTTCATCATCACTGGCCATACTGTGGAATCCTCAGGACTTATTACGTGCGTCACAAAACCTCGAAAGAGAATCCCAGGATGTTATGGGTACACAAATCCGACCTGTCGGATCTCCCACGGCACAAATTACATGTGACTATCACAAAACCTTAAAAGAGTCTCTTGACTAGCAAGAACCCTAAAGAGCATCTGAGGCCTTTTTCATCCTATCCAGATCTCCAGGACTTATTACATGTGACCCCCACCACAAAACCTTGCAAGAGAATCCCAGGATGTTACGGGTACACAACTCCGACCTGTAGGATCTCCCAGGGCGCTATTATATGTGGTCATGGAAAAACCTCGAAAGAGCATCCTAGGATGTTACGGGTACACAATTCTGACCTGAACAATCTCCCAGGGCGCTATTATATACCATAGGAAAAAACCTCGAAAGAGAATCCCAGGATGTTATGGGTACACAACTCTGACCTGAAGGATCTCCTAGGGCACTATTATATGTCCTCCTAGAGCAATGTCTCGAAAGAGCATCCCAGGCTGTTACGGGTACACAACTCCAACCTATAGGATCTCCCAGACATGCTCATCTGCACAACCTGTTCCACGACCACAGAGTATCATCCTGATACTCACCATACATCATCCTGATGTACACATGATCATCCTGATCATCATCACTGCATCGTCCTAACGCATGTCATCTGGAGCAACATCCTGAAGCTCATCATCCATGATCATCCTGATCATACATTGCATCTACCTGATGCATACCAAGTATCTACCTGATACATATCACCATACATGATCCACCTGATCATACAATGTATCCACCTGATACATACATAGATACATGATCCACCTGATCACACAATGTATCTACCTGATACATATCAACATACATGATCTACCTGATCATACAACGCATCCACCTAATACATATACAGATACATGGTCCAAGCATCCAACATGATGCATATATAAGTACATACAAATGATCCAACTGATCATATCAACATCCAATATGATGCATACATACATAAATGATCCACCTGATCATATCCAGCATCCAACATGATGCATACATACATAAATGATCCAACTGATCATATCCAACATCCAACATGATGCATACATACATAAATGATCCAACTAATCATACAGAGCAGAAACTAGAACATCATCCTGATGTTCATCATCCAGCGCTTACATCCATAGCCATGTGAAGGATCCTCCTTCCATCATGCTTGGAATGGCTTCAACAAAATGTCTCCATCACTTCTTCCTCAAAGTGTCGTTGATCTGAAGAACACCAAGCCTCTCTCTGAAGTACTCAAACTTCACTCTGGCTAGTGGCTTCGTCAGCACATCTGCAATCTGCTCATCTGTCGCAACATACAGGAGCTTCACTACTCCTCTCTGCACCATATCCCTGATATAGTGGTATTTGATCTCTATGTGTTTCGACCTGTCGTGGAATATCGGGTTCTCAAACAGCTTCACACAAATCTGGTTGTCACAAAAGATACCAGTAGCCTCCAATGGTAGATCAAATAACTCAGACAATAGCTTCCGAAGCCATACTGCCTCACAACTAGCGAAACAAGCTGCAACATACTCTGCTTCGGCTGTACTTAGTGCTACGCAGGATTGCTTCCTGCTAAACCAAGAGATCACACCTGATCCCATACTGAAGCAACACCCAGAAGTGCTCTTCCTATTTGCAGCACTGCCTGCCCAATCCAAATCAACATAACCCTGCAGGTTAAACTTTTGATTCGCATCATACTTGAGCCCATAGTCAACTGTACCCTTCAGGTACCTCAGAATATGCTTTACAGCAACCAGGTGAACACTCCTCGGATCCGTCAGGAACTAGCTCAATGTGTTCACTGCAAAGAAAATATCTAGTCTCGTGTTCGTTAGGTACATCAAGGACCCAATCATCTGACGATACATAGTGACATCGACCGGCTCAGATGAAGCATCACACAGAAGGTTCAGGTTCGATGCCATAGGTGTGGCCATGGCCTTGCAGTCCATCATCCCGAACCTCTTTAGGATCTCTACTGCATACTTACCTTGTCCAAGGAAGATCCCATCTGCACTCTGCCACACCTCCATACCTAGAAAATAGTGCATCATCCCCAAGTCCTTCATCTTGAACTCGAAAGCAAGTTTCCTCTTTTTATCGGCAATCAGTCTATCTTCACCTGTTACAAATAGGTCATCTACATATAAGAGTAGTATCACAGGACTACCTTCCTCAACCTTGTAGTAGAGGTTGGAATCCGCTTTACTCTTGGTAAAGCCCAAACTAGATAGGAAACTGTCCATCCTAAAATACCAAGTTCTAGGAGCTTGCTTCAAGCCATACAAGGCTTTCTTCAATATGCACACATATGACTCCCTGTCATGTGTTTCAAAACCGAGTGGCTGCTCCACATACACTTCCTCTTCAACTACACCATTCAAGAAAGCAGTCTTGACATCCATTTGGTGTATTTTCCATTTCATCACTGTAGCTAGAGCAAGTACTGATCTGATGGAAGTGTACCTGGCTACAGGAGAAAAAGTTTCTTCATAATCTATTCCCTCTTTCTGAGAGAAGCCACGAGCTACGAATCTTGCCTTGTATTTCTCTATGCTTCCATCTGCAGCATGCTTGATTTTGTAGATCCATTTGGAAGTCACAATAGACTTCCCTTCAGGTCTTGGGACAACATCCCAAACATCATTCTTCATTATTGATTGGTATTCTTCGACCATGGCATCCTTCCATTCTTTCTTTTCCGCTTCCATTCTTTCTTTTCCGTTGCTTCTTCATAATTGGAAGGTTCTTTGTTCATGATATCATAGAGTAAAGCAACATAGCTGGTATGAGATCTAGTTCTCTTCTTTGCTCTGTGTTCTTCTTCTGGAATGCCATATCTTTCTGCATCTTGAATGAGCTCTCTAGCCCATGCAGGTTTCCTCTTGGGAGAGTTATTCTCACGGGGTGGATCTACAGGTTCTTGTGGATCTTCAATTTCACGATCTGCATCTGGAATTGCTTCAGTCATAGTAGTGTCTTGAAATCTAGTTTCCTTAGGTTCTTCATAATATTCAATAGGTGTCTTCCTTGATTTGATGAATGCTGAGTTTTCATCAAATGTCACATCTCTGCTGACAACAATCTTCTTGAACCCTGGAAAGTATATTCTGTAAGCCTTCGAGCTTTCACTATAACCCACAAAGATACCCTTCTTTCCTGAAGGATCTAGCTTGGTCCTCTTTTCCTTTGGGACATGTGTATATACTGGACAACCAAATATTCTGAGATGGCTGACCTCAGGTTTCTTACCAGAAAAGACCTCTTCTGGTGTCTTGTTGTCCAATATCTTGTGGGGTGTTCTGTTCTGCACATATACAACTGTCCTAGCTGCTTCTGCCCATAGATGCATAGGTAGATCCTGGTCATGTAGCATTGCCCTTGCTGCTTCCATGATTGTTCGATTCTTTCTTTCTGCAACTCCATTCTGTTGTGGATTGTAAGGAGAATTCAACTCCCTCTTAATCCTTGAATCACTGCATAGCTTCTTGAAGTCACCTGAAGTGAATTCTCCACCATTTTCAGATCTGAATGTTTTGATCTTCTTATCAGTTTGGTTCTCCATCAAGGTTTTGAATTCCTTGAATTTATCAAACACTTCATCTTTGTTCTTCAAGAAGTAAACCCAAGTCTTCCTGGAGAAGTCATCAATGAAAGAGACATAGTAAACATACCCACTCAGAGAACTGGATGACATCGGACCACATACATCAGAGTGGATAATTTCCAAGATCCCTTATGCCTTGCTTTCACTGCTTGGAAATGCCTTCTTTATGTTCTTTCCTTTTGCACATCCTTTGCAAACACCTTCATGCTTGGTCTTTATTTCAGGAAGACCTTTTACAACTTTACTTGCAATTGGTAACGCTCTGTAGTGCATATGTGAAAGTATTCTATGCCAAAGTTCACTTGGCTCCATGGAATCATGCACCATGGAATGCTCAGGTTGTCCCTTCAATTTATACAATCCTCCCTCTTTCTCTCCAATCACTACTGCATCATCTATGGTCTTTCCCTTTGGCCACATTAAAACTTGGCCATCCACAAATGCAACCCTCATACCTTTTCCATCCAATGCAGATATGGAGAGTAGGTTTTTCTTGAGCGTAGGTACATAAATAACTTCTTTCATCTTCAAATATTTTCCAGAATCTAGGTTGTAGGAGGTTTCACCACTTCCTTTGATAGGGTATTGATAGTCATCCCCAAGTTTCACTTTATGTGGTGATTCATGTTCAGATAAATTTACAAAAGATTCTTTAAACCCAATCATGTGTTCGGAAGCCCCACTATCAATAAGCCAATCATTACATCCATGAGAAATAGTACCTGTGAGAGTAGAGATTAGAACATATTCATCTTCGCTTGATGAGTCATCACTTTCTGCTCTAGCCTTCTTCCTGGGGGATTCATCATCCTCGGCAGCATGAGCATGATATTTCCTTTTGTTATTCTTATTCTTCTTGTTGAAGTTGTTGTTTTTGTTGTTGTCCCTTTGTTCTTGGGACATTCTGAAGCAAAGTGACCCTTCTCATTGCATGTGAATCAGCTTAGATCCTTCTTGTTCTTTTGGTGATATTGAGTGGATCTCTTCTGCTGAGAGTGCTCCTTCTTAGGCTTGCTTCTTTTGGTGTGAGCTGCGAGAGCTTGGTCTTCACTTCCCATCTTTTCTTCTCGGGATACAAGCCTAGCCTCTTCTTGTGAACATTCCTCCCATAGTTTACTGAAGGAGATCAACTTTCTTCTTGCACAGATCCCTTGAATAAAGGAATCCCATGACCTAGGTAGGCCATTCAGAGTGGTCATCACAATTTCTCCATTCTCCACCATTTCATCTATAGCTTCAAGTTGTTCCTTGATCTGGGAGACTTTGGAGACATCTCTATAGGAGTACAATATACATAGATGAAATACATGGGTGAAATACATTCCGAAGTTTCATATACATCAATAGATGTTGTGTTGAAGAATTGGCTAAGATGCTTACATAACTGTGTGAACTATTGTAATTGCATTAAAATATGATTTTATTTTCATGATCATGCAAGGTTGCTGACTATTTGACAAAATATGACTTGTAGGGAAAGACCATATGCTATGGCCTACAAGAGAAGGACGATGGGACTTGTTCTGAAGAACAAGTAATGGATATGTAGTCATCCATATTAGGATCCCGTTGATATTCAGTATTTGAGGGAGCAGGATGATAAAAATGGATCTCAAGATCAGATAGCAGGATGGATTCCGTGACAAAGGGAGCAACTACAATGGATGTGATGACTATTTAGAAGTAAAAGCATACATATATATTCATCCTTCCGATGAACATAAGGATTTGCATTTAGTAGCAACAAATACGTTATCTAAATTTCATCTGTTACTATGCTACCTGAGATGTGGGGACTACATGAATAGCAGTTGGCTTCTAGTTGAACATTGATTGTGCCGGAGTGGAGAATTAACATTCTCTAGGGCAAGAACCACTCAGTTGAACTCAGAGGTGGTGCACTATACACATATCAAGTTAGAACAGTGGCCCAAGATTTAGCATGTGCAGATGACACAGGCCGATGATGATGATTTCTTGATCGGATTTTATATACTAATGATCGGTTCCCCATCAAGACATAAAGATCTATTGAGTACATGTACAGAGGGATTTATCCTCCGAGTCCACGATGAAGAGTCTTATATTTATGTATTAATTCTTGATATTAGAAGTATGGATGAGACTAGATGAGATATCCCTCAGTCAGATGAGTACACAGTTAAGAGATTTAAGATGATGGACCATAAGTTCATGGCTACACAAATTTGAAGAAGTTGAGTATGATTCCGATTTAGATTTGGTAACACTTGAATGAATCTATGATACTCTCATTTTCTCTATGAGAGATGATGTTTAGGATGCAGATAGAATCAGGGATGACACCTCATACATACTGATGTACTAGCTAGTGAGAATCTCTAGAAGGAGAGTATGATGCACAGTTGTAGAAGTAATCTGCAGCAGAGATCCAGAGGGAGTCTATATTGCCATCCAATATTATTGAGAGAACATGAAGTTCATCTCAGTAGATTAACTTGATGAGACATAAAACTAATGGAAGAGCAACAATGTCTAGTAATACAGCTTGCAGTGGTATGCTCAAGTGCAGAGGGAGCGAAAGATTCTAGCACAGAGGGAGCTATTGTAGCATGTGGAGATCAAGTACCACTATATTAGAGACATGGTATAGAGAGGAGCATCTCAACTCCTATATATTTCGGCTGATGATTAGATTTATTACATTCTCACCAAGCCTCTTTCCAGAGTGAAGTTTGCATACTTCTGTGAAAGACTTGGAGTATTAGAGAATGATTCCCTCAGTGAGAGGGAGTGCTCTCAGTCCAGGTAGGATAGGTGGTCCATGTAGAATGATATGAGCTTAGTCCAGGTAGGATAGGAGGTCCATGTGGACTAAGAAGATCTCAATCCAAGTAGGATAGGTGGTCCATGTAGACCAAGAAGAGATCAGTCCAGGTAGGACAGGCGATCCTTGTAGACTGATAATGAGCTCAGTCCAAGTAGGATAGGAGGTCGTTGTAGACTGATAATGAGCTCAGTCCAAGTAGGATAGGAGGTCGTTGTAGACTGATAATGAGCTCAGTCCATGTAGGACATGCAGTCCTTGTAGAATGATAATGAGCTTAGTCTAGGTAGGACATGTGGTCCTTGTAGACCAATGATGATCTTAGTCCAGGTAGGATGGGTGGTCCTGTGTAGACCGATAAAGAGCTCACTCCAGGGAGGATAGGCGGTCCTTGTAGATCGATAATGAGCTCAGTGCAGGTAGGATATGCGATCCTTGTAGACCGATAATGAACTTAGTACAGGTAGGACGAGCGGTCCTATGTAGACCGATAAAGATCTTAGTCCAGGTAGGATAGGCGATCCTGTGTAGATCGAGATGAGCTTAGTCCAGTGAGGACTACTGTTCCTATGAGGAACATTCTCCTGTGTGGAGAGGAATCTTGTGTAGAGTATACTCGAATCCCTGTGTGGGATGTTGTCCTGTATTGACGATGCTGACCTTTCATAGGATGATGATATGTACGAGTCCAAATGTGATGATTAGATGATGCCTAAATGTTCGAGTCCAGTTGTAATGACCAGATGATGCTTAGATGTGTTCCAACGTGATGATACCTCTATAGATAAGAGGGAGTGTTGATGATGTAGCTACGTGAGGTATCCTCACTATCCTAGCCAACCTACAAAATCAAACAAACAATAAATGTATTTTATATTCCAAAATGATAAGTCGGCCCTAGTGAAACTGTCAAGTCGGTTGAGTTAGGAATTTACCACAAAGTAATGTATAAATAGAAGTGCTGCTCCCCTCATTTGGTCACTCATCTCAAGCAAGTTCGTTCAAATGAAGAAGTTCAAATTTTTGGCTAGCATAAGACTTTCGTAGCAATTTTCTTTGGGCATCTCTTCTTCTTGTACTTTTATCTTTATTGTATTGAATCTCTGAGTAAGAAAGGATGGTTGGGTTTTTGCCGAGTTTGGGTTTTCCTAGGATAAAATTTTGTGTCTCTATTGTTTCTGTATAGTTATTCTTTCAGTGATCCTATATTGTTTATATGTTGAAAGAGATGAAAATTATACTGCTATAATTAAAAATCTAACACAAGTGACCATAATGGAACCTAAATGACCTAGTTGGATGACCTCATGGTGTCTAAGTGACCCTAATGACCTAAATGAGGATGAGTATAATTTCTAATTAAGACCCATACTAGAGAAAGTACAAAGCACTCCTTTACAAAATTCATGTAAGGTAGTAGAATGCCTTTTTCATTAGAACGATGTAGGGATTTCTATGGGGTGAAATTAAAAAAAAATGAAAAAAGGAAGAATAAATAATGCAGGGATTTCTGAGGGTCATAAATTTTGACTTGTTTATCCGTTTGGACTCAAATTTTAGAGGAAGTTGCATTTCGAAGAGTTCACTGCATGGACCTATTTTTGACACTTTTACGGGGCTTAATTCCTTCAAATAGTGCCTCAAATTGGGGTTTTAGTGTTTGTGGTGGATTCTTAAATTTGTAATTATCAGTTATCTATTAGTTTATGCACCTAATTAAAAAAGCGATTTGACAACTAGTGTCACTCTAGTTAACTTTAAGTTAGTGGTTAGTTTTAGAGTCACGTGAGAATTTTCTAAAATTAACAATTTTCGAAAATATCAGATATCAATTATAAGAGGTTGAACCTTCATTGTAATAGTTAGGATGGAGAAGGAATAAAAGATTGTTATTTTTCCACTCTCATGTGTTTGCATGATTTTTAGATATCGTGAATGAATTAAAGTTTATTGGCTACATCACATAATAATGATGATGACGACGAGAATAACAATGATGATGACAGTGACGATAATGATGATGATAGTAAGGATAATGATATTGACTACAATGTCGATGAAAAATGATTACGATGATGATGATTCATGTTATAGCACTATTTGAACTTGAGTGATCCTAATGACATGTTAACGACCTTAATGGTGTCTAAGTGACTGTAATTTCCCCTAAATGACCCTAATGTCATTTGAGTGTCCCTAACAAACATATGAGTGACCCTAATTTCCCCTAAATGACCCTAATGTCATCCAAGTGTCCTGAACAAACATCTGAGTGACCCTAATGACATTTGAGTAACCTTAACAACGTTATGAAGATGCTGCTGCTACTATATGATAATAATGACGATGGTGTTAATGATGATGTGGTTATAAGATGAATATAGTGATTACAATGAGCATGATGATTGTGACAATGATGATGAAAAAAACTAATTAATTCAACCCATCCATAATGCTCAGAATGTGCTAATGGTACTTGCATTCCTACTTAGAGGCAAAAGCTCATTACCGAATTCATGTAATTAGGTAGTTGGATGCCTTTTCCATCATCACAATGATGATCACTATGATCACGATGACAATGATTATGATGATATGTAACAATGACAATGATGACAACGATGACAATAATATCGATGTCTACAAGGATGGCGATGGTGATAATGACGATGACGATGATGGTGATGATGATGAGGATTCCAATTACTAATTAAGACCCATCCTATTTAGAGGGGAAAGCTCCTTTATGAAATTCATGTAAGGTAGTAGGAAGCATTTTTCATCATCACAACGATGATGATTATGAGGTTGACAGTGACAATGAGGATAATGTTTATGTCTATGACATTGATGATGACGATAAGGACGATGATCATGATGACGACGATGTTGATGAAAATGACAACGATGAGGATGATGCATGTTATAGGATTGTTTGACCTTGAGTGATCCTAATGGAACCTAACTGACCCTAATGGTGTATGAGTGACCCTAATGGAACCTAAATAACCTAGTTGTATCACCTAATGGTGTTTAAGTGGCCCTAATGACCTAAATGAGGATCATGAGTACAATTTCTAATTAAGACCCATCTCGGTCAAAGGCCAAAGTGCTCGTTTACAAAATTCATGTAATGTAGTAGGATCCATTTTTCATCATCACTATGTTTGTGATGATGGTGGTGATAATGATGATGACGGTGACAATAATGTTGATGTCTATGATGTTGGTGGTGGTGATGATGACTTCGACGATATCAATGATAATGATGATGATGAGGATAATACATGTTATAGAATTATTTCACCTTGAATGATCCTAATGGAAACTACATGATCCTATTGGCCTATGAGTGCCCCTAATGGAACCTAAATAATTCTAATGGAATCTGAGTGTCCCTAAAAACATCTTACTGACCCTAATAACATATGAGTGACCCTAACAACATGACGACGATGATGTTGATGCATGAAGACAATGGCGATGGCATTGATGATGACTTAATTATAAGATGATAATGATTATAATTATCATGACAAGGATGATGATGACAATTAGTAATTAAGATCCATACACAGTGCTTAGAATTGCTAATGGTGCTTGCATTGCCACTTAGAGACAAAATCCTATGACAATAATTTCAATGTCTATCATGATGAAAATGATGATAACAATGATGATGATGATGATGATGATGATGACGACGATTACAATTTCTAATTAATATCCATCCCAGTCAAAGGCTAAATATCCCTTACAAAATTCATGTGAGGTAGTAGGATGCCTTTTTCATCATCATAATGATGACGACGACGACAATGACAATGACTATGATGATATATGACTATGACAATGATGACGACAATGATGATAATGTTGGTGTCTATGATTTTGAATATTATAATAAGGACAATGATGATGATGTGATAAAGCATTTTATAACATTATTTGAACTTGAGTGGTCCTAATGGAACCTAAATGACCTAATGGTGTCTGAGTGACCTTAGTGAAACCTAAATGACCTTAATGGAATTCAAGTGTCCCTAAAAACATATGAGTGACCCTAACATCATTTGAGTATTCCTAACGACACTATGGCAATGCCGATGATCCATGATGACAATGGAAATGTCGTTGATGATTATTTGATATAATATGGTAGCGATTAAATAAGTACACCAATGATGACTTACTAAATAAGACCCATCCATAGTTCTCTCAACATGCTAATGGTGCTTGCATTCCCACTCATAGGAAAAAGATCATTTACAAAATTCATGCAATTAGGTAGTTGGATTCCTTTTTCATCATCACAATGCCATTATCATGACAAAAATGATGACAATAACTATGATTATATGTGATGATGACAATGACGATAATTTTGATGCCTATGACAGTGATGATTATGATAATTATGATGATGGTGATGACAATGAGGATTTCAACTACTACTTAAGACCCATCCTAGTTAGAGGCCAAATCTCCTTTATGTAATTAATGACAATGACGATAATGTTGATATTTATGACATTGACGATGATGGTAAGAATGATGATGACTACTACGATGTCGATGCAATGGTGATGGTGAGGATGATGCATATTATAGAACTATTTGAATTGAAGTGATCCTAATGGCACCTAAATGAACCTAATGGCATCTGCGTGAAAATAGTGGCACCTAAATAAACCTAATGGATTTCGAGTGTCCCTAACAGAATCTAAGTGACCCTAACATCATATGAGTAACCCTAACAACAATATAGTGATGACGATGCCAATGATGATGATTTGATTATAAGATGACACTTATTACAATGTGCACAACAATGATGACAAGTACTAATTAAGAGCCATCCTAGTGCTCTGAACGTGCCAATGGTGCTTGCATTCCCACTTAGAGGAAAAAGCTCATTTACCAAATTCATGTAATTAGGTAGTTGGATGAATTTTTCATCATCACAATGATGATGATGATGACAATGAATATGATGATATATGGTGATGACAATGACAATAATGTCGATTTCTACGACAATGATGATAATGATAACAATGATGATGGTGATGACGATGAGGATGTCAATTACTAATTAAGACCCATCCCAGTTAGAGGCCAAAGCTCCTTCACATAATTCATATAAGGTAGTAGGATGAATTTTTCATCATCACATTGATGATGAATATGATGATGACAATGGCAATGACTATTATGATATATGACGATGGCATCGATGATGATAATGTTGATGTTGATGATAAGGACAATGACGACGACAATGATGTCGATGACAATGATGATGATGAGCATGATGCATGCTATATTATTATTTGAACCTTATTGATACTAATGGAACTTAAATGAACCTAATGGCATATGAGTGACCCGAGTGGCACCTAAATGACCCTAATGGAATTCAAGTGTTCCTAATGACAACCTAGTGACCCTAACAACACTATGTTCATGATGACGATGATGCATACTGACAATGAAGATGGCATTAATGATAAATTGATTATAAGATGATAGAGATTGCAATGAGAATGATGATGATGGAAATTAATAATTAAGACCCATCCATAGTTCTCAAAATGTGATAGTGGTGCTTGCATCCCGACTCAAAGGCCAAATCCTATGACGATGATTTCAATGTCTATGATGATGACAATGATGATAACGATGATGATGATGACAAGAGGATGAGTATAATTTCTAATTAAAACCCATCCCATTCAAAGGCCAAAGCTCCTTTACAAAAATTCATGTAACTTGTAGGATTCCTTTTTCATCATCACAGTGATGATGATGACCTTGATGACAATGACTACGATGATATATGATGATGCCACAGATGATAGTGTTGATTCCTATGACATTGATGATGATGGCTAATATGTTGTTGATGATGAGGATGATGCATCTCATAGCACTATTTGAAGCTAAGTGATCATAATGGAACCTAAATGAACCCAATGGAATCTGAGTGACCTTAATGGCACATAAATGAACCTAATGGAATTTGAGTGTTCCTAATGACATCTTAGTGACCCTAATGAAATTACGATGATGATGCATGTTAACAAGGAAGATGGCATTGACGATGATTTGATAAGAAGATGGTAATGAGAACAATGAGCATATGAATGATAAGAGTTACTAATTAAGATCCATTCATAGTGCTCAGAACGGATAATGGTGCTGTTGATGCCTCAGATATCGTAGCATCAATCAGAAAGGGATTCTCCCCGAGAGATGATCCCAATTAGATTATCTCCCGTTTGGTGTAGGGAATCCGTCCGGTTAGTGGTTCCGGCAACTGTGGGTTTGGAGTTTTAATTCCAACTTGTATCGGTTATGGCCCGATCCACCTTTCTTTTGGATTTTATGTTTTTTTTATGAGATGCAAGTGCCTAGTTTATACTTGATCTAGATGCAACTAAAACAGATCTAAGCCTAGAAACTGAAGTAAATCTACCTATCCTTGCAGGGAGCACGTTTAAAGGATGAGCAATAAGCTGTAACAGATAACATAAAGAAAGAACAGATAGTTGTTAATTCTTATAGGTAAAGCTACAGCTAGATAAAAAATCTTAGAAGATAGCTTCTAGTTTTAATGTAACACGTATCTATTGCTCATGAAACAGAGAAAGAAGCAAAATTATCTAATCTAAATGGAAAGAACAAATAAACAGATCTAAATGTAAACAAACTGAAATTAAATTTAAAGATCCCTACAAGGAGCAAGTTAAAGGCATGAACAATGAGCCATATGAGTTATCTTGAAGAAAGAACAGTTAGCCATTTAATCTAAAAGAGAAATCTACAGCAATGATAAAGATACCAGCAGATAGCTCCTGATTTAATATGAAACGCATTCATTGTTCACAAAATGGAGAAAATCGTATGCACAGGCAGGAGCAAAATCATTAATACAAAGAAATAGTTCAGGTAGTAAGAATGATCTCACATTACAGTACGGAAGTTATTAGAATAGTCCAACATACATCCGTCCAACATTCCCATGCAAAACCTCCTTCTCCCTGGCTTTTATTAGAAAATTCGATTTTACAGGACCGATACAAGGTAGCTCGTATCGGTTTCAAAATTTCATTCCCTGCCAAAAGTCCTTTTCTATTCTTCCTAGCTCCTATTTATAATTACAAAACTGCCCTTTGGGCTGCCACCTAGCATCTTCCACTTGTCATCGACATAATTTTTTCTCCTACAATAGACAAAATTGTGATTCTTTTCTTTTACAGAATATTTAACAAAAAGAATGGACAGTTGTCCCTTAGCTCACGCTGTATACATTTGAGAGTTTAACAAAATACACATAGCAGAAATAATGTTCTAATATCGTGCTATCATTCTTGTGCGTGAGCTTCAGCTGGGCGAGGATCACCCAAGTCAATTGATGCTGCTAATGCTGCCTGGGAGGAGACACTCGAACCAATTGTTGCTGCTTCTACTTGGGAAGAAGGGATTGAGCTGGCTAGACTTTCTGCCACTGCTGGGGAAGAGGGAATCGAGCCCACTGTTGTTGCTGGAAAGGCTGCTGGGAGAGAAGATTCTGGATCTGATGATGCTCCCGCTACTACTGCAGCTTTCTTCTCTTCCTCCGCTATGTAGCTATACCACATGCCTGTGTCCCTTACGACTATGTTTGCTGCAGCGGGGAACAAGATTTTCTGAGAAGTCACATTCTTCCCGAGCTCTGCTCTAATGCTTTGAACTTCTGCTACTGCAGCTTGATGCACTTCTTTCAGCAGATGGTTGTGGAGTGATGACAATCCAATATACTGTTGGAGGTCATCAATAGCCAGGACATCAATCCTCTTCACATACTCCGTTTGAACGCCTAGTTCTTCCTTTAGTTGAGACAAACGTTGCTCCTTTTCTGGAAAGTCCTCCAGGGTCTGAGGGAAGCTCAATGTGCATTTGTCATGAACCCCTTGGAGCTTTTGGTACAGACTGTTAATTTTATCTGTTGTTCTTTGCACACTGGTTATCAACTTACTGGCATAGTTCCTTCCAAACTCCAGCAGGGCTATGTCCTCATTAAAACCGTCCACAGATTTAAATGGAAGATGCGTGGGGAAACCCCCTTTCCCTTCTCTCCATGCCATCTGACTTATGATATTTTCCTTGACACGGGTATTCTTAGCTTTGAGCCTATGGGCCTCCGCATTAATTTCTTTTAACCTGACTACCATGGCCTTGAGCTTGCAAACCTCATTAGTGATTAGCTCCTGAGTGTCATGCATTTGCTTCAGGATGCTACAGGACAGCTCATGGAAGGGAGACACGTCCATCGTTCTGCTCTCAGCTTGCTCTAACCGCTCAGCTAATGCCCGCTTGTCTGCTTCTAGCCGAGATGCCTTTTCTTCCGCTCCATTCTTCTCTGCTTCCACAATCATCATTTGGAGTGTTAACTGGTCCTTTTCCTCCTCCAGCTGGCTATACTTGTTTGACAGCTCCTTATGCTCAGCGTACAAGCAATTATACTTGTTCACTACCAGATCCCTTTGGGCTTGCTCATTAGCCACAGTCTGTTGTAGCGAACGATCCCTCTTCTTTGTCAAAACATTTTCTCTAACTATCACACCCACATTGTCCAGCGATGCTTTTGTTGTTTCTACAACTGCGGATGCCATAGAAAAGGGATCCTGATCTGTATTCTTCATTACAGTGACTTCTCGGTGGGTAACGATGTCTTCATGGAAGGGACTTTTGATCCTCTCTTCTGATTTGAGGACCATTGCTTTCCTTTTCTTGTCATAGACAAACTCATTCCACCTGGACACCGTATGTTTTCCCGATGGCGTGTACGAGACAATTGGTCGGTTTATGATGTCTATGTCTTCTTCAGCAGGTGGGGTCCGGACTTCCTGAGCTGGATCTATGGCCTTATTTTGGGTACCAGAGCCACTTGCTTGAGATGTGTCTATTTCCATGTCTTGGACATCGGACCCACTTGCTTGAGCATCTTCCCTTGCTTTCAGTTCTTCTTCCGCTTTTCGTAGTCTTTCATCCTCAGCCTCTTTCTGCTGCTGGGCATCCTCAGCTTCTTGCCACTTCAGCTTCCTGCTGCTTTCTTGCCGCTTCAGCTTCTTGCTGCAATCTGGCTTCCTCCGCTTCCTGGAGTAACCTTGCTTCTTCTCTTAATCTGAGCTCTTCCTGAGCTCGGGCATCCTCAGCTTCTTTCTCCTGCTGCTGGCTGGTCTTCTGGACCTTGGTTGAGCTAGAGCTTGCTCCAGTGCCTTGGCGACAGGCCCGTAGCTCAGTCATGTTGCTGATGCCCTTGAATGCCTCTTCCTCGGCATCAGGGTAGTGAGAGTACTCGAAGTGAGCATAAATCTCCTTACAGTGCTCAGCAACTCTTCCCTTCCTGTCATTCCTGTGGAAGATTACCTCACCGAAGTGGAAGGATTTCATCTCTTGAACAAATTCTTCGGCTGAGGCAACCCTCGAGAACTTGTAAGCACCTATGCAGAAAGGTAGAGGAGGAAAGGAAGCCTTATGCTGTTTGTGGAGCATTGCTCCAATTCCGTCCAGGAAGATTTGTCTTACTGCTTCTTTGAGGACCACATAATCTGTGGCATACTGCGACAAAATGTATGGGGGCTTAGTCCCTCCAAACATTCTGAGGTAGGTGCCTTGCTCTGAAAAGTAAAAATCCCCGTAATTCTCAAGGACTTCCAAAGCATTCTCTGATAGGCAGTTGGGTTCCTCCTTGAATATCTTCTCATATAGGGGCATGATGAACCCCTCACAGATGATTTTGTAGCTGGGCTTGTAATTCTGAGCCCACAATATCTTGAAAGCGATATAGACCGGGGCGGTGGCCTTATCCCATGTGCAGCCCAATTTGGGGAAGTCCATCTTGGCCAAAATACAATCAATCAGATATGAGGACATGAAAAATTCAGCCTTCTTCAAGGCTAGTCCTTCTTTAGCAGCAACTATCATCGAGGCCAAACTATCTGACAGGAGAGTGGCCCAGTCAAACACAGTTCCCTTAAATGCCACGAAGTGGATAATAGGGACCCACTGAATTTTATACACTGTGCCATCGGGCATGCCGAAGATTCTGCACAGCATCAAAGCGATCAATCTGAAAGGAGGTCTCAGATTCTGTACGTCATATTCATCATTTCCTTTCTTTCTCAAATGTTTGCCTGCCATTAGTAGCTTCTTGGCCATCTCGACGTTGTTCATCTGGCTCAGCCATTCATCAGTCAGAGATTGTTGGACACGGGGAAATTTGTATGTTGCCGCAAGATATGCGGGTTGAAATGAGGCAATGGCCACTTTCCCGCTGTCATTTATCACTCTTCCTTCAGCATCGGCATGTTGGAGTATCCATCCGATCACTTCAGCACAGGGGAACAGCTCAGGGCGGGTAGCGGCTCTAGTTATGCCTGAGGCTCTGATATTGAGATAAATCGGCCCTTCTTCTAGCAACATATCCGGGATCTCTTGGTCCCGGATCATTCTGTAAATGT
Source organism: Larix kaempferi (assembly GCA_027924585.1). Lineage (NCBI taxonomy): Eukaryota > Viridiplantae > Streptophyta > Pinopsida > Pinales > Pinaceae > Larix > Larix kaempferi. Next base: position 3,914,213 of record BSBM01000368.1, read on the forward strand.
CACCCCATCTGACTTCTGGAGGAACACCAGTGGTGCACCTAGTATCTTGGAGTGAGGTCTCAGTTTTAAGTGGCGCAGGCTTCTTTTCTGTCATTTTAGCCTTCTTCTTACCGATTTTCGGCATTTTGATTTATCCCTAATAGCACCCATATACAAGTCATCATGATATTGAGCAACATACTGTGATATTTTAACAGAGAGCATCATTGTTTTAATATGTCAATGAGATAAGGACAACGAAGCTGTATGTTTAGGAATCAGAATACACCATTTCAACAGGAATATAATTATAAATTTTAGCCATCCTAATTCTTTGAAGGGGTAGGTTTGGAATGCTCCTGTGAGGATAGGTATGTCACGGAAACAATACGCTCTCGGGCTAGCCTTGGGGAAGAGGGTAACTTTCGTCATTGTGCTTTTAAAAGGCTAGTGGCGGGGAAGTCTGGGGTGAAATAACCCTGCGACGAAATGGGGAACCACTTTGATATTTACGACCCGGCGAGGGCTTCGAACGCCATTGTCATTTACGGCACTTGCCGAGGTGCTCTATGGGAGGTTTGAGTTTGAGCGAGGGTGATGGCGCCGGAGAAAGACTGACGAAAAGGCTCGGGTGGCCATAGTTTCGGGGTGACATAACAAGTTTAATTACGAGACCAGGGAGGAGCTCCTGCGTTGACACATAGGCGAGGGTTTTTTCAGCCCAAACGTTGTCGTTATTCATAACATTTGACGGGGCACCCTACGGTCGGTTTGATCAGGGGCGATGGCACCATTCTCAAGTTTTAAATTGGGTAGAGGTCATGCCGGGACTGAGGTTTATGAAAAAACCGGGGCTACGTTTTTTTAGCTTTCGGCTGGGGACATGAAAGTTCACGGGTCCTTGATGAATTCGAATGCGAAGAACAGCGACGCCCGCGGCTAGGGTAGGAGCTTAGAACAATCCACCCGTCAGGGTTGACGTTCAAGACGTTTTGATATTTCTATGTGTTGTATGACAAAAAAAAAGGAGATTTCGACGGTAATTTGACGGGCGAAGTACCCGTGACGAGCATTTTCTCGTCAAAATCTAATCTAGACCAATCGTCTTTAGACAAGGACAATCCAATAGTAATCTAACGCGTGGAAGAAACAATTTTAATGGTTAAGATCCTACTTGGCACCGACGAGGATAGCTGACTGAGGTGGCCGTGAACGTGGTCGAGCAATCTGAGCTGGAACGGTCGCGCGGCGTCCAACAATGGTTTGGCAATCGACAAACAACAATGGGGTTGGTTCGAGCCCCCACCATATATTTAAACAAATTGAACACGTGTGGGGCTTTAATACGGTTGGTGGCGTATTAAAACAGGTTTTAAATGTATCGTACGTCGGCGTCAAATCGAGCCGTCTCGGTTTGCGTGCAACCGCCTCCTGCGGGACAAACTGGCGAACCTATTCCGCCGTTGCGGAAGGATATGGCGAACGCTTTCGCCGTTTCGGGGAATGAAGGCGAATGGCCCCCCGCAAAAGGCCTCCGCGACGTGGAAGAGAAAACATTCTGCAAAGCTCAACTCGTTCGGGACGATACCGTGAAAGCTTCTACTGTTTCGGGAGAGAGTGGTGAATTGCTTCCGCAAGAGGCTTCCGCGATGTGATTAAGTTCTTTTGGTGGCCTCTTCGGGATGAAAACGTGAAGGTTCCTGAAACTGTGGAAAGCTTTCGTAAGTGGCTTCCGCAGTTTCAGAAGACTTCCGCCAACGCTTCCGCAAAAGGTTCTCACGAAATCGAGAAAAATTCTAAGTATTGGCCGCGCTCTGAGAATCGCGGAAGGCTTTTGTCCTTAGTCTCTGCTGTTTCGGGTAGGGAAAAACAAACGTTCCGCAAAGTTTGTTTCGGCGTTTCGGCAAGGTTTTGCGACGGTTTCCGCAACTGCGGGAGAAAAACCCAAAAGGTTTCCGCGATTTTCAAAGAAAATTTCTGAGTTTTGTTCGGAAAGTTTATGCGAACGGCTTCCGCAAGTGCGGGCGGATTCGTAAAATTCTTCCACCGTTTCGGGAAGGATTCATCAACAGCTTCCGCAATTGCTTAACAAAGACTTTTCTAGTTCTTTTCGGGCGGTTTGGACGAATGGCTCCCACCGTTTCGGGAGCAAATCTTGAACTCTTCCGCAAATTTTCCCATAATTATTTCGAAGGCCTTTTCTGAGCGGTTTATGTGATTGGCTTCCGCCGTTTCGGAAGGGTAGCCCGAGAGCTTCCGCGGTTTCGGGAGCAAAGGCTGAAAGCTTCCGTGGAGCTTCCTTGGCTTGTTCCACAAAGTTTTTTCAAAAAATTCTAAGTTCTTTTCGGCAAGCTTAGGTGAGTTGTTTCCGCCGTTTCGGGAGGATAGCCCGAGAGCTTCCGCGGTTTATTCAACGAAAGCTTCTAAGTCCTTTTGTGGGCGTTTAAGCGAAAGGCTTCCGCCACTGTGGGGTTTTAGCAAATCGTTCTGCGATTTTCGAGGAAGACTTCACGAAAGATTTTCTGTTTAAGAAACAAAATCTTCTGGCAGACTTGGAGTTTCTCATGGCAAGATTTTTTTGTTAAAAAAACAAAGATAAAAGCTGGGAATGACCCTTAAGGCAGCCTTTCTAAAAAAAATTAATTAAAGGAGGGGCCCCAATATGTACAAAATTTTGGGGGGGATGTTGCTGCAACAACAGGTGCTTACATTCCCACTTAGAGGCCAAATCCTTTGATGATGATTTTTATGTCTATGAGGATGACAATGATGATAACGACAATGGTGACGATGATGATGAGGATGAGTACAATAATGATGATGATGATAATGATCGACAATCACTATGATGATGAATGATGATGACAATGATGATGATGATGATGATGATGATAATGTTGATGTTTATGGCATTGACAATGATGGTAAGGATGATGATAATGACTACGATGTCGATGATAATGATTACGATGAGGATGATGCATGTCATAAAAATATTTGACCCTAAGTGATCCTAATGGAACCTATATGACCCTAATGGCATATGAGTGACCTTAGGGGCACCTAAATGCCCCTAACAGAATTTTAGTGTCCTTAACAACATTTGAGTGACCCTAGCAACATATGAGTAACCATGACGACATTATGACGATGACGATGATGCGTGATGACAATGATGATAGTGTTGATCGTGATTTGATTATAAGAAGATATGATTATAATGAGCACAACGATGATGCCAATTACTAATTAAGACCCACCCATAGCACTCAGAATGTGATAATGGTGCTTGCATTCCCACTTTACTAAATTCATGTAAGTAGGTAGTTGGATGCCTTTTTCATCATCGCAATGATGATCTTGATGATGATGACAATGATTATGATGATGGGTGTGTGCAAGAAGATGAGGGAACTTTTAGATGCAACCCTATTTTTTGAAAATATGATCACGTTACATAAAAATATAACATGTTTTTGCTACATAGCACTTGGTATGGTAAAACCCGAGCCTGACATGTCATTAGACATGTAGGATAGGTAAACATAATGCGTATGCGTTATATAACTACAAAACACGTACACATTATGTAGTTATAGAACGCGTATGCGTTATGTAGTTATAGAACGCGTACGCGTTTTGTAACTCTAAAATCAATTTACACGGCTAAGGCAACGAATAAAATCAAAAGAAAACAAATGTTTTTAGTGTTCCCTTCTTTTCATGCATATATGTAAATGTTTCTCTCTATACCCCCTAACTCTATCCCAATAATCCCTAGATACCCCCTATCTCTTTCTAAATATCTGTCCCTCATTCTCTCTACATCCCTCCCTATATGTTTCTTTCTCTCCCTTACTGCATCCATGTCCCTACCACCCCACTCTCCTGTTGAAATATTGTAACTTCTAAGAATATTATATTTGTACTTTATCCGGAGATGTTTCATTCCTCCGTCAGGACCCTATTGTATATCTAGAGATGTTTATTCCTCCACTAGGATGTGGTAAATAGGGCTATTAGACTCTCCTAGTGAGGTCATCCCTGAGTTATCTGTTTAGGGGTTATTAGACTCTCATAGGAGAAGTCGGCCCAGTTAGGGTTAAAGGTCAAGTGAAGTAAAGTATAAATAGAGGATGTGTGATCCTCATTTATCACATTCACTCATTCACTCTCTTGTGTATTGTGCATAGGTGAGAGAGAGAGATATTCATAGGAGGAGAAGGAGCTCTTGTCTTGGGTTTACATCTTTGTATTGGTTGGTAATATATATTGAGAAAAGCTTTGCTGGGTTTTCTACCCCATAAGGGTTTCCCAGGGTAAATCTGTGTCTATCTTGTGATTGTGTTTCTTTCAGTGATCCTATTATGCTCTTGTTTTGAATTATAGGCTAAACTTAACATGGTATCAGAGATAGCCTGAATAGGACATCTTTCACAAGGTGAAAATAGCTCTCTCTCCTCCTCCGGTGAAAATTAGGGTTTCTATAAAAGTTGGAATTTTTGGAATCTGAGAGCATGGTTGGATGCTCCTCCTCAAAATAGAAAATTTGAGCCGAGGATCGAATTTTTTGAGTGGGTATAACCCCGGGCTTTGTCAAAACCTAGTTCGAATTTTGGACCAGAAGTACCAGAAAACCAAAAAAATTAGTGAACTAGAAAAACTGCGAACTTGTGCACCAATGAAACAGAAAAAGTGCAAACCAGAAAGCCAGACAACCTGTTGCAGATCCAAAAGTTGCTGGTCAAATTTGAAGGGCGAAAAGTTGAAGTTTCCAAAAATAGAGTACACTAGTCATCTCAATTCAATTAAGCACATTTCCTGGTAAGATCTATTCTACACTTTGAGAAACTTCAATTTTTGTGACCTCCTAGATAAGATGGCCCCAAGAACTAAGCTTGAGGACAAGCTAGAGGGTATAGAGAATTTCCGGGCATGGAAATATAGGATTGGTCTCATTCTTGAAGGGAATGATCTTGCCCAATATATCAAAGATGAGGTTGCAGAACCTGTGGAAGATGAAGCTAAAGAGAAGTATAAGAAGGATTTAATTAGGGCAAAGAGAATCATTGTTGATTCTATCAAAGACCACTTGATTCCCCAAGTGGCATCCAAGAAGACCCCAAAGGAAATGTATGATGCCCTATATAGAATGTATGAAGGGAGGAACATCAATAGGAAAATGAACCTGAGAGATCAATTGAAGAGCACTAAGATGAATCAAGGAGAATCTATTCAAGACTACTTCACAAGGGTCTCCCAGTTCAAGGAACAACTAGAAGCCATTGGAGACTCCCTTGATGAAGATGAACTAGTTATGACTGCTCTCAATGGTCTCACTAGACCTTGGGATTCATTCATCCAAACCATGTGTGCTAGAAAAGAAAGTATGAATTTTGATGTGGTATGGGAGGATTGCATTCAAGAAGAGGCTAGAGTAGCCAATAGAGAAGCCTTACTCAAAGAATATGATCAAGCATTGGCTACCCACACCAAGAGAAGAAGAAGTCAATCCAAATTCAAGAAGGAAAGTCACAAGGAGTCTCAACCTCCCAGAAAGTTCCATAAGAGAGGAGGGAACAATTCAAGAAAATACTACTCCTATTTCCAGTGCTACACTTGCCACAAAATAGGACACATTGCTAAATATTGTCCATGAAAGAAAGGGTAACACAAGAAGAATTTCTGTCACAAAAGACATCAAGCACTTCTAGCAGAAAATGATAGTGAAGAGGAAGAAGATGAAGAACCTCCCAGGAAGCAAGCAAAGGAAGAAATCGAAGAATATGTCCCGTGACAATGGTGCTTCAAAGCACATGACGGGACAAAAGAAAACTCTTTCAAGACTTGAAAGTAGTCATGTGGCCCAAAGGAAAATATATTGAAGATGCAGTTGTTATTGATGAAGAGGAAGGTGGACTATATAATCTCAAGGGACATTCAGAAACTACCCTTGTTCATGAAGCCACTAGACCAAGTAAGCTATGGCATAGAAGGCTTTCTCACATCAACTACAAAGCTCAATGATGGAGTAGAGTTCACCATCAAACATTCCAGTAATACCTACAAGGAGACTAGGATCAAAGGAGATCCTACCAAACAAACAAAGATAAGTATTTGAATTGTCATTTCTATCACATTGTTTAAATGGTAGTATCTAGGATGTGTGTAGTGTCATGCATGTGTTAGGTGCCATACAACATTCCATTGCTACTTATCTAGACATATTGGGAGTAGTGCACACTCTTAATAATGTCCTGGTAGAGATGGAAGGCATCTAGAAAGTCACCATATGAATATGGGATATGGATGTATGTTGTGGCATTGGCTAAGATAGTGTGACTTATGCTTTTATGCATATATACTATGAGATGTTTCTAACCATGCTATTGAACTTGACTTGTCGGAAGTATCGTATAACGATCACCTACAAATGAAGAATGATGAGACTTGTACCGTAGAACAAATGACAATGGTTCAACTATAAAAGATCCAGAAAGTGTCAGTATGAAGAAGTATATGTAGAAAATATACCTCCTAGAAATACAGAAGCTGCTCCTGAAGAGGAAACACCAGAAGACCACGATATGTTGAAACCTCAAGAACATATCACGGAAGAGAAAGCCGGCATCGGAAATAGAAATTATACAAGATAAAGCATGCTACAGATGGTAGCATTGAAAAGTATAAGACAAGATTTGTGGCCAAAGGATTCTCTCAGAAAGAGGGAATTGATTATGAAGAAACACTTGCACCAGTTGCAAGGTTCACTTCCAGTAGAACCATCATGACACTTGCATCCATGATGAAGTGGGAATTACACTAGATGGATGTCAAGACAACTTTCCTGAATGGTGTGATTGAAGAAGAAGTTTACATAGAACAACCACAAGGATTTGAGGTTAAAAATAGAAGAACCCATGTATGCAAACTAAAGAAGGATTTGTACGGGTTGAAGCAATCTCCTAGAGCTTGGTATGGAAGAATTGACAGGTTCTTGACAAGATTGGGATTTACAGAGAGTAAAGCTGATCCTAACCTTTACCTCAAGGCTATGGATGATGAACCTGTTATATTGTTTCTTTTCTGACTGGGAATGAGAAACACTTTGTCAAATGCAAGAAGAAGCTCTCTGTATAATTTGAGATAAAAGATCTCGGATTGATGCACTACTTCCTATGTATGGAAGTATGGCAAGGCCCAGAAGGAATCTTTCTGAACCAGGGAAAGTATGCTGTGGAAATGTTGAAAATATTTGATATGTTGGAATGCAAATCCATGGCCACTGTTAAATTTTGAGCATTAATTCACAATACTCTAGGATCTTTACTAAGAGAATAACATGTACAGTATATCAATGCATATCAATCATAACAAGCATGTCAATCATCACAAGAAGCAAAAGCATGAGAGACAATAGACACACAGAGTTTCCGTGGGGAAAACCCTAAGGTGAAAAACCCCACAACTTCCTCAGAGATAGATAGAGAAATAGCACAACCAAAGTACAAGAGATAGACTCCTCTTAGTAGCTGATCCTCCTCCTCACATGTGCGCCACTTTTCGAGTGAAGGAAGTGTGAGTTCTGAAGTGATCCAAATAGAGTTCTCCCGATCTCTATTTATACTTGTCTTGTTTTCCCAATAACCTTATGGGGCCGACTTGTCTAGCTAGGTACAATAACTTCATATTACATTATATCGGGTCGACCCCTTACAAGGTGGTCTAATAACCCATTGGCAAGTTAATCACTTGCGACACTTGTCAATACAAATGACGACACTTCCGTATAGAGGAATAATACATCTATATAGGAGTACAATAAATATATAAATGAAATACATTCTGAAGTTACATATACATCAACAACCACTCCCATGGATTCCAACTTGAAGCTGTTAGCTGATGACTCATTAGAGTTAGTGGATGTAACTCTGTACATACAGATTATTGGGTCATTGATGTATCTGACTAATACTGGGCCAAATATATGCTTTGCTGTGAACACCTTGATTTAGTATCTAGTTGAGCCTAAATGTGTTCACTTGGTAGCTACAAAGCATGTGATGAGTTACCTAAAAGCTACGATAGACTTTGGTCTAGATTATCTTGGAGATCATGATTTCATATTGTATGGATACATAGATGCCGATTGGGCTGGAAGTGTATCAGACAGGAAGAGCACATCGGGCGGATGTTATTGTCTGGGATCTACCATGATCTCGTGGTTTAGCAGGAAGCAGTCTAGTGTGGCTCTCAGCACAGCTAAAGTGGAATATATAGTTGCTTGCTCTGCCAGTTGTGAAGTGATATGGCTTCAGAAGTTGTTATCAGGATTGTTTGACTTAGAGATGGACCCCACTATGATCCTGTGTGACAACCAAAGTTGTATCAAGATGACAGAGAATCCAGTATTCCATGACAAGTGAAAGCACATAGAGATCCAATATTTTTATATACGGGATATGGTGCAGAAAGGAGCTATAAAGCTCGAGCATGTGGGAACTGATGAGCAAGTTGTTGATGTATTGACCAAACCTCTGTCTCGAGTAAAGTTTGAGTATTTTTGAGACAAGCTTGGTGTAGTTTAGAAGGAGCCTCCTCGAAAGGGGGAGTGATATGGTTGATGATGATATGTGGATACTTGTATCGATGATGAGGTTTCCTATATCGACGGTAAGGTCGATGATGAGGATACTTGTATCGATGATAAGGATACTTGTATCGACGATGAGGATACCTGTATCGATGATCAGGATACTTGTATCGATGATGAGGATACCTGTGTCGATGATACCGACGATGAGGTCGATGATACCGACAATGAGGTCTATGATACCAGCGATGAGGTCAATGTGTGGTCCTTAGACTTTGTCTAAGTGGAAAAATGGATTGTATAATCCCTGGACTTAGTCCTAAAGAGATTGGGATTAACCATCCCATAAGTGGTGGGATTGCATCATCCCTGAATGGTTGGTTCAAAATGGATGTGATAGGATTGCATCATCCCTGAACCTTTGGTTCAAAATGTACGTGATGGGATTGCATCATCCCTGAACGGTTGGTTCAAAATGGACGTGATAGGATTGCATCATCCCTGAACCTTTGGTTCAAAATGTATGTGATGGGATTGCATCATCCCTGAACGATTGGTTCAAAATGGACGTGATAGGATTGCATCATCCTTGAACCTTTAGTTCAAAATGTATGTGATGGGATTGCATCATCCCTGAACGGTTGGTTCAAAATGGATGTGATAGGATTGAATCATCCCTGAACCTTTGGTTCAAAATGTACGTGATGTGATTGCATCATCCCTGAACAGTTGGTTCAAAATGGGCGTGATAGGATTGCATCATCCCTGAACCTTTGGTTCAAAATGTATGTGATAGGATTGTATCGTCCTTGGAATTATGTCCTAAAGTGATAAGGATTGATCATCCTGTAAGTAGATCTGGATTGCCTCGTCCATAGACATGTTGTGGTGTCTTAAATTGATAGGGATTGATCATCCCGTAAGTGGATTAGGATTGCATCGTCCTTGGATTTTTGTCCTAAATTTATAGGGATTAACCATCCTGTAATTGGGTCATGTGTGTTGCAAATGCCGTTGATCAAGAGATCCAGACGATGAGGCTGTTGATCGGAAGATCCAGATGTTGATACTGTTGATCGAGAGATCCAGATGATGATGCTATTGATCGAAGGATCCAGATGATGCTATTGATCGAGAGATCCAGATGATGCTGTTGATCGAGAGATCCAGATGATGCTGTTGATCGGAAGGTCCAGATGTTGATGCTATAGCTGATCAAGTGTTCCAGAAGATGAAGACTTAGTACTGAAGATGTTGATGTTCCAATATTGAATATCTTGAAGATGTTCTAGTAACTGTTTGAGTTACTGATGAAGAAAGGTTCCAATGATTTATAGATGTATCATGTATCATGTAATTGATGACTCCTTGCTCCTGTAGATGTTATTAGAATATCCTTCTCATTAAGGGGGAGTGTTGAAATATTGTAACTTCTAAGAATATTCTATTTGTACTTTATCCGAAGATGTTTCATTCCTCCGTCGGGACCCTATTGTATATCCAGAGATGTTTATTCCTCCACTAGGATGTGGTAACTAGGGTTATTAGACTCTCCTAGTGAGGTCGGCCCTGAGTTAGCTGTCTAGGGGTTATTAGACTCTCCTAGGAGAAGTCAGCCTAGTTAGGGTTAAAGGTCAAGTGAAGTAAAGTATAAATAGAGGATGTGTGATCCTCATTTATCACATTCACTCATTCACTCTCTTGTGTATTGCGCATAGGTGAGAGAGAGAGAGAGATCTGCATAGGAGGAGAAGGAGCTCTTGTCTTGGGTTTACACCTTTGTATTGGTTGGTCATCTATATTGAGGAAAGCTTTGCTAGGTTTTCTACCCCATGAGCGTTTCCCAGGGTAAATTTGTGTCTATCTTGTGATTGTGTTTCTTTCAGTGATCCTATTATGCTCTTGTTGTAAATTATAGGCTAAACTTAACATCCCCATCTCTCCACCTTCTCTTTATCTTTGCCATTATCCCTCCCGATAGCAATTTCTCCCTTCTTCTCCCTTAATCACTAACCCTCTATGCCTTTATCCCTCCCCCCTGCCCTCTCTCTCTTACCTTGTTCCTAGAGCCCCTCCCCCATAAAGGCCTTTAGACCCTCTTCTAAACATTAATCCCTAAGTGCATAAGTGCACAAGATGATGAGGAGGAGGGTGATGACAATGAAGATGATCATGATGCAGATTGAGATGTTGATGATGATCATGATCATGAT